>CM054059.1:365273687-366637387 GCA_028641055.1 Alopecurus myosuroides | reverse complement strand
TTAATTTGCTATTTGGATGAACTAACAACTTATTACCAAAGTCAAGAAGAATTGATAACCTTAGACGACTGCATGTCAACGAAATCACTAAAATGTTCAAGATATTTCAAACGTTAGAGAGATTCGCATTGCTTAAACCTGAAAGTGCGGCTTGTCAACAAACAAAAACCGGATTTGTGATAAGAGGTGAACTCACATGATCACGAGACGAACATTATTAACTTCCACGTTGTGAACATTAAAACAGAAATAACAGTGACTAATATGCGTTAAAATTTATGGGTTCACAACATTTAGATTTCCTGGTCACATTTTCCCCAAAATAAACTGATTCCAGTGAAATTTTGAATCCAAATTATTTTTGCAAATTCATACAATGACCGAACTGAATAAATAAGATTTTTCCTCAATCTGACAAAACTAAAAAAAATCCGATCTGGACTGAGATCAGTCTGTCAACTCATATCTCAACAAAGATCTGAATAGATTCATAATAGAAATCGGCATCATAATTGTTTATTTGCTTAAACGTTAAATCGGGCCACATGGGTAATGGCGCACGCGCAATGCAGCGCGAGGAACACCGCCTCCTAGACCCGATCCCCGGCGCCCAGCGTCATCACTGAGAGAACGAGAAGCACGGTGTAGAAGCCGACATGGACCGTGGATGCCGTCAGCTCCACGACGAAGCAGCATCTCCATGAAGGTACCGTCTACGCTGTCGCAGGATGGTGCGTTGGAGAGCATGGCCGTACTGGCCGTGGGCCTCTTCCCATGGAGTGTTTTTGGCAGTCACGCTGCTGCGAGTATCGCCGAGGTCGTAGCCACGGGCGCCACCGTCAGTCGTCGCCTTGGACGCTAGTCCAAGCGAGGATTTAGGTGAAAGCCAGTGAAGGCTTGGACGACTACCCACGGGTCTCAACTCATTGCGGCCTCATCGTCAACGCGGCCGATTCAGGTGCGCTGCCGCCTGGGCCCTTCCAGCTCGGTGGAAATTTATCTTTTGCTCAGGTCCATTTTTTGATGAGCTAGTCAGTTGGGCCAGCGCTTACTTGCTAGCTTCAGATTTTTTGTCAAACGATAGGCTTCGACCGAGCAAAAAACTTCAGAGAAGGGACATCACACATGCACTGCCCTCCAGCATGTGCAAGAACAACACCGGCAGCGGTGAGCTCAGCTTGGAGATTACTTCGACAACGAGTCAATAGAGATTTTTTCACATCTCCACCCCAGTTTCACCGGCCAGAAAATTAGTTTGCACATGGCCGCTCTCAGCGTGGTTAACCAATTCCCACTATGGCAGGCTGTCCAGGTGCCGTCGCGGGCCATGGCTCGCCAGGGACAAAGCTTGCCGCTCCATGAGCCGCAGGGGAAGAGGCACATTAGAAGACCACGCCTCAGATCTTGAAAAACACAACGCCTCACGTCCCCTGCAATCCACCCGCCATGGCCACAATAAGAGGGGGAATACCTGGGATCTGGTTTTGTCGGGACTCCATGGCCACTTGGGATGGAGGAGTTGTGCAATTGGCTCGCCAAGAGGGGATGCGCGGGGAATCGCGGTTGATTTGGTTCGTTGGGAGGAGCAAATGCGATTTCGCTGGCGCTACGAGTTTAGTGTAAGCGAGGGCGGATGGGATGGCGTGTCTGCAGCGTCACGATGCATGAGTACCGGACGAAACAAATACACGAACGAAGAGGTAGGCGATTGGCAGTGTGGGTCATTATTTCCAATGTCAAGGGTAAATAAGTAATTTTATTGTTGGACTAAAAGAAACCTTCCTCCTTTTATTATTAGGTAAAGATAAGTTAACTATTCCAGAAATAAAACTAAACAAGTTAGAAAAAAGAGTAACTATATATTCCAGATCCTCACTTTAACTATAAAAGTATCGATGCACACCTGAGTTACATAGCTCGGGTTCATTTTTACTTAACCCTAATACATTACGATCGAATAAGTCCGACTAGGTCCTAAGCCGCGGGGTGCTGAGTCGCGGGCGCTGCGCATCCACTGGTAAGGAACCCTCACAGGGTCATAGCTCACGTGGTAAGGAACCCTCCGAAGAATCGACCAACTGCTGTTATACTTCCCGTTGAGCAAGTACATGTAGTGACGGACGTGCTTGTCCTCCTCCCTGATACGCTGACGTACCACCTTCTCAGGGGTCGGCTCTCTCTGCACCGACAATGGCCCACGCGATCGCCGCCGAAGAAGATTCGGTTCGACGATTTGTCACCAAGCTGCGTGTCCTGGTAGTAAGAACCTCCCAGTGCCAGCCCGGCGGGGCCCAGTCGCGGACATCGGCCGTCGGGTCCAACAGGGACATCGTCGTCAAGAAAAATAAACTCAAAACACATGATATATATGGACTAATTAAATATTCCTAAGTAAAAATTCACTAAGTAAAAATTCTAGTAATTCTAAAAATTTAGTAATTCTAAAAATTCACTAAGTAAATATTCCTAAGTTTCTAAACTAAAATTCTAAACAAATTTTCCTAAGTAAAGATTCCTAATTAAGTTTTTAAACTAAATATTCCTAAGTTTCTAAACTAATTTTCCTAGCTAAGTAAATATTTCTAAGTTTCTAAACTAAATATTTATAGATTTCTAAACTAAATATTCCTAAATTTCTAAACTAATATTCCTAACACACTAAAATCAACTAACACACTAACACTACTAGGTGCACTACGTACGTGTGTGCATGCATGTATTCTCACTGGTGTGGAGGATCGTCGATCGGAGTTTCTCGATCGGAGTTTGTCGGGCAGGGACGACGGAGTTCACCGGAATGGGACGGTGGAGTTCACCGGAGCGGGCGGTGGGCCGGGTGGCGGCACGGGACGGAATGACACGGGGCGGCGTGGCGGCAGGGATGACCTAGCGGCGGGACGACGTCGGGGCAGCGCTTCCGCGTCGTCTCTGTCTCCTCGTCTGGCGTCGCGCGAATGAACATCTGAGGAACACGATTGTCACGACCCCAGACCCAGAGATATACAAACTGTTCAAGGGGTTCAGGGTTACCAGCCCCGGCCACAACAAACAACGGCAGGCAGACCGGATTCATCGGCACGTAGTCCGGATCCCCAGTTTACTACTCCTTGTGTCCATGCTTGTCATAACCAGATATGCATACCCAAGCGTCCATGAGTCGGACGAAACTGAAGGAACGGGACCAAAGTTATACATAGCTGCTATGTGTCCAGAAAGTGCAACAACAATCGAGGGTTACTGGGGTTACCTCGCCCCAGGCCGAATCACATTGGCAGGCGGGCTCGGACATGGATCATCGGCTCCACAACCCCTCGACTGCGACAACTATGCAGGCATAGCCAAAACTGTATAACGACGAGATCGAAACCAACAACCAATTAAAGCAGCAATCTAGACATGAAGCTTTATTAAACAGGGGTTACTAGAGTATAGCTTACAAACAGAGGTCACACGACCCAACATTACATCAGACAACAGAAGGCAAATTATGTTGCTAACCAACAAGAACCAAAAAGGCCTAAGAGCCGCAACATAAGGCGACGTCCCAGCCCATAGATTCCAGTCTGCTACCTGGGAACCCCAAACTACTCGTCGATGTCCATGTCGAAACACCACCGAACTGAGGAACTCCACCTGAACCAAGTTGAAGCAAACATGAGTACGGGAGGTACTCAACAAGACTTAGTTAACCTATTATATATCTGCTTCTTTTAGAAAGAGATATGAAGGTTATTTTGCGTAAAGCCATCTTTGTTTTCCATGTTGAGGAAGGAATAGCACGTCTCATAGAGTATTTTGAAAACAGATGAGAAAGCTATTCAACTAATGAAATCATCATCTTTTTAAACCACCAAATCATACCAGCACCACGTGCTTCAAAGATCACCACCTCCAGTTGTCCCGGTACCTCATGCTACAAGGTAACCCCTCTCGGCATCTCCGAGGAGGCATCCATCATTCGTTATCAGCAAGTTTTAATCATTCTATTTAAGTTGCCTATGATCACATAATCCGTCACCAAGTCGTCCTTAACCGTGGACACGGCTTTTCGAAAAGATTTAACCCTGCAGGGGTGTACAACTTTAACCACACGTACCAACCAACTCTTAATGCCAGTACATTAGCACTATTCCGGGAAGTGCCGGCAGATGGAGGTTGACCACGACCTTTCCCTTGCTTCGCCTATTCCATGAGTCGCTCCGAGTAGAGATGGTCCGCCAATAGGGAGTGGCCATCTCCTGCCGGGTCTCTATCGTTGTGCGCGATGCTCGAGGTTACCTACCCGCAGAGCGCCGATACATCCCCACATCCTAGTTTTGAAAGTGTTTTGATATCCCCGCAAATCCAAATGGAAAGCCCGAACTAGGCAACTCATGGAACAAACTAGGCAAGTTGAGACCGAGGGGAATCCAATCCCCGTGTGGATGCACGCTCATTCTTGGCTCGAAGAAGAGAAATCGCTCCTAGGGGCATGAACGAGACAACCACCACAGACCCTCTGTGGTCTCGTCATCCACACCTTTAAATCATGTTAAACAAATATCTCTTAACTTACCACTACTTCCTGCCATACTAGATTATTTCGTAACTCTGATTCATCAACTGGATGGAGCAGAGATAACAAGCATGTATGACTAAGCACAACATATTTTAGGCTTTGGCGATGAACACAATCAAACCTATGGCTGCTAGGAGTAGTGGATCAGGATAAGTAGGCTATGCATGGTATAGGAGAACTCTAACTACTAACACAAGATACATTGGAATCGAATGCAATGTATGAGAACCAAAAGTCTTTCGAAATCATACATGGGCAGATAAGAGGTTATGCTTGCCTTGCTTCAAGAAAACCAGAGAAAGTCTTCAGGAATAAGTGCTTGACTTGTCGGGTAAGATCAAGTATTCACCATGGAGTTGACGGCCTTCACTTCGGAGTCGCGTTCTACCGAGGGGAACAAACACCGAAACAAAGAAGAACAATCAACCATGGCATCGATGCAATGTGCAATATGTATGCATGAGCAAATTAATGCACTTAAATAAAGCCCTAGACATGTTTGATGGGTTGCTAGGGTTCATATGGCAAACATGCAATTTTACTGAAATTAGCCCGAAATAGACCCCGAAGGGGGTTTCGGGCGATTCTGGAAGTGAGTCCAATTTTAGTTAATCAAATGGATTGCATTTGTCATTTTGAGCAATTTGGCATATAACTTTTAATTTTCTAATTTTATTGAATAAAATCTTATTTTCCCATATTTAAATGATTTAAGTAATATTAGATAATGGTCAAAATTCAACTTTGTCAAACATGATTGAAAATGACATATTTGGAAAGAGTACATTTTTCTGATCATTTCCATATATTTACTTTATTTTTCTGAATACTAAAACAATAGTTATTGAATTATTAAAATTAATTACTTTTGTGTAATTTTTAAACATTTTTGGGAAATAAAAGAAACAGGGATATGACGTCACAATGATGTCACTGTGACATCACGCAGAGGCAATCTTCTCTGTTGATCATGCAATTGATCGACGCAGCGGAAATTTCACGAATGGAGATGCTTCATAAGATAGAGGAGGCGACGGCGAACGCAAGGGTGGCCGCGGGCTGGCCATTTGGTCACCGGAGCTTGCACGGAAACGGCGAGCGGCGGCGGCCGGCAATAGCGCACGGTGGCAGCACGGAACAAGGGACGGGAAGGCCAGGGGAGGGGACTGGGATGCTCACCGGGAACCGTGGAGTGCGGTGGGAAGGTCTGTGATGCTCGGCGAGGACGCACGGTTGCGAATCGACACGGAGGAGGTTCGCCGGCCGCGGGGAAGACGACCCCAATTCCAACGATTGGAGGCATCCCGCCAAGCGGATCTCATCGAGGAGGTGCAGGAGAAGATGGCGGAGCCAGGGATGGCCTCCGTTTGCTGCGGGGATGCCGGAGTTGATGGCACAGAGAAGATGGCCGGAGCTAGGGTTTCCAGGGCAGCGAGCAAGAGAGGAAGGGAGAGGGGTTCTGCGGGGAGGAGGAGCCGATGGAGACGTCTCCTGGGCGTTATCCGAAGCAAGGGAAAGGAGCAGGAGGTGGAAGCACCGCGCCAACGTCCTCCTCGTCCTTCTGTCAAGAGGAAGAAGAAAGAAAGAAACCAGAAATTGAAAACCCCCTGGAATTTTTAGATTTTACAAGGAGGTCCTTCTGAGGTTTAAACTGAACATAAAACATTGTTTTGGGGGCCTTTTTGCAAATAGACAATTTTTCAAAAAAATGATATTTGGAAACCTCACAAAATTACCAACCTCGTCATGTTTTTGTTTTCCAAATTTGAAAATGTTTTTGATTCAAATTTTGGGTGACCACTTTAAGTGGTTTTTGGGAAAATTCTTATTAAATTCAAATTCAAACTTGGATAAAATTTTCCATGCATGCTATGACATGAACACAACACCACAACCCTATGTTAGCAAAACTTGGGATGTTACAACGATGGAGCCGCGACCCCTTAAATAGCCCAGACCTTTAGTGCCGGGCCGTGGCACCGCCCAGGACTATAGGGTATTTAGTCGAGGGTCGTGGCACCGCCCGGGACTAGAGGGAGCCCCCCTCTAGTCCCAGGCGGTGCCAAGACCCGAGACTAAAGGTAAAATTTTGGCGCGGAAGGACGGTTCGCGCGCATGACCTTTACTCCCGGGTCATATTACGGCCGGGGACTAGAATTCAATTTTCAAAATTGTTTTGTTAATTTAAACATTTGAATTAGTTTAGGGTTTGGGGTTTTGGGTTTAGGGTTACTTTCCAGTCAGACAATAGTTTGAACATGAAAATGTCTAAACCTGAATATAGAGCTAACATCAGGGAGGGGGCCGGTATATCTAGATAAACAAGGCAGTACATAAATGGCAAGAGTGAATCTGAACCTAAACGATCGAAAATAGATCAAGCTAACATTAGAGAGGGGGACGATACATCTAGATAAACAAGGCAGTACATAATGGCAAGAGTGGATCTGATCTGCTAGTCATACTCTTGCCTAGGACTATAGTACTCTGACTCTTACTCGTCGTCGTCGCTGCCATCATCGTCACTATCGTCGGACGTCGCTAGGGGCGTGACCCTCGGAGGATCAGAACGCCTGGACTGGGCGTGAGGGTAGTGCAAGTGGAGGTTATTGCCGCCCTGACGTAGTTCATGACGCTCTGAAGAGTCCGTCCGGCCTACCACATCTGACGACCGGCCTCGTTGAAGTTCGAAGGAGGCGGGTCGTTCTCCTTGTACCTGGCGAGCGACCTCTCACGCCGATTAATGAAGAAGGCGTCCCAAGTAGGTCGGTAGTCGGGATTCCAACGGGGATCCCTCCGCTGCTCCGGCATGAGCTCGTGGTACTAGTGATTCGTGATGGCTGCCCGACGTGCCACACCTTGAGGAACAGGAGGGACCGACACTCCTCTGGCGCTCAGCCTCCAACCGGCGGGGACGTTGTAGCCGGGCGGGCAGGGGTAGTTCGAGGCGGAAAACGCCTCCGCCCACGGGTAGGTTAGAGTACGTTCGGTAGAAGCCATGGGAGAGTGATGAGTTTGAAGATATGAGTTTAGATGTGTTATGCTAATGGTGGCGAAGCATACATATATATAGTGAGAAAAACAGCCCTTTAGTCCTGGCCTGTTTTACCAACCAGGACTAAATGGTTAGGGTTTTGTCAGGACCAATCAGAAAGAATCACACAGATCGTGTGTTTCTTTCAAGCGCTTGTGAGTCGTTAGATAAGGGGTATGTTTCTTTGGAGCTCTTGTGAGCCGTTGGATCAGGGGTACGGTGTGTTTCTTTCGAGCGCTTATGCCGTTGGATCAGGGGTGTTTCTTTCGAGCGCTTCTGAACCGTTGGATTGAAACTAGCACAACACTTTGTGAGCCAGACGACCCTATATATAGCCCACCTCTCCGATTCCCTGCATACATCATTCAGTTCATCGACCGAATACAAATCATTTTGATTCGCTAGCATGCGTCCAACAGTGCATTTGATATGCATATATGCACTCACGAGCCACGGTCGGGCTGTATGTTCGCGATACCGATTGTTTTGTTCTATCTCCGGCATAAAAGGTTTGACAAAATGTTTGATATATTTATTATTACACATCACCAACATCTCCACATTCTTCTTCGCATATATATATATATATATATATATATATATATATATATATATATATATATATATAACAGATGCTCCATGGTGCCCATGCTCCTATACCAAATACTGTTCAATTTGTACAGGTGTACATTATGGATACCTTGAATACCTAGAACTTGGGTTTGTATGACGTATATATACGCTTGGGTATAGGTATCTACATACCTAGAATACGTATACACAAGTGTACGCATACCTGTCAGGTATGTATATATACGTATAAGTATATATATACTTTTTACGTATGTATACCCTACTATGTGCATACCTAGGGGAATATATATGTACTACATATCTAAGGTATACATACCCGAGGTATTCATGATGTCTACATACCTAAAATGTACGGTATTTGATACCGGTGCCCATGCTCCTAGGTGCCCCATTTGGGCTTATATATATATATATATATATATATATATATATATATATATGTATATATATATCTTCATCATTTAACATGATGCTTGAGTCAGTCTTCATGATGGAGGGATGATAACCCGGTAGGCTAACGCCAAGCTGTAACTCGGCCCAAAGGGCGCTGCGCAAGATCCGGCTTAAGGAAAAGGAGTTTCTAGAAGCCCCAATAGTGTAGGCCTCGTAACCAGGTTTGTGGGTTCTGATAGGGAAACTTAGGGTTTGTAAGAAGTGTCCAGGTAGGATTCCGAGTATGCCTTGGACGGTAAGCCAGGGGGTCCGGATATTATATAAGCCGGCCCCTAGGGTTAGATTAGGCAGAAGTCATACAATCGCGAGATATTCGAGTATCCTTTGTAACACGAGAGTTGAGATAATATATTTAGATCGGAGACTCGGCGACTAGATTGCCGGCTACCAGATCGCATATCACCATGGTTTCTCTTGAGCTAAACCCTCTCCCAAACACCAGAGTCGAATTGCCCCAAGACAAGTTACCCCCGGTAACGTCTGCCGTGATTATCCCACGACAGTTGGCGCCCACCGTGGGGCCTACGTCCAAGGGTGTTTACATCACGGGAGAAGCTCGGGAGAACATGAAGAACCTCGTCATCGGCGAGATCTACACCGACCTCGAAGGAGAGAAGATGGTGGACGATTTTGGCTGGGGGCCAGAATCGGATCTGCTCGAATCCGGATCTGTCATCACGATCGGCCGGGTCAACGTCTTCGTCGGCATGGTACGTGCGTTCGGTTCAATCCCTGACGATTTTGGATTTGATTCTGTGTCAGGAGAGGCCACCCACGTTCAGTCAGACGGAGAAGAATCGGTCGGGATGGTGGATCCGATAGAAGAGCCCACCACGAAGAGGGAACAGCCGGAGGAGCCGGCATGGACCCCGCGTGGCCGGGTCATGAGAGAAAATGATACCGAGTCTATCTTGCACTTGCTGGAGGACCGGTACGAGGAAGATAGCTATGATGAGGAGGAGTATGAATCTTCACCAAGCATTGCGCGCCAGGTCGCGGTCTACACGACCCCTGCAACCGACCTCAATCAGGGGAACGTGACTACGGCCGCGGTCGGAGCGGCGCAAGCATTGGCCCAGCAGCAAAATCCGGCTGACGGAAATCCGGTTCTGACCCGGGTTGACGGAGAGTCGGCTTGAGTCACCAGCCGAGCGGCGGATAGCGAGTTGCAGGAAAATATGTTTGGGTTCCTGGCTAATAGGACGCCAGGGGCGGGTCCTTCTAATCCGCAACACCCGGCTCTGTTCAGCAACAATATAGTCTTGGACCCAACAGTGTTAGCTACTGTGATAACCCTGGAAAACGCCGCGGCGCGTGCCAGGGATTTGGAGGTAGCACGCCGCGCGCTGGAGCAACAAAGAAGGGATGTAGAAGCAGAAAAGCAAGGGGTAGCCACGCGCCAACGGGAACTGGACGAGCTGGAGAACTGGCTCCGGGCTGAGACAAGCAGGGTGCATCAAAGATACCAGGCAAGATTACCGGCGATGGGTGGAGTCATAAACCCTAACGCACTATTCATCACAGCCCAGGACCAGCCCATTCTGGCTGTGAATCAGGAAACTGTGCATCAGCCGGCAACTGGAGCAGGACAGCCGGCAAACGTGCAGGCCGGGTTACCCACATTACAGACTAGGGTCACTGTCGGTAACACAGCACCACCACCACCACCGTCACGATTTCGTACGCCACCAGGTCACTTCAATAACCCCATGGACAACGCGTATGCCGCAACGTTAGCAATCAGATCCCCGTAAGAGAGTCACCCCATGCGGAGCAAACCCGACGGGCGATCGATTTGCTGCATACGGCAGTGGCTCAGCAGGTTAACTACCCGGATAATAGGAGTGGAATGCATGGAACACCTTATATCAGCCAGCAACATGGCAACGTCGGCAATATTCAAACAAGTTCAGCGCGGCGGAGGGCAGAGCAGCAGCAAATGCCGCCTCCTCCCCGCGTTCAAGCAGCACCAGCAGTATCAGCAGCACAAGGTATTGTGGATAGCTCCAGAGCCAGGCGAGCCGCGGCCGGGTCTGCGGTGCACGGACCAGCAGTAGCGCCACGTCCAGCCGTGCCCCCCGCAGGATCGCATGTTTCCCGGGTGAGGCCGGTACCGACTAATCTCGCTGGGCCCAAGTGTCTGTCGGATAACATCAGGGTTGAGCCTTACCCGGATAAATTCAAGGAACCGGGTAAAGTAGTGAATTATGAGCCGACTATGGATCCAGAAACATGGTTGAGCAGTTATGAGATGGCTATGTCGATTCGCAACGCATCTGAAAATCTTCAAGCCAAGTTCATGTACTTAATGATGTCAGA
Organism: Alopecurus myosuroides; assembly: GCA_028641055.1. NCBI lineage: Eukaryota > Viridiplantae > Streptophyta > Magnoliopsida > Poales > Poaceae > Alopecurus > Alopecurus myosuroides. The sequence continues at coordinate 366,626,429 of CM054059.1, read as the reverse complement.
AGGAGCAGCAAAGTTGTGGTTCAACAATTTGCCGGAAGGATCTATCAGGTCGTGGGGTGAGTTGAAAACTGCGTTTATCAAGCACTTTCATGGAACGTGCAGGAAGCTATTTACTATTGATGACCTAGAACGGTGTGTCCAGAAGAAGGGAGAATCGGCGCGCAGCTGGGTGCGCCGGGTTATGGAGATACTTCACTCATCTACAGATATCCAGCCAAAGGACGCGTTGCAAGCTATGGCCAAGACATGCAAGTACACGCCTTTAGTGCAGAAGTTAACTCGCATGAAATCTAGTCGGAATGCTTCCGAGGTTACGATGGGAGAGCTAATGGATGCATGCAACAAACACGCTGCAACGGATACCACGGAAGAGGATGTTGATGACAAGAAAGCAAAAGCAAATACGGGTAATAATGGAAGAGCCGGCAACGGATCTACGCCGGGTAACCATGGAGGTAACAATGGGAACAACCAGAACAAGCGCCCGTTCGAGGGGAATTCCGAGTTTGTCGCCAGCACAGAAGCCGGGTCTTCGAGGCCCAGAGCAGAAGGAAATTTCAACACAGGAAATCATAACGGAGGAAATTATCAAGGGCCACCAAGGCCGGGTAACAACTGGGATATCTTCAGAATGGCGTGCCCAAAACACAGCAGGAACGGAAGGCCGGCTAACCACTCATTGGAGCAGTGTACGGATTTGCAGAGATGGAAGAACGAGGAAGTAAACAAGGCTATGCGAGGTGCAGGCCGGGGAGGAGGACCGGGTCCAGGTGGAAACCCGGGCAACGGCCCACCCCCAGCAGGCAACCCGGGAGTTGGAAATCCGGCTAATAACCAGGGAGGAGCTGGAGGTTTCCAAGCCAACCCCAAGCAATTGGGTCAATACCACGTTCATACTACCGGAACTTCTAACAAGGATAGAAAGATACTAAAAAAGGCAGTAAACTCGGTTTCCTCGGCTGTCCCGAGATACCTGAGGTGGTCGGAGCAAGATGTAACATGGAGCAGAAGAGATCACCCGGAAAGGATAGAACATCTGGGAGTCCTAGCATTGGTGGTTGCGCCACAGGTTAATGGTTATGAGCTGAAAAAGGTCTTAATGGACGGTGGAAGCAGCATCAACATCCTATATTGGGAAACCTTCTTACGTATGGGTCTCAAGGAGTCTCAGCTACAGAAAAGTTCAACAGTTTTTCACGGGATCGTGCCGGGTCACTCGGCGTGCCCTGAAGGAAAGATTACCTTGGAGGTTGCTTTTGGAGAGTCAAAGGATAATTTCCGGGTGGAGTGGCTCACGTTCGAGGTGGTGAAGTTACGCATCCCTTATCACGCGCTATTTGGGAGGCCGGCTTACGCCAAGTTCATGGCCAGGCCGTGTTACGTGTACCTACATCTAAAAATCCCGGGTCCTAAGCAGACCATCACCATACATTGGAGCCGGGATATAGCGGCTGAGTGTGACGAAGGAGATGCGGCAATGGCAGAACAAGCATGTAGAAAGGAGGAGCTCAAGTATTATCGGTCTCAAGTTATCGGTCTCAAGTAGACCCGGATGATAGGACAGCGCTAAAGAGGCCAAATACGGAGGATGAGAGAGCAAAATTCAAAGCAGCACAAGATACCAAGATGGTGGCCTTTGTCGAGGGTGATCCCTCTAAGCAATTTGCTATAGGATCTAACTTGGACGATGAGCAGGAAAAAGCGCTTGTGGAGTTTATTCATTCGAATCAGGATGTGTTCGCTTGGACGCCTAGCGATATGCCGGGTATCCCCACAGAGTTGGCAGAGCACAGCTTGCATGTTGACCCCAAATCTAGGCCTGTGAAGCAGGGCCTGAGAAAGATGAATGAGGAAAGAAGAAGAGCTATAGGAGAAGAAATCGCTCGGCTGTTGACAGCCGGCTTTATCATGGAAGTATTTCACCCGGACTGGTTGGCAAATCCGGTTCTCGTGATGAAAAAGACTAACGAGTGGAGGATGTGCATCGATTATACGAGTCTCAACAAGCACTGCCCCAAGGATCCATTTGCACTTCCAAGGATAGATCAAATCATAGATGCAGTGGCTGGAAGTGACCTATTATGCTTCCTGGACGCATATTCCGGGTATCATCAGATCAAGCTCAAGAAGGAGGATTGGGAGAAAACATCGTTCATAACCCCTTTTGGGGCCTTTTGTTACAAAACCATGACTTTTGGATTGAAGAATGCCGGCGCAACCTATCAGCGGTGCATTCAGAAGTGCTTTGAGGACCAAATCGGACGCAACGTTCATGCTTACGTGGATGATGTGGTGATCAAGACCAGAAAAGCGGAGACATTTATTGATGATCTGAAGGAAACGTTCAAGAACCTGAGAAGATACCAGATGAAACTTAACCCGACAAAGTGTGTATTTGGAGTCCCATCAGGGAAGTTACTCGGTTTTATTGTTTCAGAGAGAGGGATTGAAGCAAACCCGGATAAAATCAAAGCTATCCAGAGTCTGAAAAAGCCGGAAAACCTGAAGCATGTTCAGAAGCTTACAGGGTGTGTAGCAGCGCTGAGCCGGTTTATATCAAGACTCGGAGAGAAGGCAATACCCTTGTACCGGCTCTTGAGGAAATCTGATAAATTCGTTTGGGACCAAGAGGCGGATGAGGCGTTCGAGGCACTAAAGAAGCAGCTATCTGAGGCACTAGTCCTAGCAGCCCCGGGTCCTAAAGAGCCCATGTTATTATACGTTGCAGCCGGGCCCCGGGCGGTTAGCGCGGTGGTTGTTGTTGAGCGTAAGGAGGATGGGAAAGATCACCCGGTTCAGAGGCCGGTTTATTATGTCAGCGAGGTATTATCAGAAGCAAAACAGCGCTACCCACATTGGCAGAAGCTGGTTTTCGGGGTCTTCATGGCCAGCCGGAAATTGAAGCCATATTTTCAGGAACACCCCATAACAGTGGTTAGCTCTATACCAATGTCGGATATCATCAGAAACTCGGATGCTACAGGTAGAATAGCCAAGTGGGCGATCGAGATGGGAGATTATCACATCAACTACGAGCCTAGGTCAGCAATCAAATCTCAAGCTCTAGTTGATTTCATTAATGATTGGACTCACACAGGCATGCCCACAATGACTCCAAGTTCCGAGTCTTGGATAATGCACTTCGATGGTTCCAAGCAATACGAGGGATCAGGAGCTGGAGTGGTGCTCACATCACCCAAAGGAGACAAGTTGAGCTACGTGTTGCAGATTCACTTTGATTGTTCCAACAACGTGGCCGAGTATGAGGCATTATTGCATGGATTGAAGATAGCCAACGAGATGAACATTAAGAGGATACGATGCTATGGAGACTCGGACCTTGTGGTACAGCAGGTCTCGGGAACTTGGGATAGAAAAGATGCAACTATGGCAGCATACCGCAGAGAGGTGGACAGGGTTGCCGGGTGTTTTTCAGGGTATGAGGTGGAGCATATAGATAGAAGAAAAAACGAGGCAGCAGATGCACTCGCCAGACTCGGATCGCGGAGAGAGCCGGTTCCACCCAATGTGTTCCTGGACGAGCTATGGCGGCCATCAGTTAAAACCGAGTCTGAGGAAGAAGTGGCTAACAAAGACCCGGATTTGGAGCTTGTGGCCACAATACGCACTGTTCCCGAGTGGACAGAGCCGTTTCTGGCCTACCTATCACGGGGCGAGTTACCACAGCAGGAAGTACTAGCAAGGCAAATTCTAAGGCGAGCAAAAGGTTATTCTATTATCAACTGGGAGTTATATAAAAGGAGTGTTGCAGGAGTGTTTTTGCGCTGTGTGGCACCAGAAGAAGGCCGGCAAATCCTGAAAGAGATCCACGAAGGCGACTGTGGGCATCACGCATCCACAAGGTCCCTTGTGGCCAAAGCATACAGGCACGGTTTCTTCTGGCTCAGAGCCTTAGCAGATGCGGAACGCTTGGTGGCAAGGTGCGATGGATGTCAAAGGTATGCCCGCCAAATCCATGTGCCGGCTATGGAGTTGCAAACAATTCCTTTGACCTGGCCGTTTGCCGTTTGGGGTATGGACATGGTTGGCCCCTTTCACATGTCACCTTGCAAAAAGACACATCTCCTGGTGGCTATTGATAAATTCACCAAGTGGGTTGAAGTTATGCCAGTTACCAATTGTGAAGCGATTACGGCGGTTAAATTCCTGAAAAGGATTATCTACCGGTTCGGGTATCCTCACAGTATAATTACCGACAATGGAACCAATATGTCCCTTGGTGAGATGGAGAAATTCTGTGGTAACAACGGAATCCGGCTTGACATAGCTTCCGTAGTGTAACATCCCAAGTATGAAAACAACCCCTAGAATGTTTGTTTTCTTGTTTTATTTATGTTTTGCATCATGACATCATCATTGCATTTGTGTTGGCATTTGTTTTCCAATTGTTTTCATTTGTTTTCCTTTGTTTTCCCATTTGAAATTCAAACAATATTCAAATGTTTTGTTTCATACTTGCTCTGTTGCAATTTTCCAAATAAAAAGTTCAAATCAAAACATCAATTGTTTCCATTAAACTTTAAAGTTCAAACTATCAAATGGTTCTTTTAATAATTCACTTAATTCAAATTTCATTCAAATTCAATTAAGTTTCCAAACAGCAACCATTTTGAAGTTTATGAAAATTACAAAACAAATCAATCATTTGTTTCAAATAAACTTGGATTTTAAAAAACTTTTAAGTTGCTTAAGTTCAATTATTCAATTAAAATTAAATTCAATCAAATTCAAACAAATTTGCAAACAGCAACATAGTTTCAAATTTTTGGAAAACAAAAGTTTGTATTATGGTGCTGTTACAAAACTAACCAATAACAAAAAATTTTCCTAAAATTTTCTACCCCCAAAAACCCTATCCTTTCTCTCCTTTTCCTTTTCAGCAAAAAAAAAACAAACGGAAAAAAATTAAAAAATTAAACGTTCAGAGGGAGAGGGCAGGCAGTGGGCTGAGCCCAGCCCACCAAACCTCTCCCCCCACGGCCCGCATACCCCCTCCTTTCTCTTCCTCCTGTACGGCGACCATCCGCGGCAGCCACGTCACCTGTACGGCGGATGGGACGGCCGTGGTGAGCCCCTCGCCTCCTTATAGCCCGAGCACCTTCCCCCCTCGGTGCCCTAACCTCCCTCCACTCTCTCCCTCGACTGCCGCCGCGATTTCTTCTCTCTCCGCTCGCTGCTCCTCTGTGAACCACCGCCACCGATCACCACCGCCTGAAACCCCGTCGATCGCCGGCGACACGATGCTCCTCCTCGCTGGTTGAGTACGGGGATCAGACCCCCGTACTGTCGCCGTCCTCCTCGACACCCCACCGATGGCGGAGGGCCACCGGATCTTCGCCGCCGTCCGTGCTGTCGCCGCCGGCCACCTCCACCCGAGCCTCTGCTATGCCTCCATCGGAGGTGAGCATCACCTCTGCTCCACCCTCCTCTCTCTCTGCACGAGCACACCGCGCGAACACCACACGCACACCCACGAGCACTCGCAGCGCTGCAGCTCACCGCCGGTGACCACCGTCGCCTCGCCGTGGTTCAGTTAGCTGAAACTTATTCAGTTTCGTCAGTTATCGCGTTAGCTGAACCATATCCTCCCTCGCTACCCTTACCTGACAAGCGAACGCATCACACTGCAGTGGCAACGCACCCGTGCACGCGCGCTCGAGGCGAGGGTTCGATCCCTGCCTCTGGGATTTAATCCCACACTTTTTCGCGAGGGCGCTGACAGGTAGGGCCCCCTGTCAGCGACCACACACGCCACCTAGGCGCCACGTTGGCCCAGGGCCCCCTCGTCAGTGGCCAGGCTAGGCCACTGCGAGGTAGAAAATGTTTTCTGCCTTTTTCTTTTTAATTTTAAGTCCTTTTATTTACAGATTAATCCCTAAATTTCAAACCTTTATAAAAATTGCATAACACATCCAAATAATACAAATAAAATATGTAATCTGAACCAAATTTAATTCTCTACCTTTTTAAATCATTTTTTTTCTGTTTTGAACATTTCAAATGTTTTCAAATTTCAAATTCAAACAACTCTTTTCCAATTTGGTTAATTTCATAACTATTTCAATATTATTTCAGATGTCACATATAAAATATGTTTTCCATGCCAAATTGAACCACCTTTTCAAATATAAACTTTGTTTCATGTTTTGAATAATTAAAATTGGTTAAATAAGTTAAACCTTGTTTAAATCATTTAAAATTGCTAAATTCATAACTTGGTCAAATTAAATTCTTTTGAATATATAAAATATGTTTTCAAACCAGAAAATTATAATCTTTTCAAATATGAATTTTAATTAATGTTTTGAACAAATAAAAGTTCAAATAAATTCATAATTGAATTAAACTCATTTAACTCTTGTTTAAACTTGTTTAATTCATAATTAATTCATTCTAATTCCTTTTTCAACAAATAAAACATGTATTCCACCTAAAATTTTGTGTACTTTCCAAATATGAATTTTGTTATCTATTTTTGATCAATTAAAATGGGTGAAAACAACAAATTCTTGTGTAACACCTTTAAGAAAACAAAATTTCATAACTTAATAAATAAAATTCCAAACTTGGTAAACTTTATTTCAAATTGGATCTATTGTTGTTTTCTTTCTGTTTTCCTCATCCATGCATCATGCTAATCCACTTTCACCTGTTGATTAGTTGTAGAACAATTATTTCAACCTTAACTCATGGGCTTTCCATATGCAATCCAAATTGCATATGGGTCCATTTAATATTGTTACCATGTTAACTAGCTTACCTTTGATGCATCAATTAATTTGCCATGCATCATCCCATGATTGTGCATTATGCCATGTTATTGATTGTTTGTCTCTCTGCGTTGTTTGTTTGCTTCTTCTCGAATAGACGACGACGTTGAGACAGACGAGGCTTACGACACCCCTTCTGAGGAGTTAGCTCAGTACCAGGCTGCTGAGTTTGCAGGCAAGTATTCACTCACATGAACCATTGTGTTCCTTTCCACACTGGATATCGATACTTTCCGTTGTCTATTCTGCTAGCCTTAAGATTCGTTGCTTGTGTTCGATCCTATCACATGTTATCCTGTAACCCTGATACAGCCTCACCTCCACACCTAAAACCCGTTGCTTGTTGCCCGTGTCTTACTAGCATGCTCAGGGTTGTTTATGCTCAAGTCTGCTGTCCGTTATTTATGTTACTATATTTATCATGTTCTGAGGCTCGATGTTTAAACAATCCACCTGTTAATATTTGAAGTAATGCTAATTTGATGATAAGGCACTGGCAGGAGGCCCGGCGTGGTTTTGAGGACTGCTAGTGTCGACCCTAATTAGGAAAAGGGTCTTGTCTACTGATCCATGATGAGCGCACTATCCGCATGTGGGAGGCGTGTATGGGCGCCCCCCTCAATTTGATTCAATTCGCATCTCGTCCAAATCGCCACACTTAGTTCGGGCTTTCCATTTGATGCACTCATATGCAGGTACGAACCCGAGGCCAGGGTGGAACTTTTGTAGTCGGCATTTAGGGCGGCGTGGTCTTAGAGTGCTATGAGGGTCCCCCTTTTCTTCGTGGGGGCTCGATTAGCCGCGCACGCACAGCACGTGGTTCTTTGGGCTTGATGCGAATAAGAGTTGAGTTGTGTTGAGTGCCTCGCTTGGTGGGTTTGATTCCCGTCTGGCGGGATATTCTTACGTGTACGGCCAAATTGGTGCACCCCTGTAGGGTTAAATCTTCTCGAGAAGCTATGTTTTCCGCGGTTATGGTTGACTTGGTGAAAGTACTAGCTAACAAGTACTCAGAACAACTTACACCTAACTAATGATAACTTGACTAGTAATAGTCTTATTGACACATTAACTTGAACCATCATTAATCCAACTGTGTGAGTTATCCTCGGATTGCTTCTTTGGATAAGGGGCGAGGTCCAGGATGGGTTTGTTTGGAGTTAATAGTAGTGGGTTACGATACGCTATCTTATCTCCCTTCTGTTAGCCGGAAGTTATAGCATGTTTCAGTAGTTGGTTAGAGCAGCCTGCTGCCGCACTTTTGTATCACCTATTCTTCCGTTGAACCCAAAGCATCTGTACTTGGTGTTGTCGGGTACACTATGGTATCTTGTGAGTCTTGCTTGCCAGTACTTTTATGTACTGACCCCTTTGGGGCTGTGGTTTCCGCAGACTACGCTTACGAGGATTCACTTGGTGGCTACTACGTGGAGTATGACGAGGCTGCTGACGAGTAGATAGCGGACCCGGGCAGGATCCGTGACATCGTGGATGGGCTCCGTCTTTTCGTTTCCGGCCTCTTAGGCCTATTTGGATCTTGTCTGTACTCAGACATTTTGGATGATTCCGCTGTGTTGTAATGATGAATTGTTGGGACATGTGTCCTCTGGATGATTGTATTTGCTATCTCTGCTCTAGTGAGAGCTATTTGGAACTTATTTCAATCTTTTGTGTCTTAGAGATATGTTGTGATATCAGTTGTTCTAATGCCGTTGACGTACCATGTGTGTATGTTATGAAGTACGTCAACGGAAGTGTCCTGATTTCTATGGGATGGTTTACGCAGACGAGGGATAGTAGAGAATGGTTGTCACACGTTTACGTGTTGGCCTGCTCATATTGAGATGCGGGTGCCGGTATGCCCCGTAAGCCATTTGTTCTACTGTTTAGCGGACTGTGAGTATCCTCTAGAAGTCCGGGTGCGACAAATGGTATCAGAGCCTGTCTGCCTATAGGATCCCTTTTACTGGTCGCAGTTGAGTCTAGAAACTATTTTGTAGCTATATAGGAAAAATGAAACGTGAGAGTAGGAATTCTGTTCTTTTATTTATTTCCCCACCGACCCTCCCTTTTTCTGGTAAGAAAGTGCAACGTTGTTTTCTCTTCTCACCTAAACTTTCAAGTTAGGATTTCACGTATCCTGGTTTCTCTAGGATAGTTATATCTACTAGACCATAGGAATGGAGGTGGTTGTGACATGATTTATCATGTTGCCTACTCACGATTGAGAACGGAGGCGTGTAAGCCCCGGAAGCAGATCCTCTATTCCTTAAGCAGTAGATATTGATCCTTTAGAAGCCCGGATGGGGTTTTCCGTAGTACCTCAGGAGTGTTTGGTCTCGTGTTTCCCCGATGTTGCTTCGATATCCTATTCTTCTCAACATCCTTTTTCGTCCGTTGAAACCTTGTTGTTGCTTTCCACTTCAGTTCTTCTACCGGCGTCTAATCAAAACTTCCCCGATCATCTGAAGATGGATCTTAGGTTCTACCCGCAGGTGGTTCGTATGACTCGTTGCGAGAGCACTGCCGGTTATCCGGAGATGCTGAGAGACATGGTCACTTATCTGGGTTTCCGTTGGGCACCAGAGTATCAGGTCTACGAGCAGCACCGAGAGTTTGACCAGACCTACTACCAGGCTATCGTCTACATTCTGTCAGATGATGGCATGAGCGTAGTCCACCGCTACGAGGCAGTAGGTTCCACAGTGGATATGGCTGTGCAGCAGGCAGCTTATGTGAGTCTCACCGTCCTTCGTGCTGACTACTGGGGATTTGACGATTCTATCTATCGCCACATCCCCCATGGTTACATCACTTCGGAGGGAGCTCACTTCACTCTCTACGACAACCTGGATGTCTACGAGCATGATAACTCCAGGCTGCACACCACCGCTCAGTTTGTGAGGCACAGTGACGCAGTTGCCAGCACACTATCTCAGGAGTTGGCTTCAGTCAGAGAGCAGCTCTACCTTGCTTTGACTCGTCTGGCGACGTACACCACAGACTTTGTTGGAGACGAGCGCTTTGCACGTTTCGATCAGCCAGTGGGTCGTCGTCTGCCAGATGATGGAGGTTACGAGCCGATCAGAGGTCCACTCCTCAACCTCGGTGCTGGTTATACTGGGATTCCACGCTTTGGAGCACAGGGAGTCGACGCTATGTACTTCAACACACCTAGAGTCGCTCTCAGACCACGTCAGATCTATGTGGATCGTCGTTCTACCTACTTTCGTGGGCGTGCTCCTCACCATACCTCTCGCCGTACTCCTTGCCGCCGTCCTGCGTGATGAGCATGGGAGTACTGATGTATACATTCTTAGCTATGTTTAGTTAACCTTTGGCATTCGAACCATTTATGTTGTGTTGGATATTCTGATGTATTTGAACATGTGATGATGTACCTGTTGGTTATCTATTCATGCGTCGGAATAATCTCTCTTTCGGTTTCCAAGTCTATCCTTTTCTATTGTTGTGCTAAAATGCATTTCCATTCAGGATGCCGCCAACAAGGAACAACCCGCCGGAGCCACCGCCAATCACGGAGCTGTTGACTCAGATGACCCAAGTCATGGCACAGATGGCCCAGTTCCAGACTAATCAGCACAACAACCAGACGGCTCCACGAGTCAGCATCAAGGAGTTCCTCAGTCTGGGCCCGAGAGCTTTCGTGGCCACACGCGAGCCTCTGGACGCTGATGACTGGATCCGTGAGATAGCTAAGGCTCTGGAGATTGCTCACGTTGCTGAGGAAGGCAAGGTCAAGTATGCATCCTATCTGCTGAAGGGTCAGGCAGCTACTTGGTGGGAAAACTACCAGGCCATGAGAGCTGGCTTTCCAATCAACTGGAATTGTTTCAAGGAAGCCTTCCTGAAGCACCACATTCCAGATGGTCTCATGGAAAGGATGCGTGAGGAGTTTTTCTCACTCAAGCAGGGCAAGCTGGACGTCATTGGCTATCAGAGTGAGTTCAATCGCCTCGCTCGTTACGCTGGTGATGAGGTGTCCACTGAGGCTAAGAAGATGGCAAGGTTCCGCAGAGGTTTTAACCCGGAACTCAAGTATGCCCTCACCAATATCAAGGCCAACAACTTCGAGGAGCTCGTTAACACCGCGCTCAATGAAGAGAATGGGCGCAAGGCGTTCGAGGAGTCTCGCAAGCACTCGCGTGAGGGTGGTTCCTCCTCCAACATGACCACCCCTACGCAGAAGCGCCGCATCTGGGTGCCAAATGGTGCTGTCACTCGGGCTCCATACGCCCAAGCTTCTCCAGGCTTCGCTCCCCGCCCACCCAACCCTGCTCAGATGCATGATCAGAGGGCTTCGATGGGGCAGCCAAGGACAGGGCCTCCTCGTGTCGTCACTTGCTACAAGTGCAAGCAGACGGGGCACTACGCTGACAAGTGCACGCAGAGGCAGCTACCTCCACCACCTCGTCCCAACACCAACCAGGCAATGGTGCGTGCTCCCCCGCCTAAAGCCTTCAACTCCAACAACAGGCATGTCGGGAGGACCGCAAGGGTGAATCATGTCAAGATCGACAAAGCTGAGGAAGCTCCTGACGTCGTTCTCGGTACATTTTCCGTAAACTCTAACCCAGCTAAAGTGTTGTTTGATACCGGAGCATCGCATTCTTTCGTGTCAAAGATCTTTGCGACAGCAGTTAAACTCCCTTTTGTTGGTTTGGGTTCCCCGCTAGTGGTAAACTCCCCTGGAGCAACCATGCAAACGTCTAAGATCAGTCACAGAAATCAAATCCTAATTGGAGGCCACATATTCCTTGCTTCTCTCATACTGCTTGGCAATTCTGACATTGATGTCATTCTTGGTATGGATTGGCTGAAAGCTAATAAAGCAAGGATTGACTGTGCTCAAAAGTCAATAACTCTGTTCCACCCTTCTGGCCAGATAGTCTATTCTCCAAATGAATCAAGTTCCATTCAGCTATGCAACCTCGATGCAAAACCTCTACCTTCTCTTGAAAATGTTCCGGTGGTTTGCGAATTCCCTGACGTCTTTCCAGAAGAGTTGCCAGGGATGCCTCCGGACAGAGCAGTTGAGTTCGTGATCGAGCTTGAACCAGGTACTGCTCCAATTTCTAAGCATCCTTACAAGATAGGAACTCCCGAGCTGAAGTTGTTAAAGGAACAAATTGACATGTACATGGAAAAAGGTTACATTCAACCTAGTTCCTCAGCTTGGGGTTGCCCAACTATGTTCGTTGCGAAGAAGGATCACACAAAGAGACTCGTTGTTGACTATCGTCCTCTTAACGAGAAAACCATCAAAAACAAGTATCCAATTCCTCGTATTGATGATCTTTTTGATCAACTTGCTGGAGCCTCAATATTCTCCAAGTTGGACTTGAGAATGGGTTACCATCAAATAAAGATCAGAAAAGAGGATATTCCAAAGACAACCTTCACCACTCGCTACGGTCTATATGAATTCACCGTCATGTCCTTTGGTCTCACCAATGCACCGGCGACTTTCTCTCGACTCATGAATTCTGTCTTCCATGAATACCTCGACAAGTTCGTTGTGGTATATCTTGATGACATTCTGGTCTACTCAAAATCTGAGGAAGAGCATGAAGAACATCTTCGTCTCACTCTCATGAAACTTCGCGAGCATCGTCTATATGCCAAATTCTCCAAATGTGAGTTCTGGATTCCAGAAGTTGCTTACCTTGGTCATGTCATCTCTGCCAAGGGCATAGCCATTGATCCAGAAAAGGTTAAGGCAATTGTTGATTGGAAACCTCCAAAAACGGTGAAGCAAGTAAGAAGTTTTCTTGGCTTGGCTAGCTATTGTCGTCGTTTCGTCCAAAACTTTTCCAAGATTGCCAAACCACTCACTGATCTCACAAAGAAGGACAAGACGTTTGTTTGGTCTCCACAATGTGATGAAAGTTTCAATCTCCTGAAGACTAAACTCACTTCTACCCCAGTTCTGGTTGGCCCAGATCCTTCCAAACCTTTCCAGATATTCTGTGATGCTTCTCTCCAAGGTCTAGGTGCAGTTCTTATGCAAGAACGTCAAGTTGTGGCTTATGCTTCATGTCAGTTGAACGCACATGAGCTCAATTATCCCACTCATGACCTTGAACTTGCAGCAGTTGTGTTTGCCCTCAAGAAATGGAGACAATACTTGTTGGGTAATCGCACTGAAATCTTTTCCGATCATAAGAGTCTGAAATACATCTTCACTCAACCAGATCTAAACCTCAGGCAAAGGAGATGGATTGAAAAGATTAAAGACTTTGATCTTACCATTTCTTACACTACAGGAAAGGCTAATGTTATGGCCGATGCTCTCAGTCGCAAGTCGTATTGCAATAATCTCATGATCATGGAAAGCCAACCTCCTCTTCATGAAGAATTCCAGAAGCTGAACCTTGGTCTTGTTCCTCAAGGCTATCTTGCAAACTTGACAGCCAGTCCAACTCTCGAGGACAAGATTCGTCCTGAACAACTTCGTGATGCTGAAATCAAGAAGATGGTAGAACACATCAAAGAAGGAAAGGAGAAATTTAAGTCCTTCTCAATTGATGACAAGGGAACTGTGTTCTTCGAAGGACGCATTGCAGTTCCTCAAGTTCAAAGTCTCAAAGATGTCATTCTCAAGGAGGCTCATGAAACTCCTCTCTCCATACACCCTGGTAGTACAAAGATGTACCAGGATCTCATGACACTGTATTGGTGGCCTGGCATGAAACGTGAAATTTCTCAATACGTTTCTGAATGCGACGTTTGTCAACGTGTTAAGGCAGTCCATCAGAAAACAGACGGTCTTCTCCAACCTCTAAAAATCCCTGAGTGGAAGTGGGACATGATCGAAATGGACTTCGTCACTGGTTTTCCAAAGTCCAAGAAGGGCAACGATGCAATCTTCGTTGTCATTGATCGACTCACTAAAGTAGCTCATTTCTTTCTTGTCAAAGAGACAATCTCAGCTAGCCAGTTAGCAGAGCTCTACACAACAAAGATTGTTCCTCTTCATAGTGTTCCATTGGAAATAAGCTCAGACCGTGGAACCATATTCACTTCTCATTTCTGGAAAAGCTTTCAGGAAGCATTGGGCACCAAACTTCTGTTCAGCACAGCTTATCACCCTCAGTCTCAAGGGCAAGTCGAAAGAGTCAATAAGATTCTCGAGGATATTCTCAGAGCATGTGGTATCTCCTTTGGCATGAAATGGGAGGAATGTCTTCCATATGCTGAATTCTCCTACAACAATAGCTTCCAGGCATGGCACCATTTGAAGCTCTCTATGGCCGCAGATGCAGGAGTCCAATCAATTGGTCTGGAGCTGGTGAACGTTCACTCTTAGGCCCTGACATTGTTAAGGAAGCCGAAGAGAAAGTTCGTATCATTCGTGACAATCTCAAGATTGCTCAGTCTCGTCATAAAAGCTACTATGACAGCAAGCACAGGGATATGATCTATGCACCTGGTGACAAAGCATATCTCCGTGTAACTCCCCTCAGAGGCACTCATCGTTTTGGTGTGAAAGGAAAGCTTGCACCAAGATACATTGGTCTTTCAACATTCTCTCAAGGCGTGCGGAAAATGCCTATAGTCTTGAACTTCCATAAAAACTATCCAAGGTGCACGATGTGTTTCACGTGTCACACCTCAAGAGGTGTTTCAAAGATCCAGATCATGCAGTTGATCATGATTCCATTGAACTGCAAGAAGATCTATCTTATGAGGAGCACCCTATTCGAATTCTCGATGATACCGAGCGTAAGACTCGCAACAAGAGCACCAAGTTCTTGAAAGTGCAGTGGTCCCATCATTCCGATAAAGAGGCAACGTGGGAGACCGAAGAGGATCTTCGCAAGAAGTATCCGGACCTTTTCTCTTCTCAGTAGGAATCTCGGGGCGCGATTCCTTCAAGGGGGGCGTTTTGTAACATCCCAAGTATGAAAACAACCCCTAGAATGTTTGTTTTCTTGTTTTATTTATGTTTTGCATCATGACATCATCATTGCATTTGTGTTGGCATTTGTTTTCCAATTGTTTTCATTTGTTTTCCTTTGTTTTCCCATTTGAAATTCAAACAATATTCAAATGTTTTGTTTCATACTTGCTCTGTTACAATTTTCCAAATAAAAATTTCAAATCAAAACATCAATTGTTTCCATTAAACTTTAAAGTTCAAACTATCAAATGGTTCTTTTAATAATTCACTTAATTCAAATTTCATTCAAATTCAATTAAGTTTCCAAACAGCAACCATTTTGAAGTTTATGAAAATTACAAAACAAATCAATCATTTGTTTCAAATAAACTTGGATTTTAAAAAACTTTTAAGTTGCTTAAGTTCAATTATTCAATTAAAATTAAATTCAATCAAATTCAAACAAATTTGCAAACAGCAACATAGTTTCAAATTTTTGGAAAACAGAAGTTTGTATTATGGTGTTGTTACAAAACTAACCTATAACAATTTTTTTCCTAAAATTTTCTACCCCCAAAAACCCTATCCTTTATCTCCTTTTCCTTTTCAGCAAAAAAAAACAAACATAAAAAAAATAAAAAATAAAACGTTCAGAGGGAGAGGGCAGGCAGTGGGCTGAGCCCAGCCCACCAAACCTCTCCCCCCACGGCCCGCATACCCCCTCCTTTCTCTTCCTCCTGTACGGCGACCATCCGCGGCAGCCACGTCGCCTGTACGGCGGATGGGACGGCCGTGGTGAGCCCCTCGCCTCCTTATAGCCCGAGCACCTTCCCCCCTCGGTGCCCTAACCTCCCTCCACTCTCTCCCTCGACTGCCGCCGCCGATTTCTTCTCTCTCCGCTCGCTGCTCCTCTCTGAACCACCGCCACCGATCACCACCGCCTGAAACCCCGTCGATCGCCGGCGACACGATGCTCCTCCTCGCTGGTTGAGTACGGGGATCAGACCCCCGTACTGTCGCCGTCCTCCTCGACACCCCACCGGTGGCGGAGGGCCACCAGATCTTCGCCGCCGTCCGTGCTGTCGCCGCCGGCCACCTCCACCCGAGCCTCTGCTACGCCTCCATCGGAGGTGAGCATCACCTCTGCTCCACCCTCCTCTCTCTCTGCACGAGCACACCGCGCGAACACCACACGCACACCCACGAGCACTCGCAGCGCTGCAGCTCACCGCCGGTGACCACCGTCGCCTCGCCGTGGTTCAGTTAGCTGAAACTTATTCAGTTTCGTCAGTTATCGTGTTAGCTGAACCATATCCTCCCTCGCTGCCCTTACCTGACAAGCGAACGCATCACACTGCAGTGGCAACGCACCCGTGCACGCGCGCTCGAGGCCAGGGTTCGATCCCTGCCTCTGGGATTTAATCCCACACTTTTTCGCGAGGGCGCTGACAGGTAGGGCCCCCTGTCAGCGACCACACACGCCACCTAGGCACCACGTTGGCCCAGGGCCCCCTCGTCAGTGGCCAGGCTAGGCCACTGCGAGGTAGAAAATGTTTTCTGCCTTTTTCTTTTTAATTTTAAGTCCTTTTATTTACAGATTAATCCCTAAATTTCAAACCTTTATAAAAATTGCATAACACATCCAAATAATACAAATAAAATATGTAATCTGAACAATTTTAATTCTCTACCTTTTTAAATCATTTGTTTTCTTTTTTGAACATTTCAAATGTTTTCAAATTTCAAATTCAAACAACTCTTTTCCAATTTGGTTAATTTCATAACTATTTCAATATTATTTCAAATGTCACATATAAAATATGTTTTCCATGCCAAATTGAACCACCTTTTCAAATATAAACTTTGTTTCATGTTTTGAATAATTAAAATTGGTTAAATAAGTTAAACCTTGTTTAAATCATTTAAAATTGCTAAATTCATAACTTGGTCAAATTAAATTCTTTTGAATATATAAAATATGTTTTCAAACCAGAAAATTATAATCTTTTCAAATATGAATTTTAATTAATGTTTTGAACAAATAAAAGTTCAAATAAATTCATAATTGAATTAAATTCATTTAAATCTTGTTTAAACTTGTTTAATTCATAATTAATTCATTCTAATTCCTTTTTCAACAAATAAAACATGTATTCCACCTAAAATTTTGTGTACTTTCCAAATATGAATTTTGTTATCTATTTTTGATCAATTAAAATGGGTGAAAACAACAAATGCTTGTGTAACACCTTTAAGAAAACAAAATTTCATAACTTAATAAATAAAATTCCAAACTTGGTAAACTTTATTTCAAATTGGATCTATTGTTGTTTTCTTTCTGTTTTCCTCATCCATGCATCATGCTAATCCACTTTCACCTGTTGATTAGTTGTAGAACAATTATTTCAACCTTAACTCATGGGCTTTCCATATGCAATCCAAATTGCATATGGGTCCATTTAATATTTTTACCATGTTAACTAGCTTACCTTTGATGCATCAATTAATTTGCCATGCATCATCCCATGATTGTGCATTATGCCATGTTATTGATTGTTTGTCTCTCTGCGTTGTTTGTTTGCTTCTTCTCGAATAGACGACGACGTTGAGACAGACGAGGCTTACGACACCCCTTCTGAGGAGTTAGCTCAGTACCAGGCTGCTGAGTTTGCAGGCAAGTATTCACTCACATGAACCATTGTGTTCCTTTCCACACTGGATATCGATACTTTCCGTTGTCTATTCTGCTAGCCTTAAGATTCGTTGCTTGTGTTCGATCCTATCACATGTTATCATGTAACCCTGATACAGCCTCACCTCCACACCTAAAACCCGTTGCTTGTTGCCCGTGTCTTACTAGCATGCTCAGTGGTGTTTATGCTCAAGTCTGCTGTCCGTTATTTTTGTTACTATATTTATCATGTTCTGAGGCTCGATGTTTAAACAATCCACCTGTTAATATTTGA
Source organism: Alopecurus myosuroides (assembly GCA_028641055.1). Taxonomy (NCBI): domain Eukaryota; kingdom Viridiplantae; phylum Streptophyta; class Magnoliopsida; order Poales; family Poaceae; genus Alopecurus; species Alopecurus myosuroides. The sequence continues at coordinate 366,608,769 of CM054059.1, read as the reverse complement.
AGTAATGCTAATTTGATGATAAGGCACCGGCAGGAGGCCCGGCGTGGTTTTGAGGCCTGCTAGTGTCGACCCTAATTAGGAAAAGGGTCTTGTCTACTGATCCATGATGAGCGCACTATCCGCATGTGGGAGGCGTGTATGGGCACCCCCCTCAATTTGATTCAATTCGCATCTCGTCCAAATCTCCACACTTAGTTCGGGCTTTCCATTTGATGCACTCATATGCAGGTACGAACCCGAGGCCAGGGTTGAACTTTTGTAGTCGGCATTTAGGGCGGCGTGGTCTTAGAGTGCTATGAGGGTCCCCCTTTTCTTCGTGGGGGCTCGATTAGCCGCGCACGCACAACACGTGGTTCTTTGGGCTTGATGCGAAGAAGAGTTGAGTTGTGTTGAGTGCCTCGCTTGGTGGGTTTGATTCCCGGCTGGCGGGATATTCTTACGTGTACGGCCAAATTGGTGCACCCCTGCAGGGTTAAATCTTCTCGAGAAGCCGTGTTTTCCGCGGTTATGGTTGACTTGGTGAAAGTACTGGCTAACAAGTACTCAGAACAACTTACACCTAACTAATGATAACTTGACTAGTAATAGTCTTATTGACACATTAACTTGAACCATCATTAATCCAACTGTGTGAGTTATCCTCGGATTGCTTCTTTGGATAAGGGGCGAGGTCCAGGATGGGTTTGTTTGGAGTTAGTAGTAGTGGGTTACGATACGCTATCTTATCTCCCTTCTGTTAGCCGGAAGTTATAGCATGTTTCTGTAGTTGGTTAGAGCAGCCTGCTGCCGCACTTTTGTATCACCTATTCTTCCGTTGAGCCCAAAGCATCTGTACTTGGTGTTGCCGGGTACACTATGGTACCTTGTGAGTCTTGCTTGCCAGTACTTTTATGTACTGACCCCTTTGGGGCTGTGGTTTCCGCAGACTACGCTTACGAGGATTCACTTGGTGGCTACTACGTGGAGTATGACGAGGCTGCTGACGAGTAGATAGCGGACCCGGGCAGGATCCGAGACATCGTGGATGGGCTCCGTCTTTTCGTTTCCGGCCTCTTAGGCCTATTTGGATCTTGTCTGTACTCAGACATTTTGGATGCTTCCGCTGTGTTGTAATGATGAATTGTTGGGACATGTATCCTCTGGATGATTGTATTTGCTATCTCTGCTCTAGTGAGAGCTATTTGGAACTTATTTCAATCTTTTGTGTCTTAGAGATATGTTGTGATATCAGTTGTTCTAATGCCGTTGACGTACCATGTGTGTATGTTATGAAGTACGTCAACGGAAGTGTCCTGATTTCTATGGGATGGTTTACGCAGACGAGGGATAGTAGAGAATGGTTGTCACACGTTTACGTGTTGGCCTGCTCATATTGAGATGCGGGTGCCGGTATGCCCCGTAAGCCATTTGTTCTACTGTTTAGCGGACTGTGAGTATCCTCTAGAAGTCCGGGTGCGACACGTAGCTCATCCACAAGCCAATGGACAAGTGGAGAGGGCAAATCAGGAGTTACTTCGCGGACTAAAGCCACGATTGCGAGTCCCATGTATCAGAGCTGCTGGAGCATGGTTTGAGGAGTTACCTTCAGTGGTTTGGGGTATCAACACTACACCTAACAGATCTACTCAGATGACACCGTTTTTCATGGTTTATGGTGCAGAAGCGGTGCTGCCGAGTGATATCATCCATGACTCACCTCGAGTATCGGCTTACGTTGAGGTGGAGAACGAGAAGACCCGGCAGGACGCCATGGATATGTTAGAAGAACACAGGGAACAAGCTTTGGAGAGATCAGCCATATACCAGCAGGACTTGAGGAGATATCACAGCCGGAGAGTCAAAACCCGGGTCTTCCAGGAAGGAGACCTGGTTCTGCGCCTGGTACAATCAAAGGAAGGAAAACACAAGTTATCCCCGCCATGGGAGGGACCGTTCATCATAAGCCGGAATCTGCACAACGGATCATATTACTTGGTAGATGCAAGGGAAGAGTCGGCTACTGTTAATGACACCGCTCGTACTACTTCATCTATGCAAGAAAGAGAAAGACCATGGAACGTAGCTCAGCTGCGTCCCTACTATACCTAGTTTAGGTTAGATTCACAAGTGGAATTACACGATGTAACAGGCAGCAGGTTTCAGACGCACTCTTTTCCTATCCAGGGTACCTAAGGGGACTGGAGGGTTTTTAATGAGGCGGCTTGCTGACCTAACTTTTCTCATATCAATAAAGAGATGGTTAAACAATATATTGTCCCGTTTTTTGCGTGTTTCTTATCAAGTTTTTTCTATTTCTGTTATGTTCTTATTTTTCTTCCAGGTAAGTATTATTCATTGCTTTTAGTATATTAGTTTTTTCTAGTAAATTGCATATATAGGTCTTGGGGGCTGACTGCTTGAATAGCACAGTTGCAAACTCAAAGACCCGGCCACGATGCCAATGAGTTATAAGGGCCGATTACTTGTAATAAGTACGGCTGCAAGCTTATAACCGGACAAAGGAGCCAAACTTTCTTGACTTTTCTTGCTTAAGCTTGATGTGACTCGCACTAAGTGTCATGCTTTGCTAGCGTGTGATTACAATCAGTCATGATGCCCAATGGGACTTGCCTGACCCTGTCTTCGTACAGCTGTAGCAACATTGATTATCCACGCGAAAGCCGGCTTACAGTAGAAGAAGGTCAAAAGGGTCATCTAAACCACAAGTTATGTAGAGTACAAGGTTAATAGCCGGAAACTCAAGGTATATCAAGCATAGCTTCAAATCCTATGTGAAATGGCTCTAGGTTTTGGGCTTAGCAGTAACAATTTGTTCCTTTCGAAAGACCCAAACACCCTAGACTCGGAATTTCGGGCCTTGGGGACTTGGGAATTTGAAAACATAAACAAATTATCTAGCTATTCAGCTCAAAAACCCAAAAATCCGAGTCTTGGGGACTTGGGGACTTAAAAAAAAGTCCGCTAGTCAAAACCCACGGGACCCGGAAACCGAGTCTCACAAAAGGAACCATAGCAGTAAGTCGGAAAACCAGGGATGAAAAAGCTCAAAGTCAAGAAATATCAAAATTCAAGCAAAAGGCCATGAGGGCCACGAAATATATTAAGGTCTTAAAACGTATTACAGACCAGGATAGTAGTATCATAAAGCGCACAGGCGCGCTATCAAAAGAATAATTGTTTCAAAAAGGCCCATTGGCCGAATAAAGTGCTTGAGTCGGTTGCCGATAAAGAGTTCACTCGGCCTCTTGGGCCGGGTCTTGTTCCTTGCCTTGTTCTTCAGCAGTCTTGGTGGCAGCAGCACCCGGGTCAGCAGTAGTGTCGGCCCGTGCGGGAGGAGGAACGACCGGCGTGGAGGTAGCAGGCGCAGAATCGGCTTCAGCCTTCTTCTTCGCGGCCTCTTCTCTCGCCTGAGCACCCTCCGCCTTCCATCGGGCCAGCATATCATATGGCTTGGGAAGATCCGACTTAACCGCCTTGTCATCAGCATCATATGGTGGGATAATCGAACTGACATCCAAACTATCGGCAATTATGCTGGCCGAGTCACGAACCTCCTTCTGGATAGCCTTGAAGTTTTTTACTGAGAACCTAGAGCCGTCGTGGTTGAACTCTGGAAACCCGCCTACGAGCTTGGCCGGCTCAAGTTTTGGAAAATATGCCTTAGCCAGCGCAAGCCCCCGGGTTACTCCAACCCGGCAGGACGAGCGTTTCCAGTGCTCAATCCACTCGGGGATAGTGGAGCATGCGTCAGGCAGCGTCTTCAGGCTACCATGCCCAACACCCGGCCACTTCAGATCCTGAAGAATCCATTTGGTTCCGGCACAGAGCTGCCGGATCGTGCTCTTTATGGTTCAGCTTTGCGATATCATCTTCATCTGGAGTTACATCATCCGGACCTGCAGAAAATAGAAAAAATCTTTGAGTAAGGAAATCCGACTATTTATCACAATGAGAATCCGGGTTATAATTATTAAGTTAGGGATAGTTACCAGTCAAAGCACGATATGTGTCAGCAATCTGAACGGAAAGCTTGGTCAGTTCATCTTCTGCTGCATGAGCCCTCTTTCTATATTTCCTTGCAAGTTTCCCTGTCCTCTTGGCATCAGCTTCAACCGACTCACGCAGAGTCGCCTCCTTCTCGAGGAGTTTGGTGGCCTTCGCCAATGCTTTCTCAGAATGGGTCACGAAAGCCTGCGTGGAAACACAAGGAAGGGTTAGCCGGATAAAAAGCAAGCTATCAGTTGGATACACTATGAAAGTTCCAAGCAAATTATCAATAAGTTCACTTGGAACTTGGGAACTAGACAAGTATACATGCAATATTACTCGGATTTACCTCATGTTTGGCTATGAAGGCTTCTAGGACATTTTCTTCATCAGCCCTCAAGGTGTGCAGGGCGTCAAGCATCTAGGTAAAAGTCATATCCTCGGGCTTGATACCGGAAGAGCCGGCGGCCTGATCACTCGGAGGACGAACCTTCTCCGACTTTGGGGTCGAGACCCGGGTTGCCTGGGTGTCAGGATTGGGAGTGCCCATCCTTGTGTCCAGGATCTCGACGTCGTCGTCCTCAGCTTCTTCAGATAGCTTGGGAGACCCGGCTTCCTGCCGGGCCGAGTCAGTCAGGGGGTCTTGCTCTTGGTTCTCTTCACCAGCACCGCCAGTTGCGGCGTCCATATCATCAACTGGCCCTTCAGGCTGCCGGGTATCCATGTCCATGTTTTCCGGGTCACTGATCGAGACCTGGGCGCTAAGGAAAGAAAATAGAAGTGATTAGCAGCAAAAATTGTAGGTTATCAAAAGGACTAGTAAATCGCTTGGCAGGAAATGTGACTTACCCGGCATTCACCACGAAATCCGCCGGGAGCTCGCTGCTGGACGCGGATGAGGCTGTTACAGAATCCGAAAGTGAGACCCGGAACTGTCCGGCTAATGGATGATTGGGGGAAGGGTGTCTTTGAGGTGAGTTGCAGGGATGAGATGGAGGAGTACCAGTACGACGAGCCGGGGACGTGGGAATACCCGGGTTGAGGGGATCATCACCCGGGGAGTTCCGGGTTACCCTGCGCTTGGTCGGAGGCGGATCCTTCAAGTGTGGCGAATTGGAAAACTGACGGTTAAGTTCGCGCATATTATCAAAAGAATAGGGTTTGGAGGACATGGAAGAGTAGGGAACCTTGAAGACGACCCCCCGGGTTTTCCTCTTGGCCCCGACCTCAACTTCCGGCTTAGCCTTGCTTTTATCGCTCTCAGTTTCTTCCGGGTCTCCCTGGTCATCCTTGTCATCCTTATCATCCATCCCTGAAAGGCACAAATACATAGTCGGAAAAAGAGAAAAAAATGGGAAAGCAAAGTAACAAAGGTTAAGGTGATTGAAACCGGGGTGATACCTTCATCAGTGTCAGCCGTTTCTTCTTCTTCCTCCGGGTTCCCGGAGTTGGGAGGGGTCTCGATGTTCCAGAAAGCGTTATCAGCCTGAGATAAAGGCATAAAAGTGAGAGTTAGTAGTTGTATCAAGTAAAAGTACAAGAGTAAGTGAATAAGTGTCGGATCTTACCGCTGGAGCCGGGTTATCCCGAGTGAACGACGCTAACCCGGCTATATTTTTGATCACCTCCAACTTCTCGGTCAGAAAGCTCTTGATGATCTTGTTCGTGTCCCCAGTCGGGTAATTCCTTGAAGAATAATGGAGCGCGTCCGTGACGTGCCCTGAGTACTCGCACAACAGCTTGGGGCGAATGGAGTTGGGCTGAATCCGGAAATCTACCCAAGTCTTAACCAAGTTAAGCCCAACAAGACCCTGGGCGAAAAGGACGGCTATCTTGGCCAGGTGGGGCTGGATGGACTCTCTTTCCGATTCAGAGGCGAAGGCGTTAAAGGTGTCAGAAAGATCTAAGAGGCCCTCCGAGTAACCCGGCAATTTCCTCTCGCCGGGTGGGGAGGTGTCCCAGCAATAGAAGAAAGATTGCTGCCAATGCTTAACATGTGAGTTAAGACTTAGAGTCGGCATGGGCGAATTTTTACGGCGTTGGATAGAAACTCCGCCGCAGGCCAAGAGGGCCCCATCACCGCTTTCGCGGCACGGTTTGCATTGGAATAGTTCAATAAACAAAGCCAGATTTGGTGGGATGCACAAGTAGGACTCACAAAGGACTATGAAATGGGTTATGTTCAACATAGAGTTAGGCCCTATGTCGAATACCCGGAGGCCGTAGTGGCTGAGGACTTCACGGAAAAAAGAGTGACCCGGGGGGCGAAACCCCCGGATCGCGTGCTCAACGAAGCAGATTACCTCGTTGGGGTTGGGGGTAGGCCGGGTCTCGTCACCCGGTACTCTCCAATGGATCTCCTTTTGAGGAGGGAGAACGCCTGACTCGGCGAGCTCTTGTAGCTTGGCCTGGGTCACGGTAGACCGTGCCCAGTTGGCGGAGATGGATTGGGTTGACCTTGGCTTTGCCGGCTGTTTGCCCTTGTTATTTGGAGCCATTTGTTCGGTCTGCGAAGCACAAGGTAAAGAGTACAAAACATGAGTAACAAAGACCCGGAAAGTACCGGTTATCCGAGTATCAATAAACAGTATGGAATCCAAGAGTTATCCGAGTATCATTAAACAGTACGGAAGCTATGAGTTATCTAAAGCATCGATGAGCAACTATGAAAAGGATTTGATTGTCTGGTTAACTAGTGAAAATAGAAGATCCGGAAATAGAGGATTGTCCGGGTATCGAAGAACAACTGCGGAAATTTTGACAGACTACATCTAGATTGGAAAATTTGCAGATAAATTCATGGAGAAAATAATGATTGCAAGTAATAGGAGAGTGCTATTGGGTCTACTATTGAGCAAATGAACAAGCTAGAATGGGGTTGGGCGATTTAATTCGGCGCGGAGCAAGAAAATGGGCCGCGGGCGGACCTAGATCCAATCTAGCTCGAGCAAAGGACTTGAAGAGAAATCCATGGCGGAAGGAATCTTACCGGCGTGGTCTGGAGCAGAGCGCGGCGGTGGCAAATGACGCAACCGCGGTGGCCTGCGGGATCTCTCGGCGGGCAGGTTGCGGGCGCGGTGGCGGAGCTTGACGGCGGAGCGGCGCGAGCGGAGGCGGAGCGTAGATGGCGGCTCGCTTCCGGCTGCTCTCCGGTGGGCTCCGTGGTGGCGCAACGGCAAGCTCGAGCAAGGGGGCGCCACTGGAGGTTGAAGGCGAGATGGGTGAGAGAGGTGAAGTGGAAATAAGCCGTTAGGTTTAGGTCACCCCCTAGGTCACCTATTTATAGGTGCGGGTGGGGAAACCTAGACTAAGGGGCGGGATCCGAAATTTTGGGAGAGGGATACCCGCCAGGATTTCTGGGGATAAGCGTTAAATGCCCACGCGTGATATCCGGAAGAGATCAGAAAACAAATCCCATCCGCGGTATCCGGGCAAAATTAACGGATGAAATGAGCCGGTCTTCCATATTCTCTTCGGAATGTTGACCCGGAAAGATGGAGATAAATTCGGAGAGAGCCGGGTTACTATATGGACCACCAGTGGAGTTAGGCCTAGCTGTTTATCAAAGCAACCTAACCCGGCCTCTATGAACTTGTATGTTTTTTATTTTTGCAGGGAATAGCATGCGCTTCAAGGAGGATCCCGTGAAGCCCAAGCTATTCTGGGGACTACTGATGGAGGGATGATAACCCGGTAGGCTAACGCCAAGGTGTAACTCGGCCCAAAGGGCGCTGCGCAAGATCCGGCTTAAGGAAAAGGAGTTTCTAGAAGGCCCAAGAGTGTAGGCCTCGTAACCCGGTTTGTGGGTTCCGATAGCGAAACTTAGGGTTTGTAAGCAGTGTCCGGGTAGGATTCCGAGTATGCCTTGGACGGTAAGCCAGGGGGTCCGGATATTATATAAGCCGGCCCCTAGGGTTAGATTAGGCAGAAGTCATACAATCGCGAGATATTCGAGTATCCTTTGTAACACAAGAGTTGAGATAATATATTTAGATCGGAGACTCGGCGACTCGATTGGCGGCTACCAAATCGCATATCACCATGGTTTCTCTTGAGCTAAACCCTCTCCCAAACACCAGAGTCGAATTGCCCCAAGACAAGTTACCCCCGGTAATGTCTGCCGTGATTATCCCACGACACTTCACATTCAAGGGGGGAATTTCACCAAACTGATTATAATCTTTTGACATGTCTGTGTTGTCCTCCACCCCCACGATGTTTCTTTTCCCTGAAAGAATTATGTGGCGTTTTGTTTCGTCGCTTGATGTATTTTTTCTTTTCTTTTCTTTTTCTCGGTTTGGTAGTCATGTCCCTCACATAGAAAACCTGAGAAACGTATTTGGCTAGGACGAATGGTTCTTCTCTGTACCAAAGATTGTTCAGATCCACTGTTGTCATGTCGTACAACTTGTTTAACTTTACCCCGCCTGTCATTTTTACCCATTGGCACCGAAACAAAGGGACTTTAAAAGAAGGTCCATAGTCAAGTTCCTATCTCTCCTCTATGTAACCATAATATGTGTCCTTTTGCGCATTGCTGTTTGTTGCATCAAAGCGGACACCACTATTTTGGTTGGTGCTCTTTTTATCTTGGGCTATCATGTAAAATGTATTCCCATTTATTGCATACCCTTCGAAAGTCATTATAGTCGAAGATGGTGACCTGGCCAAGGAGTACAACTCATCTCCAACATCATTGTCATTCATTAGATGTGATCGCAACCAATTGCCGAAAGTCGCCATGTGGAGCCGTGAAACAAAGGCGTTAGTCTGGGTGGGGTTTGGGAGCGTACAATATTATTGTGTTCCTCAATGTACGGAGCCACCAAGATGGAATTTTGTAGAACTCTGTAGTGTGCTTGAGTGAAAGAATACCCGTCCATACATATTTTTTATTTCTTTACAAGCGCGCCTTTTCCACTAAGTCTACCCTCGTGCCGCAATTGAGGAAGACCAATCGACTTAAGGTCAGGAACAAAGTCAACACAAAACTCAATGACCTCCTCTGTTCCATAGCCCTTGGCGATGCTTCCTTCTGGCCTAGCACGGTTACGAACATATTTCTTTAAGACTCCCATGAACCTCTCAAAGGGGAACATCTTGTGTATAAATACAAGACCGAGAACGAAAATCTCTTCCACTAGGTGAACCAGGAGGTGCGTCATAATATTGAAGAATGATGGTGGGAACACCAACTCGAAACTGACAATACACTGGACCACACCATTCTGTAACCGCGGCAGATATTCTAGATTGATTACCTTTTAAGAGATTCCATTGAGGAATGACTATAGCTTCACAATTTGTAGTCGAACATTATCCGGTAGAAGCCCTCTCAATGCAACCGGAAGCAACTGCATCATAATCACGTGGCATTCATGAGACTTAAGGTTTTGAAACTTTTTCCCTCCCGTATTTATTATTCCCTTTATATTCGACGAGAAAACAGACGGGACCTTGATACTGCTCAAGGATTAAAAAAAGATTTCCTTCTCTGCTTTGGTAAGAATGTAGCTGGCAGGACCTCGAAACCGTTCTGGATGCAGTCCGTCTGGGTCTTTCATATGTTGCTGGTCCTCCCGTACTTCAGGTGTATCTTTTTTCTTCCCATACACGCCCAAGAAGCATAGCAGGTTCATGCAAAGATTCTCCGTCACATGCATCACGTCGATTGCAGAGCGGACCTCTAGGAATTACAAATAGGGTAGATCCTAAAATATATATTTCTTCTTCCACATAAGTACGTGTCCATCAACGTCATTAGGAACAGATTGTCCGCCAACCCCATTTCCAAATATTACTTTTAAATCCTTGACTAGATCTAATACATCAGCACCAGTACGTTATGGAGGCTTTGGCCGGTGATCTGCCTGACCGTTGAAATGCTTGCTTTTCTTTCTTACGGGATGCTGTTTTGAAAGAAATCTACGATGTCCCATGTACACATTCTTATTGGTCAAATATATACTTTCAGTCTCATCTAAAAAGTGTGTGCATGCACTGTATCCCTTGTTTGACTGTCCTGTAGGGATACTAAGAGCAGGCCAACCGTTGATTGTTATAAACAACAACGCTCGTAGGTCAAATGGCTCCTGTTTGTGCTCATCCTAGACACATACACCAGGTTCGGCCCACAACTGTAAAAGTTCATCAACTAATGGCCTCAGGTACACATCAATGTCGTTGCCGGGTTGCTTCGGGCCTTGGATGAGCACTGACATCATAATAAACTTCCGTTCATGCACAACCAAGGAACAAGATTATAGATGCATAGAGTCACGGGCCAGGTGCTATGGCTGGAGCTCTGCTCACTAAAAGGATTCATGCCATCTGTACTTAGACCAAACCTTAAACTTCTTGCATCACCAGCAAAATCTTTGAACTCCATGTCAATATTTGTCCACTGCGACCCATCAGCGGGGTGTCTCAACATCCCGTCTGACTTACGTTCCTCTTTGTACCATCGCAACAACTTGGCATGCTCTTTGTTTCTAAACAAATGTTTCAACCGTGGTATTATAGGAGCATACCACATCACCTTGGCAGGAACCCTCTTCCGAGGGGGGTCGCCCTCAACATCACCAGGGTCATCTCGTCTGATCTTATACCGCAAGAATTGCATAGCGGGCATGCATTCAAATTCTCGTACTCTGAACCACGGTAGAGGATGCAGTCATTGATACTTGCATGTATCTTCTGCACCTCTAAACCTAGAGGGAAGACAACCTTCTTTGCTTCGTACATACTAATGGGAAATTCATTGTCCTTTGGAAGCATATTCTTCATAATTTTTAGCAACTTTTCAAAACTCTTATCAGATAAACCGGACTATGCCTTCCATTGCAGCATTTCTAGTGTGCTACCCAACTTTTACAGACCGTTTTCACAAGTTGGGTACAACAAATTTTTGTGATCCTCTAACATGTGATCCAATTTCTCCCTCTCCTTATCACTATCACAGTCTCTCCGTGCATCAGCAATGGTCCGACCAAGATCATCAACGGGCTCATCATGTGCCTCTTCTTTAGCTTCCACTTCCCCATGGAAGTATCACTGTATTCAGGGGGTAGTTGTAATCATCCTCTTCTTCTTCATTCTCTTCCATTATAACCCCTATATCACCATGTTTGGTCCAACAATTATAGATGGGCATGAAACCGAACTGAAACAGGTGGATGTGAAGGATCTTTGAGTCAGAGTAATCATTATGATTATTACAGACACTACATGGATATAATACAAAACCATTCTGTTTGTTCGCATTATCCACACGGAGGAAATCATTTACGCCATTAATGAACTCGCCAGAGCGTCGGTCAGAATAGTACATCCATTGTCTTGGCATCTGCGTTATTGTATAAATATATTAAACACAATCACGATGCAAAAATTAGTACTTAGGTTTAGGTGCTAACCTCTTGGAACACTCCAATATATAGAAGAGGCGACACCACAAATTGTGGAGAAAATATGGATAAAATCGAGCTCGGTGGTGAAAAATAGAGGAGATCAAAGAAGCTAGCTAGCTCTGGAAATTCATCGAACACCTCTAGTGCATACAAAATGAAAAGCAAAATAGCACACACCACCCAACTCCAAAATGGAAAACAAAGTACACAATTTTTTTAGGCTGTCACCGGGGGGGTGGGGGAAAGAATCCCCACCTGAATATACTCAAAACTGAAGTTACATGTTACATGAGGAGAGATGGGCGCGCCACATGTCGGCTTCCTCTCTATGTTCCGTTAATTTAAAACGGTGTGACCATATGGTCAGGTCCTGGATAATATTATGTAGAGTAAGGGTAGGAGGTTGATGGGAGGCCCTAAAAACCATGGCGTTCCTAGCATCCCAGATCTTCCATAGGATTATCAGCACAAGAGAGTGCCAGATACATGTGGGTAGACCTGGAGGAAGCGCTGCCTCCCAGATGTCGTCGAAGGACAGGCAATCGGAGTGAATCCCAATGCGGAGCCATATCGTGACCGCCTGCGGACAGACGAAGAATAGGTGAGCCCTATCTTCGAGGTCTGAGGTGCATCTGGGGCATCGAGAGTGGTCGAGGATGTGTTTGTGGCGCAGGTTTGCTCTGGTGTTTAGTCTGTCCAAGGTCAGGAGCCAACCAAAGATCTTCACCTTCCCCGGAATCTTTGTGTCCCATACTCTCTCAGTGGCTCGGGTGCATGGCCATGTATGCTCCCTTGGAGGAGAATGGTGAGCCATCAAGAAGTACACGGTCATCCACGCCCTCCGTCATGACGAAATCCTGCAACAACATAAAAAGAGAGGCAAGTTGGCTAGAGGCCACATTGGTTAGCCGATTTTGGAGGCTCGATTAGACCCAATTTTGTAGAACATCCACAACGAAAGCATTTTGGTTGGTGTGGTGTGAGAATAAAGCTGGGAAGACGGTAGCTAGTGGCTCTTGTAGAAGCCATCTGTCATGCCAAAAGAAGGTGGATGCCCCGTTGTTAACCGAGCATTTTGTTATTTGGGATAACAACAGTGTATATTTGTCTATAATTTTGTGAAGGTAAGAGTTGGTGGAGGAGTGGAAGGAAAATGGTGATTGTGTAGAAACCCAAAGTTTCCAAGGGGTCAAAGGGTTATGTAGGGCTTTGAAGAAAATTTTCAAAAGTAGACAAACATTCTGTGCATTTAAGTTTTTTATCCCCAGGCCCCCTCCTAACTTAGGTTGACAGGCCATGTCCCAGGCCACAAGGCATTGGGCGCCCGAACACTTATCTTCATCGGTCCGGAAGAAGGATCTACGGAGAGAATCAATTTTGTGAATAACCGCAGTGGGAAGTGAAATGGAGGACATGAAATGGGTGGGAAGACTATCGAGCAGATCTGAGATGAGGATCAGCTTGCCGCCTTTGGAGAGTAAGGAGGCCCTCTAGCCTGAGAGGTATTTATCGATGTTATCGATGATTGGATAGAAGGCCGAAGAAGGGATTTTCCTGTCAGAAAGAGGAAGACCGAGATACGTTTGCGGGAAGGAGGAAGTTGTGGTTCCTAGGGTGTTAGAGACGTGTTGAACGTCGGTAGCAGGGATGTAGATCGGGACAAAGGTAGTTTTGTGGAAGTTGATGTGTAGCCCAGTTGCGTTTGAGAAATCTTAGAGGATTTTTTTAAGGTTTGTAGCAGCGTTGCGGGAGGCTTTCACTATTATTAGAGTGTCGTCGGCGTATTGAAGGGTAGGGCAAGGTTCATTTTTAGAGAGGGGATGGGAGAGGATACCCTGAGAGCATGCGTGGATGATCATTTGTTGGAGAAGGTCCCCCATGGTGATGAAGAGGTAGGGTGAGAGGGGGTCTCCCTGACGGAGGCCAGTCTTGCAGTTGATCCAAGGCCCAGGGACTCCATTGACCAATACGGTTGTCATACCTGTTTGAAGGAGTAGCTGGATCCACTGGATGAAGCAAGGTGGGAAGCCTCCATGTTTTAGGATGCTAATCAGCGAGCCCCAATTTACAGAGTCAAAGGCTTTGCGAAAGTCAAGCTTAATCACAATGGTTGGGGCTTTCCTTTTGTGGCAGTAATTTAGGATATCCGCAGCAAATACGAAGTTTTCGGAGATTCCCCTGTTGGAGATGAATCCTGTTTGGTTGGGATGGACCAGGTCGGGTATTTTAGTTTGCATCCTATTGGTGAGCAGGCGTGCGATGGCTTTGATGAGGCAATTTTGCAAGGCAATCGGGCGGAAGGCATCCGGAGTTCGGGCTGTAGTCCCTTTAGGTAAATGGACCATGTAGGACCGGTTGATGGAGGAGAGATCAATATTGAGGGACTAGAACTGGTGGAAGAGCTTGTGCACTTTTGTCTTAACCAGATACCAAAAGGAACGGTAGAAAGCTGGCCCGAAACCATCGGGTCCCGGGCTGGCCGTCAAATTCATACCAAACATGGCTTGTTGGATTTCTTCTTCCGAGAACGGACGGTCCAGAACAGACAACCCATTGGTAGTGGTGGGATAGATTTCACGTAGGTTAAAATCCCACCGAGTGTTCTGGGCGAGGCCAAGAAGCTCCGTGTAGTAGGAGGTTAGAAGCTGGGTTTTGTGGAAGTGGTTGTTGACCTGCAAACCGTCGTGTTCTAGAGAGCGGATTTTGTTCTGTCGCATCCTGTTTGAGGCACAGGCATGGAAATTTTTTGTGTTTTCGTCCCCATCTAAGGCGAATTTGATTTTGGCGCGAGCTTTCCAGTGAGAAATACGGGACCGGATGGCCCGTCTGAGAACTTTGATAACTATTGCTCGAAGAGCATGTTCTGGGGCCGATATTTTCGTGTGCTCTTCGATAATGTCAAGGTAGGCGATAAAAAATTTGGAGTTCTTTTCCATAAGGAAAGTAGGAAGCCTAGTTTTCCTCCAACGTTTGAGCTCTGTCCTAACGGCATTAATCGAGGCCACTAGGTTTCTGGCAGCGTCCAAGATTGTAGGCCCTGAGGCCCACGTGGACTGGATGACAGCCCTACAGGAGGGAAATGAATCCCAACTGTGATCAAAGCGAAAAACCGTGGGCCTCGGGATAGCGGTAGAGATAGAGGCGATAAGCGGGACATGATCCGAAAAAAACCTGGTGCGAGAGGTTAGCGACGTGTTAGGGAAGATAGAGTTCCAGGCCGTGTTTATGAAGGCCCTGTCAATACGTTCGAGCGTGGGATTAGGTCTGTTGTTCATCCAAGTGTTAGAACGGTCGAGGAGAGGAAGTTCGATAAGAGCGAGCAGACGAATAGCATCGTTGAACATGTTTGTGTTAGCCTGATTGAAATTGTCGTTATTTTTTTTCATCTATGAATCTAATCAGGTTAAAATCCCCCAGAATGATCCAAGGAGTGTCGTCCGAGGGTTTAAGGCTGATGAGCTCATCGAGGAAAGGTTGCTTTAGCGGTTGAGACGTGGGAGCATAAACATTCATTACAAAAATCGGCTTTGAGGCAGTGAACGTAGAAAGGTTTAGGGAGAGCGTATAATTCCCGATCACTTATGAGATCTTAGTAAAGAAAATAGGGGCATAAGCCGTGATCAGACCCCCTGCAGAACCGATTGCAGGCCTAGTGACGAACGAGTTACAGAATTTTGGGAGGAAGGAATTGGCCTTAAGCTGGTTGCATTCGTTAAGTTTGGATTCTTGGATTAGCATGAGATGGGGTTTAAGATCAAACAGCTCTGCGTGGACGTCCGCGCATTTGTTTTGGTCACCTACCCCACGTAAGTTCCAGGAAGCGATATCGAAGGAGAGCTTACTCATGTCTGAAGGTTCTGCACCCGAGATCGCACACGACATGGGAACGCGAGTAGTAGAACTCCAACATTTTCATAGATAATCATAGATAAAGGGCCTCGAACGGCCGCGCAACAGCGAACAAACGTAAAACTAGGGAGGCAACAAACACAGGTTACATGGGGGGGCAGGTAGCCACCGGGGCACGCCGCTGGAGTGTAGCGCTGGATCGAGAGCTGCAGGGAAACATGGTGGCTTCGCGCCCTGCAGGTCTAGAGGGTGAGGACATACGCGATCATGGGGACGGTGGCTGCACCCCGTCGTCAGAGATGGGCGCAGTGTCGTCCGCGTCCGCGCCACAGGTGAGAGCAACCGCAACCAGGGCGTGGATGTCGTCGCACGACGCCCCCGGAGTCGTGTCGAGGCCGGTCTGAGCGAACGCCCCGGCGAGGCTGTTGGAGATGGTGGCCATGTCGAGGTCACTGGCCTTTTTGTGGATGGCCTGAGAGAGCATGTCGATGTAGTTGTCCTCCGCCCTCGCGGCGATGCGGTGCCTGCGCCTCAGCTTTTGCGCACTGTCCTTGGCGCGTTTGATGCCCACCCGGCGCTTCCGCGCCTCGTTCTCGTGGGCTAGCGACGCTCCAAAGGAAGAGCCAACGTGGAAGGCGGAGATGGCAAGCCCGCGGATGGACTCGACCAGCTCAGCGGTGTCTGCAACCACGACGTCGGCCGCCGCAACAGCTGAGTCGTGAGCTTTCGCGGTGAGCGCGGCGATGTCGCGGAGAGCGTCCGAGGGCGCCGGATTGGTCGCCGTCAGCACGGGAGGCATTGGCTGCACAGGTTCGTCCATGTGATCCCTGGCCCGCGGCGCGACGTGGTGGAAGGTCACCTGGTAGGCTGGCGAAGATGGTCGAGGGGGGACGGGTCCGGTGAGTCGTCCGAGGCCTGGAGAGGTGCCCCGATCCCCATGACCCGGGACTGAATGATGCGTAGCTCCACGATAATGGTATCATTGTTGGGCATGTGGAGCATGAGAGAGGGGGATGGAGGCAATAGCCTCGATCTCCCTGAAGCCACGCACAGAGGACTTGTCAGTGGTGTCAAAGCACGCACGGTCGACGCAGCATAGCCTCCCGGCATGGTTGAAGATGTAGGAGGCGCCGGCCTCGTGCCAAAGCTCGAGCGGGTAGTTGTTCGCCGCCAGCTCAACCAGCGCTGCACACCAGGGCGGAGGAGAGTGACCTGGATCTGTCCTCTGTTTCCTCAGGGCGGAGGAGAGTGACCTGGATGCCCATGAAGCTGAGCGGCGACATGGTGTGGACGTAGCCACGCGCCTCCGCGTTGTCGAATATCATGAGTGCGGAGTCGTAGGTGGACGCGCCGAAAGTGAAGACGGTGTTGGAGGTCGCTGCCTCCACCGCCCTCCGGATGACGTCGAAGGGTGCCGTGATCGCCGGGTCAAGGACGGCGAACAGGTAGCGCCCCGTGTCCACGACGAGAACGTTAGGGACAAAGATGTCCAGAGGCGGCCCTCCCATCCTGGCAGCGGCATCCGCCGCGCTCTCGGGCCTCTCGAACCTGGCGACATGGATGCCATGGAGGATTCCATTCTCTGCGTCGGAGGCGGAGTAGCGGTTGGGCGCACAGTCGAGGTGGTGGTGCCGGTCGAACAGCTCGTTGCTGGTGGCGGTGGCGCGCTGCGAGGTTGGTGCTGAATCGTCGTCGGAGGAGAGGGTGACGGGGTTGTGGACGGAGCTTTCGATGGGCTCGTCATGCACCTAGGAGGCTGCATCGAGGTTGACGCGGTAGGTGCCGAACCAGATCTCTCCTCTCGACGCAGTGATGATGGCTGGCGCGGTAATGTCGGCAGTGGTTTGCGCAATGGAGGCTCCATTCGAGGAGGCGGAGATGGCCATGGTGGTGGTGAAGGGGAGTAGCTGGAAAGCTAGAGGCTGAGGGGCGGCGCAGGTGTTGCTGCGGTGGCCTGAGACCCCACAGCGTGCACAGCGCACCGGGTCGCGGCAAAGGTCTACGAAATGGTCTGTGGCAAGGCACCTAAAGCAGCGAGGCATTCGTGATGGAGAGAGAGCTGGGTCGCTCGATCTCTGCTTTAAAGGGGAGGAGGTGCGGCTCGGCGAGGAGGTCTAGTTGGCCTTTGGAGACGATAAGAGGGCGTCTTTGAAAGGAGTAGGGGGCGGCGCTCTTCCCGGCGAGGGGTGGACGTGATCGGTGTCGGGCGGCGTTGTCAGCTCATAACGCCGCGGGTGGAGAGGAGGGTAGTCGATGTCGTCGAGGGCGCATGCAGCCAGGGTGACTGCGTGGCTCGGTGCACCATGTTCTATCGCGTGGACAGGGTCTAGGGAGGGGGGACAGACCGTGCTCCAGGTTCATGGAGTCTATCCGCGTTTCCGACAACGAGTTAAGGGGCTGGATCGCAGTTGAGATGGGGTTTATATCCTCCTTCAGCGGAAGAAGGGATAGAGAGCATAATTGGGAAGCGTCAGAAGTGCCATTAGTAGATGCGGTTGCCGTATTGGGAGGCGACATGGATTTGACGTAGGGGGTTGGCAGAGTGGAGTTTTTGTCCGCGCTGTAAAGGGGGACAACATCTAGGCGGCTAGCGTGTGGTCGGCGCGGCATCTGCAGAGCACGCGGTGCGGGACACAGCAGCGCGGAGTCGTCGCCCGTTTCCTCAGTCGGGTTGTTGCAGTCAACGTGGGTCCCAGGTTCAAAATTTGAATCTCTGAATAGCCGCGCTGAGAGGGGGTCTGGGAAGAATAACAAGGCGGCGATCGGCAGATGAACAGGAGAGCGAAGGCAGATCTCTGTCTGGACGTTCGATGAGACGACGAGCGAGCAGAAGAGCCTAGCCGAGTGGCTTGAGACTTGGAAGCAATCAACAGCAGAGAAGAGGAAATCGGGGGAGTTTTTGATTAAATGCACAGAGGGTTTGAATTTTTTTTCGAAATGCAACAAATCCAATTTTTTGGCTCGGTGAAGGTGGTTGGCAGAGGAACAGATTGTGAACGACATCGGTGTGGTAGTTCAGCAAAATGAAGGAACGAAAGGCGAAGCCAGGCATAGATCGGTGTACCTTTGCTTTCTGAAGCTGATTGCCATCTCTCTCGTGTGGTGAAGCAAGATTGTCGATGCCGATTTCCCCCTCTTCGAGGTCGCCGCCGTCAGGTGCAGATGTAGCAGGTTGGCCGCCGTAGCTGGGCTCGACCAGGCCTGGCAGAACCAGCAAAGGCGTGTGCGGGATTTTCTTCTAAAAGAAATGGGCCGGCAGCGTCAGCAGACGGACGGCGATGTTGGGCGCGATGGCGATGGAGAACTTGAGGCCTGGGGGCGGCGCAGCCGAAAGCACCTGAGGCACGGACGCCGATGTCGGCACGAAGAATCTGAAGCTCGCTTGGTCGACGCGTTGGACCCCGAAATTGCGCGTAGGCAACCCGAAGCATGCGTTGAGCAGCACGGCCATGAGGATCTCATCGAAGGTGATTTGGGATTTGACGATGGAGACCGCCAAGGGGAAGACCAAGGACGCGGGTCCGAACGGCTGCAGTTTGCAGCAGAGCGGAGGAGAGGTGGCATCTCCCAGCCCAAGATACAGACGAAGCGACTGCAGGGCAGGCGAGTTATCATCAATGGAGTAGGCTAAGGTTCACCGGCGGCAGAACACCGGTAGGTCTAATCGAAGGCAGGAGGGATGTGTGCTTGGTAGCCGCCGGTGGCCGTGGGGCGGGCGGCAACGGCAGCGGGAGCGGATGTGGTTTCGAAGGTGGGAGCGGGAGTGGGTGAGCCGGTACTAGAAGTCCTCGTCGTTGTCAGAACCGGCGCGAAAACCTCTAGTCCAGGGCCATGTTAAGAGCCGGGACTAGAGGTCCCGTTCGGACCGGGACTAGCTCAACGAGACGAATATTACGGTTCCGGAACGATGGAACGGGAGCACTAGTCCCGGTTCGTAATGCAACCGAGCCTAATGCTCCGGACCAAAGCCCATGTTTCTACTAGTGAATACCAATCACATGTTTTCACTTGTGTTCTTGCCTCTTTTGTGTGGAGTGGTTTTCGCCAAAGCTTTTGAGTTCAGTGGAAACCCCAACCTTTTGATGATTGTTGGATTTTGATGCACTCTTTGCCTGTCAACGCAAGGAAGTTTATCTGGCTTTTCTTTGCAGCAAATGCTGGGAACTTTGGAATCTTAGAAACAAGATGGCATTGAGGCGATTTTTCCTTCTCATCCTGTTGATTGCTTTTTTTTAAACTAGTCTTCCGTTACAACAATTGTAGCGCCCTACCTTTTGATAAAGGTAGAACACCTGTGTAACCTGCTATTCCCGGGATCTCTGATAGCATACACATGACAAAATGAAATATTCCTTGCAATAGCATCATTCTACATCGTTGATCCAGTGGATAAGAAATAAAATAACCTTACAATTGGCATAGTCATCATGGACTAGCCCAATAACCAGGTTTCAAAGTAAACACGGCGGAAATAATACTTAAATGAGCCTTCTTCATCTTCATGCGCCACAGGCAGAACATGTTGGCGATAGACTCGAGATCCTAAACGAAATCCTCACTCGTCTTTAGATTTATCTGCACGTTGGAATATGCAGCCCCACGGGGGAGGAAGTCAGTACAAACAATGTACTGGCAAGTGACACTTGTATGGTGGCAGTTTTGAGGAATAGCTATCTACATGATATTTGGCTGGTGGAGTCTGGGCTATTTGCATAAAGCCAATTTTGTCCTATATTTGACAATTTCCTTTGAAACAAAAGAAATCGTTTGTACAATCCTTCATGGTTAAACCACCATAAAGGTGAACAAATCATCATAGCTAAACCACCATGAAGTTTGAAAGTCATCATGGTTAAACCACCATGAAGTTTGGTTGTGGCACCATGGTTAAACCACCATGTGCCCTATAAAGGGTTTCTATCATATTTTACTTTATTCAGAAAAGATGAGGAGATCCTTCGGCACCAACTCTGTCTAGCTGCTCAACTGGCCCATAACCGGGGACACGGCTAAGATCTTAGTTTTTAAACTCTGCAGAGGTTGTGCACTTTCACCTTGAGACTCATTTTCCCCGAGAGAAAAATGAGACAAGATCTTTGGGAAGAGGGATTCAACCATACCAGTAATGACTCGTTGCTCCTAAAATTCTACCACCCACTGTCAATACAACAGGAGGAACCCCTACAACTTACTTAATCTTGGCAGAGCCCATATTACCTCAAGGCTGCACTGGAAGCTAACTATACAGTGAAGACCTACAAATCTCTTTAATCCTGGGTGGCGGTCCACAAGTGTACTCTCAGGTGATAACCCCCACATCCATGGTTAAACCACCATGAACATGGTCCTGAGTAGCCACTCAACATAATCCAAGCAAGGTTCAGTCCACCCAGGTGTTTCATTGGGTTGTTAATTTTCATTTTTCAAAACATCACAACCCAACATGTATCATCAATAGTTGTGATAATATTCTGGCATAGCTAAACTAGTATCTAGTAGAGGTTTCAGGTTGGCTACACACTACTAGGTATTTCTAAGCATGGCATATACTTTGGAAAATAAATAAAATCACCTATGATGCATACTACTGAAAACTCTAATGCAATAAAAGTGGGACATGAGCATCACTTGCCTTGTGGAAGTTGGTATGGAGACACTCTCTTTACAAATAGAACGTTGCTCTCCGTACAATCTATAAAATACAAATGAATAGAAATAAACAAGCAATTCACTCACATACAAACATACAACAAAATAAACAATACCGAAGCATAACAAGTTATTCAACTTGATTAGTGTTAATATGGACAAGGTCTTGACACATAATTCAATATTCAAAAAGAACTAAGTGTTTGGTCATGGGGTTTTCCATTGGTGGTTAAGGGTTGTCAAGGAATATCAGTTCACTCTATATACAAAAGAAGTGGATGTGATATGGTTTAGGGTTTAACACTTAATTCAATGTACAAAAGGAATTAAGATGTTTTAGGTCAGACTTTCCCCATTGACAAAAAAAACTTGTTCCAAGGGTCCTAGGGTTGGTATTTTATCACAAAGATCACACAAGTCTTTTGTCTAGGGGTTTTAGAAAACAAATCATGATCAACATGATTCATTTCATGGCTTTGGTTTAGTAGGGTTGACGCAATTTACAATATGGCTTGTAAATTTACAAAAGGTATTGGGATAGGGTTTTATGGTCCAAAAGTTAGTTTCCATAAGTTCAACATGACATGGGTGTTGGTTTTGATCAAAATGATCACACCACAATTTTCCTAAAGGGGGTTTCCATCAAACAACACTTAATTTATAATGGCTTATTACTATGGATGGTTTATATGGCAAAGATTATATGGAATGGGTTCTATGGTCATAAAAGGTTGTGTACTGGTTTATCTGGTCTAAGGCTACTAAATGGAACAATTTTCCAGAACAAAACTACTTAAAATTATTTACATAATTAAAACTAGGTGCAAAATACTCAATTGGTTGTTTAAATCCTAAATTCCATTTTAATTGGTTTAATTATTATTTTGGGGCAGAGGGTATAAAATTACACATCCTAAGGATTCCAAAAATATTTTATTTGCAATTTTTGGGTTTGTATAATTTGAATTATGCCAGAATTCATCAAATAAGCATATTTAAATTTGAACCAATTTATGTTTGTCAAATTTGAATTTGGACAGTGCCAAAAGTTTCTACATGTTCAGGGGATTTCAAAAAGTCCAAGTTTGCTAAATTTGGGCTTATGGATCAAAAGTTATGAGGGTTGTAAATTCTAGGGGCTTTTCTGCAAAACTGCATTTGATTTTCTATTCGGAATAAAACAGAAAAACAGCTGGAACACGTGGCTGGCTGTGATTGGATGGCTTCACTGACTGGGCTTATACGTGGCATGCTGACGGGGCAGTGCTGACTGGGATAAGTGGATTGATCAGGGACGTTGGATCTCGATCCAACGGGTGCATACCCCTTCGCTTATGTAATCTAATCTGGGCCTTCCGTTTTAGAATCAACGTCAGAGGAGAGAGTGGGGACTCACTGGTGGAGGCTTTCGCCGGAATATGTTACCGCGGCGGCGCTGCACGCCGGAATTCGATGACGACGGCGCTCGGGGGGTCCTCGAGCTCAATGGACACCACAGGGAGGTGCGGATTTTTGAGGCAGAGAGGAAGGAGTCCGCGGGAGGACTTGTCCCATGCTCTGGCGACGGCGGCGAGGTGACAGAGGCCGGGTTACTCCGGTGAGCCACGGGTTGAGATCGAGCTCCTGCCACTGTTGCCAAAAAAATCAAACAAGCACATCACGGCGTGCGCATGGACGAGGGGGATCCAAGGGATCAGAAAATGGCGGCTCTCGCTTCCTACCTTCGCCGGAATTGCAGATTGCGGCGGCGAAGGATGGCGGCTCGGGCGAGAAAATTCATCTCCGTGGGGGCACGGTTTCGAGGGCCGAGGGAGGGAAAAGAGAGAGGGGAGGCTGCGGTACGCATGGAGGGATTTTTCGGAGATAAGGAGGCCGTGGGGGCGGGGGGATCGTGGGCGCTGTTTTCGGCCTGGTCGTGGCGTGTGCACGGTTGGAGGTGGGGGAAGAAGGAGGACGTGAGGCTGACGTCAGGTGGGGACGACAGGGCAGAGAGAGAAAGGAGAGAAGGTCGGGCGGGCTGCTGTTGGGCTGCTGTGCGCTGCGCGCTGCGGCAAGTAAGGGGTGGGCTGGCTCGGGACAACCTGTTTGTTTCTTTTTTTTTCCTTATTTCTTTAATTAGCCATATATTTTTGTGTAATACTCCAAATATCCTCAAATCAAATTCTAATGTTTTGTAAAAATATAAATCTTTCACACAAGAAACTTTGTGTGATGTTTCAACACTTTTGAAATTTTAAATTTGAAAAATATGTATGGAATTTTTAATAGCAATTATAGGCATTTAAATAGGAAATATCTTTTAAATAGAAAATGGGTTTTCATATAATTTTTGAAACATTTCATAAGTCAAGTTTTGAGCTTATAATATCTAATAATTGATTTGTGGCCAAATAAAACCATTGAAAGTCATTTATGAAAAGAATAAGCTGCCAAATCATTTTGAATTTACATAAATAATCTTTGGGTTCAATAAAATATTTAATTGAAAGTGAAAACACTTTTCAATTAATTTTATAAATGAAATACTTTTTTGGAATATGGTTTTGTTGAAAGAAAACAATATCTTTGAATATGGAAAACATGTTTTGGATGAGGTCTAGGGCTTGTCCTATTGGAGGTATATTGATACTTTCAGTTCCAAAAACTTTGGAAAACATATAATATGGGTTTGTGTGTGGATTTATATTTGGTTTGGTGGTTTGATTTAACAATAAAACAAAAGTTTAAATTTTTTGTGATTTTTGCGCTTTTCCAAAAATCAGGGATGTTACAACAATGGAGGCTCCTATCCAATTGCAGCATCATGCCAAGATGGACCTGTTAATCTCAGCGTTGCAAGCCTCTACCGCAACACCAAATCACCGTCGAGTGCTACTGCTACCTCCTAGTTTATCGCAATAGTTCTAGTTGATATTTTAAACTCTGGCTATGACAGTGTGCCTTTGTAAGGCGTTTTGGCTTGTATTCAGTACTGTTTTAAGTTGTAACTCCTGCGAACTTATCAGACTTTATTAATTTAAAACTAGGCATAAAATGCCTTTTATCTAAAAAATATATGAATAATATGATCTCACTTTACACAAATAAAAATAAATGAGGAAATTTCTTATTTGACACTATATGGCGAGAGAAATATTTTCCTACCCTATTTGACATTTCGTCAGAATTTTGTTCCTAAAATGACACTTTCGTCCATTTTTACCCAGTACTTGAAAAGACAGCATTTGCCCTTTGTGCAGTATGTGACAAAAAAAAAATTTGCTTTTGCTCGTGCGATGTGTACGTGCGGGTTTCTCCCTGAACGTGTGGACGTCTCAACTACAGATCTTGTCCTTGATGGAGAGCAAGTTCTTGTTCGGCTCGGTGCCAACATTATTAGTATCAAATTCAGTATATATAACTGAAGAAACGACCGTATGTACTTTAACCATCGCTAGTCAGGTGATTATCAAGATTCTCAACCGGAATTAGACAGTTAATTAAATACAGTAGTTACAGTACAATTTATCATACACATGCTGCTAGAACAAAGCTAGTTCTAGCGCCGAACAGTAATCCGTGCACACCATGACAACCTACTCCCTCCGTTCCACAATGTAATCTTTTTTTAGATAACTAGTTTAGCTTACTAAAAAGCCTTATATTATGAAACAGAGGTAGTATTACGCTTCATAATTGACTCTCCAGCCTCGTGTTCTTGCTAGTCACCGGCCGAGGTAGAGATGCCAGCCGGAAGATGCGAATCCGATAGTTCGTACGGCAGGACTCACGCAGGGGCGAAGCTGCATAACTTCAGCATTGGGCTCATTAAAACTGTAGGGTCAAAATAAGTGATGTAAGGTTCTAAGTGGAAGCTTAGGCTTGATTAGTACAAACCTATTGGGTTCATCTGAACCGAACCATTACATGATGGCTCGCTCATGCTTCGTGTGGCGTATCGTCGAGGCCGGCGGGACAACAGATGATACGCACGATGGGTTCGGGGGAGCTATCAAGTCATGCCTGGCTAGTGGTGGCAATATGGCGTCTTATTAGGAGGATCCATATTGTGGCTGATTCTGGCAGGTGCTATGCATGACGTCTCCTCCACGATGTCAAGGTATGTTTGTTGTTGTTCGTTTGAAGATGGCGCGACGGTGGCTAGAGGCGTGGCAATATGGGGCATCATCAGCTTCCAGTTTCTTCTTCAGCGGCATCTGGTCTGTGATGTGTTGTTGGCCGGACAGCTGATGATGATAGATGCTTCAACGTTGAGGTTACACACTTCGGTGGAAATATTTTTGACAATGTCGACGCGTGTTTGTGTCGTGCCTTTGTTGAAGGTGATGGCTCGAAGCTCATCTTTAGGGATGAAAATCTCATGTCGGCCTTAGGTTGGACTCGCCATACGTATGACTTTTTCTTTTTAAATGTTTCAAGTAAAACTTGTGTATTTTTTAAATGCTTATTTTCTTACACGTAGTTTGAGTCACTTGTTGACTCATGATTACATTTGGTAGAAGTTTCAAAACCCTTTCTTTTGTAAGAGAGTCTTATCTTTACCTAATAATAAAAGGAGGAAGATTTCTTCCGGTCCAACATGCTATTTTACCGTTTTGCCTTTCCATCTATGTACGATATACTACCGTATCTGTTCGTTTACTTTTCTTCTCACCCTGTCCGAAAGATCCCCTCTCCTCAACAAAATAAACCAAAGTTAAACAGCGCCGCCACCGATAAATCTCTGGCCACAGGAGCCGCTGCCCTCCTTGCACCTGTGGAACGTCCGTCTCCCCAAAACCTCCCTTCCTTTCCCTGGTTCCCCCCCCTGTCTATGGTGCACAGTTCCTATAGCGCCGTCGAGCTGGTGCCAGTGTGCCCGGCCACATCGAGGCGCCTTCCACATAACGACGACTGCAGCTCAAGGCCACGGCGCGGAGGCAACGTATTGAGGCATGCTAGGCGACAGCCTTGAGGACGCGTGGGAGACGATGGCCTAACATCCATGTCCAGGGGCGCCACCGTTCTCGTCCGCTAGCACTAGCAGGCATGGCCTTCCTGGATTTGTTGTTGCTGCTTCAAGTTGTATAATGAAGTGATGGGGACATGATCGACCATGAGCTATGGTATTCTCCTTTCAATACGATGATCCTTTTCTCTCCAGAGTTCAATCCTTCTCTACTCCTCTGCATGCGCACCTATTTCTTGGTGTAAGGCAATGCCCTTGAGGTGTTTGGCGAATTGCTAACTAAGCTGATGTATCTTTTTAGGCCTAATTATGAAGTAATGGGACAAGTGACACCGGAGCTCCCAAAATCCCATATTTCTTTGCACAATGGTTAGAAAATATTGGGGAATCAAGAGACGAACAATAGGACTTGCTGGTGGGCATCTTGGAGCAAGCTGGACGCCTCCATACTTTTCTTCCGTTGGTTTCAATCCACGGACCGGAGGTTCTTCTGTCACCATGGTTGCTGCCTGTCAGCTAAACAGAGGAGAGGACTAAGCTGCTGCTATCTTTTTTTTGTCAAATTGTTGCACTTCTTCATGTAAAAGGAACCATGCAGCAACTTAAATTCTTAACAATAACTTGAAAAAATATTTTACAGTGTAGCAGTTCCATGTATTTGTGTTTCGAGCTGATTGAACAGAACAAGTATTGGCGGTACCCACCGTGAAGTTCTTGTGGCATTTATATAACTTCAGAAGAGTAGATATAATCTTATAATTTTAAATTCCTTTGCAAACAAGCTTATGTTCTGAAGTCCATATAAATAAGATGACCAAGATAGTGTTCATTCTGTCATATACGCATCCTTGTATATGGGCAAAATTTGAGTGTGATAAATTCTCATATGTTCGCTCCTTTTTATGTTAACAAGTTATCTTATATCGATCTTTTATTTTTTATATGAATTTTGTGGTCTTGTACAACTTCCTTCGTTACAGATCTATAATTATTTCATCTCAAATTGAGGGACAATTCAAACATTTTTTTCTTAGATAGTGAATTATTTGCAAAAGTATGTCTCTCTACTCTTACATAATATAATGGGTTAGTTATTTACCATACGCCCATCAAGATTTATTGAGAAAAAGATGATACAGGCGGTCTATATTGTCAAAGTATATACAATACAACAATATTTTCTGTCTTGCTCACCAAGATAATCTGCTCTCCTTTGGTCTTAAAGAATCCCGAGTAGTTGCTGGTTTCACTGAACCTCTTATCATACTCACTCTTTTATTCAACCAGTACTGCAGAAAGCGTCATCTGCCAATATTCTGGAATTTTCTATACATGTTAGTATAATTTATTTAACAATTTTTAGAATCTAGACTGTCGATAAATACATTACATAGATGATGATCTGAGTAATATCTAAATGTGAGAGAGAATATCTCATTGATGCTACCTAATGTGGTCTCGAGCCACTAGATTAGCAAAGTGTGATTTTGCATACCCAGTGCAACGCACGGGCATGTTTTATAAAATAAAAGTGTCTAATTTCTAAACTATATACATCTTTTTTTCTCTAACTTCTAAATTATAAATTATGCCTTTTTTTTTCTTTAACTTCTAAATCATTTCCTTTTTCTCTAACTTCCAAACTATGTCTTTTTTCATTAGTGATAGTCTGATGAAGCGACTGTCACGAGGCATGCTGCCTTGAGAAACTTTTTTTTTCGATAATGGGAACTTTATTACTTAAAAGGTTTAAGCATGTACCCGGCCTCTGCATAACTAAGATGCACATAGCCACATGTCCAGAACGAGCAAAAACAAACGTAAATAAGGCGAATTACATATCATCATGAGAAATTGTAAAGACGCCTAAACTGTTGGAGGTCCAATCCGTAGATTATGCTGTCATCCATGAAGGGTAAAAAGAGCTCTCGCCGAATCCTCCAACCGCATACACGTCTCCATAAACAGGGAACGATGCTCCACACGTTGCAAAGGCGCCCAAGAACGGATGAAAGCCCTACATCGGTAGATGACCTGCATAAGAGAAACAGTTTTGTCATTAAAAACCTTGTCATTTCTACATAGTCATAGCGACCAAACAACAGCAATCGGTGCCACCCTAATCAGCTTCTTAAGCCTAGAATCAACACCATTGAGCCCGTTGACAAAAATATTAGCAACGCTACTAGGTGGATATAAGTTCGAGGCTATCTGAATGACCGACCATATAGATCTAGCAAAATTGCAATGAAAGAAAAGGTGTTTAATAGTCTCGTCCTGAGGATAAAAGACACATGATTTTTTTCCATGCCAATTCCGCCTAGCAAGATTGTCTCTAGTAAGAATAATTCCTCGACGTAGATACCATGCAAACACTTTACTTTTCAATGGGATCTTCATCTTCCAAATATTCCTAAAATTAACACCTAGAATCTCAGGTTGCACTAAAGCATTGTACATAGAATCCACCGACAATTTGCCATTCTCATGTAGATTCCATCGAAATCTATCCGATCCTTGCGTCACCTGTACGGAAGCAAGGCTTTGCACCAAGGCATTCAATGATGCTTGTCTAGGACCGAACAAACTTCTTCTGAACGACACATTAGGTGAAAAGATTCCATCACCTTGGCGAGTGTATCGCTTTTATGTCGCACAATGCTATACAAAGCCAGAAAACGTTCTCGAAGGGTGGTGTTACCCAAACAGATATCCTCCTAGGACCTAATTTCCGATCCATCCCGAATTAAGAAAAACCCATGAGGAAAGAAGTATTTTTTGGTGGCCATAATGCCCGCCCAAAAGTGAGAGTCACCAGCCTTCCAGTAGACCTGAGATAGCGCTTGTGAACCCACATACTTTCTTCTTAGGAGGGTCTGCCAAACACCATCCCCTGCCAGTATCTTAAAAAGCCACTTGCCAAGGAGGGCTTATTCTTGACCTCGAGGTCGTGAATCCCAGCCCCCCTTGGTCTTTAGGTCGGCAGACCACACTCCACTTAGTTAAGCGGTACTTTCTCTTCTTATTATCCCCTTGCCAAAAGAATTTTGATCAGAAATAATCTAGTCTTTTCAGAACCCTTTTGGCAATTGGAAGAAAGAAATCATATACATCACCATATTACTAAGTACTGAATTTATGAGTACTAATCTTTCCTCTAAGGATAATAATTTACCTTTCGAACTATGTAGTCTAGCCTGCAAGCGTTCCTCAACCAGTTTTCATTCAGCATTTGTGAGTCTCCGATAGTGAATCGGAATGCCCAAATATTTAATAGGAAATTGTCCTTGCGTGCAGCCAAAAAGCTCGGCATACTAAGAAACATCATTTTGGGCCTCACGGAAACAAAATAATTTGCTCTTATGGAAATTAATTTTTAACCCCGACAAAAGCTCGGGTTTTTTGCTTTTTCGATGTCATGATCCATAAAGAATTGTATCATCGGCATATTGAAGTATAGAAAAACCACCATCCACTAGATGTGGAATGACCCCTTCAATTTGGACATCAGACTTAGCACGCCACTATATTAAATAACATTGGCGACAAAGGATCATCTTGTCTAAGCCCCTTTTTTTGT
Organism: Alopecurus myosuroides; assembly: GCA_028641055.1. Classification (NCBI taxonomy): domain Eukaryota; kingdom Viridiplantae; phylum Streptophyta; class Magnoliopsida; order Poales; family Poaceae; genus Alopecurus; species Alopecurus myosuroides. Next base: position 366,579,347 of record CM054059.1, on the reverse strand, counting down.
TTGGAAGTATCGGCTTGTGTCATCATTGACCTTGATGGCAACACTTTCTCCCGAGATGAAATCTTTCAAAAATTTGTAATGAAAAAACTACGTGCAACGTTTTGATGCAGAGTCTAGGGCTTTAGTCCCCATTTTGAAATAAAAAAGGTAGACCCCGAGCAATAACAAACCCTAACGGAGAAAAATAATCCGTCCCAAATTCAAAGCTGCACGCCAAATAAGTGAATCAACCAGCCTAGAGAAAGCAGACTAAAAAAGATGCGGAAACAGAGGACGGAAGGAGAAAAACTCCAAGCAGACGAAGAAGCAGAGGATATATCATGCAGTAGGACTAGCAGCCAGATGACACCATCCATGGATGAGCGTAGTGGCACGGGAATGAAAGACATGGAGCAGGAGTGCATGGCTTAAAAGCACGCGGGCGGTGCCGAATTGAAAGAAGGCGAGGGCACAACGATATAAACCTACTCCTCCTCTTCATGCTCGCTGGCCGAAGCATGAAAAAGATGACATGGAGCTGGATTATACTCCCTCCGTTTAACAATAGATGACTTACATTTGTCTATATATAGATGTATCTATATACTAAAATATGTCTAGATACATCTATATCTAGATATGTGGAAGTCATCTATTGTTGAACGGAGGGAGTACGTCTTACAAGCATGCGCACGGTGTCCAATTAAATTAAGGAGAGAACACAACGACATGACCTCTCTCCTCCTCTCGATAGTAGGTAGACACGCCAGGACCATGGAGAACAAACGGGTGCTAGACGTCGTGCAGCCGAATAGCATTGCAACGAACATGCGCTCGACGTTATGCAACCAAAGAGGGCCAAGAAACAGATGTGCAGTCTTCAGTCTTCTGATCCTATTACAACTAGTACATCACATACACCAATCGTATAGGTATTTAGAGTATAATACATACATATTGTCTACAGCACGCATACATGAAATAAATATCATTAGGTACAGTTACCATTATGCATCTTCTTCTTATCTGACAGTCTGATCCGTCCATATATTCTGTTTGATCCTATTATAATGGTATCATCCCCTTAACATTGAGTTTCTCCAAATTTTCAGGCTTACCGATGATCTCGATTTCAACATCTTCGGAGTCGATAATCATATTCAAATATGCCACGACGGGAAGATTCGATTCACTTCAAAATTCTATTATACTTCTAAGCCTGTGATATTCACAAGGAGGGGAGACAAGTTATTCACTGTCTTCCAGCTGCCCGAACAGTCCTTGGAGTTCTCTTGATCTTCTTATAAACTTTTTCGTCCTCGCCTCTAAGCTTCTCTATAATTTCAGGCTTACCGACGATCTCGATTTCCAGCTCTTGAGAGTAGATCATGATATCCAAGTCTTCTAGCTTTGGAAGCGCCAATTCACCTATTTCCACTCTCTTCAGCTCTACCAAGTCAATTGTTAGTCTTCTCAGACTATGAAATCCATTGGGAGAAAAAATAAGTTCTTCATCCTTGTATGAGTAAATGTCCAAAGTGAGATTAGCAAGGAAGGGAAGCTCGGCCAACTTATTGATGAAGTCTTGCGACACCATTGTTTTCTCCAGTGACAAAAGAAGCAGATTAGGGAGGCACGATTTGATGTCCTCTGCTACAGATGATATGTCAAGCTTCCCATCGAGTTCCAAAATCTCAAGTCGACGAAGGGAGGAGCTCGCGAACACAATTGATGGAACAACATCCCCATGTATTGTCAATGTCACGAGGTACTTGAGTTTTCTTAGAGCACGAGACAAAGCCTTCAGATGATCATCAGAAAGTTTCCAGATGAATAAAGAGTGGAGATATATCATTTTTGCAAGTGTATTGCTATCCCAACCAAATTCATCAGGTTTGATTGTATCAAGAGTCTGTAGGTACCTCAGATCTCCAACCTTTTTAGGCAAGATAAGGTCATGACCAAATACATGCCTTAGTGTCTTAATCTTCCAAAATGATTCTGGTAGTTTCTCAACAGAGGTGTCCCTAACATCCAGTGTCTGGAGACTAGTTAGCCTCCCAATTGATGAAGGTATCTCTCTCAAAGAACATGACGTAACTCCGAGGTACTACAGGTGCACGACATCACCAATTTCATCTGGCAACTTGTCACCAATCTCCAAGCCTTGTAAGTTAATAACACGGAGGAACTCAGATACCTGAAGGAGCTGTTGTATATAAGAAGTGACGTGCTCCTTTGACTTGACTTGGTGCTTCGAGCAATGTGCACATGTTGAAAGTTGTTGAGCGTCGGTGTCCTCTTCGTCGCTGCTTTCATCTCCCTTTTTGATTTCTTCTTTTTCAAAATTAGACAATATGGATCGTAGCTTAGGCATAGGATTTGCTAGTGCAGCATATTTATCCATGCGGTTTTGTAGAGATAGGCGACGTGCAGTTGTCAAAGCAGGGATATCGTCGCCACTATGGATCTCAACAAAATTTGCCTCTTGTGCTTCAATCTGCAAAAAGGCATGAACTTTACTTTGGATGGTCACAAGCTCCTCTCCAGGACTATTCTCATCCATAGGCTCAAGGTTGATCAAATTCCTGGCAATCAACTCTTTCAAGTAACGGTAGCCAACCTTTTCCATTGTCATCCCCTCCTTTGGTCATAGGAAGCCCTCTGCCATCCACATGCACACGACATCTTGTGCCTCAATCAACATGTTTGTTGGCAATGCAGCAAAGTACAAAAAGCAGGACTTTAGGTCATATGGAAGATCATCGAAGCATATGGACAATATGCTATCGAGTCGTTTTGATTGCTTGGAGTTAAGATGCTCAAATAAAACTTTCCACTCAACTGGGAACTCCTTTGTTTGCAGAATACCTGACAAAAGAACAATGGCTAGTGGCAATCCCTCTGTAATATCAAAAATATTTTGATGGTAATCCTTTTCAATACCATCACGCACATCTATGTTATACTTTGGACTGCTTTCTTCTCTGAGCACTCTCCTTTGGAACAATTCAATGGTAGCATTCTTATCAAAACGGTCAAGTGTAACAACAGTATGAGAATAGCTTCCAGGTGGTGCTTCTGGCCTTTCTTTTGACATCCTCACTACCCTGCTACCTGCCTTGTCAACAGGGAGGGCAGCTAGAATATGTTTCCATTCAGTAGTATTCACCTCACCATCTATCACCACCAAGTATCTCTTATCTTGTAGATTCTCCTGGAGATTCTTAATGACATCCCTTTCAGGGCATGTGACGTCATCTTCAGTAAGATCCCTTAGGATTAGTTGTAGGATATTGGATGCACTTGAATAAGGCGGGAAAGTAGCCAAAGCCTTGGCAGCAAAGTGGTTCTTTATAGCTAGACTTTCATAGACATCTCTTACAAGAGTTGACTTGCCAACACCACTTGGCCCAATCACAGATATCACAACTGGATGATCTGTGGCATTACGAAGTGCATCGTCAATTTTTTTACGCTTCTCCTCACGCCGCACAAGAGGTGGCTGCAGCAAATTATCTCTGCATTCCATTTTTTTTTTAAACTTATTAGATAGAAAAGCACAAGTTTTCCATACCATGCAGTTTTAAAGGTTCAATCTTTTCCAATACCCCATATATAAAGGACAAAAATAGTGTAAATTAGCCTATAAACATGAAAGCAACATTAATGTTATGCTTTTATTTGTAGTCAACACATCTATACTTTTGCATTTTACACTATATTGTGTCCAGTGTTGTGTCATTCTTCCAAGTATTATTTACAAAATGATCAAGTGAATCCATGAAACTCCGGTCCATTTTCTCATATAAGAAATATTGTGTTTAATTCATTTATCTATTAGTTTAAATTTCTTCCTATTAATTTTTTCTAAAACACAAAAAACTTTTCTTAATTTTCTAGCTGTCTATTGTAACAGACATCTAGTTTGGTGAAGTTGGAGACAGCAAGAAACCTTTTAGATTTTCTATAGATTGTTTGAAGGAGTAGACCACTACATATCATTTCTTGTGTTGATATTAAAACCCAAGTTACCTTGTGGGGAATAAAGGCCGCTTAATACAATACTATATGTGCACTAGGAGTCCCAAAGAGTTGGTAATTTCCATTTTTGTTGTCGCCACCATGCATCAATTTTTGGGCACTATTGCCGTAGAAGGTATTGCTAGTGTCTACTCTCTTAGATTTGGTTTTGTTGTTAGTTCTCTTAATTTTGCTAGATTCATTTTATAAACCACAAATAACAAAAATATGTCTTTGTACTTCTAGTGAGATGTTGCTTTGCCTATGGAGGACGGGATCCTCACTTTTAAATAATTTAATGTAGGAACTTTGAAAGATGCTTGGTTTAGGATTAACGGCATGATGATCCCTTGTTAAGTATATCAAGGTTACCTTGCTAAGATATTTCCAAAATAGTATGAATAGCTGGTTTAGAATTGTGCTATTTGTCTTGGGTTGTGGTAGCTTATTGGACCTTTGGCCTAATAATGATTCCAATATTCTATAAAATAGTTTTCAAACTTTTCAAAATGGTAAGAAAGATAACGATATGTAACATCTAGAAATACTTTTGCAAAGTTCAGTGGATAAACTTAATGTTGTCTTGCACGATATTCCATGCAAAAGGAGCATAGATTCTCTCAGTTCTTGCTTACAACTTAGATAAATAAGATTGACAATTTTTCAACTCAAACTATGAGAAAAGTAATTACTTGGAAACCCTTTTTAACATGGACATAAAATCTATTCATGATGCTCATGCTTTAATGTCTTAGTAATATTTTGAGTATTGTAACTATTATTTTGAGTGCTACAAAAAAGAAAGTGGGTTCATAACCCAGGTGCAAAATTTGGCCTCCATTAGTGAAGTGCCACATGGAACCGTTATGAAAATTGTTGATATACCTTCAACTTCTATTGTAGATTTTAATGATTGCACCTGACTTGATATAATTTCTACTTTGCAAAACCTTGCAAAAGGACCTTCTGTTAATACTAAAAATATCTGATTTTGCAAGATATCTTGACAATTTGTTTTTTTTTTGGACCGGAAGGTAGAGAGGTACAATAAATACCCCATGGTCCCACCTAAGACTGGGGATGCATGGGGTACCACCATAGAATTTTATATTGTTCCTTTCGCATACAACTATTTTTTATGTCTAGGTTCTCTTTCTGCTATTATTAAATCTATATACGGATATTCGATATTGGTCCTCTGTCACCGTGCTCTGCATATTTACATATTACTAATTTCTCTACCACATAAGATTTAGGTATAATATATGATGATATGACAGAAATGTGTATGACTTATGTACTTGTGGATTTTATTAGTATGGATACATAAGGCTATCCTACATGCCCTATTATCTTGGAAGGACCTCTTTTGAGAACTTTAGGTGTAATGGTTGATATAAAAGAATGGAATATGAAATTACCCTTCCTTTACAGGAAGTCCATGAAGCACTTTTCAAGGAATAAGATAAAATTATCTCATTCCATGAAAATTCGACCAAGGTATACTCATCAAAATGAGTACATTACCGTATGAAATAAGGCGGTAAGCCTAGTTATATGGTTTTAAAGAAAGTTTTTCTGAGGGGGAACATGTTTATATTTTTGTTTTAATGTTTCCTTGTTGTATCTATCAATCTTTGGTTTTGATTTTTCTATATTTTTCAAAAATAAAGTTCCATTTAGCTTTTGTGAATTATTTGATGATCATTCTTTTTGATTGTGTTGTTTCTATGAACTTGGTATTCCATCATGAATACTAGAAACTAGGAAATTCTGAAAGTTAATGAAATAAGCATCTTATAGTTCTATTCATACCCTATGCTTTTTTAGATTTTTCTTATGAGTCTAAAATTTCTCTAAAAATCGTTCTTCCAGTTGCAGTTCTAGAAAATAGAATATCGAATTTTGTTGCAAGCTGAGAGTTTTGATGTTCGATTCAATTCTTAGGGTTTTAAACTAATTGTTTTGTTGTGCATTTTCATACTTTATATCTTAGAGAATAATTAAGGGTTGTTGAAAAATATTTCTCATTAATCTACATGCAAATTGAAGGGTTAAATAGCTACAACATTGACATTGTGATCACATCTTCTTTCTTCATTATATTGTTATTCTGTAGAGGATATAATATCTTCCACGATTCATAATCGGTAGTATACTTTATAAAATTACTAATCATAATGTTTAGGAGTTAATTAATATTTTGGTATATGAACTTGAGTGTAATCTATCATTATTTTAGCTCTTCTTAGTGATTAAATATCCCTCTTTCTAGTTTTTCATGTACTATGCATAGTATAATTTTTTTGTGCACCCAAATTCCTTAAGCTAAAATAGCTTACATTTTACAATATCTACCTATATGTGATATTTCACCGCCACTCTAACTAAATTGTCATTTTTGAGCCGAGCACTTTCAATAATATTCTTTTTCTCTTGCTCATAGATCATGGGGAAGTAGAAAAGTGGGGTGACCAGAAACTTACAACCAATCATTAGATATAAATAAGAACGATCTGAAATTATTGTTCGAGGTTGAAAGTGCATTTCGTTTTCCCAGTGTTTTGTGTGTTAGTTAACAATACTAAGTACATTATTTATCAAGGTGTTTAGTGTGCAGGTGTTATACTTAACATCGGCATCGAGCACTGAAAAGTCGGTGAAGTTTGGCCTGAGGTTGCTACTGGAGTCAACCGGATTATTCGGACCGGATTATTCATCCTGGACCGGATATTCCGGTTGTTGAGAAAGGAGCTCAAAAATTGCTAAGGACTGAAGTTTTGAGCTACTGGAGTCAACCGGATTATTTGGACCGGATTATTCATTCCGGACCGGATATTCCGGTTGCTGCGAAAAACTGCTAAGGACTGGAAGTTTTGAGCTACTGGAGTCAACCGGATTATTTGTACCGGATATTTCATATATATACCGGATATTCCGGTTGCAGTTGAGGAAGTGGAAAAATGGCTAAGGACTAGAAGATTTGCGTACTGGCATCTACCGGATTATTTGTACCGGATTATTTCAAATCAACCGGATAATCCGGTCCAGCACTGCAGTTCAGCGTGGAGCAAGCTTACCGGATATTCCGGTCCAAACTTGAACCGGATATTCCGGTACCTTTTTTCCTGCACAACGACTAGTTGTGAGGAGGGACTATAAATAGCCCTCCTCCTCTTCCTCAAGATCTAGTTCTTCCCCTTAGCATTGATGAGCATTTAAGAACTCACCAAATACCTCATAACTCCCAATCCCTCCACCCAATCTTGAAGATCTTTGGAGGATTGAAGGAGAAGGCCCCGATCTACATCTTCACCAACCCGTTCTTCATTTCCCCCTCTCTAGCTCGAGGGATCTTGCCTAGGGTTTCCTCTTGTGGAGAACCTAGGCATCTTGTTTCTAGTTGGTGATTCAAGAGTTGTTGGGAGCCCCCAATTAAGTTGTGGGTGTGTGCCCCAAGGTGTTTGTAAAGGATTTGATCCCCGCCTCAAAGGGGTTCTATAGTGGAAGGTGAACTAGGCCTTTGTGGCGAAGTTCATCGGAGAATAGGGTGAAGCCTTAGTGGCGTTGAGTAGGCCTTTGTGGCGAGCTCACACCCCTCCAACGAGACGTACTCCCCTAAAAAGGAGGAACTCGGAAATACATCGTGTCTCCGTGTGCTTCCATCGGTTACCTCGTTCCTCCCTCTCTTTACTTACTTGTACTTGTTGCATTGATTACTTGTCTTGTCATATAGGTAAATTCCTCACTAGTTGCACTATCTAGAGAATTTACCTTTCTTGTCAAGCCTAAATTTGAGAAAAATTAAAATTTGCCGTAGCACCTATTCACCCCCCCCTCTAGGTGCCCATACTATACTTTCAATTGGTATCAGAGCCTCGGCTCTTCTATCGGGCTTAACCGCCTAAGAGTTTAAGTATGGGTGATGAGGATGACGCTCCGTCCGAAGTAAATGTGTCCATGAATGATCTCAATGCTTTGAGAGAATCATTGACCTCATCCATAGACACTAAATTTGAGGAGTTGCGTCTACTCATGACAACACTCCTCAAAACCAAGGAACCGGAGGTGGTCGACTCATCCCCTCCGGAAACGGAGGGTGCCAAGATTGGGGTTGATGGTGAACTACCTAAAACTGCTTCCGCCGAACAATCCTCTAAGAAGGGTGCGAGTGGAAAGGAAGGATATAATGCCGTAGAAGGCTCATATTCTCCCGATCCTCCCATCCCTTTTCCTCATATAATTCCTAGGGGAGATCCACCTAAAATTGATGCATATTCTTTTCGTGAATGGCAATACTACATGGAGACTCACTTGAACTCTTCTTGTATAGATCTTTGGAGAATCACTCGTGATGGATACAAGCCATATGATCCCAAGAATCTCACAAGAAGAGAGGTTGTAGATTGCCAACTCAATTACACCGCTTTGTCCATCCTTCATCAAGCCGTGGGCCCCAATCACATGCCGCATCTTCAACACTTCTCCACCGCCAAAGAGACATGGGATGCCCTTGTCGTCATGTTTGTTGGGAATGAAAGCATGCAAAGAAATCGCTATGACACCTTGACCAATGAGGCCGAAGGATTCTTCATGCGTGATGGAGAAGATCACGTTGACATGTATCGGAGGCTCAAGTCTCTTGCCACCGCCTTCTCTAATGCGGGTGCAACACATATTGATGATGCTTGGATCAAGAGGAAGTTCATAATTGCCGTGATGCCTTTCGAGGGCACGGATATGAAGAGCATTCAAGGGAGACATGATTTCTCCACCATGACCTCTACCCAAGTCATGCAAGAGTTGAGCTCCTACAAAGTGCAAACCAAGAATGCTCTTGACAACCGTGCTAGGGCCATTGGAATGCATCAAGGAGCTTCCGTTGCTTTGAAGGCCAAGGTGTTGACAAGAGAAGTTGAGAATGATGAAGATGGTGAAGAAGCATTGCCTCCATTGAAGGAACAAGAATATGATCCCGTTCTAAAGGATCTAATAGCTCTCACCGTGCAAAAGTTTTGGAACAATCCCCCTAAAGGCAAGAAGTTTGTTGAGGAGAAGACCAAGTCTCGTTATGGTAATGATGGGGCTCAAAGAGTGAGATCTTGCTTCAATTGCCAAGACAAGTACCACTTCATCGCGGAATGCCCATATGAGAATAGAGAAAACCATAGTGGCAAGCTCATCCGCAAGGACAAGTCCAAGGTTGAATACAAGAAACCTCATTTCAAGAAGAAACCTTTCAACAAGAAGACTCCTACCAAGTTTGTGCTCTTGACTCAAGAGGAGTATGATTCCGGGAGTGATGAAGAAGAAGAAACAACAAGTGAAGTAGCCGCTCTAGCTATTGCTTCCACTCCATCTTCGTCATCCCTCTTTGAATCTCCCAATGAAAATCTTCCTCAACGCGATGCCAAGTGCTTCATGGCTAAGGCCACGGAGGTATCATCTTCTCCCAACTCTAAGACCCCTAGTGAACTAGAACATATTGCTTGTCTTAGAGAGGAAGAGGAAAGAGCCTCCTTGGATCGTTTTATGTCTAACATGCAAGGGGAGACCAAGAAGTACTTTGAGCATCTCATGAGGCAATTGGGAGAGGCCCAAGAGGCACTTGAGAAGAAAGGTGAGATTGAGAGAAGGGATGCGGATGAAATTGCATCTCTCTCAATGACTCTTGAAGAAGAGCATGATGGTAGAGTTTCTCTAGAGGATGAACTTGAAACCATTGAAACCACTCACAATGAACTTGTCTCTAAAATCATTAAGGAACGTGATCTTGCTATTGCTAAATATAAAAAGGCTAAAAAGGATAAAGTAGAGTTTGGGGTTGGTCATGGTAAACTAACCGAGGAGTTTGAAAAGCTAACCATTGCTCACAAAGCTTTGGAAAGCCAACACTCATCCCTCAAAGAGTTGCATGAACAACTTCAAACTCAACTTACTCAAGCTAACCATCCTAGCACTTCTACTTCTTCTTGTGATCATGCAAATGTTATTGAAGAAAATGCTAGGTTGAAGGATGAACTTGCAAGGCTCAAGGGTAAAAGCACTCAAGTTGAAAAGGTGGTGCTTACCACCCCACAAGTGGTTGCCTCAAGCACTAATGCGGTCATTTCTAGACCACAAGTGAGTGCTCCAAGGCAACAAGTGGGCAAGCAAGGTCTTGGCTATGTGGCCAAGAAAAGGAACAAGAAGAAGAAGAACAAGAAGAAGAACAAACATGGCGCTTCGGGTGGTATTGTCATGAGGGACAACACTACTCGTAGCTCCTCCGCGGGAACTAACAACCCACACCATTTCTTATATGTTGATTATTATGGTGTTGTGCAAGCTAAATATGTTGGTCCTATTGAGGGTTTTATTGACTACACTATATGGGTTCCAAAGACCCTTGTTGCTAACATGAAGGGACCCAACTCGGGTCCTAACTCTAGTCAATGATCTCTTGCAGGACTATGCTTCCGGTGGGGCTAAATGGATTCTTGATAGTGGATGCACTAATCATATGACCGGAAGCAAAGAACTTGTGACGGAGTTGCAACCAAATGATATCCAAGCAACCGTCACCTATGGGGACTCGTCCAAGTCTAAGGTATCCGGATTTGGCAAGGTTGTGGTGGCTCCCGATATCACTATCGTGAACGTCATGCTTGTCGAATCCCTTGGTTACAATTTACTTTCCGTCCGTTCTCTTAGTAAGATGGGTCTTTCCGTCTTCTTTGATGGTGATATTGTGGTCCTTTTGAGGAGCAAGACTCTTGACGTCGTTCACGTGGGACATGTTGAAAATGAGTTGTATGTGGTGGACTTTTCGAAGTCAACCAACACTCAAGCAATGTGTCTTTTCGGAAAGGCGGACTTGGGATGGTTGTGGCACCGCCGTCTATCCCATGTCAACATGAGAACTTTGCAAAGTCTTCACAAAAGTGGCCTTATTGTCGGACTAAAAGAAAATGTTTCCTTTGCAAAGGATCGCGTTTGTAGGTCGTGTGTTGAAGGGAAGATGCATGATATTGTGCACAAGGCCAAGACTATTATCTCATCAAAGAGGATCTTGGAGCTTCTCCATGTTGATCTCTTTGGTGCCGTGCCCGAGGCAAGTCTTGGTGGCAAGAAGTATTGCTTGGTGATTGTCGATGATTATTCAAGATACACTTGGGTTTATTTCTTCAAGTGCAAGAGTGAGACTCAACAAACCATCATCGATTTCTCCAACGAAGTGCAACGTCAACACAATGTGCAAATCATGGCTATTAGGAGTGATAATGGGTCGGAGTTCAAGAACTATACATTGAATGAATTTCTTAGTGAAGAAGGCATTCGTCACCAATACTCCGCCACTTACACTCCTCAACAAAATGGTGTTGCCGAAAGGAAGAATCGCACTCTCTTGGATATGGCAAGGACCATGTTGGCGGAGTACTCTTCTCCCCAATATTTATGGGCCGAGGCCGTATCCACCGCATGCCACTCCTCCAACCGCCTCTACATCCGCAAAGGCTTGTGCAAGACCCCATATGAGATCCTCACCGGCAACAAGCCCAACGTATCCTACTTCCGTGTATTCGGTTGTAAGTGCTTCTATTTGATCAAGGGTATTAGGTTGTCGAAATTTCAATCCAAAACTATTGAGGGTATCTTTGTTGGTTACGGTGCCGAATCCCACACTTATAGAGTCTATGACAAAGCCTCACGGATTGTCATAGAATCTTGTAGTGTGGTTTTCGAGGAAAATGACGGCTCCCAAGTGGCGCAATTTCATGTTTCAAATGTAGATGTTGAAATGCCTCAAGAAGCCATAGGAAGGATGGGCGTGGGATTCTTCCGCCCCATCGAGGGACACCTTGTGGCGACTCGAGAAGGACTATGCTCTACCCAAGTGGAGCCCTCCTCTACATTTGAAGATCAAGCCAAGGAGCCACCTTCTACACCTAACCGAGAACATATTCAAGACCCTCCTCTCATTGATCAAGTGACTCCGCAAGTCGTACCCACTCCTCTCACTAATGCGAGTCAAGATCAAGGCCAAGATCCTTCTTCCTCGTCATCCTCGTCTCAAGTTGAAGCTAGTGTTGAAGATATTGTTGACGACAATGTTGATGATCAAGGCCATGTTGGTCAAGATGGGGACCCAAATGATCAAGATGATCAAGTGATCCCTCCTCGCAATAATGAGGAGATCGAAGCCCGTCGCATCAAAAGGATAAGAAGAGCTTTGAAACAAATTGATGCCCAAGACAACAAGGTCTTGGAGGATGTTCAAGCTAGAAGATCCACTAGAAGGCAATTGGCTCATTTTTGTGAGCATCAAGCTCATATCTCTATGGTGGAACCTAAGAAAGTGTATGAAGCTCTTGAGGACTCCGATTGGGTTGAAGCTATGCATGATGAGCTCAATAACTTTGAGCGCAACAAGGTTTGGAGATTGGTTGAGAAACCCAAGGATTGCCACAATGTTATTGGCACCAAGTGGATATTCAAGAACAAGCAAGATGAGAATGGCATTGTCATTAGGAACAAGGCAAGATTGGTCGCTCAAGGTTACACCCAAGTTGAAGGCATTGACTTTGATGAAACCTATGCGCCCGTGGCTCGCCTTGAGTCCATCCGTATCCTCCTTGCTTATGCTTCCTCACATAATTTCAAGTTGCAACAAATGGATGTGAAAAGTGCTTTCTTGAATGGTCCACTAAAAGAGGAGGTATATGTTAAGCAACCTCCGGGGTTCGAGAATCTCAACTTTCCCAACCACGTTTACAAACTTGACAAGGCTCTCTATGGTCTCAAACAAGCACCCCGTGCTTGGTATGAGCACCTTCGGGAGTTGTTAGATGATCGTGGTTTCGAAGTTGGGAAGATTGACCCCACTCTCTTCACCAAGAGAGTAAAGGGAGAGCTTTTCATATGCCAACTCTATGTGGACGATATCATCTTTGGCTCAACTAACCAAGCTTTCAATAATGAGTTCTCTAAGCTTATGACTGACAGGTTCGAGATGTCTATGATGGGTGAGCTTAAATTCTTCCTTGGCTTTGAGATCAAGCAATTGGCCCGTGGTACCTTCATTTCTCAAGCCAAGTATACTCAAGACATGCTCAAGAGGTTTAACTTCCAAGAGGCAAAGATCAAAACCACTCCTATGCAAGTCAAGTGTCATCTATCACGCAATCCAAAAGGGAGTAAGGATGTGGACCAAAAGCTCTATCGTTCTATGATTGGTTCTTTGCTCTATCTTTGTGCATCTAGGCCCGATATCGTTTTGAGTGTAGGTGTGTGTGCAAGGTATCAAGCGGCTCCTAAGGATTGCCATCTAATGGCGGTTCATAGAATCTTTCGTTATTTGGTTCATACCTCAAGATTTGGTTTGTGGTACCCAAAGGGGGCACAATTTACTCTCAATGGATATACGGATTCCGATTGGGCGGGTGATCAAGATGATAGGAAGTCAACTTCGGGGGCTTGCCAATTCCTTGGTAGGTCCCTTGTAAGTTGGTCATCGAAGAAACAAAATTGCATATCTCTCTCCACCGCCGAAGCGGAATATGTTGCCGCCGCGAGTGCATGCACCCAATTGCTATGGATGAGGCAAACTCTCAAGGAATATGGTGTTCATTTGGACAAAGTACCTCTTCTATGTGACAATGAAAGTGCTATCAAGATTGCTTACAATCCTGTGCAACACACAAGGACGAAGCACATTGAGATTCGCCACCACTTCATCCGTGATCACGTGGCGAGAGGAGACATTGCACTTGGATATGTGCCCACCAAGGACAATCTTGCGGATATTTTCACGAAGCCACTTGATGATGCAAGATTCATGTTCTTGAGGAATGAGCTAAATGTGATTGATTCAAGGAGTTTGGCTTGACTATCTTGCGCACACCCCTATAGATGAAACGTGTTCGAACTTAGATGTAGGCATGGACATAGGGGGAGTACTATCCTAACGCATTGGGTTCTTCCTCCCCCCATTATGCCCATAGCAAAAAAATTCATTGTAATCTCTTTTTCTAATGTTGAATTGTGAGCTTCAATGTTGAGTTTTGGCAATGCCCCCAAGATATATCTTCGCGGTTGCATACCAAGAACTCTTACATGGTGGCTTCGGCCACCGACCTCTTCATTGCGAAGAGTTGGATCTTAGTTGGGTTTGTCTATTTGTCATTTGATTGAAATTCGTGTGTTTTTTCCCGGCTAAGTGTTTCTTCCTAGGAAAATCCCACTCAATTTTTTTTTTTGTTGGTTGTTTCTTGCTCTTGAGAGGGATAAGTACTAGTCTCAGTTTGGTAATTCTATCCTAAGCCTTTCTCTCAAAAAGCCTTTCTTTCTAAGCACTAGTGTCGTCCGTTGAAAACGAGGAAATTTCGAATCTGGAGGAAGTCGGATTTTCCGGTTCAGTTTTGAACCGGAATATCCGGCTGTACCGGAATATCCGGTTCAAACTTGAACCGGAATATCCGGTTCGGCGAAATCCATATAAACTGGAGCCCGACGGGGATGGGCAGTTCTTGCCCTATTTCCCGTCCGCTCCTCCCCACCAAATCGCCGCCGCCGTGGTTTTTGGCCTCCCGGGCCGTTTCCTCCGCAAGATCTTGGAGATTTGACCCGGATCTTGTTCTCCTCGCGTTTTGGATCGTTTCTACCCAAGCTTTTCTCTCCATGGATCCCGGTATAGTTCAAATCTCTTGAATCTTGGTGCTATAACCTCACCTTCCATGGATGTGTGTTTTTGCTAGCTTGCTTGGTAGATTTCGTTCCGAAGAGGACTCCCCATACATGCTAGAACTCATAGAATAGATCACTTGTTAACAATCCTTGCGGAAATCTGAGATCTAGGTTAATTTTGTGCTGTTCTGAAATTTACCGGAATATCCGGTCCACGACTGAACCGGAATATCCGGGTAACCGGAATATCCGGTTCAGTTTTGAACCGGAATATCCGGCTGAGTCCAGAACGTTTTTAAGGGCAGCCCCAAATGAATCTTTCCCAGATTTCCATATCGATTGTTTCCTGTCATCTTCTCTATGTTTTCTATGTATGTTTGTATCCGTTGTATGACACTAGTGTACTTATCTTGTGCTTTTCCTACTATATCTTGTTTCACAGATGGTGACCACGATCGAAGCGTTCCAAAGCGCAAGAAGCTTGTCTCTACCCGTAACAAGAGGAAACCTCGGCCCAACTATAAGACCGATATTCCGATTCAGGAGTTCAATGAGCTCAGAAAGAAGGATGCTTATCTGTCTCCGAGGGTTGGCAACATTGATGCTCGTTTCTGGAATCTGGAGCAGTCTTACATTTACACTGACATCTATTGTGACTATCGCCATCCATGCCGCCCTATGCATCCATATGACCATGCCGCTCTCAAGGCCAAGGATGAGTTTGCTGATGCTGCCAGTATTGTTGAGCGCTTTGGTTTGGTGAAGCTGATGGAGACCCAGTGCAACTACAACACGCAGCTGGTGATGCAGTTTATGTCCACCCTCGTGTACTCCACTGGTGATATTGTGACCCGTCTGAAGTGGATGTCTGGAGATACACCCTGTGAGGCATCCTTTGAGAGGTTTGCTCGGCGTCTTGGCTACTCTTACAGCGAGCACCCTCCCCTTGGTCACCGTGTCCATGAGGTTGATAGGCCGAGGAGGGAGGTGTCCATGGCTGAGCTCTATGCCCCTGGTTTCGATGTTGGGGGGCTTGAGGGACTGCTTCCTCTTTATGATCAGCTGGTGCGTATCTTCAGAGCTTTTCTGGTGCCAAGTGGAGGTAACAACGATGCTCTCACCACTCCTCTGTGCAACCTTCTGATTCTGGCTAAGGAGTGTATGGAGGAAGAGGACCCGGCTGTCTCATATACTGTGGATGTGATGGACATCATCTTTCACGAGCTCTTTGCTGCTATGATTGGTGGCTTCACCATTCCCTATGCTCCCTATATCATGATGCTTATCAAGTATGAGATGAGGAAGGAGTACACCGAGCTTCCCATGGTAGAGCACAAGGTGAGGAAGCTGTATGTCAAGAGGAAGGTGAAGACTGCGGCTGCTTCTCGGAGTGCTCCGTTTGAGGGTGGTTCCTCTATGGGTGGCCCTTCTAGCTCTCAGTCTGCTCCCAGGGTGCCTGTGTCTGATCTCACCACTTTGCGCAACGTCAGGAAGCTATCCTGGTTTCAGCGCAACGTGCTCTGCATGAAGCTGGACATTCACAAGGAACAGTACAGGGCATATCGCAGGGACACTGATCTGGCCAGCTCGCAGCGTCAGATTCTCCATCACGTGAGTGGTGGCACTGGTGATGTTCCTGCTCCACTTGATGCTCAGTCCTACTCTGCTTGGTCTGCTGAGGATTCCACCCCTTGGGAGAGCATTGAGGCGGCCCTCAGGTCTACTCGGGAGACTGCTGCACGAGCTCATGATGTTGCTGCTGATGAGGAGGAGTCTGATGATGAGCAGGGATCTGGAGACGAGTCGGATGCTTAGACCGTGTCTGGGGCGTTAGTTAGCTATTTCCCTCCTTTTTGGTGTCTCGATGCCAAAGGGGGAGAAGTAGCTATTATAGACTACGGGATTTGCATGGGTTCGGGCACAGGCATTTGCTTTTATCCTTCCTTTGAGCGCTTGTGTCCATTTTATCTTCATTTATCGTGCTTGTGAACTTGTCGTTTATTGTCGTTTAAAACTATGTGTGCTTATGTGTGTGACTATTGGTTATCTGGATACTATCATGGTTATCTATTTTATGGTGTGTTGGTTATCTATCGGATATGTTGAGGAGATTATCTATGTTTGTGCTTGGTTATTCTTGGATATATTGTTCTCGCACAAGGTATATACTTCTTTACACTCAACATATCGGTGATGTTGTCTCATTGTCATGTTTGCTACTTGTTGAAAATCTCTTCCTATACATCATTGCATCCATTTGTGTTTGAGGCAAACAAAAGATATGCATAGAGATAGGGGGAGAGATTTTCATCTTGTTTCAAGCATGGTTTCCGTCAAGGTTTATTGCAAATCTTAGTATTGTCATCTAACACCAAAAAGGGGGAGATTGAAAGTGCATTTCGTTTTCCCAGTGTTTTGTGTGTTAGTTAACAATACTAAGTACATTATTTATCAAGGTGTTTAGTGTGCAGGTGTTATACTTAACATCGGCATCGAGCACTGAAAAGTCGGTGAAGTTTGGCCTGAGGTTGCTACTGGAGTCAACCGGATTATTCGGACCGGATTATTCATCCTGGACCGGATATTCCGGTTGTTGAGAAAGGAGCTCAAAAATTGCTAAGGACTGAAGTTTTGAGCTACTGGAGTCAACCGGATTATTTGGACCGGATTATTCATTCCGGACCGGATATTCCGGTTGCTGCGAAAAACTGCTAAGGACTGGAAGTTTTGAGCTACTGGAGTCAACCGGATTATTTGTACCGGATATTTCATATATATACCGGATATTCCGGTTGCAGTTGAGGAAGTGGAAAAATGGCTAAGGACTAGAAGATTTGCGTACTGGCATCTACCGGATTATTTGTACCGGATTATTTCAAATCAACCGGATAATCCGGTCCAGCACTGCAGTTCAGCGTGGAGCAAGCTTACCGGATATTCCGGTCCAAACTTGAACCGGATATTCCGGTACCTTTTTTCCTGCACAACGACTAGTTGTGAGGAGGGACTATAAATAGCCCTCCTCCTCTTCCTCAAGATCTAGTTCTTCCCCTTAGCATTGATGAGCATTTAAGAACTCACCAAATACCTCATAACTCCCAATCCCTCCACCCAATCTTGAAGATCTTTGGAGGATTGAAGGAGAAGGCCCCGATCTACATCTTCACCAACCCGTTCTTCATTTCCCCCTCTCTAGCTCGAGGGATCTTGCCTAGGGTTTCCTCTTGTGGAGAACCTAGGCATCTTGTTTCTAGTTGGTGATTCAAGAGTTGTTGGGAGCCCCCAATTAAGTTGTGGGTGTGTGCCCCAAGGTGTTTGTAAAGGATTTGATCCCCGCCTCAAAGGGGTTCTATAGTGGAAGGTGAACTAGGCCTTTGTGGCGAAGTTCATCGGAGAATAGGGTGAAGCCTTAGTGGCGTTGAGTAGGCCTTTGTGGCGAGCTCACACCCCTCCAACGAGACGTACTCCCCTAAAAAGGAGGAACTCGGAAATACATCGTGTCTCCGTGTGC
This sequence comes from Alopecurus myosuroides, assembly GCA_028641055.1. Classification (NCBI taxonomy): domain Eukaryota; kingdom Viridiplantae; phylum Streptophyta; class Magnoliopsida; order Poales; family Poaceae; genus Alopecurus; species Alopecurus myosuroides. The sequence continues at coordinate 366,561,169 of CM054059.1, read as the reverse complement.
TTCCATCGGTTACCTCGTTCCTCCCTCTCTTTACTTACTTGTACTTGTTGCATTGATTACTTGTCTTGTCATATAGGTAAATTCCTCACTAGTTGCACTATCTAGAGAATTTACCTTTCTTGTCAAGCCTAAATTTGAGAAAAATTAAAATTTGCCGTAGCACCTATTCACCCCCCCCTCTAGGTGCCCATACTATACTTTCAGAGGTCATAAAAGTTAGGCGCTAAAAAGGAAAACAAACAAAAATTGAGCAAAATAAAAAGAAGAAAAATGAAAAAACTAAGAAAAAGTTAAAGAAAGAATCTGATATTCGAGGATGAGGACACACACCCTTCTGTATAAGGATGGGCGGAAAATAAAAAATATTGGCATAGTGATTTAAGTTGAAGACACCAATGCTAAGGCAATGAAATCCATGCCATGATAAACCATTGACATGAGAAAGCACTTCCCACATAATTCCAAATTATATTTTCTATAAAACCAGGTGTGTGATCCCCCATTTCACTCTGCCAAGTTCATATCTATCTTCCTTATAAAAGAGTCTAAAGATGAAAATCTCTAATCTTCTATTATAAATACAAATAGGACTAAAATCCATTTTACTTTATGTTTCACTTGCACATTCTCACTTGCACGAGCTTGTGATTTAGTTTCATGATGCATAAAAAAATTAAAATACAAGATGATCTTGATGCTAATCTTGCACCATGGTGAAGTTATTTTAAGATTTATTATGATAATTGCTTGCCGATATTTTATCTTTGTTAGAACATAATGGTGTAGAACATTGATTCTCTTATGTGTGTTACACTCAGTATGTTATGATAAAAACCTCAAAATTCACTTTTTTCATATTCATGCTTGAGAACAAGAATATACTAAGCTTGGGGATGTTGAATGCCCATAATGCATCTAGTTATTTGCAATGATTATTATTTTTTCTTTAATTTTTTACTTGATTATTGGAATTTACTACTAAATCATATTCTTTGTTATTTAATCCTAGAAGGGAGGAAACTCCTTTTTTGTATTGTTACATTTAAGAAACCTTGCAGAGTCCAGTTAAATTTTAGAAAATCTTGTGGAACTTTTAATTGGAAACAATCAGGACGAGAGATCGATCGAGGGGGTCGATATCCTCTTGGACATGGTCACTCCTACACGAAATTTTTGTGGGGTCCGTAGGTCTCTTCGATCATCAAATTGCATCATGCTTTGGCCGACGAATCCATCTTGGTGTAAAAACCCCAATATATACGCCTCGAGTGTTGTATTTGTGTCGAATATTTGTACGAAGAGGTTACGTTAGGACTTGAAGTTGTATTAGGTGTGGCTATGTACGAGTAGTATTGGAGTCGAACTCTTGTACCCGTTGGCCTCTCATATAATGTGAGGGATGACACACAATGTAACTACGACGACTTGATAGCAATAGGCACGTAGGGGGAGCCGGCGGCTTGTGCCGGCGCCTAGGACGGCCATTGCGGTATCTTTGGGGAGGAGCGCCTGTAGTCATGCCCCGCAGATGTAGGCGTTAAGCGCTGAACTGCGTTAACAAATATCGTGGCTCAGTATCGTCTATGATCGTGCATGGCGTAATTATCGTAACAAGTGGTATCAGAGCCTGGTCGAGGCTATGCGGAAGATCATCTGGAGGTACGAGGTTCATGCTCAGCGGGCGCCTGGAATCGTCCGATAGGTGCAAGGTGGAGCATGGCGGTGATCGCGGATGCGGTCGGTGGTGTCGGACACTTCGGGCAGGAGGTCTGGACTGTCCGATGGGCTGCAAACCGGTAGGGATCGGCTAGACGTGGCGATCGGACCGGCATAGTGGCTGAGAAAGACGTCGTGGAGGCGGCGCTTCGGCTCGCGATCAGATCGGCGACCAGACGTGGTGGAGGACCGAATAGATCGGAGCGGGAGAGCATCAGGAAGATGCGCTCGGTGTTGCACATAGGCGGCGTCGTGGCACTGCGGACGAGTTGTGTTGACGATACGGGTGGCCATGATGCACACGGCTCGTGCACAGATGATGCGCGAGGTGGCGACTGTTGCGGAAGGGTCAGCGTGGCAAGCACGCGCGACGGGGCAGGCGACGGATTGCTGGCGAGAATCAAGAAACTGGCCGTCGGAATTACCGACGAATATTTTTTCGAGGTGAATGGAATCGAGACAGATCAGATGAGAAAGTTTTGTCCGTAAGAGGCGTTTGGTGGCATACAACATAAAGTCTCCGAGGTTGTTTGCTACAGGTCACAAAAAAAAAGATAGAAGATGTTGCGTGCGAGAGTCTAGGGGATTAATTACCATGCATGTGCTATGTGCCTGGCACGGTGGATCGATCCAGGGGACAATCACATATGCATGTCCTAGTTAAATATTTGGAAGGTGACCTATGTGCATGTCGGGTCTAAGTTGGACACGGATGCTTCAGAGAATATGCAAAATTATGACAGCCTGAGCTCGGTTTCCGTATCAGACAGGGAAAAAAATAGGCCGGTGCCAAGCGCACATAAAAGCTAGGCGATGGAGGAAAGCAGAGCACAGAAAAATCGTTTGCAAGTTCAGAAAAATAAGGTGGAGGAGGATCTGTGGTTACGATCGGATTACACGGATATTTTCTGAAGGGTGGACAAGTGCGGGTTAAGGTTTTTTTTTTGATAGATCGTGCAAATCTATCTGCAGAATCAGATCATGGATACAGTGGGAGTTCATCGGAGGGCATTGACGATCAAGGCAAAGCATGACATCGGAGGTTGAGCGGAAGTTATTTTTCGCTAGTCAGCTGTAGATCATGGCACCATCGGGTACTAAGTTTGAAGTGCAAAAGTTCGATGGGACTGGAAACTTCGCGCTATGGCAGACAAGGGTGAAGGATTTGTTGGCACAACAGGGATGCTTGAAGGTGTTGCGGGATGTCAAGCCAGCTAAGATGGACAACGATGACTGGGAGGAGTTGCAGATGCAAGCAGCCGGAACCATACGGTTGTGTCTGTCGGACCAGGTCATGTATCATGTGATGGATGAGAATTCGCCGAAAAAGATTTGGGAGAAGTTGGAGAGTCAATTTATGTCCAAGACTGCAACGACCAAGGTGTATTTGAAACAGAAATTCTATAGGCTGAAGATGCAGGAAGGGTCGGATCTTGTGGAGAACATGAATGCCTTTAATCATGTTTTCACGGATCTAGCACGTCTGAGTGTGAAGATTGACGATGAGGATAGGGCGATTCTCCTTCTTTGTTCGTTGCCACCGTCCTATGAGCATTTGATCACTACGTTGACGTATGGCAATGAGACCGTTCAGCTTGAGGATATCACTGCGGCGTTATTATCCTATGCTATGAGGAAGAAGAACAACGCGGAGGAAGTCTCTCATGGTGTTGGTTTGCTGGTCAAGGGTGAGTCAGGCAGGAAAGGACATGAGGCGAGGAAGAACAGGAAAAAGAAGAAGGTGCAATGTTACAAGTGCAAGCAGTGGGGACATATCAAGAAGGACTGTCCAGATCTCAGTGGTGGATCAAGTGCTAATGTAGTAACTCAAAGTGGTGACTCGGACATCGACGTTTTCTTAGTGTCAGATAGACGGTCAACTAAAGGTGAAGCGTGGATGTTGGATTCAGCTAGCTCTTTTCATGCGACGCCCAATAGGGAGTGGTTCTCTTCGTTTAAGTCTGGTGAACTTGATACAGCCTACATGGGTGATGACACGGGCCACCGTGTTGCTGGAGTAGGTGACATCAAAATCAAGATATTTGATGGAGTAGAGCGGGTGCTTAGGGGAGTCAGGCATGTGCCAGGGCTAAAGAGGAATCTAATTTCGCTTGGAGTTCTTCATGATGGTGGTATGATATTCCGTTGTGATCGGAATAAGAAGACCATGAGAATCATGGAAGATAAGGTGACCGTGATGATGGGAGAGAGGACATCTTCGCATCTTTACAAGTTGCGAGGGAGTACTATTGCAGGTGTAGTCATGGAGACTGAAGTTGCGGGAGTAGCAGCAGTGTTCCACGGAGGCGGCGGGTCTGTGGCAGACTCGTCTGGTAGCTCTCAGTAAGCTACGAAGAAGACAACATAAGTCCGGAGGACATGGAAGTTTGACGCTTGGACGAACTCAAGGTGGTGGAGAATATTCGCCAAGGTGGAGTTTGTTGTATTTGTATCAAATATTTGTACGAAGGGGTTACGTTAGGACTTGGAGTTGTATTAGGTGTTGCTAGGTACGAGTAGTATTGGAGTCGAACTCTTGTACCCGTTGTCCTCTCATATAATGTGAGGGGTGACACACAATGTAACTACGACGACTTGATAGCAATAGGCACGCAGGGGGAGCCGGCGGCTTGTGCCGGCGCCTAGGGCGGCCGTTGCGGTATCTTTGGGGAGGAGCGCCCGTAGTCATACCCCGCAGATGTAGGCGTTAAGCGCTGAACTGCGTTAACAAATATCGTGCCTCAGTGTCATCTATGATCATGCATGGCGTAATTATCGTAACATCGAGAATATGTCGAGAGATGGAGCTCAAAAGGAGGGAGAACACAAAACCGAAGAAACAAAATACATCGTCAGAGCAAGATTGGAGGAGAGAATTCCTCCCAATCTCACCTCCATCATATTCATTAACTCATTTGTTGTCTCCACAATGAATAAATAGGTAGTAGTCCACCCACAGATTATGAGTTTGTGAAACTATCTTGATCAAATCTCTCTACATGCTATCATTGTTATAGACACATATGATTTTCCCTACATAATTATGTTCATTGTTATTTATTGTTTATGGTGGATCCTTTTCTTATGTGATGATTTATTCAGATGCAATAATTGTTTATGTTTCTCGTTTATGTATTATAAGTTATCCTAGTGGTGCCCTCTGGTAGAGGCAAGATGTGAGGAGAGGATTTGACAGACATGTTCTTATTTTTCTCAAGCCATTCACGACCTTTTGTGTTTGTCATTGGGCACATATGTTGCGTACAATTTTTTAATGTTGGAAACAACAACACAATTTTTCATCTCGTTGCAACCAAATGGCGGATTTTTTGCATCCGTTATTTCTTTCTATTGGAGCATATTTGAAATATTACATCATTTTTACATAACTTACGAGAAAAGGTTTTGCAAAGGATAGTGCATACACACTAAAAATATATTGGGCGTGTGGCAGAGCTATGCCCTAATGACCAAGTTTTGTGGTGGCAACATGCATTATCCTACGGTTGGATAGATCCGTCTTGATAGGGATTCCCACCGTAGATCGGAAGTTTGACAACTCATATTTTGTGGCAACGAGCACATCCTTGGCAAAAATTTGTGGGCTCCTCTAGAGCTGTAGCGATGATATCAGGTGGGATGACGTCCCACCCATATGCTAGTGCTACTATCCCCGCATGGGTGATGGATCACTCCTCGCCAGAAGGTGGTTTTCTAGGTGGATCTTTCGGTCATGCGCACCTTTGGCGCATGATTGCAAGGAATTTTGGATGAGTCATGCTGCCATCTCTGGTGAAAACCATGGCGCTTCAGCGTAGAGTTGTGGCGGGAATTGCTACCGAAATATCCATTTTATCGGGTAAGGGATACCAGGGTACCACGACGCGTCTGTTAAGACCCGGTCAAAATCTCGTGGAATCTAGTCAACAAGAGCGAGCCAAACTATGCACCGCGCAACAAAGACCTCACGAGGAATCTACCCTCGTGAGGAGAGCTGGGGATCTAGGACTTAGCGGAATGAAGCCATTCTGCCTCTGCCTCAGTATTTCTCAGTGAGGAGGCCAGATTTCTTGTGGAGGAGACAACCTACTATTCGACACATGACGCTTTGAAAATAGGGCACATGTTTCTGCCATCGCCGAAGTGACACGCGCGCTTGCGTGGGTGACAAAGCGTAAGATGAAGGAGGCAACAATGTCGCAGGGCGCAGACTCCAAAGCTTCCCATATTCGCGATTAAAGACAACCGTCCATCTGCGGCACCTAAAGCCCCGCTCGAGACCTTCCTCTTCAGTGCAAAAATACCATGATGGCATAAAGATCCTCCGCTAGTGTCATCCCTGAGGTCATCGTGAAGACCCCACGTGCTAACATGGACCGCGCTTTAATCGAAGTGTACTATGTCCACCCGTTGCTTAGGACTTTGGGCTGTCCTTCCCTCATCGCCTTGTGGTTTTCTCTTCCCGACTATTGGCGGGAACGATGATCCCACGTGACTATATAAGGGGAAACCCGGCCACCTAGCTAAGGGTTCGAATCTGAGAAACCTTAGCCACCATTGTATTGTAATCCTCTCGAATCGGTGCAACCAGATAAGCAGGAGTAGGTCTTTACCTCGCCAGAGGAGCCGAACCTTGAAAAACACTTGTGTCGCTCTCTGTCGTGCACCTCGCTAGTCTCTTCGCCAAGCACTTGGAATCAATGGGTATTTTGTATACAGTCCCCCCATCAGACCTAGTTTAGGAGACAAGTCCCTTCGACAGCTCTCTCCGACATTTGGCACGCCGGGGACTAAACAATATGCCCACCAGTTCCACCAGCATGGTTGAGATGCACAAGGAGCGCACGCCGCCTCATGGTGTCCACCGCCACCATGGGTGGAAACGGCCATGTCGTTGACAACAACGTCTAGCGCCCACACGCCAGCACGCCCAACCTCGGGCGCGGCGAGGAGGAGTGCCAGGCTCCCTCCTAGCATCCTTCGGAGCAGCACCCATCCATCCAGCGCTCCACGACCGTGACCTCAACTTGACACCCTTCCCTGCAACAGGCGATGCGCATGGCGCAACAAATGCTCTACTTGTATCCCCGACGCAGCCGGAGTCATGCCAGCTCCAACCCGCATCATGCCTCCTCCACCAACACCATCATAGCTCGCACGCGCTGCGCAAGGGGCTCCGGGAGCTCCCCAACCTAACACTGAAGGAGGTGCTTAACCTGTATCTCCGTCACATGGCGCATCTTCGCCCAACGTCGCAGGTGGTGGCCCTAGCTGCCAGATCATCCAGCGGGCTCCAGAGGACACCCGTGTCGCTCTTGAGCGCAACCGCGAGCGCGAGCGCCATGCTCTGCAAGACGTCACCAAAGCTGACCGCAACAACCGCATCGCCCCTCAGGAGGGTATCGTCGCCAACAATGGGGGCTGCCTCATACTCTCCAACGTGTTGCGCGAGGTAGTGTGGCCCCTCAAGTTGAACCCACAACCACCAGCTCGTTTTGACGATGCCACTCCCCCACTGAACTTCCTGCAGCTCTACAACCTGAGCATCCAGGCTACCAAGGGCGATGACAAGTGCATGGAAAACTAGTTACCCATGGACCTCAAGGGAGCAACCCTCTCATGGCTCATGAACCTTCCCGAGGGATCCATCTCCTCTTAGGAGGACCTCTGCAAGAAATTCATCGCCGACTTCAAGGGGTCGTATGAGCATCCCCTCACCGCCAGCAACCTCCATGATGTGCATCAGCGCCCTGACGAGACTCTCCACAACTTCATCCAGCGCTTCAGCCAAACCAGCAACAAGGTCGCGCGTGTCTCAGACGCCACCGTCATCTAGGTTTTCTGCAAGGGCGTCATGGATACCTGCATGCTCGAGAAGCTTGGCATCATGGACGACTTGGAGTGTACTATCGAGCTCTTAGAGACAGAGAACAAGTGCGCCAAGACCGAGGAGGGTTGCCTCGTCAAACACAATGACCCTGACGTGGAGCCAAACGGCGCACCAGTGAAAGCCAACGGCAAGTGCAAAGCCAGCAACTCCAAGCACAAAATCACCCCAGTGTCCATGCGGAGAGGACCGAGCCGAGAATAGACATCATTCCTTGCGGAAGGACAACCGTTCGTTCTACATTTTCCACAAGATGCACTCCCATGACACCGAAGAGTGCTTCAAATTCTAGAAGATCTCGGAGGAAACCGCGGCTCTGGTACTGGTGGAAACCGCGGTGGAACATGTGGCGGACATCGCGACTACTACAACCACAAAAATGACTACGACCACGACAATGGCCATGACCCCGGCCAGTTCCAGCGCAACAACAATGACTTCTAGCGCAACACCAACAGCTACCTGCCTAACATCCAGGCCAACGCCCCTCAGCCTCGCCTCGCCAAGGGAAACAACGTCCTCGCCAACAAGAACAACAACCTCCCCGAGGACAATGGGCGATATCAGATCCCCCACATTGCAACATGCATTTTTCGACGGGGTGCAGGCGCCCCTTTCCAACCGCCAGTTCAAGCAGTTTTCCCACAAGCTGAAGGCCACTCTCCCGAGCATTGAGGCTTCCAAGCCTCTGAGGTGGCCATAGTTCCCCATCTCCTTCGACTCCAAGGATCACCCCAAGACTACCAAGACCGTGGGAACCATCCCACATGTTTACTCCCCTCAATGATGGAGGGGCAGGCCTCAACGTGATCTCCATTCCCACCTTTAAGAAGATGCAGGTGCCCTACGAGCACTTGAAGGCAAAAAAGGCCATTCGTGGGGGGTAACCGACGGATCCATCGTGCCTCTGGGGCAGGTGCGCCTCTCCTTCACCTTCGGGACCCCGTACCCGCGAGAACTATCACACAGAGTACAACGACTTCGACGTGGCTCACATCGGCCTTCCCTACAACACTGTCGGGGGGTTACCCCCGAGTGGGGTAAAGACAGGTGGTAAAGGCCGCTCACAGAAGAGAGGTTTGGTCGAGTAGCCGACTACCGGGTACTCTCTACCCGGTCGACTGCTACCCGGTCTCACCTCAAGATGACCAGAAGGAGATATCAGTCAAGTTTTACCTTGTCGAGTAGAAGGTTTGGCCCGAGTACAATTGGCGGGAACCTTTGGCGGGAAACTACTCGGGCAGGGAGTCAAAGAAGCCGTTCTGACAAAGGATCCCGCGTATCCTGGGTCCGTACTTGGCAGCATTCGAACTACTGTTCACGTGGGGACGGCCTGCCTGACAGTGACAGCATGGAAGCAGTCGGTGGCAGGATAAGGGGGGCCTACTCTGTGACTAGGTACAGTGATACCAGTCTGTCCCCTAGTTTTGCCCAACGACTTTACAGAAGCAGCCAAGACCAACGACCAAAGCTGTCAGCGGGTACTCGGAGAAAGGACAGTGTGGACACTATGTCGACACTTGTCCAGATTTGGACGTATCCGGCTAGGGCACCATGTATATAAGGTGCCCCGCCGCCTCCTGCGCGAGGCATGCTCTCAGACGATCTCATTCCAGGCTCATAGAAAACCCTAGAAACCCTAAGTTCTTGACCTAGCTCTACTCGGAGAGGAGCAAGGGGCTACTCGGTAGCATTACTATTTGTACTGTACCTACTCGGAGAGACACCGTAATACATAGAGAAAGGCAGGAGTAGGGGTTTTACCTCCTCACGAGGGCCCTGAACCTGGGTATATCGTGTTGTTTGTGTTGTGTGGATCTTACCTCACGCGGCTACTCGTCGCGTGATCCCTCCCCGGACACCTCCAGCGTCCATCGTTCCCACATCTTTAGCCATCCCATGGCATCTGCCGTGACACCACCACGACAGTTGGCGCCCACCGTGGGGCAGCCATCGGCGCTGGCTGGAGTTTCTGTTCGGACGGGATCTTCATCAGTGGAGCGCGTAGTTTGTGGCCTTGTCCACAGATTCGGCTCCTTCGACTTCGTCACCGACAACGCTGGCTGTTTCGGCGGCAAGGCCATGCCGGAGGGCGGCTCGGTGATCTCCTTCGGCTCTCACCTCGTCTACGTCGCCACCGTCGCCAACGACACCTACCCCGAGCTGGTGCACGACGCGGAGGATCCTCCCGCGGTTGTTGCTGCTCGTGGAAGGCCCGTGCGCAGCTCTGCATGCTGCGCTGAGGTGATGGTGACTGGCTTGGCGGCAAACGCTGGCGCAGCTGCTACTGGCGCTGCGGCCATCGTCGAGGAGGTCGACGACCCGCCCGCGGGTGGCAGGACACGCCGGCCCTACGAAAAGGAGTGCAACCTGCCGCCTTCCACGTCTACGGTCATCCCCGCGTCAGCTGCGCGAACCGGGATGCCCACTCCCACCGACCTCGAGCTCCTAGCCGAGAGGGAGCAGCTCGAGCGGCAACGCCAGGAGCTGCTCGCCGAGCAGGCGGAGTTGGAGAAGATCAGGTTGGAGCTGAGCCTGGACCAGCTCGAGTACAACAAGGCTCACGGCTTCACGCCGGTGGCCAGGAGGCCCAGCAGGGTAGGCGCTACGCGGCGCAACCTAGGCGCCGAGATGGCGACTGTTGCGGAGGAGCCCGCGCAGTCGGCTACCGCGAACACCTTCACAAGGCCAAGGTACAGCACACCCGCCAAGACGCTGCGAGCTGCGGAGGCTGTGGCTGCCGAGTTGCCGCGCCTAGAGGGAGAGGCGCGTCGCAGGCAGCAGGAGAGGCTAGGCGAGCTGGTGCTGGAGGCCGCCAGGCAGAACGAGGAGTTCCGGAAGGCCAACCCGGGAGCTGGAGCTTCGCAAGTGGTTCATTCGCACGCGGCTAGATCTAACGATCAAGCCTCATCTCCGCATCCTAGCCGCGAGAAGAGCCGCAGCGGGCGTACGGGTAGAGATAGGCAAATGCAGGTGTATGACCCGGCTGCTGCCGCGAAACAGGTTGCTGTGCCGCAGCAGCCCGGGCAGGAACACAACGCTGCAAGAGCAGGCTCTCAAGCCCACCAAGCTCAAAGCCGTGTCCGAGAAGCCGCACGTCCGGGTACTTCTCGGCAACCCGCAGCTCCGCCTACTCGGCAGAGGCAGCAGCCGCGCCCAGTGGCGCCAGTCGCCAACCCGGTGGAGCAGCCTGCTGCAATGCAGGTGGATAGGTATGATGATGGCTACTCGGCTATGGAGATGGCTGGTAATGACATCCATGACCGTGTGGGTGAGCGCGTGTTGGCGCCTGGAGATGCAAGGCACCAGCTGGACCGTATCAGCTTGTCGGCGCGGCTTGAGAGCACGGGTCCTCCCGGCCCCGAGTGCTTTGGCCCGCGCATCATGAATGAGCCTTCCGTGAAGGGCTTTCAGCTCGCGAGAGGCACCAAGAGCTACAATGGTAGCACCAAGCCTGAAGATTGGCTCAACGACTACGTCACCGCGGTCCATATCGCGAATGGCAACAGGAGATGGGCGGTACGCTATGTGCCGCAGATGCTAGAGGGTCCAGCTCGCACTTGGCTCAACAACTTGCCCAAGAACAGCATTAACTGCTGGCTGGACTTCTCGGATGCCTTCATCAGCAACTTCACGAGTACGTACAAGAGGCCGAATAGGCCACAGCAGTTGTCGGCTTGCCGGCAGCGAGAAGACGAGACGGACCGCGAGTACCTTACTCGGTGGAGCACCTTGAGGAACACCTGTGAGGGTGTGAATGAAGCGCAGGCCATCACTTGGTTTGCGCAGGGTTGCCGACATGGCAGCATGCTGTGGCAGAGATTGCAGAGGGAGATGCCCAACACCCTGGCCGAGACCATCAAGATTGCGGATCAGTACGCACTCGGCGATCCCACTCAGCCACTGATGGATTCCTCTGAGCCGAGAAGAAACTTCAACAGCAGCAAGCGCAACGAGTTCCGCAACAAGCGCCGAGTAGATACTCGGTATGATCCCGAAGAGGTGAATGCAGTGAATGTCGGAGGCGGTGGTGGCCAAAGGCAGAAACCTGCTGGAGCCTACGGGCAGAACCAGAACCAGGGCCAGGGCAACAAGAAACCGTTCCGCACTGCACAGCCGAGTAGCGGGAACTCCGAGCAGCCGAAGAAGTTTGTCTTCGATGACATGAAGGATGGCCCATGTAGCTTTCACACTCATCACCCCTCAAGGCCTGCGAACCACACTACTCGGCAATGCGAATGGTGGGATGTGATCAAGAGTGATGGCTTGCCTCCTCCACCTCCTCTGCCAGCCGCGAATGCCACTGTTCAGCCTACTCGCGCTCCTGCGGCTCGGCCGCCAGTGTACCCGAGAAGAGAAAATGTCAACCAGGTGGCTTTAGGAGCCAACCAGAACTTCAACAACGAGAGATACCGCAATAACAACAACAACAACTACAACCGCAACAACAACAACAGAGGCAACAACAACTATCAGGGCAACAACAACGGTAACAATGGCAACAACGGAGGCAATGGCCCTAACCAGTACCAAGAGCACCATGAGAGCTATATGATCTTCACTTCCGAGGCAGTCGACAAGCAGTCACAGCACAGGCGGGCCATGGAGGTCAATGCAATGATTCCTGCTGTCCCCCACTACATGTACTGGTGCGACCAGGAGATCAGATGGACTCGGGCAGATCACCCCAAGGTGATGCCCAATCCGGGTACCTATGCCTTGGTGCTGGATCCCACCTTCTTGGGCCCCGAGAAGAATGTGAGGTTCAGCAAGGTGCTGATCGACAACGGCAGCAGCATCAACATTGTGTACAAGGACACACTCGAGAAGCTTGGCCTGGCCGAGAGCATGATGCTGCCTAGCAAGACCACTTTCCATGGCATTGTGCCCGGGATCTCATGCAACCCGATTGGCCGAGTGTGGATTGATGTGCTATTCGGTACTCGGGAGAACTGCCGCACTGAGCGCCTGCAGTTTGAAGTGGTGGATCATCAGAGCCCCTATCATGCTCTACTCGGCAGGCCCGCTCTGAGCAAGTTCATGGCCTCCACTCATGTGGCTTACCTGAAGATGAAGATCCCCGGGCCCAATGGCATCATCACTATCTCGGGAGATTACAAGAAGTCCATGGAGTGTGCCTCTGCCAGCTCTCAGCTGGCGGAATCGATGGTGATTGCTGCCGAGAAGAAGAAGATGTACGAGGTGGTGGCCATGGCTCAGTCCGCACAAGCTGGCGCGCAGGGTGTGCCGAGTACCCAGCATGGTACTGCTTTTCAAGCTGCCAAGGAGACCAAGACTGTTCAGGTTGACCCCGAGTTCCCGGAGCGCGTGGCCATCATTGGTGCCGGGTTGGCGGAGAAATAGGAAAGCGCGCTCATCCACTTCCTCCGTGAGAATCGGGATGTTTTCGCCTGGACCAATGAAGATCTACCAGGAGTCCCGAGGGAGTTGGTTGAGCACTCTTTGCATGTGCGTCCTGACGCCAAGCCCGTAAAGCAGGCTTTACGCCGTTTCGGGGATGAGAGAAGGAAGGCCATCGGTGATCAAATCACCAAGCTGCTGATCAGTAACTTCATCATGGAGGTGCTGCACCCGGACTGGTTGGCCAACCCGGTCATGGTCGAGAAGAAAAAGGAAGATCCCAAGGCTGCCACCGCATGGCGCATGTGTGTCGACTACACCGACTTGAACAAGGCATGCCCCAAGGATCCTTTCCCGCTACCTCGCATCGATCAGGTGATCGATTCCACTGCCGGCTGTGAGCTGTTGTCTTTCATAGATGCTTACTCTGGTTTCCACCAGATTGCACTCAACCCTGCTGATCAAATAAAGACTGCTTTCATTACCCCGTACGGGGCTTATTGCTATCGTGTCATGTGTTTTGGCCTGAGGAATGCGGGTGCAACCTATCAGAGATGCATGCAGAAATGCTTGCACGACCAACTCGGCAAGAATGTGCAGGTGTACGTAGATGACATTGTCATCAAAACGAATAAAACACATACTCTGCTTGCCGACTTGGAGGAAACCTTTGCTAACCTACGCAGGTACAAAATGAAACTGAATCCGAGTAAGTGCACCTTTGGTGTACCAGCGGGAAAGCTACTCGGATTTCTCGTTTCTAGTCGGGGCATTGAAGCCAATCCGTCTAAGATAAAAGCTATTGAAAGCATGTCTTTGCCGAGATCATTGAAAGATGTGCAGAAGTTCACGGGTTGTTTGGCATCTCTGAGCCGTTTCTTGGGCCGAATGGGCGAGAAGGCTCTGCCTCTGTACCAGCTGATGAAGAAGAGCGACAAGTTTGTCTGGACTCCGCAAGCGGATGTGGCATTCAATGAGCTGAAAGCAATGTTGGCTAGCGCTCCCGTCTTGGCTAGTCCGCTACCCAAGGAGCCTATGCTGCTATACATTGCCGCGACTAACCGAGTAGTCAGCGTGGTGATTGTGGTGGAGCGAGAAGAAGAAGGCAAGAGTGTGCAGCGCCCAGTCTATTATCTCAGTGAAGTGCTGTCCAGTTCCAAGCAAAACTATCCTCACTACCAGAAGATGACATATGGTGTGTACCTGGGCGCCAGGAAGCTAAAGCATTACTTCCAGGAGCATCCCATCACTGTTGTGAGCTCAGCTCCCATCTCGGATATCATGGGTAACAAGGAGGCGAGTGGCAGGGTAGCCAAGTGGGCGATCGAGCTAGCCGCGTACGCTCCCGCGTATACGAGAAGAGAAGCAATCAAGTCTCAGGTACTGGCGGAATTTCTTGTGGACTGGGCCGAGATGCAGTATGAACCTCCCGCTCCAGTTTCCAACTATTGGAAGATGCACTTTGATGGCTCAAAGGTGAAAGAAGGCCTTGGTGCTGGCGTTGTGCTTACATCGCCCAAGCGCGATCAGCTCAAGTATGTGTTGCAGATTCACTTCAAGGCATCCAACAATGTAGCCGAGTACGAGGCAGTTGTGCATGGTTTGCGAGTAGCAAAGGAGGTTGGTGTGCAGCGCATTATCTGCTATGGCGACTCAGATCTAGTGGTGCAGCAAGTCTCAGGTACCTGGGATGCTTTGGATGCCAACATGGCATCGTATCGCTTCCTGGTGCAGTCAATGACTGGGTTTTTCGAAGGCTGTGAGTTCCAGCACATTCACCGAGCAGAGAACGAAGCAGCAGATGAGCTGTCCAAGTTGGGATCTTCTCGGCAGTCCATCCCGGCAGGGATTGCCTTGGAGCATTTGAGGAAGCCATCCATCAAGCCTTCCCCCAACTCGGAATCTATCTTTGTTCCCTTTCTGCCAAGTGAAGAATCAGACCCAATGGAGATTGACTGGGAGAGTGCTGCAGGGAACCCGGGGACTGCCGTCCTATACTCGGGGACTGCCGCTCCTTACTCGGGGACTGCCGTTCCTTACTCGGGGACTGCCGCTCCTTACTCGGGGACTGCCGTTCCCTACTCGGGGACTGCCACTCCTTACCCGGGGACTGCCACTCCCTACCCGGGGACTGCCATTCCTTACCCGGGGACTGCCACTCCTTACTCGGGGACTGCCGCCCTCAACCCAGAAGCTGTTGCACTCATTGAAGAAGTTCTCGCCAATCGATCTGGGCTGCAGAGAAGCGCTCCTACTCCTCCTGTGCAACCACCAGAGCCTGTCCCAATGGAAATGGACGAACCAGTGTTTCCCGTGCGGGAGACACCGAGTTGGGCAATGCCCATATTATCCTTTCTAAGGGACGGTACTTTACCTGAAGATGAGGTGACCGCGAGGCAGATTCAGAGAAGATCCAAGGGCTACGCCTTAGTCCGAGATGTGCTGCACAAGAGAAGTGCCACTGGTGTGCTGCAACGCTGTGTGAGCCCAGAGGAAGGAGAAGAAATCCTGGTGGAGATACATCAAGGGGAATGTGGGCATCACGCCTCTTCTCGGGCTTTAGTCAAGAAAGCTTTTCGGCATGGCTTCTACTGGCTCACTGCATTGCAGCAAGCTGAGGACATTGTGAGGAAGTGCGCCGGCTGCCAGATGTTCGCAAGTAAGATTCACATGCCAGCATCCGAGTTGAAAACAATTCCTATCACATGGCCGTTTGCTGTTTGGTGCTTGGATATGGTTGGTCCCTTCAAGCCGGCTAAGGGCAACATGACACATATTTTGGTCATGGTGGACAAGTTCACCAAGTGGATCGAGGTGAAACCTATTCGGAAGTGCGATGGGGTCACAGCTGTGAAATTTGTGAAGGATGTGATCATGAGATATGGCTACCCGCACAGTATCATCACCGACAACGGCACCAACTTTGCAGAGGGGGCAATGGTGCGATTCTGCAGAGATAAGCATATCCGACTAGACGTTGCGTCAGTCGCGCACCCTGCCTCCAATGGGCAAGTTGAGAGAGCAAATGGGATGGTACTGGCAGGCATCAAGCCGAGGCTGATTGAGCCACTGCTGAAAACACCTGGGTGTTGGCTAGAAGAGTTGCCAGCGGTATTGTGGAGTCTAAGGACTACCCCTAACCGGTCAACCGGCTACACGCCATTCTTCTTGGTATACGGGGCTGAGGCCGTGTTGCCAATAGACTTAGAGCATGACTCCCCCCGAGTAGCCCTCTACACTGAGGTGGAAGCGAGAGAAGCTCGAGAAGACGACGTTGACCTGCTTGAAGAAGCAAGAGAGCTGACTCTGTCACGTTCGGCTATCTACCAGCAAAACCTGCGGCGCTATCATAGCCGAAAGGTGAACCCAAGGGTTTTCCGAGAAGGAGACATGGTCCTTAGGCTTGTGCAGCGCACAGCCGGGATGCACAAGTTGTCTCCTCCATGGGAAGGGCCTTTCATTGTCAGCAAAGCGCTGCACAATGACGCGTACTATCTTGTAGATGTGCGCCCATCGCAGGCGAACAGGGCAGATAAAGCTGGAGAGGAAACCAAGCGTCCCTGGAATGTAGCTCTACTTCGTCGTTTTCATTCGTAAGCAAAGATGTGTATGTACCCTTTCATCCGAGTTGAAATTCTACTCTGCAATCTAAAATTGTTCTCGGGGACTGCCCTCGTCCAAAATTGCTCTAAGTGTTTTTACTCGGCTTGTTCCTTTGTCTATTCGGTTGCTTCACTTCAGAACTCAAAAGTGCATTGAGTACTGTGTTTAAACCTATATGCCAACTCTTCGACTTCGCTGCTGTCCGAAACCCGGCTTCATGGCAAGCAAGAGAACAAGCAAAAGGTCAATAAGCACACGAAAATCACTAAGGAAGAAAGAGTGCAGGAACCGAGTAGATTGTCGGTTACTTTTTGTTCCCTGTTTTCGTCTTCTCGGCTAGGTGATGGGCTGCGTTATCATGATTGTTTTCTAGCGGCTAAGTATTTGCAGCCTTGTTCTTTGATTCTTGTGACTCGAATACCAAACAAGCGACAAGTCGCAGGTAGAGCAGAGATGAAAAGACAGGGTGAATGAGAAAAGCTACTCGGGGACTCGCATGGAAACACAACTCGGCATTAAGCCAGTGTCGTTCAAATTGATTAATGTCAACATAAACCGAGTGGGCATAAAAACTGAGTAGCAAGCAAGATAAAGGTAGTCTGTTACATCTGCTCCCGGCATCCCGGGAATCTGATAAAATGTTCAAGTGAAAGAAAAGATTGCAGGTTGCTTCAAGTTGAAGAGGAGATGTTCTCGGCGCTGGCCTTGGCTGATGTTTCCTCGGCGGCGGCCTTGGCAGCAGTTTCTTCAGTGGCGCTGGCGGTAGCTGCTTCTTCGGGGCCGGCTTGAGTGGCATCCGCCCCTGCCTGCACGGCGGCGGATTCCTCCATCTCGGCGTCTTCCTGGGTGACCGCCTGCTCGGAAGTGGCCGTGGCCACCGAGACGGGTCCTGGAGTCGAGGAGGAGCCTGAAGCATGGCCAGGAGGAGGCACCGTGTCGTCGAGAGCAGCACCTGAGGAAGTGCCGAAGTCGAGTGGCTCGGAGTCGATGTGCGCCTCTTCGTCTTCATCGCTACTCGCGACGACAGTGGATTTTCCCTTCCCGGCCTTGCCCTTGGGAGATTCGAAGAAATCACCAAGCTCTTCCGCCTCGTCATCATCTTCTTCGTCCTCGTACTCGGTGTCGGGTTCGGGGACGCCGTCGATGTAGACCTCCGTCTCGGCGCATTCTGCGACATCATATGCAATTTGCTTGCGCAAGGCCACGCTATCGGCGTCAGTCTCCCACTTGGAGTCATTGCGCTTCCCGCGGATGAGCTGCATATCCAAGTTTTCATACCAGGACGCAATGCAGAGAAGCATCACGTCCGCACCAGCACGGGCTCCGGAGGCTCGCCACTTCTTCAACTCGGCCTTCACGCCTTCCAGCTTGAGGGCGAGCGCCCGCATGCTTTTTGGCTGAGGATCATGGGGCCAGAACAGCCGGTGGAGCTCAATGCCCGCGTGCATCAAATCAGTCCCGCAGCCGGCCAGCTGTTCGAAGTAACCTTTGAGCACCACCAAGCTGTCCTCGATATCAGCCCTGGTGTCAATCGGCTCACCCAGCGAGAGGCGAACTGCTCGGGCCTTGGCTATCGTGGGCGCAGAGGTAGACTCAAGACGAGGCCAAATATCTGAAATAGCAAGTGGCAAGATCAAAAACCGAGAAAGAAAAGAGGAAGCCGAGAAGGAATAGGACCG
This sequence comes from Alopecurus myosuroides, assembly GCA_028641055.1. Lineage (NCBI taxonomy): Eukaryota > Viridiplantae > Streptophyta > Magnoliopsida > Poales > Poaceae > Alopecurus > Alopecurus myosuroides. Next base: position 366,542,923 of record CM054059.1, on the reverse strand, counting down.
AGAAGAAAAGATGCAATAAAGAAAAGAACTTACCGATCAGTTGGCGGCGCAGCTGCTGCAGCTTGGCTCTCCAGGATTCCTCGTTGTTAATCTGCTTTGATTGAACCTGGCGAAGGGTGTCCATCTGAGCGAAAAGATCAGCATTGGTCTTCTTCAGAGTCTCGCACTCAGCCTCGAGGGCCCTCTCCTTGGCCTTGAAAGTAGTCTCGGCCTTGGCTTTCTCGGCGATGGCCGCGTCCCTCTCGGCGCCAATCTTCACGGCGTCTTGGAGCGCGTTCTGAAGCTGGACCTGCAGCTTCTCCATCTCGGTGGTGTGGTCCTTAATCAGAGTAATGGCCTGGTCGGACAGCTGTTTCTCCACCTCTGCTGGCTGGACGCAATCTTGGTGCGCCTCAGCAAATGACTTATAATCTTCTGCGAAAAGATAAGATGAGGTCAGTAAATGGGCAGAGAAGAACCAAACTCAAAGTCACACCGAGTAAACAGCAAACTCACCTTCAAGTTTCTTTATCGTGGCCTCGGCGTTCTCCACGAAGCTACGGCATTTTTCATGCTCGTCGGCCAAGGCTTTCAGTTTCTCTGCAGAGAAGGAAAGGTTAATGCGTGAAAAAGCAGAAGCGGGCGTAACCATAAACCGCAGGAACCGCGTGGCTAAAAGCGTACCTTGCACTTCGGCCAGCTGTTGGGTGCTGTCGTTTGCATTTTTGCTCGCGACCTCAGCAGCTAACTTCTCCTTCTCCAGCGCAGCAATACGCCTCCTGGCGATGGAGTGATTCCAGAGAAGGATGCGGTACAAGTTGGTCCGCTTAAGAACGCTATCCTGAAAACCGAGAAGAAAATGAGTCAGGCAATGCAGAGAAGATTCGGCCCGAGTAGGAGGCTACTCGGAGAGTATCCACCTACTCGACCCAAATCTCGGGGACTGGGAGTGATGGTGAGAAAGAAGAAAGGCGAGTAGAAGAGAAGAAAATTCAACTCGAAAAAGGCAAAAAGACTTACTGCGTAGCTCTGTTCGATATCTTCGGCGTTCTTGCGGTGCAAGAACATCTTGGCTGCGAGGGTTGCGGTATCGGTGGAGACAGACATGGGCTGGTGTCCCAGGTCGATCTTGTTCCACTCCACGCGGTAGTGGTCGACGGAGCCAAGGGTCAAGCCGTGCCACTTCTCCTCTCCGAGAACCCCGCTGTCCCACTTGGCGCTGATGTAGCCGACAGTATCCAGTACCTGCTCAAGACCCTTGGAGGTTATTGGCTTGTCTTGGGGTCCCCGAGAAGCAATATTGACGGGTTTATTCTGGGCTGGATCGAAGGGAGGAGTATTCCTGGCTACTGCTTTCCTCCCCTTCTGAATAGCTACAGCTTTATCTTGGGGAGGGAAGCCGATGCTATGTTGGTGGCTAACCTCAATCATATATTCCGGGTAGCAAGGCTGGCCAGCAGCGCGAGCGCCCGCAGAGAGTGCAGCAGGAATCGGGCCGGAGTCGCGGATCGCGAGTGCTCCGCCTGCGGATGCGCCTTGCTCTCTGGCCCTTTTCTTCGTCTGCTCCTTCTCGATCTTCTGCTTCTCGGGATCCTCGGGTTTTTTCCCCTCAGTCTTGGCCTTTGCCTTCTCGGCGACTGCTTCCTCGGCAGCTCGCTTCTCGGCTTTCTTCTGTTCATCCCTGGCCTTCTTCTGCTCGGCCTTAGCTCTCTCAGCAGTTTCTTTCTCGGCTTTGGCCTTCTCGGCGGCTTCCTCCTTGGCCTTGGCCTCCTCGGCAGCCACCTTATCGGCAGTCTCCTTCTCGGATAGACCTTTCTTGGAACAGTAATCCCTCAGAGCATCAAGGGCCTGTTGCTTGGCTGCTCGCCCAGGAGAGCTGGATGTGTCCTTGCTTTGTGGAGACGAGGAGGAAGTCGGTGGTGTAAGGCCTTGCGCAGTTGGTGGCGTAGGGCCTTGCGCAGTTGGTGGCGCCGCAGATCCACCGCCTGGCAGCGGGTAGACATCTGCTACGGTAGCATCCGCGGCGGGGTCATCTGTCACCAGCTGCTCGGCAGCAACGTTCTCTTGTGCGGCAGCCTCGGTGATGGGCTGCTCTGCCTCTGGCCGCTCAAGGGCGGCGGCGTCTTGCTGTTCTTGTTCTTGATTCTCCTCGGCGTTGCTAGCCGGAGGAGAAGGGGGTCTCTCGTCGTGGACGGCGGTGTCATGTGCTGCTGGCTCAGACGCTGCTCCTTGTGCTGGGTTGGCAGCAGCAGCATTGGCGTCGCGGTCCTCATCATCATCGTCCAGGTTGACCAGAGGTACTGGTTTCTTCTGGGCTGGGTCGGATGCGAGGGCTGCGTTCGCATCCATGGCAGGACTGCAGAGAAGAAAGGAATTAAGGATTGGAAGAAGGTTTGGAGGAAAACAGTATTACGCGAGAAGGAGGGCAAACGAGAAGAAAACTCACGCAGTGGTGGATTTAAGCTGTCGTCGGGGTTTCTTGACAGTAACCTTCTTCTTCTTCTCGGCGGCCTCCTCCTTCTCGGCGGGCTTCCTTTTCTTGGCTGGAGGCGCCTGTGCTTCGATCCCGGTCCGCTTGCGAGTCTCGGGAGGGGCAGTAGACAGAGGTTGGACGACAAGGGGCGCATCGCCCTCGTTCTCGCCCTCATCCTCGTCGTCCTTCTCCGCAGTGGCCTCATCTGAGAAATTCAAAAGAAAGGAAGGAAGAATCAGGAACAGCAATGCAAGGGGTTGGTGTTTCTCGGAAGCAAACAAGATAAAAATAACAATACCGTGAGAGCCTTCATCTGACCAAGTGCGGAGAGCATCGCGCTTGTCAGGAGCGGGGCTGCTCTGTCCCGCGTCATCAGAGGGCAACACGTCATCCTCCTCGCGATCGGCGAACCAGTTCTCCTCAAAAACCTCGCGACTCTCAATCAACTGTCGAGTAAGAGTCTGAAAGACAGAGAAGGATCATAAGTCAACCGAGTATCAGGATGGAACTCCACTCGGATAGGCGTGCAAACACAAAGCACATTAAGCCTATGCAGTTTTCTAAGTATTCTACTCGGACGGGCGTGCAGGCACAAAGCACACTAAGCCTATGCAGTTTTCCAAGTGTTCTACCCGGATAGGCGTGCACACACAAAGCATACTAGGCCTAAGCGTGAGTCGACTAAGTTCTCTACTCGGCGCATCAGGTGATTGCTAGTCGGGGCGGAAAGGGAAGCTATCTACTCGGAAAGCAGAGGCGAAAACAGAGAAGGAAGAACGTACCCGGGCAATCGGTAGCGTGCGGCTGTACGGAGCGAAGCCATACCGCCACCTCTCGGTGAGGCTTGTCTTCAGCATGTTCCTGGCATGATAGGCAACATCCATGTCGTCGATTTCGATGGTGGTGGTCCTGGTGCAGTCGCGCGGGCCTCCCATGTAACACATGAGATGGCAGCGCTCCTGCAGTGGGAGTACTCGGCGCTTGATCCAGCATATCACCGGGTCGTCATTCTTGAGGCCCAGCTTCTTCAACTCGCCGAGCCTATCTTCTATCTCGACGGCGATTTCGTCGATGTTGGGCTTCTCCTTCCAGTTCGACCCGAGTGGAGCACGGTTCCTCCAAGCGGGCAGGTTGATTCGGTCATCAACCACACCTCCTTCCGTGGCGGGGACATTCTTGACATAGAAGAATGTCTGTTGCCACATTCGGCAGGAATCCAGCCCCTGGATGCGGGGATGGTTTGTACCCGTCCGCTGCACCATCATGGCACAGCCCGTGTCGGTGGCGCGGCCGATACCTGCACCTTCTTTCTTCCCGACTGATTGTTGGCGGAGATTGAAGTACCTGAGCCACGTATCAGTCGTGGGCCTGATGCCGAGAAAAGCCTCACAGACGACGACGTGGTAGGCGAGGAAGACGACCGCGTTGGGCGGCAGATGATGCATCTGCAGCCCAAAGTGGTCGAGGAACTTGCGCAAGAAGTCCGAGGCGGGCAGTCCGAAGCCGCGCTCGAAGTGCGACATGAAGACCACCCGCTCGCCATCCCGCGGAGTTGGTACGACCTCGTCGTCGGGTGCCCGGCACTCCACGCCGGGAGGAACCCTCCTGCTGGACACAAGCCAGGCGAGATCAGCCTGGGTGACGGAGGAACCCGCCCAGCTAGCCTTGGCCATCCTTGCGAGTGGGAGGAGTGGATGATTTTCGAGTGCAGTTGCTCGGAGGACAGAGTCCGCGGCGGCGCGGAAGCTTGCGCGGCGGCGGAGGGCTCGGTGAAGAAGAAGAACAGGAGGCAGAAGGGGAAAAGAGCAGGGAAGGAGAAAAGGAAATTACCGCAGGGGTATTTATACCTCCCTCGCGGGATTACCGTTACCACCACGGTAGTGGGATCGACTGTGGCGTGTGGTGGGTCCTGTGGCCGAATAGAAACGCACGCAAGCGCGGGCCGCGCGCGTAACGGCCGCATTTGATCCCACCTTCAGATCGTGGCCAGTAATTGCGCGTGATGGGACATGACGGCCAGTGGGCCCACGGCGTGAAAACTGGACACGTGGCGTCGTGTCCTGGGCAACCAAACGACAAGGTCGTGGATGCTTGACACGTAGGCAGTGCCTGCGTGAAGGGCTGGATGTTGCTCTGCGCTGCAGAGGCTCAGTTTGCGAAATTTCGCTAAGTCTTTTTACTCGGATACAGAGTAGAAAGCAAGTGCTACTCGGAAAGAGGAGACTCAAGATACTTTCCGGATAGCTACTCGGAGGACCTACTCGGCATCTTGAGGTTCGATGGCTGGGATGCAAAGGCTGGTTTTAAGCTGGCAGAGCCTAGTGAACAAGTTCGCAAGACTCAACCAGCTTCGGGGACTGCTGTCGGGGGGTTACCCCCGAGTGGGGTAAAGACAGGTGGTAAAGGCCGCTCACAGAAGAGAGGTTTGGTCGAGTAGCCGACTACCGGGTACTCTCTACCCGGTCGACTGCTACCCGGTCTCACCTCAAGATGACCAGAAGGAGATATCAGTCAAGTTTTACCTTGTCGAGTAGAAGGTTTGGCCCGAGTACAATTGGCGGGAACCTTTGGCGGGAAACTACTCGGGCAGGGAGTCAAAGAAGCCGTTCTGACACAGGATCCCGCGTATCCTGGGTCCGTACTTGGCAGCATTCGAACTACTGTTCACGTGGGGACGGCCTGCCTGACAGTGACAGCATGGAAGCAGTCGGTGGCAGGATAAGGGGGGCCTACTCTGTGACTAGGTACAGTGATACCAGTCTGTCCCCTAGTTTTGCCCAACGACTTTACAGAAGCAGCCAAGACCAACGACCAAAGCTGTCAGCGGGTACTCGGAGAAAGGACAGTGTGGACACTATGTCGACACTTGTCCAGATTTGGACGTATCCGGCTAGGGCACCATGTATATAAGGTGCCCCGCCGCCTCCTGCGCGAGGCATGCTCTCAGACGATCTCATTCCAGGCTCATAGAAAACCCTAGAAACCCTAAGTTCTTGACCTAGCTCTACTCGGAGAGGAGCAAGGGGCTACTCGGTAGCATTACTATTTGTACTGTACCTACTCGGAGAGACACCGTAATACATAGAGAAAGGCAGGAGTAGGGGTTTTACCTCCTCACGAGGGCCCTGAACCTGGGTATATCGTGTTGTTTGTGTTGTGTGGATCTTACCTCACGCGGCTACTCGTCGCGTGATCCCTCCCCGGACACCTCCAGCGTCCATCGTTCCCACATCTTTAGCCATCCCATGGCATCTGCCGTGACACCACCACGACAAACACGATCCTGGGCTATCCAGCCCTAGCAAAATTCATGGCCGTGACGCACGATGCCTACACCCTCCTAGAGCTGCCCGGCTGGAGTGGGACCCTCACCATCCGCTGCGATGATAAAGAAGCATTGTGCTATGTCGATAATACCTACAAGGACGTTGCAGTGGCATTTCCACGCTGACAAGGACGACGTCGAGCCTGAATCTGTCCCCGCCAAGAAGAAGTAGTTTTTCTCATAGGACCGCACGGCCATGAAAAAGGTGCCACTTGACGAGAGCGCTCGGGGGATACCCTCAACATTTGGGGGGAGCCTTCTTACCAAATAGGAAAGCACGCTCGTCGCCTTCCTCAGAAAAACTCTGACATGTTCGCACGAGCACCATCATATATGCCCCGGCGTACCGAGGGAGGTGATCGAGCGCCACTTAGCCATGTTCCCATGAGCATGCCCCGTCAAGCACTAGATAAGCAAGCAACCGGAACAAGCAAAAAGACAAGAGAAGGACCAGTCGACAAGAAAAAGAGCACTGTGTCCCCGGACCCGGACCCACCCGTCAAGGAAAACCTCGGCGAGCCATCTCCCGAGCCTCACGAGGAGAAACCACCCGAACCTCGCGGAGATCCATAGGGGAACCTCCACGAGGGGTCACTCTCCGCGCGCTGAATCATGAAGCTCAAGAGCCACACCCCGTAGGGCAATCCCTACGTGGGCACAAGGAAAAGTGGCGCACCTGCGCATATTCTACCCGTGAAGTCAAGGACCACTTCAGAGAACGCCCTTCGCGAGGGTCTCGACCTTTGAAGCCTCTTGATAGCGTCGCCACGTGGCCGCTGGAGCTTCATGTGTTTATCACAATGGCACTCTTGTAATAAACTACTTTCATTCAAGCGTATTAAACCTATCATTCATGTCAACCGTGCGGTTGCAGCTCTCCCTCGTTTTGTTTTGTTTATATTACATTGCGGGTGTTTTCGTGGTTTACATGTGCTCGCCGAATATTTTTCCTTCCACGAGGATCATCGAGAGGGGGCTGAGCATGGTTCCTATGCCGGGGACAACACCACTAGCGCAAAACCCAAGTGATTGTGCTCCGGCTTACGGGTCTCTCCCGTGCAGGTCGCCTCACCAAGGTCCTTGCTTCTAGAACTCCTCGTGCAACCCTCAAAAAGGGAACCTATGAATGCACAGCTCATGGCAACCATTCCTATGTGTCACAGGTCATTGAAACCTACTGCCACCTCCACAAGGATCCAAAAAGGAAATCTCGTCAGAGGTCAATTAAACAAAAAACAAAAGCATCCAAAGCGCGAAGGCTTGTACATCCACAACCAAGTTTCTACATTCCCAAGGGGCGAATCAAGCAGACCTAGGTGGACTCGGTGCTATCTCCCAAAGACTCATCAGCATCATCCCCTTGGCTGGTCTCCTGACCATCTTCCCCTCCAACTTCGGGCTCCTCGTTGTGCCTGTTGATCTTGGCGAGGGTGACCACATGCTCCATCACCTCCCACTTGAGGTCCTTCCGCAGCCTTGGTTGCACCTTACATATGACCTCGGAAAAGGGGAACTTGGGTTCCAAGCGCTGAAGGTTGCACAAGACGTGCAGTAAGGGCTTGTGAAGGATGCCCTTGCATTCCTCGTCGATGACGTCATCTACTAAGTCGGAGATCTTCTCGAGGCTTTCGACGAGGGAAATCAAGTACTCTCGCAAGGCGACATCGCCGTGGCAAAGGGTCGTCCGGGAAATCCCTTCACCGAGGCACGCCACAGTGTCCCCAACGCGCACGACAAACTACTCGAGAAGCTCGGCACGCGGGCGCACTAGAGCACGCCACCATGCTAGTTTGAGAACCACTTGCCGCCCAGCCGTGCCGAATCGAAAAAAGGCGCATGTCCTCCCGCGCGTGAACTAGTGCGGTGACGAGATCCTCCTTCGCCTTGATCTCGTCCTGTAGAGCATACTGGGAGCTCTGGAGGTCCCTCTTGCGGTCCTCTACCCCGGAAAGGTTTCCTTCAAGACTTCGGACTCGCTCTTTGAGTTTCACCTTTTCAACACCAAAGTTCTTTTCTTGCGAGGCCATCTCTTTCTCCCGCGAGGAGAGTTACTCCTCGCGAGAATTCATGTTGCCCTCTAAGCGGTGGAATTATCCTTGCGAAGGGCCATGGCGGCATTTCTAAATGAGAGCTCGTCATTGTGAGAGTTGGCCTTCCGCTCGCGCTCGGCGAGTTTCACCGCGCGGAGTTGGGACGCTTCCTTGGCCTCCGCCAGTACGCCTTCTCGGTTTCGCACCTCTGCCAACCTCAGCTTGGCTTCCTCCACGACACTCTTGTGGATTTTCTCCGCCTCGCGTAGGTCCTCCCGGTGCCTATGCTGCAAGGCTAGATCAAGAAGGGCCCGTTCCTCCGCAAGGAGAGACCTCTCTTCTACTAAACCGGCCTCAGCCGCTGCCAGATACATAGTCGCCTGGAGTGGACCCTGAAAGGGGATTCCAATACGTCATACTTCCACACCATGGAAAATGGAAGAAGGCGGAAATGTGCCATCACATGTCTTGTGTCGGATCAGGGGATCCTAACTACGCCTATGGAGCTTCAGAGCCACATTTATGACTTCTACCACAATCTGTTAGGGTCGGGGGCTAAACCAATTTGGTTTACCCTAGCCCTTACTCTCTGGGGCCCGGAGGGGAGGACCTTGGAGGAGGAGAATCATTCGCCCATGTTCACCTTTACGGATAAAGAGTTTGATGCGGTCCTTGCTAGCATGAATGTAGACACGACGCCTAGGCCAGACGACCTTCTTATGTGCTTCTTTAAGCAGTTATGGCCCTTTACCAGACCACTAATTCTGGCTATCGCCAACGACTTTTCCGTTGGGAGGGTAGACATCACGAGGCTGAATTTTGGGATCCTCACCTTGATTCCTAAAGTTCACAGGGCCGAGGATATTCCACAGTCTAGGCCTATTGCACTCATTAACTTCATCTTTAAATTTATTGCTAAAGCCTACGCTCTACGTGTCTCGCCGATAGCGCATCACGCTATTAGTAGGACTCAAACGATGTTTATTAAGGGGCCCCATATCCACGAGGGTGTGGTAAACATACAGGAGATTATCCATGAAACAAAGTCAAAGAAACTTGGGCGAGTTTTCTTGAAAATGGACTTTGAGAAATCCTATGACAAAATTAACTGGTCCTCCCTCTGGGAGGTCCTACTCAGAAAAGGCTTTGACCCGGGTTGGGTCCACATGGCGATTGGTTTGGTCGCGGGAGGCCAAACTGACATCACCATCAATGGAGAAGTAGGGAACTTCTTTAGAAATGGCAGGGGAGTGCATCGGGGAGACCATATTTCACCACTGCTCTTTGACTTTGTAGTGGACGCCCTAGTGGTGGTCCTCGACAGAGCCAAGGAAACATGCCAAATTAGGGGAGTGGTCCTGCATCTGATACCCGGGGGGGTGGTGTCACACCTGCAATATGCGGACAATATGATCATCATGATCTAACCTGACGACATGGTTGTTTCCAACCTTAAGATCATCCTCACGTGCTCCGAGAATATGTCAGATCTGAGTATCAACTTCCATAAGAGAAAGGTCATAGTGGTGGGGGCCACAGTCCAAGAGCAATTGAGGATTTCCCAGATGCTAAATTGCAAGCAAGGGAGGTTCCCATTTGCCTATCTTGGTCTCCCAATCAGTGATAGGGCCCTGATTGCGGGAGATTGGGATCTTGTCACTAGCAAGGTGGCAAAGCGGGCAGACCCGTGGATGGGAAAGCTCATGTCCTCTGCAGCGAGACTCACTCCCACCGGTGCATGCCTATCCAGCCTGCCACTTCACGCTATGGGGGTGGCCCTACTGGGGGAGGGGGTGCACCGCACGGTGGACAAACATCGCTCTTGCTTCTTCTGGGAAGGGGGCAATTCAAAATGACAATACCACTGGGTACGCTGGGACGCGGTCTGTAAGCCCAGGGCCTTGGGAGGGCTAGGTATCATAGACACTAGGATCATGAACCGCTGCCTCATGGAGAAATGGGTCTGGAGACTAATGTCAGGGGAACAGGGTCTATGGGCGGACATCCTCAGGAGCAAAAACCTAGGTAGTAAGGACCTCCTTGTGGATTCCCACCAGGGTGGCACACAATTCTGGAAATCCTTGCAGAGGGTTAAGAACCTCATTTGCTTGGGGGAAAAGCACCAGGTTCAAGATGGCAGATCCACCAGATTTTGGCATGATTAGTGGGTGGATGCTGCCCCACTTAAGACCAAATTTCCTGCCTTATTCGCCATCACCCTTGACCCCGACCAAGCGGTGGCGGAGACACGTCACACAGGGGAGTGGCGCGTCACCTTTAGGAGGGAGTTCGGTCCGTGAGAGCGAGGTGAATGGGAAGAACTCAATCAAATACTCTCCAACCTCACGCTCTCGGATGACAGAGACCAATTTTCCTGGGCACTAGAACTTTCGGGTAGGTTTAGTGTCCGCTGGTTGTACCGAAAAACCTGTCAAGGTGCGCCTAGGAAGCATTTTGTGGAGATATGGGAAATCAGAATACCACTCAAGATCCGCATCTTCCTCTGGCAACTTGTACCCAAGCGGCTACCTTGCAACTTTAACATTTGCGAGTAGACATGGTATGTCCACAGGCCGGTTTGCCCTTTGACAGGAACCTGAGGAAACGGACCATATTTTTTTCCCGTGCCCACTTGCAGAATTCATATGGAGCGCCGCACCTAGGGAACTGATAGACGACACTTGGACCCCATTGTGTTTCACGGATGTCTTTAGGACGTTGTGTAGATATAAGGGGCAGTGTAGCAGAGTGTTGTGGACATGTTGTATGACACTTTGCTAGACTCTTTGGACCATGCGTAATAAACTAACAATTGAAGGGATCTTACGGTCACAACCGGCTACAAAATATCCATGCATCTACTGGTTTGGAGGCCACTGGCTAGGAGACAGGAGCGTGGAGCACTGGCGGTGACGATTGGCAGGAATTCGCTCGCTCCATGATAGTCTGCGAGACAGGATGTAGCTGCTCGCTCTACCGTTATCTTTCTTTTCATGTTGATCTCGGGTCGGGACCCTTTTAGGCCTTATTATGGGCTGGCCCTACCCATCTTTAGTTGTTGCAGTAGACTTGGGCTTCGTTCTATTAGCAGTTTTCGTATCGTAGTTGTATTGGATTTGTGTGTGACACGCCGTCGGGACTTTATGAATTTAAAACTGGGCTATGCTCGAGCCTTCCGTCTAAAAAACCTCCTTTTCGGAAACCGAGTTGGCTAACGATTTTGTGTCCTAGTTTTGATGACGACTTATATAGTTTAAACTTTTCATTATGTAGGGTGTCGATTGGTTTGGTGTCATGTAAGGCATGTCCCAATCCATCGTTTCCTAGCACGTTATCATAGGTGCATTAATAATTTAAGAGACTACTAGTTCAATGCATTGTTTCTTAGAGCAAGTACAATAAGGCCATGTAAGCGGGCTATAAGAAATTAAATAATATATTTGTGCTTAGTTGGATGAGAGAGAAGAGGAGAGAGAAGAGAAGCGGGCTACAAGATAGTAGCCAGCTCTTGCACGTGCTCATAGGCACTTTATGAGAGTGTAAGGTGGTCCATGTGTTGACAAAATAGTGCATGCATATAGTATACTATTGTACATGTTGACTATAAGCTAGCTATAAGATGACATGGCAATGCCTTATAGCCAGCAGCCGGCTCTATTATTAACCATGCTCTTAGAGATTGTCTCTAAATTTAATGATTTGGTGCTCATGCATGGATGTGATTGGGCTATTAACCATTTTTACCTATGATGGCGTGCCAATGTTGTATCTTAGCTAAGATACAACATTACTCTCTCTCATCATTAAGTAGTGTGCCACATAAACAAAACGTTTATGAACCCGCGGTAAGAAACCCCCATTGGGACAGGCCTAATGTGGCTAACGTATTTATTTGGGGCAGAGCATAGAGTTCTAAGATAGTCTTTGTTCCGTGTGCACGTCACCGTTGCCTAGGAGCTACTCTTTATTGTTGTAATTTTAGGGGGAGGTAGTTTTGCCACCCAGTCGCATATGCACCGTTTATTTTTTAAAAAAATTATAGACATTTAGAAATGTTATAAAAAATGCAAAAAGGTCCGCACATAGATCTTAACATCCTATGTGTTCACAAATTTGTTCACTGAAAACCGACATTTTGTGGCTTGTGTAAAAATGACACTATATGGTGCTAAAATAAAACATTTTCTTTTCTTTTTAATGGGTCCAAAATAATGTCGGTAAAACGACTTTGTTAACACACATGTATCTGTGAAATTTTACTTCAGAAGTTTTTAATATTTCAAAATATGTACTCCCTCCGGTCCGTTTTAATTTCGCAAAGAACGTACTACGGTAGTACAAAGTCGTGTACAGCTTCCGACACTATTTTCAAATCGGAGGGAGTATTTTAAATATTAGTGCATATGTGCTCAGGAGCCAAATTAGATTCCACCGGTTGTACATAGATCAATATCACAAAAAAGACAACCCGGAAGAGTGTAGAGGGGTAGTGCTTACAATTTGGTTGGGGCAACAGAAATGGTCGTGGAAGCTCTCCATGCCACAAGTGACGTGTTGATGCCATCCTCGGTCTTATACTTGTCCTTGTTTCTAATGATGTCCTCAAGCCTTGAGTTGATAGCTTCGATCTTGCTAGAGGTTGCGCCTCACGCGTATTTGAGTTGTGAATCCGGCAAAGAACCTCATAGTGGCACGCGTCCAGCTTGGGTACCTTCGGAGCCAAAGAAAATTATTATATCAACGATTAAATTAAGCAACAATGGGTAGATAAATAATTCGAAGCATCGGGCCTAGAAAGCTGTATATAAATGCGGCGGCACGACGCGACTCGCACGACGCAGTGTACCTGGATAGGTCGACCTGGAGGAAGTACTGGTCGACGGCATCCTCGGCGTCGAAGGCCGCGTCGCGGGTCTGGTGCAGCCACACCCTGGTGACCTCGTCGGCGACGACGCGGCGCCGCGAGTCGGCGTCGCGCAGGAAAGCCTGCATCCACATGAGCTTGTCACGGAGGCTCCGGATGTCGTCGTTCACCGCTACCAGTGCCCGCGCCTCGCTAACCACGAGCTCTTCCAGCTTCCCCACCAGCGGCCCGATGATCGCCTCCGCCATCCTTGGCTAGCCCCGGTCGATGCTCTTTCTCGTTGTGCGCCACCGCCTCTCGAAGGACATAGGGAGACGGTGCTCTCGTGATGAGCGCTTTAGGTCCTTCGTTGCCGGGGGAGAATAGATTCATCCAGCTCGCAAAGGAAAGTTGACAGAGATGGAAACGATATGCTACAAGCAAGCATATGTTCTTACCTTTGTGAAGCTCGCCATATGCGCTCCTAGAAGCAAAGTTTTGGCTGAGCTCGCACTCACCTGCACCCATGTCCTCTCACAGTTCACCACTTTCACAAAATCCATGTCATTTAGAGATAGCCTGTCATTTCTATGTTCCCCACAACCATAGCTGCGTGTTTTGCGCAATGCAGCAGAAGAAAACCTGCAGCACCTGTTCTCTGGATGCGCGGTCGTGAACATCATTTGGAGCAACATTTTTCAATGGGCTGTCACACTACAACAAAAATGTTACACCACATTTTGTTTGCCAAATGAACAGTATAAATAGGCAATCGATTCATAAAATTGTAATTTAGTACTCCCTTCGTCCACAAATGCTAAGAAGTGTGCCTTATAAAAGTGGACGGAGGGAGTAGGTATATTTTAAGCGTCCGGCAAGGGGTCGAGAAACGAACAATGACTATGGGTAGTATTTTTTTCTAAGAACTATGATCAGTAGAAAATCCCAAAATTATGGGTGGGCCATGGCCCACTCTACCCACCCCCTAGATACGCCCATGCATCAACCAACCTATCCAGTGCGAGGTCCAGGCGATTGGTTGCCTGTGCAAGACCCTGCGCCATGCCGGCACGCACATCAAAGCAGTGTCGGTCAAGGCACCGTGGGAACGGCCGAATCAGTAGTTTCTCCAAGGTCAGGCGGAGCGGAGCGCAAGGGCTGCATCCATGCGTACACGCGGGAGACGGGCGCGTCCCTTCGGGAACACGCGCCATCAATCGGGTCACCGTTCTCTCCCCATGCACTTCACTCTCCACTCTTCTCTCACCTCTCTCTCTCTCTCCCCGTTGGCGGTTCCTCTACCTCCGGCAGTAGCACATCCCGGCAGCTCACAGGTTTGGTCGCGGTGGAAGCGGAAGGCCGGCTACCTCTTTTACCTCGGTAGCGGTGGAGCGGTTCATCGTCGAGCGCGCCGCATCTCGTCTTCCTCGTCGGCTTCAATGTTTTCCCCACTACGACCATGCGTACATGTATAGATTGAAATATGTTGTTCTCCGTAAATTGACATGCATAGAAGATCTATGATATTTTAGGGTTCAATCTGCGTCTAGGGAATTTAGTCCCCACATTTATGTTCCTTTTCTCTTAGTTCATATGCTTGTTACAGTTCTTCCTGATCTCATTAATGTGTGATGTGTTACAGCGTCCGTTCAGTTGTAATAGTTGATCCGATCTTGGTGTACCTGCATCCAGATTTAGATTTGGGGATTTTCTCGTGTGCAAGTATGAGATTGGGGTTTTGTTTTGCCTTACTTATGATCGGCCAGTTGTAACAGCCCCACTTTTGTAATATGAGAATTTGAGTTAATTTGAAACTTAATTGCATTCATGCATCATGGAATTCATACTTGGCTTCATTAAATTTGGTTTCAAGACCTTTTAAAACTTTTGGGTTAAGAAAATAGAGGCCATAATTTATCAAATGGAAAAGCCCAAATTTGGCTATAACTCAAATAACAGTGTTTTGAATAATTTTGTGAACCAAAAATTATTTTGAGCTTACCAAAGTGTTAAGAAAGTGATACTTGTTCAAAAAAAATTAAAATTTGCAAAGTCATTTGAGTTACCAAATTAAATTAATTATGGAATTAGTAAAAATGTCTTAAAGAAAATTCAAACAAGTTTGTTCTAGAAAGTTTCATCAAATGACTTCAAAATTTTACCAGGCCTTCTTGATGTCAAATAAGATTTTTTAGAATTTTTTTCCAGAATTTTTTAATAATGTTAAGTGCCTCAAATAATTGTTTAAAGAAAGCTCCAGGGCAGAAAATAGAAAAGAAGAAAAGGTCCGGGTTTTTTTTCCACAAAATGGCTTTTCCTCCGGATCGTGGCCGGCATGGCCGTCGCCGTCCTTGAGCCACTAGCGCCACGATGCCGCGCCTCTACGCATGCACGTTAATGAGACGACGCCCATGGCCTCTGCCTCTCTAACCTTCGCGCTCAATTGCCCTTTCTCTCTCTCTGAAATTTCCCCGGGCCAAAACCCTAGCTCGGGCCGCCGTGCTCGTCGCCGGTGAATGAAGCCGCCCCCGCACGGATCGAAGATCACCATGAGGAGCGTCGTGTCCTCCTCTTCCTCCCCGTGCGAGCAATCTAGCCGGGACCGCCGGAATCCCCGCACAGTCCGTTTCTTCTCCGCGCCCGACGCAATTCCGGCGAGCAGGATCCGCCGCTCTCATCCTCCTCCGGCTCTTTCGAGTTCACGCACGTGTCAAGGGTAAGCAGGCGCCTCGCCCCTGCCCCTTTTCCATCTCCCTCTTCCTCTGTAGTGCCGCAGGCCACGCCCCGACGTCCGCCGATGCTAGGGAGCTCGCCGACGATGCTCCGGTGACCTTTTGGTCCATCCGCCACCCCCATTAGGTAATGTGGGCCGCCTGGAGTCGAATGCATGCCTCCACGCGCTCCGGCAAGCCGTGAATCGGCGGCACCATCGTCGCCTGTGCCACGTCGCCGGAGGGTGACGTCGCGATGACGTAGTGCTCACGTCATGCGCGTTCGCTGACCATGCTCAAACCGGGCCGGTGGGCCTCCTCGCGGACGTGGCTGCAAACATGGCACCGGTCCTGCTTGTCAACGACTGGTGCTGGCATCCACCTCAGTAGAAAATGTTTACGGAGTTTGTTGTTAATAAAATTTGAACACAGATTTAAACAATTACCTGTAAAATCTATACTTAATTGAAAAATGAACCAAATTTGATGATTCAAATTTCTATGTATAGATCGGCGAGAGATCTATCGACTAGTACCATTTTGACATATGGTTGCACATAATTTTTTTGAACTTATTAAATTATTACAGAAATGACTTAATAAAACTAAAACTGAAAAAATGTGTAACTTGAGTTATGTTTTTCCAAATTGATCATTTAAGACGTCAAAATGTTTATATTAAAAAAATCTACACCTCCATATTTTATTTTGGCATAATTGAATTAATTTTCTCAATTGTTTAAATAAAGTACTAAAAGGGCAGAATAAAAGGAATTTTTGGCAAAAGAGACCACTTCAAAAACCGTTTTGGCAAAAAGGACCACATGTGAGTGAAATGGGCAAAAGTGCCGTGGCGGCAGGCCAGCCAGCCGACACGTGGCACGTGCCGCCACGGTCGGAGGCGGCAGGCCCTGCCGCCACGGGCTCAGGCGGCACGTTGGGCTCCTCTGCGCCGACCTGCCCAGTGGTGGGCCATGCCGCCAGGGGACAGCACCCGGCGCTGATTTCCCGGCTTTGCGGAAGAAATGGGATGCCGCCTCGGGCGGTGGCGGCACCCTGGGAAGATGTTGCACGCTCCGATTCCCTTGCGCGACGGAAAGCGTGCGCCTGCTACGGAGAGAAGACGCGCGTGACTGGTGCTGATTACGAGACGCCAACCTGCCGCCTCTGTGTCCGACAGCGGTTGCTGTGCGTTCGGCGCGCACATTTTCAGGCGAGAAAGTGACAAAGTGCACTGATTTTGAGGCACAGTGAGATTCTTTGCTTTCTCGCGTGAACGATTCGAGCAGCAGCAATAATTTTTCCCGGGGCTGATTGTGAGGAGTTAATTGCACCTCACCCTCACCGTGTCCAGTCTTGCGTATATATATGCAGCTGCTCTCCTCCGTTCCCTCTCTCATAGCACACCAGCTCTCTCACTCACACGAACTCTCTCACAGCAGCTGCCTCTATTCTCTCGCACCACCGCAGCTCTCACACGAACTCTGTCACAGCAGCAGCTGCTGCTCTCTCGCTCTGGGAGGCACGCATCAGACTGCCGCTCTCTCTCACAACAGCTGCAGAAGCTCTCAAACATATTTTCGCGATCTTTGAACTAAGAGGTTCAACAACAAGGTACATGATTTAGAGTGTGTTTACTTGTTTTGGCATGCAGTTATAATTACAATATTTAGAATGTAGAAATTAGTGTAAATTAGTTTGTTTTATAGCTCGTAGGTAGCCATGTTGTTGTAATTGTTGTTGGAATTTGGGTGACTTAGATACAGATGTTATAGTGCTAGCTCTATCTAGTTGTGGTCCGATGTTGTTCGCGCTATTTTTAAATTATAATAATATAGTCGGTTATTGTTTTCAAATGTGTATACACGTATTAGATAAGCGTAAATATTTATGAATATCGTATTTGCACGGTAGCCGCGAGGCAGCTAGAAAATAATATGAATCGGGTCAGCTACAATAAAAATGTGATAATAAGAGAATTGCATGCAATATAAATTTTTTGAAATACATTTGTACAAAATAATGAAGCGAAGATTAAGTCATAATTATTATGGCAGACAAACCGTACGCATGCAGCACGTTTCCACGCAGTAGATAGTTTCCTAAATTTTCAATTAAATGTTAGTTAATACTGGAAGGCAAACACCACGCATGCAGCACTTTCCCACTCCACCGAATGGAAACGGATTTTTCAATTGAATGCTAATTTTTCACACTCCACGCATGCATTGGGCAGCACGTTCACACTCCAGAAAATAATTAAGCGAAGATGTTACTAATTTAGTTCGCGCTAACATTAAGTCATAATTATTACGGTCAGTTATGGATTGCATGGAAAATAATTACGAATGCCAGAAAATATTTATGGATTGCATGGGAGCCGTGACGAAGTTAGAAAATAAATGCACATGTAATATAAAATTTAATAAGTAAAACAGTACAAAAAATTATGATGCGAGTATTCATGGATATTGAAATAAAATAAATGCACATGCAATATAAAATTAAATACGTAAAACAATACAAAATAATTATGATGCCGGTATTTATGGATATTGAAATAAACTAAATGCACATGCAATATGAAATTTAATAAGGAAAATTTTAGTCGGGTCAGCTATATTAAAAATGTGATAATGAAATAATTGAAGGCAATATTAATTTTGTTATTCTAAATTTGGTTGTTCGGTAGGTACGATGGAAATATTGAAAGTGTTCTATGGGGACATCGCACGCGATGATATATCTGGTGTCGACGTGTCAAACTGTGACTCGTTAAGTATAGTAGTTAAAGATATGGTCAATAAAGATTTTGGGGATGTCCGAAAACGCATCCGCAGATTCTTTAAGCACGAGCATGGAAACACGATGAGGGTTGAGGCCTTCATCGTGGTAGAAGGGAATGATGGGGTGCCCCGATGGGGACTGAAGGAGGTGAAATCGGAAGGGAACTGGAGGATGTACATGAGCTTCGCAACCGCTCCTGGTTCCGCCATGTATGGAGAGCCGATGGTGTATGTCCAGTTTTTTTCCCGCGATGATGGTGTCGGATGCAGTGGCGGCGCTGGTGAGGTCGAGCTGGCAATCACCACAGGAGCCAACACCGGCCCATCGGAGGCAACAGGCGGCCATAATGTGTCTGAGGGTGTCCTTCACCCAGGATACTGGTCAGCTGTCATTGACATCAGCGAACATGTGGCGGGTCTGCCGGAGGCGCTGGACCATGACGATGATGGACATTCTTCGTCGTCACCGTCCTCAGATGAAGAAGAGCCTGGTCCTTCTCGGAGGGCGGTAGCAGCACCGCTGGACCATCAGTTCTTGACGACAATGACCATGAACAATGAATTTCACTCGGTTCCGGGCCTAGGAGAGGATAGTCTGCAGGAAGGGCATACTTTTCCAGACAAGGCCTCTGCTGACACGGCAATCAAGAGGTATGCACTGGGCATATCTCGCCAACATAAAGTGAAGCAGTCCGACAGAACTGTGTTGAAGGTCGTATGCATCTTTTTGGCTGATGGTTGCAATGGAAGAGTGATCGCTCGCCAGAGCCCTGGGGTATGTCAGCCTTGGCATATCTCAAAAATAGTACCCCATAGCTGCGAGCTAGTAGGGACTCTTGCGGAGCACCGCAATGTGACTGCTAAATATGTGGGAGAAATCATGTTAGCGGCGGTGACAACAGATATAAATATCAGTATTAAGACGCTGCAAACAACTGCGGCCGATCTGATTGGCTTCCCCGTCAGCCATGGTAAGGCTAGACGAGCGAAAGAGGCCATTTTTCAGAAATTGTATGGCACTTATGAGGAGGCCTATGCCTGGCCCCCAAACTGTTACGGCAGATAGCAGATGTTAACCCTGGGACTCAAATATTCATGAAAACTCGTAGACACCCAACGGAGGAAAATTCAATTATCCTTGACCGTATATTCTGGGCATTCCCCCAGACTATACAAGCTTTCCGTCATTGTCGTCCGGTAATATCAATTGATGGGACATTTCTCACTGGAAAGTACAAGGGGACACTCCTGGTGGCGATTGCGGCAGATGCAAATAACCAGCTCCTTCCTATTGCATATGCTTTGGTAGAGAGCGAGAACAGAGATAGCTGGTTGTGGTTCCTGAGTTGCGTCAAGATGGGAGTCGTGCAAGATCGTGCCGATGTTTGCATCGTCTCTGATCAAAACACGGGCCTATTGAGCGCGCTCGATGCAATCAAGCAGTCAACGGACCCTGTTTGGGGGTGGCCCGATCTAGAGACAAGATGGTGTATGCGGCATCTGGCCGCTAATTTTTACTCAAAGTTCAAGAACAAGGATTGGTTCAAATAATTCAAGAGGATGTGCATGCAGAAAACAACTGCGAAGATGAATGCAATCTGGGCGGCAATCAATTCACAGATCGAGATTGCTGCAGGAGAAGACCGGAGGGGTAGTAGGCCGGCAATGAATTTGTCCCAGTGGATTGGTGAGAATTGCCCTCTATTACATAAGTGGGCACTGGCTCACGACACTGGGGCTCGCTACGGCATAATGACAAGAAACATGTCAGAGGTGTACAATGGCGTGCTTAAAGGTGTTCGAGCCCTCCCAATCACCGCCCTTATTGAAGAAACTTGGAGCCGGACTATGTCATACTTTGGAGACAGAGTCATGGTCGCCAATGTACAAGTTGCAATGAGCAAGGCATGGTCCGAAAAGATTCAACGCCATCTGAATGAGAAGATAGAGAAATCTCGAAGCCATGGTTGCACGCGAGTGGATGCTCTTAGGCATAAGTGGCAAATCAACGTACGAGCAAAGTGGGTGAAAGGCCACCATAGAGGAGCAAGAAAGCAAGTTGTTACCCTCGGGCCATCGGCGTGTGAGTGCACGTGCAACAAGCCTAAACTATATCACTTCCCGTGTAGCCATGTTCTGAGGGCGGCTGCCGAACAGAACATAAATGTTGAGCAATACATATCTCCTTACTTCAACATGTCAAACCTATTCAACACCTAGTGTGCCGAGTTCTGGACTCCGGGTATGAAGGGCCACTATAGGCATATGTTTCCGGAAAGAATCGAAATATGGGTTCCGAACCCTGCATTGAAGAGAACCGCAAAAGGTCGACGTCAGTCTCGGCGTCATAGAAACGACATGGACAATAGTCAATCAGGAGAACCACGTCGGTGTCGCGTTTGCAGATGCCCGGGGCACCCGCGACGGGAGTGCCCCTACCGCGACATCAACAACGCATGATTTAATAAATATGTACTCGTTATGTATTGTAATAAATATGTACTCGCTATGTATTGTAATAAGTATGTACTCGTTATGCCTTTTAATAAATATGTACTTCTTATGCCTTTTAATAAGTATGTACTCGTTATGCCTTTTAATAAATATTTACTCCTTATGCCTTTTAATAAGTATGCACTCGTTATGCCTTTTAATAAATATGTACTCCTTATGCCTTTTAATAAGTATGTACTCGTTATGCCTTTTAATAAGTATGTACTCGTTATGCCTTTTAATAAATATGTACTCCTTATGCCTTTTAATAAATATGTACTCCTTATGTATTTTAATAAATATGTACTTCTTATGCAGGTAATGGCTTCTCCTGTGACAGAGCTGTTGCAGGGTTCTTGGGACGCCGGACACCGTTGCCACCTCTGGTTAAACCCTCGGGCCTATATAGAACCCCCGCAGGCTTTTAGGTTGCGAACCATTAAGCACAATTGGCCATGTGATGCATTCGTTGACCACCTTCGAGCATATGGACTTCTTGCTTATTCTAAGCTTACGTCCGGGCGAGGAGAGGATAATGTTAGACCCATCTCTTATGTCAGCTCTTGTTGATCGTTGGAGAGCCGAGACACACACCTTCCACTTACGTTGTGGGGAGTTGGCACCTACCCTTAAAGATGTCTCATTAATCACTGCTTTGCCAATAAGCGGTGACCCGGTGGTTCCTCGAGCATATTCTACTCACTGGAATGATAACCTAGAAATGAGGCTAGGGGTCAATATGCCACCAAACACACGTAGTGGCGCGCGTCCTAGAAGTGTACCTATACCATGGCTGGTAAACAATTTTCGTGAAATTCCTGCCAATGCATCACCTGATAGGCAACGGAAACATCTATTTGCTTATCTGTTGTATCTCTTCGATACGATGTTTCCTTCCTCACACGGTGACATAGTTTTCCCCAGTCTCATTACGATTGCGGAGAATATAGCAGATAACCCTTTACCAGACCACCCAACATACAGTTTTGGTTCAGCTATGCTCGCATATACGTATAGGGGGTTATGTGACGCCACCAAAAAAACCAAGACAGCAAAAACGGGTCATGTCCTTGCTGTTAGCTATGAGTTTCTCCAGCTATGGTCGTGGGAGTACCTTCCGGTTGGACGTCCCCTAATAGACAATCGAGAGAAAATCCACCCATACAATTTTAGACGGGAAGAACATGCCCCACTTACTTGTGCAAGTCGGTGGACACATGCTAGAAGACGGTGGTCCACAGTCGTGGTACATGGTAGCTACCCCGAATACCACGAAGAGTTCGAGCGTCTAGACGAGACGAACCCGTGGACCAATCCTGATCTACATGCTATATGGGGTGATCAGCCGGTGACACCTGATTGCTTGAGAGATACTCACTTGTGGATGACACGCTGCACGCTACTATTTATGTGGATGGTTGAGCCATATATTCCCGAGCGTGTCATGCGGCAGTTTGGTCTCTATCAAGCTGTCCCTCCACCACCACCGAGACGAGTGGCCGAGGATATACATACGTAAGTTTAAGGCCTCATGCTATTTTATCAATATTATGCTTGGTCATTTTAATAAATAAAATTCTCTACATTTGATTTTAGGCAAGACAATAAAGGCCAAAATTGTTGTGACTGGAGTACTCGAAATATGTCCTGGATACAGATATGGAACAATGAAGCATCGTCAAATTTTGTTCCAGAAAATAGGTACTTTAGTATTTCTATTTATTCTTCAGACAAACGTGCTAATTAAGTTAAGATTGACATTTCAAAAATTATGCAGGCCGTACGACCATCATACAACCCTAATATACAATCGGTGGTATTACAATAGCACGCGTACTCTGCTTACGACCGCTCCAGCACCAAGGACAGAAGAGCTCACATGAGACGACCAGTTGGTTCGAGAGATTCAACGGTCATCAGCTTACGAGCGTGAAACCACGGTATATACATTTATATAAATATGTACTAACAATGTTAACTAATTATATTTATTTTGTTAATTGCTACTGCTTCGAATTAACAAATTTTATGTTATACCAATTTTATTTTGTTCAGGTTGCCGACTATCGCGAATTCACCCGGGATTCGCAACAAATTTTAGGACTAGCTAATGTGGATTCTACAAGCAAGTCCTTAGCTAGACGCATTTTTAATGGAGCCATGACCGGTCTTAGAAGATTTGGTTGCACGAGAGATGGTGACGTTATCCCGCAAGCTTACGACATGCCGGACGCACATCATCCAGACCGAGTGAGGTGGGCACTAGCCAGCGACGAACGATCAATCCGCGTCGTACCATGTCGGTTAGGAATACCGCGCCAACATTTCCCAGGAATGACTCGTCTCTTCTTCAAGACGGCACACAGGTCTTATCTTACAGTAAACAAATTTTTTTTTTTCATATCTCTATTTTTTTTATTTGTACACATATGCAATATTTTGTTCACGTATGACGATGCTTACAATAGGAGGAGAATCCTTTTCCACGGGCTAGCCCGTACGGAGGACGGTACTCCTATACTGAAGGCGAGAGTTCGCATATGCGCAACACGACACAGGTGTTTCTTTTTACTAAATATATACTAAGTCATAATATCGTGCCATCCATTAGTTACAAATTTTTTACGTTAACAGGAAACTACATGGGAGGGGACGGGAGCTGGTTTAGGGAAAAAGATGGATCGACCCGAGTGTCGTTCGGAGCGGTTCAACACGACACAAGTATGTAGATTTTTTTTTCTAATCTCAAACAAATCATTGCGTACGAGGACACATTATTAAATATCCTACATGTCATGCCTATTATTTACGAATTGTTTTCATAATCAGGATACTGTAGAGTCTACATGGGCCGAGACGGCGGCCGGTTATGGTTACACTATGCCCCCATTACAGGGTCGTCAGCACATGCATGAATCAGAAATCGCTGGACCATCGCACACCAACACTGTCCCTGGAATACTTACTGAATTCTTTGGTTATGACCCATCGGGCACAACTTCAAGTTTAATTCCAGGCTATTCAGAGTATGAGCCAGTCATACGTACCCCGTCTCCCGAACCATCAGAACAACATGATGAAGAGTCCATCATTCCTCCTCGCAATGCTCGGGAACCCCGCAGGTACGGCCGATCGACGCCTCCTCCACGAGCTCCCCGGCGAGGCTGAATACGCCGTGTGTGACACATGTAATTTTTTATTTTCGCGAGAGACATATTACTACATCTGTACCTGAAATATTACTATTTTTTCTTCTACGGGACATGCTCCTATTATGAGTTTTGGACGCACTAATTTTTATAATGTTGGTAAGAAGAAATTTATTGAACATACAACTCACAACAAGAAACAAGTACAACTTGAAATAATAAAAGATGAATAGAAATAACTAATTAAACTCCACGACTTCACTTCGCTCTCCCACGTGTTCGTGATGGAGGCATGAAGTCGTCATCACTATCTTCATCAGCGAGATTTTTTGATGAACCTGCACTCTTCCACATACTTTTGCACCTGGCTAAACTTCTCGGCGTAAAGTCATCGTCACTGTTCTCATCGACAACTGGCTTCGATGCGCCACCACTCTTCCCCTTCGATGCAGAAGCAGTCTTCCCCTTTGATGCGCTACCACTCTTCCCTTTTGATGTCCGCTCAACGCTCCCCTTTAATACGGCATCAATCTTCCCCTCGGATATTGTCCTCAAGATCCACTCAGCGTGCTCGTTGGACTCCGGAAACCCCCTAGCAGGTGGCCCAAACAATATGCTCAACCACTCATAGTGCTTAATCTTTTTGTTCACAAACTCTCCGTCCGATGGCCAGAGCTGCATATTTAGAATAAAAGACAGACAAAAATTATAACGATGCAAATTAATTTGAAGATTATGTAAACTCGTAAATCAATTACCCCAACGTGAAGTGCATAAGCCTCGTCTGAAAATCGTATCAGATCGCTAGTAGTTGAGATAGGCAATCCCCGAAGCCCCGACTCAATCCTTTTTAGCTCACATACTCTCTGCCATTTATGACGCCACCTCATTAGTTCGTCCCTAATTTCATCGGTGGATCTAGGCGGGAGCTGATATCTGGCTAAATTTTCCCCCAGAGCAACGGCGTGGTACCGCTCACTCATTATATCCCTAAAACTAACTGCCGCTCTACCCTCCATCCTATTGGCGCAAGAACCTATTGCCGCATGATATAGAATACACCATGAGCTATATGGGTCGAGACCACCACTACCACTATCCGCCATCACTCTAATGGTTCTACTCTCTCTATTTTCTGCTCACTTGGTGACACACAAACTGCACGGAGCAATGAGAGCAGCGGGACTATTTGGCAGAGCAGCATCGGGAGCGAGAGAGCAGCACTAAGCGGGCAGTGTGCATTACACGGACGTTATGCGGGTATAAATAGAACCATGAGATGAGTCGAGTGAGCTGCACTCCACGAGCTGAATCATCTTTCGGCGCATAAAATAGCAAACACCGGGAATCTAGCGATCAGATCACGCGTGGAAATTAGTGCATGTCGGAACAAAGAAACGAGCCGCAGAGAGCATCTTCCCTCCCCGTAATCAGTGCACTGTCGGACCGTGCAGCACGTTGTCGATTCAGCATCTTCCCAGGGTGCTGCCACCGCCCGAGACGGCATCCCATTTCTTCCGCAAAGCCAGGGAATCAGCGCCGGGTGCTGTCCCCTGCAGAGGGTGCCGCCACCCATCGAGGCGGCATGGCCCACCACTGGGCAGGCCGGCGCAGAGGAGCCCAACGTGCCGCCTGGGCCCGTGGCGGCAGGGCCTGCCGCCTCCGACCGTGGCGGCACGTGCCACGTGTCGGCTGGCTGGCCTGCCGCCACGGCACTTTTGCCCAATTCACTCACATGTGGTCCTTTTTGCCAAAACGGTTTTTGAAGTGGTCTCTTTTGCCAAAAATTCGAATAAAAGTGACACTTGGAAAAATCATAATAATTTCCCTAAATTTTCAAAAAAGTGTGTTTAATACCTCAAAATGATCAGAGGAACAATTACTATCTATTTTGAATCATGTTACACATAACTGGATTTTAAATATCATTTGTTGTTGCAGTTTGCTAAAAATGGCAGATTCAAATGTCATTTTTAAATATTCACCAAATATTCACATTTGCTCAGAAAATTACAAGCAATATATCAAAATGCTCATCATTAAAATATCTAACAGAACACATCATTTGCATGCATGTTTTAATAATATCTTAGTACTGGTCCCTTTAGGGACATCAATAGTTCATTAGGATAAATATGGGTGTTTCATTTTGTTAATACTTTAATTGTTTTGGAACCCCATTCAAATTGTTGCTCCTGATTAATAATTATGTAGTTGCATTAACTTGGCATGTCATCATGAGTGTGCATTCCACATGTATGTTTAGTGTTATTTATTTGTTCAGGCGGCATCCCATTTCTTCCGCAAAGCCAGGGAATCAGCGCCGGGTGCTGTCCCCTGCAGAGGGTGCCGCCACCCATCGAGGCGGCATGGCCCACCACTGGGCAGGCCGGCGCAGAGGAGCCCAACGTGCCGCCTGGGCCCGTGGCGGCAGGGCCTGCCGCCTCCGACCGTGGCGGCACGTGCCACGTGTCGGCTGGCTGGCCTGCCGCCACGGCACTTTTGCCCAATTCACTCACATGTGGTCCTTTTTGCCAAAACGGTTTTTGAAGTGGTCTCTTTTGCCAAAAATTCGAATAAAAGTGACACTTGGAAAAATCATAATAATTTCCCTAAATTTTCAAAAAAGTGTGTTTAATACCTCAAAATGATCAGAGGAACAATTACTATCTATTTTGAATCATGTTACACATAACTGGATTTTAAATATCATTTGTTGTTGCAGTTTGCTAAAAATGGCAGATTCAAATGTCATTTTTAAATATTCACCAAATATTCACATTTGCTCAGAAAATTACAAGCAATATATCAAAATGCTCATCATTAAAATATCTAACAGAACACATCATTTGCATGCATGTTTTAATAATATCTTAGTACTGGTCCCTTTAGGGACATCAATAGTTCATTAGGATAAATATGGGTGTTTCATTTTGTTAATACTTTAATTGTTTTGGAACCCCATTCAAATTGTTGCTCCTGATTAATAATTATGTAGTTGCATTAACTTGGCATGTCATCATGAGTGTGCATTCCACATGTATGTTTAGTGTTATTTATTTGTTCCTTTCTGCTTGTTGTGCACCGGTAGATCAAGAAGTCGAGGTTCCACCAGAATACCTTGACGAGTCGTACTACCACCCCTATCACCAAGGCAAGCGTAAATCCCCTTCTTGAGCATTCTCTGGTCCTATGTTTTCCCTCAATTATTTTATCCACCATAATATTGCATTCGAATCAAATATCAAATTTTGTAGAGTATCCTAGTAGTTGATTTTTGTTCCGGCTACCAATATATGTTTCCCTTCCTATTATCCATAGTAATGTTGTGTGGCCCGAGATACTACTTATGCTACTTAATTTCTTAGCCATGCTTAGTTGAGTGCTTTGTTGTTCGGTTGATGGATCATGGTTGGAAATAGTATGGCATGTCCGGATGTGTTGGAGACAGGTGGTCTTCAATAAAACGCTAACTAGTGTGGATGAGTTTCCATCGGTGAATGATGGTATTTTGCCTCATTCATGCCCCTAGGAGCGAGTTTTTTTACTTATTGAACCAAGACTGAGCATGCTTCTATAGGTGGGATATATAGAATCCCTAATGACCAACTAACTTGTGAGGGTCTAGCCAGGGGTCCTCTAGTTTGAGTTTTCTATTTGCGTGTGTGTGAAGGATGGAAGTGTTGTGGACGAGGACGGTGGTGTTTATGATGTGGACGCGGGCTAGGGGCTGGCGGGGACGACCTAGGCTTCGGCACACATATGATCCTTGGATAGATTTATGTAAGGTAAAGGTTGTAACTGCGCCCACTCTGCCGGCCTCCCAGGACGAGGACTTTGATAAGGCATGATCAAGAAAAGAGTCGGACGGTACTGGTGGTGAAAATTAGTACATGATGTCTATGCACTCCTCTATTCTTGTAGACAATATTGGCCCTCCAAGTGCAGTGGTTTGTAGAACATCAGCAAGTTTCCCTTAAGTGGATTACCCAAGGTTTATCGAACTCAGGGAGGAAGAGGTCAAAGGTATCCCTCTCAAGCAACCCTACAATTACGATACAAGAAGTCTCTTGTGTCCCCCAACACACCTAATACAATTGTCAGTTGTATAGGTGCACTAGTTTGGCGAAGAGAGAGTAAAATACAAGTAATACGGATGATTATAAGTGACAATAGAAATCTGAAATAAAAATGGCAGCAAGCAAACATGTAGCAGAACTGATTGTAAATGGTGTTTCAATGCTTAGAAACAAGGCCGAGGGATCCTACTTTCACTAGTGGACACTCTCAACAATGATAACATAATTGAATGCATAAATATAATCTATTCAGTATGCTACTTCGAACCACTCTCCGGTTGATTAACAAACACCAATTCATTGAGTAGGGTTGTAACAGCACTCCTCAAAGTCGCATTCCCATCTCTAGTTAACCCCACGTTGTCACTATGAGCGCCCTAGAAGTTACTAGACAAACACCACAATTTCATAGGGTCATCCAGCACAATATATAAATATCATGCTAAACCACACGGTGCACACACTTTCACCTTTACACCGTGATCAAATGTTTACGGAGATCTCATAACAAAACCACTCGAATAGCTTAACAGATGAAGAGTAACATCTATTTATTCAACTAGATTACAAAGCTTACGATCACATAAAGATCACACCATGGGAGAGAGAGATGAAACACATAGCTACTGGTAGAGCCCTCAGCCCCGGGGGAGAACTACTCCCTCCTTATCATGGGAGACACCAACGGCGATGAAGATGGCGGTAGAGTCGGTGGAGATGGCTCCGGGGGCACTTCCCCGTCCCGGTAGGGTGCCGAAACAGAGATTTTTGTCCCCCGAAACTTGTCGGCGGCGGCGGCGGAGCTACGGATGTTTTTGGTGGAAAAGGCCAATTCATTTTGAGTTTATGCATAGGGGGCATATATAGGCGAAAGGGCGATATCGGTGTGTGGCCAGGGGGCCCACACCACCTGGTGGGGCGGCCAGGGGATAGGCCGCGCCATCCTATGGTGTGGCCACCCTGTGGCTCCCCTCCGGGTCTCTTCGGGACTCCGTGGACCCTCCGGAAATTCTAAGTCTTGTGGCCTTTGAATCATCAAATTCCGAGAATATTTCTAGAACAACTTTTGTGAAACTAAAAACAACAGAAAACATAAACTGGCTCGGTGGCATCTTGTTAATAGGTTAGTCCGGGAAAATCGATAAAAATGACATAAAGTGTAAGGAAAACATGTAGCATATGGCATTAAAATGGAACATCATAAATTAAGGATACATTTATGACGTATCAACATCCCCAAGCTTAGTTCTTACTCGTCCTCGAGTAGGTAAACGATAAAAACACATATTTTCTGAGGTGACATTCTACCAACATAAACTTGATCATCACATACTAGGACAAAGGGCATCAGTGGCGCACCACTTTGGACAATCAGTGGCGCACCATGGTGCGCCACTGCTATCGCGCCACTGATACTCCAGAGCATCAATGGCGCACCAGTGTGGTGCGCCACTGATTCCTCATCAACGGCACACCAGTGTGGTGCGCCAGTGATTCCCCATAGTAACAGTGGCGCACCCGTGTGATGCGCCAGTGATTCCCCAAACAGGTGCGCCACTGATTTCCCCAATTTTTTATTTTTTTTTAAATGTTTTTTCTGCACTCAAATTGCTCTAGCCCAACTTTGGTCAACTTCCCACTAGATCACCCATCCTCAAATTGCTCCAGCCCTATCACGCTTAACATCTTAGTGCCATTCGACTACGGTCAAGGGAAAGAAGTTATAACTTATTGATATATGTATCATATCAATCCTATTAATCCCTTGTGCATGATGTCACACATTTACCGTTTGAATTCGATAACAATAATTTGAAAAGTTTGACCAAAGTTTGAATAGTTTGACCACACATTGACCAGAATTTGACCATAGTTTGAATAGTTTGACCATACATTGACCAGCGTTTGACCATAGTTTGAATAATTTGACCATCGTTTGAATAGTTTGACCATACATTGACCAGAGTTTGACCATAGTTTGACCACACGTTGACTAATTTGACCACCCGTTGACCAGAGTTTGACCATACAACGACTAGAGTTTGACCCGAATTTGAATAGTTTTACCATATATTGACCACCATTTGACTAGTTTGACCATACATTGACCAGAGCATCAGTGGCGCACTGCTCATTGGTGCGCCACTGATACCTCGCACCCATGTATGTCCATTAGTATCAGTGGCGCATCATGCACACATGCGCCGCTGATAACTGGCATCCATGTATGTCCATTAGTACCAGTGGCGCATCAGTGCATGGTGTGTCACTGATTCTATGGACCATACACCATGCGCAACTGATGCTAATGGACATACATGGGTGCCACGTATCAGTGGCGTACCGTGCACGGTGCGCCACTGATGCTATGGAGAATCAGTGGCGCATCGTGCACTGGTGCGTCACTGATACTAATGGACATACATGGGTGCCAGGTATCATGGCGCACCTGTGTACAGTGCGCCACTGATGCTCATGGTGCGCCACTGATGTCTGGACATGTTTCCTCCCAACCATATCAGTGGCGCATAGCTACATGGTGTGCCACTAATGCTAATCCATCTATAGCCATTTTCCCAGTAGTGTCATAGTAATGTAAAGCATGTAAACTAGGATAGAATGAATAAAGTCTGTGGTTTATAGCTGATATCAAAGAGTAATGTATAAACCATTAGGAATAACAAAATAAAACCTTTCAATGAATCGATACTAAAAGACAATCCACTTTGCAAAGTATTAAATATGATTTAAGCTTCAAGAATAACAATATAATCATCCAAGACATCAAACTCTCACAACAACTCCTGTTAGGGTCAAGTCAAGTGTTTGCACAGAGGAAAATCATTCAAATAATTGTGCACTCAAAACAAGCAAACGTTCTGTATTGGTTCCTGACACCAGGATGTTATGGCTAGAAGAACATTATGGGGGGTTTGGATGGTCAATGGAAGAAAGTCTCACACAACTAAAAGTGATCATTAGACAAGAGGAAGTCTTATAATCGAAGTTATGTAAGGAGTAGTGATTGTCACACAACGGATGCACATAGAGCTATAAGTGTATGAAAGCTCTCCAATGGAACTAGTAGGGGTGCATCCAACCTGCTTGCTCACGAAGACCTAGACCTCTTTTGAGGAGGCTCATCATTGGAATATACAAGCCAAGTTCTATAATGTAAGTTCCCCACATAGTTATGCTAGTCATAATATAAAAACTAATTCCAAACTGAAGTAATGATAGTTATGTTGCCCCCTCTCTCTTTATTTTCTCTCTTTTGCCTCTTTTTTTGTACTTTTTTATTTTATGATTTTGATATATAACCTCACTGGTAGGGGCAACACTCTATTTTACAATGAATCAACACACTTTTAGTACTCATAACTCAAACTCAAAAATAACTAATGAATAAAACTAAATGCTCCTGCCAGTACAGCAGTATGGAAAATAACAATGAAGCATGACAAGTAACATAATGGTGATGGATGTTGTATGAAAATATATATCGGAATGGCTATGGAAATGCCATGGTAGGTGGTATGGTGGCTGTTTTGAGGAAGATAAATTTTGGCTTATGTGTAGAAGCACAAAGTTCTTCCACGGGGTTTGGATGTACTGGCGAAGTTTGCACCAACTCTCAATGTGAGAATGAGCAATGCACAGTACCGAAGAGGCTGGCAAATATGGATGGTGGAAGTGCGGGAAAACCGTAACATAGAACTCACAAGTTAAAAGATTCCAAATAAAACCATGATATCGTAAGGCATAATGAAAATCACTCCAAGGGAGTTCGTGGCAGTGACAAGTCACTGTTAGCTACCCCGACCGTAGCGCGTAACAAAAATCCATTACGATTGCTATCAGCAAAGGAAGTCGTATACCATTATCCTATCAACTGGTTATTTGAGTGTGGCACGGTTTCGAGCTTCTAGACCAACAATTAGTTGTTTTTACTCTACTAAACCAGCAAGTTTACCATTAAGCATATGAATATCTCAAAACAACAGCACATAATCAAGTGAACCAGTTTAATGTTCTACAAGAATATGCAAGCTTTTTTCGTTATACCATCTACCACACGTAGCATTTTCTACCAAACACCAAACAACAAAAACTCTCCAAGAGATATAGCAATTAAGCAAAAGAGTACTAACATAACTCTACTAAAACTAACAGCTCTGAATAAGAGATGCATGAAAAACATGAGCTAAAGGCAGTACTAGCAAAAAGTGAACACTCACAGAACAATAAGAGTGAAAACTACAGTGTTCTAAGCAATGAAAACGGAGCGTGTCTCTCTCCCACACAAGTATGATAGGTTCCAGTGATGTTTATTGCAGCAAGGAAACAAAATAAAACAAGAGAAAACAAAATAAAAACAAATGGACGCTCCAAGTAAACTTCATATGATGTGACCGAATAAAAATATAGTTTCACTAGAAGTGATCTGATAGATTGTTGATGAAGAAGGGGATGCCTTGGGCATCCCCAAGCCTAGATGCTTGAGTCTTCTTAGAATTTTCTGGATGAACCACAGGGCATCCCCAAGATTTGACCTTGCACTCTTCTTGATCACATATATCACCCTCTTCTCTTGACCCTTGAAAACTTCCTTCACACCACACTCAAAGAGTAATTCACATTAGAGGGTTAGTGCAACAATCAAAAATCCATGGGTTCTGTATGGGAACAAGTGTTATGGATACTTTTAAACATTAGCTACATCTACTGATGTTTCGTGAAGCAAAGAAATCCACTTGACATCGTAAAAGAGCAAATGCAAGAAAAATGGCAGAATCTGCCAAAACCAGAACAGTCTGTAATGACGAATTTTTTCAAGGCACTTAAATTTCTTAGATGGAAAAATATAAGGAACGAAAAATTTTCAGAATTAGCTGAGGAATAGGCGCAAAAAAGTTTCAGGTCATTTTGATCTTTCTTGTAATTTATACAATTTTTTACGGTGGACAGCGGAAATCTGTTTTCTGCGCAGAAATCCAAAACCAACTCTAACTCTCGCTAGAAACTTTACTTGGAATAACTAATACATGAAAATAAACATACAAAGGAGTTTCTACAGAAGTATAAAACCCCTTGACTCAAATAAAACAGAGAAAAAAAGCAAAAAAATATAAAACCATGCATTATCTCCCAAGAAGTGCTTTTCTTTAAAGACTTTTAGCTAGGCATGATAATTTAAGAAGATGATCACATGAGAAATATTAATTGAAGGAAAAGAGAGCATCAAGAAGCAAACAAAAAACAATTTTAAGTCTAACCCACTTCCTATGAAAAAGAATCTTGTAGAAGAACAAGTCAATAAAGCACAAAGTGGCTAGTATAGGAAGACAAAATTAGTGCAACTTCAAAATTTTCAACATAAAGAGGGGAAACTTGGTATTGTTGAGATGCATAAAATTATGTTCCTCTTTCTCATAATAACTTTCAGTAGCATCATGAATAAAATTAACAATATAACTACCACATATAACATTCTTATCAAGAGCCACATGCATAAAAGCATTAATTCTCTCCACATAAGCATAGTCATTTTTATTAGTAGCAGTGGGAGAAAATTCAACAAAATAGCTATCATTATTATTCTCATCACCATAATAATAAAATATAGGAGGCATACTGTAATCATAATTAATTTTCTCCTCAATAGTAGGTGTACTGAAAATAACAAATTCATCATTGTAATCATCATATATTGGAGGCAAAGTATCATCAAAGAAAATTTGTTCCTCCGTGCTTGGGGGACTAAAAAGATCATTTTCATAAAAACTAGCTTCCCCAAGCTTAGACTTTTCCATAACATTAGAAATAATGGTGTTCAAATAATTAATGCTAATAACATTGCTACAAGCATGCAAATAAAGCTCCATAGTTTTTTAATTCTCTCTTCAAACACTTCATGTCCCAA
This sequence comes from Alopecurus myosuroides, assembly GCA_028641055.1. Classification (NCBI taxonomy): domain Eukaryota; kingdom Viridiplantae; phylum Streptophyta; class Magnoliopsida; order Poales; family Poaceae; genus Alopecurus; species Alopecurus myosuroides. The sequence goes on along the minus strand of CM054059.1, from coordinate 366,509,132 downwards.
CTCAAGATAAATATTATAAACCTCTCTCATATTTTTGTTGTTTTCCATTAAGCCTAACTAGTCAAAACAAAAACAAGGAACAAGTGAAAATAATCCTAACTAGTGAAAACAAGAAGCAAAAAGATATAATTGCAGAATCTAAAGGAAATAACTTCGAGCACTCACACCCGAGGATGTGAGAACCTTTTGCCTTACCACCCCGGCACCGGCGCCAGAAAAGAGCTTGATGTCTACGCACGCTTCTATTCTTGTAGACAGTGTTGGGCCTCCAAGTGCAGAGGTTTGTAGAACAACAGCAAATTTCCCGTAAGTGGATTAGCCAAAGTTTATCGAACTCAAGGAGGAAGAGGTCAAAGGTATCCCTCTCAAGCAACCATAAAATTACGATACAAGAAGTCTCTTGTGTCCCCAACACACCTAATACAATTGTCAGTTGTATATGTGCACTAGTTCAGCAAAGAGAGTGTAAAATACAAGTAATCCGGACGATTATAAGTGACAATAGCAATCTGAAATGAAAATGCAAGCAAGCAAATATGTAGCAGAACTGATTGTAAACGGTTTTTCAATGCTTAGAAACAAGGCCTAGGGATCCTACTTTCACTAGTGGACACTATCAACAATGGTAACATAATTGAATGCATAAATATAATCCCTTCACTATGCTACTCCGAACCACTCTCCGGTTGAATAAAAAACCCCAATTCATAGCCTAGGGTTATAACATCACTCCTCAAAGCCGCATTCCCATGTCTAGTTAACCCCACGCTGTCACTATGAGCGCCCTAGAAGTTACTAGACAAACACCACAATTTCATAGCGTCATTCAGCACAAGATATAAATATCATGCTAAACCACACGGTGCACACACTGTCACCTTTACACCGTGATCAAACTGTTTACGGAGATGTCATAACAAAACCACTCGAGTAGCATAACAGATGAAGAGTAACATCTACTTATTCAACTAGATTACAAAGCTCACGATCACATAAAGATCACACCATGGGAGAGAGAGATGAAACACATAGCTACTGGTAGAGCCCTCAGCCCCGGGGGAGAACTACTCCCTCCTCATCATGAGAGAAAGCAACAACAATGAAGATGGCGGTGGAGTCGATGGAGATGGCTCTAGGGGCACTTCCTCGTCTCGACAGGGTGCCGGAACAGATATTTCTGTCCCCCGAAACTTCTCGGCGGCAGCGGCGGAGCTACGGATGTTTTTGGTGGAAAAGGCCGATTCATTTAGGGTTTATAAATCAGGGGGCATATATAGGCGAAAGGGCGATGTCGATGGGTGGCCAAGGGGCCCACACCACCTGGTGGGGCGGCCAGGTGGTAGGCCGCGCCACCCCGTGGCCCCCCTCCGGGTCCCTTCGAGACTCCGTGGACCCTTCGGGAATTCTAAGACTTTTGGCTTTTGAATCGTCCTGTTCTGAGAATATTTCCAGAACAATTTTTTTGAAACTAAAAACAGCAGAAAACAGGAACTGGCTCTGTGGCATTTTGTCAATAGGTCAGTCCCGGGAAATCGATAAAAATGACATAAAGTGTAAGGAAAACAGGTAGCATATGGCATGAAAACAACATGGAACATCCGAAATTAAGCATACGTTTATGACGTATCAGTACACTCCTACAGGGTTAAATCTTTTCGAAAATTCGTATCCATAGTTATGGACACTTGGGAACAGACGATAAGACCATAGAAAACTTGATTAATAAAATTGACTAGACAGGTGTTATTGCCGGATTGGTGGACTCAATGATCAGAAGTTGAAGAAGAGTTATAATTTCTGTCTCATTTCAAAACCTTCTTATAGACGTTGCCAAGTTGGGTCTTTAAGAAAACGAGCTTTCTGCAAAACAACTACAAAAACCTTGCTAAAGCCTCATTCAAGCTAGTAGCTCTAATAACCTTGCGAGTACCTCTTGTACTCACTATTGCTTTGTTGAATCTTTATTCTATTACAGCCGAGGACTTCTCAGAAGTTGAAGGTTGGTTCTTCATCGAGGTCGATGCGTGGTCTGGGTTTCCCGGGTGGCAGCCTAGGCCAAAATGGAATAGGTTGGCGCTATTATGTTAATGTAGGCCTCTTAGGTCATATTTGGATCTTGTTCTTAGAACACTAAATTTGCTTCCGCTTGTTTTAATGTTGGGTCAGTGACCTCTGGTTGTAATACTTGCTATGTTTTCTCTTCTACGAGTTGAACTATATGCTTTGTGTCGTAGAGACTATGATGTGCCAATTGTTCCGAGTCTTGATCTCCTGATTATGGATTCATGGTTGGGCCCGATGTTATGTCATGACTGAGGGGTTGTGGGCCGATGATTCATTTCCGAGCCTCGCCTGCTGTCGTGGGATAATCACGGCAGATGTTACCGGGGGTAACTGATCTTGGGGCAAGACGACACAGGCGTTTGGGAGAGGGTTTAGCTCAGAGGAAAACATGGTGCAATTCGATCTGGTAGCCGGCAATCAAAGTCGCCGAGTCTCCGATCTTAACACAATAACTCAACTCTGGGATTACACTGGATGCTCGATATCAAGCGATATTGCTAGGGTTCTTAGATCTCTGCCTAAACTAGACCTGGGGGTCGGTTTATAAAGCACCCGTACCCCCTGGCTTATTCTCCAAGGCGCATCCTGGATCCTACCCGGACACGGCGCACAAACCCTAACTTTCTTCTACCATAACCCACAATCCAGGTTACTGGGCCTACAAGCTTGGGCCTTTATAGGTTTCCTTATCTTTAGCCGGATCTTGCACAGCGTCCTTTGGGCCGGGTTACTCCTTGGAGTTTGGCCTACCGGGTTATCATCCCCCCGTCAGTAGTCCCCAGAATAGCCTGGGCTTCATGGATCCTCCTTGAAGCGCTCGATATTCCCTGCAAAGATATCAAACACACACATATATGGAGGCCGGGTTAAGATGCTTTGATATTCAGCTAGGCCTTACTCCATGGTGGCCATGTAGTAACCCGGGTTTTTCCTCCAAGCGCTTTTTAATTTTCCAGGTCCAAACCCTAATAAAAACACCAAGATTCCATACTCGATAATCGATCCTGATATCACGGGGTTGATCTCCTTCTTTCTTTTATCCAAATGCCTTGCTCAACATTTAAAGCACATTTCGCCAAAACTCAAATAAATAGCCGTTTACTTCCGCAACTCCCGGCTCCCGCTCACTGAACCGGGCTTATCCATTCGCCCTATAAATAAGCTCCTTGGGGGTAACCCGAACCCTAACGGCTCATTTCCCCCCACTCTGCTTCCTTCCTCCCTCTGAACTCATTCTCACTGAGCGCCACCACGGAAATCCCGCGCGCATCACCGGAGCCCATCGGCCGGAGGCTGCGCTCCGCCACTGCTTGCCCCGCGCCGCCGCCAAGATCCGCCGGCGAACCTCCATCCGGTCCGTCTGGAATCGCGAAGGGACACCAGGCCTGCGCCATCTGCCTCCGCAAGGCTTCACTCAGATCCCCTCCGGTAAGCCTTTTGCACCCCTTAATTTGCCTTTGCAATTTTTGATTTTATCTCAGATTAGATCCAAATCAGCCCGCCACGGATTTCTCGGCCATGCCGAATTAGGCCACCAATAGTCTTTTCTAGCTCGCCCAATGGATAAAACGCATACTCCAATCCACTCTCCTACTTCCTGCAATCATTATTCTCACCACAAATCTGAAGATGGAATTTCCAATCTAGGCTCGAACTACTCGAAGTTTCCGCCTTTGCCTCAATCACCCGGCTGGACCTCTCCTTTCTGGTTCCTTTTATTTGCGCTAAGTGCCTATGCAGCCATCCATCGCCCTCAAAAACTCCTTCAACATTTAGATCCCATAATTTTCGCCATAATGCTTGATACCCGGATAATTTCGAACTTTACTCTGCGAGCTAACACCCGGATTACGCGCAATTTTTCATGTCTCAATATTACCCGGCCGATACTCGGCCGGCTCACAACTTTCGTGTCTTAGTCCTCTTATCCTTTTACCTTGTACTTTGCAGGTCAACCACATGGCTCCCAAAAAGCAGGGGAAAACTCCAACCAAAGCTAAAGCCTCCAACTCCATATCCGCCAACTGGGCGCGGTCTACGGTCACCAAGGCCAAGTTGGAGGAGCTGGTGGAGCTGGGAGTTCTTCCTCCTCAAGAGGATATCCAATGGAGAGTGCCGGGTAAGGAGACCCGGCCCACCCCGACAAAAGGCGAGGTAATTTGCTTTGTGGAACATGTGACCTGGGGCTTCCGCCCACCGGGTCACCCTTTTTTCCGGGAGGTTCTAAACCATTACGGCCTTCGCGTCTTTGATATCGGGCCTAATTCTGTTTTAAACATCTCCCACTTCATAGTCCTTTCCGAATCATACTTGTGCACTTCGCCAAGTTTAGCTCTTTTCATTGAGCTTTTTCAATGCAAACCGTGCCGCGAGAGCGGTGACGGGGCGCTTCTCGCTTGCGGCGGGGTTTCCATCCAGCGCCGCAAGAATTCTTTGATGCCACCCCTCACCCTTAACTCCCATGTCAAGCACTGGCAGCTCTCCTACTTTTACTGCCAAGACACCTCCCCACCCGGCCAAAAGAAGCTGCCGGGTTACTCAGAGGGTCTTCTTGACATCTCCGAGAAATTTAGTGCCTTCGCCTCTGACTCGGATAGGGAGGCAATTCAACCTCTACTAGCCAAAATCAACACTCTCACGGCCCAAGGCCTCATCGGGCTCAACCTGGTGAAGACTTGGGTCGACTTCCGGATTCAACCTAATTCCATCCGCACAAAGTTGATGTGCGAGTATTCGGGACAATCTACCGACCCGCTCCGGTACTCTGATAACATCTTTGCAGCTGGCGATACCCACAAAACCATCAAGGGTTTTCTGACAGAAAAGCTTGAGGTAATCCGGAACATATCCGGATTGGAGCCCTTCACGCTCGAGAACCCAGCCCCCAAGGTGAAAACCCGACTTTAATGCCTTTATCTTTGCTCTTTCCACTTGATACGGTTGATAACCCTTGTGCTGACACCTTTCAGGCTGATGATGATTTTTGGAAAACCAACACCTCTCCTAGCTCCAAAAGTCCAGAGGAGCAAGAAGCTGCTAACTCGGACGAAGGTATTTTCCGGATTTTGTTTGGTTCCTTTAAGCTCACCATAACCCCTTCATTTCCAACTATAACTCTGATGATATCCAGAACGAGAAGATGACGAGGAAGAAAACTCCGATGGCAAAGTAGAATCTGCCAGCGACGAGGAGGAACTGGAGCCGACAATCAAAGTCGGATCAAAAAGAAAAACCCAAGAGGCTACTTCCAAGGTTTCATATCTCCTCCTTGCGTTCAATTCGTATTACTTTAATGATATATATGAGCTTCCTTGATGTTATTCCACTGGCCATTCTTGAAGGAATCGCCCATGACCAAGCGCAGGTCGACTCGAAACCACCCGGGTGATGATGCCCTTAACCCGGGTATTTCATCGACCCCGACTCGACGGGCTGGTAATTACCCTATCTTTTCCCGGTCGAAACATTCTCCTTGAACCATTCCCACATGACATCTAACTTGATAATTTCCAGCCTCTCCCGAGTCCAGCGACGGATTTCCTTGTGACTTTGCGGTGAACACCGGGTAAAATCCCCTTTCTGATGTTCCACCACATTTTACCACCCTTTCCTGACTGTGTATTTAGCTGCTCACTGACAACATCTACAGGGCCACGGTCGTTATCAGCGACCAAGAGGATATGGAGATCGAGGGCCCGGGTAAGGGGAGCCCGACTAATAAGACTACAGCCGCGTCTAGCGGCGAAAAACAAGCATCGCCGGCAAAGCCGGACACACAAGAAGCCGAGTATCCGATTGCTTCCCATGCAAGCAAGAAGAACAAAGCCACCGTCTTGGGTGCAGGAGAAGGAGCGTCGGATTCCGACACACAAATGACCCGGGTTCCGCCTCCCGCTAAGAAGAAAGCCCCTTCTCGGAATTTCCAAGGCCCCGGGTCCTCTGATACGAGTAAAGACACTTTTGATCAGTTGATGAACACCCTCCTCACCATGAAGACTTCGGAGAGCAAGATCTTGGAGCGCATGGCTGCAGAGAACCAGGTAAGGACACTTGGTATCTCATATTGCATACCTAGTCCCCAAGTTCTGAGTATGACTTGCAAAAGTTATGCTTGGTACTTTACGCCATATTCAGCTTACCATAATATCCAACTGATACTCGCGTTCCTTGCTACTTACAGGCACAGATAACCCGGTCTGATGAAACTTTACTGAAGACCGAACAACTTCTCCTTGCCGAGATAAAACGAAGGGAAACCCTTGAGGATGACATGAAAACTTTGAAGAAGGATGTTTCCAAATACAAGAAGAAGTGCAATGCTGCTCAGACCGTGCTGAAGAAACTATCGGACCAAGTCACCGATACTTATCAGATCTTGCTTAGTAATTTTTTGCTGCTGATTGGTTTCGTGTCTTTGCTTTATTATATCAGACTCGGGATTATTGATACGTTCTCTCTTTTGTTACAACTGTAGGTGCCAACCTTGCGGCCCCAGAGGAGGATGCCATTGTCAAGGCTAAAACCCTAAAGACCGTGCTCCGGACTTTCTTTGCCGGCACAAAATTTATACTGGATGCCGTGAAGTGGCCTACGGAAGTATATCCGGGTGAAGAAAATCTCATTCAAGCCTGCTCCACTGTGCCTGGCTGGATTGAAATCTGGAAGCGTTCGTCCTGCCGGATTGGTATGACCCGGGCCTTCACCCTGGCCAAGGCTTTCTTTCCGAAGCTTGACCCGGCAAAGGTAATATCCGGGTTTCCCGAATTCAAGGCGGATGGTTCCAAATTTACACCCAAAGATTTCAAGGCCATACAAGCCGCAGTGCGCCCCTCGGCTACCACTTTGGCCGATAGTTTGGATCTAAACACGATCATGAGTGCATACGACGCTGATGGCAAAGTTGTTACAGAGGAAGCACCCCCGCCCTTTGATATCTTGGAGAAGTGGGTTTCTAACTCGGCCAGGAAGAGGGAGGCGACTGCGAAGAGAGAGGTCGAGTTAGGATCAGGTCCGTCTGCCTCTACACCAGCCGTCCCTCCACCTGTCCGCCCTGGCGCATTGAGTCCGGGTAAGGGTGCCGGGAAGGCTAAGCAGCAAGCCCAGGACCCAGAGCCGGAAGACCGTACTCAGGAGGCCGAATAGGGCAATACCATCATAACACCTTGCTTACGTGATGCTTTGTATTCAAACTATTATGCTTTTGATGGTGCGCCTGTGCACCCCTGGTACTGATGTCGTAACTTGTAACGCACTTTTTAGTCCGTGATATGCTTTGCGGCTTTCCTGGCCTTTTGATAACCGTATTGCTTGTCTATTTTTTGAGCTTTTTCTCGATACCCGACTCTCTATTTTGGCTCCCTTCGTAAGACTCGGTTTTCCGAGTACCAGGGGCTTTGATAAGTGGACTTTTCTTTAAGTCCCCAAGACTCGGATGCTAGGGTCTTTCGAACTGCGATAGCCAAGTAGCTTGCTTCTGTTTCGAAGTCCCCAGTCCCCATGACCCAAAGTTCGAGTCATGGGGGTGTGGCCTTTCTCAGAGAACAAATCGTTTTTTACCGAGTCGAAAACCTAAGACCATTCCGCGGAAGTACTGAAGTTATGCTTGATAGTCATTGAGTTTCCGGCTATTAGCCTTGTACTCTGCATAAACTTGTGGTTTAGATGACCCTTTTGACTATCTTGTACTGTAAGCCGGCTTTCGCGTGGATACCATGTTGTTACATCCATACGAAAACAGGGTCAGACAAGTCCCATTGCGCTTCATGGCTGACTGTAATCGTAAGCGAACAAATCATGCCACTTTAGTGCGAGTCACATCGAGCTTAAGTAAGAAAAGTCAAGAAAATTTGGCTCCTTTGTCCAGTTATAGGATTGCAGCCGTACTCGTTTGCGAATAATCGGCCCCTATAACTTATAGGCATCAAGGCCGGGTCTTTCGGGTTTGTGGCTGGTCTACTTGAGCAACCAGCCCCCGAGACCTATATATGCTCAACGTTCTTAATGATACTGAAATATTGATGTCACATGGATACTACTTACTTGTAATCAGGCTGTAACGAAATAGGACTTGATAACCATCTCTTTATTGATGCGAGAAAGTTTGGATCAGCAGGCCGCCTCATTAAAAACCTTCCAGTCCCCTTAGGTACCCTGGGTAGGAAAAGAGCGCGTCTGAAACCTGCTGCCCGTTACATTGTTTAGTTCTCCATGGGGACCGGTCCCGGACTGGCGTGACCGATGCACATTCTCCATATGTTGGACTTTTTCATGATGAGTACCGGGTTTACCAGCCAATCCGGGTATCGTGTTTCCATGACATGGCTGGTTGTGAGCGGTCGTGCAGCTTCTTCTTTTATGGCGGATTGTTTGGAGGAGTCATCCTTGACAAAAGCCACCATTTTAGCATCTTGTGCTACCTTGGATTTTGCTCTTTCGCCTTCAGTACTCGGCCTTTTTGATGTGGCCCTGTCCTCCGGGTCTGCTTGAGACTGGTAATGCTTGAGTTCTTCTTTTCTGCAGGCTTGCTCGGCCATTGCTGCATCTCCTTCGTCGCATTCAGCTGCTATGTCTCGGTTTCCATGTATGGTGATGGTCTTCTTGGGACCCGGGATTTTTAGCTGTAGATATACGTAACACGGCCTAGCCATGAATTTGGCGTAAGCCGGTCTTCCCAATAACGCGTGATATGGGCTGCGCAACTTGACTACCTCAAAGGTAAGCCACTCAACTCGATAGTTATCCTTTGACTCCCCAAAGGCTACCTCCAATGCGATTTTTCCCTCAGGGCACGCTGAATGATCCGGCACTATCCCATGAAAAACTGTTGAGCTTTTTTGTAGCTGGGACTCCTTGAGGCCCATGCGTAGGAAGGTTTCCCAATACAGTATATTGATGCTGCTTCCACCATCCATCAAAACCTTTTTCAGCTCATACCCATTGACTTGCGGTGCGACTACTAATGCTAAGACTCCCGGGTGCTCCACTCTTTCTGGGTGATCCCTTCTCCTCCATGTTACCTCATGTTCTGACCACCTCAAGTATCTCGGGACAGCTGACGAAACTGAGTTGACCGCTTGCTTCAGTATCTTTTTGTCCTTGTTAGAGCCTCCTGTGGTATGCACATGATATTGACCCAGCTGTTTGGGGTTAGCCTGGAAACCTCCTGCCCCCCCTTGGTTATTGCCTTGATTTCCAGCCGCCGGGTTACCAGCTGGGGGTGGGCCGTTGCCCGGGTTTCCCCCTGGACCCGGTCCTCCTCCCCGTCCTGCACTTCGCATAGCTCTGTTTACTTCGTCATTTTTCCATCTTTGTAAGTCGGCGCACTGCTCCAGAGAGTGGTTAGCTGGCCTGCCATTCCTGCTGTGTTTCGGGCATGCCATCCTGAATATGTCCCAATTGTTACCCGGCCTTGGCGGCCCTTGATAGTTTCCTCCATTGTGATTACCTCCGTTGAAATTTCCTTCTGCTCTGGGCCTTGAAGACCCGGCTTCTGTATTGGCGACAAACTCGGAGCCTCCTTCAAACGGGCGCTTGTTATGGCTATTTCCGTTATTACCCGGTGCTGATCCATTGCCGGTTCTTCCATTATTACTTGTGTTTGCTTTTACCTTCTTGTCATCAACTTCCTCTTCTGTAGTGTCTGTCGCAGCGTGTTTATTGCACGCGTCCATCAATTCTCCCATTGTAACTTCCGACGCATTTCGACTAGACTTCATGCGAGTTAACTTTTGCACTAAAGGTATGTACTTGCATGTTTTTGCCATGGCCTGTAGCGCATCCTTGGGCTGAATGTCCGTGGACGAGTGAAGTATCTCCATAACCCGGCGCACCCAACTGCGCGCCGATTCTCCCTTCTTCTGGACGCACCGCTCTAGGTCGTCAATAGTGAACAACTTCCTGCACGTCCCATGAAAGTGCTTAACAAACGCGGTCTTCAATTCCTCCCAGGACTTGATCGATCCTTCCGGCAAATTGGTGAACCACAACTTTGCTGCTCCTTCTGACATCATCAAGTACATGAACTTGGCTTGGAGATTCTCGGATGCGTTGCGAATTGACATTGCCATCTCATAGCTACTTAGCCATGTTTCTGGATCCATAGTTGGCTCATAATTCACTACTTTCCCTGGCTCTTTGAATTTTTCCGGGTAAGGTTCAGCTCTGATATTTTCCGAGAGACACTTGGGTCCCGCAAGAACGGTTGAAGCCGGCCTTGCTCTAGAAACGTGTGATGCCGCGGGGGGCGCGGCTGGGCGCGGTGCTGCGGGAAGTCCATGCGCTGCAGACCCGGCCGCGGCCCTCCGGGCTCTAGAACTGTCCACGACAGCCTGTGCTGCTGATGCTGCCTGAGCGCGGGGAGGAGGCGGCATTTGCTGCTGCTCTTCCCTCCGCCGTGCTGAACTTGTTTGGATATTCCCTTGTTGTTGACTGACGTATGGCGTTCCATGCATACCGCTTCTGTGATCCGGATAATTGGCTTGCTGTGCCACCGCAGTGTGCAACAGATCGATGGCTTGCCGAGTCTTCTCTGCGTGGGGCGACTCTCCCACGGGGATCTGATTTAACGCGAGTGTCGCCGCATACACATTGTCCATGGGGTTATTGTAGTGGCCAGCTGGTGTGCGGAATCGTGATGGTGGCGGTGGTGGTAGATCGTTGCCGGTTGTGACTCTGGTCTGTGGTGGGGGTAACCCGGCCCGTTCATTGGCCGGATGTGTCCCTGCTGTCGTCGGTTGGGGTGCGGTTCCCTGGTTCACCACTGGTATCGGCTGATCCTGAGGTGTGACAAATAAATTAGCCGGATTAATAACCCCGCCCGTTGCTGGTAACCTGGTTTGATGCCTTTGATGCACTCTAGACGTTTCCTCTCGGAGCCGAGTTTCTAGCGCATCCAACTCACGCTGCCGCCTGGCCATCCCTTGCCTTTCTGCCTCTACCTGCCTTCTTTGCTGTTCCAGCGCACGACGAGCTACATCCAGATCCCTGACACGTTCCGCTGCGTTTTCCGGAGTGATAACCGTCGCAAGAACCGTGGGATCTAGAATCAGATTATTATCGAATAAGGCCGGGTGGCGCGGGTTTGAAGGACCCGCCCCTGGTGTCCGGTTTCCCAGGAATCCGAACGTGTTTGCGTGCAACTCCTCGTCTGCTGCGCGGCTGGTTACTGATGCCGATTCCCCATCAACCCGGGCCAAAACCGGGTCTCCGTTAGCCGCGCCCTGCTGCTGGGCCACCGCCTGAGCCGCCCCGACTGATGCCGCGGTTGCATTTCCTTGGTTGAGATTGGCCGCGGGAGCCGCATAGACTGCGACTCGGCGTACGATATCCGGTGTTAGTTCATGTTGTTCTTCCTCATCGTTCTCCTCCTCATACCGGTTTTCCAGAAGATCCAGGATAGACCCGGTATCACCTTCTCTTTCGACCCGGTCGCGCGGGGTCCATGCCGGCTCCTCCGGCTGTCCCCACTCCGCGATGGGTTCTTCTGCCGGATGTGTCGTTCCAATCGATTCTTCGTCATCTGATCGGATAGAAGTGGCTTCTCCTGGCACAGAATCAGATCCAATATTGTCAGGGATCGAATTGGAAGTACATACCATACCAATGAAGACGCTGATCCGGCCGATTGTCACGACGGATCCGGATTCGAGGTGATCCGACTCTGGCCCCCAGCCAGAATCGTCCACCATCTTTTCTCCTTTGTGGTCGACGTAGATTTCGCCGACGACGAGATTCTCCATGCTCTTCCGAGCTTCTCCCGTGATGTAAACACCTTTGGACGCAGGCCCCACGGTGGGCGCCAACTGTCGTGGGATAATCACGGCAGATGTTACCGGGGGTAACTGATCTTGGGGCAAGACGACACAGGCGTTTGGGAGAGGGTTTAGCTCAGAGGAAAACATGGTGCAATTCGATCTGGTAGCCGGCAATCAAAGTCGCCGAGTCTCCGATCTTAACACAATAACTCAACTCTGGGATTACACTGGATGCTCGATATCAAGCGATATTGCTAGGGTTCTTAGATCTCTGCCTAAACTAGACCTGGGGGTCGGTTTATAAAGCACCCGTACCCCCTGGCTTATTCTCCAAGGCGCATCCTGGATCCTACCCGGACACGGCGCACAAACCCTAACTTTCTTCTACCATAACCCACAATCCGGGTTACTGGGCCTACAAGCTTGGGCCTTTATAGGTTTCCTTATCTTTAGCCGGATCTTGCACAGCGTCCTTTGGGCCGGGTTACTCCTTGGAGTTTGGCCTACCGGGTTATCATCCCCCCGTCACCTGCTGATGTGCTTTAGCCTAGGAGTGGTAACCCCAGTAACCTTTAGTCGGGTATCGTAACCGGTGTTACTCAACACTAATGTATAGTTCCGAGATCGAGGCGCTACAAGTTGGTATTAGAGCAGGACTGCTTGTAGGAAACTCTTCTATTGGTCAATGTTGATTCTAGTGCTTATGAAAACTATTTCTAACCTACAAATGGGTTATGAAAACCTTCTTAGGATTCTTTTATTCCATACCTGGTTACCCTCTATTCTCGGAGACATCTTACCCTATTTGATTTAAATGTTTTCTTCCTTACCCGTTACTTCAAACAACTAGGTTCCCAGGGTTGGGTTCTTTCTTCCGAGTTTTGTCTCAGGTTGCTATATCTCGAGTTGTTCTACTTCTGTAATCCTAATGTTTGAAATTCTATTGATACCGATGTCCCCATATGGACTTGTTGTTTGTCTCGCCCGCTACGAGCGAGTTTCGGGTTTCCCGGCCCTGTTTGCCGCCATGCTGGCAGAGACGGGAGGCACACGCTATCCAGAGTACGTCGTCTACGATCAGTACCATCCCTATGGTTAGGGGCAGTTCATGTGTGTGGTCAATCTCATCGATGAGAACCGCATCACTCTAGTTGCACCTCTGTACTTTGAACACTCGTATGGTATAGGTATGACCGTGGACCAGTCGGTGCAAGAAGCGGCTCATAGTGCCATTGTTGTCTACATGGGGTTTAACCCCTACCTAGCGGCCCCTGCTTTGGCTTTCTGTCACTTCCTGTCTGCGGAGAACAGTCCAGAGGGTGTGTACACTGTCACCTACACTGAAGCTGACGCAGATGAGAGTCTGAGGTACCGTGCCTTGGTAGATTTGGTCCAGGCCTTGGACACCCGTGCTAGACAGTGGTACATGTAGGTTGTCAACTCTAGAGCCAGCCATTGGCATACTTTGAGGGTATTTGAGGCATATGTGCGTCGCAGGGAAGTGGGCCCTGAGGTTTTGAAGTTCATACCAATAACCCTGCCTAGCGTCATGGTCAACCCAGTTGTTGGAGGTGTATGGCTACCTACTAGTCCGGTGAGGGTACCGCGAGGCGATATCCACCAGCCTACATATGTGAGCCAGCCTCAGGGTGTCCGTAGCTTCACCGGGTAGGGGTTTAGACTGTCGCGGGACTTGGGCCTTCATGGGAGTAATATCTGGAGAGTACTCTTGCCTTCCTGTGTGATGAGAATGGTACACATGTATCTGTAGTAGTGTTAGCTCCGAGGAGCAAGACTTGTTGTATGTCAGACTTGGTGACCTGTATCATCGCTACCTTTATTCATGTAATATGTACTAAAGCTTGTATGCTTGTATTACCACTGTGGATGATTGCTTTCAACTGGTTTATGTATATTTGTGCTCAAGTATACGCCCAACCAGTTGGTAAGATGTTACGTGTTCTCTTTGATGAATGCATGTGTTGTTTATTGTGCTAATCGCTGCACATGTGTAGTTGTAAATACTTCCGACGTATCCACGTCATATCCATCCGGAGATATATACTAATATGTGTCATTGTCAAATATCCATAATGTCTCATGCACGTCGGAACAAGAACAACCAGGAGGACCATCCACCACCTCCTACGTTTGCTGACGTCCTCCTCGTCATGGAGGAAAACCACCAGCGCAGTGATTGTCTACTGGAGAATCTGGTGCACAACTCCACGCCTCACAGGAACATCGGTTGCACCACACTAACCGAGTTTCCGAGGACCCAACATCCTCCATTCTCTGACTGCAAGAAGCCCCTTGAGGCTAATGACTGACTCCATGCCATGGAGTGCAATTTCACCACTCTGCATGTTCCCGTGGCCGAGAAGGTCAACTTTGCCACCTATATGTTAGCAGGTCCAGCTGGCGTATGGCGGGAGGGCCTTGTGGCCTTGTTCGCGCCAGAACATGGTTTCACCTGGGAGGGGTTCCGCACCGCCTTACATGCGGCCTTCATACCCCAGGCCGTGATGGACTCATTAGGAGGGAGTTCCTGGACTTGATCGAGGGACGTTTGGACGTCCAAGCTTATGGGCGTGAGTTCACTCGCCTTGCTCGTTACGCCTTTCGGACCAGTGGATACCAGGTTATCCTGGGCCGTCTACTGTGGGCTCGGCCTACCTCCGCATGGTGGTGGTCCACCTTGAATCCCTTCCATAGGCGGCTGCCCGAGTGCCCTTCACTAAGAGGGCCTCCCAATGAGGGAACCCCCCTTGTGGAGATCATCGCCAAACCCCTAGAGAGGAGCTCTACCCCGCCCCCGCTCTCTCCTCTAGAGGAACCACGTTCGCTGGGGAACAACCCAAGTGGGACTGACGTCCTCCTCCCTGTGCAATGACGAGGGTGCCGCAGGGCGACAGATACACTTTGGGGCACAGTTGCCACTCTCGTGTATAAAGCATGAACTACGGCTGCGCGCGCCAAACCCCATCCCAAAGTTTTCCTCTTCGGTGCAAGAAGACCGATCCGGATCTACAATACGGGGGGAACATCATCGAATCCCCCACAGCTCTGCCATGGACGGTGGCGTTGTCCTCGACGACCACGACCAAGGGGACAGCACGCAGTGCGGCTGTTCTCCAATTTGGCACCTTGTGGTAGCCCTTTCCCGCCGAGTATAAGCGGGAAGGAGGCCCAAAAAACGCTAGTATAAGTAGGACCCCTTGGCCTTCATAGAAGGGGATCCAGAACTCAACTCATCGAGAGTCCACCATAGCTAGTTCTGAGTATGTGCTCGCCCTTCTGCTATAACTCATCGCAGTGCAATCCACAAACAAGTAGGAGTAGGGTTTTACACCACAACGGTGGCCTGAACCTGGGTAAAATCATCGTGCATCCATTGTTTCTTGGCTGAGCTTTCCTCTTGAAGCCTTTCCAGGTGCGTGAGAATGTGGTTAGCCCCCAATGTTCGAACCTCTCGAGGTGACCTTATCTTTGGCAGAACCACCTCTCCGACAACGCCCCTCTTGACGTGACTTCTGATGCGAACAAGTAGAATCTGTTCCTCAAAGGACTTGCTTCGCGACTCTGCTATGAGATGCTGCCCTTCAAGTTTCCGGCCTATCAGGGGTTTTATAATCAAGCTCTCACCCTGGAGCAAGGGAGGAAGGAGATGGAGGCTTCTAAGAGGCTAGCTCAAGTGAACATCAGAATACCTCCAACACTGATGGCAAGGAGCGGTTCCTTGCGCTCCGTTCATGCCAAGGATCTCGAGATATAGGCCCCCTCCACCCCACCCATTTACTCCGACACCTGGAGCGGGTGGAAGTGGCTATTGTCCTCAGTTGCCTCCGCCTCCAAATGTTACCTGCTTCAGTTGTGGTAGGCCCGGCCACTACTCGAGGGAGTGCTCTCAGAAGCCGATGGCTCAAGGAACATCTGCACCAGCTCCCTCCACTCTGTTAATCAAGGCCGCTCCTTCTAACCGTGGTCTCTGAACCATGTCTCTGCTGAAGATGCCAAAGAGGAGAGCAGTGTCCTCATGGGTACGCTTGGAATCAATGACTTTCCAGCTGAAGTATTATTTGATTCTGGAGCATCACATTCTTTCATATCAATAGAGTTTGCACGAAAACACAACATTACGCTTGAGCATATGAAAAATCCAATGGTGGTTAAATCACCAGGGTCTAGTTGGCAGACTAGTTACCCCTGAAATGCAGATTAATATAGGCTCCTTTCGTTTTCTTCTTTCGCTGATTTCACTGAGGACAACAAACCTTGATGCTATCCTGGGTATGGATTGTCTAACAAAGTACCAAGCTAAGCTTGACTGTGAAGCTAGGACCATCAAGATAACCGAATCATCCGGGAGTACAGTAGAGCATTTCTCTCCAGAATCCATGCTTCCATCTGCTAAAATCCCTCTTTCACCAGAAATTAGACTATGTTTTATGGAAGGTATGGAAGAGGCATCACCTCCTAAAATGCATGAGGTAGATGTGGTGTGTTACTTCCCCGATGTCTTTTTAAAGGAATTGCCTAGCATGCCACCTGATCGAAGTGTGGAGTTTGTCATAGACTTGGTGCCTGGAACTGCTCCAGTTTCCAAGAGGCCCTATAGTATGCCCAAGTATATATTGGAAGAGCTGAAGATACAGATTGATGAGTTGTTTGCCAAGGATGCCATTCCTCCCAGTAGTTCATCCTGGGGGTGTCCCATGTTGTTCGTCAAAAATAGGGATACCAGGATTCCTCGATTGGTTGTCGATTATCAGCAACTAAATGCAGTGACAATCAAAAACAAGTATCCTATTCCGAGGATCAATGATCTGTTTGATCAACTGGCTGGGGCGACTATATTTTCCAAGATGGATCTGAGGTCAGGATATCACTAGATCAAGATCAGGAAGGAGGCCACACCAAAGACGGCTTTCGTTACTCGTTATGGACTCTACGAGTATACTGCCATGTCCTTCGGTCTCACCAATGCTCCAGCTACTTTCATGAGGCTCGTGAACTCCGTATTTCATGAATATCTAGACAAGTGTGTTGTTGTTTACATTGATGACATCCTCGTCTATTCCAAGACCGAAGAAAAGCATGTGGAACCCCTTCGGCTAATTCCGACGAAGCTCTGCGAGCACCGTCTTTATGCTAAACCCTACAAGTGTGAGTTCTTGCTGAAGGAACTCATCTTTCTTGCGCATGTGGTGTCTTCTAAAGGTGTGGTCGTCGTTCTGGACAAAATCCAATCCATTCTATATTGGGAGACCCCAAAGTTGGTTAAAGATGTCTATAGTTTCCTTGGATTGGCGAGCTATTACCGCCGGTTTATCGAGGGATTCTCCAAGCTAGCCAAGCCAATAACTGACCTTCTCAAGAAGGGTGACCCTCTTAAGAAGGGTAAAAAGATAGAGTGGTTGGACAAAGCTGAGGAGAGCTTCCATACCTTGAAGGTCACGCTCATGTCAACTCCTGTGCTTTTCCTTGCTGACACGAGTAAAGATTTCGTCGTCTTCTGTGATACCTCTCTACAAGGCCTGGGTTGGGTGATAATGCAAGAAGGCCATGCGGTGGCCTATGCTTCTCGCCAGCTAAAGCCGCATGAGAAAAACTACCCAACTCATTATACAGAGATTGCCACTGTTGTTCATGCTCTAAAGAAAATGGAGACCTTAATTGTTGGGTAACCATTGTGAAATATTCTCAGATCATCAGAGTCTCAAGTACCTCTTCACCCAGCCAGATCTGAATCTCGGGCAGATGAGGTGGTTGGAGTTAATCAAGTACTATGATGTGACACTCAACTATCAGCCCGACAAGGAAAATGTCATAGACGACGCACTTAGTCGGAAGTCTTATTGCAATATCATTATGGTTGAGAAGGCTCAATCTCCTCTCCATGAAGAGTTCGCCCGTCTGAATCTGGAGCTTGTTCCCACTAGATACTTGGCTAACCTAGAGATCAACTCCACTCTTGAAGATGAGATCAAGGCGGCCAGCAACAATATGCAGGCACCCTCAATATCAAGAAGAATATTGTGAGTTGGAAGGCCAAGTGTTTCTCGGTGAATGACGTCGGGGTTGTATATTTTGGCGACCGTCTAGTGGTTCCAAAGAGTGGGAATGTGAAGAAATTAATACCCCTCGAGGCACATGAGTTCTCTATCTCTATCCATCCAGGTAGAACCAAGATGTACCAAGATCTCCCTCAACAATTCTGGTGGACTCGCATGAAGAGAGAAATTGTTGATTATGTGGCCGAATGCGACGTTTGTTGTCGTGTCAAGGCTGAACATAAAAGGCCAGCGGGTACTCTTCGCCCTATAGATATACCAGAGTGGAAATGGGATGTAGTTGGTATGGATTTCATTACTGGTTTTCCAAAGTCCCAGAAGGGGAATAATGCTATCTGGGTAGTCATTGATCATCTATCCAAGGTTGCTCATTTCCTTCCTGCTCGTGATGATATCCATGCCAGTCAACTAGCTGATCTATACGCTTCTCGGATTGTTCTGTTGCATGGAGTTCCTGTGAGGATTATAGCTGATCGGGGGAGTCTATTTGTGTCCAAATTCTGGTAGAGCTTCCAAACTGCTATGGGAATCCGTCTCAACTTCAGCACTTCTTACCATCCTCAAACAGATGGACAGACTGAGAAGGTAAACCAAATTCTGGAGGACATGCTCAGAGCATGTGTAATCTCCTTTGGAAAGGGATGGGAGAAATATCTTCCTTTTGCAGAATTCTCCTAGAACAATAGCTATCAAGCTAGTCTGAAGATGGCTCCTTTTGAGGTTCTTTATGGAAGAAAATGTTGCACTCCGCTGAATTGTTCCGAAACCGGGGAGAGGCAACTCTTTTGTCCGGATGTGATCAATGATGCTGAAAAGAATGTTCGAATCATTCGAGAAAATCTGAAGGCCGCCCATTCTAGGAAGAAGAGTTACTATGATAAGCATCACAAGGAGATCCACTGTGAAATTGGTGATAAGGTCTATCTCCGTGTCTCTCCTCTTTGAGGGGTTCGTCGATTCAGGACCAAGGGAAAATTGGCTCCACGCTATGTTGGTCCCTTCTCCATATTAGCTAAGCGTGGAGATCTCTCTTATTAGTTGGAGATACCATCCAACTTTCTATATGTTCATGATGTGTACCATGTTTCCCAACTCTGTCGTTGCTTCAAGGATCCTATTCGTGGGGTCAATCATGAAGAGTTAGATCTTTAGGACAATCGGACCTATCGCGAGATTCCTGTCCGCATCCTTGATGAAGCGGAAAGGAAGACTCGTAACCCGTCCATCAAGTTCCTCAAGATTCAGTGGTTCAACGATTCCGAAGATGAAGCAACCTGGGAAAGAGAGTCAAGTCTTCGAAAGGATTATCTAGACTACTTCTCTCAAGCATAGGAATCTCGGGACGAGATTCTTGTAAGGCGGTAGATTTCTAACATCCACACTTTTGTAGTATGACAATTTGAGTTAATTTCAAACCTAATTGCATTCATGAATCATGGCATTCATAATTGGCTTCATTAAATTTGGTTTCAACTACTTTCAAAACTTTTGGGTTAAGAAAATAGAGGCCACAATTTTTCAAATGGAAAAGCCCAAATTTGAATATAACTCAAATAACAGTGTTTTGAATAATTTTGTGAACAAAAAATTATTTTGAGCTTACCAAAGTTTTAAGGAAGTGATACTTGTTCAAAAAAAATTGCAAATTCATTTGAGTTACCAATTTTTAATTAATTATGGAATTAGTAAAAATGCCTTAAAGAACATTCAAATAAGTTTGTTTCGGAAAGTTTTATCAAATGACTTTAAAATTTTGCCACACCTTCTTGATGTCAAATAAGATTTTTCTGAATTTTTTCCAGGATTTTTGAATAATTTTAAGTGCCTCAAATAATTGTTTAAAGAAAGCTCCACGGCAGAAAACAGAAAAGAAGAAAAGGTCCAGGGGTTTTCGCAAAATGGCTTCTTCCTCCTGTAGCCGACAATGGCCATGGCCGTCCTCGCACCAATTTCGCCATGACACCCCACCTCTGCGCCTACACGTTAAGGAGACGAATCCCACACACTCTACCTATCTCCCCCTCACGCTCAACTGCTCCCTCCCTCTCTCTAAAAATTCGCCAGGCCGAAACCCTAGCTCGGGCCGCCGTGCTCGTCGCCGGCGAATGAAGTCGCCCGGCGCAGATTGAAGAGCACCACAAGGAGCGTCGTGACCTCCTCTTCCTCCCCATGTGAGCAATCGAGTCGGACCGCCGGAATCGCCCACGCAGTCCGCTTATTCTCCGCGCCCGACGCAACTCCGGCGAGCGGGATCCGCCGCTGCCGTCCTCC
The DNA here is from genome assembly GCA_028641055.1 of Alopecurus myosuroides. NCBI lineage: Eukaryota > Viridiplantae > Streptophyta > Magnoliopsida > Poales > Poaceae > Alopecurus > Alopecurus myosuroides. The sequence goes on along the minus strand of CM054059.1, from coordinate 366,488,971 downwards.
TCCACCTCTTTCGAGCTCACGCATGCGTCGAGGGTAAGCAGTCGCCTCTCCCCTGTCCCTTTTCCCTCTCCCTCTTCCTCTGTCGAGAAAGCTCGCGTGACCTTTTGGTCCATCCGCTGCCCCCATTAGGTAGTGTGTTCCGCGTGGATTCGAACGCACGCCTCCACGCGCTCCGGCAAGCCGTGAATCGGCGGCGCCGTCATAGCCTATGCCACGTCGCCGGCTGGTGATGTCGCGATGACGTCGGGCTCACATCATGCGCGCGCTGACTACAGCCAAACCGGTCCGGTGGGCCTCCTCGCGGACGTGGCTACAAAGGTGGCACCGGTCCCGCTTGTGAACGACTGGGCTAGCCTCCATAGCGGTGGAAAATGTTTAGAAAGTTTTATGTTAATAAAATTTGTAGACAGATTTAAACCATTACTTGTAAAATCGATGTAAAATTGAAAAATGAACCAAATTTGATGATTCAAATTTCTATGTGTAGATCTAGGAGAGTTATATCCATTAGTAGAGTTTTGAAACATGGTTGAACATATAATTTTTGCACTTATCAAATTATTACAGAAATAACTTAATAAAACAAAAACTTTAAAAATTTATAACTTGAGTTCTGTATTTCAAAATTGATCATTTAAAGTGAAAAAATGTTTGTCTTAACCAACTCTACACCTCCATATTTTATTTTGACATAATAGAACAAATTTTATCTTCTGTTTAATTAAAATACTAAAAGGGCTGAATAAAAGTGACACCTGGAAAAATCATAAGAATTTCCCTAAAATTCCAAAAATTATGTTTAATACCTCAAAATGATCAGAGGAACAATTAATATCTATTTTGAACCTTGTTACGCATAAATGAATTTGAAATATCACTGGTTGATGTAGTTTGCTAAAATGGCAGATTCAAATGCCATTTTTAAATATTCACCAATATTCATATTTGCTTAGAAAATTACAAGCAATATATCAAAATGCTCAGCATTAAAATATCTTACAGAAAACATCATTTTCATGCATGTTTTAATCATATCTTAGTATTTATCCCTTTTGGAACATCAATAGTTCATTAAGATAAATATGGGTGTTTCATTTTTTAATGCTTTAATTGTTTTGGAACCCCATTTAAATTGTTGCTCTTGTTTAATAATTATGTAGTTGCATTAACTTGGCATGTCATCATTAGTGTGCATTGCACATGTATGTTTAGTGTTATTTATTTGTTCATTTCTGCTTGTTGTGCATCGGTAGATCAAGAAGTCGAGGTTCCACCACAATACCTCGACGAGTCGTACTGCCACCTCTATCACCAAGGCAAGCGTAAATTCCCTTATTGAGCATTATCTGATCCTATGTTTTCCCTCAAGTATTTTATCCACCATAATGTTGCATTTGATTCAAACTTCAATTTTTTTAGAGTGTCCTAGTAGTTGCATTTTGTCCGAGCTACCAATACATTTTCCCCTTCTTATTATCCATAGTATTCTTGTGTGGCCCGAGAGACAACTTATGCTACTTAATTGTTTAGCCATGCTTAGTTGAATGCTTAGTTGTCCAGTTGATGGATCATGGTTGGAAATAGTAGGGCATGTCCGGATGTGTTGGAGACAGGTGGTCTTCCATAAATGCTAACTGGTGTGGATGCGTTACCATCGGTGAATGATGGTGTTTTGCCTCATTCATGCCTCTAGGAGTGAGTTCCTTACCTCTTAAACCAAGACTGAGTGTGCTTCCATCGGTGGGACATATGGAATCTCTAATGACCAACTAACTTGTGAGGGTCTAGCCAAGGGTCCTCTAGTTTGAGTTTTCCATTTGCGTGTGCGTGAAGGATTGAAGAGTTGTGGACGAGGATGGTGGTGTTTAGGATGTGGCCGTGGGCTAGGGGCTGACGGAGCCGACTTGGGCTTCGGCACACTGATGATCCTTGGATAGATTCATGCAAGGTAAAGGTTGTAGCTGCGCCCACTCTGCCGGCCTCCTAGGACGAGTTTTTTGATCAGGCAAGGAGCCGGGCGGTACTGGTGGATAAATTAGTACACCCCTGCAGGGTTAAATATTTTTGAAAAGCCGTGTCCACGGTTATAGACGCTTGGGAACAAACAATAATACCATGGAGACTTGAATAATAAAATTTACTAGACATATGTTGATGCTGGATTGGTGGACTCAATGATCAGACGTAGAAGAAGAGTTATAGTTGCTATCTTATTTCAAAACCTTCTTATAGATATTGTCCAGTTGGATCTTTTAAAGGAAGAGTAGCTTTCTGCAAAACAGCTACAAAAGCCTTGCTAAAGCTTCATTCGAGCTAGTAGCTCTAGTAACCTTGAGAGTACCGCTTGTACTCACCGTTGCCTTGTTGAATCTTTATTCTGTTACAACTGAGGACTGCTCAGAAGTCGAAGGTGGGTTCTTCATCGAGGTCGACTAGTAGTCTGGTTTTTACGGGTGGCAGCTTGGGGCAACACGGAACATGTTGGCGATGTTATGTTATTGTAGGCCTATTAGGCCATATTCGGATCTTGTTCTTAGAACACTAAATTTGTTTCCGCTTATTGTAATGTTGGGCCAGTGACCTCTGGTTGTAATACTTGAGATATTTTCTCTGCTAAGAGTTGAACTATATGCTTTGTGTCATAGAGACTATGATGTGCCAGTTGTTTCGAGTCTTGATCTTCTGATTATGCATTCATGGTTGGGTCCGATGTTATGCCATGACTGAGGGGTTGTGGGCTGATGATCCATTTTCGAGCTTTGCCTGCTGATGTGATTCAGCCTGGGAGTGGTAATCCCAGTAACCTTCAGTCGGGTATCGTAACCGGTGTTACTCAGCACTAATGTATAGTTCTGAGGTCGGGGCGTTACACCAGTGAGGGCGACTCCGGCGGCGAGTAGGATCCCTAGCGAGCCATCTCGTCCCTCTTCCTCCAGCCGCTACCACCGGAGGCGGTGGTGGCGGCCCCACCCTGGCCATCGAAGGCGGGTTAGGGGGCTGGCGTGTCTGGCATGATCCCTTTGCGCGGGGAGGGGCAGGAGATTCCATGGCGGCGCAGGTGCGAGACCAGGCTTGGGGCGGCGGTGCTCGTTGGCCCGTGCGGGGAGGCGGCGGTGTTCGCCAGCTCGCAGTTGGGAGGAGGCGGCATGAGATCCGAGGAGGGCTTGGAAAAATCTGAGGGAGGCGGCGGAATGCCCTGTGGGGTGCGGTAGTCTCCTGGTTGGCTGGCTCTTTTGCGCTCTAGGTGGCCAACCATAGCTCCTACTGGACCTTGTGTTGGCTCCCTCGTTCCGTTCGTCGGGAGCCGACTGGCAACGTGGGGGTTGTGGGCTCGAACCAAGAATAAAAGAGGCTGATCCTGCAATTTTTCGAGCGTCATGTCGTCGATCTACTTCAGCCGGGCCTCCTCGATTGAGACACCGACGTGTTCCGGTCTTCCTCTTGGTTATTCTTCTGTTTAGCGCATGGCGCCACTGGGTTTCTAAATTGGAATCGATCCGGTCATGCACTCCCCTATATCAGGACAGTTGCGTCATGTGGGAGTGACATGAAGCTTCGCTTCTTAAGAGTGCCACGGGACATATCTTATTCAGATTTCCATGGTATTGACAGTGGTGGAGAAAGTCATGGTGATTTCGATTGGAGGTTTGTCTTTGTGGAAAGATGTAGTGGTTGTGATGAAGGATGGCGACATAGTTTCTTCCTGTGTGTCGAGTTGTGGGAACTTGCAACAACAACCTTGGTAAGAGTGGGCAACAACACAGGTGGACTGCTTTTGTGGTGGTGCTCCTCGAGTACCGAGTCGCGAATTCTAGGGTGAAATCCTAAGGTTTGGCCTTAATTGATTGTGTCTGGCAATGTTTTTGCTAAAGACATTGTCTTGTGGATTCTGACTTTCTTCAAGGTGAAATCTCAAGATTTTTGATCGGGCAACGACAACGTCGGTTCTTTGTTTCTTTCTTGGAGGCGTTTTCTTTGAAGAATCTCGTTTGTGGTCCGGGTGTTGTATTCGGTGGTGGTTAGAGTATTGTTGTAGTGTGTGTTTCATCACCGTGACGGGTCTTTCTTTTATATTTCTTTATTTTTATTTTTTTATTCGTTGTGTGTATCCGTGTTGTCTTTCAACAACTTGTTGGTGCAGAGACTGGGTGTGATTGGTATCTTTGATATTAATATATTCCTTTTATCTAAACAAATGTTAGATTGGGAAAAGATCCTAGTTTTTGGTATACATTCTAATGAGTTAATGGTATATTATAAGAAAATGGGCATCTTTTGCACAAGTTGTATACTTGAGCCTCCATAGGTAACCGATGTTAAGTTCTAAATATTTATTTCCTCTACTAAAATTATCTATCTGTAATTTTTTTTTACCAAATGAGAGATATTTCTCAAGGTTCACTAACACATATGTGTTGTCCTCAATATCATATTTTAAGCATACTATTTGTTTTACCAATAGCCATACGGAAGTATGGAAGAAAATTGTCTGGGTTACATGCAAATTTTCAGAAATGCTATTTGTGGTTACGAAAATATCGTATATATATATATATTTCTACGCAGCCGATGTGAGGATACTTTGCTTTTCTTCATCGAGGATTGAATGGTTGATTGTGCACAAGAACTTTTGGTTTTTATACAAGTCATTCCATAATTTAATAAATTGTTTATGTTTTATAAAATACATTTAAAAACATTGATTTTTCTATGATCCAATGTATTGCGAGATTGTATCATGTAAATATATAACATTTTATTGTTTAAATTATTATTTTTGTGTGCTTTTAGGTGTGTGACATCAGGTGGTTCGACCTGCTCTTGGGTCCGATTCTTGTGTTTAGTAGGAAAAAACCAAAATCCACACGTTCACACAACGACATTTTCTCCTTAGATCCGGAATCTGCTGGTTCCACCAATTTGGTGAAATCACCATGTTTAGTTTCTCATAGGCCCCGTCCCCATCGTTGGCATCTGCTCTTTGGCGCCCATCGGCCAGTGTCGAAGAAGGCCGACCTCTGTGCTACATCGCGGGTAAGACGTCATATAGGTGGTACAGACTGATAGGACCGATCCTACCGATCGGACTACAACTACTTATGGACTCGCAGAAGAACAAGAACAGTAGCCGAATTTGTAGTGGAATTGCAGAGTAATCACAAATTACAGAGGAAGTTCTCGCCAGACCTCAAGGCGGCTAGAGTTTAACCCAGGATTACAAGTCTGTCTGGTTACCACCGATCCGAGGCTTATAAAGAAAATCTCGGCTAAAAACAAAGGAGAGAGCAGGTAGAAAGATTTAACAGTACATTTGTAAAGGAAAGATTCAAATAGCGACGCGTCGAGCATCCCGGGCCGTTGGATGAAGGATGGACAGCGTAGCTTGGGGGCGAAGGTGCGAAGCGGTATCCTCCATTATCGGGTGTGAAACAGTTGTTGGACAGGTTTTTAAGCCTGCCAACTCCTTCCAAGCGACATCATACTTGTCCTCAAGGATGGAAAGAAGGAAAACCTTTCTGGATGAATGTAGAGTCCTCCTAGGTTGCTTCTGTTTCCGGTGGGTAGGTCCATTTGATGAGACATTGGACGAATGATACAACAATGGCTCCCTGTTGTCGTGGGATCAATTTGCGTTCCAGGATAGCTTCAGGAGCGATGAGCATTATGCCATCCGGATTCAGGAGTGGAAGGTGCGGTATAGGAATTGATTTTGGACCAATGTGTTTCTTCAACTGGCTGATGTGGAACGTTGGATGTAGTTGACATCCGTCAGGTAGCAGTAGCTTGTAACTTGTTTTACCAATCTTTTCGAGGACTCGGAAAGGCCCATAATATTTCGAGTGCAATTTCAAGCACCTATGTAAACTCAGAGGAGTGTGCATGTAAGCTTGTATCTTATGATACACCATATCACCAATTTCCAGTGCCCTTTCACATCTGTTTTTGTCTGCTTGAGGGCTTTCAGAATTTTGTTCTTAATTTGTTGTGCCAAGTCGACTGTAGTTGTAGTGGGTATGAGGTTAGCTTGATCTTCAGCAGGTGGGAGTAGGTTCTCTCAAATTTGAGGGGGTTCTCTTCCATATAGTGTGTGGAATGGAGTTATCTGCAGGGATGTGTGGAATGTTGTGTTATACCACCATTCAGTAGTAGAAAGCCAGTTGTGCCATTTTTTTGGTTGCAAGAAAGCTATGTGCCTCGATAATTTTCTAGACATTGGTTGACTCTTTTAGTTTGGCCATCCTTCTGGGACTAATTTTCTTCTCTTGGATATATTTGAGGCTCTGCTGATCAGTCTTAATGATGAGACTAGATGCAGAGAAGTAGTGTTTCCATTACTTAAGTGTTTCCAATATTTCCATTGCTTCTTTATCATAAGTGGACATACCAGCTTCTTTGGGCCCCAATGCCTTGCTCATAAAGAAAATTGGCTTGCCTTTCTGCATAAGGACATCACCAATGTCATAGTCACAAGCAACAACTTCCAATGTGAAAGGTAATGAGAAATCAGGGAGTGCCAGGACAGGGGAATTGCACACTGTTTCTTTTAGTTGCAGGAATGCTCTGTCTTGGTCCTCTGCCCATAGAATTTTTTCCTTCCAGAGTGATTGGAACATTGGCTTACAAATTGAACCATAGTTCTTGATGAACCTTCTGTAGTACCCAGTTAATCCAAGGAAGCTTCTTAGTTGTGTCACATTCTCTGGTCTTGGCCATTTTGATATTGCTAGGATTTTCTGTGGATCAATAGCTACTCCTTGGCCAGATATTATATGGCCTAGAACCTCCACTTGGTTCTGTGCAAATGTGCACTTACATAATTTGGAAAATAATTTGTTGTGAGCAGCAATTGGAATACTTGCTTCGGGTGTTGGGCATGATCTTTCAAGTTCTTACTGCAGGTCAAAATGTCATTAAAGAAAACTAAAGCAAATTTCCTTAAATATGGTGCTAGCATGGTATTCATTAATTGTTGAAATGTGGCTGGGGCATTGGTCAGGCCAAAAGGCATGACCACATACTCATAGTGGCCTTGATGTGTACTAAAAGTTGTTTTCTCAATGTCTTCCTCATCCATTTTGATTTGATGGTATCCACTCTTCAAGTCTATCTTGGAAAATATTGTGGCCCCATTCAGCTCATCCAATAGATTCTCTATGATAGGGATTGGATATTTGTTCTTGGTTGTTTGCCAAATTAAGCTTCCTGTAGTCAATGCATTTTTTCCCAGAGAGATCCTTTTTCTTAATTAAGATTGCCAGAGAGGAATAGGGGCTCATGTTATTTCTTATAATACCCTCCTTGAGAAGTTCCTGAATTATTTCCTCCATTATATTCATTTGGTGGTGGGGTAGTATGTCGGGCCTTTGATTGGCTATTTTGGCATCAGGCAAGAGTGGAATTGTTTGATCACAAGTCCTTTTTGGTGGTAATCATGTGGGCGCATTGAAAATTTCCTTGAATTCTTCCAATAGGTCTTGAATGACAGGTTGTTGTCTTTTGTGGTACGGTGTTTACTGGCTGTATCACTAGAACTGCTCCACATATAATTTCTAGTAGCCTTTTATGTCCTTGTTGCTCCTCGAGTATGTTTGCTGATGTAGACATTGTTTCATCAGGGAAAGTAACTTGTTCTCTAGATTCCAAGGTGGCCTTTAGTGTCATTTTCTTGTAATTGATTCTACAGGGTTGTAGGTATGAATCCAGTTAGCTCCCAGAATTAAATCATAGCCCTTGAGTGGAAGGATCCTAAAGTCAGACTTGAAGGGGGTATCTTGGATGCTCTATGTACAATTCAGGCAAGAAAATCCGGTGTATAAGATCCCTCCATTAGCAGTTGCCACCTTTACCTTTTTGTTGGGGACCAGTTGGAAATTTATGATTTTGGCCATTGCTGGTGTCATGAAAGTAGCAGTGATACCACCATCTACTAGTAATGTAGCAACATTGTCGCCAATGTGGACTGACAATGTGAATGTATAGCGAGATGTACTCATGCCCAGAACTGCATGCATAGAAATCTGTAGTGCTGGGTCTTCTTGTTGTTCTGTTTCTTCGTCAGAACTTTCTCCATCTTTTATGTATATAACATTAATTGTTTCAGTTGGGGCTGTTTGTAGTTGATGGATTTGATTCCTTTGTGTTAATTTGCAAACTTTCTTTTGTCCTAGGAACCCGGGTTCCTTGCATTTGTAGCATAATTTGTTTTCTATGGCTTCTTGAATCACACTTGCTGGAGTAGCATTTGGTGGTTTACTTCTTTCAAATGACACTTGCCTTCGGGCGGTAGGTATGTATGGGTTGTATTATTTCTTCTGTGGGCTTGCCTGCTCAATTCTCCTGGCAAGCCACATTTCCCTTTGCATCTCAGTTGGATTGTGACATTGCAGGTGTGCTTGTAAATAGTCATTGAGGCCAGATATGAAGTTATGCACATAATAATTGTGTGGCAAGGCACGATTCTCCCTTCTTACAAGGTTCATTGCTTGTTCCAATTTTTGTATATAAGTTTCCACAGTAGTCACATGTTTGATGGAGTGGAAATTCTTGACATTATGACACACGGAAGCCTCTCCAAATTGGTCCCCCCAAGTATCTACAGAAACGATGCCATGGTAAATTTGCATAGCTATATCCTATGCCCCTCCACCATTGAATTGCACCCCCTTTCAAATATGTGACAACAACCTCAGTTCTATTTTCCAATGGTGTTCTTGCTGATTTAAAATGCAATTCAATTGTGTCTATCCAAGAATCTATATCTGAGACATCACACTCTGGAATATTTAATTTGGCAGGCTTGACCTGTAGGCATTCATCTTCGATATTCAGGTTGGTCACCCACTTTCCTTGTTTTGGACTAGTTTCTTTGGCCCTTCCTGGTGTCATTGTCCCCTTGTTCTTCATCATCCAAGTGTATAGTTTCCTGTGTTGCATTCCCCTTTTTCTGTGCTTCGGGTACTACAGTAGTGACTTTGCCAAAATGTGGGTGCGTGTATTTTGGTGTTCCATCCAAATTGAGCTTCTTTCCTATCATGTCATGTAATGTTTGGGTACCAACTGTCTTTAATGTGACATTGTTCTGCTGCAGACTTCTCTCCATTAGTGTTGTCAGGGGTGGAACTTGAATATCCCAATTGGGAGAGTTCCAAAGCTTCCCCTTTCTTAGCTGCAAATAGTCGTTCGAAGTTGGTGTGAATGTGGGCGAAATTTGTTTGGATACTTGTGAAGTTCCTGTTCACCATCTGACTGAACTCCAGGAATTCCTCTCGATCGTCTAGTATGTTCCTTTGCAATTCTTTTGCTTCCAATTGCAGAGTTTCCATTAGCAACATGCCCGTGTCTGATGAATTTTCTTCCAGTGACATGATACCCGAGAGGGATTTTAGTTGCAGACAGATTTGTGTGCAAAACCTCTGGATCGGGAGAAGAACAACTGGAACGAGAGGGTTTTAGGCCAGTTTGTTTGGTACCTTACTCGTTGGAGTTTTCTCTACCGCCGTTGTCACCGACGCCAATGCCTCCATGCCGCCTGGAGTCGCACTGATCTGGGTGGGTGGTGGGATTTTACAGCCGACAAATCGCTCCTTTGTAACCTCCCCTTTTCCTTGATCTGTAACCGAACTATGCTCACACCACCGCCAGATAGATGCTCACCGCCGCCAGAATCAAGAACAACAAGGAAGGATTTTACAAGAGATCCCAACTCCCGAGTGCTCGAGAACCAAATGCATCCGAGGACAACCAGCTCTTGATACCAGCTGATAGGACCGAGCCTACCGATCGGACTGCCTACTGATGGACTCACAGAAGAACAAGAACAATAGCCAAATTTGGAGTGGAATTGCAAAGTAATCGCGGATTACAGAGAAAGTTGCAGAGTAATCGCGGATTACAGAGAAAGTTCTCTCAAGACCTCAACAGAGGCGGCTAGGGTTTAACCCAGGGTTACAAGTATGCCTGGTCTACCACCGATCTAAGTCTCATAAAGCAAATCTCAGCTAAAGACAAAGGAGAGAGTAGGTAGAAAGGTTTAACCGTACAGTTGTAAAGGAAAGATTCAAATAGCGACGCGTCGAGCATGCCGTGCCGTTGAATGAAGGATGAACGACATAGCTTGGGGGGCGAAGGCGCAAAGTGGTATCCTCCATTATCGGGTGCGAAACAGTTGTTGGACAGGGTTTTGAGCAGCGGCATCAAGGACGCATATCAGCAGAACGACGGTGAACCGAAGGTAGCAGGCCGGTGGTGGGCTAGCGGCTGGGCGGGAGGCCTGGCGCCCCTGCTGCCGCTAGAGCAACTCGCCCGTCAGGCTGCCGGACGGAGGCGGCTGTTACAAATTCGAGGCGCTTAGTCGATCTACCGAGGACAAACAATCACAGCAAAACACGACACCGAGATTTGGTAACGCAGTTCGGCGCTCAACGCCTACATCTGCGGGGCATGACTACGGGCGCTTCTCCCCATGTACTAGTCAAAGTACCACCGACGACAAGCCCACCGAGGCAATACAGACGCACCAGATCTCAACGCCACGCCGGTCCGGCCGTCCCTGCCACAGGCGCCGGACCGCCCCCTCGTGATCTTGTGTCTAGCCTACCAGGTTTCGTCTAGTCTATTTGGGCTACCCCCGGTGCATTTATATATTAGGCCAGGTTACACGTGTTCGACTCCAACACCTAACCTTCCGTTTAATTACAAGTCCTAGTGTATCCCTACTCGTACACATATTCGACATATATTCCAACAAACTCCACCTTGGCGAATATGCCCTTCGCCATCTTGAAGCCGTCATGCCGAATCTTTGTATACCTGGACTTGAACCATTAATCATGAGCCCAGCTGCTACTCCCTTGACTCCATATGACTCCACCTGCAACCATACTTCCTTCCTTGTTTCACCACAGTCAATGCTCCCACGAAAATTAAGCTCTTCCTCACTCTTGTCTTGTGCTCCCAACTCTCCGGAGTATCCGTCCACCGCCATCACACAACGATCATAAAGTCGTAGCCTCGTCCTTGATCTATGTGAAAGTGAACAACTCACATATTAGGTGTCACAAATAAGAGTTATCTGAATTCATCATTTTCGCTATTGTTGACTGCATCTCTGAAAGCTTGAAGAAATTTCGCCGTTGCCTTAAGTCATCTCCAGTCAAATTCACAATTGTCTCATCACCGCTTTCGCAGATCCTCCATGGCCAACACTCATCCATCTCCATGGTCTCGATAGATAGTTACCATCCTGAACCTGTTACTCGCCAACACTGCTTCAGCACCCCTTACACTCATGTCTGACCATATGTCTGACCGCCAGTGCACTGGTCTGTCGCTGTGTCCCGTGCTTATGCGTCGAGCATCCGCAATCTTGGCCAAGATCTACCGGGTAGCTAACCCACACCATCTCAGGCCCCACCGCAGATAACCATCGGTCATACCTGACCAATGCCGAGTTCCACGCATCTCTCCGAACCGTGAGCTCCAGTCCGAAACAACGTGCCTCTCGCCTTCCCGCTGACTAGGCTTCGACTCTCCGCGCTTACGCCGTAACCCCTCCATCAGCTGAGTGGAATTGTCAGATTCCAGCTCCACCTTCAACATGCCTCCATGGTAGATGATCAGTCCACCCCCGCGCCCGTTGACTCCAAGCTCTCCGGTGTGCTCACCGCCTTGTGTTAACTCCGCGCCGTCGCATGTCGAAGCACGCATAACCATGCGCCACGTGTTGCCACGCCACAGAATACGGACACCATCAGCCGTCACGCACCTAAGTCGTCGTCGCCGATCTTCACCGTCTTCTGTCCCGTCAGACTGTCCAGTCCAACCCAGCCGAACGCATCCGACTGCAACCATGCTCCACCTTGCACCATGTGCACGTATATGCATGATTCTCCACGACGTACTCCAGGTTGTCGAACCTTATGCGTACGTCACCCAATCTGCAAATTCTCCGGTAGACTTTCGTGTGCAAGTAGCATACATCTCAAAGAAAAAGCTCTCCTGGTTGCTTCCGTGGTAAGCCCCACAACTTCCAATGCACTTTTCCTCCTAGTTGATATCCCATGCAAACACTACCAACGTGCAGATTTTTCTTTTTCTTAACCAAAATCTCATGTCTTGTACTTAGCATCTGCCACCACATGGCCCGAACAACTCCCATACGAGGGACATGCCTCGGGTGTGCGTCCCCTCATGGCCCAGGTCATGCACGTGGGCCTTTGCCTGGCTGCAGGCAGCGCTCCTGCCGGCTCCACTGATCGATCAATCCGCTCTTCCGATCGACACCATCTGCTGGTTGCCGCGCACACACCTGCACGCCTGCGCGGTTACGTTCCATCAACCGCCATGACCGATCTTGCCAGAACCAATATGTACGGTCTAGAACCTCTCGCCAGTTGCAGCTCGATGCTTCCCATTGCTCTTCGATCTCGCCGAATAGGGATCCGATCGCGCGATGCCCTTCAGTTTGACCTTGACCAGACCTGCGATCCCTCCTCTAGATCAACAATTCGCCGCCTCTAAACCTCGCTCTGATACCACTTGTTACAAATTCGAGGCGCTTAGTCGATCTACCGAGGATAAAGAATCACAGTAAAACACGACACCGAGATTTGGTAACGCAGTTCGGCGCTCAACGCCTACATCTGCGGGGCATGACTACGGGCGCTCCTCCCCATGTACTAGTCAAAGTACCACCGACGACAAGCCCGCCGAGGCAATACAGACGCACCAGATCTCAACGCCACGCCGGTCCGGCCGCCCCTGCCACGGGCGCCGGACCGCCCCCTCGTGATCTTGTGTCTAGCCTATCAGGTTTCGTCTAGTCTATTTGGGCTACCCCCGGTGCCTTTATATATTAGGCCAGGTTACACGTGTTCGACTCCAACACCTAACCTTCCGTTTAATTACAAATCCTAGTGTAGCTCTACTCGTACACATATTCGACATATATTCCAACAGCGGCCATGTCGAGGCTGCCCGGCACGAGACATTGCGGCAAGTACGCGGCCGCTGTAGTGTTATCCCCCTGACGTACGTGTCTTCACTCGTCGGCGGCGGCGGTTTTGCTGCAAAGCAGTGGCGGCGTAGGAGCATGGTAGCAGCTCAATTTGAGCAGGTGGAGCAGGTGCGATTTGAGCAGCAGCTAAGGTGAAAAATTACGATTTGAGCAGCCGTAGCGGCATCAAGTAGCAGACAGCGGCCGATTTGAGCATTAGCAGGAGTTGCTTTGGAGCAAGGAACTCGATCCACTCCTGTGCAAGTTACTTTTTTTTTTACTTCTGCTCATGTCAAGTTCAGTTAAGTTCAGTCCCACGTGTCCATGTTCAGTTTGATAAAAAAAAATTGAGGAAAAACGTAAGACATAATAAGGACAAAATACTCCCTCCGATCCATATTAATAGGTGCTGAAGTGGATGTATCTAGCAATAAAACATGTCTAGATACATCCACTTCAGCACCTATTAATATGCATCGGAGGGAGTACAATATTTGACTCCTGAAATTTAGGTTATGGTGCTACGAAATTAAAACAATACTCATCATCCATATGAAAAAGGCAAGCCAACCCAAATTTAAGCCATTCCATTCCATATTTTTCTTCTAACCAAACACAAGACATAACTATTCCATTATACATTTTTGTCACAACCAAACGCAAGAATGGAATCGACCCGTTCCGGTGGAATATAATCATGACATTACATTCCACTTCATTCCGGAACCAAACACACCTTTACTACCACGATACACTATGAAATTTCCGTGGGTCGAATTATTTTTAGATAAAAGGCCTTATGCTCGACTTTGAATTAACAAAGGGAAACATGTTTACAATAGTCATTACAAATGTTGGGCATACAGCTTAGCCGGACAGAAAAAGAAAAAAAGTAGCACAATGACGCACAACTGATGGGCATACAGCTTAAGCCAAACGAAAGATAACACTGGAGGCAAGCCTGCACACTAGACCAACCAACTAAACCATCTGGGCTGATGCTGGAGACAGGTGCGGTGTAAACTTTTGAGCTCGTCCGTCAAGCGTCTAGCTTCCTCCTGGCCCCCCCCCCCCCCCCAAGCGTGGGAATCCAGAGCTGCAAGAATACGAGAGTTTTGAATAGTATGTCAGCAGGGTGTCGGATAATTTTTCCTTCAATCGCGTGCTTGTTTCTAACATTCCAAAGATCCCACGACTGGGTTAAGAAGAGTGCCTAGATCATTCTTACCTCCCTAGGCTCGACTTGGTTGACAAGATGCAACCATTGAGCTCTATTACTCGGGTTCCAGGTCCTTCCAAGGGCCTGTCTCACAACACTCCAAGAGAATTTGGCTAGTGTGAACGAGAAGAAGAGATGGCCCGCAATCTCTACGACGCCACACACATTACAACACCCATTCGAGGGGCCCTTACGGATAGCTAATTGCTCCCCTGTCGGCAGTTTGTCTAACATCAGCTATCAGGCGAAGATTTTGATTTTTAGTGGCAGTTTTGCTTCATAGACGAACCTGTGGAAGGGAATCGGAGGGCACTGAGATAGGTAGGCGTACATAGATCTAACCGAAAAATGCCCAGAGTTCTCTAGGGCCCAAGAAATCTTGTCCTGGTGAGTGGTTAGGTGAGTATCCTGAACCAAGGACAGCAACGCATGCTATTGCGTGATGCCTCTAGGATCCAGAGATCTCCTAAAATGTAGGGCACATGCAATTGCGTGATGCCTCTAGGATCCAGAGATCTCCTAAAATGTAGGGGCCCTCCTAAAGCTTGTGCTACCAAAAATCTCCTGGTTGTCGCAGATACTAAATAGCAGGAGAAACTGACGGTTCAAGGGGCCCTCCCCACACCACTAGTCGGACTAGAGCCTAGTTCGATGATCGTTGTTGACCTGGTGTCTCGCTCCCGCTTTGAAAAGGTGTTTGATTTTGTGCAGACTCTTCCAGAACTATGACCCCCTCTATCGCTGCTGGAGAAGATGTCACCGTCTATCGTGTACTTATTGCGGATGAGCACTGCCCATATGGCGTCATCTACCTCATACATCCTCCATATCCACTTGAGCATTAAAGCTTTGTTCATCGTGAGGGAGTTGATCAGCCCAAACCACCGAACTCCTTAGGACGACACAGTGCCGGCCAGTTGACCATGTGATATTTTCTGTTCGGCCATGTTCCTTCCCAAAAGAATTTTTCCTGATGAGTGTCAAACTTCTCGTGCACCCCTTTCAGCAGGAGAAACAGGCCTAGGGCGTATGTGATAAGACTGTCCAGGCAGGAGTTGGAAAGAATTAGGAGGCCACCCGAGAAAAGGAGCCGGCCAGTCCAGGGTTCCACCCTACTTGCCAGCTTTTGGACCAAGAACTCATATTGTTCTTTGGTTAACTTTATATCAGAGATTGGAAGGCCAAGGTAACTCATAGGGAATTTTTCAAGTTTACAGTTAAACTGTCTCGCCACCCTCAATTGGACCTCTTCAGGTTGGTTTAGGACAATGAGCTCACTTTTGTGGTAGTTGATTTTTAGCCCAGACATGTTCTCGAAACACATGAGGAGAAATTTTAAGTTTGCAATTTCCTGGTCCTCGAACTGGATGAGGATGATAGTATTGTCTGCGTACTGAAGGTGGGTTACCCCACCCGGGTAGAGATGGGGCACAACCCCATGGATGTGGCCGGCCAAGTTTGCTTTGTGGAGGATCACCGAGAGCCCCTCGGCGACGAAGTTGAACATCAGTGGAGAGAGGGGGTCACCCTGACGCACTCCCCTCTTATTTCGAAAAAAGGACCCATTTCCCCATTAATGGAAATTGCGGTCTGGCCAACCTCAACTAGTTGGGAAATTATGTGAATGTAACCGGCGTCGAAACCCTTCTGGCGCAACACATCCTTCAGAAAATCCCAATTCGCCCGGTCGTATGCTTTTTCAAAATCTAGTTTGAGCAGGATGCCCCCTAGCTTTTTGCTGCTTAGTTCATCGTGATCTCGTGGAGAGCAAGGGCGCCGTCCAGGATGAAGCGGCCTTTGATGAATGCGGTTTGGCTATAGATGATCACCTTATGAGCCACTGGGTCCAGCTTTAAGGCGTATGCCTTAGCAATAATTTTGAAAATAACGTTGATGAGGGCAATTGGGCGGAACTGAGTAATGATGTCAGCCCCCGGGCATTTCAGGATTAGCGTCAGTACCCCAAAGTTGAGTCTAGCTATGTCAATCCCGCCGAGCATGAAGTCATTTAAAATGTGAAGAACCCCGTGCTTCACCAAATGCCAGTACCTCTTGAAAAAAAGAACTGGGAAGCCGTCCGGCCCCGAGGCGGTGTCAGTTTTCATTTCTTTGACCAGGGCTTCGAGCTCAGGTTCCGAGAAGGTGCGGCACAACCTCTTATTGTCCAGGTCCGACACTAGTTGGGCCCCAGCCCAGATATTGTTGGCGAGGATGCAGTGCCTAGGGGAAGTCTAGCCTAGAAGTTCCCGATAGAAATCGTAGATGTGCTTTTGTAAATACAATTTCTCCGAGATGACCTCATCCCCCGAGATCAGGGAGTAAATGATACATTTTCGCCTTTTCCCATTAGCTATCGCGTGACCGTGCAACGCCCACATGATTCTGCCGCGTTGACGCCAGTATTCCTCATCGGCCCTAAAGAATTGGAGAAGTTGATCTTCTAGGTGAAATCTAAAGTCCCATTCCTCGTCGTCAAGTCCGATTGAGTTTGCTTTATCGTCAAGAGCTTTAATGGAGTTGAGGAGTGATTCCTTTTTGCATCTGGTTTCCCTACCTAGGTTGCGGCTCCACCCTCGAAGCCATTGTCGGGATCCACTGCTCATAAAGCTCCACCAGTCAATGATGTCCCTACCACACACCCTATCTACTAGGTATGCCCACCTATCAGCTAACAACTCGTCAAAGCCCTGGATCTCCAACCACCCCGACTCGAAGAAAAAACGGTTGGAACGAACTGGGGCGCCCTCGCCAGAGTCCAGGATGAGAGGGGTATGGTTTGAACCCAGGCTGGTCTCAGCCACTAACGAGAGCAAGGGAAAACAAACACCAATCGAAGGGGAGAAGAAGACCCTGTCTAGGAAACATCTGACCGGGTTGATACACTTATTAGTCCACGTGTAACGCGCCCCTGAGCGCTCCACTTCACATAGGCCCCAGTTGGCAATGTGCTCAACCCGGGACCAGTTAACGTTGTCGTTATTTTTGTCTTGTCCCCCACGGATAAGATTAAAATCATCTCCCATAACCACCGGCAGCTAGCAACTTTCTATCTTTGCAGAAATCTCGTCTAGAAACTGGGCCGAGAGAGCGTGATCAGCAGGCCCATACACATTAATAAAAATGTATTTCTTGCTTGACGGGCGATGCAAAACCTCTAAGGAAGTGGGCGCCCCGATCCATAGATCCCACCTTAAAGCATCTTTCCTTGACCCCTATGAGCATCCCCCCAGATTTCCCGGTAGTGGGAAGCCAATTCCAAAATAAGAGTTCACCCGCTTCTAAACTACGTAGTTCTAGGTCTGAGAAGTCGTGTTTGATGGTTTCTTGTAAACAAACGATGTCGATCTTGTGCATCCGGAGAAAGTCCTTAAGCATGGTTCGGCGCCCCGGTGTGCCAAACCCGCGGATATTCATGAATAGCCATCGCATTAGGTCACCCACGCCGTACCCCATGCTTGGCGGGTGTTGGATGCGTTAGGCGTCGACGTCCCTTTCTTACTTTTGGATTGTCTTGTGTACGGTTTCTTAGCAGATTGGCAAGCCGAAACTTGCCTCCTAGTGCGTTTAGCAGGCCCCCCAGAGCCGCTGCCTAGAGCCATTGGCCGTGTAGGGCCCTCGTGAACCCCTACTCCCTCTGATTCATCCACCAGGGGAACCCTATCCCCTGGTGACAGTTGTGCGGCGACAGACGCATCAAGCTAGCGCCGCAGCTTCTGCTAACTTGGAGGCTTGGGCTTCCCTGGCTAGTGCAAGTTGAGCTTGTGCTAATTCGGTAGACCTAATGATCGAGAGGGGTCAAGAGCAATACCGCTGTCCGCGGCAACCGCAAGAAGATGCTCGTCTGGAATAGAATCGAGGATTGCAAACTAGGAGATGGAGGGCGTACCTGAGACATCACGTGTCGCCGCCCTGGTAGTGGCCCGCTCCAGCACCGGCCCCTCGGTTTGTCCGTCTCCACGAGCGCTCTTGCGTTGGGTAGCCACCGGAATCGCCTTGCTGCGAAGACCCCTGGCCACCGAGGCCGAGAGCGCTGGCACCACCCCCACCAGCAGTAACGAATCGCCCGAGAAGTCCGGCTGGGGGAACCCGCTGAGAGACCCAGCCAGCACCTTAGTGGGGCGAATTATCTAGTTTATATGATTTCTAACCCCTTTTTCTCCATGTTGTCTAAACATTAGCCCCTATATCAAAGCATTTTCTGCAACAATTATGTTTTCAATGTCAAATAAATGAATTACGGAGCCTTATTGCAGAAAAGTGCGAGAAAGCACTATAAACACTCACTTATAGTTGGGCTAGAAAATGGAGAAAAGGAATGAGAGGCCACAAGGACCTACTCCCTCCGTTCCAAAATAGATGGCTTCCATTTGTCCAAACATGTATGTATATAGACACTAAAACATGTCCACATGCATGCGTGTTTAGACAAATGAAAGTCATCTTTTTTTGGAACTGAGGGAGTACGTGTATAAGAAAAAAGAAGAAAATAGGACCAAAAGAAAGAAAAGGACAGGGGGAGTTCCATGTGTTGGCCGTGTGCCTGCTTCCTCTTGGTACCGAGGAAAAAGGCGATAAAAGGGGGACGGGAGCCGGAAAGTGTTTTGTACTCTGAGCACCGGTGCTCCTGCCAGTTAGAAAAAATAAAAAAATTATTTATTAGTTTCAAAAATTCTGAAAAAAATCAAGATGTTGTAAATAATGCATCCCACAAACATACAAATTTTCAATTCCAAATATAAAGTATTATGGGTTACACAAAAATGACAAAACATGCTCAAATTTAGAAATTTGAAATAAGCATATTCAGATCCACACTTTTGTCTTTTTTGGGTAGCTTAGAATACAAACTATTTTGTACTTTTTTTGCACATTTGTATGATATATCCTTGGCAACATCTAGATTTATTTCGATAACTTTTTGAAACTTATAGGGAGCACTGGTGCCCAGATGCACCAAATCTCCACCGGACGTGAGCAAGCAGATTTCAAGAAGTGCAATTCTTTCAAGGAGGAGTACATTTTTCAGATCTTCCAATTAAAAAAGTCATCATCAGTTAGACTTCTAGCAAAATTCAGCACAGGTCTTTACAAATCAGGTGTTTAGGAGGCAATCAAGGGCATTGTCCTTTCAGCATGGTGCTAGCTCAAGCATGTGTGGATCCTATCACATTTATTTTTCGCAAAAACGTAAAAACTTTGTGTTTCATTGCATTGATAGAAAAAAGAGATTTACATGCTCAAGAATGAGGAGACACCACCCCATACAACACGACACACCCCAGTAGAGCATAACGACTACAACTCTCTACGATCGAGCGTAGTACGCACTCCACCACTAGCTAGTCAGAAGACAACCACCACCGACACAAGAACTACAAAACAACGGACTCTTCCCTAAGCTAAGCAACATTGCCGCGTGTCGACCAACACCAGTCACCTCCGAAGAACGACGACTCCGGCTGAACTTCCCTTGTCGACGCACCATCCACCCTTGATGCCAGAGGTGGTAAGTGCATGGAGGGACTTTGGCGATCCCGAGAGAGACACCTTCTTGGACTCACAAGCGACGACGTGCATTGCGCCTATGAAACATCAACCTAGGGAGGCGACAAGCACCGGAGGAAAGCAACAAGAGACTTCACACCGTGACTCCAAACGTGAGTGACGACGTCGAGACGCCGCCATCACGTCGATCCAACCAGATCTAGGCTTTCGCCCGGAGACAACGACCAAACCGAAGGATCGAGAGGAAAATACTAGCACTCCTCGACGACGCCTCCAAGGAGGGGAATGACGCACCCGAGCATCATCGCTGTCGGCACCGGCCAAAGATGGGAAAGACTTTCATCTGGATTGCCACCAACATCCACCATATCCATCAGATTGGAGTAGCTTCCTTGCCTTACACACCGCCGCCACAACCCCTCTCCAATGTAGTCTAGTATTGTGGTCCACCCTAGGGCGCAGCCCAACCTTCACCCCATATGGCCGAGGAGGCGCAACCCATCTTCCGCCTCCACCCGGAACGAGGATGCAGCCACGGACAACTTCTGACGCAACCTCTCCACCCGTGGCCGTTGCCCCTGACCTTGCTCCAAACACAACCCCCAAGCGGCACACCAACATCGTCGGCCGAAGGAACGAGAGGGAAAGTCCTCACCTTCCCGCCTCAGGGCAACCCCTAACACAATACCTTGGCGAGATCAGGATGGGGCCAGTCCACCCCAACGGAGTCGTGCTCGGTAGCCAACCTCCGACCACCAAGGAAACGAGGAGGCGTCGCCCTTATCCGATGACGGACCTGTGCGGAATCCTGGAGGAGGCCCGGAGCCATGGCCGGCACCACGACCACGGAACTCGCCGGGGGCACGGACCCAACAGGATAACTCAGCACCACCGGCGCAGCAGCGCGCAGCCCCTCCGTCAGGCTCCGCCGACCGCGATTAGCAGCCGTCGAGCTCCCTTTCAGCCGATGGCGAACCGGAGCAGCCCGACGAACTCGAAGGACTGCCGCCTATCGGCCCCGAAGACGTCGCGCGAGAGAGTACCCTGCCGCTGTCGTCGGCCACGCGGGCTTTTTTCGCCCGGTGGCGTCCTTCGGCGGCATGCGGTGGGAGGGAGGAGGAGGGGCGGCAGCGCTAGGGTTATCGCCCCCGAATCGGCCTAGGGCGTGGGCAACGGGGGGGGGGGTCTCTGTGGGTCCTGGACCCTAGAACTAAGTAATGTTGTTTCGTATGACACTGCTATGTGTAAAATGTACTTGAATATCTGATCAATAGAACTCTATGTTAAAAATAAGGGAAAGAGAGAGGAACTAGCAAGGAGATCACAGCGAAGAAGATCGATTACATGAGGTGGCCTGGAAGAGGAGAAAATCGTCGTTCTGCTACTTCAACTTCTGCTTCCTCTATTCTCCTACCTCTACTTCCTCAATTCTGCTTCTTTAACGACGACATCAAGATCAACACCGAGGCTAAGTGAAGAATCAATGCTCTGAATCTCCCCTTTCTCCTACCTTTGTTCTGAATTCATAGAGCTGCTTGATTCGACTCTCACAACTAGTAGCGTGCAACCTATTTGTGTTTTTTCCGTAAGAACAACGAGCTTTCAGTACTTGTTGAGATTCGGTTTAGTTTTGTCATTTGCAGAGAATTGTTCCTTATCAGTGTTATTTAAGTAATTTCTCATTGAGTTTTGTTAGATCTCTTCCCCTACCTGTTGCTGCAGAGATCTGTGTCTTTAGTTTTACCTCAATTCGTTATGTTGTACTCCCTCCATCTCCAAATAACTGTCTCAAAGTTGGATGTTACCGATCTAGCTGTAATTAAACGTTGAAAACTTGTAATTCAATCCCTGAGTTCGAACACGACAACACTCTAATATTACCTTGACCAACAGTCGACGTAGATTAGGAAGCCACAGTTTGTCTCCCATATCTTGTGGGAAGTAGTAGAGCTTCCCACGAAGTTCCACAAGCTCAAGGTTTGGGAGAAAGGTACTGCAGGTGCAACAACACATTCACTATTTCAACTGGAATGTTCTCGACAATCTCGAGACCTTCCAGATGGGTGACACGGAGGAAGTTGGATTTTCGCAGCCGCTGTTTTAGGTGCCTTTTGATTCTCTCCTCCTTGTTTGGTGGAGGGCATGGCAGCTCGCGACAAGGGAAAGTTGGGAGACATTGTTGACTGCATTCAGATTCAGTATCTGTGTCATCTTTCTCGAAACTGCAGAAGATATATCCTAGTTTGGGCACAAGATCGACTACAACATTATATCTTCCACAGAATCTCCATAGAGACAAGCTCACCAAGTTGGGGGCATCATCACTGGTATGGAATGGATTTCCATTAAACTTGCTTCCTGTGCTTCAAGTTGAAGAAAAGCACAGACTTTGCTGTGGATTCCACGAGTTGTATCGTCAAGGCTGACCATATACCTGTCATTCAACTCCTGCATATACCTGTTGGTCTTTTCTTGAACAAGTTTTGCGAATGAAAGGTTTCTCTCATTTATGGTGTCAATGGATTGCTAGATTTGTTCAGGGTGGTAGTGTTGGGATAAAGGTAAATGGTGATATCGGTCATTATTTCCAGACTCTCAAAGGAGTGAGGCAAGGAGACCCGTTATCTCCGATCCTGTTTAATATTGTGGCAGATATGTTGGCCATCTTGATTGAGCGCGCAAAACTAGATGACCAAGTAGGAGGATTGATTCCACATATTGTTGAAGGTGGGTTATTGATCCTTCAATATGCCGATGATACAATTCTTTTCCTTGAGCATGACCTCCAGAAGGCTCTTAGTATGAAGCTCATTCTTGCGATGTTTGAGCAATTGTCAGGTTTAAAAATTAATTTCCACAAGAGTGAATTTTTTTGTTTCGGTTTAGCGAAAGAGCCTCAAGATGAATCGTTTCTTCTTTGGCTGTGAGGTAGGGGAATTGCCGTTCAAGTATTTGGACATTCCAATTCATTTTAGAAAGCTTTTAAATAAGAAGTGGAAACCAGTTGAGGATAGATTTGAGAAGAAACTGAGTTCCTGGGCTAGGAAGTTACTCTCGTACGGGGATCGTCTCATACTGATTAACTCGGTGCTCACTCGTTTACCAATCAGCTGTGTGCATCATCACGATGCATAGGCTTGGTCTCTGTTCCCATTTGAAAAAAAAACTAGTTTACCAATGTTTCTCCTCTCCCTTTTTGAGATTCCGGTTTGTGTTAAAAAGAGATTGGACTTCTATCGGTCTATGTTCTTTTGGCAGAGCGATATAAAGAAGAGAAAGTATCTGTTGTCTAAGTAGAATATTGTTTGTTGCCCAAAAGACCAAGGGGGGCTGGGTATTGAGGTGCTAGAGGTAAAAACACATGTGCTTGTTAAGTAAATGGCTTTTCAAATTGTTAAATGGTGAAGGAGTGTGGCATGAATTTCTTTCTAATAAGTATCTAGGTGACAAAACACTTTCTCAAGTTCAAGCAAAACCGTCAGATTCCCCTTTCTGGAAAGGTATTATGAGGGTTAAGCAAGAATTTTTCTCCCACGGTGCGTTCGTGTTGGGGAATGGTCAGAATGATCGGTTCTCAGAGGATACTTGGTTAGGTGATGAACCATTGTCATAACAATATCCGGCCCTTTATAATATCGCTTCTCATAAAAATGTTCTGGTAGCTAACGTGTTATCTCATAATCCTCTTAATATTAGTTTCCAGAGACCGATTTTGGGGAACCGGAGAGACTCATGGCTTCATTTGGTCGAGAGATTAATGGGCGTATCTCTAACAAATGAGTCGGATTCTTACATATGGCATTTATCAACGGATGGGTTGTTTTATGTTAAATACTTTTATGTTATTTGCTTCATGGATCCACAATATTTTTACGTAAATATCTGTGGAAATTAAAGATCCCATTGAAGAATAAAATATTTGTGTGGTTTCTTAATTGAAAAGTCATTCTAACTAAGGACAATTTGATTAAAAGGAGATGGACTGGGTCTAAAAAAATGTGTTTTCTGTGATACGAATGAGACCGTTGAACACTTATTTATCTCGTGTCCCTTTGCTCGTGTTATTTGGCGTCTTGTTCATTTTACATTCAACATTTATCCACCGACTAGAATTGCGAACATGTTTGATAGTTGGCTAAATGGAATTGATTGGAAAACTAAGGCACACATTCGAATTGGTGTCACTGCTTTCCTTTGGAGTATATGGACATGTCGCAATGACATTGTTTTTAATAAACAGAACAATGTTTACTTTTTGCAGGTTGTAAACAAGGCGGTTTATTCTATTAAGATGTGGTCCTTCCTCCTCCCTGCCGACCAGCGAGGACTTATGGAGATGGCGGTCGTGTGGGCTACTTACAACCAGGATGGGTGGCTTCGTGCTAGGCGCTTAGATGTTTGAGATTCATATTTTCGAGTGGTTAATTTTTGTAGTCACCTTGAGTGATCCGTGATTTGTAATAAGTACGCCTTTTTGTTTTAATAAAATCCGGTTGTGTGCATCGTCCTGATACAGAGGCTGGGGCAGACGCTCCCATTTCTAAAAAAAGGAACCCTTCTGCCATGCACATGTATTACCAATGACCACCCCAAATCCCCAACTAAGATCTGGATTTTTAATTTACTCCTCGCAACATAGGCTGTTCTTTCTTATTTGTTCGACTTCAAACACAAAATTCACAACCACACCAGGATGTACTACAATTACAGTACACACATCACACTAAAATCAACAGCGGGCACACACATCATACAATGCAGACCACAACATCCAAACACTGTTTACAAATGTGACATCAGGAACAAGCACCAACATAGCTGTAGCTTCATGAGACCAGGTTGCCAGTCACAAACAGCTTACAGCGTCACGCCAGGGACGTGAACCCACTCCAGCTGCAGCACGACAGAGCCACTCTCGACGTTCTTCAGCTTCAGAATCAAGTCTTGGACGACCTTGCCATTCTTCCACGACACGTGGCTCTCACCGCCAAGGTAGTTTGTCCCAACCGGGTAGATCGTTTTGATCCTTGTTCCATCAGAGGCATGCTTCAGATCCAGCTTTGCAGCATCATAAATGTCAGTTACATTGAACTCAGCGACTCCCATGCTGTCATCAGCTGTGAATTTGTCCTCATCTAAAACCTCCTGCATGATGTTTGTGCCAGTTGGAAACATAAGATAAGAGAACAGTTTCATTTCTTCACCAACCACCCGTGGTCCTATGGTGAAATGGTGTCCTATATATACTCATGCTTTAATGATGAAGAAAATACACACATGTATATATATGTGCACAGATAGTTTTTCTTTGCTCCATATGCACATATAGTGTAGAGCTCACTTGATAAAGCATTTCAACTAGTAGCAAACTTACAAGTTGTACTGGCTTTGTAGGATTTGTTACGGGGAGCAGGAGTACTTCATTCCATAGAGGATTGTCAGTCTTCTTCTGAACACTAGTCTTCACCTTCTACACAGTGAGGACGAATAAAACTTCAATGACACATATATGATATATAGAACAAAATTGAGAAGTAATGGTGACAAATGGACAGGTATCCATGTCAGAAAACATCAAGTCAACACAAGAAACTATGGTTTGTGTAGGTAAGCGTGGATAATAATGAATTGAAATCTGTCATGATCAAGACTGGTGTGCAGTCCCTGTTCTGATATTCAGAACGCTCAATCGCTCTACGAAAGGCACACACACATTTCCACGAGAGAATAAGATAGCATAAGACCTCGTCCTACAAAACTATTTTAATTATGTTAGGCTTTGTCTAGGTAATCATGCAGCGCTGTACTAGTATGGGCTAAGTCCTTTATAACACACAAGACCAGCTCAAAGAAACTAAAGAAGCACGACAGTCAATTTTAACAAAGCCATGTTAGCTGAATATATATTACTGTATGAGTTACCAGTTTACCACAGACATACCATGCGACCAAAGAATATTCGAAATATGAGTGTCTGAATCATCAAAGCGCCACTCTGTACCCATTCATATTGACTTTTTACACATTTGTTTGATTCGGCAAGTTATGAGTATTTGTTGGTTTAGTTAATTTTTGCATATTTGCTATAGATCAGTCCTAATTAACAGGATATATATAACATCACAGTTTTCATCTTTAGGGGTGAAATTTTTTAGGATTTGTAGTTCTGCTCTTCAGCTCATCAACCAGGCCATCGCAGTTCTTTTTTTGTTAGCAAAAGCAGTTCCTTGTATCAAGGTGAACTTATGGCGGTATTTGGTACACCTGCTCAGTTCAGTTCAACATGGTGCAGAACATAAATAAGATGGCCTGTCTGCAGGCAAGGCCTACATGCCTCCTAATGTCTCAGTCCTGCAATCACATGACCAACTTCGGAACTACAGCCTGACTCAAATTAATCACTTCAATCCGCATCGCTCCAGCAGTCCAGCACAGTAAAAATATGCCAGAAAACCTACAGTTGGCTTGCCGATTCCCCAGACAGCGGGTCCTAAGCGTGTTATTCTATCGATTATACTAGGTGAGCGCAAAAGGAGTTAGATTTTTCCATGCCGTCAAGACCGGGGTGAAATATTGCGGATGATCGATCGGAACAATGGGAATAAAAAGGAAATAATTACTGGGAACGGGAGGAAGAAAGGGGGTGTGAACCTGCGAGCCGTAGGAGAGGGCGACGTAGGGGTCGCTGGTGTGGGTGAGCGGGTCGGCGATGACGAGGTTGTGTCCCCGCACCACGCGGACGCTGAGCTTTCCGATCACCTGCTCCGACGCCATGGCGCAGACGGTGCTGGTTTTTTCAGACGAATTCTTGGCTTCCAGCACGGCGAGGGGAGGGAATTAAGGAGCTGGCGGCAGGTTGATTGCGGCCAACAGCTGGCGGCCGGCACCGGGTTTTATAGCCCTTGCCTAGCTGGTGGACAATATTAAATTTATCGGGAAATTGTTTGGGCGGACGTGCCATCGCGCTCTCCTCGTGTGTCGCGAGGCGGGGTCGCGGCACGGCCGCAGCGACGGATACCTCCACACACTAGAGTGCAGAGGATGACGCGAAACCCATTTCACGCGTCTGTTTTTTCTTTCCTGTTTCCGAAACATACAAAGTGTGGTAATGTGGTCTAGTATCGTAAGACCTGTTTTGCGTACAACACCGCTTACACAATTCATGTTTTGAACGATTCCTTTTTAAACAGTAGATAAAAAAATGGCGCGCAAACATTCCACTGAAAGACTTTACTAAGACAAAAAAAGATATGTCGTGAAAAAAGGTAGAGGGGGTAGGATGGGTAGTTACATCTCGAAACATGCTTTCGCCCCGCTTTATAAATAAAGCACAAACGGTCGAACCGATACAATGTGATGAGGGGAACTTATTACAAAGCAGATCAAAGATAGGAAAAAGAAAAAACAAAGAGCCAAACTTGCCACCAAGGACAGCGGAACAAGGCTGGACAGACGGGGCTCCCCGACGGCGCTCCAAAGAGAGTAACGACGTAGCACGTCGCCACCGTCGAGACCGGGATGGTCAAGGGTTTTCACCCGGAGCCCTAACAAAGCGAAGGTAACCACAACAGCGCCCCCAAGAGGGTAGCGATACCCGCAGGAATCGTCGTTGTTGGCGCCCAAGCGCAGAGCTTTCGCTCAGAAAACCGTCACACACCGTCTGCACAGTCGGACTGTCCAGTGCTCGTGAGAATGGACTCCAGACCACGATCTAGGAGTTGCTGCCACCAACGCCAGGAACCCCCACCGACCGCTTCTCGCCATCCACACAGCCAAAGAGCGAGGCCATCACCACCATCACGACGCTCGCCGTAGAAACGTCCGTACAGTCCACCTTCCAGGGCCCCGCCCCGGCGTCCACGACCTCGAACAACAGGAAAGACAGCACTGCGGGGTCAGCGAATCGTGAGGGGTAGGAGGTGACCAAACCAAACTCGCGTGGACGGTAGTAGCAGCCAGTAGGAGGAGATCAACCGTCCTCCGCTGCCAAAGGCAGTCGCCGACCGGACGCAGCAGCATGGCCTGTCAGGCCAGATCAGCTAGATCCTGCCGAGACCGGCTAGATCCGGCACAACTAGCCTCGCCGCCGCGCTGCAGCGCCATGGCCGCCGCCACAATCCAACATCAAGTCTAATGTTGCCCCTACCACCGCCAACCTCGCCGAAGACCCACCATGGTTGACTTGGGACGAGCCCACATGAGGACCGACCGCATGTCGCCAACCATGGCAGGGAGAGCCTCAGCACCCCAGCCACTCGACATGGACGTGCCCAGCCCAATCGAACAGCGCATCCAGAAGGACCTGGCCCAGATCGGGGCCCGCCTTGGTCTGTCGGCCACCGGTCTCTAGATCCTGGCTGCGGCACACCGACCCCCCGCCGTCAACACCAGCAAGTCACCGCCGCCGTTCCGACCTCCGCCGCCAGATGAGATCCACCCGAGGAGAGCACCGCC
This sequence comes from Alopecurus myosuroides, assembly GCA_028641055.1. Classification (NCBI taxonomy): domain Eukaryota; kingdom Viridiplantae; phylum Streptophyta; class Magnoliopsida; order Poales; family Poaceae; genus Alopecurus; species Alopecurus myosuroides. Next base: position 366,460,799 of record CM054059.1, on the reverse strand, counting down.
GCCGGCCGCCACCGTCCCGCGCGGAGGCCCCGCGCGCGCGGGTAAGAAGAGCCACCGCCGCCGGCACCGCGCGGGCTTCGCCCGGCAGCTCACGACGGCGACGGCGGAGGGGGGGAGCAGAGGGGAGGACGAGGACGGAGGGGCACGGGGGATCGCCCGGTCGCCCGCGGGGATGACGCGGTAGTTACATGGACGAGTAGATGGAGTCGGCAGCTCTCCTCATCCTGAATTCATGGAGAAGATGATCAACTTGGTCCTTACGAGTAACTTTAACTTGATGCACTATCTCACTTCAACCATTTGAGCGAAATATAGCAAATGGAAGGAAAATCCATAACCCATGTAGCACCTTATCCAAAAGTTCAAGTAATGGTAAATTAGTCCCACTAACTATTGCATATAACAAGAGGTGTGCGAGAAAATCTCATATATTGGAGAAAAGGGCAAAAAGAGTTGACACGTTGAGAGAAGAAAGTGCATTCATTGCGGCAAAAGTGAAAAAAGAGAGACAACCACATTTAGTTACTGACGAAAATTAAACACAAGGTGCATGGGTTCGTGAAAGTCTTGGACATGTAAGCTTATATATCTCGATTAGTTTCTGCCCGCAAAATAGGAATGCTCAAATGCGGGAGCTGCTATTTTTAATCTCCAACCTACCTGATGACATTACGTTAAACCAGACCTGACATAAATGATCTAAACTGTCATTTTCTAAACGTATCACGGCTGATCTCCACGATAATCTTCTCCTACTAGCTGTCGTAACACGCTCCATTGAGCGCCCTCCCATCGCTGTCATGTTACTCGCGCACTCTCACTCTTTGCTTAGGTGTTCAAGAGTTACAGCTCGCAGACCCTGACCTCACAACCGCTCTCTCGAGCAAAGATCGATTAGTTTGACTAGACTTGAAAGACCGGATATCCTTACCTCGCCACCACTCCCTGAAGACAGCAAGTTCAATTAGTTTGGCCGTTGGATATTTTCAATGAGCACAGAGATGCTTACACATGTGCCGCTTGGACAGCAACCTTGCTTGTTTCTTTCGCAGCCTTGAGCAGCTCGTGCGGCTTTTGATATACCTGGCATCCTAGCCTCTCGTTGACCCTAGCTACTAGTTTACTTCATGATAGACGGTTGAAGTATTTTATTTGTGATGATAGTTCTTATGGCGTTTTCAGTTACACGATCACGGAATGTGTAAAAACATATTTATATCATGCTCAATATTGAAGAGGAAAGCATAACCTCAACCCGTTCACAAAATGAATACCGCAAAATGCCAACCCGTATACCATGTTTATAGTTTCCTTTTTTTCGTTTTTAGTGACCGAAAACCGCTCAGTCAGACTAGACTCCGTAAAAATGGACTGTAAAATCGGATATTCCTTAGGGCATCTCCAGTCGCCCCCCCAGAGCCCCCCATGCGGCCTTTTTAGCGCCGGAAACGGCGAATAGCACCGTTTCCGCACCAGTCGACCCCCCCAGAATCCCAAATGGCGCCGAAACTGCGCTATTTCGCGCCGCGGCACCCAGGCCAAACCCAGTCCGCTGGGTTCGGCTTGGGGGGGCGAAAATGCGCTGCAGCCCGTGCGGGCCAGCTCTGTCAGTGACGCGGCGCAAAAATGCGGGAACAGAAACCCCCCGTGATCATCTTCTCGGCTCCCGCGTCGGTCAAAGGCTGCCGACGTTTATGGCGTGGCGGCCGCCCAGTGCATGCGCCCGTTCAAAGGCTGCCGGCGTAATGGCGTGGCGGGCGGCAGCGAGGGGACGCGCCGCAGTAAATGCCCGGCAGGCTACAAAAGCCCCCCGCCGCTCGCCGCCCGCCCCCCATTCTTCCACCTCGCTGCTCCCTCGCCCTTCTTCCTCGGCGCTCTCCTCTCTCCCCCGTGCTCTCTCCTTCCTCCACGCAGATGGCCAACTACGACGACGCCGCAGCCGCCAACGGATGGCGCCGCCGCCACCTTCGCCGGAACGAGGCGTGGGCGTTGTATCGGGCGGGCTACCCGTGCCCGCCGGACATGCGCCTCCCGAGTTCCGGCGGAGGCCAGCCTCACGGGACCCTCAGCGTGGGCGGGGTGCCCGTGCCCCCGCTCCCTTCAACGGACGCGGAGTTCCGGCAGGCCATCGCCGAGGTGCGCCAAGGCCTGCCGGCGGACGAGGCCGCGCGGCTCCACTGGAGGCCGCACGGCTAGGACGTCTTTTGGTGGCAAGAGCTCCAGCGCCGCCGCGACGCCGACCTCGCCGCCCAGGGCAACAACGGCCCCCGTCGAGGGCCGCGCCAACAGCCACGGGCGCAAGCGCTGGTGGGGAGGCCAGCACCGCACTCTCGAGTGGGTGCTGGATTACTTCCACGCCGGCAACGATCCCCGCCTGGAGATGCCGCCCCGCCAGAACCCCTCGCGGAATCCTCGGCGGATGGGCGGCGGCTCGTCGTCGGCCACGTCGTCCTCCTCCGGCGCGCAGTCCATGTCGCTCACCCCTCCTCTTATGAACTCTGGCGCGCCAGTCCCCAGGCGCGGCGGCGGCGCCCTGCGCATCGGCGAGCCACGCCAGCGGCAGGACGCCGGCTTCGAGCGCACCGTCCGCCCGAAGACTGAGGCGGACGAGGACGAGGACGACGAGGAGTGGCCCGACCTCAAGTTCGCCGAGGAGCTGGAGCTCCAGCGCCGCCTGCTCGCTGAGGCCGAGCAGCGCAAGGCGACGCGCGAGCAAGAGGCTGCCGTCAACGCGGCCCGCCGCTGCATTCCTCCCCCGCCGCAGACGAGGGAGATCCCGTACGTCGTGCTCGACCCCGACTCCGACGAAGAAGCCGAGGTCCTGCGAGCCCTCGCGGTGAGCAGGTGGGGCGACTCCGGCGCGGGGACGAGCAACAATGGCTGCGGCGACCCCGGCCAGGGGACGAGCAGGCGCGACGGCGACAGCCCGGACGACGACGACAGCCAGGCCATCGCTGCGTGCCTAGGACTGAAGTAGTTTAGTTTGTTTTAGTTTAAATTTGCGTCTGTTAGTTTAAATTTGCGTCGAAAATGTATGAACTTTGCGTGAATCAATAAAATACGCCGAGTTTCAAATCTCGAGTTTTTTGGGCCGAAAGTTGGGCTCGGGGGGCGACTGGGAAGACTGCCCCCAAGGTTCCAGATTAGCGCTGTTTGGCGCCGCGGCGGACCCAAAACGGCGGCGTTTTGGCCCCTGGAGGGGCGCAACGGCTGGAGATGCCCTTAGTCTTCTTCTTACCCCCAAACATCGCCGTACATTCATAATCTTTTTCGCCAAATTAGACATCTTTTATGACCGAATCTATTACATCGCTTCATGTCTGAGCCAGCTAGTAGGCTATGCTACTAGAGCAGATCCATTGAATTTGCTAACTACTCCCTCCGTTTTAAAATAGATGATGTATGGACAAATGTAAATCATCTATTTTTAAAATGGAGCGAGTACAAATAACTAGATACGGATCAATCTACTTTTTGAAACGAGCTAGTTGAGCTAGCTGGCGATCAATCGAGCTAGTTGAGCTAGCTGGCGATCAATCGATCGGTCCTTATAAGCTACTCCCTCCGTTCAACAATAGATGACTTCCACATATCTAGATATGGATGTATCTAGACACATTTTAGTGTCTAGATACATCCATATATAGATAGGTGGAAGTCATCTATTGTTGAACGGAGGGAGTAGCTAGCTAGCACAAGCTGAGAAGCACGCTCGGCGCCTCGCCCGCGCCAGCATGCGTGTAGCAGCGGCCGGCGAGCTCGTCTGCACGGCCACGTCTTGAGCACGTCCGGTGCGAATCTTTTTTAGATAAAAGGCATCGCATGTCCTACTTGAAATTAATAAAGCAAGTAGTTTAGATTAAAACAGATGGAGTTTAATACATGCTGGTGGCCTACAGCTTCGCCAAACTGAAAGAGGAAAACGGGGCCGGTCTCCCCCGCGACAAACCGGAAGGACAAGCTACGAAGAATGCGGCGGGGGGAGTGGTGGAGGTAACAACGAGCGGAAAATGTCCTTGAGTCCGGTAGCGAGCTGCAGAAGCACCGTCTTGTCCGGCTCCTTAGTGAGATTTTCCCAAACCTGCACAAACATTGTCATTTTGAAAATTACATCAGCTGGACGCTTTGGAGCAATGGATTCGATTGCTAGTTTATTGCGAGTGAGCCACAGGGCCCAGCCTAACGCCGCGAAGAGCACCCAAGTGGTGCGACGTTGACTCTCTAACAAGGACTGCTGAATGGCGAAGAACTGGGGGAAGGTGGCCGGGCTCCAGCTGCAACCCAGCAGCTGCCTGATCACGCTCCAGCCCAGCCTGGCCAGGGAGCATTTGAACACTATATGCACCGCATCTTCGACCTCACTGCAGAGCGCGCAGAACCGGCGGGCCGGAGAGGAGTGTCCAAAGAGTTTGTTCCGCGTCGGAAGTATATCAAGGGCAAGTTGCCAGAGAAAATCTTGACTTTGAGAGGAATATGCGCCGACCAGATGTCCCTACACATTACGATCGTCGCCCCGCGCACGAGTTTGTTGTACATCGAGGCCACCGAGAAGCGGCCCGAGGTCTCTAGAGCCCAAGAGATCGAGTCTGCCCCCGCAGTGAGACCCACCTTAGCCAGCTCCGAATTCAATCTAAGTCATTGATCCGCGCATAGAGGGGAGAAGTTGCGTCTAAAGCGTATCCCCTCGGGTTCGAAAGCCGTGGCAACAGAGATGTCTGGAAGAGCGCATATCTCAAATAACGTGGGGAATTTATCCCTAAGGGGGCCCTCCCCGGTCCACCAGTCCAACCAAAACAGCGTTCGACGGCCGTCTTGGACGGAGAACCTGGCCCCCAGCTTGAAGAGATGCTTGATCTTGTGGAGGCTAAGCCAGAATTGGGAGCCCCCCCGTGGCTCCACAGCGAAGATGTTAGTCGCCTCGGGGTATTTAGCAGTGATGATGGAGTGCCAGATCGAGTCGTCGTCTTGAAAAAGCTTCCAAAGCCATTTGAGAAGGAGCGCCTTATTCATAAGCTTGGTATTGGTCAACCCCAGACCCCCACAGTCTTTGGGCCGACAGACCGCTGGCCAGTTGACCATGTGTCCTCTACGTTTGTTACCCGCTCCCTCCCAGAAGAAGCGCGCCCGGATCGAGTCAAACTTCTCATGCACCCCATCCTGCAGCAAGAAGAGCCCCATAACGTAGGTGGGTAAGGCATCGAGACATGCGTTGGATAGGATCAACCTCCCTCCCGAGGAAAGTAGCCTACCCATCCACACCTCGACTCGCGCGCCCAGCTTTTGAACCAGGAAGTTCCATTGATCGATAGTCAACTTTCTGTCCGAGATAGGGAGGCCGAGATAGAGGAACGGGAAGGAGCCCAGCTTGCAGTTGAGCATGTTGGCGATGCGAATCTGCTCATCCTGGGTTCTCCGAGAATGAAGGCCTCCGATTTGTGGAAGTTGATCCGGAGCCCAGACATCTCCTCGAAGCAAAGCAGTAGGAATTTCAGGTTGGCTATGTCGATGTCTTTATTCTGGATTCGGATGATGGTATCGTCCGCATATTGCAGGTGGGAGAGCCCCCCAGGAAACAAGTGGGGGACCACCCCACTAATATGCCCCGCAGTGCATGCTGCGGAAAGAATGGCCGAGAGGGCTTCGACAATAAAATTAAACAAAAGGGGTGAGAGAGGATCCCCCTGGTGCACCCCTCGTTTGTTACGGAAGTAAGGGCCGATCTTCCCATTGATTGAGATTGCCGTTTGCCCTCCGGCGGTTAGATGCTCAATACGATGAATGAAACCTTGGTCGAACCCTTTTCGTCTGAGGACCTCGATAAGGAAGGACCAATTAACGCGGTCGTAGGCTTTTTTGAAGTCTAATTTGAGCAAGCCCCCCAGCTTCTTGACCCTCAATTCATGAACCACCTCGTGAAGGGCCAGGGCCCCGTCCAAGATGAACCTGCCTTTGAGGAAGGCAGTCTGGTTAGGGCTGATCACTCTGTTAGCAATTGGGTCCAGGCGTGAGGCAAATGCTTTGGAGATGATCTTGAATATGACATTGATCAAGGCAATGGGTCTGAATTGTGAGATCTGGTCCGCCCCTTTGACTTTCGGAATTAGCGAAATGACCCCGAAGTTCAGGCGGGAAACGTCGATACGACCAAGGATAAAGTCATTAAGCATATTCAGCACTCCCAGCTTGCATAGAGGCCAGCATCGCCGGAAGAAGGCTACCGGAAACCCATCCGGGCCAGGAGCCGTGTTCTCTTTCATGTCCCACACTACTGCTTCAAGTTCCGCCTCGGAGAAGGTAAGCAGTAGCCCCTCGTTCTCAGCCCTCGAGACTCGCCTTTCTTCCGTCCACATGTTAGGGACCAGACCCAGGCGGCGAATAGTCTCAGTACCTAGAAGGTTGCGATAGTACGCATAGATATGATCTTGGATGTGGAAGGGGTCGCTAATCGGTCCATCCGGCGAAATCAGCGTAGTGATGACGCATTTCCTTCGTCTTCCATTCGCCACTGCATGAAAGTAGGATGTGTTTGCATCCCCTTGCAAAGCCCACCTAACCCTCCCACGTTGGCGCCAGTACTCCTCTTCCTGCTGGAAGATCGCAAGCAGTTGGTCTTCAAGGTGGTATCGGAGAACCCACTCGTCCTCGTCGATGCCCACCGAGTCCGCTTTCTCGTCCAGAGACTTAATATGGGCGAGGAGATTAATCTTACGCAGTCTGGCCTCTCTACCCTGATTTCGGCTCCACTCACGGAGGTACTGTCGCAGGCCCCCAGCCATGTGTTTCCACCAGTCAAGGATATCACGGCCCCCTACCCGCGACATGAGGGTGGTCCAGTGTGATTGGAGCAGGTCCTTGAAACCCTCGATCTCGAACCAGCCTAACTCGAAGAAGAATCGGTTGGAGCGGATTGGGGGGCCCTTGCCCGAGTCCCAGATGAGAGGGCAGTGGTCTTAGCCCAGGATTGGGTCCGTGGCAAGGGAAGACAGCGGGAAGAGGGCATCTAGCTCGGGGTCGATCAGCACACGGTCTAAGAAACACCGCACTGGGTCGCGCAGACGATTCGTCCAAGTGTATCTGGCCCCCGACCGTGGTAGCTCAGTCAGAGCCCACTCTGCTATATGATCGTTGAACAACTCGATGCGCTGCCAATTTATATTACCGTTTTTCTTGTCCTCGGCTCGCCTAAGAAGATTGAAATCGCCTCCCATGAGCACTGGGAAGCGAGACGCAGCTACTTTGGCAGAAAGCTCTGCTAAGAAAGTTGGGGAGTCGGCGTGTCTAGCTGGGCCGTAAACCCCAATGAAAGTCATGATTTTATTATCCGCACGAATGAGACAATTGACGCTCAGGAAAGATTGACCCCTGTCAATACTTTCCACCTCAAAGGCGCTATCCGGCAGGCCCAACAGGATGCCCCCTGAACGGCCCGACACAGGCAGCCAACACTAGAAGAATTTTTCCCCGACCTCCAAGCCCTGGAGTTCGAAGTCGGAAAAGTCCTGTTTCATGGTCTCTTGGAGCACTAGAATGTCGATGCTATGGTTGCGAAGGAGTTCCCTAATCAAAGTCCGACGCCCCTTGCACCCAAACCCCCGGATGTTCCAGAACAAAATCCGCATTATAACTGTGCGCCTTCGGCCCGTGCTTGGCGGGTCACTGGGCGCCGTCCTAGCGGCGCCGCAGATTCGAGCGTTTCCTAACTTGGAGGGAGGGTGGGGCTTTAGCCGCCCCCTCCCCTGGGCACCCCAAAGGTGAGCCCACTTCACCGGGGATAGAGGCCTTGGGAAGGGCCCTGGGGGCGTCGCTGGTTGGGGAGATTGCCGCAGCGATAGAGGCCACCGTCATCTCCAGGTCTGGGCTAACAGCCCGCACCTCGGCAGCTAGCGCCGGAGCCGTAGCATCTCCTGGTCCGCTCGCAGCCCCAGCAGCAGAGTCCCCTGACTCCGCCGCCACCGCGGCCAGCGCCGCCGCCGCACGTACACTAGCCAAGTTTGCCTGCGCCAGCTCATTGGCCCTAATGATCGAGATAGTTTCTACCGGGGGTCCGCAGGCTGATTGGAACATCACATCGCAGTCGGCGGCCACCGAGAGGAGATGTCCATCTGAGAGATTATGAAGAATTGCGAAGATGTGGTCCGCGTCCGTACCTGTGGGTTGCTTGAGGGAGGGACCGGTATCCTTGTCGGCGGCGCATCTCACAGCCTTGTCGAGCATCGAGTCCGCCGCAGCACCGCCCGCGCGTGAACTCAGCTTAGCGGGTTCCACTGCTGTTGCCTTCGACCGCAGGCCCCTAGCCACCGGCGCGGCGAGTGCTAGCACGGACGCTGCCTCCCGCAGCGGCCCAAGCATCACCGCCGGGGGCGGCGCCGGGCGTCCAGCGGCCTGCGACTCCTCCACCATGGCAACCACCTCGGAAGGAACCGCGGGCGCACAGACCCGGGAGGGGCGATCATGATTCGCCTTGCTGCGGCGCTCCTTGGCGATGGCGGCGGGAGGACCGACAAGGGCCGCAGACGGAGCCGGCGAGAAGTCGAGGCGGCGGACCTTGGACTGGGCGAGGTACGGTCTGTCCGCCCTGGAGGAGGAAACGTCAAAGGTACCGGAGGGTGACAGAAGTGTGGCATCACTGGCAATGGAGTAAGCTGGAGCGTCGGAAGAGAGTTCGAGTTGCGCGGCCGACACGATCGCCCCAAGCGATTTGAAGATATCTCCGTCCTCAGTCAAATTCGAGCCGTATTGAGATAAAGTAGTCTTGGGCAGCGTGGGAAGCATGTTTGGAGGAGCCGCAGAGACCGTGGCCCCGCCCGGAGGGGGATCGCGACCGACCCGTCCTTGGGGCCCTGCTTGGCGCTCTTGGAAGGGAGAGAGTTGGCCCTGGCCCGCTCCCTCTCCCGAGAACGTCGACTGTCCCAGTCCTCCCCCTCATCTTCCGAGGATTGCGTATCATCATCATCCGGGTCGTCGTCATCCTCCCTAGGATGACTGGGAGGGGGGAGGGGGGTGATTTGGCCTTGTCCACTTCTTGTTCCACCGGTATGCAGTACCCTTGCATATTGACAAATAAGGTGATGGAGGTGGGTAGCTGCAGCGGGGCTCGGCAAGCGAACTTCATGCGGATTTGCTCCCGGTCGCCCGCCAAGGAACCCCGGTCCACTTCCAGGGGCACCCCGATCTCCAATGTGGCGCCCATCAAGTACGACTCGTCGCGGAAAGGGGGGGACCTCCAGCAGCCTCACCCAGACAGGGGAGAGGGATTCTGACGCCCTCGGGTCCCCTTCCGAAGCGGATACCACTGCCCTAAATTCCGTGATAGGCAGCGTCAACCCGTCCCCACGGGTGGCCATGCGCAGCAGCTCGCGGGAGGGGAAGACGAGTCAGAACTCCGTCGGCCCGAGCTGCTGGACTTGCCAATCCCAATTCTCATCGGCCAATTCCTTGAATTTGTCCTCAACTTCTTCAACAGAGAAATCCCCTTTCTCAATCACCACGGTCGCCACGTTAGGAGTGGATTTTGGCATCTTCTCTGCGGGAACCGCCAGGTGGAAGAAGCCCCGGCCCCCAGGCCCGCTCCCACCCAGTGGAGTTTGCACTGTATCGCTCCCGGACACATCGCCGACTAGTGTCCTTTCACCTCGCACTTGACGCTGTACGGATCGCCATGGCAGGCTGCCTGGAAATGCCCTTGTTGCCCACACTTGAAGCAGATGGTCTTTGCGGCGTCCGGCGGAGCCGGTTGGGCCCCCCAACCGGAGTGGAGTTGGAACCAGAGAGCCGCGGAGCAGGGCGCGCCCCGGCCCTCCCCGCCTCTTGTCCCCGCGCTCCGGTGTTCTGGATCTGGGCCCTTAGGCGGTTCTCTTCCTGTTGGTCCGCCTCCCGACGCCGGAGAGCTTCATCACGCTCCCGCTGCGCCCGGCGGGACGTCTCCCTTTCACGTTCGCGGTCGAGCCGCAGTCGAAGATCCGCCTCTTGGCCACGGTCCCCACCGCGGCCAAGTAGCGCTTCCCCCGGCGATCTCCAGCGCGCCGCTCCCGATCCATCCTAACCAGCCGGTAGGAGAGACCGCCCGTGGACGAGATGTGGGGGAGGAGGAGTTTCGCTTGCGGACAGTGGTGGCGGCTGTCAGGAGAGGATAGGGTGGAGGAATGAGAGAGTGCTGGATGTAGGGTTTCGGGGGTGAGCCACCCCCTAAAATACCTGAGCGGTTCCCTGGGCCGGGCCCCCCCCGTAACCTGCACCGCGGGCGCCGAACGCGGCCCACCAACCGGTAAGTTGGCAGGCGCACATGTTAATCCCACTTGCGGGCCCAGTCCCCCTAAGCTCCTGGCCTGACCGAGCTTCCTGGGCCGAGGCCCAACAAGGATCCAACCTTCCTCGCTCGTCTCCCCCGAGCGAGCTAGGGTATCCTTAGCCGCCGCCGTCACCGCCTCCGCCTCCGGCCTTTGCCCCGCCGGCGCGGCCCGTGGCGACAGAGGCACCTGCACCGAGCCTACCAGGATCTCCAGCTCCCCTTGAACCGGAGGTGAGGCCTTCCCGGGCCCCTGCGCAGCGCTCCCCACCGGAGGGAAATCCCGCAGCGACCACGGCGGACCCCGGAGCTCCGCCTCCCCACCCCGATGAGGAGATGAAGCAGCAGCAGCAACGCCCGGCGCCATCTCCGCAGGTCCCGGCGATAGGGGAGCCACTCCCAGAGCCGCCCCCCAGAAAATCTCCGATGGAAGCCGCCCCACGCGGTTCCATGGATGCGTCCTCGACGCCCTCGTCGACAGAGCGCGCCTCCGGTGACGCCGCGCAGAGGGAGCGCCCCACCTCCAACTCCGCCATTACCGAACGCTCCCTGCGGCCGGCCCTCTGGCGAATCTTGGAGCCTGCGCGCGACGGCGAGGCAGTCGCATTTCCATCGCCCTTGGCGTCGCCCTGCGAGACGCGTACCCGACGCGTTAAGCACATCCCTCGATCGATCTTTTTTCTTCGGTGCGAATCTTCGAAAGGTAGTACTCCTTTCGTCTCAAATTAACTGTCATAAAGTTAAACAAAAATGAATATATCTAATGTATTAAATTATGTCTAGATACATCTATTTTTTCATCTTTGTGACACTTATTTTGAGACCGAGGGAGTATATGATTTTGCTAGAGCCGCGAGAAATCGACGGCTGGAATTTTTGGCACAAACAGCGGTGCAGCAAGAAATCGGCGAAATTCCGGCCAGTTTGTGGCCTCTATACTGCCCTCCAAAAGATAAACATAAAGGTATTGGAGCCTCACATTCTTAGTGCCCTGTAAAACTTTTACAGTTTCGCAAACTTTTACATAGTCTATTCTGCATAAAAAATGGACCAAAACCGTATTACCCACCGGAATTTTACAGGTGCCAGGAGGGATAAGGGGTCTACTAGAGATGCTCCTAGTGCTTTAATTTTTTCATAAAGTTTTGGTGAATTGTCCGATACCTGATAATATTTGTAACTCGTCTCACACACTGTACACGATCAATGAAGGTGTACAACATATTTATCATCTTAAACATTACTTCCTCCGTATCGAAATGTAATATGTTTTAACGTTTTCTAAACTACATGTAGTGTGGCATGAACATGCATGTATATACTAAAACGCATCTAGATACGTTTTTGTTTCGAAGCTAGGCAAAAGATTTGCCATTTTCATTGAATAAGAAGGGAGATTTTTAGAGTTAGAAGGGCCCTAGAACAAAGTCTAGGGCTTAAGCGCGCATGGGATCAATCTCCCGGAATTACAATGCCTAAACGGTGGTTGCCGGCCAAGACCCAAAGCTTGTCTTCCTCTTTGATCTTAGAGATGATAACATCAGCGGTGGCGGATTGATGACGGAAGACACAACTATTTCTTTCTTTCCAAATTTCCCACGAGACGAGCATAGTCAAAGACGCCAAAGTCTTCCTAGCATTCCCATGCGGAATAACGAGATTTGTCTACCAATCCTTAACATTGCCTTCATTTGCCCAAAGCGCAGGAAAGATGTTGGTAAATCCACACCAAGAAAGGATCGCCATCCAAATCCTAGAGGAGAACCGACATTTGAAGAGGAGGTGTGCCGCCGATTCTTGGACTTGATTGCATAGGGGGCAATTTCCACAATTTCGCCATCCGCGCCGATGGAGGCGGTCCGACGTCCACACCCTATTTTGGATTACCAACCAAGCAAAGATCTTGCATTGAGGGGTGCCCAAGGTTTCCAAATGACTTGGTTCATGTATGTGTTCACCAACCCCTCAAATTGCATCTTGTAGGCGAACGAGCTGGTGTAGACGCCTTCCTTTCTGAGCTTCCATCGGATGGCATCTGGAATGCCGGGAATGAGGATGACGCTTTGCACAAACTCCCAAAGAGTGACAAATTGTTGGAGATGTTCAATGGAGAGGTTGTGCGTGTTGAGGTTCCGCACCCAAAGGTCATTGTCAATAGCTTTAGCAACCGAGAAATTTCTTTTCTTGGCAATGTCAAAGAGCTTCAGAGCAATATCCATGGGGCTTTGTCCAAGAAACCAAGAGGACTTCCAAAACATAGCTTTTTGACCATCTCCAACCGTGACTTTCGTGGCCGCTGCAAAAAGGTCACGATCATGGTCATTGCAAGGGTTTTCGAGGCCAACCACGCTTCGGAGTCATCAACCCAATGTAGCCAAAGCCACCTAATCCTCAAGAGGGAAGCAAACTTCTGGAGTTGCAAATACCAAGCCCACCAATCTTGGTGGGGCGGCAAACGGTCTCCCAATTCATCTTGCACTTTCCACCAAAACGTTTTTCACACCCGGACCTAAGGTAAGCACGTCAGAGCGCGTCGATTCTCTTGATAACCTCCTTAGGGAGATCAATAGAGGTGAGGTCATAGATGGCTTGGTAAGCGAGGAAGGCTCTAGCAAGAACACGTCTCCCGACCATATTGACGTTCTTCCAATTTCCCGTGGACAATTTGCCGGTGAGCTTATCTTCAAAAGTTTGAAGGTCAATTTGGCGCAACCTCGTGATTCTATGAGGAGGCCAAGGTACTGATGACCCATAAGTATAGGGTATCGTAACAATTTTCGAGGAAAGTAAAATCCAAATTTATTGATTCGACACAAGGGGAGCCAGAAAATAAATATAAAATTTAACAGATGAATTGTCAGTTCAGCTGCACCTGAAAGTAAACTTACTTGGCACAATTTATCAGTAGCAACGGTGATATAACAACAACAGTAGTGAAGTAACAGTAGCAATAGTGTAAAGTAGACAACAATAATGATCTCAGTAAACAATAAGATTAAATTATTGTAGGAAGAAGAAAAGGTGTATGGGCGTTGCATGGATGAAATAGTTCATATAATAATCATAACACGGGGCGATTGCAGATAAACAATAATAAAGCATCCAAGTACTAAAATAAACATAGGCACGTGTTCCGTATATAGTCGTACGTTCTCGCAATGAGAAACTTGCACAACATCTTTTGTCTTGCGAGCCCGTTGCAGCGGGGCCTCAAGGGAAACTACTGAAAATTAAGGTACTCTTTTTAATAAATTACCGGAGAAAATCATTAACATTTCATGAACACACGTAATCCTCACATCACAGCCTTCCCCTCCAGTTATCCCAATTGTTGTAACTTTGGGGCCTCGGGTTCCGGACAATTACATGTGTATACAACTTGATGTATGATCTAATACACAATTATCTTCATGATACAATAACATGTTCAAATATGAGAATATGGCACTCGGGATCTAGTGACAAGCATCAAGCACAACAAGTTACAACAACGATAGATAGCACTAACAACGGATACTAGGCATCATGCCCTAACAATCTGGCAATTATTACATGAACGATTTCATCCAATCCCTACCATCCCTCTCAACCTACATCGGGGATTACTCACACATGGATGGGAGAATCATGCACGATTGGTGGAGAGGTGGTGGCGATAACGATAACGATGATCTCCTCCGAATCCATGTCCCGACAGGGTGCCAGAACAGGAACTTCTGACCTCCGAATTGAGTTTCGAGGAGGCGGTGGCGCTCAGGTGTGTTTTAGTGGAATATGACGAACCCCTGGGAGTTTTTAGGTCATAAGACTTAAGTAGTCGAAAGGGCGGCGTTAGGGGGCCACCGATGCGACCACGCCACAGGAGGGCGCGGTCCCACCCCCTGCCGCCCTGGGGTGTGGCGTGGTGGCCTGGTGTGCCACCTCCGACTCCGCTTCTAGCTCCACTGGTCTTCTGGAAAATAGGAAGTTTGCGACAGTTTTTGGCGATTTTCCCGAAAGCTGACTTTCTGCACAAAAATAAGACACCATGACAATTCTGCTGAAAACAACGTTAGTCTGTGTTATTTCCATCCAAATCATATAAATTAGAGGTAAAACAATAGCAAAAGTGTTCGGGCAATTAGATACGTTTTGGACGTACCAACTCCCCCAAGCTTAGCTTGTTGCTTATCCTCAAGCAATTCAGTTGACAGACTCAACGCGATAATAAAACTTCTACAAACACATTTTCTCATATGATGTATACATACTTAAACTGTGATAAAAACATAGGTATCTCATAATAGTATATATGTAAATAACGAGACTTGTTAATCATGCAACAATGAAAAGATTCCAACATATTAAGAGTAAATGACCTGAAATATATCTATGTGCAGGATTGCAATGTTCGTAACAAGACATGCTAAAGTGGTATCTCGCTTGCCTGTATTTGGATAGGAAAACATAAATGCCAGGGCACCTCTTAAGTTTAAATGAAGACTAGATATAAAGATTTCAGAAATAAAAAAAATCAAAGTTATACCACAGTTAACCGTATTCTGGGACAAGTACATTACACTATGGCAATTATGCTCTCAAATAAGTGCTCAAAGAAAGGATGGTGACTCAACATAAAAGTAAAATATTGGCCCTTCGTAGAGGGAAGCAGGGATTTATAATGTGCTAGAGATTTTTATTTTTAAAACAGAGGTAAAATTGGTTTTGGGAGGTGGTTGTTCCTGTCAACAAATAGTAATAGCGATCTTATCATCTTCCATGCTAAACAAGTTTTAGAGCGGTTTCGTGATGTTAGGCATTTATAGCATGCACTTTATATAGTTTGGCACTCCTCCCAACCTTTGCTTTCACAAACCATGGCTAACCGAATCCTCGGGTGCCTGCCAACAATCACATACCATGGAGGAGTGTCTATTTTCATTAATTTTTAATATAGTGGTCTAACCAGCTCTTGTGCAAAAGAAAAGTGGATAAGCAGATGTAAGATGCTAGTCCGAGGAACTAAATTTAGCATGGAAGATAATAATATCTACTACAACGTCCTCATGAGCTAAAAACAGTTTCACAAAACGAGAAGTATTTTGAAAGTTTTAAAGGTAGCACATGAAAATTTACTTGGAATGGTTTGAAATACCATGTATAGGAATTTATAGCGGACTCTTTGGAACAACTTGGTTTTACGGATTTGGATGCATGAGCAGCATTCCCGCTCAGTACAAGTGAAGGCTAGCAATACACTGGGAAACGATAACACGAGAGCATAACTGTCATAATCATATTTGCGACAAAATAAAATTAACAGTGGCATAAAAATGACACTAAACTGTGTTGTCAAAATAAATCATCGAGGCTTTAATTGACTTTGTTTTTGGTCATAAAAATGTGTGAGCATGTGCCAGGTCGATTCAAGTAAATCATTTAGAGAAGGATACCACAATACCATATCATTTTACGAATAAAACAATGCAAGCAAATATCTAGATGGCGTGTTATCTACAATCAGCAAATTGGAATTGATCACGAGAAGACATGAATTTAACAAGTAAACATTAAATAACATAGCCACTACCATGACTAACTAAGCATGTTCACATGGATAAGTATATGTACAAAAATGAAAGCAAATAGAGTTCATACCAGACTCTCACCACATCCGAGTTGTCGAATAGCGTCATTATTGCCTTTCACTTGCATGACTTGAATGATAGGAAACGAAAACCAAGCCACAAGTGGAGTCACGGAAGACTGTTGAACTCTGCAACAACTATACAAACCGAAAAACATTAACAAGACTAGGAAAACATGGAAGATTCAGGCACGACCCGCTGATTTGCTGGAGTTCTACCGAGGGTTTACAAATGATGATGACCATGCAACCTAGCGCGACAAGGTAAGAAACATTCAGTTCCCAGCTATTAGATACTTGACTTACTATCTTGCTACCAGTGTTCTTAGTAGGGAAAACACTAGTGATATTTCAAATTAGCATTTAGCTTCTCTGGCTGCTGCACTTAATGATAATCATAAGTACAACCTTGGTTCTCTCATTGCTCGCCGCGTAGCTACTAGAGTTCCCATTTATGGGGCTATTATTGCTGCGAGTATATTAGCTGCTCTTTGCCTTTCTGTTGCTCCAAATGATGAGTTGCTAGCCCCACAGAGGCTTGATCTTGCTGCCATGAAAGCTCATCACTTTGTTACTGCTAACTCTAGTGTTGTAAATCTAGTATATAGAATTTATTTACGGATGGATATGAAAGGAAAGTCCCTTTTCCATAGCCTGGTTTGTTAAGTATTTGTAGGGGGCCGTGGTCGCGCCCAAAGGAGGAGCTGGACGAGCAGCTACGCATGCGTGGTTTCCATGTGCAGCACGACCCCAAGTATTAGGAAGGGCACGATGCGCTCTCCGAGGACTACACTGTGCATTATACCAGGGCGTCTTCGAGATCATCTCAGAAGGATGGCCCATCCCCATCACACTATGGAGGCACCACTTCTTGGCCCTCTTGGTATTGATCTCCACTTAGACCAAAAGCCTAAGCTTGGGGAGGTATGCCGACATCACACTCATTTACATATAATGTTTTTGTCGGTTCTTTGTATATCCACGTTTTTGTTTCTTTCGTTTTGTTTGGTTTTTATTGTTTTGTTTCTGCTTTCCAAACCACAAAAAGACCAAAAATATTTATGTTGTTTCTCTTTATTTTTTTCGTTAGTTTCTTCTGTTGGTTTGCTTTACTTTCTAGTTTTGGTTTAATATTCAAAAATCCAAAAAGATTTTGATTTGTTTGCTTGTTTCCTTCTGTTCTTGTTTTAAATTCGAAAGCCCAAAAAATATTTGTTGTCTTCTTTGGTTTTGTAATGTTTAATGCAGAGTTCAATAGTCCACCGTGACTCCGTTGGAGCTTGGTTATCATTTTATATCGTTTAATCCACACAAGTGAAGAGCAATAATGACGATTTACGACGATTCAAGTTCGAGTGAGAGGCTGGTATGAACTCTGTTTGTTTTCATTTTTTTACATATACTTGATAGGTCATAAACGTATCCCTAATTTCTGATGTTTCATGTTGTTTTCGTGTTATTTCCCACATGTTTTCCTTACACTTTATGTCATTTTTATCAATGTCCCGGGACTAACCTATTGACAAGATGCCATAGAGCCAGTTCCTGTTTTCTGCTGTTTTTAGTTTCAGAAAAGTTGTTCAGGAAATATTGTCGGAATTGGACGATTCAAAATCCATAAGTCTTAGAAGTCCCCGTGGGTCCAGGAAGTCCCAAAGAACCCCGGAGGGGGGCACAGGGTGGACACACCATGGGGTGGCGCGGGTCCTCCCCTGGCCGCGCCACCAGGTGGTGTGGACCCCCTGGCCACCCCCTGGCATCTCCCTCTCGCCTATATATGCCTCCCGATGCATAAACCCTAAATGAATCGGCCTTTTCCACCAAAAACATCCGTAACTCCGCCGACGCTGATAAGTTTTGGGGGACAGAAATCTCTGTTTCGGCACCCTGCCGGGACGAGGAAGTGCCACCGGAGCCATCTCCATCGACTCCACCGCCATCTCGATCGCCGTTGTCGTCTCCTATGATGAGGAGGGAGTAGTTCTCCCCCGGGGCTGAGGGATCTACCGGTAGCTATGTGTTTCATGTCTCTCTGCCATGGTGTGATCTTTATGTGATCGTGAGCTTTGTAATCCAGTTGAATAAGTAGATGTTACTCTTCATCTGTTATGCTACTCGAGTGGTTTTTTATGAGATCTCCAAAAAAATATTGATCACGGTGTAAAGGTGACAATGTGTGCACCGTGTGGTTTAGCATGATATTTATATCTTTTGTTGGATGACCCTATGAAATTGTGGTGTTTCTCGAGTACCTTCTAGGGCGCTCATAGTGACAACGTGGGGTTAACTAGACATGGGAATGCGACTTTGAGGAGTGCTTTTTGCAGCCCTACGCAATGAATTGGTGTTTGTTATTCAACCGGAGAATGGTTCGGAGTAGCATAGTGAAGAGAGATATTTATGCATTAAATTATGTTATCATTGTTGGGAGTGTCCACTAGTGAAAGTAGGATCCCCAAGCCTTGTTTCTAAGCATTGAAACACCGTTTTCAACCAGTTCTGCTACATGTTTGCTTGCTGCCATTTTTATTTCAGATTGTTATTACCACTTATAATCATTCATATTACTTGTATTTCACTCTCTCTTCGCTGAACTAGTGCACCTATACAACTGACAATTGTATTAGGTGTGTTGGGGACACAAGAGACTTCTTGTATCGTAATTGCAGGGTTGCTTGAGAGGGATATCTTTGACATCTTCCTCCCTGAGTTCGATAAACCTTGGGTAATCCACTTAAGGGAAACTTGCTGCAGTTCTACAAACCTCTGCATTTTGAGGCCCAACACTGTCTACAAGAATAGAAGCGTGCATAGACATCAAGCTCTTTTATGGTGCCGTTGCCGGGGAGGTAAGGTTAAAGGTACTCACATCCTCTCTGAGTGCTCGAAGTTATTTCCTTTAGATTATGCAATTATATCTTTTTGTTTCTTGTTTTTTTTCACTTGTTAGGATTGTTTTTACTTGTTGCTTGTTTTTATTTTTACTAGTTACTCTTAATGGAAAACAACAAAAATATGAGAGAGCTTTATTTGCATGCTAATAGAAATGTTATTAGCATTAATTATTTGGATACCATTATTTCTAGTAATATGGAAAATTCTAAGTTGGGGAAGCTAGTTTTTCTAAACTTTTTAGTTCCCCGGTTTTAGAGGAGAAAATCTGCTCTGATGATACTTTATCTCCCATATGTGATAAATCTAATGATGATTGTGACATTTTAAATCCTCCTTCTGAAAGTGTTCCTTTTAAAATACATATGAAAATTGTTGAATGTGTCATGAATAACTGCTATTTTGGAGATGGAACTGTCCATCCTCGTGATCATTTACTCTTTATACATGAATTGTGTGGGTTGTTCAAGTGTGCAGGTATTTCAATGGACAAAGTCAAGAGGAGCCTATTCTCTTTATCACTTAAGGACAAAGCAAGGAAGTGGTATGAGCTACAGGATGATCCTCATCATTTGGAGTGGAAGGAGCTTGAATCTCTATTTTATTCTAAATTTTATTCTTCTCATGAACTGTATTTAGATAGGAATTACATTTATAATTTTTGGCCTCGTGATGGAGAAAGCATTGCTCATGCTTGGGGAAGACTGAAAACATTAATACTTAAATGTCCTAACCATGAGCTTCCTAAGGAAATAATTGTTACTAATTTTTATGCAAGGCTTTCAGGACATTACAAGGATTATCTAGATGCATGTTCAGAGGGTTCTTTCTCAAGTAAGAAGGTTGAAGCTAAATGGGATCTTCTTGAAACAATCGAAACCAATAATGAAGGTTGGACTAATGACAAAGGTAAAGAATCAAGTATAAACTATGAGTATGATTGCATTAAGTCTTTCGCTAAAACTACTGATTTTCAAGAGCTTAGTGCTAAATATGGTCTTGATCCTCAAATGATTGTTGGTTGGTATAGATCCTTTGCTTCTTATATTAATGTTCCTAAATCAAATGGGCCCATACATCACGAACCTTTTAAAGACACTTGCATGAAAAATGAAACTGTTGTTAATGATTGCAATGAACATGCTCAAACTTCTAAAAGTACTATTTCCTATAAGCATGTTAATTTTTTATGAGCACTTAGACCTTGTGAAAAGAATCAAAACGAAGAAAAATATTGCATCCATCATAGGAATGAAAAAACTAGAAAGTGGGACAGGGCTTTAGATGATCTTGGTAAAAAAAGTTTGTGCCCTCTATCCTTTTATTTGTGAACTTTGTTGTAAAGTGGGTCATTTCAATTTTCAATGCTCAGGCTGTAATAGCTATTCAAACACTGGAAGTTTTTACTGTGATGACATGATCACTCCTAATCAGCATGATGAACTTACATTATTTTTGGGTGTGAAGGGTTATCAAGAAAAACTTCTTTGGTAGATATGAGTGCTCTTGATATGAATAGTGTCATGCATGGTTGTCATCTTTATTGTGTTAATAATTGCCACACGAATACTTACATACAAGATATTATAAAAGAGGAGACTTTACCAAAATATGACAGGGCTAATATTTGTTTTCATCTTATTAATGAAGAGGAGGAATCCTCCAAGGTTTGTTCTATTATTTCTGACAATAAACCAGGGTATGTGGAGAAGCTTCCTTTCAAGCCTCTCCCTCCTATAGAGAAGAAGAAGAAGAAGAGGAGGAGTGAAAGGAGAGAGGTAACGATATCTCTCCCTAAGCATGTAGCTCCTATTATAGTTTTTGATGAGTCTGAACTCGATTATTTTCCTATGCCTGTTATTTATGAAAGTGATCACGATTGAGAGAAACACACTACTTTTGATATTGAAAATCTCTTTGGTACCAATTCTGAAAATGATGATAATTGATTTACTATTAGTACCATCCATGTCCCTTACAATGATGATATAGAAAGCTCTGAGCTTGTGGATGATGTGTTTGAAAATCCTTTTGCTACCGATGATTATATGCTTGATGCATCTCTTTATAGTAAAAATGATGATATTGCTTATGATGATACTATGCCTCTGGTCTTTGATAACTATTATGAAAGATTCTATAACATAGGCAAGATTACAATTATCCTTATGAAACTTGTCATAGTTATGGAGGGATTACCCAAATCCATCTCCCTAGTATACAACTTGTCTATCGTGTTGGAGTTCTTTATGATGAATATGATATTTTTAGTACACCTACTATCGAGGAGAAAATTAACTATGATTGCAATATTCCTCCTATATTTGATTATTATGGTGATGAGAATAATAATGATAGCTATTTTGTTGAATTTTCTCCCACTGCTATTAATAAGAATGACTATGCTTATGTGGAGAGTAATAATTCTTTTATGCATGTGGCTCATGATAAGAATGTTTCTTGTGATAGTTATATTTTTAATTTTATTCATGATGCTACTGAAAGTTATTACGAGAGAGGGAAACATAATCTTATGCATCTCAACAATATCAAGTTTCCCCTCTCCCTGTTGAAAATTTTGAGGTTGCACTTGTTTTGCCTTCCTATGCTAGCCACTTTGTGCTTCATTGACTTGTTTTTCTACAAGATTTTTTTTTTCATAAGAAGTGGGTTAGACTTAATTTTTTTTACACTTGCTTCTAGATGCACTATTTTGCTTCAATTAATATTTCTCATGTGAGCATCTTCTCAAATTATCATGCCTATCTAAAAGGCTTTAAAGAAAAGCACTTCTTGGGAGATAACCCATCGTTTTATTTTTTGCTTTGTTTTATCTGTTTTATTTGAGTCAAGGGGTTGTATACTTCTGTAGAAACTCCTTTGTATCTTTATTTTCATGTTTTAGTAGTGCCAAGTAAAGTTTCTGACGAGAGTTGGAGTTGGTTTTCGGATTTCTGCGCAGAAAACAGAATTCTTCTGTCCACCGTAAAAAATCGTGAAAAATCCAGAAAGATCAGAATGAACTGAAATTTTTTGTGCTTATTCCCCGGCTAATTCCGAAACTTTTTTGTTCCTTAGGTTTTTCGATCTGAGCAACGTAAGTGCATAGAAAAAATTCGTAGTTACAGAGAGTTCTGGTTTTGACAGATTCTGCCATTTTTCTTGCATTTGCTCTTTTGCGATCTCAAGTGGATTTCTTTGCTGCACGAAACATCAGTGTCTGTAGATAATAATGTTTGAAAGTATCAATAGCACTTGTGGTACCACTTATTCTTTGATTAATGATGTTTATGTCGCTATGCATGATTATGGCTCTTTTGCTCTCTTGATTTGTCGCTCCCAATCTTTTGCTAGCCTCCACCTGTTGTGAGTATTAGCTCTACTCGTGCATCCATCTCCCTAAAAAAATATTTTTCCCATTGTGTCCACCATACCTACCTACATGTGGTATTTAACCGCCACTCCAAAGTAAATTGCTCATGTGTTACCTTTAAAACTTTCAAAATTACTCCTGTTTTGCGCTCCTAGTTTAGCTCATGAGGACGTAAATAGAGTATATTTATCTCACTTGTTGATTGGACTTTCACACACTGGACTAGTAGGTTCACCCGCTTATCCAATAATAGAAGAGCTGGCAGCGGGGTGCCCAGCCCCAAATTAATAGCACAAATTCTCTTCACTATTTTTGCCCCTGATTTATCAGTCAAAGCATAATTGTGTAAACAAAAGAGAAGAGGGATGACCTTCTACCCCAATTGCGTCCTTCAATGGGAGCCGCTCTTGTAAAGTCTAGTTGGAGTGTGATGTACTGTATTGTCTTTTTACCATTCGTTGACATAAGCATACACCTCTCTAAAAAATGTTTTCAATACCTCTGTTTATAAAATAAAAAGCTCTAGCACATGAGTTAATCCCTGCTTCCCTTTGCGAAGGGCCTTTCTTTTACTTTTATGTTGAATCTTCACCTTCTAACTTTATGCACCTTCTTGAGAGCATAGCTGTCGTTCTTAGTATAATGTGATTGTCCTAGAACATGGTTGATTGTGGTATAACTTTGATGCTTGTATCTTTGATATATTTACTTCTAGTCTTCACTTGAACCTCGGAGGTGCCCTGGCATTTATGTTTTGCTCAATTATTAAGGGCAAGTGAGATACCACTTTATCATATCTTCTTATGAAAATCGCTATCCCGCAGATTGATATATTTCGTGTTGCTTATTATTAGTGTGTTAATATCTCTTCATGGTTTGCACAACTATTAGGTGACTTTATTTGCATACTTCTTATTATGAATTGACTAAGAAATTGATCATATAGTGAGAATATTTACATCATATAAAACAAATGTGTTCGTAAAAGTTCTTTCATCGCACTCAGTTCTTAACTAAATTGCTTGAGGACAAGGAATAAGCTAAGCTTGGGGGGAGTTGATACATCCAAAACGTATCTACTTTTACGAACACTTTTGCTGTTGTTTACATATAAACTTGTGAGTTTTGGATACAGCTAACAAAGACTAACGTTGTTTTCAGCAGAATTACCTTGGTGTCTCGTTTTTGTGCAGAAAATCAACTTTCAGAAGATTGCCTAGAAAAGATGCCGAAGTCCTTATTTTACCCGAAGACCCCCGGAGCTAGAAGAAGAGCCGGAGGGGGGCAAGGAGGGGCCCACACCATAGGGTGGCGCGGCTGCCTTAGCCACCCCCTCGGGCTCCCCTTTCGACTACATAACCCCATGACCTAAAAACCGAGGGTGTTCGTCATATTCCAGAGAAAAACACTAGAGCGCCGTCGGGAAGGGGATTCGGAGGAGATCATCGCCATCGTCATCGCACCACTTCTCCTTCAACCATCCATGATTCCCCCATCCATGTGTGTGTAATCCCCGCTTTAGGCTGAGAGGGATGGTAGGGATTGGATGCGATCGTTCATGTAATAATGCCAGATTCTTAGGGCATGGTGCCTAGTATCCATTGTTAGTGATATATATTGCTGTTGCAACTTGTTATGATTAATGCTTGTCACTAGAGCCCGAGTGTTATGATCTCAGATCTGAACATGTTATTGATTTCATGAGTATAATTATGTTTCTTGATCATTCCTACAAGTTGTTTACACATGTCATTGTCCGGAACCCGAGGCCCCAAAGTGACAATAATTGGGACAACCAGAGGGGATGGCTGTGATATGAGGATCACATGTGTTCACAGAGTGTTAATTCTTTGCTCCGGTGCTTTATTAAAAGGAGAACCTTAATTAACAGTAGTTTTCCTTGAGGCCCCGCTGCAACGGGCTGGTAGGATAAAAGATGTCGTGCAAGTTTCTCATTGCGAGAACTTACGACTAAATTGGAAGACATGCCTATGGTTTGCCTAGTACTTGGATGTTTTTTTATTATATATCTGCAATGTCCATGTTTTGATTATTATATGAACTATATTATCGATGCAACGCCCGTTCATCTATCCCCATGCCTACAATACGTTAGTTCTGTTGTATCCCACAATTGCTACTGCTGTTACTATTTTACTCTTGCTGTTATTTTACTACTGCTACTGCTATGAAACTGTTACCACTAATAAACTGTTACGAGCAAGTCTACTTTCAGGTACAACTGAACTGATAACTCATCTGTTAAGGCTTATAAATATTCTTTGGGTCCCCTTGTGTCGAATCAATAAATTTGGGTTTTACTTCCCTCGAAGGCTGTTGCAATCCCCTTTACTTGTGGGCCATCGAAGTAATAGTAGCAACAATGTAACATAGACAAAAGTAATGATCTCAGTAAATAGCAGGATTAAAATACTGTAGGCAGAATAACAGGTGTTCGGGCGTTGCATGGATGAGATAGTTCATATAATAATCATAACACGGGTCACTTGCAGATAAACAATATAAAAGCATCCAAGTACTAAAATAAACATAGGCATGTGTTCCGTATATAGTCGTACGTGCTCGCAATGAGAAACTTGCATAACATCTTTTGTCCTGCCAGCTCGTTGCAATGGGTCATCAAGGGAAACTACTGGCACTTAAGGTACTCCTTTTAATAAAGTACCAGAGGAAACAATTTACACTTCATGAACACACGTAATCCTCACATCACAACCTTCCCCTCCGGTTATCCCAATTGTTGTCACTTTGGGGCCTCGGGTTCTGTACAATGACATGTGTATACAACTTGAGGTATGATCTAAAACAAAATTATCTTCATGATACAGTAACATGTTCAAATAAGAGATCATGGCACTCGGGCCCTAGTGACAAGAATTAAGCACAACAAGTTGCAACAACGATAGATAGAACTAACAACATATACTAGGCACCAGATCCTAACAATCTGGCAATTATTACATGAACGATGTCATCCAATCCCTACCATCCCTCTCAGCCTACATCGGGGATTACTCACACAGGGATGGGGGATCATGGACGGCTGATGGACAGGTGGTGGCGATGACGACGGTGATGATCTCCTCCGAATCCCCGTCCTGGTAGGGTGCCATCACAGGAACTTCAGATCACCGGATTGAGTTTCGAGGAGGCGACATCGCTTGGGTATGGTTCTATGGAATATGACGAACCCCCCGACGTTTTTAGGTCAGAAGGCTTAAGTAGTCGAAAGGCAGGCGTCGGGGGGCCACCGAGGCAACCACGCACAGGAGGGCGTGGTCCCACCCCTGCCGCGTCGGGGTGTGGCGTGATGGTCTGGTGCGCCACCTCCAACTCCCCTTTTGGCTCTCCTGGAAAATAGGAAGTTTGCGACAGTTTTCAGCGATTTTCCCGAAAGCTGACTTTCTGCACAAAAATAAGACACCAGGGCAATTCTGCTGAAAACAACATTGGTCCGTGTCAGTTCCATCCAAATCATACAAATTGGAGGTAAAACAATAGCAAAAGTATTCAGGAAAGTAGATACGTTTTGGACGTATTAGGTACCGCATCGGTAAGGAAGCCTTCGTTGTCGGGAAGGAATCGAGGATGTCATGAAGATCAACACCCTCTCATCGAATAGGGGCGACGAGGCTTTTATGTGAATTGGAGGTCAAACCAGAAATGACCCCAAAAGAGGCAAGGGTGGCAGCAAGGAACTGGTTGTCCTCTTTGATTGGGGCAAAGAAAAAAGCGGCATCATCGAAGTAAACTGAAGTTCTATTAACCGGGCTCCTCCGCTTGAGAGCATGGGGCTAGAAGGGACACCATTGAGGAGGAATCGAGAAGAAGCGGTCGATATTAGATGTAGTGTTCCCACATTTAAATAATGCAAGAACATATGTGTTATTGTGCTAGTCCCTGGATCAATTGCTAGCACCATGGTACAAGATGAAATATCATGGAAATGCATCAAATTCTATTACATCGCATGATCCAGTCTTTACAAAATAATATTACAACTTGCATAGTCTTAGAAGACTAGCAGAAAACAAAGTATTACAACAGAAACATAGAACAACATTGAGCCCATCTTCTTCATGTGGCACAGGCAAAACATGTTGGCGATAGTCTCGAGATCCTAAACGAAATCCTCACTTGTCTTCAGAATCATCTGCAGGATGGAATATGTAGCCACGAGGGAGTCAATACAATTTAATGTATTGGCAAGTAACACTATGGTGGATATAAATGGCAAGACTAATACTACATGCTTATTTGGCTGAGTGGAGTTTTGGCTAAGTTTGCATAAAGCTAGTTTTCTCCTATCTCTTTTGTAAAACAGACTTTTCTTTCCAAAGGGTGGCAACATTGGACTAAGATCCAAGCACCACAATACTGTTCACTTGGTCAAAATTTTACTTATTGAAAATGGTGGTGTGATTCTTCCGTCCTTCCTTGTCCAGCTGCTCATAGTTGTCCATAACCAGGGACATGGATAAGATCTTAGTTTGTTGACTCTGCAGAGTTTCTGCACTTTCACCTTCAGACTCAAATCATCCCAAACATCCTATACACTCTCAGTGCATTATGGAAAGGAGAAGGTTGATACGAGATCTTTCAGAAGCAAGAATTCAACCTAATGGCAAGACCCGTTCCACCTATAATTATGCTACATCTGCTTGTCAAGCCCAGGCTGAACCCTCGCTACTTAGTTAATCAAGACAGAGCCCATATGACTGAAGGCTGCACTGGAAGCAATCTAAACTTGGGGAACATCATAATCACTTTGTTCCTAGGTGGCATTCCTCAAGTGAACAACTCATGTATTACCCCTGAGGAGACACTCAACTCTTATTAACCATACAACCAATTCCACCCAGGGGGGTTCATTGAAGTTTATACTTATAGTTCTTCCACATCATCAAGTAAAACAATTTTTTGTCTAGCATGGCTAAGCATCTACTAAGTACCAAGGCATCAAAATAAAAAGGTATAAGGATGGCTATACACTACTAGGATATAGCATAACATAACATAACTTAGTATAATTTCCTGTCATGCATGCTACTCAAAATGAACTAATGCATATAGAAAATAATGGGTAGTTGTATGGTGTCTTACTTGCCTTGTTGAAGTTGGTGAAGAAATCACACTCTCTTCACAAAAGATCGTTGCTCTCCGTACAATATATTCATTGAAAATAAAATAACAAAATAAACAAACATGCTATCAAGCAAACATACATGTGAAGAAATCATACAAAGCAAAAATCATGGAAAAAGGGGTTTTAACCAAGTTGGCTAGGATAGGTCAAGGTTTGAGTTTTGAAAGATTCATTCTCTAATGGTTTCATACTTGTTAAGGAGTTTTCAAGGGTTTACTTGGGATGGACTAGGTTGAGTTTGATGTGATAAAACTTTATTATAACCATACTTGTCGAGGAAGTTCCAAGAGTTCACCAAGGATGTCTAGTTTGATTTTGTAGTGATCAAGCTTTATTGGAAACATATTTATCTAAGAAGTTCCAATAGTTCACCAAGGTGATCTCACTATCTCAACTAAAGTAACATATAACAATGTGTAACACTTAGTCATTTTCATCAAGACTTTTGAGTGATCTAAGTTAGTATTTCCATTTTGGGTTAAGGTAGGTTTAGGTTCAACTAACTTATATGAAAAGAGAGAAAATAAGATAGTCTTGGGATTTTCCATTTGGGGTCTATGGTTGGACAAAAACAACTTGTTATTCTTCAACTTGTGTGGATGGCTCCAAGTATTCACATGCTTGTCTTCTTGAAGATCATCTTCATGCTTATATTGTAGTCTTGTTCCTTGGATGAATTATTCTCTTGGTCTTGATAGGTTCTTCATGGCCTTCTCACTAGTTGGTCCAAGGTGGGATGACCACAAAATATCACTCAGTCCAAATGGAAAGAAATAAGAAGAAAGATAGAAAGAGAGAGGGAGATGTTTTTCTTCTGAATTTCTTCACACTTTTACTTCCTTGAGTTGATTCTAGTTGTTGTGAAGTCCAATTCCCTTACTTCTAATTCTTCAATGATCTTTTTGTAACTCTTCATGTTGCCACTAAGTTGAAGATGGAGTTCCTTCTTGTGGTTGAGTCTTGTCTTCCATTTTGCTAACTTGATGGATTCTTGAAGCAAGAATAGGGGAATGGAGAAGTAGGTAGAAAACTATGGTAGTAGTGTTTTAAGGTTCCATATTTGGTCTTATATGTGATTTTCACATACTAGGGACTTGGTCTTGGCTCCAAATGGCCATAACAACAAAGGTAACAAGGATAGAACAATTGTAAGACTTAAACAACTAGGTGGACTACTATGACGGATTTTTGGCTAAATTACATGGTCATGGTCAAAGGGTGTCCAAAATGGTTGGGCAAGGTTGTTTTTGGTTCAATGTTACCAATTGGAACAAAATTGCAAAAGGAACTATATTGGAAAAATTTATAGAATTAAATCTATGTCAAAATTACTCAATTATACCACTTAATTCTATATTCCATTTTAACTTGTTAAAAAATTATTTTGGAATAGAGGGTATGAAATTACACATCCTAGGGTTTCCAAATATATTTTATTTGCAATATTTGGATTTGTAGAATATGAAATATGCCAAAATTCATCAAACAAGCATATTTGAATTTAAACCAATTTAAGTTTGTCAATTTTGAATTTGAACAGTGCTAAAAGATTCTACAAATCCAGGGGATTTCAAAAAGTACAAGTTTGCTAAATATGGCTAAGTGGATCAAAAGTTATGAACATTCTAAGATGCAGGGACTTTTCTGCAAAACTGCTATTTAATTCTATTCGGGATAAAAACAGAAAAACAGCTGGAACAGGTGGCCGCTTCTGATTGGTCAGGCTTACTGACTGGGTGCTTGCGTGGCCTGCTGACTGGGCCAAGCCAACTGGGCATATTTCATTAAATCTGGAGCGCGGGATCTAGATCGGACGGTTGCTTACCCCTTCGATCCAGTGATTCTAATCTAGGCCATACAAAAGTGATCCAACAGACGGAGACAACGGGAGCTCACCTCGCCGGAAGAGCGGCCGAAAATGGAAGCTGCGGCGGTGCTTCGGTGACCCGAGACACAAAAATCGATGGCAGTGGCGGCTCCGGTGATCCCCTAGGCTCGGGAAGACCACGTGACGACTCCGTAGAGCATGACGAGGAAGATGGAGACAGTAGGGTCTCCCTCATTTCCGGGATGGACGGCGCCACACGAACGGAGAACGGAGCCGCTCCGGTGATCCTCGGTGGCGATGGCACGGCCAAATTGCTGCGCAAAACAAAATCAAAAGGAGTCAGAGAGAGCTCACGAGCTAGGTATTTCAAATGGAGCAAAAAAGGAGGCGACGAGGATGGCTACGATGGCCGAAACCGGCAATGGACAACGGCGACAGCACCGTCTCCGGCGAGGAATTTCCGTGGCATGACGGCATGATCAGCAGAGGTGGGAGAGGGGAAATGGAGAGGGTCTTCGTGGCTTCTTATGTATATGCTCGGGGCAAGGATTAATGCTATTAATCGCTGGCAATCAATGAGCGAAAATTTCGCCCGAAACGGACGCAGTGGCGTTTCTGAGATTGAAGACGACGATGACGTCAGCGTGTGGTCATCGATGACATCAGCTTGGGTCCCGCGCGTCAGCCGCAGAGAGAGAGAGGGGGGGCTAGGGCGGGCTGATGCGTTGCTGGGCCGCTGCTGGGCTTCTGCGCGCTGCGTGGTGCGGCAGGGAAGGTAGCAGGTTGGGCCACTTTGGCCTGGCTCGGCTGGCTTCCTTTTCATTTGTTTTTTTTTCTTCTCCATTTTTTTTTGTTCTTTTCCTTTTCTAAAATATTTAATTGATAACTTTTGATTAATTCATCCAATTGACCCAAAAAAAAATCTATAATTTTATGAAATCTTTCTCTTTCAAAATAAATCTTTTGTGTGTTGTTTCACACACTTAAAATAATTTTATTTTCAAAATATGATTAAATTACTAATAGCTACTTAATACCAATTTTAGAAATTAGAAAATAATAAATGATGCTATTGTCTAAATAAAATTTTAGAGACATTATACATGTCATATATAGTTTTGCAAAGTCGTTTTACCTCCTTTTTATATTTTATATTTTAAGATATGAGTGATTAATAATAGCAACTTATTACCATTTAATTAAAGCATATCAATAATTACTTTTTGTTGACCAATAAAACACCAGAGAGTTGCTGAAAATGTTGTTTGCTAAAGAATTTATTGGAAACACTTAGAGAATAGGGTTTGCTAAAGAAAAATAATAATTATTGAATAAAGAAAATTTATTTGAATAAGGTTTAGGGTTTATGGAATAGGGGAATAATGGATTCTTAGTTCCAATTTCATTGAAATATGTATTGTTTCTTTTTATTTCTTGCATCTCATTTGGTGTTTGGTGACTTGAATTATATGAAAACAAAAAGTTTCAAATTTTAGTGATTTTTGGACTTCCCAAAAATCAGGGATGTTACATTAGAGCCCACACCCAATCACAAAACCTAGGTGGGAAGCTAATGGCGTGTGGAGACACGTTCGTTGGGAGACCCCAAGAGGAAGGTATGATGAGTACAGCAGCAAGATTTTCTCTCAATAAGTAACCAAGGTTTAATCGCACCAGTAGGATAAAAAATCACTTCTAAATATTGTTGACAGCTGATGTTCGCAGGAGGCACTACCAGACTCAGCAACAACGTGGAATATGCACACAACACAACCAAGATACTTTGCCCCAATGAAACAGTGAGGTTGTCAATCTCACCGGTGTTGCTGAAGACAAATGATTAGACGTATAGTGTGGAAAATGATGTTTGTTTGAAGTGAATGAAATGAGGACAGTGTCTGGAGTGAAGAAGAACAGTGTTTGCAGTAGGTGTTATTATCAGTATAAAAGAATGGACCGGGGTCCACAGTTCACTAGTGGTGTCTCTCCATAACAGATAAATAACATGCTGGGTGAACAAATTACAGCTGGGCAATTGACAACCAGAGAATGCACCGTAATGCATATACATGACATGATGACTACTATGATTTTCATTTGGGCATTACAACATGATACATAGAATGTTATCCAACTGCATCTATAACTAATATTCCACCCTCAGGATGTCATCTGAGTAAAGTGCGTAATGTAAAGAACACAATTATCCTTAGACAAAGCATTGATGTTTTAACCCTAGTGGCAACCGCACACCCAAAATCTTAGAAGTTACTCACACTCTCCAGATTACTGGAGGTATGAACCCACAATCTAGCATAAATACTCCCTCTTGGAGTCACAAGCATCTACTTGGCCGGAGCATCTACTAGCAACGAAGAGCATGCAAGATCACAAATAACATATATGATAGATCTGTAATCAACTTGACATAGTATTCAACATTCATCGGATCCCAGCAAACACAACATGTAGCATTACAATAAGATGATCTTGATCATGTTAGGCAGGTCACAAGATCTAAACATGATGACACAAAATTGGAGAAGATAACCATCTAGCTACTGCTATGGACCTGTAGTCCAAGGATGAACTACTCATACATTACTCCGGAGGCAGGCATGGTGATGAAGAGCCCTTCGGTGATGATTCCCCTCTCCGGCACGGTGCCGGGAAGAGCTTCAGGACCGTCCAGAACAAGGGTTGACGACGGCAGCGGCTGCGGAACTTTTCGTGGATGGAGGCTCCGGTACTTAGGCTTTTCCTGAGGAAGGCAATATATAGGCGCAAGTGCGATGTCGGTGGGCGACCAGGGGGAGCACACCACGTGACCGCACAGCCAAGGGGGGCGCCCTATGGTGTGGTTGCCTCCCTGGCCTCCTTCGAGTCCCCTTCGGACTCCGTGTATGTGACAGAAAAATAGGGACTTCGGCTTTTGTTTCGTCCAATTAGGAGAATATTTCCAGAACAACTTTTCTGAGATACAAAAACAACAGAAAATAGGAACTGGCACTGTGGCATCTTGTCAATAGGTTAGTCCCAGAAAATGCATAAAAATTATATGAAGTGTATAGAAAACATGTAGCAATTGGCATAATATCAACATGGAACATCAGAAATTATAGATACATTGGAGACGTATCAAGCATCCCCAAGCACAGTTCTACTCATCCTCGAGTAGGTAAAACGTTAACAACAAAATAATTTCTGAGGTGACATGCTACCACACAATCTTGATCAACTAATAATGTAAAGCACAAATAATGAATGAAGTGATCCAAGTCAATGGTCTATAGTTTGCTAACAAACAGATAATGAGTAAACAACTGAATCATATGAGCAAAACCTTTTCATGAATAGTACTTTCAGGACAAGCATCATAAAGTTTTGCATAACAGTTAACTCATAAAGCTATAGATTTTAAATTAAAGGCATCGATCAGCACGTAGGAAGATTTAAGTTTTAGCATCGGCTTTGAACTTTCAACATATATATCTCATGGATATTGTTAACACAAAGAAATATAATAAGTGCAATAAACTAGTATGTAAAAATTGTTGCACACAAAATTGACACAAGTGTTTGGTTCCGATACAGAAAGAAGTAGGAAAAATGACTCAACATAAATGTAAAAGAAAGGCCCTTCACAGAGGGAAGCAGGGATAAATCATGTGCTAGAGGTTTTTAAGGTTTTAAAAAACATATAGATAATATACAAATAAATTTTGAGAGAGGTGTTTTCTATGGCATCGAATGATTTATCATCCTTTCATGTTTAAAAGCTTCAAGAGTGGCTCCCATAGAGAGAACAACATGATTTCTCAAGCCCATAGTGTTAGGAGATTTATTTGGTTATAAGTTGTAATTTATCTTTTCGGGGATGGGCACCCGCTTGCCTGGACTTTTTGCAATATTAGGGACTAGCACATTATTCATGCTAGTCAAGGTGTGAAGCTAAATAAACATGAAAGAGACAATAAATCAGTCAATACTTCCTCATGACCTAAAACAGAGCACAAAACAGGTTTAATAATTTGAAGGTTTAATGGTAGCACACGGAATATTTACTTGGAATGGCAGGAAATACCACATAATAGGTAGGTATGGTGGACACAAATGGCATGGATTTTGGCTCAAGGTTTGGATGCACGAGAAGCATTCCCTCTCCATATAGAGTTTAGGCTAGCAAGGTTGTTTGAAGCAAACACAAGATATCAACTAGTACAGCAAGACTTACATGAAAACAAATTGCAAGCATCATAAAACTTTATACTATCCTCCTTGTTACTCAAACACCTTTTACCAGAAAATATCTAGACCTTAGATATACCAATTATGCAAACCAAATTTCAACAAGCTTTACGCTAGCTCTCCACTAATATGTTTTAACCACATGATACAAGATCTTAAACATGAACTACTTGAAAGCTCAAACCAATTGCCAGGTATGAAATTATCCAAGACAGTGATCTACAAGAATATGTAAGTCATTTCCACTATACCATCTACCACATCTCTCATTTTCTGTTTCCAACCAAACACCATTCAATTCATTTCAACACAAACTCTCCAAATAATTTATCAATGAAGCAAGAGAGTACTACTCTACAAGAACTAACAGCTCCGAATATGATATGCATGAAAAACAGGAGCTAAAAGAATTGCAGCAGTTGGACAATAAATGAAGAATACGAGTATTCATATGAAAAAGCGCAGCGTGTCTCTCTCCCAGACAAGAATGCTAGGATCCAACCAAGTTTACTACAAAAAAATAAAATAAAATTAAAAGAGACGCTCCAAGTAAAGTACATAAGATGTGAACGAATAAAAATATAGTTTCACTAGAAATGACCTGATAAGTTGTTGATGAAGAAGGGAATGCCTTGGGCATCCCCAAGCTTAGACGCTTGAGTCTTCTTGAAATTTGCTGGGATGATCCACTAGGCATCCCCAACCTTAGGCTTTTCACTCTTCTTGATCAAATTATATCATCCTCTTATCTTGACCCTTGAAAACTTCCTTCACACCAAACTCAAAGTAATTATCATTAGAGGGTTAGTGCATAATCAAAACCTCACATGTTCTGCATGGACACAAGAATTACCAATACTTTTTAAACATTAGTTACAACCACTGATGTTTTGTGGAGCAAAGAAATTCACTCAACATAGTAAAAGAGAGAATGCAAAATAAAGGGCAGAAACTGTCAAAACTAGAACAGTTTGTAAAGAATAAAAATCGAGGCACTTAGGTTGCTTAGATCATAAAACCCAGAACTAAGAAAAGTTGCATACATATCTAAGGATCACACACAAAAATGTTCAGGATGTTTTGATTTTTCAGGAATTTACTATAAATTAAACGATGGAAGGCAAAAAAAAATTCCTGCGCAGTATTCCGAATCTAGCATCAACTTTCCACTAGAGACTTTACTTGGCACAACAATTTGAAAAAGTAAAGGTACAAATGAGTTGTTACAAGTAAACAAAACCTTGACTTAAAGAAAACAAAAGAAAAATTACAGAAATAAAACATGGGTTATCTCCCAAGAGTGCTTTTCTTTAATGCCTTTCAGCTAGGCACAAACAGCAAGAATCAAGTATTTTCAAGTGAAGAAGCATCCAAATCAATAATTTCCTCTAAAACACAGCTTGTAACAATTGGTACTTTAGGTACCCCTGAAGATGATTCAACATGTAAATCACTCTTAATTTCACTAAAAGTTTTATCAATTTTAAGCACATTATGGGGTTTCGGTTTAGACACCTTGGGAACATACATGAACTTTTGCTCTTTTCCCACAAAAGGTTTCTCTCTCTTAAATTTAAGAGAAGAAAAAGTTGAACTTAAAGTTTCCATAGCCTCTTCTAGTTTACCAATCCTGAGGTTTTGATTATCGTGGGGTATTGCTAGCCTCTAAAATAGTGATTCTTTCATTTATACTTACTATTGATTCATTAACTTTGCTAGCATTATCAAGGAAATTGGCAAATTTCCAGAGAGTTCAGCTTTTTATAACATCTTCTAAAGTGATCTCAGTTTTAAAAAACTTTTGTAGGTGGTATTCCTACTAAAATTTTAATTAAATTATAGGCTTCCAAAGCAGGAGTTCCCAAAAAATTACCACATGTAAGAGTATCTAGAACATATCTATACCAGCTAGTAATACCAACATAAAAATTCCTAAGAAGGATCATGGTAGAATATTTTTTTAGCACATCTATGATGAGCATCGCTTATTATATACCAATCATCTTTCAAACTTTCTCCCCCTTATTGCCTAAAAGTACAAACCTCAACTTCAGTAATACTCTAGCAAGATTAAAACATGATAACAAAAATAACAACTATAATAGGAACTATTTTTTTTATGTTTTTTATATAAAGGAGCAAAAAAGACAAAATAAAATAAACTAAGGAAAACAATAACAAAGTTAAAAATATTGGATGTGAGGGACTTCCCTTGCAGAGATCCTCTTCCTCCCCGGCAACAACG
Organism: Alopecurus myosuroides; assembly: GCA_028641055.1. NCBI lineage: Eukaryota > Viridiplantae > Streptophyta > Magnoliopsida > Poales > Poaceae > Alopecurus > Alopecurus myosuroides. The sequence goes on along the minus strand of CM054059.1, from coordinate 366,425,135 downwards.
CCAGAAAAGAGCTTGATGGCGCGTGGACACACGTTCATTGGGATACCCCAAGAGGAAAGTATGATCAGTACAATAGCAAGATTTCCCCTCAGTAAGAAACCAAGATTTAATCAGACCAGTAGGAGAAAGAAATCACTTCTGAAGGTAGTTGACAACTAATGTTGGCAGGGCGCACTACCAGGCTCAGCAGCAACGTGGAATCTGCCCACAACACAACAAAGATACTTTGCCCCAACAAAACAGCGAGGTTGTCGATCTCACCGGTCTTGCTGAAAACAAAGGATTAGATGTATAGTGTGGAAAACGATGTTTGTTTGCAGTGAATGAAATAAGAATAGTGTTTGCAGTAAAGAAGAACATTGTTTGCAGTAGGTTGTATTATCAGTGTAAAAGAATGGACTGGGGTCCACAGTTCACTAGTGGTGTCTCTCCATAACAGATAAATAACATGCTGGGTGAACAAATTACCGCTAGGCAATTGAAAAATAGAGAATGCACCGTAATGCATATACATGACATGATGACTACTATGATATTCATTTGGGCATTACAACATGATACATAGACTGTTATCCAACTGCATATATGACTAATAATCCACCCTCAGGACGTCATCCGAGAAAACTTTGTGTATTAAGTTGCAAGCAACAGATTATTGGATTAAGTAAAGTGCGTAATGTAAACAACATAATGATCCTTAGACAAAGCATTGTTGTTTTACCCCTAGTGGCAACAACATATCCACAATCTTAGAAGTTAATGTCACTCTCCAAGATTACTGGAGGCATGAACCCACTATCCAGCATAAGTACTCCCTCCTGGAGTCACAAGCATCTAATTGGCCAGAGCATCTACTAGCAACAGAGAGCATGCAAGATCACAAATAACATATATGATAGATGTATAATCAACTTGAAATAGTATTCAATATTCATCGGATACCAACAAACACAACATGTAGCATCATAATAAGATGATCTTCATCATGGTAGGCATCTCACAAGATCTAAACATGATGGTACAAAATTGGAGAAGACAACCACCTAGGTACTGCTATGGACCCATAGTCCAAGGATGAACTACTCACGCATCACTCCGGAGGCAGGCATGGCAATGAAGAGCCCTCCGGTGATGATTCCCTTCTCCGGCAGTGTGCCGGGAAGAGCTTCAGAACCCTCCCGAACTAGGTTTGACGACGGTGGAGGCTGCGGAACTTTTCGTGAATGAAGGCTCGGGTACTTAGGGTTTTCCCGAGGAAGGCAATATATAGGCGGAAGGGCGATGTCGGTGGGCGACCAAGGGGCCCATATCATGTGGCTGTGCGGCCGAGGACTCCGTGTACGTGACAGAAAAATAGGAACTTTGGCTTTTATTTCGTCCAATTCCGGGAATATTTCTAGAACAACTTTTCTGAAATACAAAAACATCAGAAAACATGAATTGCCACAATGGCATCTTGTCAATAGGATAGTCCCAGAAAATGCGTAAAAATGCTATGAAGTGTATAGAAAAATGTAGCAATTTGCATAATATCAACATGGAACATCAGAAATTATAGATACGTTGGAGATGTATCAGAAACCATTATGCCTCAAGAAGTCCATGAGGTAGTCCCACCGAAAGTAGTCAGAAGCCTTGTTGATGTCAAGCTTGAAAAGCAAAAACAGAGTGTTGGAGCGGTTGTATTTCCTAGCAAGGTTGCGAACATACATGAAGTTGTCATGGATGCACCTCTTCTTGATGAAAGAACTTTGGGCAATTGATACTATGGAGTTCATGTGAGGTGCAAGATGAGACGCCAAGATTTTGTCAATGAGATTGGCAATGGCATGAATGAGGCTAATGGGTCAGAAATCCAAGATATCTTCCACACCCTCCTTCTTCGGGATCAAGGCAATGTTGGCGGAGTTGACCCAATGGAATTTGGCGTCCTGGAGGTGGTAGAAATGTTGAATAGCAAGTAAAAGCTCCGGCTTGATAATTTCCCAACATGCCTTATAGAAATCCCCCGTGAAGCCATCGGGACCCGGTTCTTTGTCACTAAAGGATCCAAACATGGCCGCTTTGACCTCCTCCTCCAAGAAAGGGTCGGCAAGGCTCTCAAGGTTGCACTCATGGGTAGGTTATACGTCTCCAACGTATCTATAATTTCTGATGCTCCATGATAATATTATGCCAATTGCTACATGTTTTGTCCCTTATTTATGTCGTTTTTACATGCTTTCCGGTACTAACCTATTAACAAGATGCCAAGTGTCAGTTCCCTGTTTTCTGCCTTTTTTTATTTCAGAAAAGTTGTTCTGGAAATATTCTAAGAATTGGATCCCACAAAGCCCGAAGTGCCTATTTTCCCCGGAAGCAGCCAGAAGACCGAAGAGGAGACGAAGAGGGGCATCAGGGGCCCACACCATGGGGTGGCGCGCCCCCCTTGGCCGCGCTAGGGGGTGGTGTGGGCCCCCCGGGCTCCACCGCCTCTGCCCTTTCGCCTATTTATTCCCCCCGGGTGGGAAACCCTAGACACCTGATCAAAACTCCCCGAAAAGTTCCGCGGCCGCCGTCACTATCAACCCTAGATCAGGGGGGTCTGAAGCTGTCTCCGGCACCTTCCCGGAGAGGAAATCATCACCGGAGGCCTCTCCATCACCATGCCTGCCTCCAGACTGATGTGTGAGTAGTTCATCCTTGGACTACGGGTCCATAGCAGTAGCTAGATGGTTGTCTCCTCCTCTTATGCCTCCATGTTTAGATCTCGTGAGCTGCCTAACATGATCGAGATTGTTCTTATGTAATTCTATGTGCTGTGTTTGCTTGGATCCGATGAATATTGAACTTATGCCAAGTTGATTATAGTCTTTATTTGCATATGTTATTTGTGATCTTGCATGCTTTCTGTTGCTAGTGGTTGATCTGGCCAAGTAGTTGCTAGTGACTCCAAGAGGGAGTATTTATGCTCGATAGTGGGTTCATGCCTCCTTTTCGCATGTGCTCGACTGATAGAAACGTGACGGGGGAGGATGTGCTGTTGCCACTAGGGAGAAAACTGCGGTGAGAGTTCCCGCGTGTACAATCATTGCTTACATTACACACTTTGTTTAATGCAGTTATGTGTTGCTTGCAACTTAATACCTAAGGGGGTTCGGATGATAACCTGAGGGTGGATTATTAGTCATAGATGTAGTTGGATTACGGTCTATGTATATTGTTGTAATGCCCACTTTAGATATCATAGTAGTCATCATGTCATGAATGTGCACTACAGTGCAACCTTTATTTGTCAGTTGCCCAGCTATAATTTGTTCACCCAGCATGCTATATTTTATGGAGAGACACCACTAGTGAACCTATGAACCCCGGTCCATTTTCTTACACTGTTAAACAAGCCTCTACAGTTTCCTGCTTTCTTTACTTACCACAAGCATATACCATTTTCCACACTATATGTCCAATCTTTGTTTTCAGCAAGACCGGTGAGATTGACAACCTCAGTACATCGTTGGGACAAAGTATTTTGGTTGTGTTGTGTGCAGGTTCCACGTTGTTGCTGACACCGGTGAGCCATCACCACCGTCAGTGGCATCAACCTTCTGAAGGTCCTCTTTCTCCTACAGGATTGATAACCTTGGTTCTTAACTAAGGGGAAAACTCCTACCGCTATGCTCATCACACCCTCCTCTTGGGGTATCCCAACGAGTGCAAGATCTGCACCATCAAGGACTTTTTCTAGCGCCGTTGCCGGGGAGAAGGAAGTCTTATGGCAAGGGGAGTCTCTCACTCTCAACCTCTTTATTTTGTTTATTGTCTTGTTTTTATTTCTGTCTTGTTTTGCTTCTCTTTATCAAAAACACACAAAAAAATTAGTTTACTTTATAGCTGTTATTTATTTGCTTGCTTTTATTTTGCTAAAATAAGTTCCTCTAAGAATACTAAGTTGTATGACTTGACTAGCACAAACAACAATGATTTTATTTGCACGCCTATTGCTCCACCTGCTTCTACTGCTGCTTTCTATGAAATTAAACCTCTTTATTAAATCTTTTTATGAAAGAGCAATTCGCTGGTGTTAGTACTGATGATGCTGCTGCCCACCTTAATAATTTTGTTGAACTATGTGAGATGCAGAAATATAAAGATGTGGATGGAGATATTATTAAACTGAAATTATTTCCTTTCTCTTTGAGAGGAAGAGCTAAAGAATGGTTGCTATCTTTGCCTAGAAATAGTATTGATTCATGGACTAACTGTAAAGATGCTTTCATTGGAAAATATTATCCCCCTGCTAAGATTATATCCCTAAGAAGTGACATTATGAATTTTAAACAATTTGATAATGAACATGTTGCTAAAGCTTGGGAAAGAATGAAAATTATGGTGAAGAATTGTCCCACTCATGGACTGACTACTTGGATGATTATACAAACCTTTTAGGCAGGACTGAATTTCTCCTCAAGGAACCTATTGGATTCAGTTGTTGGAGGTACCTTTATGTCCATCACTTTCCGCAATGCCACAAAGCTTCTTGATGATATGATGATAAATAATTCAGAGTGGCACACTAAGAGAGCTCCACAAGGTAAGAAGGTAAATTCTGTTGAGGAAACCTCCTCTTTGAGTGAAAGGCTTGATGCTATTATGTCTATGCTTGTTAATGGTAAAGCTCAAGTTGATCCAAATAATGTTCTTTTAGCCTCTTTGGTTGCTCAAGAAGAGCATGTCGATGTGAACTTTATTAGAAATAATAATTTTAACAACAATGCTTATAGAAATAACTTTGGTGGAAACAATTATAAGCCCTATCCTCCTAATAGTGGTAATGGTTATTCTTCTCACTCTTCTGCTATTATGGTGGATAAACTTACATTGTTGAGACATCATATTAAAAAATGGCATACTTCTCTTTCCAAGTTGAAATTGATGATCCAACAGTGCAACAAGGTCATTTTTATTTTGGACTCCGTGGAGGAGAAAAGGCCTCTTACTAGGGCTGAATTTAATTTTAGGAAAATTGTCAAAAACCATCATGATGAGCTTTTGTTGGCAGAATGCAATTAATGGAAGAAAATATGTACTATTCGTTGGATTAAACAGGGGGATAATAACACTAAGTTCTTCCATGCTATGGCCACCTCCAGGTTTAGAAGGAGCTCTATTTCCTCTCTTAAATCTGCTGATGGGAGGCTGATTACTAATCATCATGAAATGGCTGGTTTACTTTGGTCATGTTCTAAAGATAGGATGGGCAGATCTGATGGCATTGATATGCAATTTAATTCTAATAGTCTCATGAACAAGGTGGATGGGTTGGAAGAGCTCACTTCTCCTTTTTCTATAACAGAGCAGGATGATATTATAAAGTTTATGCCCATTGATAGAGCACCTGGTCCAGATGGTTTTAATGGTTTATTCCACAAAAAATGTTGGTCTATTATCAAACATGATTTCTATAAACTTGCTGCTGATTTTCATAGTGGATCTATCAATATGGAAAATATTAATGGATCATATATCACTTTAGTTCATAAAGTTCCAGTACCTGAGAGTGTAAATGACTTTACGCCCATTTCATTAACCAATGTTTGTCTCAAGTTTCTCACAAAACTGGCCGCTAATAGACTACAAAAGGTGATAATGAAATGTGTGAGCAAGAATCAATATGGTTTTATTAAAGGAAGAACAATTCAAGATAGTTTAGCTTGGGCCTTTGAATATATTTTCCAATGCCATATGTCCAAGAAACCCATTATTATCCTTAAGTTAGATTTTTCTAACGCCTTTGATACTATTGAGCATGATTCAATCATCCGAGTTCTTAAGGAAAAAGGTTTCAATAATTTATGGATTGATTGGGTTAGAAAGATTCTTTCCTCTGGATCTTCAGCAGTGCTGCTGAATGGGGTGCCTGGTAAGCAGTTTGTTTGCAGAAGAGGTGCAAGGAAAGGGGACCCTTTGTCTCCTCTTCTGTATGTTTTGGGGTCTGAGCTACTCCAAGCTGTGGTAAATGATCTATTGGCTCAAGGGTTAATTACCAGACCTATTGACACACATGATCCCATGTTTCCCATCTTGCAATATGCTGATGACACTCTGCTTATTTTGCCTGCTGTTAGTGATCAGTTAGCTTGTTTGAAGGAGGCTCTTGAGAGTTTTTCTTTGTCTACTGGATTGAGAATTAATTATGATAAATCACAAATGTTGCCAATCAATGTAGATGAGGGATGTTTATACTCTCTGGCCAACTAGTTTGGGTGCTAGGTGGGTGTTTTACCTTTCACTTATCTTGGTTTACCTCTTGGCACAACCAGGCCTCAAATAAAGGATCTTATTCCTCTGGTTTCTAAGCTTGAAAGAAGACTTGCATCTAGTTCTTCTTTCTTGTCTCAAGGTGCAAGTCTGCCGCTCATTAATTCTGCCTTATCCTCCATGCCTTTGCATTTCTTGTGTACTCTGCAGTTGCCCCCTGGCATAACCAAACAACTGGATAGAATACTTAGACAATGCGTGTGGAGAGGGAATTCTGATACCCCTAGTAAGTCCTTAGTTGCTTCGGAGGTGGTGACTTTTCCCAAGCTTTGTGGTGGTCTAGGCATTGTGGATTTTCAGAAGAAAAATGTTGCACTTCTGATCAAATTTCTGGACAAATTCTACAATAGAGTAGACCTTCCTTGGGTTGACTTAGTATGGGATGGATATGAAGGGAATATGCCCGAGAGGCAATAATAAAGTGGTTATTATATTATTCCTTGTTTATGATAGATGTTTATTTCTCATTCTAGAATTGTATTAACCGGAAACGTTGATACATGTGTGTTTAATAAACAAACAATGGTTCTAGTAAAGCCTCTCTTTTAACTAGCTCGTTGATTAATAGATGATCAAGGTTTCCTGATCATGAACATTGGATGTTGTTAATAACGGGGTCATGTCATTGCTAGAATGATGTGATGAACATAGACCCAATATCAAGATAACAATACGATCAAGTCATTTAGTTTATATTGCTATATCTTGCATTTGAAGTAACTTATTCCTTAGACCATGAGATCATGCCAATCACTGGTACCGGAAGGGTGCTTTGATGTCATCAAATGTCACACCATACCAGGGTGACTATAAAGGTGCCGTTAGGCATTCGGAAAGTATTAGTTGAGGATCATGGATTTGTCCATCCAAATGACGGAGAGATATACTGTGGGCCCTCTCGGTGATACCACATCGACACCTCTTGCAAGCACGTGACTAGGTCACAAGGATGTCATATCACGGAAACGAGAAAAGAGTACTTGTCGGTAACGAGATAGAACAAGGTATGGTTGATACCAATGATCGAATCTCGGACAAGTAAAATATCGTGAGACAAAGGGAATTAGTCACGACGTTGATGGTTCACACGATCACGAGAGTCATCGTTAAATATATATAGGAGTCATCACGGATCTCCAGATCCGCTGTTGAGTATTGATTGGAGAGGAGTCTCGATCATGTCTATGTTATTCGCGAACCGTAGGGTGACACACTTAAGGTTCGATGACGCATTTGAGAAGATACGGAATAACGAAGAATGTTTTGAGCAGCACCTAAATTGTTTCGGGGAATATTGAAATAGTCACCGGAATGGTTTCGGGGAATATTGAAATAGTTCAAGGTGGTATATGTTAATGTTTGAATAACAAATAGTTCAAGGCGGTAAGTGTTAATGTTTGTTAATAGGATTAACAAATATTAAAATAAATAAATGAAATTGTTTTATTTATTTATTGAAAAAAACCCTTGGAATTTTGAGTGGGAATTGATGGGAGAATGAGTGGCTTGAGTGGAGACTCCACCCACATGATGAGGGGAGAGGTGGAGGCACCAAAAATTCGTGGCTTCCTCCCCCTCCTATATAAAGAGGGGTTGGACCTCCATCTCCCCACAAACTTGGTGTCATCTTCACTTCCTCTCCACCCGCTGCTCCATTCCATGGTATCCGGCTTGGCGAAGCCCTGATCGTGGGATTCTTCACCACCACCATGCCATCGTGCTGCTGGATTTCTGAGGGATCCTCTACTTCCGCCTCCCCGCTGGATTGAGGTTACGGAGGTCGTCATCAACCGTACGTGTGACCAATCACGGAGGCACTACCGGATTGCGGTGCACATCTTCTCGCCCTCAGGATCGGTGTGAGTACAACTACGCCAACAACATGATTTTATCTCGTAATGCGTTGTGTCTTCGAGGGTATGTTGTTCTTAAGACTCTCTCTATGTCCGTTTCTTTCATCTCCTAGATTAGATCTTGGCCTTTCGGGTGTCTCTAGCGTAGGAAATTTTTTGTTTTCTATGCAACGAACCCTACAGTGGTATCAGGGCCGGATCTATGCGTAGATGATTTGTACGGATAGAACACATAGGAGTATGTGGCAGTTGATGATCATGTTATTGCCTCCTTGGGTATTTTATGATCTTAGTGGCATAGTTGGATGAAGCTGCCCTAGACAAACTTTACGTGTACTATGTACGCGAGACCTGTCTCACTTGTGGCCGAGGGGGTGTCCGTTTCTCCAACTATAGTTAAGATCTAATCTACGAAGGGTTGTTAAAAATATGTTTATCAACGTTGTGGTTGATGTTCGTAGGTATGAACGGTTCTATCCTCGAAAGCCCTAAAGCCACGTAAAATATGCAAAAATAAATTAGAGGCGTCTAACTAGTTTTTGCCGGGCATGCGATGTGATATGATCAATGTTGCAAATTTGATTATGAGATGATCTCTTTTGTAAATTATTGATATACCGGAAGGAACCATATGGTTGTCTTATTATTTATGGGCAATCAAGATGGAGGTGCCATCGACCTTGGTGCCACGCTGGTGGAATGATGAAGATCATACCATGATGCACATGATGGAGATCAAGTGCAAGAAGGACCGTATCATATCACATCATCCATACATGTGATGTTAATCCTTTTTATGCATCTTATTTTGCTTAGATAGCGACGGTAGCATTATAAGATGATACCTCTCACTTAATATCAAGATAATAATGTGTTCTACCTTAAGTATGCACCTTTAAGAAAGTTCGTCGTTTTGAGACACGACATGATGATCGGGTGTGATAGACTCAACGTTCGCATACAAAGGGTGTTTTCAAGCCTAGCATGTACATACCTGGCCTTGAAACACACGCAATACTACGGTTCTACTTGGCGAGCCTAGCATGTACAGACATGGCCTCGGAACACGTAACCGAAAGGTAAAGCATGAGTAATATGGATGATATGATGAACATGTCGATGTTCACCTTTGAAGCTACATCCTCTCACATGATGATCGGTTTTGGTGTAGTGAATTTGGTTCGTGTAATCACTAAAGACGACTAAGAGGGATGTTGTTTTTGAGTGGGAGTTCATGGCATAATTTTGAATTAACTTGAACTTATTTATCATAAACAACCAACCAAAGTGAATTTGCACAAATTGTAGTATTCATTGGCCTCCACATAACTACCATACACTTAGATTGTAAATTGAGATATAACTGTTATGATCTGGTAAATATCATTTAAGATTGGTACCGTATTAGTGAAATTTAAAATTGAGTCCTATTGTAGATTTTTGATATTTCCTACCTAGCTCCATATGATTAATGATTGATTGATCTAGAGAGCAAATAATTCCTACTTAGAATCCAGAGTCATGATTGCTTCAGTATTACTTTATCTTCAAAAGAATCTTTTGTTGAACAAGGTGATTTAGGAACTGAAAAGAGTTGTTTTCAGAAACAATCAAGTGAAAGATATATTGATATCGAGAAACTTATTTGTAGCAACATGGCTGAGTATAATTTAGCGTGACAATGTATGCTTATATTATTTGAATATATGCAATGATTGAAGAAGCTAGGCGTTTGAATATTCCAAGAAGTTGGGCGCTAAAATTTATCCTCTAAATTCCTTCCTTTGGGCTATAGTAGCTTAATCATAAAATTGTTATGATGGGATGGATTAAAAGTATGGGTAATGTCGTTTACCTTGCCTGGAGATTCCTAAGAGTGGAATCCGAAAGAATGTTATTAATATAGTGATATTAGTAGAACAACCAAACTCAAATTATAACTCAATGGGTGATAGTATATGACTAACACGCCATGGAAAATGAGCTAGTACGACTAGCGTTGTTTGATGTTGAATGATTCTTCTTCTAAAGGAAAGGGAATATTGAGAATAGAATTACAAAAGATATATGGAAGAAAAGAAGATAACTGGAAAAGTCCATCTCAGGGCTTTATATACAATTTATAGATGTATTACTAGGTAAAAAGTATTTTTGGGTAGATACCACATTGGTTGGTATGAGTTGTCAAACAAAGCAACACAATGCAAGAAATACAAGGGCCTAAAAGGAACTAGTAATAGATGTGTAATCGATTATGACAAGAATAGAAATAAAGTGTTATTGTGTTCATTGTCGTATCGAACCAAACATTCAAGATTTATTTTAAGAACTTAATAAATTGTTATTTTGTTCTGGTCAGTCACGACGTTGATGGTTCACACGATTACGAGAGTCATCGTTGAATATATAGGAGTCATCACGAATCTCCAGATCCCGCTGTTGATTATTGATTGGAGAGGAGTCTCGATCATTTCTATGTTATTCGAGAACCGTAGGGTGACACACTTAAGGTTTGATGACGCATTTGAGAGGATACGGAATAACGAAGAATGGTTTGAGCAGCACCGAAATTGTTTCTGGGAATATTGAAATAGTCACCGGAATTGTTTCGGGGAATATTAAAATAGTTCAAGGTGGTATATGTTAATGTTTGATTAACAAATAGTTCAAGGGGGTAAGTGTTAATCTTTGTTAATAGGATTAACAAATACTAAAATAAATAAATGAAATTGTTTTATTTATTTGTTAAAGAAAACCATTGGAATTTTGAGTGGGAATTGATGGGAGAATGAGTGGGTTGTGTGGAGACTCCACCCACATGATGAGGGGAGAGGTGGAGGCACCAAAAATTCGTGGCTGCCTCCCCCTCCTATATAAAGAGGGGTTGGACCTCCCTCTCCCCACACACTTGGTGTCATCTTCACTTCCTCTCCACCCGCTGCTCCATTCCATGGTATCCGGCTTGGCGAAGCCCTGACCGTGGGATTCTTCACCACCACCACGCCGTCGTGCTGCTGGAGTTCCGAGGGATCCTCTAATTCCGCCTCCCCGCTGGATCAAGGGAACGGAGGTCGTCATCAAACGTACGTGTGACCGATCACGGAGGCACTACCGGATTGCGGTGCACATCTTCTCGCTCTCGGGATCGGTGTGAGTACGACTACGCCAACAACGAGATTTGATCTCGTAACGCGTTGTGTCTTCGAGGGTATGTTCTTCTTAAGACTCTCTCTCTATGCCCATTGCTTTCATCTCCTAGAATAGATCTTGGCCTTTCGGGTGTCTCTCGCGTAGGAATTTTTTTGTTTTCTATGCAACGAACCCTACAGTGGTATCAGAGCCGGATCTAAGCGTAGATGATTTGTACGGATAGAACACATAGGAGTATGTGGGAGTTGATGATCATGTTATTGCCTCCTTGAGTATTTTATGATCTTAGTGGCATAGTCGGATGAAGCTACCCTAGACAAACTTTACGTGTACTATGTACGCAAGATCTGTCTCACTTGTGGCTGAGGGGGTGTCCGTTTCTCCAACTATAGTTAAGATCTAATCTACGAAGGGTTGTTAAAAATATGTTTATCAACATTGTGGTTGATGTTCGTAGGTATGAACAGTTCTATCCTCAAAAGCCCTAAAGCCACGCAAAACATGCAAAAATAAATTAGAGGCGTCTAACTAGTTTTTGCCGGGCATGTGATGTGATATGATCAATGTTAAAAATTTGATTATGAGATGATCTCTTTTGTAAATTATTGATATACCGGAAGGAACCATATGGTTGTCTTATTATTGATGGACAATCAAGATGGAGGTGCCATCGACCTTGGGTCCACGCCGGTGGAATGATGGAGATCATACCATGATGCACATGATGGATATCAAATGCAAGAAGAACCATATCATATCACATCATCCATACATGTGATGTTAATCCTTTTTTATGCATCTTATTTTGCTTACAGGGATAAAGTGCCTCATAGAGAAAATTTGATGGGATCTTTTTGGTGGAGATATGTCATGAAAGAAGGTGACAATTTCAGAGCAGTGACTTCTGTTTCTCATGGTAATGGTGCTTCAATTCTATTTTGGCAAGATAATTGGACAATTGGTGACTCTTCTGTTCCTCTTAAAGTGAGATTCCCCAGATTGTTTTCCAATGTTCTCAATGATAATTTTTCAGTTGCTTCTATTTATGCTCTGGAGGAGAAATACCAGCTATTTCAGCTGCCCTTATCTCAACAAGCATTTGATGAGTTCCAGCTAATGGAGCAATTGTTAGATCAAAATCCAATATCAAATTCTAATGATGTGTGGGTATAGTCATGGGGGTTCACTTATACATCTGCCAGTTTTTACAAGAGAATTCATAAGCACCTACCCACTCCTAGAATTTATAAATGGCTTTGGAAATCCTCCTGTACCTCCATCTCCCCACACACTTGCTGTCATCTTCACTTCCTCTCCACCCGCTGCTCCATTCCATGGTATCCGGCTTGGCGAAGCCCTGACCGTGGGATTCTTCACCACCACCATGCCGTCGTGCTGCTGGAGTTCCGAGGGATCCTCTACTTCCACCTCCCCGCTGGATCGAGGGAACGGAGGTCGTCATCAACCGTACGTGTGACCGATCACAGAGGCACTGCCGGATTGCGGTGCAGATCTTCTCGCTCTCGGGATCGGTGTGAGTACGACTACGCCAACAACGAGATTTGATCTCGTAAAGCGTTGTGTCTTCGAGGTATGTTCTTCTTAAGACTCTCTCTATGTCCGTTGCTTTCATCTCCTAGATTAGATCTTGGCCTTTCGGGTGTCTCTCGCATAGGAAATTTTTTGTTTTCTATGCAACGAACCCTACAGGATATTATAGGGATAAAGTGCCTCATGGAGAAAATTTGATGGGATCTTTTTGGTGGAGAGATTTCATGAAACAAGTTGACAATTTCAGAGCAGTGACTTATGTTTCTCATGGTAATGGTGCTTCAATTATATTTTGGCAAGATAATTGGACAACTGGTGACTCTTTTGTTCCTCTTAAAGTGAGATTCCCCAGATTGTTTTCCTATGTTCTCAATGATAATTTTTTAGTTGCTTCTATTTATGCTCCGGAGGAGAAATACCAGCTATTTCAGCCGCCCTTATCTCAACAAGCATTTGATGAGTTTGAGCTAATGGAGCAATTGTTAGATCAAAATCCAATATCAAATTCTAATGATGTGTGGGTATATTCATGGGGGTCCACTTATACATCTGCCAGTTTTTACAAGAGAATTCATAAGAACCTACCCACTCCTAGAATTTATAAATGGCTTTCGAAATCCTCCTGTACCGTGAAATTGAAAGTGTTTTCTTGGTTACTTATCAAGGACATGTTAAATACCAAGGATTTACTGAAGAGAAGGCATTGGGAAGTCACTGATAATTACAATTGTGTTTTATGCCCTGCTAGTGTGCATGACGATCGAATACATCTATTCTTTGTTTGCAATTTAAGCCAGAGGATTTGGAACTATCTTCAGATTTATTGGGTTCAAGCTACAGATATTCACTTAAGTATTAGCCAGGCTAGAAAGGATTTTGCTAAACCTTTCTTTATGGAGGTGGTGATTATTTCTTGTAGGCACATTTGGCTTCAAAGTAATAGCAAGATCTTTGAGCATCAGAGACCTTCTTTTGCTGGGTGGAGGAGGGGATTCATTCATGATTTAACCATCATGCAGTTCAGGATGAAGAAGAAACATGCTGAGGAGTTAATGCTTTGGATTAGTACTCTCCCTTACCTTGTGTTTCTGGTTGTAATTTGTAAATAGTTTTTTCTTTCTTTCTCTCTTTTTTGTACATAAACTTAAGTTTTTATCTTCAATAAATGGGTGGGATGCTATGGGGATTTTTCCCTACAGTCAGAGTGCTCTAAAAAAATAACGGAGAACATGCAAGATCATAAATAACATATGAATGAAGATAACATGATAGATTGATAATCAGAAGACGTAGCATTCAACATTCATCAGATCCCAGCAAACACAAGATGTAGCATTACATAAAGATGATCTTGATCATGTTAGGCAGCTCACAAGATCTGAACATGAGGTACAAAGTGGAGAGAACAACCATCTAGCTACTACTATGGACCGTAGTCCAGGGATGAACTACTCACACATCACTTCGGGGGAGGACATGGTGATGTGTAGACCACTCCGGTGATGATTTCCTCCTCCGATAGGGTGCCGGGGAGAGCTCCAGAACCCTCCCGATCTCGGGATGATGGTGACGGCGGCCTCGGGTGTTTCTCGGGAAAAAGTGGTATCCTCCTAGGCTTTATGTCTCAGGGGATTACATAGGCGAAAGGGCATAGGCGGTGGAGGCCTGGGGCCCCATACCACCCCCGGCGCGGCCAAGGGGGGAGCGCGTCGCCCTATGGTGTGGGCCCCCGGAGGGCCCCCGAGGGTCTCTTCGGGACTCCGTGGAACCTTCGGGAATTCTAAGACTTCCGGGCTTCGAATTTTCCAATTCCGAGAATATTTCCACAACAACTTCTGAAACTAAAAGCATCAGAGAACAGGGAACTGGCTCTGTGGCATCGTGTCGATAGGTTAGTCCGGAAAATCGATAAAAATGACATAAAGTGTATAGAAAAAATGTGGGAAACAATAAGAAAACAACATGGAACATCAGAAATTAAGGATATGTTTATGACGTATCAACATCCGCAAGCTTAGTTCCTACTCATCCTCGAGTAGCTGAACGATAAAAACACAATAATTTCTGAGGTGACATGCTACCAACATAAACTTGATCATCAATAATGTAAAAGCATAAGTAAGCAGAGATCATAGAACTTAACACAAGCATGATAAATAGAAGTTTAATAATAAAGTATATCAATCACTTTGCATCATGAGAACTAACTCAAATAAAAGATCATGAATAACAATGCAACAAAAAGATATACGTTTGTTTCAAGTATAGAGAAAACATGTCAAAGTGATATTTCGCTAGTACTTAAGAGTGGGGCAAAACATAAATGCCTGTACACCTTCAAAGTTCATGAGGACGACTAGAACAAATAATTAGAGAACAAGCAATAACACATCATGAATCAATTAATAGTGTTTCTGGGACAAATGCCACATAAAAGTCATAATGGCAAAAATGCTCTCTCAACCGTGCATAAAGTTAGAAGGTGGAGACTCAACATAAAAGTAAAAGAAGGGCCCTTCGCAGAGGGAAGCATGGATCAACTCATGTGCTAGAGCTTTTATTTTATTAAACAGAGGTATTGAAAACTTGACACTCCTTCTAACCATCTTTCACAAACCATGGCTAACCAAATCGTCGGGTGCCTGCCAACAATCACATACCGTGGAGGAGTTTCTATATTGTAAGATAGGTGTATGCTTATGTCAACGAATGGTAAACAGAAAATACAGTACGTCACAAGCCAACTAGACTTCCCAAGAGAGGTTCCCATAGAAGGACGCATCTGGGTAGAAGGTCATCCCTCTTTCTCTCTTGTTTATACAATTATGCTTTGACTGATAAATCAGGGGGGAAATAGTGAAGAGAATTTGTGTTATTAATTTGGGGCTGGACACCCCGCTGCCAGCTCTTCTATCATTGGATAAGCGGATGAAGCCACTTGTCCAGCGTGTGAAAGTCCAATCAACAAGTGAGATAAAGATTCTCTATTTACGGCCTAAAACAGGAGCACAAAACATGAGTAATTTTGCAAGTTTTAAAGGTAACACATGAGCAATTTACTTTGGAATGGGGTTAAATACCACATGTAGGTAGGTATGGTGGACACAATGGGAAAACTTTGGTTTTTGGGAGTTGGATGCACGAGTAGAGCTCATACTCAGTACAGGTAGAGGCTAGCAAAAGACTGGGAACGACAAATCAAGAGAGCATAAGAGTCATAATCATGCATAGATACATAAACATCATTAATCAAAGAATAAGTGGTACCACAAGTTCAAGAACTAAATGATTATGGAGGCTATTCATGACTGGTTCATAGTCGTAAACATGGTGTGAGCATGCGCCAAGTCAACCAAATAAAACATGCAAAGGAGGACACCACAAATTTATGCTTCAATATGACAAGAACAACTCATGATTCTTTCAATGGCACATTAAAAACTCTCAGCTATTTGAGGCTAATCATGTTACTCAATAACCACGAGGCTTTAAAACTAAAATGACATCTAGCATGATATGAAAAAGTTCTAGCCACAGTCTATACAAGCTTCTACTTGCACCGTTAAAAATTCTACCTCAAGCAGCAGTTTCTTTTCCCAACAAGCATCTTACAAAACATGCTTTAACAAAAACTCTATAAATGCTAAAGCAAGCAAAAATAATAGGACTCACATAAATCTACTAAAACTAACAGCTCTAAAAAGAGATGCAATGAAAACAAGAGCTAAACATGAATTTTTGCAGCAACTAGAAGAAAAACTAAGAATACTAGCATAGCAAGTATTCAAACGAAAAAGAGGACGTGTCTCTCTCCCAAACAAAGAATGCTAGGATCCAACTATATTATTTCAGCAAGGAAAACAAAATATAACAAAGGAAAACAAAAGAAAATGAAAGAAAAACAAACATACGCTCCAAGTAAACTTCATATGATGTGTCCGAATAAAAATATAGTTTCACGAGAAGTGACCTGATAGATAGTTAACGAAGAAGGGGATGTCTTGGGCATCCCCAAGCCTAGATGCTTGAGTCTTCTAAAAATATGCTTGGATGAACCACGGGGGCATCCCCAAGATTTGACCTTGCATTCTTCTTGATCACATCTATCACCTCTTCTCTTGACCCTTGAAAACTTCCTTCACACCACACTCAAACAGTGATTCACATTAGAGGGTTAGTGCAACAATTAAAAATCCATTGGTTCTGTATGGCACAAGTGCTATTGATACTTTTAAACATTAGCTAATGTTTCGTGAAGAAAATAAATCCACTTGACATTGCAAAAGAGCAAATACAAGAAAAATGGCAGAATCTCTCAAAACCAGAACTGTCTGCAAAGATGAATTTTTTTCGAGGCACTTACGTTGCTCAGATCAAAAACCTTAAAGAACAAAAAAGTTGTGGAATTAGCTGAGGAATAAGTAAAAAAAGTTCAGATAATTATGATCTTCTAGGATTTTATACGATTGTTTACGGTGGACAGTAGAAATATGTTTTCTGCGCAGAAATCTGAAAACCAACTCCAACTCTCGTCAGAAACCTTACTTGGCACTAATAAAACACGAAAATAAAGATACAAAGGAGTTGGTACAGAAGTATAAAAGCACTTTACTCAAATAAAACAGAGAAACACAAAGCAAAAATAAAACCATGGGTTATCTCCCAAGAAGTGTTTTTCTTTAACGCCTTTTAGCTAGGCCCAGAAAAGTGGAATCAAGTATTTTCAAGTGAAGAAGCATCCAAATTGTAACTTTTTCGAATAAAGGAATCAAAAGACAACTTAATTCTCTTTGTAGGAAAGTGTTCCATACCTTTCTTGAGTGGGAACTGAAAATTTAATATTCTCTTCTTTCATATCAATAACAGAACCAACAGTCCTAAGAAAAGGTCTTCCCAAAACAATTGGACAAGAAGCATTGCATTCAATATTCAAGATAAAAAAATCAACGGGGACAATAGTACTATTAACCATGATAATAACATGATCAACTCTCCCCAAAGATTTCTTTCTAACATTATCAATAAGACGAATATCCAAATAACAGGGTTCCAATGGTGGTAAATCAAGAATACCATAGAGTTTCTTGGGCATTACAGAGATACTAGCACCAATATCACATAGAGAATTTCAATCAAAATCATTCAGTTTAATTTTAATAATAGGTTCCCAACCATCATCTAGCTTCCTAGGGATAGAGGCTTCACATCTTAATTCATCCTCTCTAATTTGCATGAGAGCATTTTTAAAGTGTTTTGTGAAAGCCATATTCATAGCACTAGCATTAGGACAACTAGCAAGATTTTGTAAGAAATTAATCACTTCAGTTATGTTGAAATCATCAAAGTCAAGATAATTTTTATCAAATATAATGAGACCATTGTCTCCCATATTTCCAAAAATTTCAGCACTTTTATCAGGAACATTTTTAACGGTTTCAGGCAGTTTTGCATTTTTACTAGAAGAAGTGGGAGTGTTTCCAACACCAATTACTTTACCATTGATAGTAGAAGGTTTTATAGAATGATAAGCTTCATTTTTACTAGTGGTGGTAATGGTGCAAACATTAGCTATATTATTCTTTCTAGCTATTTCATCTTCTGTTTCCCATCTAGCATGCAATTCAGCTAACATTCTAACATTATCATCAATTCGAATTTGGATAGCATTCAAAGTTTTACTTTCTTTAACATCATGAGGCATAACCTTTACTTTCAGAAAATTAACATTAAGAGCAAGGCTATCAACTTTAGAAGAAAGAACATCAATTTTGCCAAATTTTTCCTTAACAGATTTATTAAAAGCAGTTTGTGTACTAATAAAATTCGTAAGCACGTTCTCAAGATCAGAAGGTACACTTTTATTGTTGTTGTAGGAATTACCATAAGCATTGCTATTATTGGGAGGATATGGCCTATAATTGTTGCTACCAAAATTATTTCTATAAGCATTGGTGTTGAAATTATTATTTTTAATGAAATTCACATCAACATGCTCTTCTTGAGCAACCAAAGAGGCTAAAGGAACATTATTTGGATCAATAGGAGAATGACTATTCACAAGCATAGACATAATAGCATCAAGTCTTTCATTCAAAGAGGAGGTTTCTTCAACAGAATTTACATTCTTACCAGTTGTAGCTCTCTCAGTGTGCCACTTAGAATAATTTACCATCATATCATCAAGAACCTTTGTTGCTAACCCCAAGGTCATGGACATAAAGGTTCCTCCAGCAGCTGAATCTAGAAGGTTTCTTGAAGAATAATTCAGACCTGTATAAAAGGTTTGGATGGTCATCCAAGTAGTCAGTCCATGAGTGGGACAATTCTTTACCAAGATTCATTCTTTCCCAAGCTTTAGCAACATGCTCATTATCAAGTTGCTTAAAATTCATAATTCTACTTCTTAAATATATAATCTTAGCAGGAGGATAATATTTTCCAATAAAAGCATCTTTACACTTAGTCCAATAATCAATACTATTTCTAGGCAAAGACATCAACCATTCTTTAGCTCTTCCTCTCAAAGAGAAAGGAAACAATTTCAGTTTAATAATATCTCCATCAACATCTTTATATTTTTGCATCTCACATAGTTCAACAAAATTATTAAGATGGGTAGCATCATCATCAGTACTAACACCATAAAATTGCTCTCTCATAACAAGGTTTAACCGGGCAAGTTTTGTCTCATAAAAATCAGCAGTAGGAGTAGGTGGAGCAATAGGTGTGCTAATGAAATCATTGTTGTTGGTGCTAGTAAAGTCACACAACTTAGTGTTCTCAGGAGTAGTCATTTTAGCAAGACTAAAAACAGGAATAAAACTACAGCTAGTATAAGGTTGTGAAGAGTGTAGCAGCAAGTTTTCCCTCAGAAAAGAAACCAAGGTTGAATCGACCAGTAGGAGGACAAGCAATCTCTGAAGGTTCATGCATCTGAGGTGGCAGGGCGCATTACCGGTTCAGCAGCAACGTGGAACGTACACAACATAATCAAATCACTCTGTCCCAACGAAGTAGTGAGGTTGTCAATCTCACCGGTTTTGCTGAACGCAAAGAGGTTAAACGTATGGTGTCGAAAACAGTAGGAACAGTATGAGAGCAGTATGAAAGCAGTAGGTGTTTTATCAGTATGAGGAAAAAGTACCGGGCTCCACAGTTCACTAGCAGCATCTCTCCGCGAAAGATAATAACATGTCTGGTGAACAAATTACAGCTGGCAATTTACAGAAATGAAGGTTGCACCGTAGTGCATATGCAAGACATAAAGATTACTATGTGATTCATGCGGGCATTACAACAAAATACATAGACCGTTATCCAACTGCATCTATGACTAATAATCCACCCTTCGAATATCATCCGAACAAACATTGGGTATTAAGTTGCAAGCAACAGATAATCACAGTAAGCAAAGTGTGTAATGTAAACAATAACATCATCCTTAGACAAAGCATTGTTGTTTTCTCCCTAATGGCAACAACACATCCTCCATCCGTCACGTTTCTGTCACTCGAGCATAGATGAAAAGGGAGGCATGAACCCACTATCGAGCATAAATACTCCCTCTTGGAGTTACTAGCATCTACTTGGATAGAGCATCTACTAATAACAAAGAGCACGCAAAACCATAAATAACATATACATGAAGATAACATAATAGATTGATAATTAGAAGACGTAGCATTCAACATTCATCAGATCCCAGCAAACACAACATGTAGCATTACATAAAGATGATCTTGCTCATGTTAGGCAGCTCACAAGATCTAAACATGAGGTACAAAGTGGAGAGAACAACCATCTAGCTACTGCTATGGACCCGTAGTTCAGAGATGAACTACTCAAACATCACTTCGAAGGAGGGCATGGTGGTGTAGACCCCTCCGGTGATGATTTCCCCCTCCGGAAGGGTGCCGGGGAGAGCTCCAGAACCCTCCTATCTCGGGATGACGGTGACGGCGGCCTCGAGTGTTTCTTGGGAAAAATTGGTATCCTCCTAGGGTTTATGTCTCGGGGGATTAAATAGGCGAAAGGGCAGAGGTGGTGGTGGCCTGGGGGGCCCACACCACCCCCCGGCACGGCGAAGGGAGGGTGCGCTGCCTTATGGTGTGGCCCCCCTGAGGGCCCCCTCCATGTCTCTTTGGGACTCCGTGGAACCTTAGGGAGTTCTAAGACTTCCGGGCTTCGAATTTTCTAATTCTGAGAATATTTCCAGAACAACTTTTCAGAAAAAAAACAGCAGAAAACAGTGAACTGGCTCTGTGGCATCTCGTCAATAGGTTAGTTCGGAAAATCGATAAAAATGACATAAAGTGTATAGCAAACATGTGGGAAACAATAAGAAAACAACATGGAACATCAGAAATTAAGGATGTGTTTATGACGTATCACCCTCCCGTTCTCGGGATGACAATGACGGCGGCCTCGGGTGTTTCTCGGGACGAAGTGGTATCTTTTCATGGTTGATATGTCTAGGGTATAAATAGGCGACAGAGCAAAGGAGGTTGAGGCCTAGGGGCCCCACACCACCCCATGGCGCGGCCAGGGGCGCGCAACCCTATGGTGTGGACTCCCTGTGGCCCCCTTCGGGCCTCTTCGGGACTCTGTGGAACCTTCTAGAATTCTAGGACCTCCGTACTTTGAATTTTCCAATTTCGAGAATATTTCCAGAACAACTTTTCTGAAACTAAAAACAGCAGAAAACATGGAACTGGCTCTGTGGCATCTTGTCAATAGGTTAGTCCAAAAAATCGATAAAAATGACATATAGTGTATAGCAAACATGTAGGAAACAACATGAAAACAACATGGAACATCAGAAATTAAGGATACGTTTATGACGTATCAACCCCCTACACTTGTGGCATATCAAGACTACTTTCTGGCGCCGTTGTCGGGGAGTGAAGCACTATTGGTAAATGGAATTGGTAAGAGAAAATTTTACTGTGAGTGTTGTTTTATTTCTGTCTGCTGCTTTATTTTATTATGGAGAATCCATTTGGTTCTCTGTTTAAGATTAATGCTACTACTGCTAATGTAGTAGATGACCCGTTGTCTGCTCAATTGGATCCTTTTAAAATACCTATGAAAATTGTTGAACATGTTATGGATAACTTCTATTTTGGAGATGGAAGTGTCCAACCTGGTGATCGTTTACTCTTTATACATGAATTATGTGAGTTATTCAGGTGTGCATGTATTACAATGGACCAAGTTAAGAGGAAATTATTCTCTATATCACTAAAGGGTAGAGCGGAGGAATGGTTTAAAATGCTGAAGAATGGTCAATCTATTGGATGGGAGGAAATTGTACCTCTCTTTTATTCTAAATTTTATCCTCCCAGTGAGATATATAAAGATCGAAATCAAATATATAATTTTTGGCCTCATGATGGAGATAGTATTGCCCAATCTTGGGGGAGGCTGAAGTTATTAATGCTCAAATGTCCCGTTCATGAGCTCCCCAGTAATATTGCTATCAATAATTTTTATGCAAGGCTTTCTCTTCATGATAAGGATTTATTAGATGCTTCTTGTTCTGGATCATTCACACGTATGAAAGAAGAATCTAAATGGGATCTTATTGACCGTATTCAAGAAAACACTGAAGGATGGGAGAATGACAAAGGAAAAAAGTCAGGTATAAATTACGATTATGAATAAATTTAAGCTTTTATGGGAC
The DNA here is from genome assembly GCA_028641055.1 of Alopecurus myosuroides. Taxonomy (NCBI): domain Eukaryota; kingdom Viridiplantae; phylum Streptophyta; class Magnoliopsida; order Poales; family Poaceae; genus Alopecurus; species Alopecurus myosuroides. The sequence continues at coordinate 366,402,602 of CM054059.1, read as the reverse complement.
CCGATGATTTCAATACTGTTAGTGTTGTTTGTGGTCTTGACTCTCAAATCATTGCAAATTGTTTTAAGGCCTTTGCCTCCTATGTTGATATTCCCAAAAAGGAGTTGAGAAAGTACCATGCACCTTATAAAGATATTGTTCCTACTAGAAATATTGAAGTGCATGATGTTAATCCTGCTGTGCCCGAAGCTTATATTGAGAAAATGCCTTTCCCTGACAAGGTAAAGGAACATTATATCATAGCTAGTGTGGTTAACAAAAGTATAAAGAAACCTATAGAACCTGATGAACAAATAACTGTTGAACCTATAGTAGCAATAGTAAAAGATATTGTCTCTGAAAATGTAGAGAATGGACACATTGTCTTATGTGAGGATGCTTTCAATATTGTTTCACATCCTAGTAGATCTAAGAAAACTAGTGTTCCCGTGCTTTCTGTTAAGATAGGTGATCATTTCTACTATGGTTTGTGTGATATTGGTGCAAGTTCTAGTGTTATTCCTTATGAGCTTTATAAAGAAATCATGCATGAAATTGGTCCTTGTGAACTTGAAGATGTTTATGTTGAAATTGGTCCTTGTGAACTTGAAGATGTTTATGTGGTTATTCAGCTTTCTAATAGAGAAACTATCTTTCCGATTGGTATTGTTAGAGATGTAGAAGTTTTATGTAGTAAAACTAAATATCCTGCTGATTTTCTAGTACTGGGTACAGCTGCTAGTAAAACTTGTCCTTTTATTTTTGGTAGACCATTCTTGAACACTTATGGTGCTGTTATAGATTGTAAGAAGGAGAAGATATTGACTAAATTTGATGGAATATCTTATGAGTTTAATTTTGTCAAATTTGCTAGAGATCCTTACGAATCCGAATTGCCTAATGAGGATTTTAGGGTTGAAAAACTTGCCTCTATTGCTCTTGCTGCTAACAATGCTTTGCATCAATATATGGAGGACCACGAAAGTGAGGTCTTTATGGAAGAAACAAATGAGATTGAAAACTAGTCATACTGAAACATAATTTACCTATGAAAGACTTGGGTACCACATCACCACCCAAGGAGGATCATGTTTTTGCTTTAAACCTTTACCTGATGATCTTAAATATGCTTACATTGATGATGAGAAGACATATCCTATTATTATTAGTTCTAAACTTTAAGATAAAGAATAGGAAAGGCTATTGGAAATATTGAAGAAACATCATGGAGATATTGGATATACTCTTGATGATTTGAAAGGCATTTCCCCTACTATATGTCAGCATGCTATTAATATAGAACTTGATGCAAAGCCAGTAGTTGAACATCAGCGTTGTTTAATTCCTAAGATGAAGGAAGTGGTAAGAAATGGGGTATTAAAACTCCTTGATGCTGGTATTATTTATCCTATTGCTTATAGTAGATGGGTAAGCCATGTGCATTGTGTCCCTAAGAAGGGAGGAATGACTGTTGTGCCTAATGAAAATGATGAGCTTATTCCTCAACAAATAGTAGTTGGTTATAGAATGTGCATTGATTTTAGTAAAGTTAACAAAGTTACTAAGAAATATCATTATCCTTTACCTTTTATTGATCAAATGTTAGTGGTTGTCTAAGAAAACTCATTTTTTCTTTCTTGATGGTTATTCTAGGTTTTCTCAAATTGTTGTTAGGGCACAAGATCAAGACAAAACAACTTTTACTTATCCTTATGGAACTTATTCTTATAGACGTATGCCTTTTGGTTTGTGTAATGCTCCTGCTACATTTCAAAGATGCATGTGTGCTATTTTTCATGTTTTTTGTGAAGAAATTGTGGAGGTATTCATGGACGATTTCTCTGTCTATGGAACTTCTTTTGATAACTATTTGCACAATGTTGATAAAGTTTTGCAGAGATTTGAGGAAACTAATCTTGTTCTTAATTGGGAGAAATGCCACTTTATGGTTAATGAAGAGATTGTTCTTGGGCATAAAATTTCTGAAAGAGGTATTGAAGTTGACAGAGCTAAAGTGGAAGCAATAGAGAAAATGCCCTATCCCAGGGATGTTAATGGTATTCGTAGTATTCTTGGTCATGCTTGTTTTTACAGGAGGTTTATTAAAGATTTCTCTAAAATATCAAAGCCTCTTACTAATCTTCTTCAAAAAGACGTAACTTTAGTTTTTTATGATGAATGTAAGTAAGCTTTTGAAACTTTAAAGAAGTCTTTAACTATTTCTCCTACTGTTCAACCACCTGATTGGAACTTGCCTTTTGAAATTATGTGTGATGCTAGTGATTTTGTTGTAGGTGCTGTTCTTGGAAAATGCGTAGATAAGAAATTGAATGTTATTCATTATGCTAGTAAGACTCTTGATGCTGCTCAAAAGAATTATGCTACCACTGAAAAAGAGTTCCTAGTTGTAATTTTTGCCTGTGATAAGATTAGACCTTATATTGTTGATTCAAAAGTTACTATTCACACTGACCATGCTGCGATTAAATATCTTGTGGAAAAGAAAGATGCTAAGCCTAGGCTTATTAGACTAGTGATGCTTTCACAGGAGTTTGATTTGCATAATTTATCTAGATTTGAAAACATTTCTTATGATCCTATTCATGTTAGTGAAAGTTTTCCAAATGAACAGTTGGCTGCAATAAAAGTAAACTCCCAAGGAAGTCCTTGGTACGCAGATTATGCTAACTTTATTGTTTCCAAGTATTTGCCTCCAACATTTACAACTCAACAAAGAAAAAAAATATTTTATGATTTGAGGCAATATTTCTGAGATGACACACACTTATATAAATAAGGAGTAGATGGTATTATGCGAAGATGTGTTCCACAACATGAACAACGAGAGATATTGAGAAAGTGCCATGGTAATGCTTATGGAGGACATCACGCTGGAGATAGAACCGCACAGAAGGTTCTACAGTCAGGTTTCGATTGGCCTACTATCTTTAAAGATGAATGAAAGTTTGTTTTATCTTGTGATGAATGTCAAAGAGTTGGTAATATTTCTAGACGTAATGAAATGCCTATGAGTTATTCTCTTGTTATTGAACCTTTTGATTGTTGGGGGTTTTGACTTTATGGGTCTGTTTCCTCCTTCAAATGGTTATACTCATATTCTTGTTTTTGTTGATTATGTTACTAAATGGGTAGAAGCTATACCTACAAAGAGTGTTGATGGTGAAACCTCGTTAAAAATGGTTAAAGATGTTATTTTCCCTAGGTTTGGTGTGCCTAGATATCTTATGACTCGTGGAGGTTCTCACTTTATTCATGGTGGTTTTAGAAGAAAAAAACCTTGCTAAATATGATGCTAATCATAGAATTGCATCAGCTTATCATCCTCAAACCAGTGGGCAAGTAGAATTGTCAAATAGAGAAACTAAATCTATCTTCCAAAAGACTGTTAATAAATCTAGGAAAAATTGGTCTGATCAGTTGAACGATGCTTTATGGGCTTATAGTACTGCTTATAAAAATCCTATCGGTATGTCTCCTTATAAAATGGTTTATGGAAAAGCTTGTCACTTGCCTTTAGAATTAGAACACAAAGCTTATTGGGTAGTGAGAGAACTAAATAGAGATTTTAAACTTGTCGGTAAGAAAAGAATGCTTGACTTGATTTTTTTAGATGAGTGGAGAAGTGAAGTCTATGAAAATTCTAGACTCTTTAAGGAGAAAGTTAAACAATGGAAAAATAGGAGAATTCTTAAAAGAGAGTTTCATGTTGGTGATAAAGTTCTATTGTAGGTCTCGTCTCAGATTTTTTGCAGGAAAATTACTCTCGAGATGGGAAGGACCCTATGTTATTGAAGAAGTGTATTGTTTAGGTGCAATCAAAATTACTTACCTTAAAGATAACACTACACAAGTTGTGAATAGGCAAAGGCTCAAACATTATATTTCTGGAGATTCTTATGATCAAGATGTTGATACTATTCAAGTGGTGACTCCGGAAGTGTTCATTAGAGAGAAGATTCCAGAAACTGCAGAGTCCGTTCTCGAATAGGTAACAGTTTTGTTAAGAAACGGTTCGCGTATTACTTTCCAACTTATAATTTTGTCATTTATGGAAAATATGAAAAATATTGACCCGAAGAAGGGTAGGAGGCGGTGCCCGAGGGCACGACACCACCTAGGGGCGTGGGCCCACCACTGGCCGCGCCACCCTATGGTGTGGAGGCCTCGGAGCCCCTCTCCGGCCCGTTTTTGCATTGCACCTTACTTTTGTTACGTATGTTTTTGCTATATAACCCCTCGGAACCCCCGAGGTCCGCATATTATTTTCTCGTCGTGTTTTCATTTTGATCTGTTTCTGTCAAGATCTGTTTTCAGTTTTAGAGGCTCCATGGCCTCCGCCAATAACAACAAGGGGAAGGAGCCTATGGAAGATGATCTGCAAGTTCCCAAGCGCAAGAACATTGACCAGAGCGTGAAGAGGGAAGCAAAGAGGATGTCATCAAGTAACGCTGGATGTGCTTTTTCTCATAATATGCAGGGACCAAGACCATTAGTTTCAGGCCTTAGCCCCATCCCCGGAGTAGAGGAAGCTCTTCGAGTCGCAGATGAGTTTTGGGATCGATATCGATCTCTAAGGAAGGAGGTAGAGATACTTCAAGAGGAGAATGACAGGCTTCGCGAGTTGCTGGAGCGTTTCAGTATTTTAATGAAGAATTCACCATCACCACCGAAGAAATAATTCGTCGTTGGTATTGGCATCCCGTTGGCTTGTTCCAATCTTGGGGGAGTGCCTCTGTATCACACCTTTATCTTTCGCCCTTTTACCTTTTTTGTAGAGTCATATCATGAGTAAGAAGTTATCATATAGGATGGTTTGCAGTATGGAAGTATGTCTCCTTTAGTTGGTTATCGATGTATCCCTTGGTATGAGTTGCCATTATGGAATACTAATGAGAAGTTTCATCATTTACCTTCTATGAACTTTATTTTAGTTTGCAATTTTTGTTATATGATTTATCTTGTTGTTAGTATTGGTATCAATATGGGAGCGTCAAGTTAATCTATTTGGTTTTGGCAAACTTAGCATTGGTCAGTAGCAACAATACTTTGAGGCTTAAGTAGAAAAGAAGGAGATGCATGTAGATATATTATTCCATGATCTTTCTTGTTGGCTCATAAGATTAGTATTCTGAAGTTAAGATCGTTTGTACTTCCAAGAAAGATTGCATGATTGTTTCTATCACATGTATATTTGCTTGTTTTCCATCAACTCGTATGCTTGCTACCCAGCCTTGCTAGCCAAAAACTTGTACTGAGAGGGAATGCTTCTCGTACATCCTAACCTTGAGCCAAAAACCATGTCATTTGTGTCCACCATACCTACCTATATGTGGTATTTAACCGCCACTCCAAGTAAATTGCTTGTGTGCTACCTTTAAAACCTTCAAAACTATTAATCCTATTTTGTGCTCCCGTTTTAGCTCATGAGGACGTAGGTAGACGGTCTTATTTTACTCATTGATTGGACTTTATACACCTGGACTAGTGGCACCTCCGCTTATCCAACTGCTAGAAGAGCTTTAAACGGGGTTCCCAACCCCAAACTTAATTACTATAAATTCTCTTCACTCTTTTTGCCCCATATTTATCAGTAAAAGCATAATTGTGTAAACAAAAGAGAAACAGGGATGATATGCTACCCCAGCAGCGTCCTTCAATGAGAGCCGCCCTCGTAAGGTCTAGTTGGCTTGTGACTTAATGTACTGTTTGCTTGTTGATTTGTTGACATAGACATACACACCTACCCCTAAAAAAATTTGACACGCCTCCATGGTATGTGATTGTTGGTAGGCACCCGAAGATTCATCTAGCCATGATTTGTGATCAGAAAGGTTCGGAGGAGTGTCAGATATTTTATGCTCTCTCTATATGTTTATCAAATAAAAATCTCTAGCACATTAGTTAATCCCTGCTTTCCTCTGCAAAGGGGCTATCTTTTACTTTCATGTTGAGTCAGTAAACCTACATCTTTCTGTCTTAAGCAAGCCTTTGAGTTTTTGTGATCCAACCATTTATATGTTGATTCCTTCAATCATGTTGATGGCCCACAAGTATATGGGATCGCAACAGTCTTCGAGGGAAGTCAAACCCAAATTTATTGATTCGACACAAGGGGAGCCAAAGAATATTTATAAGCCTTAACAACTAAGTTGTCTATTTGACTGCACCTGAAAGTAGACTTGCTCACAACAGTTTATCAGTAATAACAATTTTATAGCAGCAGTAGTAGTAATAAAATAACAGCGGGAGTAAAATAGTAACATCAGTAGCAGTTGCGGAAAACGGCAGGATTAAAATACTATAGGCATATGGATGGATGAATGGGAATTTCATGGATAAGATAGTTCATACAAAAATCAAAACATGGACATTGTAGATAGATAATAATAAAGCATCCAAGTTCTAGGCAAACCATAGGCATGTGTTCCAATATAGTCATACGTGCTCGCAATGAGAAACTTGCACAACATCTTTTGTCCTACCAGCCCGTTTTCAGCGGGGCCTCAAGGGAAACTATTGGTAATTAAGGTGCTCCTTTTAATAAAGCACGGGAGCAAAGCATTAACTCTGTGAACACATGTGATCCTCGCATCACAAGCATCCCCTTCGCTTGTCCCAAATTCTGTCACTTTGGGGCCTCGGGTTCCGGACAACAATGTGTGTAAACAACTTGTAGATATGATCAAGAAACATAAATATACTCATGAAACAATAACATGTTCAGATCTGAGATCATGGCACTCGGTCCCTAGTGACAAGCATTAAGCATAACAAGTTGCAACAACGGTAGAAAACACTAACAATGGATACTAGGCACTACGCCCTAACAATCTGGCATTATTACATGATTGATCTCATCCAATCCCTTCCATCCCTCTCAGCCTACATCGGAGATTACTCACACATGGGTGGGGGAATCATGGATAGTTGATCGAGAAGTGATGGCGGTGACGATGGCGATGATCTCCTCTAAATCCCCGTCCCGGCAGGGTAACCGAACAGGAACTTCTGGTCCCCGAATTGAGTTTCGAGGTGGCGGCGGTGCTCTGTGGTGTTTCTCTGGAATATGATGAACCCCCCTCAGTTTTTAGGTTACGAGGCATAAGTAGTCGATAGGGGAGCCCGAGGGGGTGCCTAGGTCCCCCACACCACCTGCGGCGGAACCTAGGGGGGGCGCCCAGGGGTGGTGTGGGCCCCTCCTTGCCCCCCCCCTCCGGGTCTCCTTTTGGCTCTAGGGGTCTTCGGGTGAAATAAGGTCTTTGGGATCTTTTCCGGGAATTTCCTGAAAGTCGATTTTTCTGCCCAAAACGAGACACCAAGGTAATTCTGCTGAAAACATCGTTAGTCTGTGTTAGTGTAACATCCCAAGTATGAAAAATAGCCATTAGAATGTTTGCTCTCTGTTATTTTATGTTTTGCATCATGACATCATGTTCATTGCATTTGTTTAGCTTGTTTTCCATTTGTTTTCCTCTGTTTTCATTTGTTTTCCTTTGTTTTCTATTTGAATTTCAAACCAAATTTCAAACCTTTTGTTTCATACTTGTGATGTTACAATTTCCAAAATGATATTTCAAATCAAAACAATCATTTGTTTCCATAAAAGTTGTGATTTCAAAATTGTTGATCTATTTCTAATCAAAATTCATTTAATACCAAACCCTGTTCAAATTCAATTGCAAATTCCAAACAGCAATCCCTTTGGAATTAATGAAATTCACACAACAACCCTAAGCAATTGTTGCAAATAAAATTGAGGGTTCAATCTATTTGAAATGTTTGTTTTTAATAACTCACTTAACTCAAATTCCATTCAAAATTCAAATCACATTTTACAAACAGCAACCATGTTGGGTTTATGAAAATTACAACACAATTATAATCATTTTGCTTCCAGTTAAAATTATATGATCACCCTATTTAAAATCTTGTTTTCAATAATCATTTAATTTCAAAATCATTCAAATTTGAATCAAATTGCAAACAACAATTTAATTTTGAACTTTTTGAAAAGCTAGACTTGGCAAGTTGTTGCTGTTAACTTAAATAACTAAAAAAAAATTTCCTAAAATTTTTCCTAACCCAAAACCTATCTAATTCTTCCTATTTCATTTTCTGCAAAAAAAATAACAAAACAATTAATAAAAAGGAAAAACTCACAGGGAGAGAGGGGCAACCAGGCCCAGCCCAACTCTCCCAGGCCTGGTACCCCTTCGACCCACCCCACTCTGTCTTCCACCTTCGTATGGACTCCATCGACTGCATCCACGTATACAGAGCAGAGCAGCAGACGGCCAGCATCCCTCCCCCTTCCCCTTAAGACCTAGGCCGAGCCCTAGCTCCCCAACCCTACTTCCTTCTCCCTCTTTCTCTCTTCCCCCGCCTCCATTCCCTTCTCCCTCTCTCTTCTCTCTGCCCTCCCTCTGAATCCTTGCAGCTATCTGAACCTGTACCCACACCCGAAAAACCTCACCTCCCTCCGGCGATCACCGGTGTTAGAGCTCCCCTCCGCCCGTGCTCGGCGCGGGAATGGGTTCCCCCCACCGCGGGCTCCCTCCTCCACCCCTCGGTGGGCACCGGGGAGCCTCGGAGCGCCGCCACCGTCCGCCCTTTACCGCCACCGTCGCCTCCCTGTCCGCCCTGCTCCGCCTCTGCTCTCCTCCCCCTCGGTGAGCTTCCCTCCCCTCTTCTCTCCTCTTCCCCCCTCCACTCCTCCCTCTCGCGGTCCACAGCGCACGGTCGCAGCAGCACCCGCACCCCCACAGCGCCCCAACGCGAGCAGCTGCCGGCGACCGTGATGATCCCGTCGAGGTTCAGTAACCTGAACCTGAACAGGTTCAGTTAACACCCGAACTGAAGGTTATTCCCCCCACTGCCCCCTTCCTATCACAACTTGAACCACTACCGCAGTGGTTAGCTGCTCTGTGCGCTAGCAGAGAGCAGGGGTTCGATCCCCCCCCATGCGCACCAAAACCCCACCTTTTCCATCTTTTTTTCCCAGGCCTGCACAAATCTGTTATCACGCACAGGCCCTTGCCAGTTTAATTCTAGGTCCCTGTTATTTCCTTCTAAGTCCCTAGCTGTAATAAAAATGGCAGAATAATACCAAATATTGTAAATTGCCTAAATAATTCATCTTAACTCCAAATTCAACTTTTTAAACATGTTTTCTGTACCAAATTGAATTGTCTACCCAAATATAAAATTTGTTTACTGTTTTGAATATTTTAAATTGGTGCAATATGTAAATTCTTGTTTAATTCCTTAATTTTGCAAAAATCATAACTTGGGCATAAAAATTCCAAATTCAACAAACTAAATATGTTTTCCAATCAACTTTTCATGTACTTTCCAAATATCAACTTTGTTTGCTGTTTTGAATAATTTAAATTGCTGAAAACAACTGTTTCTTAATTATTGCATTTAAAATTGCCAAAATAATAACTTGCTCATTTTAAATCCAATTTCAACAAATGAAATATGTTTTCCATGCAAAACTAAACCACCTTTTCAAATATAAAATTTGTTTCATGTTTTGAATAATTAAAATTGGTTAAATGATTTAAACCTTGTTTAAATCATTTAATATTGTTAAAATCATAACTTGGTCAAATTAATTTATTTTTGAAACTATAAAATATGTTTTCCAACCATAAAAGTATAAGATTTTCAAATATGAACCTCACTTACTGTTTTGAACAAATAAAAATTCAAATAAGTTCATGTTTGAATTAAATTCATTTAATTCTTGCTTAAACTTGTTTAATTCATAAATAATTTATTTGAAATCCTTTTTCAACAAGTGAAACATGTATTCCACCTAAAATTGTGTGTTATTATCAAATATGAACTTTGTTATCTATTTTGAACAATTAAACTTGATGAAAACAACAAATGCTTGTGTGACACCTTTAAGTAACCAAAATTCCAAAACTTAATAAATGAATTCCAAAACTTGGTAAACCTTATTTCAAATTGATTCTATTGTTGTTATTTTTCTGTTTTCCTCATCCATGCATCATGCTAATCCACTTTCATCTATTGGTTAGTTGTAAAACAATTGTTTCAACCATAATTCATGGGCTTTCCATATGCAATCCAATTGCATATGGGTCCATTTAAACATGTTATCTTGTCAACTAGTTTATTTCTGATGCATCAATTAAATGGCCATGCATCATCCCATGTTTGTGCACTATGCCATGTTATTGATTGTTTATCTCTCTGTGTTGTTTGTTTGCTTCTTCTCGGATACACGACGACGTTGAGACCGACGATACTTACGACACCCCTTCTAAGGATCTAGCTCAGTACCAGGATGCTGAGTTTGCAGGCAAGTATTCACTCACATGAACCATTGTGTTCCTTTCAACATTGGATACCGATACTTTCCGTTGTCTATTCTGCTAGCCCTATGAATAGTTGCTTCTGTTACGAACCTATCACATGTTATCCTTTAACCCTGATATTGCCTCACCTCCATACCTATAACCTTTTGCTTGTTGCCCGTGTCTTACTAGCATGCTTAGGGTTGTTTTGCTCGAGTCTGTTACCCGTTACTTTCTGTTGCTATATTTCTATTATGTTCTGGGGCTCGAGGTTTAATCAATCAACCTGTTAATATTGTGGATAATAATAATAATTTGATGATAAGGCACCGGCAGGAGGCCCTGTGTGGTTTTGAGGCCTGCTAGTGTCGACCCTAATTAGGAAAAGGGTCTTGTCTACTGATCCATGATGAGCGCACTAACCGCATGTGGGAAGCGTGTATGGGCGCCCCCCTCAATTTGATTCGATTCGCATCTCGTCCAAATCGCCTCATTTAGTTCGGGTGTTCCATTTGCCGCATGCATGTTTTTGCGAGCCCAGGCCAGGGTGGAACTTTTGTAGCCGGCATTTAGGGAGACACGTTCTTAGAGTGCTATGAGGGTCCCCTTTTCTTCGTGGGGCTTGATTAGCCGAGCGCTCACTGCACGGGGTTCTTTGCGCTTGATGCGAAGAAGAGTTGAGTTGTGTTGAGTGCCCCGCTTGGTGGAATGGCCGTTCCATCTGGCGGGTTATTCTTACGTGTACGGCCAAATTGGTTCACCCCTGCAGGGAAAATCTTCTCGAGAAGCCGTGTTTTCCGCGGTTATGGATGACTTGGTGAAAGTACTGGCTAACAAGTACTCAGGACAACTTAAACCTAATGATTAACAATCTGACTAGTAATAGGCTTAATGACACACAATCTGATGGAGGGATAATAACCCGGTAGGCCAACTCCAAGGTATAACCCGGCCCAAAGGACGCTGCGCAAGATCCGGCTAAGGATAAAGAAACTTCTGGAAGGCCCAAGTTTGCAGGCCTCGTAACCCGGATTGTGGGTTACGGTAAAGGAAAGTTAGAGTTTGTATGCGGTGTCCGGGTAGGATTCAAGGTGCGCCTTGGAGAATAAGCCAGGGGGTACGGGTGCTTTATAAACCAACCCCTAGGTTTAGTTGAGGGAGATCTAAGAACCCTAGTAGTATCGCTTGATATCGGGCATCCAGTGTATACAAGAGATCGAGTTAATATATTGAGATCGGAGACTCGGCGACTTGATTGCCGGCTACCAGATCGAGTTTCATCATGTTTTCCTCTGAGCTAAACCCTCTCCCAAACGCATGTGTCGTCTTGCCCCAAGATCAGTTACCCCCGGTAACGTCTGCCGTGATTATCCCACGACAGTTGGCGCCCACCGTGGGGCCTGCGTCCAAAGGTGTTTACATCACGGGAGAAGCTCGGAAGAACATGGAGAATCTTGTCGTCGGCGAGATCTACATCGACCACAAAGGAGAAAAGACGGTGGACGATTCCGGTTGGGGGCCAGAGTCGGATCACCTTGAATCCGGATCCGTCGTGACAATCAGCCGGATCAGCGTCTTCATTGGTATGGTATGTACTTCCGGTTCGATCCCTGACAATTTTGGATCTGATTCTGTGTCAGGGGAGGCCACTTCTATCCAATCAGATGATGAAGAATCAATTGGAACGACATATCCGGCGGAAGAACCCATCGCGAAGTGGGAACAGCCGGAGGAACCCGCATGGACCCCGCGCGACCGGGTCGAAAGAGAGGATCATACCGAGTCTATCCTGGATCTGCTGGAAAACCGATATGAGGAGAATAACAGCGAAGGGGAACAGCATGAATTCACGCCAAGCATCATACGCCGAGTCGCGGTTTATACGGCTTCCGCGACCAATCTCAACCAAGAGGCCATAACCGCGGCCGCGGCCGGGTCAGCACAAGCATTAGCCCGGCAGCAGGGGCCGGCTAACGGAAACACGATTTTGGCCCAGGTTGACGGAGAGTCGGCATCGGTTACTAGTCAAGCGCCGGAAAACGAGCTACACGCAAACACGTTCGGATTCCTAGCAAACCGGACACCTGGAGCGGGTCCTTCCAATCCACAACACCCGGCCTTGTTCGACAACAATCTGATCCTAGATCCGACGGTTCTTGCCACCGTTATCACTCTGGAGAACGCGGCGGAACGAGTTAGGGATTTGGACGTAGCCCGTCGTGCATTGGAGCAGCAGAGAAGGCAAGTAGAAGCAGAAAGGCAAGGGATGGTCACACGGCAACGTGAGCTGGATGCATTGGAAACTCGGCTCCGAGAGGAAACTGAACGGACAACGACGTCGCCTAGAGGGGGGGGGGGTGAATAGGCGATTAAAACTTTTCCGGTTAATGCTTGCTAAATGCGGAAATAAACTAGGTGTTTAAATTAACAAGCATACAACCTAAATATTCTAGGGTAAACTAGATGAACAAACAACTTATGCTAAGCAAGAAAAGTAACAAGGTGATAGCAAGATATATAACTTCAAGCTCGAAGGCTATCACAATGTAAATTGCATAAGTAAAAAGCTCGGGTATAGAAATAACCGAGGCACACGGAGACGATGATGTATTCCCGAGTTCCTCCCACAAAGGGGAGTACGTCTCGTTGGAGGGGTGTGAGCTCGCCACGAAGGCCTACTCAACGCCACAAAGGCCTCACCCTATTCTCCGATGAACCCCGCCACAAAGGCCTAGTTCACCTTCCACTATTGGCAACCTTCAAACCCGAGGCACGCATCCACAACTCAATTGGAGGCTCTCGGTGTCACCACAATCTTGGGGCACGCATCCACAACTCAATTGGAGGCTCCCAAGAACACCACAAGTCGTCTAGGGTCCAAGACCCAAGAGTAACAAGCTCACAAACTTTCAACTTCCACGAATCCTCGTGGAGAGAGCAAACCGATGCAACCGATGCAAATGGCAAGAGCACAAGTGCTCAAATCCTTCACTCTCAAATTCCAACAAAGCAACAAATGCTTATGGGGGAATAAGAGAGGAAGAACAATGGAGGAGAAACACCAAGAACTCCAAGATCAAGATCTACTAAGTTTCCCTCACTAAGAAGGAAGATGGATTGGTGGAAATGTAGATCGAGATCTCCTCTACCTTCTCCCTCAAAGATATGCAAGAATCATAGGAGGGATTGGGAGAGGGGCAAGCTTTCCAAGGTCAACAATGGTGGGAGAGAAGAGGAAAAACGTGCTTGGAAGACTTGGAGACCAATGGGGAAGAAAGCCCCCTTAAATAGGTCCCCACAAGAACTAGCCGTTGTGCAGGAATTTTGGGACCGGAATATCCGGTCCGAAGTGAATAATCCGGATCAAATAATCCGGTTCACTCCAGAACGAAAACTGGTCTGAAATCCGTCGAAACCGGATTATCCGGTATGCCCCGAAAAATCCGGTTTCCAATAATCCGGTTCATGTCAGTACCGAAAAATGGCTCAACTAGAAACTTCATAACTTTTGCGTCCGGACTCCGTTTTTGATGATCTTTGGCTCGTTGAGTTCGTAATGAAAAACTCTACAAGATCATGCAGAGAAACATCACTGCCCAACAATGGAAACTAAAACCCAATATAGAAAGGTTTAACCTCTCTAAAAGGAACAACCGGTAAAACTTCCAACACGAAAACTCACATAACTTTTGCGAATGAATTCCGAATTAGGTGAGTCAAAATGCATTGGAAAGATAACAACAAGTAGTATCCAAATAAAAGGTGAAAATATTGATACCTCAAAGTATGGAGAAGTTACCACACATGGAAGGTGTGGGAACATTCTCAAAGACGAACGGAATATTTTCACCACCGAAAACGCAACAAAGTTTTCTTACGAAATCCGTTTTCGAGAAACCAAGGCTTGTCATGAAGATCACGACAAGCACTAAAACTCAAAGGAGACAAAATCCAAATAAGAACCAAGAAAGATTATATGCAAAGTATGCAAAGGTTTGAGCTCTCCATAACGATTCGATCGAGTTACTCACTTGAGAGCCCCTCTTGATAGTACGACTATCTATCCTATAACCCGGTCTCCAAAGACACGAGACCGGTAAAATAGAAAACCTATCAAGATTATACCTTTGCCTTGAGCAATCCACTTGAGCTAGATGATGACGATCTTGACTCTCTCAAGTAGGATCTTCTTTCTTGATAGCGCTTGCTAGCACAAACTCCGCTTGATGAAGACTTGCAAGTTGCTCCCCCATACACCATTATGGGAGAGACTAGCTCCCCCATACACCATTATGGGAGAGACCCTTCGGCAAATCTTCACAAGGCCACAATCTCCAAAAGGGTGGCAAGCATCAAGCATAGGATATCTTCTAGATGCTTCACTTGAGCTTCTACGTCAAGCTAGATGACAAACACCGCTTGACGACGACAAAGACCATGGTCTATATGAAATCTTCCTTTTGGTTCATTCCCATGGAAAGATATCTAACCACACATAGAGATGCGACACACACATAACATGGGTTAGTTCACAAAGCTATATTGACAAATGCTTACCATACCATGAGATACACAATCCCACTTGGTACAACTTGTAGCTTTGTGTGTTGATCGCTTGCTTGATCAACCTTGTATCTTTGCTTCTCACTTCTAAAGATGATGTCTTGAAGATGATAATGAAAGATCACCTAATCCTTTTCTTCAAGACATTGCAATAAGCTCAACTCAAACCATGACCATTCTTCATATAAATCCATGAAAATAACAATGGCCATCAAGGAAGCTAATAGAGTTCAACACATGAACTCCATTATTTCCTATGGACAAGATATACAAGGATAAATCAATGCAAACATTAGTCCATAAAGGATTGTCATTAATTACCAAAACCACATATGGGGGAACCATGCACTTTCAATCTCCCCCATTTTGGTAATTGATGACAATCCCTTTTTACGAGGGTTTATATGATGAATGAAGCAAACATGCTAAACAAGAGCAAGGATGCAATAGCATGGAAAGGCAAATGCTTAAGAACGAAACTAAAGCATAAACCAAATTCCCTTAAACCCTCTAAACTTCTCCCCCATTGGCATCCATTGCCGAAATGGGAAAAAGATTAGAAGGCCAATATAGTAAGAGCTCCCCCATAGTGTATGCATTCCTCATGATATGAGTGAAATCAAGTGCATATCTCCAACTATGAATAGATGGAGGGAGATCAAACTATATTGAGGATCCAAAGATTTATAAGCAAAGTAAAATTGAAGGATACTTTCACAAAGAAGCAACCAACCACAAGGATCCGAAAAACCGATTGACCAACATCAATATTTTGATAGGATCAACCAAGTGTTCTAGAAAATCAAGAGGGAACTCCCCAAGGTACATGCACAATGTTAGATTTGAATGACTATATAATGTGCACAACATGGAATCATCACTCCCTTCTAGATAATTTTGAACACAAACAAGAGCAAGAGACTAGATTGGAAATGAAGCAAAGCAACTTGCAAACAAACAAAAGTTGAGCAATGAAGATCAAGAAGTGACAAATAAAGACTTACTCAACCGAAATAGATGTGTGTGACAAGGAAAAACATTTTTAGTAGACTAATAGGATTATAGAATCATCAACATAGTCTTTCAATATAAGAGGCACATAGTGCATATCATGTCTTTCCCATACACACAAACCATCAAATGATAAAACACATAGGTCCACAAGCTTATTAAGATTCAAAAGGAATACCAAACCAAAAGCAAAGCTTGTGCCTTTTAGGAACCACAAAGGAATATAAAGTAATAAAATGTGGTCACAAAAAAAAGAATATCAATTAAAGATGTAACTATTATCGTGTGTATAAGTTTCTAAGTGAACAATAATCACAAAGATATATATCCACAAAGAAACATGCACACACAAAATAGGTACAAAGGTGAAGAACATGATATCCAAGAGAGGTTCATTAATATACCAATAAGATTTTTGCTTGAAAGCAAAGCACTAAGCTTAGTTTAATCTTAAGGGGATATAGATGAACACACAAAACTTATCAAAGCATCACAAATATCACAAGGGAAAAGTGATAGTTGGAATGCTTCGATAAAGGTAACGCATATCACAAAAGATTCAAATGGTTTTTGAGAATTTATCAATATTGCATATGAGAGACTTCAAGTAGAAGTTGCTAGATTAATATACTCGGGATTGGTGAATCATGACAATGACTATAAATATCCCCTTAGTATGTAATCATCCCGGCTTACTCATAGTTGCAATTAAGATGCTTTTGATAAGACATTTGCAAGAACCAAATGAAATGCAACAAAAGGAAATCATGCCAAGAAGCAACCTACACAAGGTTGAAATCTAGAAATGTATGCATGAGATAGATACTTGTTACCGAGACGACATTGGTGATGAAGAGGGTGCGAGTTTGATAATCATCGAAGCTTGACTCCTATAATACCATGGTGAGAACACCTTCCTAATGAATGGAGCAAGCAACCAATGTATCTCCATTGTACCTAAAACAAAATTCAAGTACAAAATGGTACCCAAACTCATTGGGTCCAAAGTAGTTAGAACAACTACAATACATAGGACAAACTCCAAATAAATATGTGCATATTAATATGAATTTGAATTTCATGCACATCTTAGCCTTTTAGGATTTGATGGAGTTTATCCTATATATTGGATCAACGAAAGTAAGCATGCCAAAATATATACATAGAAAATATGCATGCACAAAACTTTCAAGAACCAAAACAAGATACAAATTGGACAAAGAACTAATTAAACCAAGAAGCCACTCACAAGAGTGAAAAGAAAGAGAATTGTCCAAAATATATCAAGACCCAAATCAACACATGATTGAGGAAACCAAATAGAGAAGATACCAAAAAAACATCAAAGAATAAACAAACCCTCTACACTTTTCATGATAGCACACAAAGTACCAAGACGAAAAATGTTTGTCTTCCAAAGAGACAAGTCATTGGGAAAACAAACAAATTTAAAGACAACAAGTGTTCAAACGCATATAGGATAGTTCTTCCAATAATAGTGCATTATTTATGATCTTGCATTTGAATACAAAATGAACACAATGGAATCATTACTCTCCATATATATTATTCAAACACTAGTCATGTTTAAATAAAATCAATTAGATGAAATACCAATTTACGGAATGGTGATCTACTCAATGTAGGATAGCTTCCCCAAGAATAGTGCAACCCAAAGAAGTATGACTTTGAACACAAGTGCACAAGTATGGGATCATTGCTTTTCCTAACTCAAGAAGGCATAAGACAAATTTTGAGTAGAGCAAGGAAGACACAAAGGAGTTTGAACCAAACAAAATCCTTGGCAAGAAACAAGGCAATATTAGAGCAAAGGCCAAAGTAAATATGATCAATAAACTTACCACAAATTATTATAACTTGTCAAAGACAAGAGATCTATGGAGATATTTCTCGGTGGTAGATTTGTTCACAATCATATTCACAAAACATAAGCATGTGGTAAAAGATAGGAATAAAAAAAACATGCTTAGATAGAGATTCTTGAAGGCTTCAAATAGAACCCGAAAAGCAAGGCAACAAGAACTCTCAAACAAACAAGATACCAAAGAAGAGTGACACAAAATATTTTAAGCAAATATGGAACTTGTTTGAGCAACATGCCACTTAGGAACAAGATAACTAACAATATCAACTCTAGGTGGCAATACCTCAAATGTTCACATTTTCTAGGCTTGTAATATGCACATAGCTTATTACTCCCCCATAATGTGATAATCCATTGAAAACAACAAGAGGCAAAAATAAATCCAACTAGAGAAAGTTAATGGACAATTAGAAATTGAAGTTCTCATGAAAAAGACATACCACATAGAGATTAGATAATATTGATATATCAACACTAAGTGGTATTCCTCATGTACACACATTTTAGGATAGTAAAGTGCAAAGCATATTACTACCCCAAAATGGGATAGTCCATTAATCTCCCAAAGAGCCAACTAAGATAAGCAACAATAGCAATGAAGGCTCAACACAAAGATCACAAGTACATGGAGTGCAAACCAACAAACATAACTAGATTACTCAAGATAGGTAAGTAGGAAGCACAACATATACAAACACATGCTAGAAACAAAACTAACATATGCAAGGGAGCAAGCAACTTTCAATGTATATAGAATTAAATACAAGTTACCGCTTGGAGGAACAATGGGCAAGAGATATATATAATCCAAGTGACTTGGCTTGAGGAAATATAATTGATGAAGATCCCTTAATTCTTCATAAAATATCCAAGTCTCCAATGCCCTCCAACACCACCTATTGATCAAGTTTGAGCTTGTTGGTCCCCAACCAAGTTGGGTCCTAAGAGGTTAGTCACAATAGGTTTGGCAACCCAAATGGTTCTTTTCTTGACACCACTTGGAGTACCAACATACTTGGCAAACACATTGCCCACATTATCCTTCCTAATAGAATAAACATCATCAACAAGGATAGGGTTGGATAATGTACCATTAGTGCATGAAGAAGCAAAGTGTCCCTTCTTGCGACAAAGGTAGCAACATCGACTCTTTTCTTTCTTCTCAATAGGCTTCTCAACAAGAGGAGCATTGGCTTGAGTCTTCTTAGGAGGTGGCCGTTGTTCAACTCGTGGTTGGGCATGAGATTGAACAAGAGGCCTCTTCCCTAGTTGCTTCTCACTAAGAGGCTTCTTCTTCAAAGGGCAAGATCTAACATGGTGCCCTTCAATCTTGCACTTGAAGCAAATAATCTTGGCCGGATCTTTGACTTGTTCTTGGCCCTTCTTCTTGTCAATAATGGACTTGTTCTTGAGATGGGAGTTGAATCCAAGTCCACTCTTATCATTGGGAAGTCTTCGCACTCTCAACATCTTGTCAAGTGTGGAACTCCCTTCATGACACTTTTCCAAGTCTTTCTTCAAAGAAGTGACTTGGGCCTTGAGCTCTTTAATTTCCTCTACATGGTTAGAATCAACACAAGAGCTAGAGGAAGTAGATGCTTCATTGTTAGAGCAACAAGGCAAGGAAAGTAATTCATCACAAGATGGAGAAACATTATGGGAGGATGAATTACTAATACGAGCACAAGTCAATATAGCATTATTAGAAGATATTGTGCTAGTAACCACATGAGGCTCACAAGATGTTACCTTTGTAGTGATAGCCTCAAGAGCTAATTTTAGCTTGGTATGGGATTCTAGAAGATCCTCATGAGAGCTAGATAGCTTTTCATGACTTTCTTCCAATTTCCCATACTTGCTAGTCATTAGCTCAAGTTGAGCCCTTAGCTCAACATTCTCCTTCAAAATAGATGCTTCAAAAGATGTGGAGTTAGTAGCACAAGCATCAATTGAAATAGAAGAAGATAACTTGGCAAGCTCATTATTTAACCTAGAGTTTTCTTCAATTAGATTAGCATTGCCAACAACAAATTCAACCTTTTCATTTTTAAGCACTTTATATTTAGCATGGGTATGGTCACGTGCTTTAGTGAGATAGGCTATTTGTTCATTATAGAGCTCCTCGATAGATTCAAGTTTCTCCTCAAGAGTAACTCGGAGCTCATACTCTTCCTCAAGAGACATAGTGAGGGATGCCTTTTCATCGGCATCACTTCTTTCAATCTCACCTTTCTTTTCAATGATTTTAGCGCTATAAATAGCAAAAGCCAATATTTCACTAAAAGGAGTGATAGCTTTACTACCTTTAGGGAGATCAAGAAGAACCAACTCACCCTTCTCCATTAAGGAGGCTTCGTCCTCAAACTCTCCATAAAATATATCCTCATCCTCATCATCACAAGATGTAGTGGGTTCCAAAGGTGGAGATACCTTTGAATCCCTAGCCATAAGGCACATATGAGAAATGGATGGCGAAGATGAAGATTGACTTGAAGCACCAATAAGGTCCATGTCTTGTTCCACCACAATATGGGATTCCTCTACATTGTTAGTCACACAAGTACTAGAGGAAATGGAAGCATTGTTTTTATGAAAACAAGACATAGGAAGCATATCATCATGAGATTTAGTTAAACAACTATTACATGATATGCAAGGACTATCAATACTAGCATGTATGGAACTTTGAGTGCTAGAAGATATTAAGTCCAAAGATAGATAATTGCAATGGGATAGAGATGAAGTATAGTCAATAGCAAATTCACTATCCACAAAGCAATTCCTATCACCACTCACCATATCATTACCTTGTGACAAATCACATGTTGGTGGAGTGGAGAAAGATGTGAACTTATCACGGCCGGAAGTGGATGGAGAACAATCATCCTCAATAATATTGGACACATCATATATATCTTGAAGTTTTGTCCATAGCTCATGAGCGTTCCGAAAAGGCATGATTGATTGAATAACTACATCGCTCAAAATACACAAGAGACCATTAGATACAAGAGTATCGAGATAAGAATTTTCCTCATCCTCTAAAGATAAATCTTGAGAATTCTTTGGAGGAGGAAAATCCATATCTACAATTCTCTTAACATACTTTGGACCCATGTCCTCAAGAAAATTAAGAATGCGAAATTTCCAAGCATCATAATTTCTACCATAGAAAATAAAAGCGGGATCATGTTCTATTTCTCTAAACGACATCGTACTCTCTAGGATGTAAAGCCTAATAAAGAGAGACGAGGCTCTGATACCAATTGAACGGACAACGACGTCGCCTAGAGGGGGGGGGGGTGAATAGGCGATTAAAACTTTTCCGGTTAATGCTTGCTAAATGCGGAAATAAACTAGGTGTTTAAATTAACAAGCATACAACCTAAATATTCTAGGGTAAACTAGATGAACAAACAACTTATGCTAAGCAAGAAAAGTAACAAGGTGATAGCAAGATATATAACTTCAAGCTCGAAGGCTATCACAATGTAAATTGCATAAGTAAAAAGCTCGGGTATAGAAATAACCGAGGCACACGGAGACGATGATGTATTCCCGAGTTCCTCCCACAAAGGGGAGTACGTCTCGTTGGAGGGGTGTGAGCTCGCCACGAAGGCCTACTCAACGCCACAAAGGCCTCACCCTATTCTCCGATGAACCCCGCCACAAAGGCCTAGTTCACCTTCCACTATTGGCAACCTTCAAACCCGAGGCACGCATCCACAACTCAATTGGAGGCTCTCGGTGTCACCACAATCTTGGGGCACGCATCCACAACTCAATTGGAGGCTCCCAAGAACACCACAAGTCGTCTAGGGTCCAAGACCCAAGAGTAACAAGCTCACAAACTTTCAACTTCCACGAATCCTCGTGGAGAGAGCAAACCGATGCAACCGATGCAAATGGCAAGAGCACAAGTGCTCAAATCCTTCACTCTCAAATTCCAACAAAGCAACAAATGCTTATGGGGGAATAAGAGAGGAAGAACAATGGA
The DNA here is from genome assembly GCA_028641055.1 of Alopecurus myosuroides. Lineage (NCBI taxonomy): Eukaryota > Viridiplantae > Streptophyta > Magnoliopsida > Poales > Poaceae > Alopecurus > Alopecurus myosuroides. Next base: position 366,380,818 of record CM054059.1, on the reverse strand, counting down.
GGAGAAACACCAAGAACTCCAAGATCAAGATCTACTAAGTTTCCCTCACTAAGAAGGAAGATGGATTGGTGGAAATGTAGATCGAGATCTCCTCTACCTTCTCCCTCAAAGATATGCAAGAATCATAGGAGGGATTGGGAGAGGGGCAAGCTTTCCAAGGTCAACAATGGTGGGAGAGAAGAGGAAAAACGTGCTTGGAAGACTTGGAGACCAATGGGGAAGAAAGCCCCCTTAAATAGGTCCCCACAAGAACTAGCCGTTGTGCAGGAATTTTGGGACCGGAATATCCGGTCCGAAGTGAATAATCCGGATCAAATAATCCGGTTCACTCCAGAACGAAAACTGGTCTGAAATCCGTCGAAACCGGATTATCCGGTATGCCCCGAAAAATCCGGTTTCCAATAATCCGGTTCATGTCAGTACCGAAAAATGGCTCAACTAGAAACTTCATAACTTTTGCGTCCGGACTCCGTTTTTGATGATCTTTGGCTCGTTGAGTTCGTAATGAAAAACTCTACAAGATCATGCAGAGAAACATCACTGCCCAACAATGGAAACTAAAACCCAATATAGAAAGGTTTAACCTCTCTAAAAGGAACAACCGGTAAAACTTCCAACACGAAAACTCACATAACTTTTGCGAATGAATTCCGAATTAGGTGAGTCAAAATGCATTGGAAAGATAACAACAAGTAGTATCCAAATAAAAGGTGAAAATATTGATACCTCAAAGTATGGAGAAGTTACCACACATGGAAGGTGTGGGAACATTCTCAAAGACGAACGGAATATTTTCACCACCGAAAACGCAACAAAGTTTTCTTACGAAATCCGTTTTCGAGAAACCAAGGCTTGTCATGAAGATCACGACAAGCACTAAAACTCAAAGGAGACAAAATCCAAATAAGAACCAAGAAAGATTATATGCAAAGTATGCAAAGGTTTGAGCTCTCCATAACGATTCGATCGAGTTACTCACTTGAGAGCCCCTCTTGATAGTACGACTATCTATCCTATAACCCGGTCTCCAAAGACACGAGACCGGTAAAATAGAAAACCTATCAAGATTATACCTTTGCCTTGAGCAATCCACTTGAGCTAGATGATGACGATCTTGACTCTCTCAAGTAGGATCTTCTTTCTTGATAGCGCTTGCTAGCACAAACTCCGCTTGATGAAGACTTGCAAGTTGCTCCCCCATACACCATTATGGGAGAGACTAGCTCCCCCATACACCATTATGGGAGAGACCCTTCGGCAAATCTTCACAAGGCCACAATCTCCAAAAGGGTGGCAAGCATCAAGCATAGGATATCTTCTAGATGCTTCACTTGAGCTTCTACGTCAAGCTAGATGACAAACACCGCTTGACGACGACAAAGACCATGGTCTATATGAAATCTTCCTTTTGGTTCATTCCCATGGAAAGATATCTAACCACACATAGAGATGCGACACACACATAACATGGGTTAGTTCACAAAGCTATATTGACAAATGCTTACCATACCATGAGATACACAATCCCACTTGGTACAACTTGTAGCTTTGTGTGTTGATCGCTTGCTTGATCAACCTTGTATCTTTGCTTCTCACTTCTAAAGATGATGTCTTGAAGATGATAATGAAAGATCACCTAATCCTTTTCTTCAAGACATTGCAATAAGCTCAACTCAAACCATGACCATTCTTCATATAAATCCATGAAAATAACAATGGCCATCAAGGAAGCTAATAGAGTTCAACACATGAACTCCATTATTTCCTATGGACAAGATATACAAGGATAAATCAATGCAAACATTAGTCCATAAAGGATTGTCATTAATTACCAAAACCACATATGGGGGAACCATGCACTTTCAGAAACGACTAGAATACATCAAAGGCATCAAACTAGATTACCAGCATTGGGAGGAGTCATAAACCCGGCCGCACTATTTATCACGCCTCAGGATCAGCCGATTCCAGCGGCAAATCAAGGAACCGCCCCTCAGCCGACAACCGGAGGAGCACAACCAGTAGATACGCAGGCCGGGTTACTTGCACCACAGACTGGAGTCACTGCAGGCAATACCGTACCACCGCCACCACCACCATCGCGTTTTCGCACACCAGCAGGTCATTACAACAATCCCATGGACAACGTGTACGCGGCAACGCTTGCACTAAATCAAATCCCCGTGAGAGAGTCACCCCACGCAGAGGAGACCCGGCGAGCGATAGATATGCTGCGCACCGCGGTAGCGCAACAGGTTAATTACCTGGATCACAGAAGTGGAATGCATGGGACGCCGTATGTCAGCCAACAACAAGGTAACGCTGGAAACATCCAAACAAGTTCGGCATGGCGGAGGGAAGAGCATCAGCAAATGCCGCCTCCTCCACACATCCAGGCAGTACCAGCAGCATCAGCAGCACATGCCATCGTGGATAGTTCCAGGGCCAGGAGAGCCGTGGCCGGGTCTGCGGCACATGGGCCACCAGCGGTACCGCAGCCAGCTGTACCCCCTGCAGGATCACATGTTTCCCGAGTAAGACCAGCTTCAACCATTCTTGCAGGGCCTAAGTGTCTTTCGGATAGCATCAGAGCTGAACCTTACCCGGAAAAGTTCAAAGAACCGGGTAAAGTGGTAAATTATGAGCCGACTATGGACCCGAAAACATGGTTGAGCAGCTATGAGATGGCCATGTCGATTCGCAATGCGTCCGAGAATCTTCAAGCCAAGTTCATGTATCTAATGATGTCAGAAGGAGCAGCAAAGTTATGGTTCGCCAATCTACCGGAAGGATCTATTAAGTCATGGGAAGAGTTGAAAACTGCATTTATCAAGCACTTTCACGGGACGTGTAGAAAGTTATTCACTATTGACGACTTAGAGCGATGTGTTCAGAAGAAGGGAGAATCGGCGCGCAGCTGGGTGCGCCGGGTTATGGAAATGCTCCATTCATCTACGGATATTCAGCCCAAGGATGCGCTGCAAGCTATGGCAAAGACCTGCAAGTACACACCCTTAGTACAAAAATTAACTCGCATGAAATCTAGTCGGAACGCTTCGGAGGTCACAATGGGAGAGTTGATGGATGCGTGCAACAAACACGCCGCAACGAACACTACGGAAGAGGAAACTGATGATAAAAAAGCAAAAGCAAACACAAGTAGTAATGGAAGAACTGGCAACGGATCATCACCGGGTAACAACAGCCAGAACAAGCGTCCGTTTGAAGGAGGCTCTGAGTTTGTCGCCAATACTGAAGCTGGATCTTCCAGACCTAGGGCAGAAGGAAATTTCAATGCTGGAAATCACAATGGAGGAAACTATCAAGGGCCACCAAGGCCGGGTAATAATTGGGACATATTCAGAATGGCATGCCCGAAGCACAGCAGGAACGGTAGGCCAGCTAACCACTCCTTGGAGCAGTGCGCCGACCTACAGAGATGGAAAAATGAGGAAGTGAACAGAGCCATGCGAGGTGCAGGACGGGGAGGAGGACTGGGTCCAGGAGGAGACCCGGGCAACGGTCCACCCCCAGCCGGTAACCCGGCAACTGGAAATCAAGGTAATAACCAAGGGGGAGCAGGAGGTTTCCAGGCTAACCCCAAACAGTTGGGTCAATATCACGTGCATACCACAGGAGGATCTAACAAGGACAAAAAGATACTGAAGCAAGCGGTCAATTCAGTTTCTTCGGCTGTCCCGAGATACCTGAGATGGTCAGAACAGGATGTAACATGGAGCAGAAGGGACCACCCGGAAAGAGTAGAACACCCGGGAGTCTTGGCATTAGTAGTCGCACCGCAGGTAAATGGGTATGAACTGAAAAAGGTTTTGATGGATGGTGGAAGTAGCATCAATATACTGTATTGGGAAACCTTCTTACGCATGGGCCTCAAGGAGTCTCAGCTACAGAAAAGCTCGACAATTTTTCATGGGATAGTGCCGGGTCATTCAGCGTGCCCCGAGGGAAAAATCGCATTGGAGGTAGCTTTTGGGGAGTCAAAGGATAACTATCGAGTTGAGTGGCTCACTTTTGAGGTGGTCAAATTACGCAGTCCTTATCACGCGTTATTCGGAAGGCCGGCTTATGCCAAATTCATGGCTAGGCCGTGTTACGTATATCTACAGCTAAAAATCCCGGGTCCCAAGAAGACCATTACCATACATGGAAATCGAGACATAGCAGCTGAATGCAATGAAGGAGACGCAGCAATGGCCGAGAAAGCATGTAGAAAAGAGGAACTCAAGCATTACCGGTCTCAAGCAGACCCGGAGGATAGAACCACGTCAAAAAGGCCGAGTACTGAAGACGAAAGAGCAAAGTCCAAGGCAGCACAAGATGCTAAGATGGTGGCTTTTATCAAGGATGATTCCCCCAAACAACCTGCCATAGGAGAAGAAATCGCACGGCCGCTCACAACCAGCCGCGCTATGGAGACACCTCACCCGGGTTGGCTAGTAAATCCGGTACTCATCATGAAAAAGTCCAGCAAATGGAGAATGTGTATCGGTCACGTCAGCCCGGGACCGGTTCCCAAGAAGAACAAAACAATGTAACGGGCAGCAGGTTTCAGACGCGCTCTTTTCCTACCCAGGGTACCTAAGGGGACTGGAAGGTTTTTAATGAGGCGGCCTGCTGATCCAAAACTTTCTCGTATCAATAAAGAGATGATTATCAAGCCCTATTTTGTTACGGCTTTTACTTTGATTACAAGTAAGTAAGTATCCATCGCCATCAATACATCAGTATCATTAAGTATGTTGAATATGTATAGGTCTCGGGGGCTGGTTGCTCAAGTAGCGCAGCCACAAACCCAAAGACCCGGCCTTGATGCCTATGAGTTATAAGGGCCGATTATTCGCAAACGAGTACGGCTGCAATCTTATAACCGGACAAAGGAGCCAAATTTTCTTGACTTTTCTTACTTAAGCTCGATGTGACTCGCACTAAAGTGGCATGATTTGCTCGCTTATGATTACAATCAGCCATGAAGCCCACTGGGACTTGTCTGACCCTGTTTTCGTATAGATGTAACAACATGGTATCCACGCGAAAGCCGGCTTACAGTACAAGATAGTCAAAAGGGTCATCTAAACCACAAGTTATGCAGAGTACAAGGCTAATAGCTGGAAACTCAACGTTTATCAAGCATAACTTCATTATCTATATGAAACAATTCCGGGTTTCGGCTTAGCAACAACAAGTTTGTTCTCCTCGAAAAAACCACACACCACAGACTCGGAAATTCGGGCCTTGGGGACTGTGGGTTCCGAAGCAGAATCAAGTTGGTTTGTCGCCAAGCTCGAAAGACCCCAATGTCCGAGTTGTGGGGACTTGGGGACTTAAAGAAAATTCCACCTGTCAAAACTCACGATACTCGGAAATAAAGAAGGAAATAAAAAGAGAGTCGGGTATCGAGAATAAGTTCAAGAATAGGCAAGTATCAAGATTATCAAAAGGCCAGAAAAGGCACAAGTATATCACGGAATAAAAGTACGTTACAAATTACGGTACCAGTATCAAAGGTGCACAGGCGCACCGTCAAAAGTATACTAGTTCTAAATACAAAGTATCAGGTATTATGATGGCATCGCCCTATTCGGCCTCCTGAGAATGGTCTTCCGGGTCTTGGTCCTGGGCTTGCTCCTTAGCTTTCCCGGCAGCGTTACCCGGACTTCCCGCATCAGGACGGACAGGCGGAGGAACAGCTGGTGTAAAGGTGGATGGTCCTGATCCTAACTCGGCCTCTCTCTTAGCAGTTTTTTCTTTCTTCCTGGCCAAATCAGCCGACCATTTTTCCAAAATATCAAAGGGAGGGGGTGCCTCCTCCAGTATGGTTTTGCCTTCAGAATCATATGAGCTCATGATCGTGCCCAGATCCATCTTATCGGCCAAAGCGGTTGCCGAGTGGCGTACCGCGGATTGTATGGCCTTAAAGTCCTTGGGTACGAACTTGGAGCCATCAGCTTTATCTTCGGGGAACCCGGAAATTACCTTTGCCGGGTCAAGCTTCGGAAAATAAGCTTTAGCCAGCGTCAAGGCCCGGGTCATACCAATCCGGCAGGCTGAGCGTTTCCATATCTCGATCCAGCCAGGTACTGTGGAGCAGGCTTGAATAAGGTTTTCCTCACCCGGGTATACCTCAGTAGGCCACTTCACGGCATCCAATATAAACTTTGTACCGGCAAAAAAGGTCCGGAGCACAGTCTTCAATGTTTTAGCCTTGGCAACAGCATCTTCTTCTGGGGCCGCAAGGTTGGCACCTGCAGTTGAAGCAAAGGAAGGACGTATTAGTAATCTCGAGTATCATATAATAAAGTAAAGGCATGAAGACAGTCGGCAGCAAAAACTTACTAAGCAAGATCTGGTACGTATCGGTGACCTGGTCCGATAGTTTCTTCAGTGCGGTCTGAGCAGTATTGCACTTCTTCTTGTATTTAGAAACATCCTTCTTCAAGGTTTTCATGTCATCCTCAAGGGTTTCTCTCCGCTTTACCTCGGCAAGAAGAAGTTGTTCGGTCTTGAGTAAAATTTCATCAGACCGGGTTATCTGCGCCGGTAGGTAACAAGGAACACAAGTATCAATTGGATATCATGGTAAGCTCAGTATTGCGTAAAGTACCAAACACAACTTTAGCAAGTCATGCTCGGAACTTGGGGACTAGGCATACACTACGAGATAGCAAGTATTATTACCTGATGCTCTCCGGCCATGCGCTCCAAGATATTGCTCTCTGAAGTCTTCATAGTGAGGAGAGTGTCCATCAGTTGATCAAAAGTGTCATTACCCGTATCAGAGGACCCGGGGCCTTGGAAATTCCGAGAAGGAGTTTTCTTCTTAGTGGGAGGCGGCACCCGGGTCATTCGAATGTCGGAATCCGATGCTCCCTCTCCTGCACCCAAGGTTGCAGCTCTTCTCTTCTTGCTTCTGTGGGAGGCGATCGGATACTCGGCTTCTTGTATGCCCGGGTTTAGTGGTGGCGATTGTTCTTTGCCGCTAGATGCGGCTGTTGTCTTATCAGCCGGGTTCCCTTTACCCGGGTCATCGGTCGCCATATCCTCTTGGTCGCTGATAACGACAGTGGCCCTACGGATAGTATGAGTGAGCAGTTAGTGGGCAATCAGGAAAGGGTGATGAAAATGTGATAGAACGTCAGAAAAGGAACTTTACCCAGGATTCACCGCAAAGTCCGAAGGGAATTCGCTGCTGGATATGGGCGAAACTGAAAAAATATCAAGCGAGATTTCGTAAGGGAAGGGTTCAGGAAGATTGTTTCCTCCGAGAAAGGATAAGGTAAATACCAGTGCGCCGAGCCGGAGACAATGGAATATCCGGGTTAAGAGCGTCATCACCCGGATAATTCCGAGTCACTCTGTGCTTGGTCATGGGCGACTCCTTTAAACACGGCCAGTGGAATAATATCAAAGATAGCTCATGAATATCATCAAAGGAATACGAATTGAATACAAGGAGGCGATATGAAACCTTGAAGACGACCCCTCGGGGTTTTCTCTTAGAACCGACTTTAATTGCCGGCTCCACTTCATCTTCATCACTGGCGGATTCCACGTTGCCGTCAGTTTCTTCTTCTTCCTCATTCTCCTCTTGTTCTGGAGATCATCAAGGTTATAGTTGGAAATAAGAAGGAGGTGATCTTCATAAATATCAAGATCAATTATCGAGTAAAGTGCAGGATCTTGAAACTTTTATCAGGGCTTAGACCCGGAAAGCTAAGTTGGGTATTTGGAGAGGAGCCGGGTTACCACGTGGCCACCGTGGAGTTGAGCCTAGCTATTTATCAAAGCATCTTAACCCGGCCTCCCTATACTTGTGAGTTTGGTATTTTTGCAGGGAATAGCGAGCGCTTCAAGGAAGAATTCGTGAAGCCCAAGCTATTCTGGGGACTACTGATGGAGGGATAATAACCCGGTAGGCCAACTCCAAGGTATAACCCGGCCCAAAGGACGCTGCGCAAGATCCGGCTAAGGATAAAGAAACTTCTGGAAGGCCCAAGTTTGCAGGCCTCGTAACCCGGATTGTGGGTTATGGTAAAGGAAAGTTAGAGTTTGTATGCGGTGTCCGGGTAGGATTCAAGGTGCGCCTTGGAGAATAAGCCAGGGGGTACGGGTGCTTTATAAACCGACCCCTAGGTTTAGTTGAGGGAGATCTAAGAACCCTAGTAGTACCGCTTGATATCGGGCATCCAGTGTATACAAGAGATCGAGTTAATATATTGAGATCGGAGACTCGGCGACTTGATTGCCGGCTACCAGATCGAGTTTCATCATGTTTTCCTCTGAGCTAAACCCTCTCCCAAACGCCTGTGTCGTCTTGCCCCAAGATCAGTTACCCCCGGTAACGTCTGCCGTGATTATCCCACGACACAATCTGAACCCTCACTAATCCAACTGTGTGAGTTATCCTTGGATTGCTTCTTTGGATAAGGGGCGAGATCCAGGATGGGTTTGCTTGGGAGTTAGCTATAGTTGGTTACGATACGCTATCTTATCTTCTTTCTGGTAGCCGGAAGTGGTAGTAACTATGTAGTTGGTTAGAGCAGCCAGTTACAGCATCTTTTATATCCCCTTTCTTCCGTTGAACCCAAAGCATCTGTGCTTGGTGTTGACGGGTTACACTTTGGTGAACTGTGAGTCTTGCTTGCCAGTACGTTTATGTACTGACCCCTTTGGGACTGTGGTTTCCGCAGACTACGTTTCCGAGGATCTCCATGGTGGCTACTACGTGGAGTATGACGAGACTGCTGACGAGTAGATAGCGGACCCGGGTAGGATCCGAGACTTCGTGGATGGGCTCCATCTTTTCGTTTCCGGCCTCTTAGGCCTATTTGGATCTTGTCTGTACTCAGACACTTTGAATGCTTCCGCTGTGATGTAATGATGATATGTTGGGACATGTGTCCTCTGGATGATTGTTTTTGCTATCTCTGCTCTAGTGAGAGCTATTTGCAACTTATTTCCATCTTTTGTGTCGTAGAGATCTGTTGTGATATCACTTGTTCAAATGCCGTTGATGTACCATGTGTGTATGTTTTGAAGCACGTCAACGGAAGTATCTGGATTTCTACGGGATGGTTTGCGCAGACGATGAATAGTAAGAGAATGGTTGTCACACGTTTACGTGTTGGCCTGCTCATATTGAGATGCGGGTGCCGGTATGCCCCGTAAGCCATTTATCTACTGTTTAACGGACTGTGAGTATCCCCTAGGAGTCCAGGAGCGACAAATGGTATCAGAGCCTGTCTGCCTGTAGGATCCCTTTTACTGGTCGCAGTTGAGTCTAGAAACTATTTTGTAGCTATATAGGAAAAATGAAACGTGAGAGTAGGAATTCTGTTCTTTTTTTTCTTTCCCCACCCACCCTCCCTTTTCTGGTAAGGAAGTGCAACGTTGTTTTCCCTTCTCATCTAAAATTTCAAGTTAGGATTTCACGAATTCTGGTTTCTCTAGGATGGTTATATCTACTAGACCATAGGAATGGAGGTGGTTGTGACATGATTTATCATGTTGCCTACTCATGATTGAGAACGGAGGCGTGTAAGCCCCGGAAGCAGATCCACTATTCCTTAAGCAGTAGATATTGATCCTTTAGAAGCCCGAATGGGTTTTCCGTAGTACCTCAGGAGTGTTTTGATCTCGTGTTTTCCCGATGTTGCCTCGTTATCATGTTCTTCTCAACATCCTTTTCGTCCGTTGAAACCTTGTTGTTGCTTCCCATTTCAGTTCCTCTACCGGCGTCTAATCAATAACTCTGTTCCACCCTTCTGGCCAGATAGTCTATTCTCCAAATGAATCAAGTTCTTTCCAGCTATACACCCTCGATACAAAACCTCTCCCTTTACTTGAAAATGTTCCGGTGGTTTGCTAATTCCCTGACGTCTATCCAAGGTGCACGATGTGTTTCACGTGTCACAGCTCACGAGGATCTTCGCAAGAAGTATCCGGACCTTTTCTTTTCTCAGTAGGAATCTCGGGGCGCGATTCCTTCAAGGGGGGGCGTTTTGTAACATCCCAAGTATGAAAAATAGCCATTAGAATGTTTGCTCTCTGTTATTTTATGTTTTGCATCATGACATCATGTTCATTGCATTTGTTTTGCTTGTTTTCCATTTGTTTTCCTCTGTTTTCATTTGTTTTCCTTTGTTTTCTATTTGAATTTCAAACCAAATTTCAAACCTTTTGTTTCATACTTGTGATGTTACAATTTCCAAAATGATATTTCAAATCAAAACAATCATTTGTTTCCATAAAAGTTGTGATTTCAAAACTGTTGATCTATTTCTAATCAAAATTCATTTAATACCAAACCCTGTTCAAATTCAATTGCAAATTCCAAACAGCAATCCCTTTGGAATTAATGAAATTCACACAACAACCCTAAGCAATTGTTGCAAATAAAATTGAGGGTTCAATCTATTTGAAATGTTTGTTTTTAATAACTCACTTAACTCAAATTCCATTCAAAATTCAAATCACATTTTACAAACAGCAACCATGTTGGGTTTATGAAAATTACAACACAATTATAATCATTTTGCTTCCAATTAAAATTATATGATCACCCTATTTAAAATCTTGTTTTCAATAATCATTTAATTTCAAAATCATTCAAATTTGAATCAAATTGCAAACAGCAATTTAATTTTGAACTTTTTGAAAAGCTAGACTTGGCAAGGTGTTACTGTTAACTTAAATAACTAAAACAAATTTTTCCTAAAAAAATTCCTAACCCAAAACCTATCTAATTCTTCCAATTTCATTTTCTGCAAAAAAAAATAACAAAACAATTAATAAAAAGGAAAAACTCACAGGTAGAGAGGGGCAACCAGGCCCAACCCAACTCTCCCAGGCCTGGTACCCCTTCGACCCACCCCACTCTGTCTTCCACCTTCGTACGGACTCCATCGACTGCATCCACGTATACAGAGCAGAGCAGCAGACGGCCAGCAGCCCTCCCCCTTCCCCTTAAGACCTAGGCCGAGCCCTAGCTCCCCAACCCTACTTCCTTCTCCCTCTTTCTCTCTTCCCCGCCTCCATCCCCTTCTCCCTGTATCTTCTCTCTGCCCTCCCTCTGAATCCTTGCAGCTATCTGAACCTGTACCCACACCCGAAAAACCTCACCTCCCTCCGGCGATCACCGGTGTTAGAGCTCCCCTCCGCCCGTGCTCGGCGCGGGAATGGATTCCCCCCACCGCGGGCTCCCTCCTCCACCCCTCGGTGGGCACCGGGGAGCCTCGGAGCGCCGCCGCCGTCCGCCCTTTGCCGCCACCGTCGCCTCCCTGTCCGCCCTGCTCCGCCTCTGCTCTCCTCCCCCTCGGTGAGCTTCCCTCCCCTCTTCTCTCCTCTTCCCCCCTCCACTCCTCCCTCTCGCGGTCCACAGCGCACGGTCGCAGCAGCACCCGCACCCCCACAGCGCCCCAACGCGAGCAGCTGCCGGCGACCGTGATGATCCCGTCGAGGTTCAGTAACCTGAACCTGAACAGGTTCAGTTAACACCCGAACTGAAGGTTATTCCCCCCACTGCCCCCTTCCTATCACAACTTGAACCACTACCGCAGTGGTTAGCTGCTCTGTGCGCTAGCAGAGGGCAGGGGTTCGATCCCCCCCCTGCGCACCAAAATCCCACCTTTTCCATCTTTTTTTCCCAGGCCTGCACAAATCTGTTATCACGCACAGGCCCTTGCCAGTTTAATTCTAGGTCCCTGTTATTTCCTTCTAAGTCCCTAGCTGTAATAAAAATGGCAGAATAATACCAAATATTGTAAATTGCCTAAATAATTCATCTTAACTCCAAATTCAACTTTTTAAACATGTTTTCTGTACCAAATTGAATTGTCTACGCAAATATAATTTTTTTTACTGTTTTGAATATTTTAAATTGGTGCAATATTTAAATTCTTGTTTAATTCCTTAATTTTGCAAAAATCATAACTTGGGCACAAAAATTCCAAATTCAACAAACTAAATATGTTTTCCAATCAACTTTTCATGTACTTTCCAAATATCAACTTTGTTTTCTGTTTTGAATATTTTAAATTGCTGAAAACAACTGTTTCTTAATTATTGCATTTAAAATTGCCAAAACAATAACTTGCTCATTTTAAATCCAATTTCAACAAATGAAATATGTTTTCCATGCAAAACTAAACCACCTTTTCAAATATAAAATTTGTTTCATGTTTTGAATAATTAAAATTGGTTAAATGATTTAAACCTTGTTTAAATCATTTAATATTGTTAAAATCATAACTTGGTCAAATTAATTTATTTTTGAAACTATAAAAATATGTTTTCCAACCATAAAAGTATAAGCTTTTAACATATGAACCTCACTTACTGTTTTGAACAAATAAAAATTCAAATAAGTTCATGTTTGAATTAAATTCATTTAATTCTTGCTTAAACTTGTTTAATTCATAAATAATTTATTTGAAATCCTTTTTCAACAAGTGAAACATGTATTCCACCTAAAATTGTGTGTTCTTATCAAATATGAACTTTGTTATCTATTTTGAACAATTAAACTTGATGAAAACAACAAATGCTTGTGTGACACCTTTAAGTAACCAAAATTCCAAAACTTAATAAATGAATTCCAAAACTTGGTAAACCTTATTTCAAATTGATTCTATTGTTGTTATTTTTCTGTTTTCCTCATCCATGCATCATGCTAATCCACTTTCATCTATTGGTTAGTTGTAAAACAATTATTTCAACCATAATTCATGGGCTTTCCATATGCAATTCAATTGCATATGGGTCCATTTAAACATGTTATCTTGTCAACTAGTTTATTTCTGATGCATCAATTAAATGGCCATGCATCATCCCATGTTTGTGCACTATGCCATGTTATTGATTGTTTATCTCTCTGTGTTGTTTGTTTGCTTCTTCTCGGATACACGACGACGTTGAGACCGACGATACTTACGACACCCCTTCTAAGGATCAGGCTCAGTACCAGGCTGCTGAGTTTGCAGGCAAGTATTCACTCACATGAACCATTGTGTTCCTTTCAACATTGGATACCGATACTTTCCGTTGTCTATTCTGCTAGCCCTATGAATAGTTGCTTCTGTTACGAACCTATCACATGTTATCCTTTAACCCTGATATTGCCTCACCTCCATACCTATAACCTTTTGCTTGTTGCCCGTGTCTTACTAGCATGCTTAGGGTTGTTTTGCTCGAGTCTGTTACCCGTTACTTTCTGTTGCTATCTTTCTATTATGTTCTGGGGCTCGAGATTTAATCAATCAACCTGTTAATATTGTGGATAATAATAATAATTTGATGATAAGGCACCGGCAGGAGGCCCTGTGTGGTTTTGAGGCCTGCTAGTGTCGACCCTAATTAGGAAAAGGGTCTTGTCTACTGATCCATGATGAGCGCACTAACCTCATGTGGGAAGCGTGTATGGGCGCCCCCTCAATTTGATTCGATTCGCATCTCGTCCAAATCGCCTCATTTAGTTCGGGTGTTCCATTTGCCGCATGCATGTTTTTGCGAGCCCAGGCCAGGGTGGAACTTTTGTAGCCGGCATTTAGGGAGACACGTTCTTAGAGTGCTATGAGAGTCCCCTTTTCTTCGTGGGGCTTGATTAGCCGTGCGCTCACTGCACGGGGTTCTTTGGGCTTGATGCGAAGAAGAGTTGAGTTGTGTTGAGTGCCCCGCTTGGTGGAATGGCCGTTCCATCTGGCGGGTTATTCTTACGTGTACGGCCAAATTGGTGCACCCCTGCAGGGAAAATCTTCTCGAGAAGTCGTGTTTTCCGCGGTTATGGATGACTTGGTGAAAGTACTGGCTAACAAGTACTCAGGACAACTTAAACCTAATGATTAACAATCTGACTAGTAATAGGCTTAATGACACACAATCTAAACCCTCACTAATCCAACTGTGTGAGTTATCCTCGGATTGCTTCTTTGGATAAGGGGCGAGATCCAGGATGGGTTTGCTTGGGAGTTAGCTATAGTTGGTTACGATACGTTATCTTATCTTCTTTCTGGTAGCCGGAAGTGGTAGTAACTATGTAGTTGGTTAGAGCAGCCAGTTGCAGCATCTTTTATATCCCCTTTCTTCCGTTGAACCCAAAGCATCTGTGCTTGGTGTTGACGGGTTACACTTTGGTGAACTGTGAGTCTTGCTTGCCAGTACGTTTATGTACTGACCCCTTTGGGGCTGTGGTTTCCGCTGACTACGTTTCCGAGGATCTCCATGGTGGCTACTACGTGGAGTATGACGAGACTGCCGACGAGTAGATAGCGGACCCGGGCAGGATCCGAGACTTCGTGGATGGGCTCCGTCTTTTCGTTTCCGGCCTCTTAGGCCTATTTGGATCTTGTCTGTACTCAGACACTTTGAATTCTTCCGCTGTGATGTAATGATGATATGTTGGGACATGTGTCCTCTGGATGATTGTATTTGCTATCTCTGCTCTAGTGAGAGCTATTTGCAACTTATTTCCATCTTTTGTATCGTAGAGATCTGTTGTGATATCACTTGTTCAAATGCCGTTGACGTACCATGTGTGTATGTTTTGAAGTACGTCAACGGAAGTATCTGGATTTCTACGGGATGGTTTGCGCAGACGATGAATAGTAAGAGAATGGTTGTCACACGTTTACGTGTTGGCCTGCTCATATTGAGATACGGGTGACGGTATGCCCCGTAAGCCATTTATCTACTGTTTAACGGACTGTGAGTATCGCCTAGAAGTCCGGGTGCGACAGTTAGTTGTGTCCAAAACTCACAAGTTTAGAGGCAAACAATAGCAAAAGTGTTCGGAAAAGGAGATACGTTTTGGACGTATCAACTCCCCCCATGCTTAGCTTATTGCTTGTCCTCAAGCAATTCAGTGACAACTGAGTGCGATAAAAGAACTTTTACGAACACATTTGTTTCATATGATGTAAATATACTCACTATATGATCAAGTGCTTAGGCAATTCATAATAATAAGTATGCAAGATAAAAGTCACCTATTAGTTATGCAAACCATGAAGAGGTACCAACACACTAATAATAAACAACATGAAATCTATCAATCTGCAGGATTGCAATGCTCATAATAGGGTATCATAAAGTGTACTCGCTTCCCCTTAATAATGGAGCAAAACGTGAATGCCAGGGCACCTCTGAAGTTAAAATGAAGACTACAAGTAAAGATATCAAAGATACGAGCATCAAAGTTATACCCCAATCAACCGTGTTCTGGGACAAGCACATTACACTAAGAATGACAACCATGCTCTCAAGAAAGTGCATAAAGTGAGAAGATGAAGACTCAGCATAAAAGTAAAATAAAGGACCTTCGCAAAGGGAAGCAGGGATTAACTCATGTGCTAGAGCTTTTTATTTTATAAACAGAGGTATTGAGAACATTTTTGTAGAGAGGTGTATGCTTATGTCAGCGAATGGTAAACATATAATACATTACGTCACAAGCCAACTAGAACTTGCAAGAGAGGCTCCCGTTGAAGGATACATCTGGTATAGAAGGTTTTCCTTGTTCTCTTTTGTTTACACAATTATGCTTTGACTTACAAATCAAGGGCAAAAATAGTGAAGAGAATTTATAGTAACTAATTTTGGGGCTGGGCACCCTGCTACCAGGTCTTCTATCATTTGGATAAGCGGATGAAGCCACTAGTCCAGGTGTGCAAAGTCCAATAAAAAAGTGAGATAAATATTCTCTATTTACGTCCTCATGAGCTAAAACAGGGGAACAAAATAGGAATAAATTTTGAAGGTATTAAAGGTAGCACATGAGAAATTTACTTGGACTGGTGGTGAAATACCACAGTTAGGTAGGTATGGTGGACACATTTGGCAAACTTTGGTTTTTGGGAGTTGGATGCACGAGTAGATCTCATACTCAGTATAGGTGAAGGCTAGCAATAGACAATGAGCGACAATCAAGAGAGCAACAACTATCATAATCATGCTTGCGACAAAACAAAAATAACGGAGGCATAAAAGTGATACAAATAGTCTGAGGCATAATAAATCATCAAGGCATAATT
The DNA here is from genome assembly GCA_028641055.1 of Alopecurus myosuroides. Taxonomy (NCBI): domain Eukaryota; kingdom Viridiplantae; phylum Streptophyta; class Magnoliopsida; order Poales; family Poaceae; genus Alopecurus; species Alopecurus myosuroides. The sequence continues at coordinate 366,364,775 of CM054059.1, read as the reverse complement.
AACTTTTTGTTTTCAGTCTTATGCATGCGTGAGCATGTGCCAAGTCGATTCAAGAGAAACATTCAGAGGGAGATACCATAATGTCATACCCTTCTATGAATAAAACAATGCAAGCAAACATTTATACGACATGCTATCTAATATTAATAAGTTGGAACTGAACATGAGGGAGCACGAACTACTAACCATTGATTAAATAGCATACACCTTACACGAACAAACTAAGCATGTCCACATGGATAAGTATATGTACAAAAATGAAAACAAATAGAGTTCATACCAGCCTCTCACCACAACTTGAACTGTCGTAAATCGTCATTATTGCTCTTCACTCGTGTGGATTAAATAATATAGAATCATAATCAAGATCCAATGGAGTCACAGAGGACTACTGAACTCTGCAACAAACTTTAAAAAACCAAAGAAGAAATACAAATATTTTTGGTTTTTCGAATTTAAAACAAGAACAGAAAGAAAGAAGCAAGCAAAGCAAAATATTTTTGGATTTTTGAATATTAAACTGAAACGAGAAAGTAAAAAACCAGCAAAAGAAACTAAAGGAGAAAATAAAGTGAAACAATAGAAATATTTTTGCTCTTTTTGTGTTTTGGAAAGCAAGAACAAAACAATAAAAACAAAAGAAGCGGGAGAAATGAAAATGTAACACCCCGGTTTTCTATTAACCAACTTTCTCGAGAAATCATGCTTTAGAACCCCTTTATCCATCCTTTAGTGGGTTTATGAAATCGATAATCCGACTTTGTGGTTGCGACCGGCTCGTCGAGACAATCGAAATGGACTATTCATTTGCGAAAAACGGAGTTCCCATGCATCTGTTATGGTATTTCCTTGTCCAATGGAGAAGATTAAAATGGTATTTCGAAAATTGTGTGGTCTAAATAAAAAAATACCTGCCTTAACCCTTCCTCCACGGTGACTTATCCATGTCCAACACCAAAGCAGCCCCCTTCCTTTTTTTCTTCCTCCCACGAGCCTCTCCCATCCTTCTCCATGGCGCATCCTCCCTCCATGCTCCCTTCCTCTTCCCTTTCCCCTTGATCCCTTGCAGCAGCCCACGTCCTACCCTCTCTCAGGTGCAGCCTTTGGACCTATTCTTGAAAAGGAAGAAGAGGAGAGAAGATCAAGAAGAATAGAAGGGAGAAGGACGAGAACCAGAGGAGGAAGTGAAGATCCCCAATTCCCTGTCCGGTTTCCTTTTTTCTGGTATCAAGAGTGAGTTCCCCAACCCTCCATGACCCTCTCAGCTGCTGTAGATGATGATTCCTAGGTTCCCAAGGCAGGGGTGCAGCAGTCCCATTTGGGAGTAGGGCAAGAATCTGTTTTATTTCCGTTTCTGGGCAACCTGATTCAGAGATGATCAGTTTCGAGTGCCCAGATGAAAAAATTAGATGGGCATCCTGAAGTATGTTTTGTAGCTATCGTTCCTACGATGATTTTGAGTGGTTAAACACTTCCATCGGAGTTGTAGAACTCCAGATACATCAGTTTCTTTGCAGCAGTCCGAAATTTCAGAAACAGTGAAAAGTAATGTTTTCACGTGGGTTTTAGGAGCCTTCATAATTCATCTATATGAATGTGCTGTTCACTTATAGCTGTTATGTGATGCATATCTTCTAAAACAAAAGGATTTACTCAATTTCCATGAGTATTCTTGTTCCTATGGATTCCCAAAAGTGCCTACTTGTTATTCTGAATTCTGGAAACAGCGGAGTGGTTTTTGCTAGATATGACTTTTATAACTTCATATTTTCAGTTCCAATGTTTGGAGTTATTTGTAGTTAAGTTCTTTATGAATCCATAGCAATATTATTTGCATGTTTCCGAGTTTCCTAGCCCGATTTATGAATTCTTTCGTGAAGGGGCAGCAAATGGGTTGCTCTCCCGGGTTGCGATTAGGACCGTTTATGTACTTCCTGTATATGTCTTATTTTTGTGCAATGCTTGAAATTTGTGTATGTGCTCCTACAGCAGGTTGCAACACAAATACACCAGAGGTAGCCTCGCACCACCCCCGTCACAACGGTTGAGGCGAGTACACCGGGCATCAACCGGCTAAATTGCTCTCTTTACATTATGTCCACATCCCCGTTATTTATTTACATTCCTGAAAAGGTGGACATGTCATTCCCTAGTGTGTACATTCCAATACACCATACCACTAGTATGTTATAGGGATTTGATCTTCTTGGTTTTTCGAGATAAAATTCCATTATGAGCGAACCTCCCCATTCCAAGGAATGTTCCTCGCTTTGCGAGTATTTGGTCCTTCGGGTCCAACCTCATATGGTCCTCTCACATGGTGAGGGATGGAAAGGAGTGCGGTGAGACGTCGCCCCTCCTCGGCTTGCCGGCAAAAGCTCAGAGCCAAGTCACGGTTTTATTCGGTTGCATTGGTTTCTTCTGCATTCTTATGCCATTCAAAGCATGTGTGTTTGGGTTACTCCATTAACTTGTACATGTGTGGTACATGTTCATGATGTTTCCCTTCATTGTATATTACGTTTATGTTGTGTACTCGCTGAGTCATTCAACTCACTCCTTGTGGGCTTTGTTTCAGGTACTTCACAAGTAAATGGAAGGGCGTAGCTCCCATGGATATCACCCACAAACTTTCACCACCCTTCCATTCACCTAGCGCAATCATGTTAACTTGCTACTCTAGTTCGTGATTTGAGATAGTTAGGTTCAGTTTGGTGTGTATAACCGGGTTTTGGTTGTTTCCATGACCACTAAGTTACTCCTCAAGGTGGCTTGGAGTTTGTTAGATCTCAACCTATGGGTGGGTGCTTGGAGTTGGAGTTTCTATGTTCTTATGTATCTTATGGTTTGTGGATCCACCACTTAGCTCGTCGTGCTCTTTATGAGCTTTATGCATGCTTCTAGTTGTGTTTCATATATGTTTACTCTGATTTAACACTTGCCTGTCATCGATGTCCGGCGGCACAAGAGAGGTGCTGCCGAATTTTACATTTAACTGGTTGAATGTGGGTTGTTGGTTGGAGGTAACATCTCTTCTTACCGGGAGGGGTGTTATAGTTGGTATCAGTTAAGCTCTAACATAGCTATACATGTGTAAGCATGTGTACCAAAGAAAGATCCGAGGACCTTTTGTCATGCTTGTTGGTTTGATTTCATTGATTGCTTGTTAGTGTACAAGGAAAATCAAATTGACGAGGACGTCAATTCTGTTGGGGTTGGGTGAAATATCCCAGTTCTCCTACTAGTATGTTATTAGGATGTCAAATAAAACTTGAGTAGATGGTTAAACAACATAAAACTTGACACACTGGTGCACAATAGGAACGAATTATTACAGTTACAAGTTTTGTCTTGTGTGCATAGATTGCTTGTTGTGCTTTACCAATGCATATTAAGCAGTCTTGTGTTTGAGTAGTACTCGTTTCTGGGTTTCTTGGGGTTTTTTTTCGATCTTAATTCAGTGTCAAGTATGAGTTCTTACTTCATTTACTTATCTATGTTCTACCTTTCTATTTCCTTTCCTTGACTGGACATCTGCTTGTGTTCAATAGATGCCAAGGGGTAAAGGCGGTAGAAACCGAGATCCTTCTGCCCGGGCAGCTGTTGCTAATGCTAACCCCCCACGTCGAGGACGCAAGCGTGCCCAACCGGTAGATGAGGAGAGTGGTGAGGAATCGGTGGCAGCTCCTGAAGTTGTTGGTGCTGCGGCTCCACCGCCACCACCTCCTGAAGTTGTTGGTGCTGAGGCTCCACCGCCACCAGCTGAGTGGCATGAGCTAATGCAAGAACTCCATAGACTCCGTGAGCAAGCTCAAGCCCGTGCCACGGCTCCTGCACCTGCCATTGTCCAGGGCATGATGAATGAGCCAGTTGGACCTAGACAAATCAATCCTCTTCTCACTTGGTCTATGGTGCACTCAGACACCTTCAATGGGACTGGTTCTCCTGTTGTGGCGGCTGACTGGTTGCGCATCATGGAACGACGCCTGGAGGTCATGCAAGTGCATCCAGAACAGAAGGTGATGTTTGCTGCCATTCAGCTGAAGGGTAATGCAGACATCTGGTGGGAGAATGTTCGTTCCTCTCTACCACCTGCGCATGCTACACCCACTTGGGAGTTCTTTCGAACACAGTTCATTGAGAAGTATTATCCAGCCTCCTATGTCGAGAGAATGGAGAATGCACTCAGCAAGTTAAAGCAAGGAAATAGAACCATCCAGGACTATGAAACAGAGTTCAACGACATCGTCCGCTTTGTGCCGACGGTGGTTAATGATGACAAGGAGAAGGCTAGGAGGTTCAAGAATGGGCTAGAGCAGCAGTACCGTGTTGTGCTTAGTGCTGCTGGGTCCTCCACCTTTGTGTCCTTGGTCGAGAAAGCCAAAAAGATTGAGTTTGAGCTTCAGAATGGCTCGCCTTCTCTGGTGACACCTTCCCTACAGGGTGGCCCTAGTAACTTCACTAATGCTGGCAACCAGAAGCGAGACCACGGTGATGGTGGGAAGCCTCGTTATCGTTTCGGGAAGAAATCCAAGACTGTACAAGCTCCTTCCCAATCCTTCAAGCAGAAGGTGCAGAAAGCCTCACCCTCCACTGGACCACGTGTGCTTTACCGTCCAATGCCAGGGCAAGGGATGATGTGCTTCAAGTGTGGTGAAGGCCATAGAGCCAATGAGTGCAACTGGTCTGGCGTTTGCAACGGCTGTCACAGAAGTGGTCACATGGAGCGGGTTTGTAAGTCGAACCCTGATAGCATCATCAAGTGGCAAACTGTGTCTGCTCAAGCTGACTCTTCATCCGCACCTGGATCTTCACATGGATCTGTTCAAGCAATGAAGAATGCTCATGCTCCCTCTTATCCATATGTACCATTGGGACCTCCTTCTCAAGGATATTACTGGCCACCAACTTTCACAATGCCACCAAATTATCCAGCACCTCACGTTCCTCCAACTGTGCCTCAAATTGGCGCTCCACCTGCACCATCTTGCCAGAGCTATTATACGCTCCCCTCATCGTCCTCGGCTGGGCGTCCAGATGTGGTGACAGGTACTCTACCTGTAAACTCAGTTGAAGCTCTAGTACTGTTTGATTCTGGTTCTAGTTTCTCATTTGTATCGCTAGACTTTGCGAATCGGGCAAACATGTCTAGACAAGAAATCTCTCAGCCAGTGAGTGTTAGTTCTCCGGGTGGACTCCTTTCTTGTCGCACCGTGTGTCCTGGTTGTGATATTTCCATTGAGGATGAAGACTTCATTGCAAATTTATTCGTTCTTCAGTTTCAGCCTTTTGATGTCATTCTTGGCATGGATTGGTTACAAAATTACAAGGCAGTGATTTCTTGCTTTTGGAGGATTATTACCCTCGACTCCCCCTCGGGGAAAGAATGTGTCTACCAAGCTAGTGCACCTCCACGATCCTTGTCAGTGTTGGCCAGTCTCTTTCCAGGCCAGCCATCTCCAAAGAGTGGGATATTATGGACTCTTCTTGGGAAGCCAAGTACCCCGCTGTGCCTCCAAAAGATACCAGTAGTGTGTGACTATCCCGATGTCTTCCCAGATGAGCTTCCAGGAATGCCACCAGAGCGGGACACTGAGTTCTGCATTGATCTAATTCCTGGCACTCAGCCTATTTCAATAGCACCATATCGTTTGGCTCGACCCTTCCAGGAAGAGCTTAAGAATGAATTAGACGACCTTCTCTCCAAGGGATTAATTCGGAAGAGCGTGTCTGAATGGGGCGCACCTGTGCTCTTCACGGCTAAGAAAGATCTCACTTGGCGCATGTGTATTGATTATCGTGGCCTCAACAGAGTGACCATCAAGAACAAGTATCCACTTCCCCGCATCGAGGACCTATTCGATCAATTGAAGGGAGCTAAGGTCTTCTCCAAGATCGACTTGCAATCTGGCTATAATCAAATTCTAGTTCGAGAGCAAGACATTAAGAAGACTGCTTTCTCCACTAGGTATGGGCATTATGAATTCAAGGTCATGTCTTTTGGTCTGACGAATGCCCCAGCCTGCTTCATGGAGACAATGAATAGCATGTTTCACCCTTATCTCGATAATTTCGTGGTTGTCTTCATTGATGACATTCTTATCTATTCCAAGACGGAGGAAGATAATGGCCGACATCTTAGAAACGTCCTTGAAACCTTGCGAAAACACAAGTTCTATGCCAAGTTGAAGAAGTGTGAATTCTGGATTTCAGAAGTTGGCTTCCTAGGTCACGTGATCAACCAACATGGCATATCTGTTGACCCAAGCAAAATTTCCACCGTGGTTAACTGGGAAAGGCCAACTAATGTTAAGGAAGTAAGAAGCTTCCTAGGCTTTGCCGGTTACTACCGTCGGTTTGTGAAGAATTTCTCCACCATTGCCAAGCCATTGACCAAGCTAACACAAGTCAATACCAAATTTCATTGGGATGAGGCCTGTGAGAAGAGTTTCTCTTATCTCAAGGAGCGATTGGTGACTGCTCCAATCTTGTCATTACCTGAACCAGGTAAACGTTTTGCAGTATATTCAGACGCATCCCAACTTGGACTTGGTTGTGTGCTCATGCAGGATGACAAAGTCATTGCCTATGCCTCCCGGCAGTTGAAGCCTCATGAGCAAAATTATCCAACCCACGATCTAGAGTTGGCCGCAATCATTCACGCTCTCAAAATATGGAGACATCATCTCTATGGCGAGGTGTGTGATATGTATACTGATCACAAAAGCCTCAAGTACATCTTCACTCAAAAGGAGTTGAATCTCAGGCAGAGAAGATGGTTGGAGCTGATCAAGGATTATGATCTGACTATCCACTACAAACCCGGCCGAGCCAATGTGGTGGCCGATGCTTTGAGCCGCAAGGTAGTTTATCCTACTGTGGCTACACTCCCATCCGAGCTAGAGAGGATGGATATTTCCTTTTGTTATGCGGGCACTGCTCAAGAAGAAATCCAAATGACCCTTGAGTCTGATCTTGTGGAGCGCATTAGGCAAGCACAGGAACACGATCGATTACTAATGCAAGCTGCTAGGCGGGTACGTGAAGGAAGAGTAGGTCCATTCACCATTGATGGTAATGGAGTTGTGCGATTTCAAGGTCGCCTCTGTATTCCGCAAAAGGCTCAGGTGAAAGAGGATATCCTCAAAGAAGCCCATCGCACTCCTTACACAGTACATCCCGGTGAGACCAAGATGTATCATGATCTAAAGAAAAGTTTCTGGTGGAAGCGGATGAAAGTCGATGTGGCTAAGTATGTGGCTTCATGTGGTGTTTGCCAACGAGTCAAGGCCGAACATAAAAGCCCTGCTGGGAAGCTGCAATCACTAGAGGTTCCAAAATGGCCATGGGAAGATATCACCATGGACTTTGTCATTGGCCTACCTCGCACTTCACGAGGGAAGGACGCCATTTGGGTGGTTGTGGATCGTCTGAGCAAGTCTGCACACTTCATTCCAATTCGTACGACAAATTCAGCTAGTGATTTAGCTCCAGTCTACACCCGTGAGACTATTCGTCTCCATGGTGTGCCTAAAACAATCATCTCTGACCGTGATGCCAAGTTCACTTCCAAGTTCTGGGAGAGTTTGCAGAATGCCTTGGGTACCGAGATCCGGTTTAGCACAGCTTTTCACCCTCAGACTGATGGTCAGTCCGAGCGAACAATTCAAACCTTGGAAGACCTGCTTCGCACATGTGCTCTGTCATGGCAGGGTAACTGGGAGGATCACTTGCCTCTTGTGGAGTTTGCCTATAACAACAGTTATCATACAAGTATCCAAGCGGCACCCTTCGAGGTCCTCTATGGCCGAAGGTGTAGGTCACCTATTTGTTGGGACTCGGTAGGCGAGCGGGCAGTTCTTGGACCGGATTGGGTTCAACAAACCGTTGATCGTGTCGCAGAGATACGTCAGAACATGCTTACCGCACAAAGCAGACAGAAGAGCTATGCCGATGTCAGACGGCGGGCTCTGGAATTTCAAGTGGGTGACCAAGTTCTTCTTAAAGTGTCACCTACTAAAGGAATTGTCAGATTTGGTACCAAGGGCAAGCTTAGTCCTCGGTATATTGGACCATTTCCCGTGGTTGCTCGAGTTGGGAAGCTTTCTTACCGCCTCGATTTACCACAATCAATGCGCGGAGTGCACGATGTCTTCCATGTTTCCATGCTTCGGAAGTATCTTGAAGACTCAGAACATCTCATTCTTCCCGAACCAGTCACCATCGAGCAAGATCTTACACTTGAATCTCGTCCTTTGAAGATTCTTGACGAGTCCGAACGTGTCTTGAGGCACCGAAAACTCAAATATGTGAAGGTTTTGTGGACAAATCAAACGGAGCGAGAAGCGACTTGGGAACTTGAGTCCCAAATGCGCGAAAAGTACCCAGAATTGTTCTCTGGTGGTACGTTCTAAACCTTAAAATCTTCTTCTCATTTTGTTCTATGTTCTGTGTTAATCCACCTTAGTAGTCAAAGGATAGGAGAACTCGGGGCGAGTTCCAGATAAGGTGGTGAGACTGTAACACCCCGGTTTTCTATTAACCAACTTTCTTGAGAAATCATGCTTTAGAACCCCTTTATCCATCCTTTAGTGGGTTTATGAAATCGATAATCCGACTTTGTGGTTGCGACCGGCTCGTCGAGACAATCGAAATGGACTATTCATTTGCGAAAAACGGAGTTCCCATGCATCTGTTATGGTATTTCCTTGTCCAATGGAGAAGATTAAAATGGTATTTCGAAAATTGTGTGGTCTAAATAAAAAAATACCTGCCTTAACCCTTCCTCCACGGTGACTTATCCATGTCCAACACCAAAGCAGCCCCCTTCCTTTTTTTCTTCCTCCCACGAGCCTCTCCCATCCTTCTCCATGGCGCATCCTCCCTCCATGCTCCCTTCCTCTTCCCTTTCCCCTTGATCCCTTGCAGCAGCCCACGTCCTACCCTCTCTCAGGTGCAGGCTTTGGACCTATTCTTGAAAAGGAAGAAGAGGAGAGAAGATCAAGAATAATAGAAGGGAGAAGGACGAGAACCAGAGAAGGAAGTGAAGATCCCCAATTCCCTGTCCGGTTTCCTTTTTTCTGGTATCAAGAGTGAGTTCCCCAACCCTCCATGACCCTCTCAGCTGCTGTAGATGATGATTCCTAGGTTCCCAAGGCAGGGGTGCAGCAGTCCCATTTGGGAGTAGGGCAAGAATCTGTTTTATTTCCGTTTCTGGGCAACCTGATTCAGAGATGATCAGTTTCGAGTGCCCAGATGAAAAAATTAGATGGGCATCCTGAAGTATGTTTTGTAGCTATCGTTCCTACGATGATTTTGAGTGGTTAAACACTTCCATCAGAGTTGTAGAACTCCAGATACATCAGTTTCTTTGCAGCAGTCCGAAATTTCAGAAACAGTGAAAAGTAATGTTTTCACGTGGGTTTTAGGAGCCTTCATAATTCATCTATATGAATGTTCTGTTCACTTCTAGCTGTTATGTGATGCATATCTTCTAACACAAAAGGATTTACTCAATTTCCATGAGTATTCTTGTTCCTATGGATTCCCAAAAGTGCCTACTTGTTATTCTGAATTCTGGAAACAGCGGAGTGGTTTTTGCTAGATATGACTTTTATAACTTCATATTTTCAGTTCCAATGTTTGGAGTTATTTGTAGTTAAGTTCTTTATGAATCCATAGCAATATTATTTGCATGTTTCCGAGTTTCCTAGCCCGATTTATGAATTCTTTCGTGAAGGGGCAGCAAATGGGTTGCTCTCCCGGGTTGCGATTAGGACCGTTTATGTACTTCCTGTATATGTCTTATTTTTGTGCAATGCTTGAAATTTGTGTATGTGCTCCTACATCAGGTTGCAACACAAATACACCGGAGGTAGCCTCGCACCACCCCCGTCACAACGGTTGAGGCGAGTACACCGGGCATCAACCGGCTAAATTGCTCTCTTTACATTATGTCCACATCCCCGTTATTTATTTACATTCCTGAAAAGGTGGACATGTCATTCCCTAGTGTGTACATTCCAATACACCATACCACTAGTATGATATAGGGATTTGATCTTCTTGGTTTTTCGAGATAAAATTCCATTATGAGCGAACCTCCCCATTCCAAGGAATGTTCCTCGCTTTGCGAGTATTTGGTCCTTCGGGTCCAACCTCATATGGTCCTCTCACATGGTGAGGGATGGAAAGGAGTGCGGTGAGACGTCGCCCCTCCTCAGCTTGCCGGCAAAAGCTCAGAGCCAAGTCACGGTTTTATTCGGTTGCATTGGTTTCTTCTGCATTCTTATGCCATTCAAAGCATGTGTGTTTGGGTTACTCCATTAACTTGTACATGTGTGGTACATGTTCATGATGTTTCCCTTCATTGTATATTACGTTTATGTTGTGTACTCGCTGAGTCATTCAACTCACTCCTTGTGGGCTTTGTTTCAGGTACTTCACAAGTAAATGGAAGGGCGTAGCTCCCATGGATATCACCCACAAACTTTCACCACCCTTCCATTCACCTAGCGCAATCATGTTAACTTGCTACTCTAGTTCGTGATTTGAGATAGTTAGGTTCAGTTTGGTGTGTATAACCGGGTTTTGGTTGTTTCCATGACCACTAAGTTACTCTTCAAGGTGGCTTGGAGTTTGTTAGATCTCAACCTACGGGTGGGTGCTTGGAGTTGGAGTTTCTATGTTCTTATGTATCTTATGGTTTGTGGATCCACCACTTAGCTCGTCGTGCTCTTTATGAGCTTTATGCATGCTTCTAGTTGTGTTTCATATATGTTTACTCTGATTTAACACTTGCCTGTCATCGATGTCCGGCGGCACAAGAGAGGTGCTGCCAAATTTTACATTTAACTGGTTGAATGTGGGTTGTTGGTTGGAGGTAACATCTCTTCTTACCGGGAGGGGTGTTATAGAAAACACGCGAAACAAATTAAAACATGGATATACAAAGAACCGACAGAAACGTGATATATATATATTAGTGTGATGTCGGCATACCTCCCCCCAAGCTTAGGCTTTTGGCCTAAGTAGAGATCAATCACGGCGCGGAAAGTATCCCCACGCTGGTGGGTCGTCCTTAGCATGGTCGTACTCAGGTGCCAATGAAGAAGCTGAAGCAGCAGACGCATAATCATAACCGGGGTATTGGTATTTAAACCCCGCAGTGTCGGAGGGCTGGACGAAATCATTATCTCCCCCCTCTCCAGCTTCCTCTACATGTTGGGGATACTGCTCAATGTATGCATGCAACTCTCTCTCTCTGATAGTGACCATCCTCTCCTGCTATTAAGGTTAAGCAAAAGAGGTGCAGGCAAAAGTACTACTATATTAGATTTAGTCACTCTCCACCTTGATTTTTTGTAGAAAGTTATTTCATAAGATAAATTGTTCAGGTTGGCATAGGTGGAAATAAACTTATGTTGAATCATGGAACTAAGGTCCAGCCTCTCTACGAAAAACTTAAGGTCTAAATGATGTGGCTCCACACCATGCAAAGCTAGCAAACGAGAGGCAATAAGACCTCCACAAATTTCGCCCTTCTCACAGTTAAGTGCGGTACAGAAAGCAATTAGAGAACCAAAATTATAAGACCCATCACATATTAAAGCATCTGAGATAAAAGCTAGATCATAAATAGATAACTTGTTGGCAGTTTTCTAGCAAGCACAAACTTGGCAATAAAATAAGAAAAATATCGAATAGAAGGGAGTTGAATTTCTTGAATTTTACCACTCTCCCCTGCGAAGCTTCTACCTTGGCAAATCTCTTCATATAAATCTAGCAATGGTTTGGGATGCCCTCTTATTTTCTCACATGAACCCCATTGTGGCATATTCATAGCTGCACAAAAATCATCGAAAGGCAAGCCTACAACTTTATTATAAATTTTGTAATGGACCATAGGGTTAGGCAAGGACAAGCTAAAGAGAAAATCCTACACCACAGAAAAAGTTAGTTTAATATGTTGAGTAGGTTCATCCTCAATGAAACGATCCAATCCTGCATTTGACACAAGAGTATAGAAATCCTACAGAATTCCCGTAGCGCGCATGAATTCCTGGCATGGATAAAATGATGGAAATACTCTTTCTTCATGGTGTACGGGCATGACCTCATGCAATTCCAACTTATGCTGGTTAAGTTGATATACATTGTACTACATCTCTGAAATTTGTAAGCAAGCATTACAAAAATTGATTTCAAGCAACTATATGATAGAAACTACCATAGAGACTTATAGGAGGGCTAAACATGCATCAAAACTAAATTATTTCACACAAATCAAGCATGCTAGTTCACATAAGTTGTCACCTACAGTACCAAAATACTCAAGAAATACTCCACCAAATAAAATTCTACTTGGATAATCGGAGGAGTCACATACCGGAGAGCAAATGCACCAAATTTCAGCAACAAAGGTGGGCTGAGCAAAGAGATCGAAAAAAATCGTGGAAGAACAACAAGAACTCGGGTTTGAGCAATGGTTTGGTGTTTGGTGGAGAGAGGGGTGCTTGGCAGGGAGGAGAGTAAGTGGAGGGCCAAGGGGCCCCACACCATGTGCAGGCGCCACCTGGGGATGGCCGCGCCCAGGGGTGGTGTGCCTGCCTAGTGGGCCCCCTGGGGTCTACCAGGTGCCTCTCTTCCTCATTTTTTACGTAAAAATTTTATAGAATTTTTTTAGAATTTTTAGAGAAACTTTATTTTCGAGCAATTTTCCAGAATTTAATAAATAATTACAGACCAGAAAAACAAATGTGGAAAGGTGGAAAACAAAAGCAAAACCATAACTATATAGGTTCTAAGACACTCCAATAGGCAAATAACCAGAGAAAACAAAGGTGGATGTGGTGAAAACAAAATTATGGGTGGTGAAAACATGAGTAACTACAGTAATAAAGATGAAAACATGACTATGGATGGTGGAAAACATAACTATACTAAATTAGCAAGGTGATAACATGGTGAAAACAGAATGGGAAAGGTGAAAACATTGTCCTGTTTATTCAAAATCACTTTGTTAACAAGGTTGATCAAGTCTTGTTACCAAAACAATTTTTATATGAAGCAAAACTTTGCTTATCACTAAATAATTATGTTACCTGACATAGTCCCAATCATAATAATTTCATATTCTTTTGGTGGCATTGGAATGGTACAATAGTATTCTCCAATCTTGATGGTCTCAATATTTTCAATTGAATTTATACCATATCTACTATAAATCTTCTTGGGAAAATAAACCGTGTAATCTTGATCATTAACAATAAAGTTATTTTTCCTTGATTGCAATCAATAACAGCCCCTGTAGTGTTAAGAAAAGGTCTCCCAAGAATAATAGACATATTATCATCTTCGGGCATTTCCAACACAACAAAGACAGTTAATATCAAACAATTAGCAGTCACTTGAACAGGAACATTCTCACCTATACCAACAGGAATAGCAGTAGATTTATCAGCCATTTGCAAAGATATATCTGTGTGTATCAATTTTTTCAGAGAGAGCCTCTTATAGAGAGAAAAAGGCATAACAATAACTCCTGCTCCCAAGTCACATAAAGCAGTTCTAACATAATTATTTTTAATAGAACAAGGGATAGTAGGAATACCAGGATCTGCAAGCTTCTTTGGAACCTTGCCATTGAAAGAGTAATTAGCAAGCATAGTGGAAATTTCCTCATTAGGAATTTTCCTTTTCTTAGAGACAATATCTTTCATATATTTAGAATAAGGAGGCAGTTTAATAGCATTAGTCAAAGAAATTTGCAAAAACAAAGGTTTCATCCATTCACCAAACTTGTTATAATGTTCTTCTTCCTTTGATTTGTGTTTCTTATTAGGAAAATGCATTGCTTTTTTCAACCAAGGTTCTCTTTCATTACCATGTTTATTAGCAATGAAATCCTCCTTAGTATACTCTGTAGTTTTAGTTTGCTTTTCAGGTTCAGCTATAGTTTCTTCTTTATCAGAAGCATCACTTTTATCATTACCACTTTCAGTTTCAGCATCAGAGATAGATATACTATTAGGATCTTTAACAGGTTCAGGAGATTCTACAACTTTTTTATGTCTCTTCTTCTTTTTCTTAGAAGGAGAACTATTGTTTTTAGGTTGTTAAGAATCTTGTTCAATTCTTTTAGGATGTCCTTCAGGGTACAAGGGATGCTGAGTAGAAACACCACTTCTAGTAATTATTTCACAAACATGTTTTTCTCTAGAAGCATTAGCTAGAAAATATTTTTGCACTATAGTGAGTTGATCAATTTGAGTTTGAACCATATGAAAATGTTTAACAAGCATTTTAACATCATTAGAGGTTATCTCAAAAATACCATGCAAATTATTAATAGCTCTAGAGTTTTCCATTAGATGATTATGCACTGTCATATTAAAATTATCTTGCTTAACAACATAATTATCAAATTCATCTAAGCATTGATCAGGTGGTTTAGAATATGGAATATCTCTATTATGAAAATATTGGAGAGAGTGTACCTCAACTGTTGATGGATAAGGAACTGGCTTACATAATTCTTCTATAGGTGCTAGATTCTTCACATTTTCAGATTTCATACCCCTCTCTTTAAGAGATTTCTTGGCTTCCCTCATCACTTCATCATTTAATTCAATCATCTCTCTCTTCTTGGATGTTGGTATTGGTGTTGGCGCTGGTGCTGGTGTAGACTCAGGTATAGTCCAATCATCATGATTTTTGGCTATTTTAGCCAATAATGCCTCAGCTTCTTCTGGAGTTCTTTTCCTGAAAACACAACCAACACAACTATCCAGGTATGTCCCAGATTCAACAGTTAGTCCATTATAAAATATATCTAGGATCTCATTTTTAGGTAATGGATTACCAGGGCTAGCTCTTATTAAAGAACAAAACCTTGACCGAGATTCAGGCATTTTCTCTTGCTCAAAGTTAAAGATTCTTTGCACAGCAGCATGTTGAGCACTAGCAGGAAAATATTTTTTAAAGAAAGCATTAATCAAACCCATAGGACTAGTAATAGATCCGGGTGACAAGTTTTTAAACCAATTTTTATCTTCATCTTTCAATGAGAAAGGGAAGATCTTAGTAACAAAGTAAGTGTGTTTCTTACTATCATCGGAAAAGAAACTACTCAAAGATGAAAGCTCATTCATATGTTCCATAGCACTTTTACTTTCAGTCCCACAAAAAGGTTCTTTCTCAACAATAGATATGTAAGATAAACAAAGAGAGAAATCATAATCCTTATCTTTAATGTATATGGGAGATGTAGCAAACTTAGCATCATGAGAAGATTTATATTTAACATCATGTATTGCAAGAAGACTCTTAAGAGCACTTGCACTAGTAGTAGCTTGAGCTTCCTTAATAAACTCATCATTAAGTTCAATGTAGGTTTCCTTAAGATCATCACTAGGAATTTCAGGTGAATTAATAGGTGTGCCACCATTTTCAACAGGAATTTCAGTGCTTTCAATTTGTTTACCTCTAGAAATTGTAGCATCTAGGAAAGTACCTAGTGAACCAGTATCATCAAGCACAGTAGAAGCATCGTCAAAAGTATCAGAAGCATTTTTAGACTCAGCAGAAGTAACAGTGTGTGTAGCATGTGGTGGTGTAAGAAGCTTACTCGTTACAGATGGTGAATCAAGAGCAACCGAGGTGTTCAGAGTTGTACCTCTCCTTGTAGTGGATGGTAATATATGAACTTTTCCATCAGGAGTCTTACCCATGATGAAAGGCTTGCAGTGAACAATATCACATTCAAGTGAGCAAATAAATAAAGCTATGCTCCTCGGCAACGGTGCTAGAAAATACTCTTGATGACCCACCAGTATAGGGGATCGCAACAGTCTTCGAGGGAAGTAAAACCCAAATTTATTGATTCGACACAAGGGGAGCCAAAGAAAATTTATAAGCCTTAACAACTGAGTTATCAATTCAGCTGCACCTAAAAGTAGACATGCTCGCAAAAGTTTATCTGTGGTAACAATTTTATAGCAGCTGTAGTAGTAATAAAATAACAGCAGGAGCAAAATAGTAACAACAGTAGCAATTGCGGAAAAGAGCAAGATTAAAATATTGAAGGCATAGGGATGGATGAACGGGTGTTGCATGGATAAGATAGTTCATATAATAATCAAAACATGGGCATTGCAGATAGATAATAATAAAGCATCCAAGTTCTAGGCAAACCATAGGCATGTGTTCCAATATAGTCATACGTGCTCACAATGAGAAACTTGCAGAACATCTTTTGTGCTACCCGCCCATTTTCAGTGGGTCCGCAAGGGAAACTACTGGTAATTAAGGTGCTCCTTTCAATAAATCACCGTGGCAAAGGTGGACACATGTGATCCTCACATCACAGCCATCCCCTCCGGTTGTCCCAATTTCTTTCACTTTGGGGCCTCGGGTTCCAGACAACAATGTGTGTAAACAACTTGCAGATATGATTAAGAAACATAATTATACTAATGAAACAATAACATGTTTAGATCTAAGATCATGGCACTCGGGCCCTAGTGACAATCATTAAGCATAACAAATTGCAACAACGGTAGAAAACGCTAACAATGGATACTAGGCACTATGCCCTAACAATCTGGCATTATTACATGATCGATGTCATCCAATCCCTTCCATCCCTCTCAGCCTACAGCGGGGATTACTCACACATGGATGGGGGGATCATGGATGGTTGATGGAGAAGTGGTGGCGGTGAAGATGGCGATGATCCCCCTCCGAATCCCCGTCCCAGCAGGGCGCCAGAACAAGAACTTCTGATCCCCAAATTGAGTTTCGAGGTGGCGGCGGTGCTCTGTGGTGTTTCTCTGGAATATGACGACCCCCTTGGTTTTTAGGTTACGGGGCATAAGTAGTCGAAAGGGGATCCCAAGGGGGTGCCTGCCCCCCCCCCCACAACACCTGCAGGCGCGGCCTAAGGGGGCGTGCCTAGGGGTGGTGTGGGCCCCTCCTTGCCCCCCTCCGGGTCTCCTTTTGGCTCCGGGGGTCGTCAGGTGAAATAAGGTCTTTGGGATCTTTTCCGGGCAATTTCCTGAGAGTCGATTTTTCTGCACAGAACGAGACACCAAGGTAATTCTGCTGAAAACGGCGTTAGTCCGTGTTAGTTTTATCCAAAACTCACAAGTTTAGAGACAAACAATAGCAAAAGTGTTCGAAAGAGGAGATACGTTTTGGACATATCACATGTCTTTTATCCTTATTTGTTTAGTACAATTTTTTATCTGAATGAATACCACTTTGAAATTTATCAATGACTGCAAAGAGATTGTTATGATTGAGCATGTTAAACTTTGCAATATAAGCTCTAATATAAAGACTCTGGTCAAAAGATAAGTACAATCTGTTAATTGTTCTCTGACCAAGAATGAATTTTGCCTTAGCCAATTACGATTTTCTTTTTGCACCTTTATTCAGACTCCCTCTACTAATTTCAATTTTAGTTATATGAGAGGAAATTGGTGTCTAGAATGACTTGTGTGTTGATAAATGTGATGCTTCTTGTCCGTATTTTGTTTATCGACACTCACTCCATAAACCTGTGGTCATGTTTACTAAGTTCAGTTTTTCTTGGGGACAAGTGTGGTCTAAGCTTGGGGGGAGTTGATACGTCCATTTTGCATCACTATTTTATATCTTAATTTTCTGTTATTCATCGATATATTTCATATTATGACGCCTTACTTATGTTATTTCATCTTATTTTGCATGTTTTATAATTATTGGATAATAATCACTGCGACCACAAGAAGAAGGGGGCATAGGAGGAGTCTTAGATGTCCAGATGAGTGAGCCAGCCATGAGGGGAGCCAGAGGGGGCCACCTGGGGCCCACACCACCAGGTGGCGCCCCCCCCCCCTTGGCCGCGCCGCCAGGTGGTGTGGCCACCCTGGCCCACCTCTGGCCGACCCCTTTCACGTACTTCATCTTGAGGGAACCTAAGACCTACAGAACCATCGAGGAAATATTCCACTGCCTCCTCGGGTGGAAACAATAGAGAGAGAAAAGCTCTTCGGTAGGGAGAAATTTGTCGGGGAAATCCCTCCCCGAAGAGGGGAAATCATCGCCATCGTCACTGTCATCGCTCCAGGCACATCAAGATCATCATTGTCATCGTCCGCACCACCAGCACATAATCCTCACCACCCACCTCCGTCTCTCTGTCACAATTAGTGTTCTATATTGTTGTTTTCCACTAGATATCTCTCGAGGTGTGGATTACTTGTTAGTAGTTGATGCTTACGAGATTTATCGGTGTTTGCATTTTATGACCAGATTGTTATTCATCATTATATCACCTCTGATTATAACCCATATGATGTTGTCGTGGTGGTGTCATGGCAGATGCCATAGGATGGCTAAAGTTGTGGGGACGATGGACGCTGGAGGCGCTCGGGGAGGGATCATGCAGCGAATAGCCGCGTGAGTATGAAACTAGCACTGCAAACAACAAGATCTACCCAGGTTCAGGGCCCTCGTGTGGAGGTAAAACCCCTACTCCTGCCTTTCTCTCTTTATATCCGTGTCTCACCGAGTAGCCACAGTACAAATGATGCTTACAACCGAGTAGCCACTCTTCTCTCTAGGGGACTGTAGCCCTTAGTCGTGTCGTCCCTCGCGCAGGAGGAGGCAGGGCACCTTATATACTGGTGCCCAGCCGGATACAGCCAAGATGTCGACATTGTGTGCACACTGTACACTTCCAGCTTCTCGCTGACAGCTTTGGCTTCCAAGTTTGTCTCTGTGTGTAAAGTCGTTCCGCAAAACCGAGAAACTGATATGTTATCACTAACACTGTCACGGGGTAGGTCCCCCCTGACCTGCGACGCCCTGCTGACACCCTGGCGCGGATAAGCACACGCTCTGCAGATGAACAGTGCCCCAGTACGGACCCAGGATACGCGGGATCCTGTGTCAGAACGGCTCCTTTGACTTCTGGCCCGAGTAGGAGACCGCCTTTTCTACTCGGACCACCTCCTCTACTCGGAGGAGAATAACTCACTTGATTCTTCCGCCTGGCCATCAGTGTGTACGGCCGAATAGCAGTCGACTGGGTAGCGAGTACCGGGTAGCCAGCTACTCTACCGAACGTCTCTTCTGATCTTGCCCTTAGCACTTGCCTTTACCCTACTCGGGGGTAACCCCCCGACATTAGTCCCCGAAGCTGGTAGAGTCCTGCGAACTTGTTCACTGGGCTCTGCCAGCTTAAAAACCAATCTTGCCTTTGAGCCTTAGGTTGCTGAGTAGAACCTCCGAGTAGCCCTTAACCTTGTCTCGAGCTTCCTCTTTTCCGAATAGAACCACTTCTCTTCTCTGTCGCCGAGTAAAAAGACTTAGCGAAATTTCCAATCAGAATCTCTGCGTGGCAGAGCAAAATCTGGCTTTTCGTACTGCAACTGGGCACGTGTCACGCTACCACACCCTCGACGCCTCGGTGCCCGGGATCTGACAGGCCACGCGCCCAGTTTTCACGGCCTGGGCCCACTAGCCCGTTAGGTCCCATCAAGTGCAGTAATTACCCACGATCGCGTCGCGGGATCGAATGCGGCCGTTACGCGCGCCAACTGCGCTGTGTGCGTTTCTAACCGGCCCACACACCCCACGCCGCACGATCTCCGTGCGTAACTGATCCCACTATCTCCGATTGTAACGGCAACCCGAGGGGAAATATAAATACCCCCTCGGTAACTCCTTCTTCCCCCTCCTGCCTTCATTCTCCCTTTGCCCTTTCGTTTCTCCGCCGCCACCGAGCTCTTCGCCGCCGTGCATCTCACAGCGCCGAAAGGCCAGTCCTTTCCGCCAAATTCCACCAAATCACCATCAAATTTCCTCTCCTGCTCGATGGCTCGCGATGATGACGCCCGCGCCGGGTGGGCTGGATCCAACGTCACGGCAGACGAGTGCCGGTGGCTGGTGAACACCCGGCGAGTTCCTCCCGGCGTCCGCTGCCGGCATCCCGATGGAGAGCTCGTCCCTACTCCGGAGGCGGACGAGCACGTGGTGTTCCTCGCGCACTTCACGCGGGGATTCGGGCTACCAGTATCAGATTTCTTCTGCTCCTTCCTCAACCATTTTGGAATCCAGCAGCATCACCTGCCGCCAAATGCGATGGTGATGCTCGCATACCACGCCGTGGTGTGCGAGGCGTTCCTGGGCGTGCGCCCCACGCCGATGACCTGGGCGCGCTACTTCTTCTTCAGGAAGCAGAGCAAGGCCAAGCCGGGTAGCACAGATAGCGGCCGCGGCATGACCGAGACCGGCAGCGCCATGATGGTGCAGCGCAGCGGGACCAGCCATCCGCGCGTCAAGGGCCTCGACTTCGTGCGCAAATGGCAGAGAACCTTCTTCTACGTGAAGAACATCTCTGCCAAGGAAGGCGAGCCCCCGGTGGACCAGATCAATCTCCCCCGGTGGACCAATTCGACTCCTACCGGGCAGAACTGGAAGTTCCAGCCCCCGCTAGAAGGCGACATCAAGCAGATCAACACGCGCCTCGCCCAGCTGAAGGAAAAGGGACTCAAGAACGACGACCCCATCGCCTGCTGGATTTCCAGGCGAGTGCTCCCGCTGCAGCGCCACGCACACCTCATGTGCTACATGGGCGGCAATAGAGATTGCACCCGGACGACCACGTTCGTGCTCAGCAATGCGGATGTGGCCGTCTGGGCGCGCTCCATCATGAGCACCGGCCTCAACGACCACTGGCAGTACGGCTTTGTGCCGTACAGCCGCACGAAGCCAATCAAGCGGGTTAGTACTTCTCATCCTGTTTCCTGCCTATTGATTCCGAGTAGATAGCCTTCTTAGCTTGGTATGCTTAGTATCCGCACTCTGTGCCGAGTAGGACACTTAGTCGTATCTCTTTAGGCTTCATGTGCTTTATGTTTGCACTACATGCCGAGTAGAACACTTGCTACTATCTGTTAGGCTTCATGTGCTTTGTGTTTGCATGCCTCGTTGAGTAGGACACTTACTCTATTATGCTTTGTGCTTGCATCCCGTCCCGGGTAGAATCCCTTACGCTGCTCAACTGATTCGTGTTGCTCGCTTATATCTCCAGCGCCTTGCTCGCCAGCTCGCTGAGAGCGAGGAGCGCTTCGAGGCCATCTGGCACGAAGATCGAAAGGAGGACGACGAGGTCTCCTACGACACCGCGGACACCCTCTGTATCCCTCATGCCGTCCAGCCAGGTAAGCATCATGTCGACGCGTCCATTCGGGACTGGTCCGAAGACGACGACGAAGGTGTCCGAGTTCACCTTTTTGGTCACGAGTAGCGCAACTTAGTTTCTTTCTGTTTCTCAATTGTTTTCTTCTCCTCAACTCTACAGATGATATTGATGCTGAGGAAGAAGACGAGGACGCCCTCGATGTCGATCCGCTTGCGGTTGCTGCTCCCACCACTCGGAAGAGGGCGGGCAGCGGTGCCCAGGAGCACACCGCCAAGAAGGCCAAGAAAGGCGAGAAGAAGACCAAGAAGGTCTCTGGGAGACGGCCACCCCCTTCTCGTGCAGGGTAAGTTATTTTCTTCCAAGTAGTAATCTGATGTCGCTGCTTTTCCTGTATCCCTTATTTCACTGCTGCTTCTCGATTTCTTCTTTCCCCCTTCCTTTCCTGAACTCCTTTTTCTCTTCAGCGCCCCCTTGGACGCTGACGCTGCTGCCGCTCCCACCAAATCCAAGAAGAGATCCGCCATCGACATTGACGAACTCATCGATCTCTCTGATGAGGACGAGACCACGGCACGGGACGGGGTGCGTGCGCCCTCTCCCGTGAAGGGTGAAGACGAAGACGACACCAACGTCCAGGGCATGGACACTGGTACCCAGGACGCCGAGCAGGAGCAGCAGGCCCGCGCGGAACAACAAGCGCAGGATGTTGCTCATGACGAGAGACCCCCTTCTCCCCCAGCTGCCACAGCTGGGGAGAACACAGAACCAGCCACCGAGCACCAAGATCGTGCCGCCCTTGAGCGGCGGGAAGAGAGCCAGGAGCAGCAGGCCACTGATGCTGCTGCCCGAGATGACCCCGCAGCCCAGCCGCGGATAGACAAACAAGAAGACGTACAACCAGATCCCACTGCCGAGCAGCGGGTTGAGACAACTGCGGTGGAGCATGACCCGCAGAGCCAAGCGCAGCCGGATGCGACGCCGGGTAGCCAGCCCTCTGCGCCGCCTACCCAACAGGCTGCTCCTCCTACTGTGCCAAGCTCCCCGCCCATGAAGAAGACCAAGATCACAGCCAGCCCTCCAGCCACGCAGAACACAAGGAAAACTGCTTCCGATGCTACTGGCAAGAAAGATGCAGCCAAGAAGAAGGCTGCTGAGAAGAAGACTGTTGAGAAGAAATGTGTCGAGAAGCAAGCTGCCGAGAAGAAGGCCGCCGAGAAGCAAGCTGCCCAGCCAGACGCCCCCGTCCGCAGGAATCCCTCGCGTGGCGCTGCTCAAGATTCTGCCGTGATGCCGCCACCTAAACCAACTGCGAAGCCTGTCGCGAAGAGTGGGCAGCTCACCATTGGTGCTTCCGGCAGCGCTGCAGGCGCAGCCGCGGGATCAAGCGTTCAAGATCCGCCTATCTTCCCGCCTTACATGGTGCAGATGAGCAAACAGTATGGCATTGGTCTGAACAAGACCGAGAAGCAGCTCGCTCACACAAAAGGCAAACAGACCCAGGATGTGGATTCCAAGCTGCCGGCCAAGGACAAGGCCCTTTCAATTTTCTCGCGCGAGATCCAAGAGACCGAGGTGGTGTCCAAGGGGCTCGAGCAGATAATCGACCGGGTAGGCTTTATTGACGCTGAGTGGAATAGCGCGTTCCTCGGCAACGAGTTCTGGAATGGCCTGGCCTTGGGCAAGCCGGACCACTGGCGCACCGACTGGAACAAGGCGGACATGGGCTACAATCCTATGACCATCTCGTCCGCCACCAGCACTCTTGCCGCGAAGCTGTTCGTCCACCGCAAAGCTGCAGAGGACCTCGAGCAAACCTATGCAGTAAGTTTTGCTTGCCTGTTCCGAGTTGCACTTTTCTTCTCTTCTATTCTTCTTCTTCTTCTTATCCATCACCCAGTCCCCGAGATTCGGGCCGAGTAGGCGGGTACTCGACCGAGTTGTCGTCTTCTCGGGTCAAATCTTCACAACATTGTCTAACTCCTTTTCTTTCTGCTTCTCAGAATAGCCTTTTGAAGAGAACGACCCTTTATCGGCATCTGCATTGGAATCATAGCATCACGCAACGACGCCTTGAGGCCTACGAAGCGGAACGCAAAAGCGATGATGTGACCGAGAAGGAGGCCCTAGCTCGTACCCTTCAACTTTCCGAGCTCGAGAGTAAGCTTCTAGCTATTCGGTTCATGTGTTTTGTGTTTACGCCCGTTTTTGCTTTCTGCTCTAATTCCTTGTACTCTGTAGGCAAGATCGCGGCGCTGACAGATGAGCACAAGCACTGTCACGTCTTTGTTGAAAATGCCGAGACCACCATTAAGAAGTTGGAAGGTAAGTTGGCGTCTTCTCGGCTTGTTCTCCTCCTTCTTCTCTGCTATTTGCTGACCATGCCCTTCTCCTCCGCAGAAGATTACAAGAAATTTCGTGAAGAGCATCTTGACTGCGTGAAACCCGCCGAGTTGCAGCAGCAATTGGAAAGCCAAGCCGTAGAGCTCAAGAGCCAACACACCACCGAGCTGGAGCCGCTGCAGGTCCAGTTAAGGGTTGCCCTTCAGGACGTCATAGACATAGCCGCCGAGAAGGACAAGTTGGAGGCAGCCGCCAAGGCTAAGCAAAGGGCCCTTGAGATGGAGTGCGAGACGCTGAAGAAAAGCAACTCGGATCTCATGCTCCAATTGGCCCAGTTCCGGAGGGTCGAAGAGCGGCACGCTGCTGATGAGGAGTCATGGAAGAGGAAACTGCAATCGCTACTGTGCGATCTGAACAGTAAGTTCTCGCATCTTTGTGCCTCCCTGTTTTCTTCTTCTTCTCTGTTGACCAATTTACATCTCTTTGCTGCTTTCTTTTCTAATCTTTTTTGATAGCATTTTCAGAAATCTTCCCCGATCTCTGCTCGGCTTGCAAACCTGCCATGTCAAAGGCCCAAGATGTTCGAGTAGAGAAGGGGCTGCCCATGGATACCAAGGCCTCGATTGAGGACAGCTTTACGAACATGCAGGGTCAGCTTCAGCGCCTTAAGGGCTTGGGCACGGACTTAACGTCTGCTGCCTTCAAACTCCATGCATTGTTCTGGCCCCACGATCCCTTGCCCTCCACCATCCGCGCGCTCGCCGAGAAGCTGAATGGTGTTAAAGCCGAGCTGAAGAAGTGGCGAGCATCCGGAGCTCGGGCAGGCGCTGACATGCTGCTCCTCTTCATCTGCAGCTGGTATGAGAATCTCAATCTCAATACCATCCTCGAGATGCGCCGGGATTCAAAGTGGGAGAAGGATCCCGAGTGCGTGGCTCGCCGCCAGGCAGTCGCGTGGGAGATCGCCTCCTATGCAGATACCGCTCGCTTCATCGATGGCCTCACCGAGCCCGACACAGATGTGGAAGGCGAGGGCGAAGACGAGGATGAAGACGATGACGAGGAGGCCACTGAGTCAGACGGGCTGAGCTTCTTTGATAGACCTGGCGCTGATGACAAGTCCGGGAAGGGGAAAGGCGCGGTCGTCGCGGATAGCGACGAGGAAGCCGAAAGCGAGAAGATGACTATCGACACCGCGGCACTTGAGTTCGGCTCTTCATCAGGCGCGGCCCTTGACGACACGGTGCTACTCCGCACCCAATCTGCTGCCTCCACTTCGGCGGCGGACCTCATCTCGGTGGCCACAGCCACTTCTGATCAGGCTGCCACCAACCCAGAAGCGGATGCCGCGAAGACCGATGTCGCCAACCCGGAAGCTGACGCTGCCAAGGACAACACCGAAGCTGATGCCGCCAAGGCCAACACCGAAGATGCTGCTACCTCCACCTGATTATGTCCTGCAACACTTATGCTCGAGATTTTTATCAAATCCCCGGAATGCCGGGTGCAGATGTACTGAACAATTATCCTTTGCATTGCTACTCAGCTTTTATTCCAGTTGAAGTTTTTATACTTAGTAATTTGAGCAGCTTTGGCTTGATGCCGGGTTGCGTTATCATGCGAGTCCCCGAGTTGCATTTCTCATTCACTCCTTCTTTTTATCTCAGCTCTTACCTGCAACTTGTTGCTTTTTTGGTATTCGAGTCACAAGAGTTCGAAGTTGGAGTTTCAAATACTTAGCCGCTTGGGAACAGTCATAGTAACGCTACCCACCACATAGCCGAAAAAAGTTAACAACAAACAGTAAAAAACACTCTATTCGGTTGCCACACGCATCCTTCCCTTTGCAATTTTTCATGTGTTCATTGACTCTTTGGCGTGTTCTCTGGCTTGCCATGAAGCCGGTTTGCGTACAGCAGCAGAGTCGCAGAGTGTCCGGTGAGTATAAACACACTACTTTGTATGCTTTTGAAATTCTAAGCGTAGCAACCGAGTAGACAAAGATACAACAGAATAGAAACACTTAGAACAAATTTGGACGAGGGCAGTCCCCGAGTTCAATTTCAGATTGCAGAGTAGGAGTTTAACTCGGATAAGAGAATACATACACACTTTTGCTCATGAATGAAAGCGACGAAGTAGAGCTACATTCCAAGGGCGTTTGGATTCCTCCCTAGCTTTATCCGGCATGTTCTTCTGTGATGGTTGCGCATCTACAAGATAGTACACATCATTGTGTAGAGCCTTGCTCACAATGAACGGCCCTTCCCATGGAGGGGATAGCTTGTGCATCCCGGCTGTGCGCTGCACGAGCCTAACGACCATGTCTCCTTCTCGGAAAAACCTCGGGTTTACTTTTCGGCTATGATAGCGCCTCAGGTTTTGCTGGTAAACAGCTGAACGTGACAGAGTAAGCTCTCTTGCTTCTTCCAGCAGGTCAACGTCGTCTTCTCGAGCTTCTCTCGCCTCCGCCTCAGTGTAGAGGGTTACTCGGGGGGAGTCATGCTCTAAGTCGATTGGCAACACGGCCTCAGCCCCGTAAACCAAGAAGAATGGCGTGTAGCCGGTTGACCGGTTAGGGGTAGTCCTTAGACTCCACAACACCGCTGGCAACTCGTCTAGCCAACACCCTGGTGTTTTCAGCAGTGGCTCAATCAACCTTGGCTTTATGCCTGCAAGCAGCATGCCATTTGCTCTTTCCACCTGCCCATTGGATGCGGGGTGGGCGACAGACGCGACATCTAGTCGGATGTGCTTATCTCTGCAGAATCTCACCATGGCTCCCTCAGCAAAGTTTGTGCCGTTATCTGTGATGATGATGTGCGGGTAGCCGTATCTCGGGATCACATCCTTCAGGAAACTCACAGCAGTAGCTCCATCACACTTCCGAATAGGCTTCACTTCAATCCACTTGGTGAATTTATCAACCATGACCAAAATGTGCGTCATGTTGCCTCTAGCCGGTTTGAAAGGACCAACCATATCCAGACACCAAACAGCAAATGGCCAAGTGATGGGAATTGTTTTCAACTCGGAAGCAGGCATGTGGATCTTACTTGCGAACCTCTGGCAGCCATTGCATTTCCTCACGATATCTTCAGCTTGCTTCAAAGCAATGAGCCAGAAGAAGCCATGCCGAAAAGCCTTCTTGACTAGAGCCCGAGAAGAGGCGTGATGCCCGCATTCCCCTTGGTGTATTTCCACCAGAATCTCTTCTCCTTCTTCCGGTTCCACACAACGTTGCAACACGCCAGTGGCACTTCTTTTATGCAGCACTTCTCTGAAGATGGTGTAGCCCTTGGATCTTCTCTGAACCTGCCTTGCGGTAACCTCATCATCTGGAAGGGTGCCGTCCTTGAGAAAGGATAATATGGGCATGGCCCAACTCGGCGTCTCCCGTGCGGGAAACATTGGTTCGTCCACTTCCATTGGGACAGCCACTGCTGCGTCTTTTTCTGGATTGGGGTTGACTCTCTGCAGCCCCGAACGGTTTGCAAGTACTTCTTCAAGGAATGCGACAGTCCCCGAGCTGAGGGTGGCAGTCCCCGAGTAAGGAGGAGCAGTCCCCGAGTAGAGAGGGGCAGTCCCCGGGTTGCAGGCGCCAGTCCCCGGGATGGAGACTGCAGTCCCCGGGTCTCCTTTTGCACCTTCCCAGTCAATCTCCATTGGAACTGCTTCTTCATCAGGCAGGGAAGGAACGAAGATGGACTCCGAATTGGGGGATGGCTTGATGGATGGCTTTCTCAAATGCTCCAAGGCAATCCCAGCCGGGATGTACTGCCGAGAAGACCCCAACTTGGACAACTCATCTGCTGCCTCGTTCTCTGCTCGGTGGATGTGTTGGAACTCGCAACCTTCAAAGAATCCTGTCATGGTTTGGACCAGGAAGCGGTATGACGCCATGTTGGCATCCAGAGCATCCCAAGTTCCAGAAACCTGCTGCACGACTAGATCCGAGTCTCCATGGCATATGATGCGCTGCACACCAACTTCTTTTGCTACCTTCAAACCGTGTACCACGGCCTCGTACTCTACAACATTGTTGGATGCCTTGAAGTGGATTTGCAGCACATACTTGAGTTGATCTCGCTTGGGTGACGTAAGCATCACGCCAGCACCAAGGCCCTCCTTCATCTTGGATCCATCAAAGTGCATCTTCCAGTAGTTGGATACCGGAGTAGGAGGCTCATATTGCACCTCAGCCCAATCCACCAGAAATTCTGCCAGGATCTGAGACTTGATGGCTTCTCTTCTCGCATACGCGGGAGCATACGCGGCCAGCTTGATTGCCCACTTGGCTACTCTGCCACTTGCTTCCTTGTTGCCCATGATATCCGAGATGGGAGCTGAGCTCACCACTGTGATGGGGTGTTCTTGGAAGTAGTGCTTCAGCTTCTTGGCGCCCAGGTACACACCGTAAGTCATCTTCTGGTAGTGAGGGTAGTTCTGTTTGGAGCTGGACAGCACCTCACTGAGATAATATACCGGCCTCTACACACTCTTGCCTTCCTCTTCTCGTTCCACCACAATCACCATGCTGACTACCCGGTTAGTAGCAGCAATATATAGCAGCATTGGCTCCTTGGGTAGCGGACTAGCCAAGATGGGAGCGCTACCCAGCATTGCCTTTAGCTCCTTGAATGCCACATCCGCTTGCGTTGTCCAGACGAACTTGTCGCTTTTCTTCATCAATTGATACAAAGGCAGGGCCTTCTCGCCCATTCTACCCAAGAAACGGCTTAGAGATGCCAAGCAACCAGTGAATTTTTGCACATCCTTCAGGGATCTCGGCAAAGACATGCTCTCAATAGCTTTTATCTTTGAAGGATTGGCCTCAATGCCCCGACTGGATACCAAGAAGCCGAGTAGCTTGCCAGCCGGGACGCCAAAGGTGCATTTACTCGGGTTCAGCTTCATCTTATACTTGCGCAAGTTAGCGAAAGTTTCCTCAAGGTCACTAAGCAGAGTATGTGTTTTATTCGTTTTGATGACAATGTCATCTACGTACACTTGCACATTTTTGCCGAGTTGGTCATGCAAGCATTTCTGCATGCATCTCTGATAAGTGGCACCCGCATTACACAACCCGAAACACATGACACGATAGCAATAAGCCCCGTACGGGGTAATGAAGACAGTCTTTATTTGATCAGCAGGATTGAGAGCTATCTGGTGAAAACCAGAGTAGGCATCTATGAAAGACAATAGTTCACAACCAGCAGTAGAGTCGATCACCTGATCGATGCGAGGTAGCGGAAAAGGATCCTTGGGACATGCCTTATTCAAGTCGGTGTAGTCGACGCACATGTGCCATGCGGTAGCGGCCTTGGGGTCCTCCTTCTTCTTCTCAACCATAACCGGGTTGGCTAGCCAATCCGGATGCAGCACCTCCATGATGAAATTGCTTATCAGCAACTTGGTGATCTGGTCACCGATGGCCTTCCTTCTTTCATCTCTGAAGCGGCGCATAGCCTGCTTCACTGGTTTGGCGTCAGGACGCACATGTAGCGAGTGCTCAACCAACTCCCTCGGGACACCTGACAGATCTTCATTGGACCAGGCGAACACGTCCCGATTCTCACGGAGGAAGTGGATGAGCTCGCTTTCCTATTTCTCCCCCAACCCGGAGCCAATGATGGCAACTCGGTCGGGAAACTCAGGGTCAACCTGGATCTTCTTTGTCTCCTGAGATGCCTGGAACGCCGTCCCGTGCTGGGAACTCGGCATGCCAGGCGCACCAGCTTGCGCGGATTGCGCCATAGCCACCACCTCGTACATCTTTTTCTTCTCGGCAACGATCACCATGGACTCCGCCAACTGAGAACCAGCAGAGGCACACTCCATAGACTTCTTGTAATCACCAGAGATGGTAATCACGCCATTGGGACCAGGGATCTTCATCTTCAGATATGCAGTGTGGGTAGAGGCCATGAACTTGCTCAGAGAAGGCCTGCCGAGTAGGGCATGGTAGGGGCTCTGATGATCCACCACCTCGAACTGCAGGCTCTCTGTGCGGCAGTTCTCCCTGGTGCCGAATAGCACGTCTATCCGTACTCGGCCAATCGGATTGCAAGATACTCCTGGCACAATGCCATGGAAAGTGGACTTGCTAGGTAGCAGCATGTTCTCGGCCATACCAAGCTTCTCAAGAGTGTCTCTGTACACGATGTTGATGCTGCTGCCGTTGTTAATCAGTACCTTGCTGAACCTCACGTTCTTCTCGGGACCCAAGAAGGTAGGATCCAGCACCAAGGCGTAGCTACCCGGGTTGGGCATCACCTTAGGATGATCCGCTCTGGACCACGTGATCTCTTGGTTGCACCAATGCATATAGTGAGGAACAACAGGGATCACAGCATTGACCTCCATGGCACGCCTGTGCTGGGATTTCTTGTCAACAGGCTCAGAGGTGAAGATCATGTAGCTCTCGTGGTGCTCCTGGTACCGATTGCGGTCTCTGCCACCATTGTTGCTGTTGTTGTTGTTACCTTGGTTGTTGTTGTTGTTGTTGTTGTTGCCTCTGTTGTTGTTGCGGGTGTAGTAGTTGTTGTTGTTGTTGTTGCGGTAGCCATCATTGTTGAAGTGACGATTGGCTCCTAAGGCCACCTGGTTCATATTTTCTCTTCTCGGGAAGGCTGGAGGCCAAGCAGCGGGTGCGCGAGCAGGCTGTACAGCGGCATTTGCGGCTGGCAGAGGGGGAGGAGGAGGCAGGCTGTGACGCCCCTGGATCGGGTACTATGGGGATTTCATCATTCCCGCCAGAATCCACATAATATCAGATCCTAGGTTGTCATTTCTGATACCATTACAACAGTTCACGAATAATCCACAACAACAACAGAGGAGGTATATACAAGACGACTCAAACGAGTCAAGGATACAACTGATACAATACAAAGATCCAAATGACAGCGGAAGAAACAACATAGTGTCCGTCTACGGACAAGATACAGATTGGACTAAGAGTCCTGAAGATAACCGATGGCGTCCAATCCCTGCCCAGGCCAAGCCGGAGGGATTCCCAAGTTAACGTCGTCAGACTTCAAACCTGTTGACTGCAATGTGGAATATGCAGCCACGAAATGGATTCGTGGGTCAGTACTATTAAGTACTGGCAAGTGGATAAACCATACTCACAAGATACTAGCGTAACCAATCATCACAAGATACAAATATTTTGGGTACAACGGAAAGGAAGGGATTATTGCAACGAAGCGGCAGCGGGCTGCACTAACTAACTACAGAGACGCGCTACAACATCCGGCTAAAAGAATGGGATAAGATAGCGCGACAAACCAACTATAACTACTCACCAAACAATACCCATCCAGTGTTACCCCCTACTAAGGAAGCAACCCAAGGAAACTCACACTGTTGATTAAGGTGACATTCATTTTCATGGTGGAGGTAATCTATATTACTAGTCAAGTTATCATCGTTAAGTGTAAGTTGTCTGAGTACTTGTTAGCCAGCACTTTCACCAAGTCATCCATAACCGCGGACAACACGGCTTCTCGAGAAGATTAACCCTGCAGGGATGCACCAATTTGGCCGTACACGTAAGAATGACCCGCCAGATGGAAATGCACTTCCACCAAGCGAGGCACTCAACACAACCCAACTCTTCTTCGCATCAAGTCCAAAGAACCACGTGCAATTGAGCGCACAACTAATCAAGCCCCACGAAGAAAAGGGGACCCTCATAGCACTCTAAGAACGTGTCTCCCTAAATGCCGACTACAAAAGTTCCACCCTGGCGCCAAGGGTTCGCACCTGCATATGCATGCGGCAAATGGAAAACCCGAACTAAGTGTGGCGATTTGGACGAGATGCGAATCGAATCAAAGTTGCGGGGGGCGCCCATACACGCTTCCCACATGCGGTTAGCGCGCTCATCATGGATCGGAGGACAAGACCCTTTTCCTAATTAAGTTCGACACTAGCAGGCCTCAAACCACGCCGGGCCTCCTGCCGGTGCCTTATCATCAAATTATTATTACCCAAAACATTAACATGTTGTTGATTAAGACAAGCCCAACTATCAACTAAACAGGTGATAGAACAAAGGACAACAGGACTAGAGCGCAAACAAACCTAAGCATGCTAGTACGACACAGGCCAACAAACAACAGGGTTATAGGTGTGGAGGTAAGGCAATATCGTGGCAGAAGGGTAAACATGTGATGGAATCGGAACACAAGCATCGAAAATACTAGGCTAGCATAAAGACAACGGAAAGAATCGGTAACAAGTGAGGAAAGGCAACATAGGTAGCAAGTGAGTATACTTGCCTGAGATCCAGCAAGTAGAGGTATATCCGAAGAACTTGTCGGTGCTCACATCATCTCAACGTCCTATCCGCGAAGAAGCAAAGCACTAAAAGAATCAACGGATGCAGCAATTACTTCTACGGCAAAAGATCCAGCATGATCCTATTTTATATGCATGACATGCGAGATGCAACGCAAAATGCAATTTAGACAATTTAATCGGAACCGGAGTCCGGACAAATAATTATGGTTCAACTTGTTTATCTAACCATTATATTAAATGTTGATTAACATGCAAAACAGTAAGTAGGTGCGCTAAACAATATTAAATGGAATAGGGCAATATTTAGGTAATACCCCAACACATTCCATATGTTGTTATTTAGTTGACATGCATAACACAGGCTAAAATGCACAATACAAGATGCAAACATGAGCATGGATGGCATATTCATATTCCTTGCACTTTTCTGGTTGGAAAACATATTTTACACATTGAATTTGAATTTAATTTGAATTAGTTATGATTTATGCAATTTTAAATGAATTGAATAAAGTACAGAAAATTGCACAAATTTTAATTGATCAAAACATTAAAAAAATTGCATATTTGAAAAGTTTAGGAAATTTTGAATGTAAAACATATTTTATTTATTAAATTTGGATTTAATATGTTAAAGATATTTGAATTTGAAAACTAGGGGTCATTCTGTGATTTTCAGAAAGTTTTAAAGATTACAGGGACCTATTGGTGGTGGAAACAGTGTGTGGAAGGGCTCCGGTACAAAAAGTAGAAGGCTAGGGGCCTAGGTGCAAGATTCCGGATCCAGATCTGGATCTGGGTCTTCTTTCACCACAAGGCAGCCAGCCAGAGAGGCTCACCCGCGGGCCCTAGCGCCACGCGGCGCTGACGAGGCGGGTGGAATCCACGCTGGCCACTAGGGTCACCGACAGTTGGGAACCGGCTACGCGCGGTAAATGAAAAAATAAAGAGGAGGCAATGCCTCCGACGGGGTTCGAACCTGGGTGTCTGGGGAGCAGATCAAGTCCTTCGCCACTAGGCTGTGGTGCGCTTTGTGATATTATACGGATCTGACGGAATAAGAGGCGACACAACGCAGTTAACTGAATTTTCGAACACGAAAATTTCAGACAGCGCGACGGGGACCAAGTCAGGCCGGCGGCGAACTGCAGCAGGCGGCGCTCGAAGGGTCCGCTCCAGAGCATGGGGAGGGGTTAGGGAGAGGTCCCAGAGGTGGAGGCTCACCTTTAGGTCGCCGGTTGAAGGGACGGGCTCGGGGAAGGCTCACGGTGACCGGTTGCAGATGATGTAGGCGAGCAAGGCGGAGGGTGCTAGTCGGGAAGATCTCGACGGCGCCGAGGATCCGGGAAGCTCCGGACCTCGAGCTTCTGCGATGACGAAGGGGAGGGTGCGGCGGTTCCATTCCCAGCCTCGTACCTCCTTCTCGATGACCATGGCGACGGTTCTTGGAGTTCCAAAGTTCGGCCATGGAGGCTCTCTCCCGGTTCAGAACGAAATTCAGGGAAAAAGGAGAAGAAGACAGAGGAGAAAGAAGCAGAGGGCCTAGTGGCGGCGGCGGATGGGGAGGAGAGGGGCTAGGGTTTGCTGGCTTGTAGGAGGGGACGTAGATAAAGAAGAGGGAGGGGACCATGGTGGAGGAGGTGCTGGTGAAAGGGACAGGAGAAACGCCTCCTGCGTGCGTGCCTGTCCGTACGAGGGAGAAGGGGAAAGTGGGCTCGAGGCAGAGAGGACTTGGTCGTGATGGGCTAGAAGATGGCTTCGGTGGTGGGCTTGCCTGCCACCCCAAAACATTTTTTTTTATATCTCTTATGTTAAAACCTTTTGTTATTACATTTCTTGAGTGGAAAAAAAAGACAAATAAGGTTTTGCTAAAACAAAAGGGAGAGGATTGTTATAGCAATAAAAAATAGGCTTTAGAAACAAATAATTTTTAGGGTTAGAAAAAAAATGCAATGCTATGCATGATGACATGATGTGGAAAAAAAAGAAAACAATCAATTTCTAATTGGTAAAACCCCCGGGTGTTACACAGGCTCTCGTTCTTGATTTCTTCCCACCAACTGCACTGCCGAGTAGTGTGGTTGGCGGGTCTTGCGGGATGCCGAGTGTGGAAACTGCATGGGCCAACCTTCATGTCCTTGAAGACAAAATTCGGTGCCGGGCCCGAGTTGCCGCTACCCTGCTGGGAAGCGTTGTATGGCTTCTTGTTGCCTTGGCCCTGATTCTGGTTCTGCCCATACTGGGCTCCAGCAGTTTTTGGCCTCTGGCTACTCCCAGCTCCGGTCGCCACAGCATTCACCTCCTCAGGATCGTACCGGGTATCAATCCGGTCACCTCTGCGCTTGTTGCGGAACTCGTTGCGCTTGCTGGTGTTGATGTTGTAGTTCCTTCTCGGCTCAGCAGCATCAAGAAGAGGCTGAGTCGGGTCGCCGAGTGCGTATTGATCCGCAATCCGGATGGTCTCAGCGAGAGTACTCGGCATCTCCCTCTGAAGCCTTTGCCACAACATGCTGCCATGCCTGCAACCCTGCGCAAACCAAGTGATGGCCTGGGCCTCATTCACACCCTCGCAGGTGTTCCTCAGAGTACTCCACCGAGTAAGATACTCCCGGTCCGTCTCCTCTTCCCGCTGCCTGCAAGCGGATAGCTGCTGCGGCCTATTCGGCCTCCAGTAGGTGCTGGTGAAGTTGCTGACAAATGCCTCCGCGAAGTCAAGCGAGCAGTTGATGCTGTGCTTGGGCAGATTGTTGAGCCAATTTCTTGCCGGTCCTTCGAGCATCTGCGAGATGTACCGCATGGCCCATCTCCGGTTGCCGCCTGCAATGTGCACGGCTGTGACATAGTCATTGAGCCAATCTTCCGGCTTGGTGCTGCCGTCATAGCACTTGGTCCCTCTGGCGAGCTGGAACTGCTTCACGGATGGTTCCGTCATGATGCGGGGGCCAAAGCATTCTGGGCCAGGTGGCCCCTTGCTCTCGAGTTGCGCGGACAGGCTGATCCGGTCCAGCTTGTGCCTGGCATCACTGGGCTCCAGCACGCGCTCACCCACGCGATCCAGGATGTCATAGCCCGCCAACCCCATAGCCGAGTATCCATCATCATATCTGTCCACCTGCACGACTGCAGGCTGCTCCATCGGGTTGGCGGCTGGTGCAACTGCACGCGGCTGCTGCCTCTGCCGAGTAGGCTGAGCAACTGGATGCTGAGAAGGGCCTGGGCGCTCTCCATCTCGGGCCTGGCTGTGAGCTTTATGGGCTTGATAGCCTGCTCCTGCAGCGTTGTGTTTTTGACCGGACTGTCGCGCCACAGCGTGCTGTTTTGCGGCGACAGCCGGGTCGTACACCTGCATCTGCTTATCTCTGCCGAAATGCCCACTCCGCTCCTTCTCGCGACTAGGAAGCGGTGATGAGGCCTGATCGTTAGATCTAGCCGCATGCGAGTGCACCACCTGAGAAGCTCCAGCACCCGGGTTGGCTTTCCGGAACTCCTCGTTCTGCCTAGCAGCCTCTAGCACTAGCTCATTGAGCCTTTCCTGCTGCCAAACGCGCGCGTCGCCAGCGAGATGCAGCAACTCAGCAGCTCTAAGGGTTTTTGCGGGGGTGCTGTATCTGGGTCTGGTG
The DNA here is from genome assembly GCA_028641055.1 of Alopecurus myosuroides. Classification (NCBI taxonomy): domain Eukaryota; kingdom Viridiplantae; phylum Streptophyta; class Magnoliopsida; order Poales; family Poaceae; genus Alopecurus; species Alopecurus myosuroides. The sequence goes on along the minus strand of CM054059.1, from coordinate 366,329,309 downwards.
GTGGCGGTGTTTTGGCTAGCGGCTTGGCCAGCAGTTTCTCCAACTGCCGCCATCTCGGTGCCTAGGTTGCGGCGCGTGGCGCCTGCCTTGGAAGGCCTCCTCACTACCGGCGTAAAGCCGTGAGCCCTATTGTACTCGTTCTGGTCCAGGTTCAGCTCAAGCCTAACCTTATCCAGCTCCGCCTGCTCGGCGAGCAGCGCCTGGCGCTGCTGGTCGAGTTGCGCCCGCATGGTCATGAGCTCGAGCTCGGTGGGAGGTGGCATGCCCATCCGCACGGCGGACGCAGGTATCGTCGGAGTAGTGGAGGGAGGAAGGTTGCAGTCCTTCTCGTAGGGCTTGTGGGTCTTCCCGCCGGCACTCGGGCCAGCGAGATCCTCGATGACGCCCGCAGCGGCAGCAGCCGCGCCCTTCCCGGCATCAGCAGCAGGGCCGGTCATCATCACCTCCACGCTGTCCGCAGAGCGGCCAATCGGCCTCCCGCGTGCAGCGATGACAGCAGGGGGATCTTCCGCGACATGCACCTCCCCGGGGTACTCGCGGTCGATGACGGTGGCGACGTAGACGAGGTGCGAGCCGAAGGAGAGCACCGAGCCGCCCTCCGGCATGGCCCTGCCGCCGAAATCGCCGGCGTTGTCGGTGATGAAGTCGAAGGAGCCGAATCTGTGGACAAGGCCACAGACGACGCGCTCTCCAGTAGCAGAAATCGATCCCGTCCGAACGGAAACTCCAGCCAGCGCTGCTGGTTGCCCCACGGTGGGCGCCAACTGTCGTGGTGGTGTCATGGCAGATGCCATAGGATGGCTAAAGTTTTGGGGACGATGGACGCTGGAGGCGCTCGGGGAGGGATCACGCAGCGAATAGCCGCGTGAGTATGAAACTAGCACTGCAAACAACAAGATCTACCCAGGTTCAGGGCCCTCGTGTGGAGGTAAAACCCCTACTCCTGCCTTTCTTTCTTTATATTCATGTCTCACCGAGTAGCCACAGTACAAATGATGCTTACAACCGAGTAGCCACTCTTCTCTCTAGGGGACTGTAGCCCTTAGTCGTGTCGTCCCTCGCGCAGGAGGAGGCAGGGCACCTTATATACTGGTGCCCAGCCGGATACAGCCAAGATGTCGACATTGTGTGCACACTGTACACTTCCAGCTTCTCGCTGACAGCTTTGGCTTCCAAGTTTGTCTCCGTGTGTAAAGTCGTTCCGCAAAACCGAGAAACTGATCTGTTATCACTGACACTGTCACGGGGTAGGTCCCTCCTAACCTGCGACGCCCTGCTGACACCCTGGCGCGGATAAGCACGCGCTCTGCAGATGAAAAGTGCCCCAGTACGGACCCAGGATACGCGGGATCCTGTGTCAGAACGGCTCCTTTGACTTCTGGCCCGAGTAGGAGACCGCCTTTTCTACTCGGACCACCTCCTCTACTCGGAGGAGAATAACTCACTTGATTCTTCCTCCTGGCCATCAGTGTGTACGGCCGAATAGCAGTCGACCGGGTAGCGAGTACCGGGTAGCCAGCTACTCTTCCGAACGTCTCTTCTGATCTTGCCCTTAGCACTTGCCTTTACCCTACTCGGGGGTAACCCCCCGACAGATGTCTTGTGAGTAGTTCGTTTAGTTCTTGAGGACATGGGAGAAGTCAAGATGTTAGTAGTAGAATTATGTTCAAGTAATATCTAATGGTTTGATATTTAAGTTGTGGTTCTATTCTTCTAGTGGTGTTATGTGAACGTTGACTACATGACACTTCACCTTTATGGGCCAAGAGGGATGCATTGTGTATTCGGATACTAATTGTGGGGTTGCCAGAGTCATAGAAATCTAAACCCCCGTTAGGAAACCGGTGCACGAGGGAGTGTAGGATCCATAGTTTAAGATTTTTGTTAGATTTATCTTTATTACTTCTTGTCGTTGCGGATGCTTGCAAAGGGTTTAATCACAAGTATGTATTAGTCCTAGTTGGGCGGTGCATTAGCATAGGTTCTCCCACACAACACCTATCAAAACAATAAATATTAATCAATTGTATGAAACGAAAGCGTTTGACGAAGTTCCCATGTGTCCTCGAGAACGTTTGGTAATCATAAGTAAAACCACCGGCTTGTACTTTTCTCTAAAAAGGATTGGGCCACTCGATGTGATTATTATTACTGTCTTTTATTTACTCGCACTTTATTTATCTGCTATATCAAAAACCACCAAAAACCTGTCTGCTAGTGTTTACAGTGAATCCTCTATCCAAACTTCTTGTCAACACCTTCTGCTCCTCATTGGGTTCGACACTCTTATTTATGGAAAGTACTAGGATACACCCCTATACTTGTGGGATATCACACACAGACACAAACTCTCTCTTGTCCCCAACTTTCGAGAAGGTTGTCAATCTTCTCTTCTTGTGGAAAACTAGAGAATTAAATGTATAGAGTATTGAGAAGTAATAAAAGTACAAATGGAACAACAAGGAAGCAATGGTGAAAGTGCTTGAAAGAAGGTTGCAATAATGAGGAAAATAGGACCGGAGGCCATAATTTCACTAGTGGTGTCTCTCCAAAGAAAACAAACATGTTGGGTGAACAAATTACAGCTGGAAAATTGACAAATTATGAACGTATAACAACACTATTATGACGAGATATAGTTCACACGTTCTAACATTGTAGACATTACATCAAGGCATATGGACCGCTATCCAGCGTGCATCCGTATCTAAAAGTCCACCTCAAGAAAGCTATCGAGCAAATATCTTTTGTATTAAGTTGCAGCAACAAAGTGATTCTTATTGTGCAAGAGAAAAATGCATTAAGAACAATACTTAATGTAAGCAGTGGTCCTCGTACTTATACAAGAGCACTGAAGTTTTGTCCCTAGTAGCAACAACACATTCCCCATCCTTCACGTTTCTGTCACTCGAGCACAGATGTAAGGGAGGCATGAACCCACTATCTAGCATAAACCCTCTCTTGGAGGTGAAAACAACTACGTGGCCATGGTAATCATAAACACCATAGGGAATTGCAAGACAACATTAAAAATCTCTAAAAATATAAGTGAAGCATCTCAGATTGACATGAACAAAATAATCATAATATCATGGTTCATCGGATCCCAGCAAACACAACATGCACAATTACATAACGGTGGTCTCAATCATGTGAGGTAGCTCACAAGACTCTAAATATGGAGGCATAAGGGAGATAACAACCATCTAACTACTTCTATGGACCTGCAGTCTCGAGATGAACTATTCACACATTTGTTCAGAGGCGATCATGAAGATGTAGAGGCCTCCGATGATGTTTCCCCCCTCCGAAAGGGTGCTAGAACAGGTCTGGAGAAGCCCTAGATAGGACTTTCGAGTTGACGGTGCCTCTCTATATGTTTCGTGGAAAATAACTCTGTCCCCGAACGTTTTAGGGTTAAATGCAATTTATAGGCAAAGAGGTCACGAGAGGCGGTGGACGGGGCAGCCAGGGGCCCACCAGGCGTGGCCTAAGGTAGGGTTGCGCCTGGCACCCCTTGGCCAACCTCCGGCTCTTCTTTGGACTTCGACTTCGTTTCGGGAAAAAAAAACTATCTCCTTGGATTTTCAACCCTTTCCGAGAATATTTCTTTAAGAACTTCTCTGAAATAGAAAAGGGATTATTACTCATGTGCCCCCGATCCTTAGTTCTGCTGACTTTTCCCCACGGTTGAAAGTTTTACTCACTTTTTCCCATCTTCTTAGGTGAAACTCTCACGAATGCTCACACCTGACGTTGTTGTGTCTTCCGTTAACTCTAACTAGTGGGGCCGTGTGGGACTGTGTCGCTCGTTGGAACTGACAAGTGGGACAAGTGCGGTTGCGTTTCCATGGCATTGTCCGTTGGACCGTTGTATGCTCCGTACATCGTAGAATGGGCCGAGTTTGTTGATAATTAAATTCAGCACGCGGTCAGCCTTTTATGCATGTCATCGTTTCAGCCTGCTATGCATGCGCCCGACGTTGGCATTGATGACCGCATCGTGACTATTTTACGTGATTAAAAGGTTGCGATTCAGCCGCCACCTAGCCATGCATGGTTGTGATTCAGTGCCAACGCTGCCATGCACGCAGCCACCTAGCCACGCACGCAGCTTGATTCAGTTGCACGGTCAATTAATTTGTCACGTTGTTTCACGCGTCGAGCCACGCATCGGGGCACGACCGGACTGAGTGATGGAAAAACGGCGATTCCTCCACCCCGTCCTCTCCACAGTACAACCGCCACGTCTCGATGCAGTGTGAAAAAACGGCGACGCCTCGATGTAGTGTGAAAAAAGTACAACCGCGACGCCTCGATGTAGTGTAAAAAAATGGCGGTTCCATCCACCCCCTCCTCTCCCTTGGCTACTTAAACTGTGTCTCGTAACCTCCTCCTCCACATCTTCAATCTCCGCCTCCTCCCAATTATTTTCTCTCCAACCAGAGCCAAAGCACAACCAACGACTCGACATACGTGAAGACGCAGTTCAACGCACCCACCTTCCGCTTCCCACCCACCGTGCCGGGGGTCCGCTACCCCCCGGCAGGGTCGTTGAGACCGTGCTGCGTGTCTGGTCGTTCTCACGATGGAGGAACAATACGGAGTTGGCCCATCTCTTCCTTCGTGTGGGCTTTAACCACCTCCCGGCGGGGTTGCGAGTCATGTTCTTTCTGGAGGAACAGCACGCCCACACAAATGCTCCAGTGGTAGGCTTCGTCGCATACTTCACAAACAGGTTCTATGCGTACTATCTGCTCGACCGCGTGTTCTGGTGTGGATGCGAGTTGATCGCATTCACGACCTACAACATGTACACCGACTTCGAGAGCATCTTCCCCGAGGAAAACCACATGCAAACCCTCCCCTACTATCTCGGCGATGACGGCGTCGAGGAGCAGTGAAGACGACGAGTACGGCGGCAACGAGGAGTGAAGACGACGACGGTGAACTCCAGGCGGTGTTGGTGTTGCGCGCCCGTAGTGTTGCCGGCCCTAGCTAGTGTGCCGTGCTATGTACCGTATATCATATGTTCCCCGGACCATGTACCGTACTATGTAGGGATCTAAGAATCCCATATCTAAGTTATTTATCATTGGCAGTGCGTGATGTGTTCTTTTTTATCTGTATTCATATTATTTCCAAGTGGTTTGCCCCAAGTTAATTAAGGCACGACTAAGAGCACATACAACACAGTCTTTTAGAGTAGACACAGCATTTTTTATCTTTTCTTTCCTATATTTGAACTAGTAGTTACACTAGTTTGCGAAAAAGAAAAAAACCCAAACTAGTTCGGTGTATACTAAGATAAGGACAGAAAATCAAAACATATTTGTGAACTAAATAAGGTTAGATATCAAACTAGTCGAAAAAATAACTCATTTTTTTCACGTGCATGACAACTAACTTGTGGAGAAAAAGAAAAATAATATTTTTCCCTTCTTTTTTGGCATTCTTAAAACGCTTTGCATTTTGTGAACACTTTGTATTTTACTATCCCCTCCAGCAAATAGAAGAGGGTGGACAATCAAACCTCAAATAAATGAAATCTCTTTGAATCGTTGAAAGGAAAAAAAAAATCAGAGCATCGCGTGTTTGTGGATTTTTCCTAGAACACGGTGTAACCAAACTGAAGCTAAACTGAACTGAAGATAGTGTTCCTCTGAAGAAGAGATGATCTAGAGGTATTTGTGTTGCGCAAGTAGTGCTAACTGTCATCTGGTCAACTAAAAAACTAGGTACAGTAAAAAACAAACTTAGATGATCTCGAGAGATGCGCATTGAAATCCATAGCATTAAGGTTTGATGACATGGACTTAATATATAGTTAACAGTACACAACATCTCTAACGAGGGTTGACCAGCACGTAAACAAATCTTACAGCAATAATGCAAAAATAAAATCCTAAAGCTATCATATTTGCTTGATGCATCACTTGAATCATCTGCTTCAAGTTTTTGTTCATCTTCTTCAATTCACCCTTCAGATCTGCATCCCCCACTATCGGAGCACCCTTCAACTCTGCATTCCCCATATTCTTCACGGACGGAGGTAGATTGAGCTCAAGGGTTGGATCCCTCTTTAAATAAATCAAGCTCTCCCTTTGAAGCCTCTCCACATACTCATCCATCCACTCGAAATGATTGCATTTTTCACGATCTGAAAACGAAATAATGAAGCATAAATCCCAACTCCGTGGATGCAAGAAGAGAACCCAGATCTGGAAATAAAAAATTCAGAGCTAAAGGATGCGAGAGGAACCAAGATCTACCTGCCCCTCCGTCCTGCTCTCGCATCTGACGAAATCGCGCCCAAAGTTGCCATTTTTCTCCTCCTTCGAAGTCCACCGCTTCAGTGGCGCGGTGCGTGGGCAGTCCGGACACTGCTGCATCAGCACTGGACCATACGTAGGCCACGAGGGGCGGGGTGATGAAGTGGAGGTCGACATCTCGCCGGAGAGGAAGAAGAACTGCTCTGTCGCCGAGATCCAAAAGGGAGGCCAGCACGGGCTGCTGTGTGACTGTGTCGATGGGTGGAGGAGGGCACGGGATGCTGTGTGACTGTGTTGATGTGTCAGTGGAATACAACAGCGCAGCCAATCAGGATTTAGAACCAGCCTCCTGCGGATCGCCCGCCCTTATAGAAGACTGAACTCTAATCTCAACTGTCGACGCCATCCAACAGCGCGCGGGCTTGTCCCCAAAATTCCTTCTAGAAGGTCAGATCTTAGGGCTGGCATTGGCGGTAGGGTATGATCGGATGGTTCACATTCGGCGCTAGGGTTTTGGGGTTACGAGCTTATCGGGGTTTTGGGGTTATTAGGGTATGACAGAACTTCAAATGAACATAACTAATTCAAAATAATTCAAAAATGGAAACGAAGCGGAGTTTGTCAACTTATAAGATATAGTTATTAGAAAAAAAACATGCTATAGGAACATTTTCAAGAAAAACCATTTTCACAAGCGAGCCATCAAAATCAGTTTCAAATGACCATAACTAATTCAAAAAAATCAAAAAAAAAAAGCACGACAAGCTCACATAGCCGTCATATGTGACATGGTTATGAGAAAAAAATATAAACTTGGTGTCAAGACATTTTCATGAAAAGGGCTTCTCACAAATGAGCAACCGTGTATAGACATGTTCAGAGTTCGATGGAGAGTGAAGGAGGGTTTTGGTTTTGAAAAAATTCAAATAAATCGAAAAAATCACCAATGCTTCCTCTTGGAGTGAATAAGACGGTTCTAAACTTACTTTTACATTTTCATATCTCAAATGTGTGTTTTGGTGGTTTTCAATTAAAAGGAATTTTTCAAAAAATAAATAAATAATATGGAAAACAATTCAATAAATAACGATACTTCGACTGGACACTATTTAGATTGAATAAGTGTCACCTAAAAAATATTGGCTCATTTAGAGAAGGTCGAAAAAAAACTTGAATACAAATGGGGTTGTTTACCCTAGATTCAGAGCTCATTTGTAGCACGTTTCTCCTTCGGGTTGATCACCTTCAAATATTGGGGTTCAAATGTTGGTAAAAGTTCAACTTTAGCTCAAACAAGTACTAAAGAGCAACATACTTGAAATTTTTGTACAACTTCAACTTTGGCTCGAATTATAATTTTGTTCCAAATTCAAATATTGCTTCAAATTCAACCTTCGTTTCAAATATGCATTCTGCCTCACATATGATACCAAAGCACAAACAATATTATTAAGACTTATAAGTTATCACAAGATCTAAAGTTGACAACACAAACAGCTAACTACAAATCCATCAAATTCAAATTCATAGTTCAAATTCAAATCTTCGACCTGCTCCTTGTGTGAGCAGATGGCTTCACCGTATTGCTCCGGGTTTCCCTAGCTGGAGTACTCTTTGGAATCATATTGTTCCTTCTGATCTTACCTTGGGGTTGTGGTTGTGCAGGTGGTGACGGATTAATTCCACTCGGCGAGCACTCGACGACAATTTGACGGTCATCTGTGTGTTCAGTAATCCTTAAAGGAACAACTGGTAAAATTACTCTGTCCTCTTCTTCTCTAATAGCTTCAAAACCATCAAGAGCCATAGATTCAAATTCTAAGCTATCCGATGATGACTGAACTTCATTTTCTTGGGCTCTATCCTCTTCTTCTCTTATAGCTTCCTCTCAACACCTTTTCTTCCCTCTGCCTCCATTTATCCTAGTGCTGAGAAATAAAATTATAAGAAATATGGAGAAAAGAGAACAAAATGCATAAAAATACCAAGGTGTTGATTCAACGAGGAGTGCATCTTCAGACTCAATTGCTGCTGCATGGTCCCCTCCATCTTCAATCTCCATTGTTGATGCATTCTCCTCTACATTTGCTGCTGTCCATCGGTCCTCTTCTCCAAATGATGCATCCACTGGATTGGAACAAAGCCTAGCAATGTGCCCCATAATTCCACATTTTTATCACGCCCTCTTTTTTGTACACAACCCTCTTCACCTGCTGTGTACCTGTTTTTTCTTGGTCTTCCTGGTGGTCTAGTCAGTAAAGGAGAGTGGAGTTTGAACCCTGGATCTACTATGTTCCATTGGTATTCTCCCACAAGTGCAGGCACATTGTGAGCATAAGGAGCCTTAAATTTAGGAACAGAGAAATACTCAGAGCAATACTGATCAACTTCACCATCTTCACCCCAATCAGAGTCATCGGATGTAGAGCATGTATGCATGGCTTCCCACGAATCTTCCATTGCCTACAACTGCATTCCCTAGTGGCTAGGTTCACTGGATACCTCCATTCCCTAGTTTTACTGTCAGTGTATGCTACCTCAGCCTCGTATGTCGACGATCGAATGCATATCATCTTCAGTCCTCTTGCCTTGTGATGCAATGCCTTAATCAGTGATGGGAGTATAACATGGCCAACATATTGCGTTTCAGCAATTCTTTTGCGAAGATCCATCTTTATCATGATCATCTATCTCATCTTGTCAAATGCTTGCCAAACAAAATAACCCTTCACTGACTTGAACTTTTCATTGAAGCATTCTGCAAGATTACTGGTCACATAGTCTACTTTGCATATGGTGTTGAATTTGCTTCTTGACCACACCTTTCCATGATGTGCATCCATATACTCCTTCACCTCTGGATGTTTCTGAGCATACAACACTCTCAAATGGTGCTCGTGCTTCCTTTCGCTGGCTGTGTACGATGCTGGCCATAAGTTCTAATAAAAAACTTTTCCTTTCAACTTCTTCTTAAAATTTTGCGCTAGGTGTCGCATACATTCCCTATGCTCCACTCCAGGGAATAGAATTTCTACTGCACTCTCTAGACCTTTGCAAGCATTTGTATGTATAGCTAAACCTGGGGGTGTGCCTACAATTATGCGCAACTGCTGCTGAAACCTGACCCAACTTTCCTCGGACTCTGCCTCCAAAACACCAAATGCAACTGGGAATAGTCAGTTGTGTCCATCAACTGCAGAAGCTGCTACTAGTTTTCCTCTCCATCTTCCACTCAAATGGGTAGCATCTACAGCCAAGTAAGGCCTGCATCCATCAAGAAACCTCTGCCAACAAGCCTTGAAACATACAAAAGCCCGTCTGAAGCACTCCTTCTCAAATGTCTTCCCTTTTATTTTGAATGGAACTGTATGCTTGTCAATTTCTACAACACTACCTAGACTAGCCATCTCTACTTCAGCCTTGAAGGTGTAAAGCAACTGAAAACTCTCATTCCATTGACCATTAATCCTGTCAAGAGCCATTTCTTTAGCTTTGAAAATCCTCATGTACGGAATTACAATCTTATACTTCTCAAAAATCTTCCCTTGGAGTATTGTTGGACCAAGACCAGGTTTTTCTCTCAGCCAATCCAATATTGCATCTGCCACCCATCGAGTTTTTTCTAGTTTGGATTTTTCCTTCCTCCTCCCCCTCCAGGTGGACATGTGTGCTTATGTGGGTTTTTCTTTATCTGAAACAAAAGAAAGGGTAAAAAAATAATGGATAAGAAACATTACTCAATGATCTGAAATAAAATGATCAATCAACTTGGAGTACCTGAATCAGTTTGCTCTTTAGCATACGGGATGCATGCAACCTCCACATACACCTATCATATAGACAATAAATGTGAACCTTCTTGGCTCAGTCCTTTAAATCTTATACGAATTTTCAGTAAGAATGCAATATGTAGGTACTACATTCCGACAGTCCACCATTGATTGGAATATGGTGCCTTCAGTAAGCTCAGGATTCTCCCTGTTCCACTCAATTGATGGCACGTCGTCACCATCATATTCATCCAAAATTAAGCTGTAATTGTTCTCCGCATCCTCTTCATCGTCAGTGTCATCAAACCTAGCACAGCACATGGGCTCCTCCGGATATTCATCATCCACTGCTTGCTGACTGGCTCTATCTATCAGTTCAGGGTACATCATCTCGTCTTTATCATCATTTCGAGGCACTTCCTTGTCAGGTTCTGCATCTTCTTCTACAACAACCATAGCAGGTACAGGAGAAGCAGCAGCACTACCGGCAGCAGATTCAGCAGCAGACATCTTGTGGCTCCACAAACCACTCGCTTTATTTGGTCTCGACCTACAAGAAGTTCCGGGGTGCTGGCTATTATCAGAGACAGATGATTGCCGAACACCCTTCCCCTTGACTGGTTCTGCGCGTGGCTGAAGCACGTCGATATGAAGTTTACCGAAACGGCTGCCAACATTCAGAGTAAAAAAAGAACCCGAGATGCTCGTCGCAAGTTAGTGGGAGAAATATTTGCTCGGTACTGCTAAAGTAACTCAATTCAACAGCATCGGCATCGCTCCACGGATAGGCTGAACATAGGGTAGTGAGAAAATCTCTGAAGCAAATGTTTGTTTCTATCACAACCGGATAGAAAAACGAACGAAGAAAATGCGGTTCAGTACCACGCAACACACTAGTTTCCATTCTAACCGCCAGCCGGAAAGCCATCCAGGATCAATACTATTTAGTTCAAACATACGGCTGCAGTTAGGCATGGGACAGAGGATAGAAATTGGAATGATTCAAGCTAAAAAAATGTCAAATACGGCCTTACTTACAAGCTAGAACACCAATTCAAGGGGAAACGTTGCTTACCCGGGTCTAATCCATGAAGTATCTGCCGTTGATTCGACCCAATCCTCTCCACGGCTGAGGGCATTCTGGGGGTCCTGGATCAACATGGCTTCAGAGATGGTGAGGTGGGGTAGATGAGCCGGATAACGCGGTAGAGGGGATGGGGGCGGCAAACGTGGCACAACGGCGGCGGAGGGGGCGAGGTTGTGCGATGCGGTGGTGTCGATCTGTTTCAGCTTCAGACAAGCTCGCTTACGTGTCTCCTTGCGGTCCCACTAGGCACGCAACGGTCAAAGGAGAACCCGGCCCCACTTGTCAGCACAAACTCAGAATTTGAGGGTCAATGCATTGACTGGACGGCAAACACCATTTATCAACTTTTGCAAGAGTTTCAGCTAAGAGAATGGGGAAAAGTGAGCAAAAGTTTAGAGCGTGGGGAAGAACGAGAAAGACTAAGGAATCGGGAGCACAGGAGTAATAATCCCAATAGAAAAACAGCAGGAAAACAACAAGTGGCCTCGGACATCTCGTTAATATGTTGGTCAACAAAAACATCCGGAAAACGAAGGATAACAAGAGAAAACATGTGGAAAACAAAAGGTATTGGGTAGAAAATAAGTATGGAGCATAAAAAATTATAGATATGTTTGCAACGTATCACGAGTCAAGTACTCTCTACCTGTTTCATAGTTCCACACAAAGGTGTCCTTGACCCCTTCTATCAGCTACACCACGGGGAGGCGCTCAACCAGCTCAAGGAGCTTACGCCGGGCATCAGCATCCAAATCCGGTGGGAGATCCTCCAGCCATCATCACCTAGACCTTATCTGACCGTACGTGTCCTAGCCGCTATTTTAGGGACCTTAGAAAAGAGCTTCGACGCTATATCCTTGATGCGGCCCTCTGGCAGCCACTTGTCCGTCTCGAATCGCGTGGTAGTATCGTTTTCCACCTTAGAAACTACGGCAACTTCAAAATGTTGTTGCGCTATCGGAGGCACCTGAATGTTAAAATCGTTCCACGACTTATTGCCATCCACCCAGTCGAGACACAGCCATCTGGACCGTAGCGCCTGGTTCATCAACTTTAGGTTGGGTATACCCAAACCCTCTAGGGACATGGGCATGCAAACTCTATCCCACGCAACCAGACAGTGACCACCACAGGTGTCTTTCCGCCCTTTGCACAAAATACTCCATAGAATTTTCTCCATATTCGTGAAGATATTCATGGGAATATCTAGGGACATCATTAACAAGGTGGAGGCCGAGGAGAGCGTAGTCAAACCAGATCTAGCCGTCCTCCATGGATCAGCAGCATGTCTACCAACCCGGCAAGTGTCCCGCAATACTATCCACCAGGTATGCAGATGTGCTTCCCTAGGCTTTTGTGGTGAGAGTGGTAGCCCAAGGTAGCGGAAAGGCAGAGGGTGGACCGGGAAATGTAGTTCCTATGCTGATGTGCCTTCCACTAACACATCACATCTGATCAAGTGCGCAGAGCATTTGTCGAGATTAGTCCGTAGACCGGATGCCACACCAAAATCCGCTAAGAGGGTCAAAAAGGTCCTAAAGTCCATAACCGTGGGTCTAAGGAAAGTGACCATGTCATCTTCATAAGTCCAACTGCTACAGGTGGAGATAAGATCCCCACGTTGGACGCCATCTCTATCAGGTATTGAAGCACCTCCATGACAACGATGAAAAGATGGCGGGAGAGGGAATCCCCCTGCTGTCGTCCACAGCTGTTCGATTTTCGAGCATGATGAATTTATTTTGTTTATGATTCTAAATCCCTCAAACTTCTAAACCATTTATCCCATGTTTTTGTGTGTGTTTTCTAAGTCATATACTTCATCTATTTTTAATGACACTAGTTTTAGGTTTTTCAAATCAGATTTAGAAGTTTGACCAAATTTATACGAAAAATTATCAACATCTATAATATGAAATACATATAATGTAAAAATACACTTTAGTCAAAATTTATAAAGTTACTGAGTTAGCAAGTTCAGATCTTCATTTGTGAACGAACACATGATAGGTCTCGTGAAAAGCTAATTTAGACAGGAAAATAAATGATTCTGTTAGGGCGACCTAAAACACGTGCACGTAGGTCGCTTTCTGTTGCGGGTGAGACGTGCGCCCGTCGACCAGAGCGAGCCAGCGTAGCTGCTCATACGTGCCTGTTGTGCGTCTACAAACGGCCCATTTAGCACAAATTTTGTGTTTTGCCCCAATTTCACGGGTGAACAATTTTCAAGAGCCCACCATAGTAAGTACTTGTAGCGTCCTATGTTTTTCTCAATGTTGCATACGTTTTTAAGATTTGTAACAGAGCCACATCAATTTTGTTGAGAAATCACACGTTAGATGTTGCAATTTTTTTAGGTGATGTCTACAAATTTTGTGTGTTTCGTTTTTAGGATTTCTTGGAACGATGTTTTTAATGCTCCTCCATATGATGCAAACAAGTGATTTTTTTTGTTGCTATCGTTATTTTTGTTGTTGAAATAGGTGATGGTTTTTGTTGCAAATGAATCAGTGGTAAAACATATGTTTGCTTACACATTATAATTGTTGCAAATAGATGGTTTTGTTGTAATAGTTTGTGATTTTTGTTAAACTAATTGATGTTTTTTTTGCGCATGAATCTTCAACAACAATTGACCATTTTTTAATTGCGAAAAGATATGTTTTTTGGTGCAATAGTTTGTGATTGTTGTTGAAATTGGTTTTTTTTTGCAAAGTAATATGAAGAAAAACAAAATATTCTTAGTTGTTTTCAAAATGGTACGATAATTTGTTGTAATACTATTCTTTCTATATCGAACGCAAAATTTTATTGCAATAATCGTATTTTTTTGTAATATTTAGAGTAAATACTCGCGATGGCATTTTTATTGTAAATATCGAGAAACTCGATGGCAACATGATATACCCATTCGTTTAAGTAGTTCTGCTAAGTGGCGTGGGTTGATTCCTAGAAAACTAGGGGGCTAAAATATAGAAGCGCGCTGCAGCAATCGTGAGTCGTACCATGATGATTCGATTGCTGAGGAGAAAGGACCTAGATTTCTCTAATCTAGGGCGACCTACGCCTGGCATCTCCTATTTAGATAAGGAAACCGCTTATGTTATGCTGACCTAACAGTAGCGATGGTAGGGCGCTTTCAGCGGTGAACGAGCGAGCGCACTGCGTGTCTACAGCCCAATTAAGACCAATTTCGTTATTTTGGCCCATTTTTTGGCTCGTCGGTGCAAATTTCAACAGTCCACCATACTAAGTACGTGCAACTTTCTCTACACTAAGTGTTTTCGTCATTTCGCTTAAAGTTGCATACGTCTTTTATTTTTGTAAAAAGAGTCATATGAATTTTGTTGAGAAGGAACAAATGAGATTTTGCAATTTTCTGTATGATTTTTCTAGAAAAAATGTGTGCTTTTTTAGAATTTCTTGGGAGTGATGCGTTTATGTGCTCCTTCACATGCTGCAAACAAGTTATCTTTTGTTATTATCGCTTGCATCTTTTATTGAAATCGGTGATGTTTTTTGTTGCAAATGAATCTACAGAAAAACAATTGTTGCTTACCCATTTTTTAATCGTTGTAAAATACTTAGTTTTTGTTGCAAAAGAATTTTCAACATATCGGCAATCTTTTAATTGCTATAAATACATTTTTTGTTGTTGTAATAGGTTATGAGTTTTGTTGTAATTGTTGATTATGTTTGTTGCATAGTAATCTAAAGAAAAACTATATTATTTAACATCTTTAATTTCTGAAATATTGCGGAAAAAAATTGCGATACTATATTTTGTTTGTACACTTGACGATAATTTTTGTTGCAATAGTCCTTTTTTAAATACTCAAGGAAATTAACTGTACTGACATTTTTGTTGTAAATGTTGAGAGACTCGGGGTAACAAAATATACCCCTTCGTTCAAGTGATCCTGGTGTGTAACGCGGGTTGATTCCCAAAAACCAGAGGGGTAAAATGCAAAAACGTGATACAACGATCTCGAATGTACGATGATGATCTCACGGTGCGGGAGAAGAACCTAAGATGGGGCACGGTAAGGGGAGCTACGCCTAGCACGCCCTTCTGATAAGGGACGAAATTTTCTGGGATATTTATTTTAATCTAAGTTTGTCAGATTAGAAATAGCAAAGATGAACGAAAAATGTATACTTCCTCCGATCTATAAAAAATGTCGCTCAAACTGTATACTCGCTCCGATCTATAAAAAGTGTCGCTCAATACTAAGTGAGCAACATTTTTTTATGAATCGGAGGGAGTAGTATAACTGTATACTGTATATGTATATGGAGTTGGCGGCTCACTACCTACCTAGGGCTGCGGTGCGCAGGTTCTCCCTTATCAACGCAAGAAGAGGGAAATTAATCCTATACGACCTAGCACGCTATGGCCCCTGGGTGTACCAAGTTCAGAACCGTACGATTCTATTAACGGGAAGAAATCACGTTCGGCAGCGGGATTCTGAAAGAGGAGAAAAAAATGTTTTGCCACGTTTACGATGCTGGAGGTGGTCCAGGACGGGTCGTTGCATGTTGGGTTGTATAGGATTATTTTCCATAGAAGAGGTGGCAATGTGACCAGGGGCGGCGCCAGTAGGGGGTCGAGCCTGGTCGGCCGACTCAGCTCAGTCTGGGCAATAAAAATATCAAAGGGGAGAAAAAAAAAAGTCAAAGAAACTGGAGTGTGCAGCACTGCAGGGTTTTTCTCTCTCGCAGCCTTACTCGCTCGCATCTTGCCTGAGCCCGCCCCACCGATGTCCAGCGACGCGACCCGTCCCGCACTTGCCGGCCGGCCTTTGTCTCCTGCCGCGAAGCCCTGCCTGTGCCGCTCATCTCCCGGCAACCACCGCCACTAGGAGTCCAGGACCGTCCCGCCCTCGCCGGCCGGCCCTCTGTCTCCTGGCGTGAAGAGAAGAAAGCTTTGAATTGTGAACCGGCTGCCCTCTGTCTCCTGTACTGCTCATCTCCCGAGTGCCGGCAGCCGGCTCGTTATGGACGCCGATGAGGAGGCGGAGTGGATTCGGATGCATGCCGAGGAGCATGAAGCTACAGAGGCCCCGGCTCTAGCTCGGCAAGAAGAAGATGCATCTGCAGTTTTTCTCTCTCAGCTATGCACGATGCTACTGGCGAGGACCTCGGTATCTTCAACACGCACTACTGGAATAACAAATTTAGGTGTTCTTCAGATCTTGTGGTAAGCAAGAAGCTGCGTCTTATCTTTAGGTTGCCGACTTTCTCTCCCAGCTATGCACGATGCTACCGCAAGACCCTTGGCATCTTCTTATATATAGCTGCTGGCCTTAGTCTCGCCCGTCGACGCCGCCACACAGCTTTTAACTTTGCATATTTCTTATTACCGTTCTTTGTTAAGGCACGGAAGTCAGGGCATCTCCAGTCGTCCCCCCCCCCCCCCAGCGCCCCCCAGGACGCAAAATAGCGTCGTTTTGCTCGAAAAGCGCCGTTTTTCTACCAGTCGCCCCCCCCCCCCCCCCGAACCCGAAAAAGCGCCGTTTCGGCGGAAATTAGCGCCGTCGCACCCAGGCGGAACCCAGCCCGTTGGGTTCGGCCTGGGGGGGCGGCGGAAGGAAAAGCGCGCGTGGGCCAGCGCTGTCGGCGAGGGAGCGCTATTTGCCCCACTTTCCCCACCCCCGGCTCGGCTTTTCCTCTCGCTCGCCTCGCCGTCGCCACCCCGCCGATCACACCCCACGTCGCCGCCGTCGGCCGCCATCACACACGAGCGGCGAGGCAAACCACCGCCGGCCTCTCCACCACATCGTCGCCGCCGTTTGCTCGCGTCTCCTCCGCGGAGGAGGTTGTGCCCGGTGAACCGCGTCCACCACCCGCAAGGTGTTCGACGTTCTGTCCGAGCCATGGACTCCGACGCCGAGGAGATGCTCGCCGAGCTCTTCGACGAGGAAGACCAGGCCGCCATCGACGATGAGGAACACCTGCTCGTCCTGAGCTGCCTGGCCGGATTGCAGGCCCAGGACGCCGAGCCGCGCCGCGCTGGATCGAAGCCCGGTCGCTGCAAGAGCAGGCCGAGGCAGCGGTACGAGGGCTACTGCATCCTCTACTCCGACTACTTCGCCGAGGATCCCACCAACGACGAGAAGGTGTTCCGGCGTCGTTTCAGGACGAAACGCACACTCTTCCTCAAGATCATGCATGCCATCCGGGAGTTCGACACCTACTTCAAGTTGAAGAAGGACTGCACCGGCACGGTAGGGTTTACCTCTATCCAGAAGTGCACGATGGCCATGAGGTTGCTTGCATACGGTGCTCCCGCAGATGCACAAGATGACTACCTGCGCATGAGCGAGTCCACGGCTCTCGAGTGCCTGAACAAGTTCTGTCGGGCAGTGGTTGCAGTTTTTGACCCAATATACCTGCGATCACCCAATGCGCAAGACACTGCTCGTCTCCTCGCAGAGAATGAAGCAAGAGGGTTTCCTCGGATGCTTGGCAGTATCGACTGTATGCATTGGGCATGGAAGAACTGCCCATTTGACTGGCAGGGGATGTACAAGGGAAAGGAAGGAGAGTGCTCGGTGGTTCTCGAGGCCGTGGCTTCGTACGATCTATGGATTTGGCATTCATTCTTTGGTATGCCTGGAAGTCACAACGACATCAATGTCTTGCAGTGCTCGAATATCTTTGCCGATCTTGTCGAAGGCCATGCCCCCCCTGTGAACTATGAGATCAATGGACACCAGTACACAAAGGGGTACTATCTTGCAGATGGCATATACCCGAAGTGGGCAACATTTGTGAAGAGCATCTCCAACCCTATCCCAGGAAGCGCAAAAGATTGGTTTTCCAAGTGCCAGGAGGCTTGCAGGAAGGATGTTGAGCGGGCATTTGGTGCGCTGCAATCTCGATTCGCTGTTGTCCGGTATCCAGCTATGACTTGGTCGAAGTCCAACACGTGGGAGGTGATGCAGTGTTGTGTGATCTTGCACAACATGATCATTGAGAGTGAGCGGGATGACCCGGTGTCTGACAGTGAGGCAAGCACACCATACTACCGGCAGGGCCCTCTTGGAGATGTTGATCACCAGGTGCCGGCATCATGGACAGACTTCCTCACCAAGCGACAGGAGATTCGACACGCTGGAACACACCATGCTCTGCAGAATGACCTGGTGCAGCATTTGTGGGCGCGAAAGGGGAATGGCAATGTTGAGGACGATGACGATGAGTAGTGTAATTTATTTATTTTGTTTAAATTGTTGAACTATTTATTTGTGTGGCAAAACTCTATTTATTTGGTGGCAAAAGTTCAATTATTTATGTGCCAAATCTCTACCTGTCCAAATTGGGCCGAATCGCCGGCTGGGGGGCGGCCTGGGTTTCACGGCTGGGAAACGCGCCCCCAGTTTTCAGAATAGCGCCGTTTCGCCGGATTTTTGCGTCCTGGGGGACGCAACGACTGGAGATGCCCTCACCGTTTCTAGCTTGATGAAATATTAAGCTGAATTATTTTTTACCATTCTTATGTTGAATACACTTTGTTTCTGCCTAAAATTTTTTTTAGACCTTATCAGTTTAATTCCTGCCTCCGCTGCTGACTGTGATGCCTATGCATGCCATGGTTCCGTCACGCAGTCTTGAAACGGGTCAACCTCTGATAGCAAAGGCAGCCACGTACTAGTAGTGGCCGGGCACGATCACGTACATGCTGTCGTGCATACCATGACGATCTACGACCTTCCAACGCTCCGTCGGGACAAAAACTTTTCTCATGGAGACATGGCCCCCCTCCTACCAGAAGCAATCAAAGTACTCCCGGTTGCTGCTAACCTCTTCTCCTTGTTCACGCCCTTGCAAAGACGCGAGCTATCATGGCGAGCAACCCCATGTTCCAAGCGCCCCACCACCGGGAGGTGGACCGCTTCCAATGGCAGCAGGGCCACCCAGACGAGCCGGAGGAGAGGCAGATCGGCGTCGACCCCTTCTCGCTCCGCCAGCTCTCCCGCGTCGACATCGACAGGCCACTGCCCATCCCCTCCGTCTCCGTCAACGACCACAACCTGCCTGCCTACGCTCCGGCGCGATCCGCCAGCGTCAGCTCCAGCGTGCCCTCCTCCCCGCGCCTGTCGTCCTCTGCGACCGCACCCACGAGGTGGGACGCACACCTCGCTTTAGCACGCCCCGCGACGTCGTCGGTGGCGGAGGCTAGGTCTCTGTCCAAGGTGGTTTCGAGGAGCAAGTCCTTCGCCGACGGGGAGACGGAGCTGGCTCACGACGAGTTCGATGTCATCCTCTCTTCCCCGGAGCGGAGGGCGAGCGCGCCGCAGAGGTGGGGAAGCGACGTGCCGCTCATCGCGGACGCGCGCCGAAGCAGGGGGAAGCACGGCACCGTGGCGGGCGCGCCGTTCACCTGCTGCCTCTACCTCCCGGGGCTCACTAGGAGGAACAGACGGCCACCGCCGCCGCCGACCACGGGCACGGCAGTGGCCTCGCGTTCGTCGTCGGACACGGCTTCGGCGATGTTCGGTGGCCCAAAAACCGCTTTTTTCGAGCCTGAGTTCGAGCCCGACGACCTGAGCACGGCGCGGCAGAGCACCATGTCGCTGGCCGTGTCGCTAGAGGGGTTTGAGTGCCGCTTCTCGACCAGGTCTTCGGGGGGCCTGGGCCTCGACGACGATGACGAGGCCGCCCCTTCGTCGTCGCACTTCGACCTTCCGCTGGAGCTCATCCTCGGCTGCGACGACGACAACTACGGCGACGGCGAGACCGGGCTGCCGATGCACGCGGCGTTCATGTTCGACAGCGACGGAATACGGAAGAGCGTGCTAAAGAATGGCGTGCGCCGCGCGGCGGCGTCTGCCAAGGTGTCGGATGACGCGTCCGGCACAGACAGGACCCCGGCCCGCCACGACGTGAGGTTCTCGGTGACGTCGTGATCTGCACCGGCAGATTCATAGGCGTGTCTTAGCCATCGACGCCGATCAACCATCGCGTTCAGAGGTGTCTAACGCTTGAATTCATTTTTTACCAATGTAGCAGTAGTAACAGTTCTCAACTGGCCCCTTAATTGTCATGTTAATCTGTTATATTGATATATTTATACTCCATATCTATATCCAATGCTTTGAATGACTCCAATCGATATATTTTGCCCTTCCATCCACGGTCAAGATTTTAATCACAAAAATTCCATTCCAAATGCAGCGTATACTCATCACAACTTGGGATTGTCATTTTTTTTTTCAAGAACATGCAAGGATTTGCATGTCATGACATTAAGATAGGAGAGAGAGTTACAACAGACGGTTACAGAGGTATAACCGGCGCTGCACACAGCCCGCTAGAGAAACTAGGTCTACTCCTCTCTAAAACCCTTGTGACCAGAGGAGAAATTCCTCGCTAACTTTCCTAAGGCCAGCGCTAGGCGTAGGTCGGCCTATGATTTGCTAATCCTAGGTCCCCTGCAGAGCCATCCGATCAGCATTCGACGGTCAGAAATCAGCAAAACGTATTTTTACATTTGAGCCCTTCAGTTTTTTGGATATAGAACCCGCAGTCCACAGCAGCCCCACTTAAGAGAATGGGTATATCGCGTTGCCCCTGGTCATCTCGATAATTACAGCGAAACTTCCATTGCAACAAATTCACTGGTGTCGCAACAAAAAATATCGCTCCGTGTACAAAAAAAAAGTATTGCAACAAAAAATTTCAAATATTTTTCGAAAAATAAGTAATGTTACAAATAATAGTTAAACAATATGTTATTGGGTTGCAACAAAAAATTTTAAACAATTCAACAAAAATCACAACTTATTGAAACAAAAAAAAATAGTTACATCAATTAAAAAGTTGGTAAGCAACAAAATAATTTGTTACCGTTTCAGTTGCAACAAAAATTATCACTTATTTCAACAAAAAAATAAATCGATAGCAACAAAAAATTTACGTGTTTACAATATGTAAAGAAGCCCATAAACATGTCATTCCAAATGAATTCTAATAAACATATATGCATTTCCTAGAAAGTCATCCAGAAAACATTGCAACATCTCATTTGTGTTTTCTCAACAAAAGACGTGTGAAATTGTTACAAATTTTAAACACGTACGCAACATTGTACAGATGTCGAAGAACACTTAGCAAATACAGACTGCACATAGTATGACACGAAAATTGGGCTAAAAACTAAGTTGTTGCTTGTTGGGCCCGTATATGCTGTAACGGGCCGGTCCAAAGTGTGCAGGAAGCACAAAAGCAGCGAGCGAGCAAAGGGACCTAAGCTAGCCAGCTTTAGGTCCCCCTAAAACAAGCATTTCCCCTTTCCTAACCAAAAACTCGAGGTTGTGCTACGATCTTTGGAAGTTCCTATTATTGCGCTCCAACCATAGACGCCGGCGATCACCAAAGTAGGCAGCTCCCTTCTTTTCTCTTTAGGTCTGCAAGCCTGCAAACTGCACCACCATTCTCGGAGGCAACTGTCTTGGCGAGGCAAGAAAGCCGAGAAGGCCGAGAGGATTTGGTGCCAGAAGGCCCGAGCAGTTGGGCATTGAACTAGCAAGTGATCAATGCTCTCCGATAACTGATCACAAAGCAGGCACACAGCCGGTCCTGGAAGTTGCTTTCGTGCAAGACGATCACCTGTCCATCATCTGTTTGTGACAGCTAACCACATGAATATCTTCTCTTTGAGGGGAGCCCAGCTGCTCCACAGGAGTGTCGCATAGTCCGCATCTATCTGGCCCAGGAAGTAGGCATTGTAGGAAGATTTGGCGGTGTAGATGCCGTTTGCCGTGAGCTTCCAAGTGAATCTGTCTTGCTCGAATGAGGGGAGGCCACTGTCGTGGATGCGCTGCCACAAATCGATGAACTGCACAATAGCCGGTACAGAAAGGGGACATGTGATCGAAGCAACCCAGCGGTTATCTGCCAAGCTTGCGCCACTGTCATACAGAGTGCTGCCGCGGGCCTGACACACTTGGCAAGGTCCGGGGCGATGTCAAGTGCGCTGCGGCCGTTAATCCATTGGTCCGCCCAGAATAAGGTGAGCTCTCCATTGCCCACCAAGCAGTTGGTAGCCCCTAGGAACATGGCCTCGGCTGAAGGTGAAATAGAGAATTGCAACCCACTCCAAGATCGCAGGGGTCCATTATTCTCCAGCCATCTCCAACGAATGCGCAGGGCATCGTTGAGAAGTTTCAGGTTGTGGATGCCCAGTCCGCCAAAAGCCTTGGGCATGCAAACTTGGTTCCATGCCACCTTGCAGTGAACCCCTTCGGTATTTTCGGTGCCTTTCCAAAAGAAGCAGCGACAAGTCTTATTGATTTGTTTGATGATCCAGGGCGGGAGGTCCAAGGAGAGCATGTGGTATATGGAAACAGTCATCGGCGCAGTGGTAATGAGGATCAATCTGCCTCCTTCTGTAAGCATTGCCGTACGCCAAGTGGAGAGCTTCCTAGCCAATGCATCCAAGAGGGGTTGCCAATCAAGTTTTCGTAGGGCCTTGGGCGAAAGGGGGAGCCCAAGATACTTGCATGGAAACGAGGCCACTTGGAAGGGGAAGGCAGGAAGTATCTGCTCAAAGTCCACGGGATCACAGCGAACTGGGAGAATCAGACTCTTGGCCAAATTGGTGCGCAATCCTGAAGCTTCACCGAAGCAGTCAAGCAAAGCATTGGCCGCCGAGAGCTCTGATTGTGATGGCTTGATGAAGAGGGCGACGTCGTCCGCATATATGGAGATCATGTGTCGTACGCCCCAGCGGCGCAAAGGCTCAAACAAACCCGCTGATTCCGCTTTGTGAAAAATAGCAGTGAGGACATCCATGACTAAGATGAAAAGCTGCGGGGACAGGGAGTCCCCCTGCTTCAACCCTCTGGCGTGGAAGATTTGATCTCCTGGGAACCCGTTTACAAGAACCGGGTGCTAGCATTGGAGAGGCAGACCGAAACCCAATAACAGAACTTGGGGCCGAAGCCACGCTGCCGTAGGACTTCCAGGAGAAATGGCCACGCGACGGAGTCAAAATCCCTTGTGATATCGAGCTTCCGGAGGAGGGTAGGAATCCGTCGTTGATGGAAGGTTTTCAGCGATTGACTCACGAGCATGAAATTATCTTGAACCGTGCATCCTTTGATAAAAAGCGCTTTGGTTGGCAGCCACTAGGTCTTGGAGCTTGGGAGCAATTCGCAAGGAGAGGGCCTTGGAGAAGATCTTAGCCACACTGTGAAGAAGACTGATAGGACGGAGTTCCACGATATCCACTGCTGCCTGGCATTTGGGCAGGAGCGAAATGAACGCCGTGTTCAACGCTTGGAAGATGCGGCAGTCTCTGGTGGTGAGATGTTGGATAGCTGCGAGAATATCCGTTTTCACCAAGGACCAACAAGTTTGGAAGAAGCGTAGTGAGAAACCATCTGGTCCCGGGGCCTTATCAGGGGGAGGGCCTTGATCGCTTCCCAGATCTCGGCGTCAGTGAAGTCCACCTCCAGCGCCGAGAGATCGATCACCAGGAAGTCCAAGCTCTCCCAATTGATCGAGTGTTGGTGCGGTTGAGGGGAGCCAATCATGCCAGCAAAGAAATCCGAACTGATTTTATTCATGCCCGCTTGAGTAACTTCTTCAAGGTGTCCGGAACGCAACTTGAATAGGTGGTTCCTTCTGCGTCGATTGCTTGCGTGAGTATGGAAGTATGAAGTGTTCGCATCTCCCTCTTGGAGCCAGAGAACTTGTGAGCGTTGACGCGCAATAGTGCGCTGCAAAAAGGAGAGGCCGAGGATTTTCCGTTTCAGTTCCTTCCGGAGCCAAGCTTCCAAGAGAGTGAGAGTTCTGTCATCTTGAGCATTATCTAACTGAAGAACAATTTCCTTCGCAAGCAGCAGCTGGTTTTTGATGTTGCCAACACGTTTCTGTCCCCAAGACGTGAGGGATTTAGCCGTGATACGGAGTTTGGAGTCAAGCACAAGAAGGGGGTCCTTGTCGGCAACAGGAGAGGCCCAAGCGGTAGCAACCGTGTCCACGAAGTCCAGGAAGGAAGTCCAAAAACTTTCAAAATGAAACCTGTGTTTGGTATGGAAGCAGACATTTGTTGACAGTTGAATAGGACAGTGGTCCGAGATGCTGGAGGAAAGGCCCTGTAGGAGGCTATTTGGGAATGTGGCATCCTAGTCTGACGAGTAAAACCATCTATCGAGCTTGACCAGCGTGGGAGATGCGTGCTCATTTGACCATGTATACCTCCTCCCAGTGAGAGGGGCCTCTGCAAGTTCGACGTCGTTGAGGAATCGTCGGAACCGTCCCATCATTCTGCGGTTTAGCACTCCTTGATTCTTGTCCGCGGCATCAACTATCAAGTTGAAGTCACCAGCCACAGTCCACATACCGTTGCAAGTGGTTCTGATCTCCCGTAGTTCATCCAAGAAGACCGGCTTGAGATCATCTGCCGTGGGTCCGTAGACCGTTGTGTGCCACACTCGCCGCCATTAACGAATGAGAAGAACCCCGTGATAGAGAAGAGATCGGTGCGAGCATAAGAAACCATGACCTTGCAAGTTTGCCAGGCCACAATGATGCCCCCCGCGCTGCCAGAGGCAGGAAGATGCATGAAACCATCATAACACGAACCGAGAATTTTCATTATAACGAAACGATCCACATGTTCCAACTTGGATTCAACAAGGCAGATGACAGATGCCTTCGTGTCATCCGCCAAGGCCCTAGCTACGGAGTTCTTGCTAGCATCATTAAGACCGCGGATATTCCACATGCCACGACATGATTGATGTAATCCATTGGAAACTTCCTGCAAGAGACGGCACAACAAAGGGTCTATGCCAATGCCACTCCCTCCGCCACGCTGGGAATCGACAGGCCAAAGAGAGAGGCCGACGCCTGAACCTGAACGCCCGTCATGGGGCCCTTGAAGATGCTCACGTACTGCGCAAGGTGATCCAGCGAGATTGCCTCATCCTGGCTGGCGATCCCAAGCTGAGCCATGAGAAGCCTTTGGGAGCGCTTGATCGCGGAGGCAGGTCTGGAATGCGCTAGTTTGGCGAGACGGGTGCTGCAACGCCGATAAACTTCCGGGACGAATTTGTACATGCGGCGTCGAATGGCTTGAATGTCCGGCAAAGGGAGCAGAGGAGATACAATATGTGCCTGAATCTGAGAAATGATCTCCTTCGGCTGAGCGGGATCCTTGCTGGAATCAATTACAACCCGCCCTGGAGACGGCGTCTTAAAGCTGAGCGTCGTGGGCCGTAATCCAGCCTCTGCTAGATGGGCCTTGGGGCTTCTTGGGCCAGAACCAGCAGGCGTTGGGGAGGCAAGGCGTGGGGTCGACGGGGCCCCAGGTAGGGACCCAGTTCTAGGCGTTGCAATGTCTGGGGCCAGCGGAGGCGGGGACACAAGGGGGCTGCTTAAAGCTATCTCGACAGAGTACCTGAGGTGGGGCCCCGTGGAGGGATCCCTAGGAGGATCAGATCCTTCTTGGAGGTCGGAGCCACTCCAACTGCAATCGATGTCCCCAATCATGAGCTGTAAAGAGGTCAAATCTTCCTCGCCCTTCGCGCCAGAGGACAGCAGATGCTCAGAAGCTGCCAATAGGGAGCAGGGCGCTTTTCCAAAAGCAGGCCCAGCCAGGACATGAACGTCCGTTGTAGACCGCGAACCTTCGCGCGAGGGGGCACGTGGCGGGCAAGGAGAGGCCAGGGAGGCGTCCTGACTGCACGTGGCAGTAGGTGCTTTAGTTTGAATCCTGCTTTTTCCGTGCGGAGAAACACTCTGGGCCCCGCCACCTACCAACTTTGCTGACGCCGGCAGGACCGAGTCTTTGGCCACCCAGACCTTGATCATCGTCGACGAGCGCCCGGCCGCCGACGACAGACTACCAGCCCCTTGCCTTGGAGCACAGGCACTGCCCGCCGAAGAGCCAACCAGTGACAGGGCCACCGGCGCGATCGGGGCCACGCCGCCACCGCACGCTTGGTGAAGTCCAGAAGGGCGCGGTCCTGAGACGGAGTCCTCGCTGCCTGCACGCGCTGGACTGCGCCGCCGACGTCGACGCTGCTATCCACCGCACTTCCATCCGCTCCATCTCCATGCAGGACACCCAGCTGGTGATTGCCTCCACTATCACTATCAACCGGCGGCGGGGAGCCCTCCGGCGGTGGCACGTCCACATTGAGCACGTCGCGGACCGAGAACGCGATGCCGTAGCGCAGCGCACTCTTGGACCCCCGTCTCCGAGGGGTCTCCGAAGGTGGTGAGCCTGCTGCCAGTGTCTGGTTCCAGCATGTCGAGCCATTTGCGCTCAGGGATGGAAGCCGGGGAGCTAGTCCAGAGCTTGACGGAGTACTTGGACATGTCGTGGCGTAGCGCAGTCTCCGGCGCTACCGAATCCACCCAACTAGCGCCAAGCAGCAGGGCCTGGGTAGTGCGCATCTCCCATGCGTGCCCTGGCACCCCAAGAATGTCCACCGTCGCGAGGAAGGGCGCCTTGACGAGCTCGGCGTAGTTCTGCCGGAGCCAGGGACGGAGCGAGAGCACGAAACCTGGCCCCTCGATGACGGAGGCCCGGACCAGGGTGTCTCGGACCGGGAGCGTTGTGCAGATGATGAGGAAATCCGCATGCGAATAGGCCCTGATGGAGAATTCATGAGGCTTGAGCCCAAGCCTGGCGTGAATGGCCGCCGCCGCGTCTGCCAAATCCACAACCCTGCGCCCGTCTGTGATCATCACCGTGACCGCCCGCTGCATCTCTTCTTCAAGGGACACCATGCGCTCGGAAGGATCCAAGACGCAGATCTCGGGAGCGCCCGAGGATTCCCCCCCTCCCCCGAGCCTCAGGATCACGCGGCACAGCCAGCGCCCGCGGCGAGGCGCGGGATGCCGCATCCTGCATGAAGCGGTCCTCCAGGGAGTGAGGCAGAGCAGGCGCCGCGACGGGGATTGGCGGCGGAGGAGGAAGGGGGCGCTCTACGGGGAGCGGGGGAGGAGGAAGCTGAGCCTGGCGACGAGGAGGGGATGCGAGACGCCGCCGCAGGAGCCGCCGCCTCCAGGGGACTCATGGGTCTCTTCGCCGTGCACTGCCCCGATTCGTGGCATTCTCCCTTGCGGCGGAGGCAGCGCGTCTTGTCGGTGCACTTGGCGGAGATGTGCCCCGGGTCAAGGCAGTTGTAGCAGAGGCCCCGAAGCCCAGCCGGAATGGGCTTGACGCCCCAGGTCCGGCTCGTCGGACGTGGGGACGGGAGGCGACGATGAGGCAGCGAACGCCGCACTTCAAGCTTCCGCGCCGCCCGCACCTAGGCCTTCCGCGTTCTTCTGCTCAGCACCATCTCCCAAGCCGGCGGGGGGGTGGGACGCGGAGAGGGGCGAACTACGATGGAACGGAGCCTGGGCGGCGCAAGGGGAGAGGCCACCGAGGAGCACCGCGAGAGCGGGCCGCCTGAACCAGAAGGGTTACTAGCCATGGCAATAGCCAGAGGGGGGTGGCCGCCGGCGCCGGAGTGGCCGCCGACGCAAGGGTGGGTTGGGAGATATTATGAGAAATTTTATCCTCTTTGAAGTCAATGGCCGAAGGGACCGTCATTTTTTTTGGGAAAGAGGAAACCCACAGCCTCTTCACCGATTGGTGCACACGACCATATCTTATTGCAACATATTATTCTAGTACAGTTTGATAATGCTCCACGGAGCCAATAAGAGAGTCAACCATAATAGAAACTAGATGATACCCTGTGCGTTGTTGCGGGAAAGATAATATATAGTGGAAGAAAAACAAAAAGGATGAAAATACATATATATACTAGTATAATATTGAAGCTAAAGCATGATTACCTATGGGGAAAAGTGCGTGGAAATGAACTCACATGGATCGACAAACTCTTAATATTCTTTCAAAAAATATACGACATATTCCTTTACAGATTTATGGGCATGTTGATCCGCTACCGTTTGCATTGTTAAGAAATGCTCAGGAATAGCCAGATAAAAATGGTTATGAGAAAGCCTTTCACTTTTTGTTTCCTTTCTATGTCTTCATGGGCTCTTGGGTCTTAACGTTCATATTGGATTTTTGCAAATATTTTAGAAAAATAACTGGACCATGTAGTTGAAAGACTTCCCACATTCCATAATAACATATTTTGATCTGTTTTTTCATCTTCGTTGCACATTGCAGTCATCTTTTTTTTTTGCCGTCGATATAGAGTGAACACCAAAATAAGTATGGGCAAACAACATGATTCAAATGAAGGAAAGCATTAGGTCTGCCTATATATCCACAATCGAGTATTTCAACTTGTCATAAGTGGGGTTTTTCCGTGCATTGCGCTGATGTGCTGCTTCCGGCAGGGTTTTAATAGGATTTAAATTGCAGAAAAATTTAAATATGATTGAAATCACACAAACATCATCCAAACATCGTATCCATATCATCCAAACATCATATAAAGCACAATATCACTCGAACATCATCGTTATCATCCAGACACCATGCATATAAACACAATCATGTTCCCTACATCGCGCGGGAGCTCGAGGTGCCCATCTCGGACCGCGTGAGAAGAGGCGATCGTCTGCGCCGGGTAGCCATCGTTGAACCACCCGCGGAACTCGGCAAGGGACTATGACGGGCATCGATCTCGCGCGACGGACTTGGCGATGCACCAACAGCGCCAT
This sequence comes from Alopecurus myosuroides, assembly GCA_028641055.1. NCBI lineage: Eukaryota > Viridiplantae > Streptophyta > Magnoliopsida > Poales > Poaceae > Alopecurus > Alopecurus myosuroides. The sequence goes on along the minus strand of CM054059.1, from coordinate 366,300,528 downwards.
GAACCGGTGTGATCGTGCGAGACGGACTCGACGAGACATCAACATGGCCAAAGGGTCTAGTCCTGGAGCATCCCGATCCCTACATGCATTTTTAGCAGAAGTTAGCAACTTGGAAGGCATAGAATAGCGGTAACAACTGGTTTGTCAAATAACTTATCGGCGTCCTCGAGTAGTATGTGCCAGTGAAGTCGTCCTTCGATGGGCACCGTGGCGCCAGCCCCGGCCTAGGTGGCCGTATTGGTAGTGGCTCCCGCTCCCCAGTGGCAAAAAACCTCTCGGTCGCCTACAAGGTAGTTTAGATATTAGGCTTTGAAGAAATAAAGGTTCAAAGTAGGTGAAATAGGACTTGTCATCTTTGACAGAAAGAAAATGGTGAAATTGACAGCATCGTGTAACTCTTTCCGGTCGTCATAGGTCTCTCTCTTCTGTGCTCACTCCTGATACGCCGCCTCGTACTCCGCAAAAGCGGCATCGTAGGCCGCGTCGAGATCGGGCTACAATTTCAAGAAAAATGAATCTCGATGTAAGTTGAATCTCGTCAACTTAGCCACTCAGGAACGAATATGGAAAAGTTGATGAAATTGAGAAAAACTTACAACGGCGCGATCTCGGGAAGGCCCTCGAGGAGGCGGGATAGCGGGGCCGTCGGCAGTGAGGGTGCCCTTGATACGCGTGAGGTTCAACTCACGAGTACGCGGGGTCACCTGATCAAGACAGCACAAACAGCCATGCTCCATGACGTGCCCGCCCACGACCAAAGGTTAGACACCTCCGGATGAAAACCCTGGAACGCCGACCAGTACCTATCTAACTCCTCCCTGGCACCGGCGAAGTACTCGAGAAGCGAGGGCTAAGGCTCGGATAGATCGGGCCTCTTGATCCGCATCTTCTCCCATGCTTCCATATCCATAAGAGCCCCACCCCCACCCCCCCCATCCCCCCCCCCCCCGCGCGCGCGAGTAACGGCCTCCTGCATCGCCAAAGCAATGTTACAGATATCAAGTAGAAAACATGAGGCGAAAAAATGGAGGTTGTTCCATGTATGTACATACATTTTTTTCCCTGAAGCGAGCATGGTTGCGGGCTCCCGAACAATGTGTCCCCTTGTTGTCGCGCTTTGCCTTGTTCCGCTCGCTAATGGATTTGAACTCGTCGTTGTCCTCGAGTCATATTGCCACCATCGTCTCTCATGCGTCCTCCTTACCCATCGTCCTAGTGGGGTATAACCTGAAACATCAAGACTCATTTTGACGAAAGATAATACAATTACAGTTTAGCAGCCACATATAATACCATTGACAACTTTTACTTACCGAGAGGTAATTTTCCAAATTCATCTCAGGTTCGTCCTTCACATTCTCATGCTTCGGCGCTGTCTTACCGAACATCTCCGAACTGAGTTGATTGAGACGGGTATACTTTTGATTGTAGAACTGCTGCCGTGTTAGTTTCTTACAAGCCCACTGCACAGTCTTGTTCGTCGAGGCCTGAAACTCCAGAAGCACCCTATAGAATCTCTTTAAACATGAAAAATATTGTGAGAGTCATGAGTTAGCATGGTGGGGGCATCAACTATGAACGTAATTAGAAAACCTCGTCTTACCCAGAACGAGGTGATCACAGCGTCAGAAGCTTTCCTGAAGCCCGGACAATCGGCGGCTTCATAGTCTACCCAATGGCGGGCTAACTTCTTCTCACCATTGGGGACCATAGTGTAAAAGTCCGGCCAGTACTTCCTAATCAGAGCTCCAAGAAAAGTGTTAGGAGCACGGACCCCCTCAGGATATGTCTAGTTGCTGCACAATAATCAAACATTAGTACATGCCAAATGGTTTTGATAAAAATAAAATGACATGTTCAAAATTAGTATATTCACTTACTTAACGTCGTTAGGCACAATGAAAATTTTCTCCTCCTCGGTTTTAGGCATCTTGGACTCGTCAGGGACAGTCGTTTCCCCACGAATCCTTGGCTTCTTCGGCCGCGTGGGGGCCTCTGTCTCCCCGCTTCGAGGCACCGTATTGACACTCCACCTCCAACTCAACCTCAGGAGACTCTGAAGCCACATCGCCAAAATTGGAGGGTATGTCACCTCCCTCGAGTAGTGATTGTCCACCACCTCGCCCTCGTCCCTTGTAACCTCGTGCTCGTCCTGCACCTCGCCATCATCCTCCCCTCGGAGTGAGTGAAACGATAGCTCCCCCTCGTCCTCCACCTCTACTCCTACCATTGTCAGTAATGTATCTCGGGTTCGGAATAGGCTCCCTTCCACTTATGGTAGCCTTCCTCTGGCGCATCGACTTAAGCAATGAGGACGTTGATTCTTTTCCGTGGCTTATATTGGTGGATCACCTGCATTGAGAAAGGGTAAACATTAAGCATAAAGACATGGTACAATTAAGAAGCATAAAGATGTAATGCAATTAAGAAGCATGTTAGAAAATAAATACTAAGCATAATAAAGACATAAATAAATACTAAGCATAATAAAGACATAAAATACCCTCACCATGAATCATCACTCTCACAATTAAGTTTTAGGTTCTTATCGTCATTATCAACATCACTATCACGGGTGTAGTAAGTTGGAAGCTCCTCGCACGGTGGAGGCTCATCATCATTGTCATTTTCCTCCTGCAACTTGGTGAGCATGTCTATGTCCTTTATATTCACCACTACCTCACCACCTGTTGGTGCATCGTTCTCGAGATCCTCGACATCTTGTATGCCAAAGTCTCTAAAGTTCTCTTCCTCTTGATAGAAAATTTCCTTGTATGTTTTAGGGTCAATGTTGTTTTAATCATCATCGGAGGGCATGGGTAGCTTCCCATATGGCGATACCTGGAACACGACTTCCCAACACTTAAGTCCCTCTTTCTGGCATGGGTAGGGCAAATAATAAACTTGCTTGGCTGGGTAAGCCACAACAAAGACATCGGATCCACTATAGGTTGTTGAAGGCTTGACTTCAACTAACCCAATGGAAGGGGTACTTTTCAGTCCATCCTTTGGGTCGAACCAGTGTCATTTGAACACAACCAGGTTGAGTTCTATGTTCGTATTATTGTACGGGGGCGTGGTGGGTCCGGGGTCGACGACGTGGCGTTGCCCGATCTCCAGTAGCAAATAACATGTGTATCACAAAAATTCTAACAGAAGTATAACCCTAATATTACGCTAATTCAAATTTTAAATTCAAATAATTTGACTAATTTAAAAAAAATTAATTCAAAATTTATATTTGAACTAAATTAAAAATTTCTAAATTTCTAACCTAAAACTAATTTTCCAAATACAATAGTAAAATTTAAAACTAATTTACAACTAACAAACCATAATTTAATAAAACAGGAATAAAAACTCACCTTTGAAGCTGCCGGCTGCTCCGGCAGTGGAGGAGGCCGGCGAGGGCGGGCGCGCTAGCGCCGCCCCTCCACCGTCCCTCCTCGGCCCTTGCTAACGGTGGGGACAGAAGAGGCGGCGGCGGCAGCCGGGAGGAGGCAGATGAGGAGGCGGTGGCAGCGGGAGTGGTGGAGGCAGCCCGGGGCGGGACGAGGAGAGGGACGGAGGAGCGCGGCGGCGTGGCCCGGCCGGCGGCCAGCGGTGGACAGCGCGGCGGGGCTGGGTCGGGGCGGACGGCGGCGGAGCAGGGGGTCGGGGGCGTATGCGCGTGCGTGATGTATGGTGTGGTGTGCGTGTATGTGGTCAGTGTGTGTTGTGTGGTGTGGTGTGTGGTCCGTGCGCGTGTGTTGTGTGGTGTGCGTGTGCGTGTCGTTATCGGCGGCACACGTGCGATAGTTCCTTATTGAAGCCTTTGCCTAGAACTTATGTATTTTCTCTATGTTTTTGGGTTTTTAGCATATGACGGGTAGTGGCAGTCTGGTGGAGTGACTGTCGCGAGGTATGTGACGTTAGGTTCACTTTTTGTAATCTTTCTAAATTTGCAATGAAAAAGTAATGTCGATGCAGAGGCTAGAAGTTTTTCCATTTTAAAAAAAGTTTCGGTCAACTATTAGATTTGCATCGTGATTTGCAACTGTGTGAAACTTACTGAGATTTAGCTAATTTTTAGTGGACTCCTTACCCATTAGGTTTGCACCATGTTTATGCTAAATCGCGAGTTGCACATGAGATGCAATCGTGAGCAAGTGACCAAAATATTGTTAAAGTTAGGAGCGACCTGTTCTCAGTCGACAACACCCCCCTAAAACAATGGCACCACAAGGAAGCTAAAACAATGGTGCGGCAAGAAAAGGCGGCGGAGAAGAGCAGCCGACAACCAAACCGGACCACACGCATATACGGAAAGGAGACAGCAAGGCGGAGGCACCTACCGGCATGGATGACGATGAAAAGGACAGCCACAGGCAACATCTGACTGGTGACTCCCAGGAGAGAAAAACGAGGAGCGGAACTCAAAGAATTAACCCCCACGACCGCCCAACACGGCAGACATGAAAAAACAACCCCAAACGCCAGCTAGCAGGACCAAACGGAAGAGAGGGCCACCGACCAGACTGCAGAGAAAAAAAACAGAACAACAGAAGGAGCGGCGGACACGCATGCACCAGGGCAGCCAGCAACGACACGAAGACAAAGATAGCACAACGGCACTGCAAAGCGCAGATACGCTTAGAGACCTCCGTTGTCTCCCGCCTTAAGGCCTTAAGTTAATGTACCCCATGTGCAATTTATAAAATAACAGTTGCAACCACATTTGCAACTAAAAAACTCTTAGGTGCAATGCATTGCGTAACTGGGAAATTTCATTTGCAGGTCACGTGTAACCCACCTGTAACTAGAATAATTATCAATTGCAACCTATGTGTAGCCCCTTGTGCAGTTGAGAAAAAAATCTTAGTTTCAACTCATGTACTACTCACATACCGTATGAATAACGATGTATATCGAACGGTTATAGAGGTGAGTGAGATCTAACTTAATTCTCACTCGTGTAAGTGAAAGTGCATGGTGCCCCACGTGTGGTTTTTCTAATTAATGACAATCATTATGGACTAATAGTTTCATTGTGATATCCTTATAGGTTTGTCCATTGGCACCACTTGAACTCCATGTGTTGGATTCAAGGTTGGATGCCATCAAAATCATTGCTTATAATGAATATATTTGATATGATCAAGAAGAAGAATTTCCATGATATTATTGATCATATTACAAATATGTCTTGAAGAAGGAGATTGTGTGAACATTCATGTTTACCTTCAAGACATCATCATCATGAATAAAGAGAAGATACTTAGTTGATCAAGTTGAAGTGCAAGTTCAAGATGAGCATCAAGAAGAGTTCAAATGCTGGATGCTTGCCACCCATATGGAGATTATTGTCAAGTGAAGATGGATGTGCGAGAGCTCTCTCATATTATCTTATGGGAGAGCAATTTACAAGTCCAAAGCGAAGCGCAATCAAGAAAGGTGCTCCAACTTGAGGTGATTAAGATCGTCATCATCTATCTCAATTGGAATGCGCAAGACAAAGGTGACATTGATAGGTTTTCTATTTTACCGGTCTCATGATGTTATTAGGGAGACCGGGTTATAGGATAGATAATCGTTCTATCAAGAGGGGCTCTCGAATGAGTTGCTTGATCGTATTGTTCATAGAGAGCTCAAACATTTGCATCCTTGGCGTCATCTTTCTTGGTTCTTATTTGGGTTTTCTCCACGTGTGGTTTTAGAGCTTGTCTTTTTCTTCACGTCAAGCTCAAGTTCATCAAAAACGGATTTCGTATAGAAAACTTATTGTGTTCTTATTGTTAGAGGTTTTGCCGGTTCCTATCTTATAGAGAGGTCTAGACTTTGCCCATTTGGTTTTATTCTCCCTTGTTGTACAATGTTTTTTCTCTGCATATTCTTGTAGTTCTCGTCGCTGTGATTTCAACGAGCCCAAGAACATCAAAAACGGAGTGCAGATGCAAAAGATATGACTGTTTTCATATCAATAGTTTCGCAGTTTCCAGGGGGGGCGGAAATTCCGGTATAAGGCCGGAAATTTCCTGGGCAAATATACGGCTTGGCACCAGAGAGCGTGCACTCGCGCTCGAGGGTGTCTTGGGGCGTCCGGAAATTTCCGGGGTTGAAGTTTCCGCCCTCTGGGCCGGAAATTTCCGGGTTAAGTGAACAAATTCCAGCCCGGACGGCCCTAATGGTCATATTTAGTGGGAAACTATAAATAGCCTTCTTCTTCCTCAAGAGGAGGCTGCCCAGCCCATTTTCTCTCTCGTCCATTGTTGGCCTTCAAGAGGTTGGGTTTCTCTCAATCCCTCCACTGATTCTTGCCCCCTTTTTAGGGAAAAAAGAGAGGAGATCTAGATCTACTATTCCACCAATCAATATCTCCTCTTAGTGAGGGGAATCCATTGGATCTAGATCTTGGGATTCATTTGTTGTTTTCCTTGTTCTTCCTCCTTCCTCTCTCCATAGCATTAGTTACTTTCGTTGGATTTATGAGAGAATGACTTGATCACTTTGTGTGTTCTTGCCATTGCATTAGGTGCATCGGTTTGAGTTCCACATGGGATTTCTAAAAGAGAAGTTCGTGAGCTTGTTACTCTTGGGTGCTTGGTCACCGGAGAGATTGTTCCTCTTGGGTGTATTGAGCACCCTAGATTGTTAGTGCTTGGGCCTTCCACCTTGTTGCAAGAAGCTTCGTTGAGAGCCTCCACATTACTTGTGGAGATAGGATCAACCTCGTGTAAGGTTTCGTCACCGCCTTCAAACGACCTCATAGTGGAAACGATAATCTCCCTCATCGGAGAAGCTCAATGAGAATAATGTGTGCACATCCGTGCTATTGAGGAGGGCCTAGGTGGCTCCCCACCTCTTCAACGAATATGTACTTCCCTTGGGAAGGAACTTCGGTAATCACATCGGTGTCTCCTTGTGCTTCGGCTATTTCTATACTCTAGCTCGTTACTTATGCATTTATCTTTGTGATAGCCATCGTGCTTGAAGTCATCTATCTTTCTTTCACATAGTTGTATATCTTTCTTAACATAAGTTGTTGGTGCACATAGGTAAACCTAGCTTGTATAGGTTTTGTGCTTGATAAATTAAACGCTAGTTTTATTCCGCATTTATTCAAGCCTAAACTGTAATTATTTTGAAGCGCATATTCACCCCCCTCTAGGAGGAATCCTTGTACTTTCAATTGGTATCAGAGAAAGGGCTCTTATTGTTAGGCTTCACCGTCTTGATAGTAATGATGTCGCTTAGTGAATTAGTGCATGATCCATCATTTCATTTCGATGGCACAAACTATGATGTTTGGAAATTTCGTATGCTCATTTATTTCCGGGTCATGAACCCACATATGGAGAAAATTGTAGATATGGGTTTTTCTCCTCCAAAGGATCCTCAAAATCCAACTTTAGAGGAAGAGAAAAACTTATCTCTCGATGCTCTTGCTATTAATGCGTTTTTCCTTCTTGTGAACCTTGTAGTTAATAAGCCACTCTTTCCTATCCGGAATGCTCATGAGGTATGGACAAAGCTTCAAGATAAACATGGAGTGTCCAATATTGTTCAGGATGATTTCTGATACGTCTCCAACGTATCTATAATTTCTGATGTTCCATGTTGATATTATGCCAATTCCTACATGTTTTATCCCTTCTTTATAGTATTTTTACACGTTTTCTGGGACTAACCTATTAACAAGATGCCAAGTGCCAGTTCCCTGTTTTCTGTTGTTTTTTATTTCAGAAAAATTGTTCTGGAAATATTCTCAGAATTGGACCCCACGAATCCCGAAGTTCCTATTTTACCCGGAAGCATCCAGAAGACCGAAGAGGAGTCGAAGACGGGCACCAGGGGGCCCTCACCATAGCCAGGCGCGGCCCCCCTTTGGCTGCGCCTGGGGTGGTGAGGCCACCCTGGTGGCCCACCGACGTTGCCCTTTCGCCTATATAATCCCCCCGATGCAAAAACCCTAGAAGAATCGGAGAAATTCCACGAAACCTTTCGCAGCCGCCGTCATCGTCAACCCAAGTTTTGCGGGGACAGATCTCTGTTCTGGCACCCTGTCGGGATGGGGAAGTGCCCCCGGAAGCCATCTCCATTGACTCCACTGCCATCTCCATCGTCGTTGCTGTCTCCTATGATGACGAGGGAGTAGTTCTCCCCCGAGGCTGAGGGCTCTATCGTAGCTATGTGGTTCATCTCTCTCTCCCATGGTGTGATCTATATATGATCGTGAGCTTTGTAATCTAGATGAATAAGTAGATGTTACTCTTCATCTTGTGCTACTCAAGTGTTTTATTAATATGAACTTTGGAGTCACCTTGTCACGCGGCGTGAAGGTGACAGTGTGCACATCGTGTGTGTATCCTCTATGAATTGTGGTGTTTGTCTAGTACCTTCTAGGGCGCTCATAGTGACAGCGTGGGGTTAACTAGACATGGGAATGCTAACTTTAAGGAATGCTTTTTGCAGCCCTACGCAAGGATTAGTGTTCGTTATCCAACCGAAGAGGGTTAAGAGTAGCATAGTGAAGAGAAGATATTTAGTTATTCAATTATGTGATCATTGTTGAGAGTGTCCACTAGTGAAAGTAGGATCCCTAGGCCTTGTTTCCAAGCATTGAAACACCGTTTTCCGCCTGTTCTGCTACATGTTTGCTTGCTGCCATATTTATTTCAGATTGCTATTATTACTTATAACCATCCATATTACTCGCATTTCACTATCTCTTCGCCGAACTAGTGCACCTATATACCTGACAAGTATATTGGGTGTGTTGGGGACACAAGAGACTTCTTGTATCTTAATTGCAGGGTTGCTTGAGAGGGATATCTTTGACCTCTACCTCCATGAGTTCGATAAACCTTGGGTGATCCACTTAAGAGAAATTTGCTGATGTTCTACAAACCTCTGCACTTGGAGGCCCAACACTGTCTACAAGAATAGAAGCGTGCGTAGACATCAATTTCTCTACCTCCATCTCTGGTCGTGATGAGTTATCAACTTCTTCTACTGCACCAACATGTGGTAAGCCACAAACTAATGAGATGGTGAGTAGTGATAGGCTTTGCAATAATGATAGTGACCTTATTATTTATGATCATTCATCTCTATCTTATTGCCATGCCTCATCTTTGGACTTAAACACAACTAGCATATCATGTCAATGTTGTGTGTATAAATCTCATGATGATATGCTTACTTTATCTTGTTCCATGATAAAAATGATTGTGTTTCCTCTAGTCTTTGTGTGGCTAACAATATAAAGAACTCCCAACTCTCTATGGAACAAGATGTGGACTTGAGTGGTGCCTCAAGTAATGTTCCATCATCATCTACCACATTTTGCCTCATGGCCAAGGATTCAAAGGTACCTTCTACTTTGAACCCGAATATATCTCATGTTTATAAAGATGAGTGGATATCTTTGTGGTTAGCTAGCCTTGATGGTGAGACCAAGGAAAATGTGAATGCTCTCCTAGTACAACTTGATGAGGCTAACTCTCTTATAGATGAAAAGGAGGATATCATTGTGACTTTGGAAAGTCATAATGGTGGTCATTCTATCAAGGACAAAGAGCTTGAAAATGCTTTTGAGAAAGAGTGTTCCCTTAGATCTTGTCTTGAAGAGAAACTATCTAGTCTAGAAGAAACCTATGATCTTAGAGTTTCTAAGCTTAGAAGGGGCAATGAATTATCTCTTGCTCTTTCTAATGACCTCAAATATGAAAATGATGATGCTTGTGCTACTAACTCTATTTCTTGTGAAGCATCTATATTAAAGATAATTTTGATTTACGGGCTCAACTTGAGTTGCTAACTAGTAACTATGGGAAATTGGAAGAAACTCATGAAAAGATCTCAAGCTCTCATGAGGATCTTCTAGTCTCCCATGAGAGGCTAAAATTATCTCATGAGGCTATTTTAACTAAGGTAACATCTTGTGAGCCTCATGTGGAAAAAGGCACAACCTCTACTCTAAATGTTATATTTACTTGTGCTAGTCCTATTAATTCATCCTCTCATAATCTTTCCACATCTTGTGATGAATTTCTTTCCTTGCCTTGTTTCTCTAAACAATGATGCATCTACTTCCTCTAGCTCTTGTGTTGATACTAACCTTGTAGAGGGAATCAATGAGCTCAAGTCCCAAGTCACTTCCTTGAAGAAAGACTTAGAGAAGTGTCATAAAGGGAAGTCCACACTTGATAATATGTTGAGTGTCCGAAAATCCCCCAATGACAAGAGAGGACTTGGATTCATTTCCAATCACAAGAACAAGTCCAAGGTCGTCAAGAAGAAGGGCCATGAACAAGTCAAGAATTTGGCCAAGATTGTTTGCTTTAAGTGCAATGTTTAAGGGCATCATGTTAGATCATGCCCTTTGAAGAAGAAGAAACTTAGTGAGAAGCAACAAGGGAAGCGGCCACAAGTCCAATCTCAACCTCAACTTCAAGTTGAAGAAAGGCCTCTTCCCATGAAGACTCAAGATAATGCTTCTCAAGTTGAGAAATCAACTAAGAATAATGGAAGGATCCGTTGCTGTTATTTATGCCGCGAAAAGGGTCATCTTGCTTCTTCATGCACTAATGTTACATTATCTAACCCTATCATAATTGATTATGTTGCCAAATATGTTGGTAATCAAAGTGGTATCAAGAAAAGAACCATTTGGGTTGACAAGCCTATTGTGACTAACCTCTTAGGACCCAACTTGGTTGGGGACCAACAAGGTCAAACTTGATCAATAGGTGTTATTGGAGGCCATTGGAGACTTGTCTATGTCATGAATAATTAAGGGATATTCATCACTTTTATTTTCCTCAACCCAATTCATTTGGATTATCATGTCTCTATCTCTTATTCCATGCTCCTTCTTGCGGTAACTTGTATTTACATTTTATATATACATTGAAAGTTGCTTGCCCCTTTACATGTGTTGGTTTTGTACCTTGCTTGTATTTTGTATATGTTGTGCTTACTACTTACTTATCCTTGAGTAATCTAGTATATGTTTGTCAGTTCGCACAACATGTATGTGTGAGTTTGTTTTGAGCCTTATTATATCTTATTTGGCTCTTTTGAGTGATTAATGTACTTTCCTATTTTTGGGGAATGATATGCCTTGGCACTTCACAATCCAAAAATGTATGTACATGAGCAATACCATTTAGTGTTGATATTTCAATATTGTCTAGCCTCTATGTGGTATGTCATGCTCATAAGAAATTCAATTCTATAATGTCTATTAATTATCTTTAGTTGTTCTTTATTTGCCTCTTGTTAAGAATATAAGGATTATCACATTATGGGGGAGTAGTATCATTTGTGCATATTACAAACCTAAAGAATGTGAATGTTTGAGGTTTTGCCACCTAGAATTGATATTGTCAATTATCTTGTTCCTATGTGGCATGTGTGCTCAAACAATTTCAATTTTCTTAAATGCTTTTATTTGCTCATCTTTTGGATCTTGTTTGTGAGAGAGTTTCTTGGTGCGGTTTTCCTCAAATGTGCACTAGTATGTATGATCTCGGAAACCAGTTGCTTCATGTTATATTAATCATTGTTTTGCATGCTCATTCGACAATTGAAGCCACCAAGAATATCTATTTAAGCATGGTGTTTAATTCCTATCCTTTTCATATGCTTTTATTTTGTGAATATGATCATGAATATCTATGCAACATACCACCGAGAAGTAACTCCGTACTCCTTTTCCTTGACAAGTGATAATATTATTTGTGGTAGAATTTATTGATCATATTTTACTTGGGCTATTGTTTTTATTTTTCATATTTCTTTCCAAACAATTTCTTTGTGCTCACTCCCATTGTATTCCTTGCCTATTGAAAATCTCTTTTTTTTACTCGTATTTGTTTGGTGTTCTAATTGCTAAAGCTAAAGCAAGGATCCCATTTGCGTGCATATTGTATTAAAATTCAAAATTATGAATAATGCACAAATCACGGGGGAGATTTCCTATATTATTTAGAACACTAGTTTTCTTCTTTTGTCTTTAAATCTTTCTCAATTGGTATTTAATCCCGATGATGTGTCTTTAGAGAAGACAAACCATTTCGTCTTGGTACTTTGTGCCATCATGAAAAGTGTAGATGGTTTGGTTTAGTTGTTGGAACCTTGCTATTTTTGGGAGTTGTTTATGTTACTCATTGTTTATTTTCAAATTGATCTATTTTGGATATTGGACTTCTTTTCGTTAATGAATCTTTCTTTTGATATCTCTTTTGGGAGTTCAATATCTCATTTCTTGTTGTAACTTTTAATTGGTTTCTTTGAAGTGTCAATTGGTTCTTTGTGATCTCGTCTTCACTTGTCTTTTGGTTCTTGAAAATCTTTGCATTCATATTTACTAAAGTATTTGTTATGGCATGCTTACTTCATTTGATGCAATATATAGGGTAAACACCACCGAATCCTAAATCGGCTAAGATGTGCATGAATTTCAATTTCATATCTATATGCACATATTTATGTGGAGCTAATCCTATGTATTGTAGTTTTTCTAACTACTTTGGACCCAATGTGTTTGGGGACCATTTTGTGCTTAAATGTGTTTTAGGCACATTTGAGATGCATTGGATGCTTTCCTCGTTCTCAAGGAAGGTGTTGTCACCATGATCTTATCGGAGTCAAGCTAGGATGATGTATTAACTCTTATACACAACAACATATCCAATGCGATCTTGGTAACAAGTATCTCTCATGCATACTATTCTTGTATTCAACCTTGTGTAGGTTGCATCTTGGCATGAAAAATCTTTATTTGTAAAATTATTCTCCCTTCGTGTTACTTGATTCTTCCAAAACATTGCAACTATCTATTTTTCCCTTATTGGTATTTGTGATGTGTTTGGTGTGTTTGTCTTGTAAATTCATTTATACCCATTTAAGATAAAATTGAGCTATGTGCTATGCTTGTAATAAAGAAAATTATTGGTGTATTTATGACTTTCTCTTGGATATCATGTTCTTCACTTTCATAACTATTTTGTGTGTACATGCTTCTTTGTGGATACATATTATCATGATTTGTGTTCACTTATAAACTTATACACATGAGAGGAGTTACATCTCTTTTTGGTATCCTATTCCTTTGGAGTCCACCCTTCTTATACCCTTTTCATTTTTGGGGACTCCGTAAAGTATTGTCCTTATGAGTGCTTGTCTTATTTTATTTCATCTTGTGCACTCATTTGTTTTTGATATTTTTTGTCTCTCATGCTTACCTTGGTGGGCATGTTGGTTTCCTTATGTATGGTTGAGCCTTGTTTCATGGTGTTCCGTTCATTTGGTATCTTCATGCTCAATCATTCATTTATTTTCTTCAAGTGCTATGCCTAGTTTTCTTTTTATGCTCTCTTGCACTTGTTTTGTGTTTTAGAGGATATTGGGGGAGTGATGATCCCATCTTTGTGCACTTTGTATTCAAATGCAAAAACTCTAAGTAGTGCATGAACATTGCGGAGCTTCATGATTTTCTTTAGAACACTATTTTGCTAAAATCATAAAGTCTTTGGTTCCATTGGTTTTTCGGATCGTTTGTTTGTGCTCCTCCTCTTGGAAGAAGCATTAAAGGAATATAATATTATTTTCAATCTTTGGATCCTCAATATAGTTTGATCTCCCCCCATCTATTCGTCATTGAATATGCATTTGTTTTCACTTATATTATGAGAAATATAAAAATTGTAGGGGAGCTCTTACTATATTGGCCTTCTACATTTTTCCGCCCATTTCGGCAATGGATGCCAATGGGGGAGAATTTAGAGGGTTTAAGGTAATTTGGTTTAATGCTTTGGTTTTGTTATTATGCATTTTTTTTACTTCCATTCTCTTGCATCCATGTGTATTGCTTTGCATGTTTGCTTAATTCATTATATAAACCCTCGTAAAAGGGATTGTCATCAATTACCAAAATGGTGGAGATTTAAAGTGCATGGTTCCCCACGTGTGGTTTTGGAAATTAATGACAATCCTTATGGACTAATAGTTTCATTGAGATATCCTTGTAGGTTTGTCATTGGCACCACTTTAACTCCATGTGTTGGATTCAAGGTTGGATGCCATCAAGATCATTGTTTATAATGAATATATTTGATATGATCAAGAAGAATAATTTCCATGATATTATTGATCATATTGCAAATATGTCTTGAAGAAGGAGATTGTGTGAACATTCATGTTTACCTTCAAGACATCATCATCATGAATAAAGAGAAGATACTTAGTTGATCAAGTTGAAGTGCAAGTTCAAGATGAGCATCAAGAAGAGTTCAAATGCTTCATGCTTGACACCCATATGCATATTATTTTCAAGTGAATATGGACATGTGAGAAGCTCTCCCATATTATGTTATGGGGAGAAATTTAAAAGTCTTCACAAAGCGAAGCGCAATCAAGAAAGGTGCTCCAACTTGAGGTGATTAAGATCGTCATCATCTATCTCAATTGAAATACGCAATACAAAGGTGACATTGATAGGTTTTCTATTTTACCGGTCTCATGATGTTAGTAGCGAGACCGGGTTATAGGATAGATAACCGTTCTATCAAGAGGGGCTCTCGAATGAGTTGCTTGATCGCATCGTTCGTATAGAGCTCAAACCTTTGCATCCTTGGCATCATCTTTCTCGGCTATTATTTTGGTTTTCTCCACGTGTGTTTTTATAGCTTATCTTGTTCTTCATGTCAAGATCAAGTTCATCAAAAACGGATTTCGTATAGAAAACTTATTGTGTTCTTGTTATTGGAGGTTTTGTCGGTTCCTGTCTTATAGAGAGATCTAGACTTTTCCCATTTGGTTTTATTATCCCTTGTTTTACTATGATGTTTCTCTGCATATTATTTTAGTGTTCTTCTCTGCGATTTCAGCGAGCCCAAGAACGTCCAAAACGGAGTCCGGATGCAAAAGATATGACCGTTTTCGTATCAATGTTTTCGCAGTTTTCACGGGGCGGAAATTTCCGGCCAGGCCGGAATATTCCAGGGCAAATATCCAGCCCGGCACCACTGAGCGTGCACTCACGCTCTAGGGGGTCTTGGGTCGTCCAGAAATTTCCGCCCTAAGTGAACAATTTCCAGCCCGGACGGCCCTAACGGCCATATTTAGTGGGAAGCTATAAATAGCCTTCTTCTTCCTCAAGAGGAGCCTGCCCAGCCCATTTCCTCTTGTAAGGTCCCCCAAAACCACTGTTCAAGGACACCTCCGATGTGCATACATTCACGATCCCAGATCACACCAGTCGTGAACAACATATCAAGTTGGTACACAGATACAATATCCATTACCCGATTACACAAAAACTTACAAAAGAGACATGGTCACATGACCAAGTCCACACAACTGCCACGCAGGGCAAACACACAACACACTCAGTGGAAGACTAACACACACAAACGTAGTAAAGCCCAAGTCACGCCTTAACTTACAGGCTGCTGACCGGGAGACGATCCTAGTTCGCAAAGTCATCAGCTCCGTACTCCTCCTCGTAGATCTCCTTCTGAGACTCCTTCTCGACGTCTGGCAAGTAAATACTAGGGACGAAACCAATATGAGTACCTTTGAATGTACTCAGCAAGACATCCATCATGTAGCTTACCAAAATGCAAGTAGGCTTATATAGTGGAATAGGTAGGCTATACATAGGGTTCACTATCAATTATATATGTATGACATATCATAGTTGATTTTGAAAATCTCTGTATCTTTGTTGAAGAAGATCTTTCA
The DNA here is from genome assembly GCA_028641055.1 of Alopecurus myosuroides. Classification (NCBI taxonomy): domain Eukaryota; kingdom Viridiplantae; phylum Streptophyta; class Magnoliopsida; order Poales; family Poaceae; genus Alopecurus; species Alopecurus myosuroides. The sequence continues at coordinate 366,284,799 of CM054059.1, read as the reverse complement.
AAAGAAAATAATATAGTTTTCTTTCTCTTGTAGATATCACATGTACAAGAGGTTTTGTAAAACTTTGTTAAAAGAAAGTTTTCTCTTTGCAAAACTTCTTGGAATCAACTTCCAGTTTTTTTTAGAAAAGAAATATTTTCTTTGCAAAAACTTTTTGTAAAACAACTTCTGGCTTTTCATCAACGGTACCTCCATGGTACAAGATTTCCTCCTTTCAGTACTTCATAAGTCCAACACCTTTTTGAAAACTCCTTTTTGAAAACATTGACACAATGCTAGCTACATGGCCATTCAACTGTCCATATCCGAGGACGCGGATATTCAGAATAGTTTGACTCTGCAGAGGTGTACACAATCCACCAGATCCAGTACATCCACCGTGAACAACCACGGACTGTAACAACAGTATGTAAACATCAGATAACTGATCCTAACCATCCACTATATTCAAGCTAGAATATGTCTATCTGTTCAGTTGAGTGTAATCTCCCCGGCAGCAGGTCCCACCCCTGCCAAGACAGGAGACTCAACTGCTGCGACCGGAGGGAAAATTAATCTCACACTTTTTATGTCCCGTATATACCACCTAGCGACATTCGGTTCGAGGGCTCGACGACCCTTATAGCAAATTGAGATAGAACACACACTTCAAGTTAAGCCTTGTGCCCATGTTGGGGTAAAGTGGCAGTACGGTAAAGGTTGTCCGACGAAGACTAGGTTATGTGTCATTTTTGTAAAAAGACCTTTTTCCCAAAAATGACCACTTCAACAATCCTCCAGTGAATAAGGCTCAGCCTTTTCTCCGGGTTTTCCATAAAAGTCCTTGTTTTGCAAAAACATAATTTTGGGATGTCCACTTGGGGACTAATACTTGTGATGGTAATAAATACCATAAGGCTACTGGCATAGTAATAGTATATAATAATAGTAGTCACTCAAAAATAGTTTTTGGAAATCAAAGTTTTTGTAAAACTTTCAGAGGTAAAACATGCATGATAGATAATGATAAGTGTAGTAACAGCAAGCATCAGGATGGCTTGCCTTAAAACTCTTAGTGTCCCTGGCCTTGAAGTAGTTTAAACTTGACGCACAGCTCCACAACTGCTTCTTCTTCTTCTTCGTTTTCTAGCGTCGTAAAAGAATAATAGATACACACTCAGAACTAAAGGCCAAACAACTAAACAAAACAACCCATACAGCAAGCAAACTTATACTAACGCAATCACTGAAAAGTTATCGAGAAATCTATCTCACATAACTCTTAGGGTACAAAACTGTCGTCAGACAAATATATGGTTGAGAAATCATATCCCACGTCTTACATACCATATATGGAGTGGGTGTACCACTCTCATAATAAGATATTCAAGAAGCTAAAAATATAGCTTGTGGGCACAAAAGGTGAGACTACTAAGATAGTAACAATCAATCAAGGCAATACCCATGGCAGTGGGTATTAGCAACACACGGGCAATCATCGCCAAACAAGATCACTACTAAACTAATGACTATATAACAAGATACTACTAAGCACAACAACAACACTAGCACAACAAATAACATAAGTACAATACTCATGCTAAGGCAATCACTCAGACAATTTCCAAACAAAAAGCAAACACATCACAGATGAATAGGCTAGTTAAAGACTACGCTTATGTCTACTTAAAATTAAGGAATCCATCAATCATGAAAACAAACAAAAAAAAACAGTAGCTCAACCAGTGGAAACAAGTCATAAAACATAATCTAGAACACAATCATCACAAAATATAATGCTCCTAATAAATAGCATAAACACCGGAGTGCACTAATAGAATTCTAGTACGGAAATTCTACACAAGCATGATATAAGAAATAATTGTATTCTACAACTAATAGAAACAAGCAACTCCACAAGTCATGGCATGATAACAGAAGTAATAATATCCTAAATATGCTAGAATAGTCACACACTCATAAAATAGAAGATAACAATACTAGAGCAAACTCAATATATCTAGTGGTGACACTAGTTCAACACTAGAGAAGAAAACATCACTATAAGGATGTATAACTCTAAACAAGCAAGTCATGAATTTAAAAACCTACTAACATCACATACTCCTTACACATGCTAGTAAGCAAAAACACTAAAATAATGATATGTAAACATCTTCTAAGCAAGCATCAATCCATTCTAGCAATACATGTTTTTTTTCTAATCCATTAACTAGTAAGCAATCCAAGTATGAACTACATAACCAGTAGCTATGCACTCAACACAAGACCAACTAAACCCTTACAAAACTCCAAACACTCAATGAAAATCAATCCACACATAATTTTTCAATCACAAGGAAATATTCTATTAGCAAACAATTCAATTTAAACAAACAATAGTGAAGCATTCCTTAACATGATACCCCTAAGGGATTATTATGTTAACAAATGAACCACCACTAAACATACTAGTATTCACAAAGAAATACTAAACAATTCAATCAAACAAGTAAAACAACTACCATTTTCCTTGGTGGAAAATACTAGACAAACATATAGTAATGCATGCTATTTTCACACAAGTGTATGGTAGGGGATTTGGATCCCTAACCAAATTGCAATGGGACCAGTGGGTTATGGGCCCACTAATGCCAAGGAAAAATAGGTAACAAGGCCTCTGGTCACACATGACAAAATTAATCTAACAAAGCAATCCACACATAGCTATTCATACCAGTGAAAACAAATAACAAATATTACACATGCTTTGTTATAGAATAAGTTGCAAGCTAACAGAGATGAAAACACCAACATAACAGTACCAAAATGGTACTGGACTCCACTCAATCATATCACAAACCTAGGCAAATCAAATCTACCAAGATTTGGTCCACACAATAATAAAGTAGTAAAACTAGAAAATAACAAATGCTAGTTCTATTTCTATTAGATTTTCCAAACATGCACACACTTTCTAAGGTAGAAAAATTGCAAGAAAACAACCTAATAAGAAGATTCAAAACATCTATACATGCTAGGAAACAAGATTCAAACAACCAAACATTTCCTAACAAACAATTACACAAGTAATAATGAAAACAGAAAAGCTGTTGTTTCTAGTTTTGCTCGCCAAAATTAATCTAGGGCTCCAAAATTTATCCAAGATAGGATTAGATAGATCTAGTCATATGCAAACTAATCCAATTGGATTCACCTCAAAAATCAATTTTAAACTCACTCTAAAAATCCTAGAAAAGCCTACTGGCCTTTTACCAAAATGGATGGCATTTCCATTTGGTAACTCACCTTGATGTTAGGCAAAGTCCTAGTGATAGATCTAGTCCTAAGCTATCCAAAACAATTTAGTTTGACCAATTTGGATACAGATCCAAAAAAGTTATGCCAAAAATATCCTTACAGACACCCTGTGGCAAAACATGTCTTGTGATAAAAATACAAGTCAAAACTTGGGTCTATAAATTTTGGATGTTTAGGGAAACATAATGCTAGTGCCTTGATTTTTGGTGGATTTTATTTTGTACTTTAGGCATTTTTCACAGATCAAAAGCAAACAACAAGTTTCTGCCAAAAACTAAAAAGGAAAAACAAAAAGCAGCGTGGGCTGGCTTCCTCGCAGCGCGGCCCATCTAATCGCCAAAGGCAGCGCAAACGCGCAGCGCCCGCGGCGGCGCGGGTTCAAGCGTGGCCGTCGATCGCAGATCGGACGGTCCCGATGTGTTCTTCCTCCTCTCCGCTCTCCTCTCTCTCTCTCTCGATGGGGCCGGCGACGGGACCGCACGGTGGCTCGCCTAGGGGGCTCGGGGAGCAGTGGCGGTGGCTCGGGGGCAACGTACGGGTGCAGAGGCGTCGAGGGGTGCAGGTTGCAGAGGCCGGCGTGGCTCCAGGCGATGGCGCGGGCACCGAGCGCCCACGGCGGTGAGCTCGACGGCGGCCGGGGGTTCTGCAAACGAGAGGGTGGGGGAACATGTCAGGGAGGTTCAGAGGGGTACGGGGAGTCCATCGAGGGTGGTGGAAAGAATGGGAAGGCACGGGGGAGGGGGTACTACCTCGAGCTCCCAGCGGTGATCGTCGGGTTCAGGGGCACGGGCACGCCCCAAGAGGCCAGGGATGTGCTTCCATTTGACTTGGGGGAAGTGTGTGGATGTGGAGGAGGGAAGTGGCGCAAGGAGTAGGGATGTGGTGGCTTGTATCCGTGGGGAAAAGGGCAATGGTCTAGGTTGGCTCGGGTTGATGCCAAGCAATGGCATAGGAGGTGATCTAAGGGTTTTTTGGTCAGAGCACATCAAGGCAAGGGTGACCAAGGGGAAAGACCACCAAGGGGCAGTCAGTGCCTGGCCTTTGGAGGCAAGAGGAATCAAGTCAAAAGGGAAAAGGGCAAGGTATGTAGGCCCATACCCATGCCACATCACCACTCTCTCTCTCATGTTTTCTTCACACTCAAGCCTTCTAGAAGCAAAAGAACACATCCTGGTTCGAGTCCATACTAAGGTCAACACACTAGACAAAGTTACACTTCAAAACATGCAAAGAAAAACAATGAAAACATCAGCCCAAAATTGTAACAACAACTGTTCCTAAAAATTCAGAAAATTCAGTTAAGGACTTAGAGAAAATTTCTAAGTGTTGGAATCTGTTAAAAACATCATAAAGTTGGCACTGTTTTCAAGGGTCAAATAAAATCCAATCTTTGTTTTCCAAGTGGGAACTTATTAACCATGTTTTAAAATTTCAGAAACATCTTTTGAAAACAAATTTTAAATAGTTTAAAGCCATGAAAACAATGTGGGAAAAGGTGTACTTTCTGTTTTCTCTATTTTCCAAAAATGTTTGTTTCAGCCTTATTTTTATACCACAAAGACAACAAGCAAAAGATCATTTTTATTAATCCAAAAATAAAACCAAGATTATGTATTTGTAGTACATATATCAAGGAACCAATAAAAGTCAAGAAAACATAAAATAAATTTTATAGCATACTGAAAACAAGGTGGTAAACAGGTACTTGGCTATAATTTCACGAAATATTTTCTATAGAAAACTTCCATAAATCATTTTGAAATTTTGTTTTCTTGGATCCAACAAAGCTAAAAGTTTATTTTAAGATTAAAACAAGAATGATACAAGTCTTGGAATAAAAGTCACTCAAGAAATCAACAGAGAAAACAACAGGGCAAAATTTAAAGAATTGTTTTTAAAAAAAAATTGATATTTGTTTTATCAAGAAACAACACTTGTATTGCAAATATGATTAAGAGCATAAACACATGTTATTTAAAACAATCATGTTGTTAGGAAAAAAATTGTTGGCCCTAATTTTTGTCTTCTTGAACACGGTACAAGAATCCAAAAACTGGGGTGTGACAGACCTTCCCCCCTTAAAAGAATCTCGTCCCGAGATTCGCAGGCAAGCGAAAAGATGGTATGGTCAAAACAACAATGTTAGATCATTTGTTTACAAAAACACGTGCTGGTGGTTGGTAACATCAAACACAGGTGCTTCCCCCCTTTGATTAATCTTATCAAAATCCACCGGCAAGTTAGTTTTTCCAAAGGTCTGGGTGCCAGGTTCTAAACCTCGAACTCATGTTCCTCAAAACCATAATATTACTCCAGGGGTTATCCTTCAAGCAAGGATCTACTTGCTTCCATGCTAAGAAGGTTATCATACCACTAATTCTCCTTTGGGCATGAACTCTCTCATCACTATATAGATCAATCAATCGGATATCCACCAATCTTTATTATGCATGAGCTTCCCATTGCTCATTCTCTAACAATCCAGGAAAATCCACTATCTTCCTCCTAATCTAATATAATCCTAGAAATCAAGTCTCAAATCATTTGCCTCCCTCGGAAGTTTATTTACTCCACGATCATAATGCTAAAGCTAAACCATCAAATTCAACAAGAATATACCAACTCTATACTACTCCTACAAATCCTTTCAAACTCTTATCTACTGATCAAAGCCAAATCATTTTCCCCAAACAATCTCAATAGAGCGTGACAAGCTCCGAGAATATCTCATCAAGAGTAATCATCTAGTAAATCCAAGCCACATTGATTTTTCCTAAAATCCAAAATCATCTTTTTATATCCTCGAACTTATTACTATATCAACTCCAATATTCCTCCAACCCATCTTTAATCATAATCGAATACATATCCCAATCCAACATGATCTTCTTACTACAATCAACCTTCCCACTAAAATCCAGCATAATGATCTCCTATTGCAAACCATTGTCATCATCATCCCACCATCACAAATTATTCTCAAAATACTACTTCTAATCAATCCAATCTCTTTATATATCAAGAGATTCCTAAATCCAATAATTTCCACCACTTTCTAACCTCAAAACATTCCTTCAAGGCTATAAATCTTAGTTACCGATAACTTCGTAAGCTTTGGGGTCCACAATTGTTTATCCCCGGTGTATATATACTATAATCCATCTCAACTAAAATCATATGATCCTCGATCTTTCCTTTCTAAGCTAAACCTCGAATGAGTTTCCACCATCTCATATTCCAGAATCTGTTTCCTCCCAAAAGACACACGAAAGATCTTATTGTCTCGTAACAATCATAATTCACCAATCCAATATTTTTTTCCAACCTTTCATCTTTCTTTCAAACAGCTATAGAACATCCTAAGGCACCTTTCTCTTTGGCTTTTGAAAATTTGGTTAGAAATTTTTAAACTGGTGTTAGGTGTTAAGCTAAAGTTAGATGAAGTTGCGTTAGTATTGTTAATTTTAAAGATACCTTTTTTTCTAGTCCGACGTGACACTTCTAGTGTTCCATTTACGTCGGATTTCTCAAGATACTAAGACAAACACAACTATGGGGTTCACAAGTTTGGTTCGAAAACGTATCGTTAACTATGGCATGATTCGCAGGTGCTTCTGCAACGTCATCTTGGTCTCGGGTTCCACTCATCAAAATCTTGCGCTTCTTCCGGGTTGGAAGCTGGGTCTCGTGGGTTTCATCAGGACAAGCTAGATCATAATTCCTCTGGAAACAATCACGAGCAAAGTGCCCTTCCTTCCCACAGAAAAAGCATCCTCCAGTCTTCGGTCCATCATTCCCACACTTCCTAGGGGGTTGCGACATCGCACGTAAGGTACTGCGAATCACACATGAACTGGTTTCTCCAGGCGTCACTATCTTCCGTTTGCGACTCTCTCCAGCAAGCAGCGTTGGTACTCTCTCATAAGGATAGCATTATTCTCAGGATTGGTGGTGACAAGATGAGTCAAATTCTCCAGGCGGCATGTGTGGCAACGTGTTCAGCACGAGCGGCTTCACATTCTTCCATGATCAGAGCAAACAGTTGGGAAACTGTCGGCTCCGGTGGTGGATGCAACTCGCTGGCCATGCTGAAGACAAAGAACGGTATAAGACGAGAGCAAACAGAAAGGTTTTTGTTTTTGTTTTGAAATCTTGTGAAACATACCGGCTCATAACAGAGATGAGGACGGTAGCTAACACAACAACAAACAAGCATCTAAGAAACAATCACAATCCCAAACAAAGACTAGCACACACATGAGACATAGTCTCAACAAGCATAATACAAACCTAGGTTTCACAAAGAAAAAGCATAAGGCTTACAACACATCTAGCACACACATTGCTCTTTAGCAGAGTTCACAACACAAACACAAACAAGCGTCTGGGTGGAAACAACATAACTCCTAATATCCTGCGGCAATCCTAAGTGCTCGAGGAAGCGCGTAGATGTTCCTCCAACTCTTCAACTTTAGCTTGGCTGGTTGCAAGCTGGTATTGAAGGCTTCTTACTCGTGCACGGTGCTGGGAGTCAGTGTACTTCATGGTTTTCTTAACTACCTTGAGACGACGCTCGATAGTAGAAGAAACATTCAGGCCTTTCTCCAGCTGGTCTATCTCCCTGCCTCGGAGGTCGTAATCTCCTCTAAGCTTATCAAGGGAGATCTGGGTGTTGTACAGCTGTCCCTCCATGTGCTAGAAGTGACGAGAAAACACAAAGTCTTCAGTGACATCTATGGGCTTGTCAACTGATCTCTGGGTTTGACGGTGCTAGCAAAGGAGCACGAATGGTACAGACCACCAACCAGGACAATTCTCGTCTGTTATGGTGAGTCTCAGCTCCCTTCAACTCAAGTAATGGGTGACCGATAAGACGAGGCATCTTGATCAAATCCTCCTCAAAGCGGCGGTAGCAAGGTGCATGCGTACCTAACCGGAAGGATTCGATGAAGACAACTGCCATCTACACAAAATTTTAAGGTAGATTAAGTTAGGTAACAGTGTGCAAAATTTTAAGATGCTCCATTATAACTTAGTGTAAGTAGAGTTTTCAAAACACAGAGGGGATGGAATACAGAATATTTTTGTAAGTAGTCATCTTAGTGACCCGTTTTTATTAACTTTTACTGTTAGAGTACTAGCTAACGTCCATGCTAACTAAGGTCTCCTAGGGTCAGGATAACTCTGATACCAACTCTGTAAGGTCCCCCGGAACCACTATTCAAGGACACCTCCGATATGCATACATTCACAATCCCAGATCACACCAGTCGTGAACAACATATCAAGTTGGTACACAGATACAATATCCATTACATGATTACACAAACACTTACAAAAGAGACATGGTCACATGACCAAGTCCACACAACTGCCACGCAGGGCAAACACACAACACACTCAGCGGAAGACTAACACACACACAAACGTAGTAGATCCCAAGTCACGCCTTAACCTACAGGCTGCTGACCGGGAGACGATCCTAGTTCGCAAAGTCATCAGCTCTGTAATCCTCCTTGTAGATCTCCTTCTGAGACACCTTCTCGATGTCTGGCAAGTAAATACCAGGGACGAAACCAATATGAGTACCTTTGAATGTACTCAGCAAGACATCCATCATGTAGCTTACCAAAATGCAAGTATGCTTATATAGTGGAATAGGTACGCTATACATAGGGTTCACTATCAATGATATATGCAAGACATATCATAGTTGATTTTGAAAATATCTGTATCTTTGTTGAAGAAGATACTTCAAAAGAAAATAATATAGTTTTCTTTCTCCTGTAGATATCACATGTACAAGAGGTTTTGTAAAACTTTGTTAAAAGAAAGTTTTCTCTCTGCAAAACTTCTTGGAATCAACTTTCAGTTTTTGCTTAGAAAAGAAAGATTTTCTTTGCAAAAACATTTTGTAAAACAAATTCTGGCTTTTCATCAACGGTACCTCCACGGTACAATATTTCCTCCTTTCAGTACTTCATAAGTCCAACACCTTTTTGAAAACTCCTTTTTGAAAACATTGACACAATGCTAGCTACATGGCCATTCAACTGTCCATATCCGAGGATGCGGCTATTCAGAATAGTTTGACTCTGCAGAGGTGTACACAATCCACCAGATCCAGTACATCCGCCGTGAACAACCACGGACTGTAACAACAGTATGTAAACATCAGATAACTGATCCTAACCATCCATTATGTTCAAGCTAGAATATGTCTATCTCTTCAGTTGAGTGTAATATCCCCGGCAGCAGGTCCCACCCCGCCAAGACAGGAGACTCAACCGCTGCGACCGGAGGGAAAATTAATCCCACACTTTTTATGTCCCGTATATACCACCTAGCGACATTCGGTTCGAGGGTCGACGACCCTTATAGCAAATTGAGATAGAACACACACTAACAAGAACAAACTTCAAGTTAAGCCCCGTGCCCATGTTGGGGTAAAGTGGCAGTACGGTAAAGGTTGTCCGACGAAGACTAGGTTATGTGTTATTTTTGTAAAAACACCTTTTTCCCAAAAATGACCACTTCAACAATCCTCCGTTGAATAAGGCTCAGCCTTTTCTCCGGGTTTTCCATAAAAGTCCTTGTTTTGCGAAAACATAATTTTGGGATGTCCACTTGGGGTCTAATACTTGTGATGGTAATAAATACCATAAGGTGGCTATGGGCTTGGTAACACCAAGTATCAACTACTGGCATAATAATAGTATATAATAATAGTAGTCACTCAAAAATAGTTTTTGTTTTTGTAAAACTTTCAGAGGTAAAACATGCATGATAGATAATGATAAGTGTAGTAACAGCAAGCATCGGGATGGCTTGCCTTAAAACTCTTAGTGTCCCTGGCCTTGAAGTAGTTTGAACTTGACGCACAGCTCCACAACTGCTTCTTCATCTTCTTTGTTTTCTAGCATCGTAAAAGAATAAAAGACACACAGTAAGAACTAAAGGCCAAACAACTAAACAAAACAACCCATACAGCAAGCAAACATATACTAACGCAATCACTCAAAAGTTATCGAGAAATCTATCTCACATAACTCTCAGGATACAAAACTGTCGTCAGACAAATATATGGTTGAGAAACCATATCCCACGTCTTACATACCATATATGGAGTGCGTGTACCACTCTCATAATAAGATATTCAAGAAGCTAAAAATATAGCTTGTGGGACAAAAGGTGAGTCTACTAAGATAGTAACAATCAATCAAGGCAATACCCATGGCAGTGGGTATTAGAAACACAATCATAAAACATAATCTAAAACACAATCATCAGAAAAGATAATGCTCCTAACAAATAGCATAAACACCGGAGTGCGCTAATAGCATTCTAGTACGGAAATTCTACACAAGCATGCTATAAGAAATAATTGTATTCTACAAATAATAGAAACAAGCAAATCCACAAGTCATGGCATGATAACAGAAGTAATAATATCCTAAATATGCTAGAATAGTCACACACACACTCATAAAATAAAAGACAACAATACTAGAGCAAACTCAATATATCTAGTGGTGACACTAGTTCAACACTAGAGAAGCAAACATCACTATAAGGATGTATAACTCTAAACAAGCAAGTCATGAATATAAAAACCTACTAACAGCACATACTCCTTACACATGCTAGTATGCAAAAACACTAAAATAATGCTATGAAAACATCTTCTAAGCAAGCATCAATCCATTCTAGCAATACATGTTTTTCCTAATCCATTAACTAGTAAGCAATCCAAGTATGAACTACATAACCAGTAGCTATGCACTCAATACAAGACCAACTAAACCCTTACAAAAATCCAAACACTCAATGAAAATCAATCCACACATAATTTTTCAATCACAAGGAAATATTCTATTAGTAAACAATTCAATTTAAACAAACAATAGTGAAGCATTCCTTAACGTTATACCCCTAAGGGATTATTATGTTAACAAATGAACCACCACTAAACATACTAGTATTCACAAAGAAATACTAAACACTTCAATCAAACAAGTAAAACAACTACCATTTTCCTTGGTGGAAAATACTAGACAAACATATAGTAATGCATGCTATTTTCACACAAGTGTATGGTAGGGGATTTGGATCCCTAACCAAAGTGCAATGGGATCAGTGGGTTATGGGCCCACTAATGCCAAGGAAAAAGAGGTAACAAGGCCTCTGGTCACACGTGACAAAATTAATCTAACAAAGAAATCCACACATAGCTATTCATACTAGTGAAAACAAATAACAAATATTACACATGCTTTGCTATAGAATAAGTTGCAAGATAACAGAGATGGAAACACCAAGATAACAGTACCAAAATGGTACTGGACTCCACTCAAACATATCACAAACCTAGGCAAATCAAATCTACCAAGATTTGGTCCACACAATAATCAAGTACTAAAACTAGAAAATAACAAATGCTAGTTCTATTTCTATTAGATTTTCCAAACATGCACGCAATTTCTAAGGTAGAAAAATTTCAAGAAAACAACCTAATAACAAGATCCAACACATCTATACATGCTAGGAAACAAGATTCAAACAACCAAACATTTCCTAACAAACAATTACACAAGTAATAATGAAAACAGAAAAGTTGTTGTTTCTAGTTTTGCTCACCAAAATTAATCTAGGGCTCCAAAAATTAATCCAAGTTAGGATTAGATAGATCTAGTCATATGAAAACTCATCCAATTGGATTCACCTCAAAATCTATTTTAAACTCACTCTAAAAATCCTAGAAAATCCTACTGGCCTTTTAGCAAAATGGATGGAATTTCCATTTGGTAACTCACCTTTATGTGAGGCAAAGTCCTATTGATAGATCTATTCCTAAACTATCCAAAACAATTTAGTTTGACCAATTTGGATATAGATACAAAATGTTATGCCAAAAACATCCTTACAGACACCCTGTGGCAAAACAAGTCTTGTGATAAAAATACAGGTCAAAACTTAGGTCTATAAATTTTGTATGTTTAGGAAACATAATACTAGTGCCTTGATTTTTGGTGGATTTTATTTTGTATTTAGGCATTTTTCACAGATCAAAAGCAAACAACAAGTTTCTGCCAAAAACTAAAAAGGAAAAAAACAAAAAGCAGTGTGGGCTGGCTTCCTCGCAGCGCGGCCCATCTAAGCGCCAAAGGCAGCCCAAACACGCAGCGCGCGCAGCCTGCGCGGGAATGGCGCGGTTTCAAGCGTGGCCGTCGATCGCAGATCGGATGGTCCCGCTGCGTTCTTCCTCCTCTCCGCTCTCCTCTCTCTCTCTCGACGGGGCCGGCGACGGGACCGCACGGTGGCTCACCTAGGGGGCTCTAGGAGCAGTGGCGGTGGCTCTGGGGCAACGTACGGGTGCAGGGGCGTCGAGGGGTGCAGGTTGCAGATGCCGGTGAGGCTCCAGGCGGTGGCGCGGGCACCGAGCGCCCACGGCGGCGAGCTCGACGGCGGCGGGGGTTCTGCAAACGAGAGGGTGGGGGAACATGTCAGGGAGGTTCCGAGGGGTACGGGGAGTCCATCCAGGGCGGTGGAAAAGAATGGGAAGGCTCGGGGGAGGGGGTACTACCTCGAGCTCCCGACGGTGATCGTCGGGTTCAGGGGCACGGGCACGCCCCAAGAGGCCAGGGCAGTGCTTCCATTCGACTTGGGGGAAGTGTGTGGATGTGGAGGAGGGCAGTGGCGCAAGGAGTAGGGTTGTGGTGGCTTGTATCCGTGGGGAAGCAAAGAAAAACAAAGAAAACATCATCCCAAAATTGTAACAGCAACTGTTCCTAAAAATTCAGAAAATTCAGTTAAGGACTTAGAGAAAAATTCTAAGTGTTGGAATCTGTTAAAAACATCATAAAGTTGGCACTATTTTCAAGGGTCAAATAAAATCCAATCTTTGTTTTCCAAGTGGGAAATTGTTAACCATGTTTTAAACTTTCAGAAACATATTTTGAAAACAAATTTTAAATAGTTTAAAGCCATGAAAACAATGTGGGAAAAGGTGTACTTTCTGTTTTTCTCTGTTTTCCAAAAATGCCTTTTTCTGCCTTATTTTTATACCACAAAGACAACAAACAAAAGATCATTTTTATTAATCCAAAAATAAAACCAAGCTTATGTATTTGTAGTACATATATCAAGGAACCAATAAAAGTCAAGAAAACATAAAATAACATTTTATAGCCTAGTGAAAACAAAGGTAGAAAACAGGTACTTGGCTATAATTTCAGGAAATATTTTCTATAGAAAACTTAAAAGAAAACTTCCATAAATAATTTTGAAATTTTGTTTTCTTGGATCTAACAAAGCTAAAAGTTTATTTTAAGATTCAAAGAAGAATGATCCAAGTCTTGGAATAAAAGTCACTCAAGAAATCAACACAGAAAACAACAGGGCAAAATTTAAAGAATTGTTTTCAGAAATTTTTTGATATTGGTTTTATCAAGAAACAACACTTGTATTGCAAATATGATTAAGACCATAAACACATGTTAGTTCAAAAAATCATTCTGTTAGAAAAAAAATTGTTGGCCCTAATTTTTGTCTTCTTGAACACGGTACAAGAATCCAAAAACTGGGGTGTGACACCTCTCTCCTCCATTGCTGACCTTCAAGAGTTTGGGTTTCTCTCAATCCCTCCAATTATTATTTCCCCTTTTTAGGTAAAAGAGAGAGGAGATCTAGATCTACTATTCCACCAATCAATATCTCCTCTTAATGAGGGGAATCCATTGGATCCAGATCTTGGGATTTATTTGTTGTTTTCCTTGTTCTTCCTCCTTCCTCCCTCCATAGTATTACTTGCTTTGGTGGGATTTGGGAGAGAAGGACTTGATCACTTTGTGTGTTCTTGCCATTGCATTAGGTGCATTGGTTTGAGTTTCCCACGAGATTCGTGAAAGAGACGTTCGTGGGCTTGTTACTCTTGGGTGCTTGGTCACCGGAGAGGTTGTTCCTCTTGGGTGTATTGATAACCCTAGACGGTTAGTGCTTGGGGCTTCCATCTTTTTGCAAGAAGGTTTGTTGAGAGCCTCCATCTTACTTGTGGAGATAGGCTCAACCTCGTGTAAGGTTTGGTCACCGCCTTCAAGACGACCTCATAGTGGAAACGAGAATCTCCCTCACCAGAGAAGCTCAAGGAGAATAAGGTGTGCACATCCGTGCTATTGAGGAGCGCCTAGGTGGCTCCCCACCTCTCCAACGAAGATGTACTTCCCTTGGGAGGAACTTAGGTAATCACATCGGTGTCTCCTTGTGCTTCGGTTATTTCTATACTCTAGCTTGTTACTTATGCATTTATCTTTGTGATAGCCATTGTGCTTGAAGTCATCTTTCTTGATTTCACATAGTTGTATATCTTGCTTAACATAAGTTGTTTGTGCACATAGGTAAACCTAACTTGTATAGGTTTTGTGCTTGATAAATTAAACGCTAGTTTTATTCCGCATTTATTCAAGCCTAAACCATAATTATTTTAAAGCGCCTATTCACCCCCCCTCTAGGCGGCATCCTTGTACTTTCAGCAAGAACTAGAAAGCCGACTGAGAATTAGACAATCTCAATATTAAATAAGACAAATAAATGTGCACCTGCAAAGCACATTCAACTACCAAATATAAAAGATGAAAAAAAAATCACTCGACAATAAAAATACTTTTATGCGAGCTTTAACATATTTCTTACCTTCCATATTTGTAAGTTAAATATTAAAATATAAGAAATTCGTAAGCCTATGAACATTGGTAATCGTATAATTTCACACTACATGTAGATTTACTATAACACAAATATGTTGAAAGTAAAAGAATCATAAACTAGTGTGGAAAGATAATTATATATGTACAGAAGAACAACAATTATCACTCTCATACATAGAAAATCAAGTCACATACTCCCTTTGTTCCACAACATAAAATGATTAGTATTATGGAACAGAGGGAGTAGTGACTTTATTAGTTGACAATGTTTGGATAGGAAATTATAGACCTTGGTAAAAAGAAATTGAATTTCTCGTGTCTAACGTATCTGCTCTTAACTCGATTTTCATTGGATTTGCTAATTCTCGGTAAGGATTTTCTTAGTTTTGGTTTGACGCAAGGAAAATCTGATCTGTTGCCGAGATCCGTGCATAATTTAACATTTGTTTGAGCTCCAAGAACAAAGAAACAAATCATTACAATATTATGAAATTTTTAAGCAATGTTTATGAACAAATATAAATAGTGCATGGAGATTCTCAGTCAACTGAATCTCTCAGTCGACTGATGCGGAGTGAGTGAGATTCTGAACCGACGAAGTAAATGATGCATTTCTTTTTACCAGACCTCAAAACGGGCTTACGTCCTGATTTACCGACCCAACCAATACAAGATGATGATGTGATCATCTTACAAAGCATATCAAAGATAGACAACGACACAACAGCGTACCCCAAGAGGGTAACGACCCCCGCAGGTAACGACGACGCCGCACACCGCCATTGTCGAGGTTCAAGTCTAAGGTTTTCACTCAGAGCTTTAACACGTGAAGTTAGCCACAACTGCGTCCCCCAAGAGGGTAACGACCCCCACATGCATCTCCGCCGTTGGCGCCGAAGCAGTGGGTTCTTGCCCAGAAAAACTTTCGCCATCCCTGATAATTTGGACCGCCCACCGTCACCGAGTCTGGCTTCCAGAACACGATTTAGGAGTTGCCTTGTCAAAACTCCGTCACCTACAGGGTCTCCCGCCACCCGCTTTTCTCCATCCACATGGCCAAAAGGCAAGGTCATCTCCACTGCCGCATCGCCCGTCGAAGAGACAGCCCACGGTCCACCTTCTGAGGCCGC
Source organism: Alopecurus myosuroides (assembly GCA_028641055.1). NCBI lineage: Eukaryota > Viridiplantae > Streptophyta > Magnoliopsida > Poales > Poaceae > Alopecurus > Alopecurus myosuroides. Next base: position 366,268,667 of record CM054059.1, on the reverse strand, counting down.
CGCCTCGATATCCAGGATCGCTAGCCCATGTTGCGGCCGAGCAGCAGCACGACCAGTCAAACAGAATAGACAGGATAGATCCATCACTAGGACGCCGCTCTGCCCGGGCCCCGAGCACCGGGCACATGAAGTCCCGCGGCGACCGTCACCATAGAGTCTTTGCCCAGCGGCGCACGCAGGGGAGGGGAGAGGAAAAACTGACGGGGTCGCCGCACCTGGTTGTGCGGGAGCAACCAAGGAGCGGGCTTAGAGTCGGGGGATAGGTCATCGCATCATTTGACCAGATCTAAACACGATAATACCATTTGTTGCCACTTGCTAGTACAATCATCTCCATATGGCAGATGGCAAATTCTGACCGGTGAGGAGCTACTGGTCACTCACTGTCAGAATGGAAAAACTAACTATCAGTCATATATACAAAAAAAAAAACTAGTAAATGACAAAGATACATAAAACAAAACAAAAAAAAAACAACAGAAACAAGAGCAGCATTTTGATTAGATCTAAGTTTCCTCTCGGTCAATACATGTAGTTGCGCAAAACATATTTACATTTTCTCGAGAAAGGCTAGCTCGTATACTTTCAGTGGTTAACAAAAGGTAAGAAGCCTCCTCAAAACCTGGGCTTCACGAACTCCACATCTAAAGCTGGGAGTGCTGGCTTTTTTTTCTCCTTCCTAAATCCTAAATCTCAAAAATTGGGATGAGCCCGAACAACATCGTCGATAGGAGATTGACAGATTGGGCATGCCCCACTGCTCGATCTCAGCTGGTCAGCGCAGTTGAAACAGGTGCACATATGACCACACCTGAATGAATCATGGAAATTAACTCGATTAGCAAGACTCTACACATCAATTCAAGGTTAAAGTGAGTCAAAGCACATAATTTGTTCCTGCAAATTATTATTACCTGTAAAGTAGGGAGTCAACTTGCATCTGATGGCAGATGCAGCACGTGCCCTTTTTTGCTGTTATGTCAGGTTGGCTTGGCATCAGCCCTGTTCAGAAGATTGCGTTAGATGTAAAAGGAATAAAATACTGAGGTACTAAATTACCCACAAGTCATCAATGGTAAAATTAAAATGTATCAATAAGGTACAATGGGGAATGGGGATGGTAAAGAAAAAAAACTGAAGTTCAGATGGTATTTATTCACCAGGTGCATTACAAAACCTAGTGAAACCTGACATGACAAGATTTAAGTAACAACATAGGTACCATGGAAAAAGACTGGTCCAGGCCAAGAAGCCCAAAATAGTTTTGCTTAGACGACCAGAGTAGTGGCTCTGTTCTAAATAGTGCCACCCGAAAGTAGCTGTGGTCCTTCTTTCAAGATTTCATCTGGCTACCCTTTTAAGGCAGCCTACCTCACATGTCACCACAGCTCATACTGCCTTCAACGGAATTTTCCTTTTTCTATGAAGGAACTTCAACTCCATTCAATTTTATGCCAAACAGGACCAGAATTTGTGTCGGGGTTTCCATAAATAGTATATATGGAAGTTAGCCAGCTTACAGTGTCAAGCATATTCTGGATTTGAATTTTGGTTGTTCTAGAAATATAATATTGACTTATTTGTACTTCCACTTACCGGCTTCACGAAGTGCACTGCACACCTCCTCTTTAATGGAGTGCTGCATCTTTACTTGGGATGCAATACAACTTTCCGCCAACTTACGTAGTTCATATATTTCATGATGAATCTGGGCCATTTCACTTCTCACTCTGACCTCCATTTCCTACAACAGAAAACATGGTAAGGATATGAATTTTCCACAATTGACATTGAACATCAGCTGACTCACTAGCAGATTTTGATTTTCATGATGTTGATGTTCAAATGAAGAGTGTTGCCAACTCTCTTGGGGGTGAGATGCAACATGGGAAACAGGTGCTAATGGACATGGTGCAGATGCCTCCTGGTCTTCATTCCGGGATTCATGATTTTGTTGCCAGTATAAGTGTTCCTGATAGTATCCCCCAAAATCATCAATCATGTGTTGTTGCCTTTGCTTCTGAAGGATTGCTCGCAGGAGATGATTCATTTTGTTGCTAAAATCACTCTCGAGGGACTTTGAGACCTTTTTGCTGCACAGAAGAAATGAATATATCACGGCGTGGTATGATCGAGTTAGTATGTAATATGCAAAATTAGAACCATCGATAACTTAAGAAAAGGGCAGGCTCATTATGGAGTCTTATCAACATGTGCTTAGTATGCCTTAGCACACCACGACAAGAATTATGGAATGGAGGTAGTACTAATTAAAACCAGAATCCTTGACAAAGTATAAATAGGCAAAGCTCATTATGGACTCTAATTGGCACCCGCAAAGGGAGTATATACATTAATATTTTTTATAAAGGTGATAAAATGATCCTGTGACTAATGTTTAAGCTTTGGTGGCCGTTACCAGATATTAATACGCCATTACTCCTGAATGGTAATATATGGAAATGATTGGTGGACTAGCTAGGTTTATGGAACACTTGCATCTCAGTTGTCTACACACAAAAATTACACTCTGAGTGAACCATGGATCAAGTGCGTCTAGTTGCGCAGGTGGAAGTGTGCAAATCATATACCGGAAGTTAAAACAAAATTACCTCTCAAGAAGATTACAAATGTCAGTATTGCCAGATAAATCTCGGCCCTCTGCTTGTGTGGCAATATGCAAGGATCTCCATGAGTTAGGGGAGTCTATCCAAGGCCGGTCATTAAATTCAGTTTGATTATGATTCTCCATATCTCCAATCGTGTCTTGATGCCAGCTGTCTGGACTCATGGAATCTACTGGTGCGGGCCAACCAAGACTGCTCCACAATGCTCTCTCATCCCAAGAACCATTAAGACTTTGGTTGTCTTCTTCTCGCAAATTTTCACCTCTTGATGAAGGAGTGTCCTGGAGTTCACGAATTGTGCTTGTGGTACTTGGGGAGATATCATCCATGTACTGATTGTCATAGACAGCACGATGATCATCATACCTTGCAAAGCTTGAATCTTTAGAATATTCCTGACTGTGAACACACGAGTTTACAAATTTTGCACAATCTTCCTGGCATTGGTTTCCTTCTGTGTTTATCTTCTCATCATATTGTCGGTTTACGAGACAGTCAGAATTATCAAGGTTCTCAATTGATAGCCCAGTAGACTTTTCCACAGATGGACTACTATCATCATTTTGTTGTTCATCAACCCTGCACTTTGTAAAAACAAGTATTGCTTTAGGCAGAGGCGAGTAGAGGTAAAGCTAGTGTAAATAGTTATGAGAAAGGTTAAACTGTATTTCTCCACGTCAGATATTTAAATCAGTAATTTTACCTATTATTTTGCAGACTGCATGCATTTGCTTCTTGTAGATCTGTCTTGCTGCTATCGTCTCTGTCCATTAGAAATTGCAGAAATGAGACGTAAGTTATCCATCATACTGCACGCTTAAAGTACTTGTACTTATGATTTGCATCACAATCTTAGAAACGATTAGGTAGACCAGCGTTCAGATGTTACTGTTGTGAGAAACAATAATACGTTCAGAGATTCTTTTTATCCCCAAACACTGTCCCAGGCAATCCTTATATAAACAAACAGGCTAGTACCTCATGGCAGATGCCTCAGGTCCACATCTTGGTGGGTGTGGCCTAACAGGTCTTAGTAGATTCCACACTTCATCGTTGATTGTATCTCCCTGACGCAACAGCTTCAGACGAAGCATGGACTGCAGCGTATGAAAGAGCACTTTAAGATGAGAACAAGTGGTTACTGCGTAAACACATGCATACAAAGGACAGCAGTAGAGAGCCTCATGAAATAAAACAGAGTAACAAATACTCAACACGATGCCCATAATCTCCTAGGGAGTAAGCAAATGCATTCATGCCAGCTAGAACAGAGACACACTTTTGAGTTGGAACATTTGCAGACAGGTGCTCTGGTACTTACAATCTTTGCAGTAGAGGAAAGAATAATCTTGCCCTTGGAGGAAGGAACAATGAAAGGAAATGGTATACTATATTATAATATTTAGGTTGGTAGTTAATGCCTGGAATATGTGCAACGATGTGAAGCAATCAAAATACATGCACAATATTTTTGTAAACAAGAACGGTTGCTTTCAGAGATGGCAATACTCCAGAAACATGCTTTCAATGTCTTGTCCAGTTAAAAGTTTCTCTTTCCTAGGTACCATGCACATCAATATTGGCTGGAGTTGAAGTAAAGAAAAAGAACAATTGTTTCAACTGAAGGTATGGGCCATGGTAACAGATAAACAACCCAAAAGGTGATGCCATTAAGAACAATTGAAATTTGCGTTGTACTTTCGCTTCAAGAAACAGCCCAGCCATTACTCGTATTTATGTGCCAGGTACATGCTATAGCAAGTAACCTGTTAAGTGATGTGCTATGGGGGGTTTTTCTTTTTTATGTTGGCACAAGAGCCCAGTATTCACGATCTCCACAAGATTTGAGATTATGGACGTATCAGAAACATGGGACAAGTGCGAGACTATATTCACTTGTGACATCTCATCCATTAGATATGCCAAGTCACAACCTCCACCAGTCTTTGAATGAAATGCCCAGTGATCGCTACTGTACTGAACGTTGCTCCACAGTCGCCAGCAAAATTAGTTGCGTATTACTGCCATTACAAAGTAGTACTATGTCAACTTTGCATCTAATTTGATCTGCTTTCTCCTTCATAATGACATGCTAACAGATCTGCAAAGGCTATGCACGGCTAAAGGGTTCCGTAAGATTTTTGGTTGAGCTTTCACCTCTATTCGGCAGATTCACGAATAGGATTAACCAATTTGATTGTAACTTTATAACATGTAGTAGTAGGATGATCCCCGTGTTATAGTGGCATGTGAAACAAGGAGCGGAAATAAAGCATGATTATGGAGTTTGCACATGCCATTGATCAGCAATGCCAGTTGGGAAGCCGATCTACCAAACAGTCGTCCGGCCCCATCCTTTGCTGGTCTAAAATCAACAACTCACGCTTGTTGGGTCGTCTTAAATAACGTTTTCTTCAAGAGGATGAAGAAACCGAAGAATGGCGAGACATATAGAAGCATTGGTAAAAGCTAGCAGGTCTTGATCCATGATAGATAGATAGTGGTGACTTTATGGAATGCATCATCATTATGCACAGGAGAAGAGAGAAAAGTGATTTAGTATTTACCTGGATCCTGCCTTTGTGGCCGAACCGAGAGACGACCTGGCGGTCGGCGAGCGCGGCGAGCTCGCGCCTCCGGCGATGTGCCATCCTAGCGACAAGCTCCTCCATCGCTTGGCGGCCGCGCACGGTCCGGACAACGAGCTTGGGCGGGCGCGTGGCCTTGATACGAACGGCGAGCGACGCAGGCGACGTGGGCGCGGAGTGCGAGAGCGGGAGTTCGTTATTTGTGTCCTCCGTTTCCTCCTCCGTCAGCGAGGCCGCCCCGCTGAGCTTCTTGACGATGCATCCGACGCGGCCGCGCGGCGAGCCATCGGATTCAGAGGTGGCGTCCCCTGCGGCGCGGGGCGTGAATGGCCCGACGGAGACGGACTCGATCTCGCGCCAGCGCTGGATGAGCGAGGAGGCTCGCGGGCCCGAGGGCGGCAGGTCTGGGCCTGCTGTGGCCGTGGAGGAGGCGTCGGAGGGTGCGGGCGAGGGCTCCCGGAAGACGGCGGCGCGGGCGGCGACGGGTTGCGTGGCGGAGGTGAGCTCGGACAGCTCGGCGTCCCTGGCGCGCCTGCGCGCGTCGGCGGGAGGCGGCGTGGCGGCGGCGGTGACGGCGGCTGCGGCGGCGGCCCAGCGCTCGAGTATTATCCGGCGTCGCCTGGGCGTGGGCTCGGCGGGCGCGACGGAGGCGGCGGCTGCGTGCGGCGGGATGAGGACGTTGAAGAAGCCTCGCGGCCTGGAGGGGTCCCTCCATGGTGCGGACTCGCGGGGCATGGCGGCCAGCGAAGAGGCCATGGAGAAAAGGGAAGAAGGGAAGAAGGGTGGCTAAGAATGGGCAGTGGACGCGTGTGCGGTGGTGAATATAAGAGAAGCTCCCGCCTCCACCGGAAGGGATGGGCCTCCGTTTGCGGCGAGGAGAGAGAGAAAGAGAGAGGATCGAAATGGAGGGAAGAGATGGTATTGAACCGTTGGGCACGCGAGCTTGGGCTTGGCAGGGAGGAGGGAGAAGCTCGGGCGCTAAATTTAGGCGGAGGAGGCGGGGGACGTAGGGTAATGTGCGGCGTGGTTTGGGCGCGATTTCACGTCGCATTTGGTGCTCCCGCTGGGCTGGGTACGGTCCCCGTCCGGCCATGCCCATGGGGGTCGCTGGTTCGGCACGGCGCAAGCTTTTCCGTTTCGGGAGGAGGCGGGCCACCGGGGCGGGTGGTTGGTTCGGTGCTGCCGCGCCATGTGCCATGTCATGGGGCGTCCCTCCCAGATGGATGGAACGTACGCGGTGGTGCACACAAGTCGCGCTACACGTTGCTTTCCGAGTCTTCCTCTCACCGGGGCACAACCGTGGCGGCTTTAGCCTCCTCTGCGTGTAAACTAGAGTATCTTCTCTTCAGTTCGAAATTGAGTAGGTCATGGGTAATCCCCAAAGTACGTACAGTACAAAAGCCTGCCTCCCAACTGCGAACTGCCTTCGGCCTCACGATTGTCGATGCGTGTCAATCTGCCATTCACAAACCGTACATGACACGTTGCTACTTATCCACCCATATGCTTCTCTTCTCACCACAAGGCGTTTTCCTTTCCGTTTCCATCTCATAATAAAAGCCAGAGACGGTAACTATCTATACTAATTGTGCCACCTCCGACAGGTCCCAGAAGAATCTGTCAAGCTCTCCGCTGACCAGACTGAATCGAGTAATTAATTAGCATGTAAATGTGCGGGAACAACACAGGAGTATTATTGCTGGAAATCTGGAATGGTTGACTAAACTCCAAGCCAACACAAGACATACATGCATGTGCTCGCCCGCTCACGAACCACGACGTCTTGAGCCCAACAAACACCACCATGTTTACGTACGCTGTATTCTAACATTCCTTCATCTGTTCTCTAGGAAGGAAGGAACCAACGTTTTGGTTGGGTACCTTTTTTAGTCCATCCAAAGATTTTTGCTACTCCCTCCGTCCACTTTTATAAGGTTCACTTCTTACTATTGAAATGCTAAGAAGTGAGCCTTATAAAAGTGGACGGAGGGAGTATCTACGACTTCCATATACGTCAGCTTGCCCACTTCCATATACGCCACCACAAAACGTACAGCAAAGACGCAAGTCGCCGAGTTTTAAGATCGGTGGACTCAACGGCATTCTCGCATTTATCATTTTGTTGCTGGGGATGTTATACTGCAAGCTTTCAGGTTGCTGCAAGTATTAAACTTGGGAGAGGCGTTTTGGCAAACCACCACCAATATCCTCTTGCTTTTAAAGTGAGTTTTAAACATAGTCCACGTGCATACTTCCACATTCTATGTGCTCATAAAGCTGTTTCACGAAAAACTTATATTTTGTGTCGTGCGTAAAATAAAAAAAAAATTACAAAATCTTTCAAATATTTTTGTCTTTTCACATATAACAGAAAAAAAACATATACAAGATGCTGAGATGCACGCGCTAATATTTTAGTTCAAGATTTTGACATTTCCATATGTCTTTTTTTAGGTGGTAGGAACATACGCTCCGATAACGTCATGAGCCTAATGCGATATTATATTGTCTCGTAACACCAAAACCACCCAGACATTGTAGCTATGGCCCGGAATTCATCGAACGTTGTCAATGATATTCCAATGACAACGGTCTAAAACACATACCATCAATCTGGAGACATTAGCTAAGGAAAGACGAGGAGAGTTTGTCGCATATTCTTATTGACGAGAGCCCCAGCGCAAAACCATTGTAGTTGACGACTGTTCCACAAGCCAAGATTTTTGTTGACATGATGCTTTTTTTTTTACATTTTATGACAGTAGGAAAGGCTTCTATGTGCCTTTATATTAAAAAAACTAGAACACATTACATATGTACAAGACAAGGAGAGGGCCATGTGCCTCAAAGTTGCCTAAAGGTTTATTACAAAAGAATTAATAAAAGGGTGCAAAGAGGACTTAGTCCTATGAATCAGTAAAGAGAAATCCTTTCTGAATCTATTCTTCCAACAGTTCAGAGAAGGGATAACCCCTTCAAACAACAGATTATTCCTCTCCTTCCACGAACATCAAATGGTTGTGGTCATGATTTCCATGAACATTGGTTTCTTCCATCTGTTCGTGGCCTCATAAACCATATGCAATCTATCTCCAGAATTTCGCCAAGAAATGCCCAGGCTGTCCCAGCAAATTTCACTAAATGAGCATCTAAAAAATAGGTGCTCCAATGTCCCTTACACATCATTGCTACAAAGCAAACATGAGAAGTCATATCCAATGTTATAATGTCTTCTTTTGAGCATGTTTCTGGTGTTAAGCATGTCTGACAACAACAAATTGCAGAAAAATGTAAGCTTTGGATTCAATTTGGACTTCTAGATCCAGAGAAAAGCCTCATGGGGTTCTACATTTTTAAAGCAGAAATTGTAATATTTGCTACATGAATAAGAATGTGAGTTCTAGACAAATTTCCAGTGATCTGTATCAATGCCATTTGTCATGGTTATATGCTTAGAAGATGCCTGGATGTCTTTGACTTCCTCGGGAGCCTAGGGAGAAAGAGGCAAATGAAACAGTGAACCGAGATCACCGGAACTCAAGAATTTTTGCACCGAGATGTCCTCATTCTTGGAAAAAGAAAAGTCTCTTGGATGAGAGATGCTTAATTCATTCTGCAGCCATGCATCTTTCCAGAAAAGCACACTAGACCCTGAGACAATTTCACAGCTGGTGATTCCTTTGAAAGTTGGGTTTAATTTGAAAATATCTCTCCACCAAAAAGATCCACATGGGGCTAAAGCATGGGGAATCCTGCAAGAATAATAAGAATTTCACAAAAGATGAACCCAAGGTGTGTCAAATTTGGAATAAAACTTATGGAGATATTTTAAAAGCAGAGCTTCATTCTGTAGTTTAAGGTCTAGAACACTAGCTCCACCTTTCCTTTTTGTTTTACATATTTCCTTCTAAGAAATTAATGAGTTGCATTTCTCTCCATATCCATCTTTCTTATTCCATAAGCAATGCCTTCTGATTTTATCAATATGCTCTAAAATCTTAACTGGAAGTTTGATGGGACACATGGTGAACATGGCAATTGAGGTAAGGAGAGAGTTAATCAAGTTAACCCTTACAATTTCGGCCATCGTTATAAAATTGGTTGATAGTTTCCTCTCTATTCTGTCCATAAGTGGCATTAGCTTAGTTACAGTAGGCATGGTTTTACCCATTGGTAAACCAAGATATGTAAAAGGCAGTTTGCCAATAATACACCCCAAAATTTTAGCTATAGATTGAGTATGTTCCAAGTCCATATTAATTGTTGGCATATGTATTTAATATATCTTTTGTTGTTGCAATCTGTAATGGACAGGCAGGCATAACAAGAATAGTGTCATCATCATACTGTACCACAGGATAATCTGCATTGAAATCTGGCAGGAATGGAGCCTTGAGAATATCTTCTCTAAATGCTTTGTTAATAGTTGATTGAAGCAGATCTACAGCTAACTCAAAAATAAGAGGAGATAGAGGATCACCCTACCTAACCCCTCTCTTGCAATGGAATTGTCTACCAGGTGTGCCATTAGGAGAACAGAGGACATTCCTGAGGAGAAGATCAAATCAATCCATTTCAACCATTTGTCATCAAATCCATTATTTTTAGCATTGCAGTGTGGTCAATTGTATCAAAAGCTTTAGCAAAGTCTAGCTTGACAACCACAATTTCTGCTTAGAAGTCTCACGCCGATGAATGAATTCAAAATCCCGGGCCAAACAGTCTTGGATTGATCTTCCTTTAAGAAACCCATACTGGTTTTTATGAAAAAAAGTTTAAGAATAACTGTTTGCAGTCTATTTGTCAGGAGCCTAGTAATAATTTTGAGACCGCAATTTAGGAGATTGATGGGCCCATAATCATTAATATTTTTAGGTGAACCAGTCTCGGGGGTTAAAGTAATATACCTCATATTAATATGCTCAATATTCAACTTGCCAACATGGAACTCAAAACATAGCTGATAAATATCTTCCTTAATAACATGCCAAGAGGTTTTCAGGAAGTGAACATTAAACCCATCAGGCCATAGGGCCTTTTCAGCAAGCATCAGTCTAACCACATCATCAATTTCCTTTGTGATAAATGGCACGTAAAGCTCTTCTAAACCCTCAATAGGTCTAATTAAGCCGTCAAGGTCAAATAAAATTGGGGGAGAAGCAGTGGATCCCAATCTCTGTTTACATGTGTCAAAAATCACCTCTTCTTTCCCAGAATGTGACACGGCTTCAGTGCCATATTATTTAACAAGTTTAGCAATAGAATTTCTCCTAAATCTGTCTGAAGCCATATAATGAAAAACAATTGGTCTTCTCGCCACCAGACTTAGTCCATCTAATAGTGCATCTCTTTTTCAAATATTTATTCTGATAATCCAACAGCCTAAGCAGGCGAGCCTTAAGAATTTTTCTAAAATTAGATTCAGGAATAGAGAGGCCTCTCCTATCCTCCAACAAATCAATCTCCAGCGGGGCCTTGTTAGTATTTTCAATGCAAATCTTTAGCTTGGAAATACTCTTACTCCAATGTTTAATATCCGATCTTAATCTTTTAAATTTTGCTATCATATTTGCATCACTATTCTTTTTATGGGTGGTTTTATTATAACTATGTGCCGCCATATCCATAAATTCATGATAAGAAGTCTAGTAATTCTGAGATATAAAAAAATTGCCCTGGGAATACTAGTCTGGATGCATACCACAATAGGAACATGATCTGAGGTATAGCAACAGTATTAGGGTAGGAGGTTGCCCAATGAAGAGAAGTGAAAACCCAATCCAACTGTTCTAGTAAAGGGTCCTCCTGCATATTAGTCTATGTAAAGGATTTCCCCTTAATAGGAATTTCTCTCAGATTTTGAGCCCTAATGAAATCATTCAATAACAACATATCTGCATTTTCTCCCCTGGTTTATTTCGCTTCTCTGTGTACCTAATGAATTTGAAATCAACTAGTAACATACAATCTTCATCATCATGTATCACCAAGTTAAACAACCAGTCCACAAATAAATCTCTCTTCTCACCATTACAAGACCCATAAATATTGATTAAAGTCCAGGATTGAATGATTGTGTAGAGGTGAAGTGAACAGATAAAGAAAATTTCTCACAATGCATTACCATACCAGTAAAGATGGAACTTTTCCAAATAATAATTAAGCCACCAGATTCCCCATTAGAAGGCACATAAACAAATTCATCAAATCTGCCAGGGCAGCAAGACTTAATAAAAGCAAGATCAAATTGACTCTTCTTAGTTTCTTGTAGACAAATAACAACACAACCACTATAATTTATAGGATTCAAAAGAGCAAATTGCTTGTCTTTGGCATTCAAACCCTTTATGTTCCAGCATAATACAAACCATTTCTTCAAAAAAAACTTAAATTAAGATGAAGCAGAGTCTTCATCTTCCTAGAAACTAGCCAATACGTACTACCGAGTGACTTCATCTTTGGGGTCTCCACATAGTGAAATTGCAATGTTCTGCAAGATAGGAATTGGAGTGTGAACAGGAGCATCTTCAGTCTCTTGTTGTTGCTCTGCATCCTCGGTGCCAGCATCCCTGGGAGCAGCTTGTGCAGATAACACACTAGGACATGTCTGGCCTTGACCTTAGATTTATAAGGTTTGGCATCAGATACATAAGTACATTTGAAACCACTGAATTTTTTTCCACGAACTTCTTCTTACCTGAGTAGTGACTGTAGGAGTAAATCCTCTAATCTTCCTATTCTGTATAGGAGAGTGTTGCACCACAAGACCTGTCAGAATAGGCAACCTGCAAGGGTATGGAATAATGGCCATGCAGTTATCATTAGGAGAGTCAACATGGGACATTTTCCTGAGAACCTTACGAGCTCCAAACCAGTCCAAAGGTGCTTGTGCATCCAAAACCCTTGAGCCAAATCCATGCCATCGCTGTCCACTATGACTACCTATTATGTGGTATTTCTCCGTCATTCCAACTAAATTTTTCATTTGCTACCTTTAAAATATTCAAAACTCGTATACTCCCTTTTTGTGTCACTGTTTACCAGCTCATGGGGACGCAAAAGGTAGATGGTCTTTATTTCGCTTATTGATTATACTATACACACTAGACTAGTGGCATAAATATCCGCTTATCCAATTCGCTAGAAGAGCTGGCAACGAGGTGCCCAGCCCCGAATTTGGTTGTTACAAAATTCTCTTCACTCTATTTTCCCATGATTTATCAGTTAAGTAAAGTTCATAAGTGTGTAAATAAAAGAGAAGATGGGATGATCTACTAACTACAGTAGAAATAATGTTCTTCATGGGAGCCGCGCTTGTAAAGTCTAGTTAACTTGTGACTTGATGTATTGTCTACTTTCTGATTCGTTGACCATTAACATACACACCTAACCCAAAAATAGACACTCCTCCATGGTATATGATTGTTGGCAGGCACCCGAGATTCGGTTAGCCATGGTTTGTGATAGCAAAGGTTGGAAGGAGTGTCAAATATTTTATGCTCTCTCTATATGTTTTTCAAAACTTAAAATCTCTAACACATGATTTAGTCCCTACTTATCTCTGCGAAGGGTCTTTCTTTTACTTTATTGTTGAGTTAGTTTTCTTACTTCTTTCTATCTCCACAATCAAACAGACGTGCCAGCAGCAACAGAAACAGAGGCTAGTCGACAAAGCGCCATCATTGAAATCGTTCACAACATATTGCGACAAATTTTCCTAGTTGAGCCAGCCTGGACGAACAAGTACCTCGATTATTTGATCAGAAAGCAGCTCCCGGGAGATATCTCTGAAGCAAGGCAGATCGTTCGGCGCAGCAAATCCTTCCGGGTGATAGAAGGAGAACTTTACAAACAGAGCATATCGGGAGTCCTCCATAGGTGCATCGCACCCGAAGATGGAAAGGAACTACTCCGAGACATACACCAAGGCGACTGCGGACACCATGCAACCTGGAGAGCCATATTGGGCAAAGCTTTTCGAGCAGGATTTTACTGGCTAACGGCAGCCAAAGACGCCAAGGACCTGGTCGATAGATGCGACGCTTGTCAGCGATTCTCGCCCAAGCCACACGCACCGGCCACAAAGCTCCACATGATCCCTCTGTCTTGGCCTTCAAACAATGGGGGCTAGACATGGTGGGACCACCACGGAAGGCGACACCCGGAGGATATACTTACCTACTAGTCGTAGTCGATAAATTTACCAAATGGATAGAGGCGGTCCCAGTGAAGTCACAACACGCGAAGTGCGGAGTCAAGTTCCTCGAATCCATCGTGTACCGATTTGGCGTCCCTCACAATATTATCACGGATAATGGGACCAACTTCACAGCCAAGGAGACAAAAGCCTTCTGCGAAGAAAAGAGGATAACTCTCAGCTTCGCCTCGGTGGCACACCCCTAAACAAATGGCCAAGTCGAAAGGTCCAACGGATTAGTTTCGGCTGGCCTAAAGAAGCGCCTACTCGACAGACTAGATACAGCAGCAGGACATTGGGTTGAGGTGCTACCGTCCGTCCTGTGGAGTCTAAGAATAACTCTAAACAGATCCACAAACTACACACCATTTTTCATGGTTTACGACGCCGAAGCAGTCCTGACCGAGGATGTCCGATTCAGTGCTCCACGAGTCGTTGCACACAAGGAAGAAGCCTCCAACAAAGCACTCGCGACAGCAAGCGCTATGCAATCACCACAGTCGCCGCATCCGCGGCAGATCCTTCGTGGTAGGCGACCTGGTGCTACGACTCAAGCAAGACAGTAGACACAAGCTCGAGCCACCATGTGAAGGATCCTTCATCATATACGAGGTTATCCGTGGAGGCGCCTGTTGCTTGAAGAACCCAAAAACAGGCGGCGTCTACTCCAACTCATGGAACGTGGCGCACCTGCGAATATTCTATCCTTAGGAGAGTACTTTTACTCGCAAATAAGAATGTTCCAGCCACACTGTAACTCGAGCAAATACATGGCTTCTCAGTCATCGCAATACAAACACGGTTTCTCAATCATAGCTATAAAGACTACTTAGTCGCATCTTTTTTCTTTCTCTTTACATGCTAACAACGGTCACACCCCAACACACGGGGGCTACACCAAACTAGCATAAACATTCTTCGAGTGCCTATGCACAACAAATATTTCACAAGGTTACAAGGTACACACCTTAACACACCTTAAATAACTCAAATAGCACACAACGTACATACACCTTAACAGACAAGACTACCGTCGACCAGCAGCCTCTCGCAGCAGCCGCTTCGTCTCCGCCGCAGTTAGCCGAACGATGCGCTCCGCTCCAGGCCGCACAACCTCGTAGTGCGGAACAAAGTCAATGGCTGCTCCTCGGGTCTCAGGAAGTTGCGCCACATAGTTGAAGTTTACGTCAGGATGCCACAGCCGCACAAACGCGAGTGCCACCTGAGCACCGCAAATAAGTTGCTCATGCACACACTCACGGACATCTTCCACTCGACGAAACAGCCTTAGCATACCACTCAGTCGATCAGGAACCATGTCGAACGGATACATCGCCCGATAGACCGAAAAAAGGGCCTCCCGACAAGATTCGACGAAGATGTGCGGCTGACTTACTCGATACTGCAGAGTACCCAAGAAAAGGCCCCTGTTGCGGTCAGACCAGAAGTTGCACGCATGGATATTGGAGCTGCTAGATTCACAAGCCACTCTGCTATCCACCCAGTGAACTTCGGATGCTCCATCAGGTTCGACAACTACATGGACAGAATCGCGTCAGTCCGCAAGTAAGAAAACACCGAAAATACTCGGGGGCTTGTGGGACTTACAGAGCAAGCTTTTTGTGACACCGGCCAGCTCTTCCATCACAAACTGCTCACGCTCAGCAGTAAGCTTCTTCTTGGACTTGGCAACATCCTCCACACCCTGCAGAGCCTTAAGCTTATGCCCACTATCCGCGACGAGACCATGAAGCGAAGCAAGCATACTTGCATCCGTAATTGACGGTGTAGTCGAAGGAGCAGCACCGCTCGATGGGCCACCGCCGGAATCCACAACATGGAAAGAGCATGAGACACGACAGTTTCACTCACAAAGGTGCATACCACTCGATGATATACAATGAACATGTCTTCGAATGCTAGGGGGCTACTCCCATCGGGAGAACAGAAAGTAAAGCAAACCAACGAATGCTGACACTTTAAAACCCTCCATTCAGAAATTAAAATATAGAGTATTTCTAAAGGTTCATTACAAGACCAGACATACAAAAACAGAAATTTTAGCTAAGCCTAGGGAACAACGGACTTCCCGGAAGCGGCTCTGCTTGCACATGGTTTCACACCACGACAGCGAGAAAGCAGATCAGAAAGCGTCTTTGCTAGCTTCCCAACACGATCGCCGAAAGGATAGAGCGCTACCTTTTTACCCAGGGCGTCTCGAGGAAGCTCCGAGTACACCTTCTCCATGTTAACCGAGACACCGTGCGCCAGAGCGAACTTGATAGCTATCTAGGCTCTGCACTCGGTCTGGGCGAGAGTGTACTCCTGAAGAGGATCGCCTTCGGCAAGGAAAATTTGCAGGAGGCCCTCCAGGGTCGACGGAACTGGCTTCTCTGTGAGTAGTCGCTGATGCAGCTGCGATAACACTCGAGAAGTATCACGAAGGGAGAGGCACGCCTTCTTCCCGTGCTCCTGCAGCCGGGTGCACACATCCGCCCGAGCATCGACCCGAACCTCTCCTGCAAGCGTTAAGGCAACACGAAGCGCATCTACAAAAGGATGAAACAAGTCACAAAAGGAAGGAGAAAGCGGAAAGATAAAAGCGCGAATGTGCAGGTAATGTACCTGCCAAAGCCTGAGCTATAGGGCGAAGGGTGTCGGTCAGGTCATTGTCGTGCGCCACACCCGCGTCCTCCAATTTCTTCAGAGACTCACGAGACGCTCAGCTGCTTCCTTGCGAGTGGACTCCAGCTCCTTTCGAGTAGACTCAAACTCCTTCTCGAGATCCTTAATCCGAGAGTTAGCTCCAGTCTTCTCGATGTTTGCGCGAGCGGCCTTATCTGCGACATGGGAAAAATACATCAGACAATGATGCAATCCGGGGAAACAAAGCGAAAAACATGAATGACATGGTAGCTCCCGCTCGAAGAACGGGCGTATTGAAGGCACTGGTCGCGCACTTGGCAAAGGGAAGCGCACTCCGCCTCGGCCACAGCAAGATGATGCTCGAACGCAACAAAAGAATCAAGAATAGCCTGCAATACTTTGCGAGTTAGACAAGTGTTGCTTGAGTTGCAGTCGTGTATAGACTCGGGGGATACTCCCATCGGGAGCACTGCTGTGCACCCGGTAAAATCAAAACAAAAGAAGAAAAAGCAATGAAATCAAGAATGCAACTTGAGTTTGTAACTGACTGCAAACAGTCGATCACGGACTCGGGGGCTACTCTCATCGGGAGCACTGTCGTGCACCCGATGAAAAGAAGGACATCTACTCGAAGCAAAAACGAACTTTATCTTGCCATTCGGGATCGACAAAGGGTCGGGCGAGCTAGCCGAAGCCTCTTTGTTTGCTGACGCCCTGGCATCCAAATGCTGCTCGTGTGCCAAGCTGGGCATCGCGTACACAGACGTGTCCACCGTCCTCGCAGGGCTCGGAGATCATCGAGGAGGACTTGCGACCACCCCTTTGCTTCACAGATTGGGCAGAAGATGCGAATTGATCCCTTCCAATGACCACAAGACTGAGCGAAAGTCAAACAGAGAGAACTAAAAAGATAAACTTTGGATAGAAAAGGCACAAAACTCACTCGTCCTCGTCGAGGTTATCCACGTCCCAGGCGGTAGGACTCTTCGGCTGTTGGATCGAGGGAGGAAGCACGTTCAGAGGAGTCTCCTTAATCCAGCGAGTATCGATCTCCTCGAAAGTGTCCTCACTCAAGGACCTATCTTTGGAGGTCGCCTCGTCATCCCCCACTCGACGGCGCTTGTGATGCCCAAGCGACTCCTCCTCCTCTATCTCCTCCTGCTCCTCGCTGGACTTTGCATCTGGGACACTGGCTTCGGGAGGAGCCTCAAAGTTACTCGCCAGAAGATCTGAGCCTCCATCGTCTGCGGAGAGTGGCGGGTAGCACTTCAACACATCTTTGTTCTGCAACAAAGAAGAAAGAAGGAAAGATGCGGTTCAATTGACAGAAATCCACAAAAGAGAGAAATAAGAGAAAGGAAGAACACAGAAGTTTACCTTGGTCGGAGGATGCTGGGCGTCAAAAGTCCTGAAGGGACTCGGCGAGTGGCTCTCCCCCTTCTCCAGGCTGGTGATTGCAGCAATGTTCTTCTCGAACTCAGCATTCGAGAGGATGTCTTCGCACGTCCGGCTCAGATCGTTGATACCCGAGAACTCCCACATTGGAGTGGGCCTGTCCTGGAGCGGTTGGATCCTCCGGCGCAGGAAGACGCCCGCCAGATGCATGCCATTCAGCAGGGGCCGTTGATCCTCCGAATTGCGCGAGCAGGGGAGACACCATCTTGGATTCCTCGGGTGATAGCTTGTGCTCCCAGGACTTCCTATGCTTTAGAATCGCGAATGGCTTGAATTCTGGCACGCCACCCGCATCGTGGTCCTGGACGTAGAACCACTTCCGGCGCCATCCTTGTGCCGACTCGTCGAAGTTCATCTCCAGGTACGGGAACTCCTTAGTCGTCTTGATCCCGAAACCGCCAGTCGCCAGCGGCTCCCCCACTCTCTCACCCACCAGGGGCTTCTCCCGAAAGATCCTCACCTGGAAAATGGCCTTCTAGAGCCCCCATTGCGGGCGAATGCCGAGGAAGCACTCGCACAACACGATGAAGCACGAAATATGCTGCACCGCGTTAGGAGGAAGGTCGTACAACTGTATTCCCTATACATACAACAGCCCGAGGAGAAATGGGAGGAGGGGAAAAGACATACCGCGGGCGACGTGCTCCGAGAAAGCGACGCGCTCATTGGCGTGCGGACTGGGAACCCTCTCCCCCTTCGTCAGCGTGCAGACGCGCCCGGAGGCCTCTGAGGGGAGAAGT
Organism: Alopecurus myosuroides; assembly: GCA_028641055.1. Classification (NCBI taxonomy): domain Eukaryota; kingdom Viridiplantae; phylum Streptophyta; class Magnoliopsida; order Poales; family Poaceae; genus Alopecurus; species Alopecurus myosuroides. The sequence continues at coordinate 366,250,414 of CM054059.1, read as the reverse complement.
CCCTCCCTCTGCATCTCCGAGATGCTTTTCTTCGTCACATTGGGCGGGCGCCACTCGCTCGTCCTCTTCGCCGGAGCTGCCGTGGAAGCGATGGCCGCCTCCTTGCCGGAAGACGCGCCACGTTTCTTGACCGGTGTGATTGGTGCTCGCTCTCTCGCATAGGAAGGTGGGAACGATAGAAGGAAGAAGAAGACGAATAGGGGCCAGGAAGAGTAACTTTTCCCTAAGGCCCACTATTTATACTGCCGCTGGGTCACCGAGAGCCGTCGATTTGCGTACGTGGCACGCGTCCCGGCTGCCACGCGGTGAGCCGAAACAAAGTGACGCAGGGAGGTCACTCCGCGCGATTTTTAATGCAAGATCGTGCATAATTACTGCACGTCCTCCGGAAAAACCGGCACACGAAGGCATGCTTACGGTCAAAAGTTGTCATGATGAGCCCTACGCGCCCTGCTCCACTACGTCACGTCCCATCGGGAGCAGGAGAGTGCGCGGTGACGTCATTGCGCACATCATTACGCGAAAATTCTTTCGCATAAAACCTCACGACACGAAATTTCTTTCGTATGAACTCAGAAGGAAAGATCACCTCACTCGAGGATTGCAAGGCGAAAACATTGGCACTCGCCATTTCCTAAGAGCAAAGAGAGGCACTCGCCACGCAGCAGGCAGAAAATTGTGAGTTTGCGGCTCCCGCAAAAACCACGACTCCACACTATGATGTACAGACACATCACTCGAAACAAACCCGGGTCGTTCAGCCGCCAAGGCCCGACTGGATGCCGTATTCCTCGAGTACGAAGGGAAGACCCAGGGATCTTTCCTGTGGGCCTAGAATCGCACTCAAGCTGCGTCCTCAAGTAAATTTACGGTGTCAGCAACACGAAGAAAAATCCTAGCGGACGCGCCGGGTGCCCCTTTTAAGTTTAATTTCGACTCGTTAAGTCCTCCACGGCCCATTCGCAATGATCACCTTGCCTAGTTCGAGTCAAAGGCCTCGAATTCGTGTAGGCCAGAACTGTTTTTGCCGGAGAAGCAATTAATTGGCCCTGATCTTTCAGGAGAGCCAAGCGACTAAGCCATACCCTTATGCGAAAAAAGCAACGCAGGGCGCATTTGCCACTCGATACTCGAGTACATCTCACACAGGGTACACGCCCTTTAGATCAAGTATTTGACTACTCAGTCGTGTTATCCAGAAACAAGCTTTGAGCGCTTACTCGACTATTCTCAGTCGAAAAAACATTCGGGGGCTACTGACGTGGGGATGACTTCCAGACCTATCGGATGGGCCTACCTGGTGAAAGTATAAGGATGCCGCCTAGAGGGGGGGTGAATAGGCGCTTTAAAATAATTAGGGTTTAGGCTTGAGTAAATGCGGAATAAAACTAGCGTTTAATTTATCAAGCACAAAACCTATGCAAGCTAGGTTTACCTATGTGCACCAACAACTTATGCTAGGCATGATATACAACTATGAGATAGCAAGATAGATGACTTCAAGCACGATGACTATCACAAAGGTAAATACATAAGTAACGAGGTAGAGTATAGAGATAACCGAAGCACAAGGAGACACCGGTGTGATTACCGAAGTTCCTTCCCAAGGGAAGTACGTCTTCGTTGGAGAAGTGGGGAGCCACCTAGGCGCTTCTCAATAGCACGGATGTGCACACCTTATTCTCCTTGAGCTTCTCCGGTGAGGGAGATGCTCGTTTCCACTATGAGGTCGACTTGAAGGCGTTGACCAAACCTTACACGAGGTTGAGGCTATCTCCACAACTCAATTGGAGGCTCTTAACGAAGCTTCTTGCAACAAGGTGGAAGCCCCAAGCACTAACCGTCTAGGGTGCTCAATACACCCAAGAGGAACAATCTCTCCGGTGACCAAGCACCCAAGAGTAACAAGCTCACGAACTTCTCTTTGACGAATCTTGTGGGGAACTCAAAACGATGCACCTAATGCAATGGCAAGAACACACAAAGTGGTAAAGAACCTCTCTCCCAAATCCCACCAAAGCAACTAATGCTATGGAGGGAGTAAGGAGGAAGAACAAGGAAAACAACAAATGAATCCCTAGATCTAGATCCAATAGATTCCCCTCACAAAGAGGAGAGATTGATTGGTGAAGTGGTTGTCGAGACATCGTAGTAGTTTTCATAGACGGGGGTGCCATGAGACTACGGTAGAGACGTGGGGTAACGGGATCGCGTGGTAGACAGTAAACACAGGATTTACCCAGGTTCGGTACGTCGCGACAGTACGACGTGCCTACTCCTGCACTTCTTACTAATCAGGACTAAAGCCTGGAAACAGGATTACAATGTGAGGTTTTGGATCTAGCTACTCGCAGAGGATCAACTTCTCGGCGAGTTTGTCTATATCTTCTCTGTTATTCGTTGGTTTGTTTATCTCCCGTCCGGCTTTATATAACAGCCGGATTAGGGCTTATAGAATAGGAAACCTAGAAGACTACGGTAACAATAACTTGGAAAGTAAGGAATCCGTCTTCTCCTCCAAGCCAGATCACATGGGCCGTGATCCGGGTTCTTCTAGAATCCGGCTTCTGTGCGTCAGGTTACTGGGCCGCCCAATGGACCACAGCCCACTACCACTTGGGCCACCCTGGTAACCAGGCACTTTCACTACCATCTTATATACCCCTATACGGTATATATCCGACAGTAGCCCCCAAGAAGGATTAAAACTCTGATTTGCCGTCTTCCGCCAAATGTGCTTTGTCCGAGAATTTTCAATCAGCAGTCTTGATTCTTCTTATTCTTCTTCTTTTGAAAGAGATGGTAACGTGAAACTCGGAATCCTGAAAATCCGGCTTTTCTCTCACGATCCTTCGTGGAGAAGGAACTTCTTACGTCAGCGCACTTAATCATGCTGACGTAAGGGACGTTTGGGTTTTACTCGGAAAACCCAGAAACATATCTCTGACAGATTCTCGCGGGAAACGAGGAGATAACCATCATTACCCTGTCGTTTCCATTTCCCGGATTTTCCGGAGAGTGACACGCGTTGATCATCCAATGGTCAAAATAGCCGTTGGCACGTATCTTGACGGATTTCTGGCTATAAATAGCCGTCTTCGTCCTCGTCAAAAACCTTCCGCACTCTCATTGTCACGCCATTGCTGCGCACAAGCTCCCGAGCGAAGAACCATCCCGAGCGCACGAATGCACCCAGAGCACACGAACGCAATCGCGCCGCCACCAAATGGCAACCTCACCGTCTTCTCCCACTCGCTCCGCCGCGCTCACCGTCGACGACATAATCAATGATCTGGATCCGCAGCTCGGGTCCCCAAAGCACGCCGGCGACGAGCCGGAAAAGACCGCGGCCTCTGCGGCGGGCGGAGAGGATCTTTCCGCCGCCGCGAACGCTGCGGGCTCAAGCTCCGCACCCTCCCCGCCGTTTGCACCCGAAACGGCGAAGGACAAGATCCAGCTCCTCGGCGACGAGCTCGCCGCTGCGGAAGCCGCCGCCGGAGCGGAGAAAGAGGTGGAAACTGCAGGCAGTTGGATTGCCTGCAGCATTCCGCCAGCTCTCCTTCCAAACCTGGAAAAGGAGGGCCTGATCCTCAAAGGGAAATGACGGCTCCCTGAAGACGAAACGAGCCAATGCCGAGAGACGGCGAAAGGGTTCTTCTTTCTTCCCACCTCCTGAGAGGTATGGGGCTTCCGCCTTCCGCTTTCTTCCTCCAAATCCTCTCCCACTACAACATCCAACCCCATAACCTGCCACCCAACTCCATTCTTTATATGGCCGGGTTCCAGGCCCTATTCGAGGGTTACTTAGGTTTAGAGCCTAGGTTAGATTTCTGGATGTATTGTTTCGGGGTTAAGCGGAACTCCTCGGAGGGCGCACTCCCGACTTGCGGGACCATCTCCTTTACTCTTCGGAGGTTTAGGGAAGATTGGTTCCCCAAGATCAAGACATCAGAATCCGTCAAATTTTGGACGGGTTCTTTCTTCTACCATCCCGATGTGCCTTTCCCAAAAAAGGCCATCGGGGTTCCACCTTTCTCCAACACTGCTGCCATTCCCCAAGACAATTGGGGAACGGAAGCCGTCCAGGTTCTGCCGCCTGATCTTCTGAGGATCAAGCGGCGCATCGCCAAGCTCACCTCCTCTGATCCACCTCTAACTGGCATGGACACGGTCCTTTGCTGGTTAAATAGGCGGATCCAGCCGTTGGCCAATCACGGTGGCCGCCTCTTGTGCGAATACACGGGAGCCAACGACCCAATGCGGACATCCATCAAGGATTGGTCTCCAAGGAATCTTCGACGGCGCACAAACCAGTTGGTCGCTTTCCGCGACCAATACGAAGCGAGTCGGCCGATGTACACGGCCGACAATCCGGCTCCCAAGGTATTTTTCCGTCATTTGGGTATAGTTTTAACATTCTTTCTCGGATTTTCTTGCTTCTGACTCTGATTTGTTTTTTCGACAGTTCGCTGAACTTCCAGACTCGGAGTTAGCCTCCGAAGCTGAGCTGGATGCCTTGCGTACTGCCACTACTGGTGGGCGCAAGCGCAAGAAGATTTCTTCCTCTGAGGAAGTTATCGACCTTGACGGGATCCCCGTCGCCACTTCCAGGTTCTTTTCTTCTAGGTTCTTTTCTTACATGGAAATTTTTCTTCCATCTTCGGAGTTTTAACTTTTCCGGGTTTTTGTTTTCAGCCTGCCCCCCTCCAACCTAAAGCCGAAGAAGCTGAAGAAACACAAAGTTGTTTCCAGCCGAGGCAGCCAACATTCTCCCGTCATCGCCCCAGATACACCATCCACAATGGCGGAAGAGCACGCTGCAGCCCCCACCACCAAGCCACTAGAGCCCAGCCAGCCTGTTGTGTCGAACACGGACACGAGGGAAAGGGCGGCTCCAGAGGTGGGAAAACCTTCTCGGACATTCGACGAGGAGATTCCCACCTTTGACAAGGAATTCAAGATTATCAATGACGGCCTAAGCGCGGCCGGAACCCTTTTTGCGGAATACGCAAAAGGGTTCAATGAAAACTTGGCGGGTTTGCAACGAATGAGCCAGGTATGTAACTCTAGCCCCCAAGCATTAAACAAAATGTATTCTTTTTTTCTTTAATGTTTTTAGTAACCATTCTTTTCCTTGCTATGTTTCAGCAAACCGCCGAAGCCATTAACATGGAAGTTTTCAACAAACTCTCCATCAAGAATAAAGAGGTTAGAAATCTTCTTTCTATTCTTGAGGAGAGAGAGGCGGAGCTGGCATCGTCTCAGCTCGCTTTGTCGGAAACAGCACGTAAACATTTTTCCTCTGAAGTTTTCGATTCAATTTTTTGTCTAAGTACTTATTCCGGAAATTTTCTAAACTCGGAATTTTCCTTGCTTTCCAGCTGCTTTGGCTAAGGCCAAGCAGATAGCTGAAGATGCCGGCAATGCCGAGAATCTCCGAAAGGAGAATTTGGATCTTCACAAGAATCTTGTGAAGGCTCAAAAGGATCTGGAGGCCAGCAATTTGGCCCTTGGAGTTGCCAATTCCAAGGCTTCCGAGCAGGCGGAGAAGGATAAATCCACCATTCAGGATTTAGAAAATGTTCTGAACCTTCGCCTGGAGGAAGTCTCCGAGATCGACAAGCTTATCGGTAACTTTCCGATACCTTTACCATTTTTCCATATCTTGCTTTTCTTCTCTGTTTTTCACCTAACCCTTTTGGTTGTTTTGTTGGAAAAACAGGAGATACCCCAGATGGCACTCGGCTTGAAGGAATCCGAGCCTTTGGGAAGACATGGACTTCAATCCGGGCTGCTGGAATGCAGCTGGTCAATAAGTTCCTTCCCGCAAGGACTGGGGAGTTCTCGGAGGTTGAAAAACTTCCGGGAGCCATCATGGAGGTGGCGGAATCCAGGGATTCCATCCTGTGTTCCGCTGCACGGGGTGGTGTGCGCATGGCACTCGGCCTTATGCGCATGCACTACCCTGGTGCTAAATCTTGGCGCGTGGCGTCCGATGTCCCTCAAGGATACACGGATACTCAGCGAAATACCATCTTTGATGAAATCAAAGGCCACGCCACCCAGATTGCCTCCATGGTAAATATCTCCGTCAATTATCCAGGAGAGGAGATCCCTCCAATCCCCGAGGACAACAGCAGCGAGGAGGAGTCGGATGCTTGAAGGGCTACCTTGAACCTGGATAGCGGAAGTAGACAATAGGAGCATTACTGTTCTTACAATGTAATCCAAAATGTAATGTTATGAATGAAAACTCCGCCTTTTGCAATCTTAATTATGAAATTCTTTGCAAAGTTTTCGGATTTTATTATTCCTTTAACTTCTAAGTTCTCTGGCATATGTGTTTTGACTGTCCTTAGTGTTTGAAATGGCTCGATAGCATTATGAATCGTTATGTCGAGTAACTGGGTATAACCAATCAGTTAAAACTCAGAAACATGGATCATACTAAAGGCATTTTTACTAACTAGCTCCAGTGACCCAACATATAAGCAATCAGAAAATGCTTAGAAAAGCAAGGAATTTTAAATGAAACTTGGGCACGCAGGCAATTCAAGTTTCCTTTAGCCATTAGCATGCTGAAAAATCATTCAGTTTCTTAACGCCGAGTACGCAGGCACAATTCGGGTTAACATTGAGTATTTTGTAAGATCATTGGGAAATAGATAAGGTGGAAGCATGCTTTGTACTGAAAAAACATGGATACCAAAATTCCGACAACTTTATTTCATGATCTCAAAAGATGTTTACATAGAAATTGATCTAAGTACGGAAGAGACATAACTGCTAGATATTCCAATGCTTTTGCTATCCACTTGACTTTGTCGGATTTCTTCAGCAACTTGTAGAGTGGTAGGGTTTTATCCTCCAGCCTACTAATAAATCTGCTGACGGCAGCGGCGGAACTGTCAATCTTTGGACATCTTTTACGCACGTAGGCTTCGAGATGTTCAAGATGGCTTTTATCTTTTCCGGGTTAACTTCTATTCCTCTATGTGAAACGATAAAACCCAGAAGTTTTCCTGAGGGAACCCTGAATACACACTTAGATGGATTTAACTTCATCTTGTAAGTGCGCAAGTTTTCGAAAGTTTCTCGCAGATCTTCAAGGAGTGTATCTTTTTCCTTGGTTACGACAACACTGTCGTCCACATAAACATGGACGTTTTTGCCAATCTGACTATGCAAGCAACGTTGCATGCAACGCTGGTAGGTTGCACCTGCGTTCTTCAGGCCAAATGGCATGGTTACGTAATAATACGTCCCGTACGGGGTTATAAAAGAAGTCTTAATTTGATCTTCCTTTTTCATGCGTATTTGGTGGTACCCGGAGTATGCATCCAAAAAGCACAAAAGCTCAGAGCCTGCAGTGGCATCTATTATTTGATCGATTCGCGGTAACGCAAACCTATCTTTTGGACACAATTTGTTCAAGCCTGTGTAATCTATACACATTCTAAGAGCAGTAGTGTCTTTCTTCGGTACTAATACCGGATTTGCGGACCATTCAGTACCTGGATGAAATCCGCTGCTAAAATCCGGATAATTTCCTTGCCAATAGCCTTCCGTCTTCTTCCATCAAATCGACGGAGACCTTGTTTAACGGGTTTTGATCCTGGAATCACCTTGAGTTGGTGCTCAGCAAGTTCCCTGGGTACGCCTGGCATGTCAGCTGGACACCAGGCAAAAATATCCCAGTTCTCACGGAGGAACTTGATGAGCTCGCCTTCCTATTTGTCGGTCATCCCAGTCCCTACAACGACGAATTTTGTCGGATCTTTGGGATCTAGGATTACCTGTCTTGTATTCTCGGACGCCTTGAAGCTGTCTGTTGGCTTCCGGGTTTCTTTTCCTGCCGGCATTTCTGTCGGCGATACCTCCTTGGCCAATTCCTTCAGTTCTTCCTTTGCTATGACTCTTTGAGCGCAAAGGGCGTTTTCTTTCTCCAACTCATTTGCTAGCTTAAAATCACCAGCTATGGTGATTACTCCTCCTTTGGGTCCTGGCATCTTCAGCTTGTTATAAATATAACAGGATCTTGCCATGAATTTGGCGAAAGCTGGATGTCCGAGTATTGCGTGATACACGCTTTCGAACGGCACTACTTCGAAGGATACTTTTTCCTGCCGGAACTGATCTTTATCTCCGAAGGTGACATCTAGGGAAATTTCTCCTAGGGATCGTGCTTGTCTGCCAGGAAGCGTATGTTGCTGTGATTGAGCTGGGACTCGGAAATCTTCAGATGCTTCAGTGTATCCAAGTACATTATGTTAATGCTGGATCCTCCATCCATCAGCACTCTTCTTAGCCTAGTGTTCTGGACAATAGGGCTTACGACAAGAGCTTGTGTGCCGGGTTCCGGGATATTCCCGGGATGATCAGACTGATCCGAGGTAATTGGTGTGTTGGAGTACTTCAAGAATTTCGGGGTTGCCGGAACAACCGCGTTTATTTCTCGAAGTGTTCTTTTGGCCACCTTTGCTGACGGAGTTGCTAGAAATGTTAGCATTGCTTCTCCATCAACTCTCGGAAATTTGGGTTCGCCCTTTCGCTGTTGTTCCTGTATTTTTTCATCAGTGTCCGATTCACTGTCTTCTTTGTCAGCTTCTGGCTTTTGTTTGGCGGGTTTCCTTTTGGAACCCTTCCCCTTATTTCCGGATCCTGCACTGCCTTTCATGTGCTTATTCAGCCGGCATTGTGCGTTTGTATGGGTGGGTTTCCCAAATTGTGAATGGTGGACACAAGGTTCCGACTTAATCCTCTCCCACTCCTCTGGAGTGTAATTGATTGGATCTGGGCTGCGTCCTTTCCACTTATTCCCTTTTTCGCTTCCAAAGGCTATGTTGACTTCCTTGGGTTTTGTCGTTGTTTCTGGAGTTCCTTTTTTGTCAGAACGAGGAGTTTTCTTAGCAAGTATCAGTGTATCGATATTGCCTCCTCTTGCTCTGATGTCGTCTTCGGCTGCAGCGTGCTCGTTGGCGGTTGTAAGCATAGATCCGAGATCTTTGTGCTGCTTGGAACCAACCATGAACGGTACAAGTCCGGGTTTTAGGCCATTGACGGAAGCATGCATTGCTTGTACGTCAGTTACTCCAGAACAACTATTATTCATTGTTGTCCATCTGGAGATGAAATCCACGTATGGTTCATCCTCGAATTGGGTGCAACGGTTCAGCTGGTTGATGTTGTTCGGGCGTTTGTATGTTCCCCGGAAATGCTGAGTAAATACTCTAGCCATATCATCCCAGCTGTCGACAGTTCTTGATGGTAATCCATTGATCCAATCTCTGGCTCCATCCAGTAACATTAGGGGAAGAAACTTGACAGCTTCCAGGTCTGTCCCATTATTGATTTGGACGGCTGTATAATAGTCTGAGAGCCAGGTGTCCGGGTTTATTCTACCGGTATATTTTTGGTAGGTTGGACCAACTTTGGCGAAGCCAGAATGCAGGGTTATCCTTCGGATCCTGTCAGTGAAACAGTTAGGAACAAAGTATAGATCATCCTTTTCCGCTCTATCAATGTGTGCGGAATATCTTCCGGCTGAATGGACAGAAGGGGATCTACTCCTTTCTTTTCCATTGTTGCGCGGGCGCGCTTTTCCGGGATTGTACCTATCTCTTCCATGATCACGTCCTTTTGGATTAGGCGGAGTCCTGCTCCTGTGCCTTTCTTTATCCTTAGGGGGTGTCCGGGATCTCTCACGCCTGTGAGGTGTATCGTATCTTCCGGCTTTCTCAGCTGGGTTTCTCGGAGGTGGCATTATTTTGCCGTCATTCCGGTATTTTTCTTCCCGGTCGTGGGGTTTAAGTCCACCTTTCGGGGGATGGGATCTGGTTCGGGACGCTTCATCCCTATTGTCGGGGTTTTTCTTGTCTTTTCTCGGATCCTCTTTTTTATCCTTTGAATTGTCTGAATCTCCAGGTTCCTCTGGTCCAGGTGCTCCAGCGGCGCAAGTAGCTGTTTTGCATAGGGCGGAGTTATCCTGCAGTCTTCCTGATCGCTCTTGGGCCCGCTGTTGTTGTTGCAATGCTTTTCCTAGGAAAGCATACACCCCTTAAAGTTTTTCACCATTGGAGTACAGATCATTGTTCAGGATGGCGAATGCTGCTTCCGCGTTTTCTGCTGCGGTTTTATAAATTGGTTCGCCTCTGGCATCTTTGCCGTTTACCTGCTTTTGCCAAGATGGGTTGTGAAACCTTTCTTTTGGCGGCAGTACTTCCGGTCTTACGATTCCGGGTAACCTTGTAGGTTTAATGCCAGATCTATTCTTTCTCTCGTACTCCTCTATTTCTTCCTTCATGAGCTTAATATCATCCTGGGTTTTTTGGAGGTGTTGCCGAGATCTGAGTAGATGTTGCTGTTGCCTTTGGAAAGCTTGCCTCCTGGCTTCCAGCATCTCAGGGGGTTCATTTGCTCCCACTGGCGTTTGCAACATCTCTTGCTCTTCCTGTTCCGCCATTGGCGGAACAAGGATTTCTTTGATTTTCTTCTCCGCAGTTTTTGTTCCGCTAGCATCTCCTACTTCCAGGTTTTCATCAGCTTGATCAGCTGATTTTTTCTTCCGGATTTTGTATTGGAGTTTCTTAGCAGCACGATGCTTTTTCTTGGAAGAGGGAGGTTTTTTGACAGGCTCATCCTCTGTCAATTCCTTAACATTGGGAAATACCGGAGAAGTTTCTCCGTCTTCTCTCTCTTCCTCTGGCGGAGGGGTTTTAGGGATTTCCTGGCTGCCGGCATCCGTGGTATCAGCTGGTTTTTCCATTAGCACTTCATGGAATCCCTCTTGAAAAGATTTAACTTTCCTTTCGAAGGCGTCCGCGTTTTCGTCTTCGGAATCAAAATCCTCTGATCCGGTTTCCGACTCTAATCTCGCCTCAATGGCGGCTAGCACGGATTCTGCTTCCGAGTTCATCGTCTCGTTGACGGATGTCGGATCTTCCACCCGTATGACGGGTGTCGGGCCTTCCGTTGCTGTGACGGGTGTGTTTTTGTCTGCCTCTTGCACGGGGTTTACATCATCCGTGTTTTCGGCGACTTCGGACTGCACCATGCCGATAAAGTGTGTGTCACTTTTTTGTCAGCGATCTGAGCAGAATCCGGCATCATAGTCATCCTCGACTGGGTATAGGGCGGGTGGGATAAATTTGCTTCCACCGCAAAACCCCATTGCTTCTGCAGTTAGTCCGATAAAGATGTTAGCAGATCCTATCGGTAACACGCAGGCACTTACCAGGTGGTTTTGCGCCGGTATGTAGGATCCGTTGTCGAGGAAGCGTCCGACATCATCATTGAATTCCAAGCTTCCGACAGTGATTGATCTTCCGATTCCGCCAAGTATCCCAGATCGGAACTTCACGCCTGACGTCGTTTGCCCCACGGTGGGCGCCAACTGTCGAGACATCGTAGTAGTTTTCATAGACGGGGGTGCCATGAGACTACGGTAGAGACGTGGGGTAACGGGATCGCGTGGTAGACAGTAAACACAGGATTTACCCAGGTTCGGTACGTCGCGACAGTACGACGTGCCTACTCCTGCACTTCTCACTAATCACGACTAAAGCCTGGAAACAGGATTACAATGTGAGGTTTTGGATCTAGCTACTCGCAGAGGATCAACTTCTCGGTGAGTTGGTCTATATCTTCTCTGTTATTCGTTGGTTTGTTTATCTCCCGTCCGGCTTTATATAACAGCCGGATTAGGGCTTATAGAATAGGAAACCTAGAAGACTACGGTAACAATAACTTGGAAAGTAAGGAATCCGTCTTCTCCTCCAAGCCAGATCACATGGGCCATGATCCGGGTTCTTCTAGAATCCGGCTTCTGTGCGTCAGGTTACTGGGCCGCCCAATGGACCACAGCCCACTACCACTTGGGCCACCCTGGTAACCAGGCACTTTCACTACCATCTTATATACCCCTATACGGTATATATCCGACAGTGGTAGATCTAGATCTCCTCTCTCTTTTCCCTCAAGTGGAAGCAAGAATCATTGGAGGGATTGAGAGATAGCAAGCTTTTGGAGGTCAACAATGGCGGTAAAACTTGCCCAAAAGGTTAGGGAACCATTGGGGAAGAAGACCCCTTAAATAGGTCACACAAATATCCAACCGTTGGAGGAAAAATCGCGCAGGGGCGGAACCTCCGGTGAAACCACCGGAACCTCCCCCCCCCCCCCCGGACGAGTTAGGACACCAAAATGGCTGAAAAAATGACCCAACCACCGGAGCCTCCGGTGGTTTCACCGGAGGCTCCGCCAACATCATCCCGAAGGGGCTTCCGGCGGAGCCACCACCGGAGCCTCCGGTGATGAAAAAAAAAACTGCAGAACACCCTATATGAAAACGGTCGTAACTTTTGCATCCGGACTCCGTTTTCGATGTTCTTGGGCTCGTTGAAATCGCAACGATGAGCACTACAAGAATATGCAGAGAAACATCATAGTCCAAAATGGGAATATAAAACCAAATTATGAAAGGTTTGGCCTATCAATAAAGGACAACTGGTAGAAACCTCCAACAACAAAAATGCGATAAGTTTTTCATACGAAATCCATTTTTGATGAACTTGAGCTTGACATGAAGAACATGACAAGCTCTAAAAACTTACATGGAGAAAACCCAAATAAGAACCAAGAAGGATGATGCCAAGTATGCAAAGGTTTGAGCTCTCTACGATAGATACGATCAAGATATGCATTCAAGAGCCCCTCTTGATAGTACGGTTATCTATCCTATAATCCGGTCTCCCAACTAGAATAATGAGACCGGTAAAATATAAAACCTATCTAAGTCATACCTTTTCTTGCGCAATCCAATTGAGCTAGATGATGACGATCTTGACTCTCTCAAGTTGGATCTTCTTTCTTGACCGTGCTTGCTAGCACATGCTCCGCTTGATGAAGACTTGCAAGTTGCTCCCCCATACACCATTATGGGAGAGACCCTTAATGGCAAATCTTCACGAGGCAACAAACTCCAAAAGGGTGGCAAGCATCAAGCATAGGATTTCTTCTAGATGCTTCACTTGAGCTTCCACGTCAATCTAGGTGACGAACACCGCTTGACGATGATATAGACAATGGGCAATATGAAATCTTTCTCTTTGTTCATGCCCATGGAAAGATACCTAACCACACATAGAGATGCCACACACACATGTATGGGTTAGATCACAAAGCTACATTGACAATTGCTTACCATACCATGAGATACACGATCCCACTTGGTACATCGTGTAGCTTTGTGTGTTGATCACTAGCTTGATCAACCTTGTATCTTTTCTTCTCACTTCAAATGATGATGTCTTGAAGATAACCATGAAGGATAACCTAATACTTTTCTTCAAGACACACTAGAAATAAGCTCAACTCAAACCATGACCATTCTTCATGTAAATCCTTGAATATACATGAACTCCATTATTTCCTATGGACAAGATCTACAAGGATAACTTAATGCAAACATTAGTCCATAAGGATTGTCATTAATTACGAAAACCACATATGGGGCACCATGCACTTTCAATCTCCCCCATTTTGGTAATTGATGACAATCTCTTTTTACGAGGGTTTATATGATGAATTAAGAAACCATGGAAAACAAAGAGCAAGGATGCAATATCATGGAAGGCAAATGCTTAAGAACGAAACTAAAGCATAGAACCAAATTCCCTTAAACCCTCTAAACTTCTCCCACATTGGCATCTATTGCCGAAATGGGAAAAAATATTAGAAGGCCAATACAATAAGAGCTCCCCCATAGTGTATGCATTCCTCATGATATGAGTGAAATCAAGAGCATATATCCAACTGGGAATAGATGGAGGGAGATCAAACTATATTGAGGATCCAAAGATTTACAAGCAAAGTCAAATTGAAGGATATCTCTAATATATAATTTTTGTTAACGACCGGTACGTGGTACGTTGTACGTCCGCTTCCACCTTCCCGATCGCTAAAAAACCCGGAGATAAAAACGCACCCACGTAAGCAGGAGTCCGATCGGTAAAATAAACAGCCCTACATGATCGGTGAAAAAACAAGTCCCTCCTTCATCCTGTATGCAACCCCTCCCCTCGCTGCTATCCCTGTCTACCTCGAGCGGCCGTCCGTCGGCCCCAAACTCTCCGGCAGAGGTGGCCTTCCTCGCAGCTCAGCCGGCAGAATTGAATCTGCTCCGCCGAAATTGATTTTTCCGGACGTCAGCGAGGAGGAAGAACAAGCACGCCTGGCCACCATCGTTCTACCTCAATTTCCCACACCAGCCACCAAGAGTCCAAGACCGTACCTGTATGCCGATCGTGGCTCAGGAAGGGATCATGATGGGGTCAATTTGGGCCCGATCTGGCTCCGGCAGACAACAAGCCACGCCCATGCCACACCCTGGATACCCATACACCAGGTGAACATCGGGACTCGCAAAGGAGATGTGGCCTGCAACCAACGGAAGTAAAGGAACCTACATGAGTGCCGCAAGATCAAATGTTGCCCTCAATTTAAAAATGTGAACTGCAGTGCTACCACCGGCGGTATGTGTGTTGCCTCGTGAAGCCGCCCCAACCGTGTTTTGCATCCTTTATCTTGCTGCTCGATGAAGCTGCTCGTGCTGTTAGCTTTGGTTGCCGCGGATTACCTATCTATACTTTGTTCAAAAAAAAAACCTATCTAAACCTATTATCCATGATTCCATGAAGTATCGGTAAAAATGTTGCTTATGTTGTTTGTACCAAGGTCAAAGACCCGGCTTAGGATATAAATTTGATTTATAATGTTCTGGATATGTATGTATAGTATGTCAGTATAAATTATTGAGTAATGTTCTATTGTCCTTTTTAACTCAAAATCTTGGTGTTCAGTCAGTCTGAATTTGGAAGTTTTATTTAGCCTATGATAGCCTCTATTTTCCTCTCCAAATTAACATTCTTGAGCTTCCGCCGTTGATCCTACAACTGGGTAATGACTTGGAAAGTTGGGATATTTAATTGTCATCTCATACTTCTATCTAATTTTGGATCTTGGTAAGAGCATCAAATATGCTTCTAACAGCTGGATGAGAAATTAATTTTAATTTGCAGGCAGCCGCAAGATGTTTTAGTCCACTATTTGCAGATAAACAATATTTCAGGCTACTCCTTGGCCTATTAGGTAAATAATTATCACCCTAATCAACAATTGATTAAATATCACATGGGATAGTAAGTAGGGACATTGTCGCTCAAAAATATTTAAAATTATTTTCCACAACTACTCTTACTACAACACAATTTATGGGAAAATCGCTACGGAGTAAACTCCGGTTACCACCAAGCAGAGTTCGACGACATTTGTACTATGTCGAACGACTGTGAGGAGGATGTGTCTTACGCCTTTGACCACCATCTACCAAAATGCCCGCGAAAACGATGGCGTCCAAAAACACCTAAAAAGAGTTGCACACTACAAAGTAAAGTGAGATACAACATGTGCGGGGCATAAAAATCAGCGTAAAAAATAACAAAAATATGGAGAAGGACATCTAGCATCAAACATGCTTTCCTCGACCCGCTGACTCCTCTAACGAAGCGTGCAATGATTTTCTCGGCCTACCCAAACCTGGTTTATGAGAACTTCCGTAGCGAAGCACGGGTATTGTGCTAGTACTTTCATAAAGAAGCAACCAACCAAAGGATCCGAAAAACCGATTGACCAAAATCAATATTATGATAAGATCAACCAAGTGTTCTAGAAAATCAAGAGGGAACTCCCCAAGGTACATGCACAATGTTAGATTTGAATTACTATATGATGTGCACAACATGAAATCATCACTCCCTTCTAGATAATTTTGAACACAAACAAGAGCAAGAGAATATATTGGAATTGAAGCAAAGAAATTGGCAAACAAACAAGAGTTGAGCAATTAAGATCAAGAAGCGACAAGTAAAGATTTACTCAACCGAAATAGATGAGTGTGACAAGGAAAGACATTTGTAGGAGACTAATAGGATGAGCAAAGCTTCATCATAGTCTTTAAATATGTGAGGCACATAGTGCATATCATGTCTTTCCCATACACACAAACCAACAAATGATAAAACACATAGGTCCACAAGCTTTATAACATGCAAAAGGAATACCAAAAGAAAAGCAAAGCTTCTACCTTTTAGGAACCACCAAGTAATATAAAGCAATAAAACATGGTCACTAAAGAAATAGAATATCAATTAAAGATGTAACTATTATCGTGTGTATAAGTTTCTAAGTGGACACCAATCACAAAGATATATATCCACAAATAAATATGCACACACAAAAATAGGTACAAGGGTGAAGAACATGATACCCAAGATAGGTTCATAAATATACCAATAAGATTTTTACTTGAAAGCAAAGCACTAGGCTTAGTTTAATATTAAGGGGATATAAATGGACAAACAATAAACTCATCAACGCATCACAAATATCACAAGGGAAAAGTGACAGTTGGAATGATTCGAGAAAGGTAACGCATATCACAAAAGATTCAAATGTTTTTTTTTTGAGAATTCATCAATATTGCATATGAGAGACTTCAAGTAGAAGTTACTAGATTAATATACTTGGGATTGGTGAATCATGAAAATGATTATAAATATCCCCTTAGTATGTAATCATCCCGGCTTACTCATAGTTGCAATAAAGATGTTTTTGATAAGACATTTGCAAGAGCCAAATGAAATGCAACAATTGGAATTCATGCGAAGATACAACCTACACAAGGTTTAAAGCTAGAAATGTATGCATGGAATAGATACTTGTTACCGAGACGGCATTGGTGATGAAGACGTTGCGAGTTTGATAATCATCGTAGCTTGACTCCTATGATATGATGGTGAGAACACCTTCCTTATTAATGGAGCAAGCAACCAATGTATCTACATTGTACCTAAAAACAAAAATCAAGTACAAAATGGTCCCCAAACTTATTGGGTCCAAAGTAGTTAGAACAACTACAATACATAGGACAAACTTCACATAAATATGTGCATATTAATATGAATTTGAATTTTATGCACATCTTAGCCATTTAGGATTTGATGGAGTTTATCCTATATATTGGATCAACGAAAGTAAGCATGTCAAAGGATATACATAGTAAATATACATGCACAAAACTTTCAAGAACCAAACAAGATACAAATTGGACAAAATACCAATTAAAACAAAGAAGGCACTCACAAGAGATAAAATCAAACGAAGTGTCCAAATTATATCAAAACCCCAAATCACCACATGATTTAGGAAATCAAATAGAGAAGATAACAAAAACAACATCAAAGAATAAACAAACCCTCTACACTTTTCATGATGGCACACAAAGTAGCAAGACGAAAAATGTTCGTCTTTCAAAGAGACAAGTCATTGGAATAAAATACCAATTTCAAGACAACAAGTGTTCAAACACATATAGGATAGTTCTTCCAATAATAGTGCATTAATTGTGATATTGAAGTTGAATACAAGATGCACACAATGGAATCATTACTCTCCATACATATTGTTCAAACACTAGTCAAGCTCAAGAAAAGCAATAAGATGCAATACCAATTAAAGAATTGTGTTCTACTCAATGTAGGATAGTTTCCCCAAGAAATGCAACACAAAGAAGTATGACTTTGAATGAGAGTGCACACGAATGGGATCATTGCTTTTCCTAACTCAATAAAGCATAAAACAAATTTTGAGTAGAGCAAGGAAGACACAAAGGAGTTTGAACCAAACAAATCCTTGGCAAGAAACAAGGCAATTTTAGAGCAATGGACAAAGTAAATATGATCAATAAACTTACCACACATTATTATAACTTGTCAAAGACAAGATATGTATGGAGATATTTATCGGTGGTATATTTGTTCACAAAACATAAGCATGTGGTAAAAGATAGGAATGAAACACCATACTTAAATAGAGATTCTTGGTGGCTTCAATAGTCGAATGATCATGCAAATAAATGATTAATATATCAAGAAGAAACCGCTTCCTGAGAAGGTAAATTCTAGTGCTAATTTGTGGAAAACCGCACCAAGAAACTCTCACAAATAAGATACCAAAAGATGAGCAAATAAAATCATTTAGGCAAATTTAAACTTGTTTGAGCACACATGCCACATAGGAACAAGATAATTGAAAATATCAATTCTAGGTGGCAAAACCTTAAATGTTCACATTCTTTAGGCTTGTAATATGCACAAACATATTACTCCCCCATAATGTGATAATCCATATCTTCTTAGCAAGAGGCAAACAAAGACCAACTTGAGATAATTAATAGACATTAGATTTTGAATTTTTCATGAGTATGAGATACCACATAGAGACTAGATATTATTGAAATATCAACACTATGTGGTATTCCTCATGTACACACATTTTGGGATTGTGAAGTGCCAAAGGCATATTAATCTCCAAAAATGGGATAGTCCATTAATCACTCAAAAGAGCCAAATAAGATACACACAAGATGCAATTAGGCTCAAAGCAAACTCATACATACATTTTGTGCGAACCGACAAACACATACTAGATTACTCAAGGATAAGTAAGTAGTAAGCACAAAATATACAAAATACAAGCAAGGTACAAAACCAATACATGCAAAGGGGCAAGCAACTTTCAATGTATATATGTAATGTAATAAATAAAAGTTACCGCAAGAAGGAGCATGGAATATTGGATAGAGACGTGATAATCCAAATGACTTTGCTTAAGGAAAATATACGTTATGAAGATCCCTTAATTCTTCATGATATAGCCAAGTCTCCAATGCCCTCCGGTAACACCTATTGATCAAGTTTGAGCTTGTTGGTCCCCAACCAAGTTGGGTCCTAAGAGGTTAGTCACAATAGGCTTGGCAACCCAAATGGTTCTTTTCTTGACACCACTTTGAGTACCAACATATTTGGCAAACACATTGCCCACATCATCCTTCCGAATGGAATACACATCATCAATTATGATAGGGTTGGATAATGTACTATTAGTGCATGAAGAAGCAAGATGGCCCTTTTCACGACATAAGTAGCAACAACGACTCCTTCCATTCTTCTTAGTTGATTTCTCAACTTGAGAAGCATTAGCTTGAGTCTTCATAGGAAGAGGCCTTTCTTCAACTTGAAGTTGAGATTGAGGTTGAACTTGTGGCCGCTTCCCTTGTTGCTTCTCGCTAAGTTTCTTCTTCTTCAAAGGGCATGATCTAACATGATGCCCTTCAACCTTGCACTTGAAGCAAACAATATTGGCCAAATTCTTGACTTGTTCATGGCCCTTCTTCTTGTCGACCTTGGACTTGTTCTTGTGATTGGAAATAAATCCAAGTGCTCTCTTGTCATTGGGGGGTTTTTGGACACTCAACATATTATCAAGTGTGGACTTCCCTTTATGACACTTCTCCAAGTCTTTCTCCAATGAAGTGACTTGGGCCTTGAGCTCTTTGATTTCCTCTACATGGTTAGTATCAACACAAGAGCTAGAGTAAGTAGATGCATCATTATTAGAGCAACAAGGTAAGGAAAGCAATTCATCATAAGATGTGGGAACATTATGAGAGGATGAATTACTAGGACTAGCACAAGGCAATATAGCATTTAGAGTAGATATTATGCCTTTTTGTCCACATGAGGCTCACAAGATGTTACCTTAGTTAACATAGCCTTATGAGCTAATTTTAGCCTCTCATGGGAGACTAGAAGATCCTTATGAGAGCTTGAGATCCTTTCATGAGTTTCTTCCAGTTTCCCATAATTACTAGTTAGCAAATCAAGTTGACCCCGTAGCTCAACATTCTCCTTTAATGTGGATTCTTCACAAGAAATAGAGTTAGTAGCACAAGCATCAACATTTATAGCTTTGAGGTCATTAGCAAGAGAAAGAGATAATTCATTGTCCCTTCTAAGCTTAGAAACGCTAATAGCATATGTTTCTTCTAGACTATATAGTTTCTCTTCAAGAGAGGATCTAAGGGACCGCTCTTTCTCAAAAGCCTTTTCAAGCTCTTTGTCCTTGATAGAATGACTACCACTATGACTTTCCAAAGTCACGATGATATCCTCCTTTTCATCTAAAAGAGAGTTAGCCTCATCAAGTTGTTCTAGGAGAGCATTCACATTTTCTTTGGTCTCACCAACAAGGCTTGCGAACCATAAGCCTAATTTTTTAGACTCATCATCATCTTCCTTACCAACATCATCATCACTACTATCATCATAATATATATTGGGGTTCAAAGTGAAAGATACCTTTGAATCCTTGGCCATAAGGCAAAATGTGGTAGATGATGATGAATCATTACTTGAGGCACCACTCAAGTCCACATCTTGTTCCATAGAGAGTTGAGTTTCCTTTAAATTGTTAGCCATACAAATACTAGAGGAAACACAATCATTTTTATCATGGGAACAAGATAAAGCAAGCATATCATCATGAGATTTAGTCAAGCAATGATGACATGATATGCAAAGACTATCAACACAAGCATGTAAAACATTTTTGGTGCTAGTTGTGTTTAAGTCCAAAGATGAGACATTGCAATAAGATAGAGATGAAGGATCATCAATAATAATCTCACTATCATTATTGTTAAGCCTATCACTACTCACCATCTCATTAGTTTGTGGCTTACCAAATGTTGGTGAAGTAGAAGAAGTTGAGAACTCATCACGACCGGAGATGGAGGGAGAGCAATTATCCTCAATAATATTGGACACTCCATATTTATCTTGAAGCTTTGTCCATAACTCATGAGCATTCCGAATAGGAAAAAGTGGCTTAATAACTACAAGGCTCACAAGAAGGAAAAACACATTAATAGCAAGAGCATCGAGAGATAAGTTTTTCTCTTCCTCTAAAGTTGGATTTTGAGGATCCTTTGGAGGAGAAAAACCCATCTCTACAATTTGCTCCATGTGTGGGTCCATGACCCGGAAAAAAATGAGCATGCGAAATTTCCAACGATCATAGTTTGTGCCATCGAAATGAAATGTGGGATCGTGCACTAATTAACTAAGCGACATCATTACTCTCAAGGCGGTGAAGCCTAACAATGAGAGCCCTGGCTCTGATACCAATAGAAAGTATAAGGATGCCGCCTAGAGGGGGGTGAATAGGCGCTTTAAAATAATTACGGTTTAGGCTTAAGTAAATGCGGAATAAAACTAGCGTTTAATTTATCAAGCACAAAACCTATGCAAGCTAGGTTTACCTATGTGCACCAACAACTTATGCTAGGCATGATATACAACTATGAGATAGAAAGATAGATGACTTCAAGCACGATGGCTATCACAAAGGTAAATGCATAAGTAACGAGCTAGAGTATAGAGATAACCGAAGCACAAGGAGACACCGGTGTGATTATCGAAGTTCCTTCCCAAGGGAAGTACGTCTTCGTTGGAGAGGTGGGGAGCCACCTAGGCTCTCCTCAATAGCACGGATGTGCACACCTTATTCTCCTTGAGCTTCTCCGGTGAGGGAGATGCTCGTTTCCACTATGAGGTCGACTTGAAGGCGTTGACCAAACCTTACACGAGGTTGAGGCTATCTACACAACTCAATTGGAGGCTCTCAACGAAGCTTCTTGCAACAAGGTGGAAGCCCCAAGCACTAACCGTCTAGGGTGCTCAATACACCCAAGAGGAACAATCTCTCCGGTGACCAAGAACCCAAGAGTAACAAGCTCACGAACTTGTCTTTCACGAATCTCGTGGTGAACTCAAACCGATGCACCTAATGCAATGGCAAGAACACACAAAGTGGTAAAGAACTTCTCTCCCAAATCCCACCAAAGAAAATAATGCTATGGAGGGAGTAAGGAGGAAGAACAAGGAAAACAACAAATGAATCCCTAGATCTAGATCCAATAGATTCCCCTCACAAAGAGGAGGGATTGATTGGTGAAGTGGTAGATCTAGATCTCCTCTCTCTTTTCCCTCAAGTGGAAGCAAGAATCATTGGAGGGATTGAGAGATAGCAAGCTTTTGGAGGTAAACAATGGAGGTCAAACTTGCCCAAAAGGTTAGGGAACCATTGGGGAAGAAGGCCCCTTAAATAGGTCACCCAAATATTCAACCGTTGGAGGAAAAATCGCGCAGGGGCGGAACCTCCGGTGAAACCACCGGAACCTCCGCCCCCTGGACGAGTTAGGACACCAAAATGGCTGAAAAAATGACCCAACCACCGGAGCCTCCGGTGGTTTCACCGGAGGCTCCGCCAACATCATCCCGAAGGGGCTTCCGGCGGAGCCACCACCGGAGCCTCCGGTGGTGGAAAAAAAACTGCAGAACACCCTATATGAAAACGGTCGTAACTTTTGCATCCGGACTCCGTTTTCGATGTTCTTGGGCTCGTTGAAATCGCAATGATGAGCACTAAAAGAATATGCAGAGAAACATCATAGTCCAAAATGGGAATACAAAACCAAATGATGAAAGGTTTGGCCTATCAATAAAGGACAACCGGTAGAAACCTCCAACAACAAAAATGCGATAAGTTTTTCATACGAAATCCATTTTTGATGAACTTGAGCTTGACATGAAGAACATTACAAGGTCTAAAACCTTACATGGAGAAAATCCAAATAAGAACCAAGAAGGATGATGCCAAGTATGCAAAGGTTTGAGCTCTCTATGGTAGATACGATCAAGATATGCATTCAAGAGCCCCTCTTGATAGTACGGTTATCTATCCTATAATCCGGTCTCCCAACTAGCATAATGAGACCGGTAAAATAGAAACCCTATCTAAGTCATACCTTTTCCTTGCGCAATCCAATTGAGCTACATGATGACGATCTTGACTCTCTCAAGTTGGATCTTCTTTCTTGATCGTGCTTGCTAGCACATGCTCCGCTTGATGTAGACTTGCAAGTTGCTCCCCCATACACCATTATGGGAGAGACCCTTAATGGCAAATCTTCACGAGGCCACAAACTCCAAAAGGGTGGCAAGCATCAAGCATAGGATTTCTTCTAGATGCTTCACTTGAGCTTCCACGTCAAGCTACGTGACGAACACCGCTTGACGATGACATAGACAATGGGCAATATGAAATCTTCCTTTTTGTTCATGCCCATGGAAAGATACCTAACCACACATAGAGATGCCACACACACATGTATGGGTTATATCACAAAGCTATATTGACAATTGCTTACCATACCATGAGATACACAATCCCACTTGGTACATCGTGTAGCTTTGTGTGTTGATCACTAGCTTGATCAACCTTGTATCTTTTCTTCTCACTTCAAATGATGATTTCTTGAAGATAACCATGAAGGATAACCTAATACTTTTCTTCAAGACACACTAGAAATAAGCTCAACTCAAACCATGACCATTCTTCATGTAAATCCTTGAATATACATGAACTCCATTATTTCCTATGGACAAGATCTACAAGGATAACTCAATGCAAACATTAGTCCATAAGGATTGTCATTAATTACCAAAACCACATATGGGGCACCATGCACTTTCAATCTCCCCCATTTTGGTAATTGATGACAATCCCTTTTTACGAGGGTTTATATGATGAATTAAGAAACCATGCAAAACAAAGAGCAAGGATGCAATAGCATGGAAGACAAATGTTTAAGAACGAAACTAAAGCATAGAACCAAATTCCCTTAAACCCTCTAAACTTCTCCCACATTGGCATCTATTGCCGAAATGGGAAAAAAGATTAGAAGTCCAATACAATAAGAGCTCCCCCATAGTGTATGCATTCCTCATGATATGAGTGAAATCAAGAGCATATATCCAACTAGGAATAGATGGAGGGAGATCAAACTATATTGAGGATCCAAAGATTTACAAGCGAAGTCAAATTGAAGGATACTTTCATAAAGAAGCAACCAACCAAAGGATCCGAAAAATCGATTGACCAAAATCAATATTATGATAAGATCAACCAAGTGTTCTAGAAAATCAAGAGGGAACTCCCCAAGGTACATGCACAATGTTAGATTTGAATTACTATATGATGTGCACAACATGGAATCATCACTCCCTTCTAGAGTGATGTGTGAGTAGTTCATCCTTGGACTACGGGTCTATATCAATAGATAGATGGTAGTCTCTCCATTTTGTGCTATCATGTTTAGATCTTGTCAGCTGCCATACATGATCAATATCATCGTTATGTAATGCTACATGTTGGGTTTGCTGGGATACGATGAATATTGGTACCATGAGCAAGTTGTTTATTTATCCATATGTCTATGTTGTTTATATCTTGCATGCTCTCCGTTGCTACTAGATGCTTTGGCCATGTAGATGTTTGTGACCCTAAGAGGGAGTATTTATGCTCGATAGTGGATTCATGCCTCCAGAAATCATAGTTCAAGTGACTGAAACGTGCACATCGATGTGCTGTTGCCACTAGGGATAAAATAATGATGCTTAGTATACGTGTCTTTTGCATTGTTTATATTACACACAATACTTCATGCAGTAATCTGTTATTTGTAACTTAATAATGGAAGTGATGCTGATGCTGACCCGACAGTGGATTATTTAGGCATAGATGTGCTGGATAGCAAGTCTATGTACTTTGTTATAATGCCCCGTTAAATCTCATAGTGAACATATTGTCATATATTGCATTGTCATGTCCTTATTATTTGTCAATTGCCCAGCCGTAAATTGTTTATCCAACATGGTAGAAATATTTATGGAGAGAAACCACCAGTGAATTATGGTCGCGGTGCATTTTCCTCATATTGTTAAACCACCTACTGCAATCATATTGTTCTCTACTGTTTTCTGTAATCATCACTGTTTTCTGCACCATACGTTTAATCTCTTTGTTTTCAGCAAGACCGGAGAGATTGACAACATCTATGTTTTGTTGGGGGAAAAGTAGTATGTTTGTTCGTGTGCAGGTTCCACGTCAGTTGCGCCGCTTACAACTTTCGGAAGAACCTCTGTGTCGTTCTGGATGCGACAATATTGGTTAATTTCAATAGAAATCTTACCGGTGTTCTACATCAAACTCTGCGCTTGGAGTAACCTAATGAACAACACGTCCACAAGGCATTAAGCTTTCTAGCGGCTACAGAGGAGGAAGATCGTTGTGCTCGAGAGAGGCCGAACAGGGAACATGAGGCGTAGGTTGGCGTTTTGGCTTCCAAACTTGTCTGCACTCGATTTCGCGAAGGACACGAGTCAATCGTATGGCTATGGATACCACAGGATACCTCAGATGCCGCCACATTGACGCGGTTAGGCCAATCGTATGGCAAAGAAGTACTCCCAAGAGCTTCTTAAATTTGAAAATTCGTATACCCTAACAAACAAAGATCTTTAACGTGGCCAAAAATGTCCATATCAAAATGTGCATCAGAGGGCGAGAGACCACGATGATTATGTCCACGAAATAACCAAGAACGTTTAGGGGCATCATCCAGGATTTGAAAAACCTTAAAGCCATGAGATCCAATAAAAGGAGAAACATCAGAATTATCCATCACCGGAATCGATGAGGCCATCGGTGGGATCTGATCATCCAAAGCCCTAGAAGGGTTTATTGTGCCAAAAACAATTGGATCACTTGAAGGGTTCTTGACACCCGGAGGTTAGGATTTGTAGTTTGAAAATGATGCTATCTCTACTCCTATTTAATTGCCGCAGTTTATATACTCCTCCAACTCATGTTAAGTGTCTCAAAAGGAACGTGATAGATACATCCAACTTAGCGACACCCAATAATACTGAGGGAGTACAAATTCATACTCCCCCCGTCCACGAATAAGCGTACATCTACTTTTACAATTAGTCAAACTTTTTAAAATTTAACCAATTTTATAGAAAATTGTAATGACGTATATGAGATCAAAATGGTATATTTTGAAACTTCATATCAAGACAAATCTGTTGATATTAATTTGGTGTTATAAATGCTAAAACATTTTTCAATAAAGTCAGTCAAAATTCAATAAGTTTGACTGACAAAAAAGAAAAAAGTACACTTATTTGTAGACGAAGGAAGTACAATACTAGTTTGGTCCTCCCTTCGCATCACTTAATTTGGTACTGAGGAAGTTTTTTTTTAACTAAGCAAAAGTTTTGCCTATTTCATTTATTAATAAAGAAGTTTAAGAGGTACAACACACAAAACCATGTAAGACCCCAACACAAAAGCCTACTCTCGCGGCATGATGGCACTCAAAAGTTTCGCCCCCGCAAGCCCCCAAAGGCTGACGCTCCTCTTAATCGAACTAATTAGAAAAGAAGGCATAGAGGCACGATTGTTAAAAACCCTTGTGTTGCGCTCGTGCAATATTTCCCATGCAGCAAGGAGGTGTAAGGAGGAGAGGCCTCTACGACGACTGCCAAGGACACCGGTGATAGAGCACCACCACTCATCCAGTGTAACAAAGTTGGTCCAAAGCGAGGTGTCAAAATCTTCCAATCGGGGCCACTCCTTGAGCCCCTTCCAAATACGGATGGAGTATCTACATTGGAACAAAAGATGCGCCGCGGTTTCCGGATCCCTCTTACAAAGTTGGCACGTGACACAATTTGGCCAACCACGCCTTGCGAGGCGATCCGCCGTCCACACTCTATTTTGAAGAATAAGCCACGCGAAGAGGTTGCGTTTGGGAGTTGCCCAATTCTCCTGTACCGACGGCACCATGAAGGAGCTGGGAGTAGCCTCAAATTGCGCCATATGGAGTATTAAATAGAATGAATACAGTCACAACATTCTAATTAAGGAGTAAAATATGTCAAGACAATATTAAAGGGGGTAAACATTTACTTTATCCGTTTCATATTAGATGGCATTCAAATGGATGTATATAGTATGTCCGTTTGAAAGTCATCTAGTAATATGCAATATGGAACAGAGGGAGTAGAATGTAAAAATTACTCAAGAAAAATTGAAATCGATTCCCACTTATTTGCACCGGCGGTCGACACTAGTTTAAATACTCAAAGTACACCATGCAACCACCAGCACGTTTGGTTGGAGCCCCAAAAATGCAGAGAGCACAGCTACGGCGTCAACTATTTAGGTGCGTACGGTTGATCCCCACAAAGTGGTACGAATGGGCTATCCGGAGAGCCAAGAAGATTTCGAAAGTTGAAATTGGATGGCTCGTCCACGATTAGGAAATGGGGAAAAAACTGGACGGAAGAAAGGGGGAATTTATGTGAGCGTCTTGTATTTTGGTGGCGGGGCGCGCTCAGTCACGCGTATTAATAGTTGGGCAGAGGACAAAAGTTGTGTTAGATCGCGCAATGAATGGCAGGTTGCCCTGTAACTACACCTACCATACACGGGTCCCGGTTCTAGTAGGAGTATGATATACGTACTGTACGAGCCAACTTAAGTTGAACCTGTCTCTCTCGATGCTGTCTGAATTTCTGGTGTTAAATGGTAGACAGAGTGAATGCCAATTTGAGATGAGAAGTAACCGTGTTATGTTAACGCAGGAGTGCCCTTATTGAATTTTTACTTGGAGCAACGGGGCCAGGACGTCTTAATACAAGGTGCCAAACCGGTGCTCACTTAACATGCACGCACCGTAACCTGGCTAATGTGCTACTCGACCGGGAGCCGGAGATGGTGCCTTGATTACCACCAATCCGCCGCTTCTTCCTAACGTCCAACAGGATCCAGGCAAAAGTGCTCATGCATTCTCAGGGAAATTGCCCCTCGGACCTTTTACGAGAGAAGAAGTATTTATATGCACAGCTTAATAAAATAGGCAGCTTTAGTGCAAGCAGGTGTACTTAAAAAGTTGGACTAGGATCTACAGATTCGATAATGATTTCTCTAGACTGGAACGACACTGCTGGAAGGAACCAATCGTGTTTCCGTAGGAGTCGAGCAACGCTTTCTAGTCAAGATCGTCCAGGGAGCATTCCTCCGCTCGAGTTCTCGGACTAAATCTAGCTGCCCCAACTTTGGCCCGCAGCATTGTGTTTGTTTATAGTATAAGAAAAAGGAAGTCCGAGTAAAGGCAAGGTCCCACTTTGTTTTCTTATGCAAAGCGGTTTGTGGCTCATCTCATCATCAAGTTTCTAACATCTTAAGTTATGGTTTTCATTTTGACATGTTTCTCTATGGCATACTATGTCCCCACTCGTTCAACGAATGCCCATATTACTCTCGCGTGCAGTGCGTAGAATATCTATATCTTGGAAAAATTTCAGTTATAATTCTACTCCAATACTGCCGATGGAATACGTCACTCTCTGACATAGTTTACACATCAAATTTACAACAACCCATGTGCAACTATACACAACTCAAAGGCAAGCGATAAATGGTTAGCTTCCAAGGAACTAATATGGTAATGTAGATGAATGGACAATGCAGCGATCGACCGGGAAATCGCACCCTGTGTCAACGCTCTCCCGTGTCACTTCTTGAATGGCTCGCAGTACTGACAGACAAACGAAAGAAGCGTTCAGCGTCTTCTTTTTTTCAAGGCATTGTCCTAGATCTTGTGCCTACCAGAGGGTGAAAACTAAAAGATCCAGACCACGACGATGTTACTTGTAGACGTCGATTTTTTCCAAACTTTTTCGAAATCGAGGTGTCCTCACCACGTGACATTGCTGCTGCGAGTGTCTCGTTGTTTTGGTGGGGTAGTAGTTTCCATTTCTTCTCCTTTTGCCTTTTTTAGCTCTATGCATCCTTAATGTTTAGACTTGTTCTAATTATTTTGTTATGTATTAATATATTTTATTTTATAAGAAAATGTAATTCGATGCTTTAAGAATGCCATGTTGTATAGTCTTCACGTGAGAGTGAGACACGTGGCTGTGGTGTTATCCTCTGGATTTGCAACAACTAAGCCCAACAATTGTATCAACGATAATTTGCTTGTTTGTGGGGGCTCTCACTCCACTTTTCATATTTTTCCTCCTTCGATGTACTCGTCTCTGGTAAAAGAAATCACTGTAATTAAAGATTATTTTTACCATTTTTTTGATAGAAATCTTACCCAAACTTATGAATGATGTAACTGTGTTTTTCCGACCAGTAAAGCTTCCCGAGTGGGTCTTGTAAAAAAGAATCCATGTTACTCAATCAAAGATGTTGTTTACAATTTACATGCCAATTAATTAGCGATCGCCTATGATTTATGCGATTCCAAAATAAATGACATTTCCATGATATTATAAGATAAAATTGCCTTTTTACATTGTTTTACACCCCATGTTACGAGTTATCATTATATTCTTATTTACCATAGAAAAATCACCACTATAATGCAAAGGAGTCGAGGATTGTTTTGAGAAAAATCTTGTTGGTTCGAAGGACAAGCTACTCTCATGTGGATGGTGTTTTGTCCTAATTAATGTGGTTCACACTAGACAGATTCTCCACGTTACTATGGGTTAGACTCCTGATGCAGCACATCTCATTCCACCAAGCTCTACACCAACACCCACTGGTCCCATGACAAGATCACGAGCAAAGGAGGTGCAAGATAAGGTGAACTCACTCATATCCCTCTATGCATTTGATGACTTGGTGAATGGTACACTACCGCATGGAAATGTCCTATGCGTGATGAGCTACACACCATCGAGTGGACCCCAAGAACTTGGCAAGAATGAGACGATGGCCGAAAAAATGGGCAAGAAAACCGAAGAGGAAACTAACGGGGGATGGCTTCAGGACCCGTCGAGTGGGCCTACCCGGTCGAAGGCCCAAAGCAAGGTGCTACTCCGTGGCCCTAGAAGGCCTGGTGGAACCCCACCCGTGAAACTTGCGGGTAAAGAAGGAAAGTTCCACCGACCTAGAGCTAGGGTTTGTAACCCTCCCCCCCCCCCCGGGACGGTTTGGGACCCAGCTATCTATAAAAAGGCTGGGAGAACCACGAGGAGGGGGATCCAATCTACTTTTGACCACTCTAGCCATAGTTTGAGATCTGTCTCTTAGCTTGCGCACCACCATTGTAACCGATCTACTCGCAATACAGACCAGAAGAGCAGGAGTAAGGGTTTTACCTCTACGAGGGCCCCGAACCTGGGTAAATCTTACCCCCTGTTAGCCGACGATTGTCGCCAACGCCTTATTCATTCTCTTAATCGAAACTCTACCGGATCATCCGAGGGACTTGTCGAGATGACTAATCGACAATTGGCGCCGTCTGTGGGAACGGCGGGCGCTGGATCCACAACGTCTTCGGCCTCATCTTCGCCAAGATTCAACTGGAGCCCTGGATCATCGACTCCAACGGAGCCGACCCGCTCCGGATCGCTCGTCTACGCGCCCCACTTGGCGGAATCTCGCCCGACTTACAGCGGACTCGAGAAAAGCGTCAGCTTGACGTTCGGCAGTTTTCACTTCCACGCTAGCAAGACGGGAATCCTGCGCTTCCCCGACCAGATCGGGGTCGGCGGGTCGGACTATGAATCCGTCTCAAGACCGGCGCCCCTCGAGTCGCCATCTGATGACGTTGGTCTGGGCCTGACTGGCACTGCTGCTGCGTCCGGTCGGTGACCGCCTTGGGCGATGGAGGACAGAACTCCTCCTATAAATTGTGGACGTCGAGCTTGCGCCCAGGCTCCGTCACCAACCTCACTCTTCTGCCTCGGTGGCCCCGCAACTTGCTGGCTCCCCGGTGTGAGGTTGCGGATGCCTAGGCAGTGGCCCTTGAAGGTGGTCCGCACGAGCATCTCTATGGCGAGCGTCGTGGTGGTGGTGATGGTCCTCTCCTTGGGCTGTTGTGATGGCGAGGAGTGGGGGATGGGGGTTCCTGGCGTTGGTGGGAGCAGCTCCCAGATCATGGTCCTGAGGTCATTCTTGGGGGTAGTGCGCTATCCAATTGTGCGGACATTGTGCGAGGGTTTTTTCCGAGCGAAAGCTCTATGCTCCGACGCCAATGACGGCGATTCCTGAGGGTATCGTTACCCTCCCGGAGAGCGCTATTGTGGCTACTTGCTGCATTAGGGCTCCGGGTGAAAACCCTACCTTCT
This sequence comes from Alopecurus myosuroides, assembly GCA_028641055.1. Classification (NCBI taxonomy): domain Eukaryota; kingdom Viridiplantae; phylum Streptophyta; class Magnoliopsida; order Poales; family Poaceae; genus Alopecurus; species Alopecurus myosuroides. The sequence goes on along the minus strand of CM054059.1, from coordinate 366,219,458 downwards.
TGTTCTTGATGTTCTGGACGCCCTACATCCTTACCCTCTTGGGGAGCGACATTGTGGAGCCCCCCCCCCCTTCGGGTTCTTAATTATTCTTTTTGCTCTGCGTTGTAAGTGGTTCCTCTTATCATTTTGTATCGGTTCGACCGCTGAGATTTATTTATAAAGCGGGACGAAAACCCGTTTCGAAATTACGGCTTAACGAACACATAGGCAATTTGATTTTCGGACGGGCCGACAATCAAATATCTTTTGGCTACTTGCTCCACACAAGGGAAAATCAATTTTACCTAGTACGTGCATAAAACAGTGGGTTTAGCGGTCAGACATGTCGCACCGAGAATGTTACACAATAGTACATGCGGCTGATTTTGCTTGACACGCAGTTCCTGTCAATGCATATTAAAAAAAACAAAAAGATTAATAGATAAATTGAATTGTGAGACATTTACAGATTCTCTGTATGGCAAGCTCCATCACGGCAACCTCGTTGATGTATGACAGATCAAGGGATCAGTGTGATATCGTACAATAACATACCGACAACAAACACAATCAGTTTTAGAACTAGACATTGACCAGGGGGGTTCACATGGAGATCATTGCCATTTTGTTTCTGTAGGTTTTCGCTTAGATGTATTCGAGTGAGAACTTTCCACAGAGTAATGATGAACCAAGAGTACTTTGTAAGAATTGGATGAAATATAATTTTATTCCATTGAGCTAACTATAACCCCACATAAACCATAGAGCCCGAAACTTTTAGATAGATGTGCATGCATCTTCATGGATATTTCTTCCGCTGCTTTTCGTGCAATCTCTGGTGTTCGGCCATACCAATCAGTCCGGGATCCACACATAAGCAAAAGTTAAGACACCTGTCTCTACGAGCTAAGCAGCTAATGTTGCTCGTAGCTAGCGCCATGTTCAAAGTGTTGAACTACCCTAGCTAGCGGCCGGGTTCGGCTCCCCTGATCCTGCGAAAGGAACAGTGCATACTGAATGCCATGCCGTGTCATAATCACAAGAGCAAAGTACAGTTGCCAATTTCTTGTGTGAGGATTCCGGGAAAGTGCCAATTGTCATTTGTTCGAGCTTTCGTTTTGGACTGAAACAATAGAAAATTCAGAACATGGGTGTCATTTTTTTAAAGATGCAAAAGATTTGTATTTTATCCGTAAATTAAGGAGAAGAGAGTTGGCAGGTTAATTGGCGAGAACCGACCAAAAAACCAGTACAAACACACTCGACGACCGTCATAAAACACGACCATCGCGAGCACACACACGGTCACCTTGACTACCAAACCTTAGAAGCACACACAGCTGAAGACAAGGATCGTCGTCGAGGTTGCCCACTAATGTCATCGTCATCACTCCAAGAGCTTGCGAATTCGACTTCATCGAACAAACGATCGCCTAGGGAGACCTCGTCGTAGCGATTAGCGCTGTCCACATCGGCTCATGCAAAACAGATGGGTCCCCGCGTAGAAAGTTGACAACTCCGATTCTGATGAAGAACTCCAAAGAGGAGATGCGAAAGACCCGCCCCGAAGAAAACCTTCATGACTAGGCCGCCCTTGACAGTTCATCGTCGCTGCTTGAAAGAAGAGGATTGCTCCGACTTTGCAGCAAGGAAGTCCAACACAAAGATACCCCGACATGCTGAAACAAGAACACGACTAACAAAGTCTTGCCGTGACCAAACCATCATTCACCAACATTGTCGTTGCCACCTGGAACTCGAGCATCGACGACTGACCACCTGTCAACCTCGATGCCACGTTGCTCGGTGGTCAAACTGCGGTGACCTAGCACACCACTGCATGTGTAGTGTGCAAGTCGTTGACATAATACTCACAGAAGGATTTATCCGTGAATATTACATCTCTCAGAGTGGTACAACAGAAACATAGTAAGTTCAAGCAAAGCTATAGGATACAAACTTTCATTACAAAATCTCGACAATCTCCTTATGATGAATCAAAGAAGATCTCATGCAAAAGAAATATCAGAAGAAGCAAGTCGAAGCTCCAAGCTGGAGAATAACTCTAGCTCAGAACCAATCCACTACGGCTGATGTCAACCCTAATTTATGGCTTGAGAGATTCTACTTCCATGAATGGACTCCACCTACACCTTGGTAGCTTCTCCTCCACCAGCATTGTTGATGACACTTCATCGGCTAAGTAATATATGACTCCTCCTAGCTTCCGTAGCTAACGATGGCTTCTCGATGAAGATCTCCCTTAAGGCTTCAACTCTAAGCAGGGGGTCAAATGGTAACGAATGAGTAACGAGCGTTACTCAACAAGTTCATGATATACAGTGGGTAGTATGATACACTAACTATAGCTTTAGACTCGAAAGAGTCATAAGCTAATGCAGGGTTTTGAAAATCTTTCTTCCACAGGTTTCTTTTAATTTGGAAAACTATGCCCGCCAAGTCTTCACAGGGCTAGAACTTCATGGAGTTGCCTTTCATGCGGCGTTCGCAGCTCCTTCCCGAAACAGGGGGTAACATGTCACATCCTTCTACACTCTGCAGAGGTGCGTAACTTTACCCATAGGCGATCAAGACCATGTTGCACAACCAGGCGTATGTTCCTGTCCACACCCACTTAGGTGTGGGGCCCAGTTTTTTATCCAAACCAAACCATGCTTCTCCTCACAATGCATGCCCACCCATTTCTGCCACGCAGGTTGAACCCCTGATTATACCCCTCACGATAGAGATCTAGGCGTCCCGGGCAGACACTCATAGACCCCAGAGTCTGTGGGACGTAAGAGATCCCACCCATGTGCATGTAGTCCCGCAAGAGCTACAATGTACGTCTCTGGTAGTCCGTTGACATGCGAACGGGAAAAGATCACAGCTGGCGTACTCGCCCCACGCAAGACCCATGGTTAACGCGGTATTTACGGTGCAAGAATCTTGACGGTATTTGTTGTTAATTCCTAGGTAATACTTTCCCATGCAGATGGAACCTTCCTTTAAGTTATTCATCTTACCATGGTTCCATCCGCCCACCAAACAGAACATTGCCACTCGGGTAGTCATTCAATTAGTCATATTATTATAAAAATAGGATCATGCATTCTTTTGAGAATAAGTGATAATACAATAAGATTTTTGCAAATAGTTCTTTAGGAAATACTGCAAAAGATATGAGCAAGTGATGAACTTCCCTGGGATAGAATTAACAACAATAATTCATGTCTTCGGGGTTCGAGGTTGCATGGAATTCCCGAGATATGAAAATTGCAAAGTAGTCCCTATAAGGGCTACTAGAAAACTGGCAAGATGCTATTATCCATAGTAATGAGATGCATCGTGATTTACCCCAAAAATACCTAAGCTTAAATGATTAAGCTACGTCTTACGATACTTAGGTTTTATTAGGTTTACTTGGCTTTGAGTTGTTATATTAGTTCTTATGTGATGGTTTGCATCACTTAAGGTTTTGATCATAAATTGGTTGATTGATTCATTAGTTATTTAGGGTTTTAGCTCATATGCTTGGTTATTAAACATTTCAAGATGTTTATTCATTAATGAATTGAGTATTGTTCACTTTTATACGAGTAATAAGATGATATCTTAATAAGGATCATTCTCTAAGGAAAACAAACAAAGTTTGTTATGATTTGTCAAAATTGTTCATCTAGAAATAATAACTTAGGTAAAATGGAACTTTTGAAATACCCATATTATTCACATATTAAGGTTTTAAGTTAAACAAGTGATCATATTTCCTTAGGTAAGGATTTAATTTATGAATTAAAATTATTTTGGAAACATTAATTTAAGATCATGAAGATAGTAAAGTAAGGGTTATATTCATTATTATTACACAATGTTTTGATAATCAAAAAGGAATATTTAAATGCTATACTTAAATTTTGGAATATGTGACTGTTTATTTTAAGAGAAGTAATATTTTCCTTATTGTTTTCATTAATATAATGAGTTAATTCCTTTGGAAGAATTACATTAGCAGAATTCTCTAAATATGGAATAAAGAAATTATGTATTGAAAGATATAAGTTTTTATTTGAAATCAAAAGAAATAATAATACCATTCTTGTTCTTCCTTTGTTATTTTTTATTAGAATTATCATTATTATGACAAATAATATGGAATTGAGTTATAAGTAAGTCATATGGAAATAACTATAACTTTTCAGTATTAAAACGTTGGTATTAATTTATTGTTACAATTTATAACTGTTTAATTTATTTATATATAAAATTGTTTAATTTTTTACTGATTTCTTTTAATAAAAAAAGTCAAAATACCATTTGGCCCCAACTGACTGGTGGGCCAACCCATCAGTGGGTTAGATCTAACCCACTCGGGCGAACCCAAGCAGGCGACCACACACGGGCTCACCCCTAGCTTCCCTCGATTCCTCTCCCCTCTCTTGTTCTCTGGCGATAGGGGAACGCCGCCGCCGTCGCCGTATTTCTCCGACTGGTTCCGGTTGTATCCGCCGCCGCCCATGGTTGTAGTCGATTCGCTGTTCGATGCACTCCACGCTCTTCCTCTTCGTTTTGGAAGTAGTCACCTGGAACGGCCGCGCACGACCCTGAGCTGAACCTAGGGTTTCGGTGAGAACCCTCTACCACCGCCCCGCGATGCTCCTGAGGCTCTCCCCGTGCTCCGCACAACGTCATGGCTCACTGCCGCCTTGTTGCCCCGCGGTGGTGCTGCTACAGCTCCCGAGACGTGGGCACCGTCGGGACGGTTCCCGGCGAGAAACCATGGTGCCACGCCGCCGCCCTCGATCCTTACTTCGCCGCCTGGCTGTGACCGCGACGGTGGTCACCTGTAAGTGCTCTAGCCCCCTCTCATCCTCTCACTCCCCTCTGTCCCCTCTCTCTCTCCCCTCCTGCTCTCCTCGCTCTGAAACCAGGCCATCGTGCCTGATGAATTCCTTGCCGTGGCCCCTTTGTACCTTCGAAGTGTTGATGCTATACTTGTTAGGAACTAGGTATTTTCTCTTGTGTGTGATTTTTTGTGGATGTTATCTAGTGCAATTTGGTGCTTGTGGCCAACTAGGACCAGAGGACTATCCTCTGTGTGAGTACCCCTTCTTGCTAGTGATGCAACTGTTGATTTAGGCCTTCATGTGCTATGCTTCTAACAGAGCACAATCTTGTGTGTACTACTCTGAACCTTGTTCAGAGAATGTGCCACTGCCCCTCTTGGGATTCTTTTCTGTTTAACAGAAACATGCCCTATGTTTTCCCCTCTCTCTGTACTTACTGGAACATGATGCAACTTCACATTTATTTGTTGTGATGAGGTGCTGCTCCAATGGAATAGTTCCCAGCAGCAATGGCTTTCATGCTTGTGAATTAGGCTCAATTGTTTGTGATTTGTGCTACTGGTAGCCATTCAAACTGATAAGAGCATAATATTGTTGATTTATAGCCCCTAAGAAATTTTATCTAATAAGAACAGTTGCTTCCATCTTGATTATGCCCTAGGCCAGTGATGCAAAGTCTGATGCCTTATTATTCATGTGAACAGATGCTTATGAATTAATCATAGTCTGGTAATTTGCTTTCTCCTAGTTTTGTGCCCATGCACTTGCATGTCTGGCAAGTTATCTCCCTTTGGTGCCCTCTTCTGGAAGTGCCCAGGTTTGATTCCTGCCAAGAATGATTTGTGTTGTTGGTATAAATTTAGGAATTGCTACTTTGTCCCTTTTCTAGCTATTTTCTGAATAGAACAAATTACACATGATTTTAATGGCCTCAGCCTGTGATGTTGTTATGAGGAAAATTTCTTATAGATAAGAACATATATTATGCTACTATTGAATTCCCTGTGATGTGTTTAGCATAGCAACAATATGCTAGGCTGAGCGAAATTCCCAGCCCAATTCTTTGTGCATAACTTAGCAATTTTTTGCTAACTGGTGTGTAGATAATCAACTTGATATGTGTTGATGCTTTGGCTGGTTGTATGCTTGTGGATTTGCTTGATGTGATTCACTCCAGGCTTGCTTTGCTTTGCTCCAGGCCTGCTCCTCCAGCTCCTGGCTTGGCCTTGTGATGATTCCACTGGATCTATTCTCTGTTGATCTTCTCACATCACTACCAAATTCCGCGCGGTCTGGGATGTTTCAATAACGTTGCAGATGGGCTCCAATCCGTCGCTAAGGGCAATCCGCGACGGTTTACGCGACGGAGTGAGAACGTTCCTGATCGACTGTCACGGATGATTCTGCGACGATTAAATGAACACTAATCCGTCGCTAAGTCCGCGACGGAAATTCGACCGTCGCGAGCTACTGGCCGGCCCAGCACAAGTCCCAACAAGGTGCGACGTTTATTTTCGTCGCAGCGTGTGCACACGTGGCATAGTATTTTCCGTTACCCGTTACGGACGTCGCTGACGTCAGTTCTACCGTTCCTGACATCATCATTTTCTTGATATTTTAAAACGTCGCGATTGAAAATACCGTTACCTCCTTTTATGACGTCATCGATCCCATTTTATGACGTCATAATACCTGCGACGTTTATTTTCTCGTCGCAGATTCAAGCACTATAAATGTGCCACATGGCGCTCTCATAAAGTTCCACGTATACGCTTATTATCGACGAATTTATAACATTGTCCGACGGTGAGACGTTTCAGTTCGTCGTAAGACATCGCGAATCATGAGCCAACACGTGGACCAACATGGCATGTCCACGTCGAAACGTATCTGTGACGTGATTTTTCGTCGCGATTTTTATCCAATAAGGTGTCGCCTCGTGGACCTACCATATAGTATCATGTGTTCTCGTATCCGTAACGGATCGTATCCATCGCCAGGTTCTCTGGTGACGTCATCGTGCATCGACGTTTTTTCCCGTCGTGGTTTGAAAGACCGTTTAGCTGGTGCGGACGAATTTTAAATTCTAGCACTGCTAGTTTTCACAGAAAAACACACGCAAAAACATACAGCAAATAAGACTGGTTACAGCCTCACAAGGGTCACCCTCAGAGGCATCAAAGGCCATCTGCAATAGTTCACAGCCTCACAAGGGCCACCAGCAGAGGCATCAAAGGCCATCTGCAATAGTTCACAGCCTCACAAGGGCCCCCAGCAGAGCCATCAAATGCCATCTGCCATAGTTCACATCCTCACAAGGGGCACAAAAGAGCTCACCAAGGGCACCTACCAAAAAGACACCAAAATACATCACGAAGAGAAACAGTTTCATATCAGCTACCCAGTTCTCCAGTCGCAGGGTTGTGTTGGGGCGTACGAAGTGGCTTACCCAGTAGCCCCTGAAGAATGGCATTGGATATATGTTGAGCCTGGGTATACTCTGCAGATTGCTTTCGAATGTCATCCAGTTCTTGTTGGCGGGCGATCCTGTCTGCATCAGCCTGATCCCTGGCTGCCTTCAGCTCCATGACAAGTTCCTGCTTCGTGCTTATCTCACGGTTAAGCTGACGCTGGAGCTCAAGCTTTGTTGCTCTAAATCGGGTGGTTGTCACGCCTATGTTCTTTAGGAACGTAGGCTTTCGCTGGCCCTGCCCGAGCACCTCAGCGACAGCTTCGACCGCACACAGAGGTGGCCTGACAGTGCCCCCCGGTGAAGCTGGCGTCATCTTTGCTTCCATTTAAACCTAAAAAGCATGCAAAAGGACAAGATGAGATAGCAGCTGAACTAGCTCATAAGGAACATTGATATGAAATATAAGATGACAGGCATACATAAGCTAGCAGATGACAAGCAATTAAACACGCATGTACATTACTAGCGACAAGCGTAGATAAATTAGTTGACGACGAGGATGTACAAAACATAGTTGGAAACCATGCTGAAATGACAGCACGCTCAAGTGCATATTTTAACAGACGTATCTGGTGATGCTGGAATAACAAGGGATCTGCATGTACAAGCATATATACAACAACAACCGAACTAGTTTTTTTTATAGATAAAAGACATTTTATTGCCCAGCTTTGACTTAACAAAGCTCAGAGTTCGCACAGAGTTGATTACACGCGCTGCATCATACATCTTAGCCAAAGTAGCTTTTAGGGGACGTAGATGATGAAAAAACAGGCATCCCAGGAACATAGATGAAAATAGCACACGACAAGCATGTACAGAACATGGATTAAAATAGCAGATGACAAGCAAGTTAAAGCATGCGTGTACATGAACTAGAAGGTGACAAACAAGTTAAAGCATGCATGTACATGAACTAGAAGATGACACTCATGGGTGAAATAGCTGATGACAGAAGTTTGCAGCAGAATTCACAAAGGGAAGGTTCCCTACAAGAATCTATTGAGGTAAAATGTTGATTACAGAGATGTGAAGAATTCTGGGGGGCTTACAATTGGTTTTTTCACAGGCGAAGGGTATTGTTCCATCCACCTTGTTTATGTGCGTAGCTTTGAATAGTTGAACTGCGTCTTGATCCTTGTCGCAATAAATCTCATAGCTCCGAGAACCCGTATGAGTAGGGTACATGACACAACCTCTGCTTTGTGCAGCTTTCAGACAGGCCGTCTACACAAATAAAGTATGAAGTATTAGCAACAATCATGGTTATAGAATTGATGCAATAGCAGTTTGAGTGAGCAAAGACACAGACCTGTTTCTTGGCTGAGCCCCAGCTGGCTAGTAAAGCTTTCCATTCAGCATCTCCAACATTCTCTATTGGTGGAGCTTTAGGCAAAACCTTACTGTTTTCTTTGACGCTGTCCCAATACTCCTTCTTCAAAACATGACGTATGTGCTTTGTACGTCTCTAGAGATGCATTTCAAGAGTGGACACGATATTGGGGTCATCGAGGTCATCAGAAACTTGGACTGAAACAAAAGAAATAACATACTTCAGTTTTATGAACAGCAGTGGACAGAACTGGAATCAAGAGTTACAAAACTTACAGCCACATAGCCAGAAAAGGCTTTAAATATGTCGGGCCTGTTCTTGTACTGCTTCCAATGGATAAAGACGGGGACAACCTCCTTGACTACAATTGAACATGCAGTGGTATACATGGCACTAATCTTATCGTCAACTGGCCTAGTACATCCAGGAGGAATAACTATTCTGATCCTCTTTCCTCTGGACATCCTGTCCAGCCCCTTTCCCATGTTTATTCCCCTTTCAACCCCACCTCCACCACTTATAGTGATGTCTCCAGGTTGATTATCTAAAAAAAATGTGGTCGCGCTAGAGTTAGTGTTCTGCATTTTGGATTTAATTCTGGAAATGGATAGCACAGTTCTGCAACATGTTACCTTCCTGGCACAAGTGATGCCGATCTTCAGACCATAGGTCAGAAACCAGTGCCTCAGAGTGGGCATCTACCTCCTCGACTTGGGAACCTTGCCCCTCATGTTGGAATGGTGGGAGCTCGACTTGGGAACTTGGCAGCTGCATCCTTGTATTGGGCAGATTCCAGATGGCCATGGGCAACTGATTTCTTGTTCCCGGGTGGTGGTGGCCTGACTGGATCTGTGGGCTGTTTCTCCAAGCTCGTACTCCTTGTTCGATCCGTTCTGGGTGCGGAATCTGCCGGTGCAATCTTCTGGATATTTTTATCTCTTGTCGGAGTAACAGGTGATGTGTTGTCAGATTTGTCAGCACGGACACGCTTCTTGCCAGTCAAGGAGTTGCCACCTGGAGGCATCTGCCCCCTACCGGATGTTGTCTCGACTTTGAGTTTCCTAGCCTGCAGAGTTCACATGTACAGATCAATGGGGATGGTAGCACAACATATATGTAAATGCAGTAATTAGGCCACCAGTCCCACACGAGATAAGTAAGTAGCACCTTCACTGTTGAGCTATCATGAAAGGGTGTTGAGCTAGAAGGTAAGGGTTCAGCTTCTTCAGTGAAGTCTTCCTCCCCTCGAGGATCATACTTGGATCCAGAGCTTTCCTTCTTGCTCTTTTGACGGGAGAGTACGGTCGGGCTTGCAAGAGCACGTGCTAGTATATTACCCAGCCGCGGATGGTTTCTCAGGACATTATTGATCCGTGTTTCGTCAATGGATTTTACAGGTGGTTCTAACATAAATCAAGAGCTCAACGTAAGCTACAAACATCACACTAGATACTATAAGAACCCATTAAAAAGCTACAGAGTAAGATTTGGGTTTCTTTCATGGAGTGATGTTCTGACATATAGTGCTGGTATTGATTGTTCTGTACTACTCCGTCCGTTCACTTTTATAAGGCACGCTACTTACCATTTCAATTTTAACAACATACATAGTAAAATAAGTGCATCTATGTACAAAATAAGCAAATTTGGACCATAGGAACTCATCAAACATAAATAAGCACATAACAGACAATTTTTACGATATCAGGAACTAAAACATAAACAAAAATGTGCGGGGAATAAGCATCAAACAGGCCGAAATAATTATCTCGAGATTGCCTCAGGATTTAGGTGCTTTTTCTTACTGCTTTCCATGGCTGAAACCATCTCTCCAGGAGTCAAGGTTGCAGGCCTTGACGAGATAGTTGCCTTGAGGTTAGTGACGAGGTGGCAGACCTCGACGAGGAAGTTGCCGCGAGGTTAGTTAGGTGGTGGCAGACCTAGATGTAAGGTGAGGTTGGTGACGAGGTGGCCAAACTGCGAGCTGGACAGCGAGGTGGCAGATCTTGACGACGACCTGGGCGGCGAGGTGGTAGATGTGGCGGCGAGGTGGCAGATGTGGTGGCGAGGCGACGAGGTGGCAGAGCTGGCGGCAGATCTGGCGGCGAGGTGTAAGATCTGGACGGCGACCTAAATGACGAGGTGGCAGAACTATACGGCGAGGTGGAAAAGCTGGGCGGCGACCGGCGAGTTACATGGCGAGGTGGAAGACCCGCACGGGGGAATGTTAGACCGTGACGGAGCTACATGGCGAGGTGGGAGAGCGGGACGGAAAGCTACGCAGCGACATGTGGGAGCGGGACGGAAAGCTACACGGCGAGGACGCGAGGTGGGAGAGCTACGCGGCGAGGTTGGAAGAGAGGAAAGAGGGAAACTTCGTCAATGGAAAAAAGGGGGGGCAGGGAGGATTTCGTTGAGAGGCCACGGGTGGGTAGAGGAAGGTGCGAAATTTTGCAAGAGGCGCCGCGCGCGCTGGGGAGGCGCCAAAGTTTGATCCATTATTTGGGGTGGGTGCGGCACGAAAATTCTGCGCGCGCGAGTTCGTGTGGGCGTGGACAGAAACATTTCTGGCCGTCGGATGCATGATGGGTGACTTAAACAAATTGACAATCTATGCCATTGGTTATCAAATGACTATGTAATTAAATGCCTATGTAATTAAAAGTGGAGAATGTCAGAATCCCGCCTAAGAATAACAAGATGTAACCCTATCATATCTATACAAATATTATGTGAGGTTCCCCCCGCTCCGACAAATCCGGGACTTTCGGGCTCTAAGTAGTCCTGGAGCCCGCCAAAAAGAATCTGACGTCGGTGAAGCCGTAACAAAGAGAGTGAGGGAATCTTGGGAATGCAATACACATGCCACACTCTAACACACGTGGTATGGAATACCATGGGATTTGGTGGCATTCAGACGCTTTGGAGCCCCTCTCCGGACAAACCCTAGCCCCGTTGGGGAAAAAGGCAAACTGCCCTTCTGGCCCCTCTACGTGATCCGGAAGGGGGTAGCAAAGTGGAACCAATTGCTTGGTTGTGTTAGGTTAGGCCCAAGGAACACCCAAGACAATGGTAGAGCCTACCTTTTGGCGATATTCCCCCCGTTCCGACAGATCCAGGAGTTCCGGTCTCTAAGTAGTCCTGGAACCCGCTAGAGAAAATCTGACGCCAGTGAAGCCCTAACACAGAAAGTGAGGGAATATTTGGCATCCAAGACCCATGCCACACTCTAACACACATGGTATTTCCTACCATGTTATTTGACGGCATTCAGACGCTCCGGAGCCCCTCTCCGGAGAAACCCTAGCCCCGTTGGGGGGAAAGACAGAACTGCAGTTCTGGCCCCTCTACGTGAGGCGGAAGGGTACCAAAGTGGAACCAATTTCTTGGTTGTGTTAGGTTAGGCCCAAGGAACACCCAAAGCAATGGTAGGGCCCACCCTATTGGAAAGATTCACCCCACCCACCCCCTCCCGTTCCGTCAGATCCGGGAGTTTTGGGCTCTAATGTAGTCATGGAACCCGCTAGAGAGAGAACCTGACGACGGTGAGCCCTAATACGGAGAGTGAGGGGATCTTGGGCATCCAAGACCCATGCCACACTCTATCTAACACGAATGGTATGGCACATACCATGTGTTGTGGTAGCATTCAGACACTTTGGATCCCCTGTGCGGAGAAACCCTAGCCCCGTTGGGGAAAAAGGCGAAGCTGTCGTTCTGGCCCCTCTACGTGAGCCGGAAGGGGGTAGCAAAGTGGAAACAGTTTCTTGGTTGTGTTAGGTAACGCCCAAGGAACACCCAATACAATGGTAGGTCCCACCTCTTGGCAAGATTCCCCTTGTTCCGATAGATCCGGGAGTTTCAGGCTCTAAGTAGTCCTAGAACCCACGAGAGAGAATCTGACTCTGGTGAAGCCCTAACACAAATAGTGATGGAATCTTTGGCATAAAAGACCCATCCCACACTCTAACACACATGTTAAGTCATAACATTTGTTGTGGTGGCATTCAGACGCTCCGGAGCACCTCTCCGAAGAAACCCTAGCCACACGATGGGGAAAAAAGATGGAATTGTCGTTCTCTCCTCTCTACTTACATGAGCCGAAAGTTGGTAGAAAAATGAACCAATTGCTTGGTTTTGTTAGGTTAGGCCCAAGGAACACCCAAGACAATGGTAGATCCCACCTATTGGCAAAATTCCCCACGTTCTGTCAGATTTGGGAGTTTCAGGCTCTAAGTAGTCCTAGAACCCACCAAAGAGAATCTGACGTCAGTGAAGCCCTAACACGTAGAGTGAGGGAATAATAGGAATCCAAGACACATGACACACACACATTGTATGTCATACCATGGGATCGGATTTGGTGGCATTCAGACGCTCCGGAGCCCCTTTCTGGACAAACCCTAGCCCGGTGGGGAAAAAGTCGGAACTATCGTTCTGGCCGCTCTACGTGAGCCGGAAGGGGGTAGCAAAGTGGAACCGATTGTTTGGTTGTGTTATATTAGGCCCAAGGAACACCCAAGTCAATGGTAGGGCCAACCTCTTGGCAAGATTTCCCCCGTTCTGTCAGATCCGGGAGTTTCGACTCTAAGTAGTCCTAGAACCCACGAGAGAGAATTCGACGCCGGTGAAGCCCTAACACAGAGAGTGAGGAATCTTGGTCATACAAGACACTTTCCACACTCTATATCACACATGGTATGTCAACACACATGTTATGGCCCCTCTTCCGAGAAACCTTAATTAGCCCCTTAGGGAAAAAGACGGAACTGCCGTTCTGGCCCCTCTACGTGAGCCGGAAGTGGGTAGCACGTGGAACCAATTGCTTGATTGTGTTATATTAGGCCCAAGGAACACCCAAAGTCAATGGTAGGGCCAACATCTTGGAAATATCTCCCCTGTTCTGTCAGATCCGGGAGTATCGGGCTCTAAGTAGTCGTGGAACCCGCTAGAGAGAATCCGACGCTGGTGAATCCCTAACATCGAGAGTGAGGGAATATTTGGAATCCAAGACCCATGCCATACGCTAACACATATGGTATGACATAACATGTGCTGTGGTGGAATTCATATGCTCCGGAGTCCCTCTCCGTGGAAAGCCTAGCCCCGTTGGGTAAAAAGACGGAAACGCCGTTCTAGCCTCTCCACGTACATGAGTCGGAAGGGGGTAGCAAAGTGGAACCGTTTTCTTGGTTGTGTTAGCTTAGGTCCAAGGGACACCAAAGTAAATGGTAGGACCACCTCTTGTCAAGATTTCCCCCGTTCCGCCAGATCCGGGAGTTTCGGCTCTAAGTAGTCCTGGAACCTGCCAGAGAGAACCCGACGCTGATGAAGCCCTAACAAAGAGAATGAGGGAATCTTTGTCATCCAAGACACTTGCCACACTCCATATCACACATGGTATGGCAACACACATGGTATGGCATACCATGTGCTGGCATTCAGATGCTCCGGATCCCTCTTCGGAGAAACCATAGCCCCTTGGGGAAAAAGACGGAACTGTCGTTCTGGCCCTCTACGTGAGCCGGAAGGGGGTAGCAAGGTGGAAACAATTGCTTGGTTGTGTTATGTTAGTCCCAAGGAACACCCAAGTCAATGGTAGGGACAATCTCTTGGCAATATTTCCCTCGTTCTGTCAGATCCGGGAGTTTCGGGTTGTAAGTAGTCGTGGAACCCGCTAGAGAGAATCTGATGCTCGTTAAGCCCTAACAAAGAGAGTGAGGGAAAGTTTGGCATACAATAACTATGCCACACTATAACACATATGGTATGGCATACCATTTGTTGTGGTGGAATTCATACGCTCCGGAGTCCCTCTCCGGGGAAACCCTAGCCCCGTTGGGGAAAAAGACGGAACCGCCGTTCTAGCCTCTCCGCGTACATGAGCCGGAAGGGGGTAGCAAAGTGGAACTGATTGCTTGGTTGTGTTAGGTTAGGTCCAAGGAACAGAAAAGTCAATGGTAGGGTCCACCTCTTGGCAAGATTTCCCCCGTTCTCCAGATCCGGGAGTTTCGGCTCTAAGTAGTCCTGGAACCCGCTAGAGAGAACCCGACACCGATGAAGCCCTAACAAAGAGAATGAGTGAATCTTGGGCATCCAAGACAGTTTCCACACTCCATATCACACATGTTATGGAAACACACATGGTATGGCATACCATGTGCTGGCATTCAGACGATCCGGAGACCCTCTTCGGAGAAACCATAGCCCCTTGGGGAAAAAGACGGAACTGTCGTTCTGGCCCCTCTACGAGAGCCGGAAGGGGGTAGCAAGGTGGAACCAATTCCTTGGTTGTGTTATATTAGGCCCAAGTAACACCCAAGTCAATGGTAGGGCCAACCTCTTGGCAAGATTTCCCCCATTCTGTCAGATCCGGGAGTTTCGGGCTCTAAGTAGTCGTGGAACCCCCTAGACAGAATCCGACGCCGGTGAAGCCCTAACACAGAGAGTGAGGGAATCTTTGGCATCCAAGACCCATGCCACACCCTTAACACATATGGTACGGCATACCATGTGATGTGGTGGCATTCATACGCTCCAGAGTCCTTCTCCGGGGAAACCCTAGCCCCGTTGGGGAAAAAACGGAACCGCGGTTCTGGCCTCTCCGCGTACATGAGCCGGAAGGGGGTAGAAAAGTGCAACCGATTGCTTGGTTGTGTTAGGTTAGGTCCTAGGAACACCAAAATAAATGGTAGGGGCCACCTCTTGGCAAGATTTCCCCAGCCCGCCAGATCCGGGAGTTTCAGCTCTAAGTAGTCCTGGAACCCGCCAGAGAGAACCCGGCACCGATGAAGCCCTAACAAAGAGAATGAGGGAATCTTGGTCATCCAAGACACTTTACACACTCCATATCACACATGGTATGGAAACACACATGGTATGGCATACCATGTGCTGGCATTCAGACGGTCTGGAGCCCCTCTTCGGAGAAACCATAGCCCCTTGGGGAAAAAGACGGAACTGTCGTTCTGGCCCCTCTACGTGAGACGGAAGAGGGTAGCAAGGTGGAACCAATTGCTTTGTTGCGTTATATTAGGCCCAAGTAACACACAAGTCAATGGTAGGGCCAACCTCTTGGCCAGATTTCCCCCGTTCTGTCAGATCCGGGAGTTTCGGGCTCTAAGTAGTCGTGGAACCCGCTAGAGAGAATCCGACGACGGTGAAGCCCTAACACAGAGAGTGAGGGAATGTTTGGCATACAAGACCCATGCCACATTCTTAACACATATGTTATGGCATACCATGTGCTTTGGTGGCATTCATACGCTCCGGAGTCCTTCTCCGAGGAAACCCTAGCCCCGTTGGGGAAAAAGACGGAACCACCGTTCTGGCCTCTCCGCGTAGATGAGCCGGAAGGGGGTAGCAAAGTGGAACCGATTGCTTGGTTGTGTTAGGTTAGGTCCTAGGAACACCAAAGTCAATCGTAGGGGCCACCTCTTGGCATTATTTCCACTGTTCTGCCAGATCCGGGAGTTTCGGCTCTAAGTAGTCCTCGAACCCGCCAGAGAGAATCCCGACGCCGATGAAGACCTAACAAAGAGAGTGAGGGAATATTGGTCATACAAGACACTTGCCACACTCTATATCACAAATTATATGGCCATAAACATGGTATGGAATACCATGTGTTGGCATTCAGACGCTTCGGAGCCCCTCTTCGGAGAAACATAGCCCCTTGGGGAAAAAGACGGAACTGTCGTTCTGGCCCCTCTACGTGAGCCGGAAGAGGGTAGAAAGGTGGAACAAATTGCTTGGTTGTGTTATATTAGGCCCAAGGAACACCCAAGTCAATGGTAGGGCCAACCTATTTTCAATATTTTCCCCGTTCTGTCAGATCCGGTAGTTTCGGGCTCTAAGTAGTAGTGGAACCCGCTAGAGAGAATCCGACGCCTGTGAAGCCCTAACACAGAGAGTAAGGAATGTTTCGCATACAAGACCCATGCCACACTCTAACACATATGTTATGGCATACCATGTGCTGTGGTGGCATTCATACTCTCCAGAGTCCCTCTCTGGGGAAACCCTAGCCCCGTTGGGGAAAAAGACGGAACCGCCGCTCTGGTTTCTCCGCGCGCGTACATGAGCCGGAAGGGGGTAGCAAAGTGGAACCGATTGATTGGTTGTGTTAGGTTATGTACAAGGAACACAAAAGACAATGTTAGGGCCCACATCTTGGCAAGATTCCCCCCGTTCCGCCGGATCCGGGAGTTTCGACTCTAAGTTGTCCTGGAACCCGCTAGAGAGAATCCGACGTCGGTGAAGCCCTAACACAGAGAGTGAGGGAATCTTGGTCATCCAAGACACTTGCCACACTCTATATCACACATGGTATGGAAACAAACATGTTATGGCATACCATGTGCTGTGGTGGCATTCAGACGCGCGCTCCAGAGCCCCTCTTCCGAGAAACCTTAATTAGCCCCTTGGGGAAAAAGACGGAACTGCCGTTCTGGCCCCTCTACGTGAGCCGGAAGGGGGTAGCACGGTGGAACCAATTGCTTGGTTGTGTTATATTAGGCCCAAGTAACACCCAAGTAAATTTTAGGGCCAACCTATTGGCAAGATTTCCCCCGTTCTGTCAGATCCGGGAGTTTCGAGCTCTAAGTAGTCGTGGAACCCGCTAGAGAGAATCCGACGCTGGTGAAGTCCTAACACAGAGAGTGAGGGAATATTTGGAATCCAATACCCATGCCACACTCTAACACATATGGTATTACATACCATGTGATGTGGTGGCATTCATACGCTCCGGAGTCCCTCTCCGGGGAAACCCTAGCCCCGTTGGGGAAAAAGACGAAACCGCCGTTCTGGCCTCTCCGCGTAAGTGAGGCGGAAGGGTGTAGCAAAGTAGAACAGATTGCTTGGTTGTGTTATTTTAGGTCCTAGGAACACCAAAGTAAATGGTAGGGGCCACCTCTTGGCAATATTTCCCCCGTTCCGCCAGATCGAGGAGTTTCGGCTCTAAGTAGTCCTGGAACACGCCAGAGAGAATCCCGACGCCGATGAAGCCCTAACAAAGAGAGTGAGGGAATCTTGGTCATCCAAGACACTTGCCACACTCTATATCACACATTGTATGGCAACACACATGGTATGGAATACCATGTGCTGGTATTCAGATGCTCTGGAGCCCCTCTTCGGAGAAACCATAGCCCCTTGGGGAAAAAGACGGAACTGTCGTTCTGGCCACTCTACGTGAGCCGGAAGGGGGTAGAAAGGTGGAACCAATTGCTTGGTTGTGTTATATTAGTCCCAAGGAACACCCAAAGTCAATGTTAGGGCCAAACTCTTGGCAAGATTTCCCCAGTTCTGTCAGATCCGGGAGTTTCGGGCTCTAAGTAGTCGTGGAACCTGCTAGAGAGAATCCAACGCCGGTGAAGCCCTAACTCAGAGAGTGAGAGAATATTTGGAATCCAAGACCCATGCCACACTCTAAAACATATGGTATGACATACCATGTGCTGTGTTCATACGCTCCAGAGTCCCTCCCCGGGGAAACCCTAGCCCCGTTGGGGAAAAAGACGGAACCATCGTTCCAGCCTCTCCGCGTACATGAGCCGGAAAAGGGTAGAAAAGTGGAACCGATTGCTTGGTTGTTTTAGTTTAGTTCCTAGGAACACCAAAGTTAATGGTAGGGGCAACCTCTTGGCAAGATTTCCCCCGTTCCGCCAGATCCGGGAGTTTCGACTCTAAGTAGTCCTGGAACCCGCTAGAGAGAATCCCGACGCCGATGAAGCCCTAACAAAGAGAGTGAGGGAATCTTGGTCATCCAAGAGACTTTCCACACTACATATAACACATGTTATGGAAACACACATGGTATGGAATACCATGTGCTGGCATTCAGACGCTCCGGAGCCTCTCTCAGGAGAAACCATAGCCCCTTGGGGAAAAAGACGGAACTGCCGTTCTGGCCCCTCTATGTGAGCCGGAAGGAGGTAGCAAGGTGGAACCAATTGCTTGGTAGTGTTATATTAAGCCCAAGGAACACCCAATGCAATGGGAGGGCCAAACTCTTGGCAAGATTTCCCCCGTTCTGTCAGATCCGGGAGTTTCAGGCTCTACGTAGTCGTGGAACCCGCTAGAGAGAATCCGACGCCGATGAAGCCCTAACACAGAGAGTGAGGGAATGTTTGGCATCCAAGAACCATGACACACTCTAACACATATGGTATGGAATAACATGTGTTGTGGTGTAATTCATACGCTCCGGAGTCCCTCTCCGGGGAAACCCTAGCCCCGTTGGGGAAAAAGACGGAACCGCCGTTCTGGCCTCTCCGCGTAAGTGAGACGGAATGGGGGTAGCAAAGTAGAACCAATTGCTTGGTTGTGTTATGTTAGGTTCTAGGACCACCAAAGTAAATGTTAGGGGCTACCTCTTGGCAAGATTTCCCCGTTCCGCCAGATCCAGGAGTTTCGGCTCTAAGTAGTCCTCGAACCCGCCAGAGAGAATCCCGACGCCGATGAAGCCCTAACAAAGATAGTGAGGGAATCTTGGTCATCCAAGATACTTTCCACACTATATATCACACATGTTATGGCAACACACATGGTATGGCATACCATGTGCTGGCATTGAGACGCTCCGAAGCTCCTCTTCGTAGAAACCATAGCCCCTTGGGGAAAAAGACAGAACTGCCGTTCTGGCCCCTCTACGTGAGCCGGAAGGGGGTAGAAAGGTGGAACCAATTGCTTCGTTGTGTTATATTATTCCCAAGGAACACCAAAGTCAATCGTAGGGCCAACCTATTGGCAAGATTTCCCCCGTTCTGTCAGATCCGGGTGTTTCGGGCTCTAAGTAGTCGTGGAACCCGCTAGAGAGAATCCGACGCCGGTGAAGCCCTAACACGGAGAGTGAGGGAATTTTTGGCATCCAAGAACCATGCCACGCTAACAAATATGGTATGGAATAGCATTTGTTGTGGTGGAATTCATACGCTCCGGAGTCCCTCTCCGGGGAAACCCTAGCCCCGTTGGGGAAAAAGACGAAACCGCCGTTCTATCCTCTCCGCGTACATGAGCCGGAAGGGGATAGCAAAGTGGAACCGATTGCTTGGTTGTCTTAGGTTATGTCCAAGGAACACCAAAGTCAATGGTAGGGGCCACCTCTTGGCAATATTTCCCCCGTCCTGCCAGATCCGGGAGTTTCGGCTCTAAGTAGTCCTGGAACCCGCGAGAGAGAACCCGACGCCGATGAAACCCTAACAAAAAGAATGAGGGAATCTTGTTCATCAAATACACTTTCCACACTACATATCACACATGGTATGGTAACACACATGGCATGGCATACCATGTGCTGGCATTCAGACGCCCCGGCGCCCCTCTTCGAAGAAACCATAGCCCCTTGGGGAAAAAGACGGAAGTGTCATTCTGGCCCCTCTACGTGAGTCGGAAGGGGGTAGAAAGGTGGAACCAATTGCTTGGTTGTGTTATATTAGGCCCAAGTAACACCCAAGTCAATGGTAGGGACAACCTATTGGCAAGATTTACCCCGTTCTGTCAGATCCGGGAGTTTCGGGCTCTAAGTAGTCGTGGATCCCGCTAGAGAGAATCTGACGCCGGTGAAGCCCTAACACAGAGAGTGAGGGAACGTGTGGCATACAATAACCATGCCAAACTCTAAAACATATGGTATGGCATACCATGTGCTGTGGTGGCATTCATACGCTCCGGGGTCCTTCTCCGGGGAAACCCTAGCCCCGTTGGGGAAAAAGACGGAACCGCCGTTATGGCCTCTCCGCGTACATGAGCCAGAAGTGGGTAGCAAAGTGGAACTGATTTCTTGGTTGTGTTAGGTTAGGTCCTAGGAACACCAAAGTCAATGGTAGGGGCCACCTCTTGGAAAGATTTCCCCCGTTACGCCAGATCTGGGAGTTTTGGCTCTAAGTAGTCCTGGAACCCACTAGAGAGAATCCCAACGCCGATGAAGCCCTAACAAAGAGAGTGAGTTAATCTTGGTCATCCAAGACACTTGACACACTCTATATCAGACGTGGTATGGAAACACACATGGTATGGCATACCATGTGCTGGCATTCAGACGCTCCGGAGCCCCTCTTCGGAGAAACCATAGCCCCTTGGGGAAAAAGATGGAACTGCCGTTCTGGCCCCTCTGCGTGAGCCGGAAGGGGGTAGAAAGGTGGAACCAATTGCTTCGTTGTGTTATATTAGGACCAAGGAACACCAAAGTCAATCGTAGGGCCAACCTCTTGGCAAGATTTACCCCGTTCTGTCAGATCCGGGAGTTTTAGGCTCTAAGTAGTCGTGGAACCCGCTAGAGAGAATCCGACGCCGGTGAAGCCCTAACAAAGAGAGTGAGGGAATGTTTGGCATGCAAGAACCATGCCACACTCTAAAACATATTGTATGGCATACCATTTGTTGTGGTGGCATTCATACGCTCCGGAGTCCTTCTCCGGGGAAACCCTAGCCCCGTTGGGGAAAAAGACGGAACCGCCGTTTTGGCCTCTCCGCGTACATGAGCCGGAAGGGGGTATAAAAGTGGAACCGGTTGCTTGGTTGTTTTAGTTTAGTTCCTAGGAACACCAAAGTCAATGGTAGGGGCAACCTCTTGTCAAGATTTCCCCCGTTCCGCCAGATCCGGGAGTTTTGACTCTAAGTAGTCCTGGAACCCGCTAGACAGAATCCCGACGCCGATGAAGCCCTAACAAAGAGAGTGAGGGAATATTGGTCATCCAATAAACTTTCCACACTCTATATCTCACATGGAATAGCATACCATGTGCTGGCATTGAGACGCTCCGGAGCCCCTCTTCGGAGAAACCATAGCCCCTTGGGGAAAAAGACGGAAGTGCCGTTCTGGCCACTCTACGTGAGCCGGAAGGGCGTAGAAAGGTGGAACCAAATGCTTGGTTGTGTTATATTAGTCCCAAGGAACACCCAAGTCAATGGTAGGGACAACCTCTTGGCAATATTTCCCCCGTTCCGCCAGATCCGGGAGTTTCGGCTCTAAGTAGTCCTGGAACCCGCGAGAGAGAACCCGACGCCGATGAAGCCCTAACAAAGAGAATGAGGGAATCTTAGTCATCCAAGACACTTTCCACACTACATATCACACATGGTATGGAAACACACATGGTATGGCATACCATGTGCTGGCATTCAGACGCTCCGGAGCCCCTCTTCGGAGAAACCATAGCCCCTTGGGGAAAAAGACAGAAGTGTCGTTCTGACCCCTCTACGTGTGTCGGAAGGGGTAGAAAGGTGGAACCAATTTCTTGGTTGTGTTATATTAGGCCCAAGTAACACCCAAGTCAATGGTAGGGACAACCTCTTGGCAAGATTTCCCCCGTTCTGTCAGGTCCGTGAGTTTCGGGCTCTAAGTAGTCGTGGAACCCGCTAGAAAGAATCCGACGTCGGTGAAGCCCTAACACAGAGAGTGAGGGAATGTTTTGCATCAAAGACCCATGCCACACTATAACACATATGGTATGGAATACCATGTGCTGTGGTGGCATACATACGCTCCGGTGTCCTTCTCCAGAGAAACCCTAGCCCCGTTGGGGAAAAAGACGGAACCGCCGTTCTGGCCTCTCCGCGTACATGAGCCGGAAGGGGGTAGCAAAGTGGAACCGATTTCTTGGTTGTGTTAGGCTAGGTCCTATGAACACCAAAGTCAATGGTAGGGTCCACCTCTTGGAAATATTTTCCCCGTTCCACCAGATCCGGAGTTTTGGCTCTAAGTAGTCCTAGAACCCGCCAGAGAGAATCCCGATGCCGATGAAGCCCTAACAAAGAGAGTGATGGAATCTTGGTCATACAAGACAATTTCCACACTCTATATAAAACATGGTATGTCAACACACATGGTATGGCATACCATGTGCTAGCATTCAGACGCTCCGGAGCCCCTCTTGGGAGAAACCATAGCCCCTTGGGGAAAAAGACAGAACTGCCGTTCTGGCCCCTCTACGTGAGTCGGAAGGGGGTAGAAAGGTGGAACCAATTGCTTGGTTGTGTTATATTAGGCCCAAGGAACACCAAAGTCAATGGTAGGGCCAACCTTTTGGCAAGATTTCCCCCGATCTGCCAGATCCGGAAGTTTCCGTCTCTAAGTAGTCGTGGAACCCGCTAGACAGAATCCGACGCCGGTGAAGGCCTAACACAGAGAGTGAGGGAATGTTTGGCATCCAAGAACCATGCCACATTCTAACACATATGGTATGGCATACCATTTGTTGTGCTGGCATTCATACGCTCCGGAGTCCCTCTCCGGGGAAACCCTAGCCCCGTTGGGGAAAAAGACGGAACCTCCATTCTGGCCTCTCCGCGTACATGAGCCGGAAGGGGGTAGCAAAGTGGAACCGATTGCTTGGTTGTGTTAGGTTAGGTCCTGGGAACACCAAAGTCAATGGTAGGGGCCACCTCTTGGCAAGATTTCCCCTATTCCGCCAGATCTGAGAGTTTCAGATCTAAGTAGTCCTGGAACCCGCGAGAGGGAACCCGACGCCGATGAAGCCCTAACAAAGAGAATGAGGGAATCTTGGTCATCCAAGACACTTTCCACACTCCATATGACACATGGTATGGAAACACACATGGTATGGAATACCATGTGCTGGCATTCAGACGCTCCGGAGCCCCTCTTCGGAGAAACCATAGCCCCTTGGGGAAAAGACGAAACTGTCATTCTGGCCCCTCTACGTGAGCCGGAAGGGGGTAGAAAGGTGGAACCAATTGCTTGGTTGTGTTATATTAGGCCCAAGTAACACCCAAGTCAATGGTAGGGCCAACCTCTTGGCAAGATTTCCCCCGTTCTGTCAGGTTCGTGAGTTTCGGGCTCTAAGTAGTCGTGGAACCCGCTAGAAAGAATCCGACGCCGGTGAAGCCCTAACACAGAGAGTGAGGGAATGTTTTGCATCAAAGAGAAATGCCTTACTCTAACACATATGTTATGGAATACCATGTGCTGTGGTGGAATTCATACTCTCCGGAGTCCCTCTACGGGGAAACCCTAGCCCCGTTGGGGAACAAGACGGAACCGTCGTTCCGGCCTCTTCCGCGAGCGTACATGAGCCGGAAGTGGGTAGAAAAGTGGAACAGATTGCTTGGTTGTGTTAGGTGAGGTCCAAGGAACACCAAAATACAATGTTAGGGACCACCTAATGGCAAGATTCCCCCCCCCCGTTCCGCCGGATCCGGGAGTTTCGACTCTAAGTAGTCCTGGAACCCGAGAGAGAGAATCCGACGCCGGTGAAGCCCTAACACAGAGAGTTAGGGAATCTTGGTCATCCAAGACACTTTCCACACTCTATATCACACATGGTATGGAAACACACATGGTATGTCATACCATGTGCTGTGGTGGCATTCAGACGCTCCAGAGCCCCTCTTCGGAGAAACCTTAATTAACCCCTTGGGGGGAAAGACGGAACTGCCGTTCTGGCCCCTCTACGTGATCCGGAAGGGGGTAGCACGGTGTAACCAATTGCTTTTTTATGATATATTAGGCCCAAGAAACACCCAAGTAAATGGTAGGGCCAACCTCTTGGCAAGACTTCCTCCAATCTGTCAGATCCGGGAGTTTCGGGCTCTAAGTAGTCGTGGAACCCGCTAGAGAGAATCCGACGCTGGTGAAGCCCTAACACGGAGAGTGAGGGAATTTTTGGCATCCAAGACCCATGCCACACCCTTAACACATTTGGTACGGCATACCATGTGCTGTGGTGGCATTCATACGCTCCGGAGTCCTTCTCCTGGGAAACCCTAGCCCCGTTGGGAAAAAAACGGAACCGCAGTTCTGGCCTCTCCGCGTACATGAGCCGGAAGGGGGTAGAAAAGTGGAACCGATTTCTTGGTAGTGTTAGGTTAGGTCCATGGAACACCAAAGTAAATGGTAGGGGCCACCTCTTGGCAAGATTTTCCCCGTTCTGCCAGATCCGGGAGTTTCGGCTCAAAGTAGTCCTGGAACCCGCCAGAGAGAACCCGACGCCGATGAAGCCCTAACAAAGAGAATGAGGGAATCTTGGTCATCCATGACACTTGCCACACTCCATGTCACACATGGTATGGTAACACACATGTTATGTCATATGTGCTGGCATTCAGACGCTCCGGAGCCCCTCTTCGGAGAAACCATAGCCCCTTGGGGAAAAAGACGGAACTGCTGTTCTGGCCCCTCTACGTGAGCCGGAAGGGGGTAGCAAGGTGGAACAAATTGCTTGGTTGTGTTATATTAGGCCCAAGGAATACCCAAGTCAATGGTAGGGCCAACTTCTTGGCAAGATTTCCCCCGTTCTGTCAGATCCGGGAGTTTCTGGCTCTAAGTAGTCGTGGAACCCGCTAGATAGAATCCGACGCCGGTGAAGCCCTAACACAGAGGGTGAGTGAATATTTGGCATCCAAGACCCATGCCACACTATAACACACATGATATCGCATACCATGTGCTGTGGTGGCATTCAGATGCTCCCGAGCCCCTCTCCGGAAAAACCCTTGACCCTTGGCATACCAGTGTTGTTCTTTCGAATGCCGTCCATGTACGTACCCCTCGAGTGTGCCTACATGGCAACACAACTTGAACGTGCCAAGCTGGCAATACAACTTATAGTACATGCTGAAAAGGTGGGCTAATCCCACGCGTGGGAGGAGTGAATGCAGTTTGCCGTCTCCACTTCCACACGCGTGTCTGTAGTGCAGTTGCAACTGAGTTAATATCGCCACTTTCACACGCCTGCATTTTATCTCTTCTTCCCCATCTCGATCCCCACGCCGAAATTAGTTCGCTTCCTCCTCTGTTTCTCACCAATGATGTCGTTTTCACTGATCTCCTCTGCTTCTAAGAAGAGGAGGACCGAGGATTCCCTAGCAGCCGGGTATTTGTTTCAACGTACAAACATTCACTTTTGATTCCACCTTTTGGATTTGTTGATGCATCTTCTTACAAAAGTTCCTGCAGGGTCGGTTGTTCCACTGAGAAACCTGGTTCAGTCCTGTACCACACTTTCCTTTCGAGGCAGGTTCTCGATGCCAAGGTCACCATGGGGTAGATCGAAATCCGGAACCAGGACATAGCCAGGACCGCGAAAGAGATCCTCGCGAATTCCAAGCGGGAGATGAAATATTATGCACTCGAGCTGGAGCAGAAGCAGAGAGCTTTGAAGGCTGCTACCACCATGGCTGAGATTCTGCCGGTCCACCATGACTTGGGTAGGAAGATGGTACAACTATGGAATAAGATTCGGATGCAAGACCAAGAAGCTGATCTCATCCGCGGCGAGATCGAAGTGGTGGCCAAGGAAGCAGGGGAGCCCGGCCAAATCTAAATCAATTTGCTACTGCGTGAGCGTGTTTGGGGCTTGTCCCAGGTAGTATTTGTGTTATGATTTTATGTCATTTTAATTAAGACTAAGTGTGTTTTGCCATCCAATGTTGAAGTTTGTGACCGAACATATATTGAAGTACTCCCCTCCGTTCACATATAGTTTGCGTTCTTGGCAAATTTAGTTTTTTCAGATTTTGTTTTTTGAACGTACAAAAAATTTCAAGGAGAGGCTCCCACGAGTTAAATTAGAAAGAAGCCAACTCTTCACGCAGCTTGCTTGCATGCGTTGGTCGTGGATGCCTCCCATGAGACATGGGGTCCAGCTGTCAATGACTCAAAGTAAAGGAAAAGTCCGGTCAGATAATCCGCCGCGTGCGTGCAGTTGCAAGTGGTGCGTGGGTTCCTCGTCTTCTCTCTTTTCCCCGCCCCGCTCTATTTTGGGTTTTCTTCTCCCTCCGCTCATTCGTGCATTTCTTCCCCAGAAACTAGCAGTTCTTCTCCTCGAAGCGAAATCAGTTGTCCCTCCGCCGCTCGTTCGTGCCTTTCTGCTCGTCGCCACCGACGATGTCGTCTTCTGCTGCAACAAGGTATTTGTTTCAATACGATTTGTTTCAACTGTTCTTCTTCCTTCATTTCGATTCCACCTTTTCAATTCCTTTGGATTTATTTTAGCATCTGGTTCCCCTTCATGCAGCGCCGGTGGTTCCAGTGTCCGCACCGGATCACCTTCGCTGTTGGGGCGGGTGGGCGTCGTCGATTCGCTCAAGACCCATTTGGCAGAACTGGACGAGGAGTTAAAGAATCTGGAAGAGGAGTGTAGGGAGAATGGTCGCAAGGCTAAAGCATCTATTGCATGCTATCAGGAGGCAGAAAGGGCTGCGTCGGAAATATGCCATGAGCTGAATGGGAAGCTGATGCAAAACGTCGACATACTGAGCATGGTCTCATTCCTCGAAAATAAGATTGAGCTGAAAGACAGGGAAATTGTTCTCCTCCACAGGGAACTCGAATTGGCCAAGAAAGGGGCGTTCCTCCCAGAGCGGGGATTCAAATTAAGCTCCATTGCTCCTGTGTGAGCGTGTTTGGGGCTTGTCCTAGGTTACCTGCTATCCATTTCTTTCAGTTTAAGACCTGTTGTGTGTGCACTGGCAAGTTTATTGCAGATTTGTGCCGAACTATGTTTAAGTTGTGTTTACTAATTTTATAGTTTATATCAATAATTTGTTTCTTAAGAATGCTCAGGAATATTTGGACTATGTTTGAAAGTAATCACTACAAAGGAGATAGTTTGCAACAACAGTTCTCATGAGATAGTTTGGTAGGACAACAAAAGACAACATTTCTGGAACTACTACAAGGTTATATGAGATAGTTTTGGTAGGACAACAAAAGACAAAATTTTTGCTACTACTATATCTATACACGAGGAATATACATGCTAATTAATTAAACAATTTAACACAAGTTCTGACCACCAAACTAGCTGATAAAACAACAACACAAGTTTGTTACCATTCTCTAAAATTACTCAGAAGTTCTCACCAACTACACTGCCAAGTTCACTGCCCCCATCGTCCTCCTGTGATTCGACGTCGCCGTCCGCATTGTCACTGACCACCTCTACGACCAGCCTGATATAGTCCTTCGTCACCTTTACCTGTATGACGATGAGATCATCTATTTGCAATCACGATTGAACAGCGAATTCAGACCAGTCCTCAGTGAACTTGAAGTAATAAGGTTCTTCTTCTTCATCAATCTGATATGAACCCAACACTTCATTGTCCCCACCAGCTTTCATGCATATACGAGATTTCCCGTCTCTTGGAAGTATATACCCATTTATGCATTTCAAAGGGACATCCTGAGTAAGTACATTTAAGACTGGTATCAGAAATGCATAGATAACTAAATGATATTTTTTTCAAATTAAGAAGGAAAAGAATGATCATGTAATTAACTAACCAACTCATTAAGTTCTCCTTGATCCTGCACCCTGTGCACAAAGAACTGAGGGACTATAATGTGCTCCCCATTTTCCAAGTCCATCTTATTCTTCTTGTAAAAAGCCCAGATTATCGCATTCATTTTAGAACCACTGACCTCACATGGGTACTCAAATAGGCTCTTCTGTAGTGTCATCTTGCAAGATGGTACGATAGGACGACACACTGATCGCAAAGGGAAAACACGTGAATGTGCAATTACATAACCAAGGCCATCTTGAAAAGTTTGAAACATATATATTAACTAGCTAGTAAATTAATGTGTATTGAAAACAAGCCAACGTGCAATTACATACCAGGGTCTAGAACCCAAGCTTTGACCTTATTGTTTGCATTAGTTACTCGAACGTCAAACATACCGAATAAATCATCATAATCAAACCTCACAAGATCGTTCGATTGAATGTCATAAGCTTGAAAAAATGCTGTCTAATATGGTCCACATATATAAGTCATTCCAGGCCCACGTTCCACGTAGAAGTGGTATTCATTGACATTGCAGACAATCCATGCCTTATGTGGACCAACAACAAATTTCTCTATACGCTTATGGAAAGAACAAGGCAGATCATACATGGTACACATATATACAATTTAATAGAATAAGCACACATATATTCGTTAACAAATCAAAAGCTCAGGAACAACATAATTGTAGTGTCAAGGATACTTACTGCCGCTTGATGACAGAATTTTGTAGACACCCTCATCATCACTCTAAAATTCAATAATGGCAGTTCACTGCCAGCGAGACACATGTCAGGTTCATGAGAACAGAACTGACATAGGTTTTGAGCCATTCCTGATTTTTAAACACAAAAAGCGTATTAATTAGAACAGAATCCATGATACAGCTACACAAATAACAACACTAATGATCTGCATAAATACTACCTAGGAAACTCACGATTGGTCAAGATAATCACTCCTAAATTTGGCAATTAATTAGGAAAGACCAACAATGCTTAATAGTAAGAGCATGTATTGGCTTAATTAAATGGAGCATTGGGTAAATTGCATGCAGATTGGGGAGAGGAAGTGGGTGGGAGGGTCTCTAGAAGACCATTAATGCTGATTGTGCCTAACTCTTGATATTATTTGGTTTTTGGAAAAGTGACTAATAGACCGAGATGGAGTACAATTTTAGTACTAAATCAGCACAATCTACAGAAACCCCTGCGAAATACTAGTACTAATTAGTAGTCCCCTCCGTTCTGGTAAGCCTTTCTAGCAAGCTAGTTTATGGAACGGAGGTAGTAGTACTACTTGTACTGTTCATCTGCCATGGCCGGAAAAAAACCCAAGCAGATTCAAACCGATGATGACCGCCGATGAAGAGGGTGCTTACCGATGGTGAAGAGAGTAGTCGCCGGTGTTTTGCTGACCCTTTGCGTCGTCGCCGAAGATGACCCTAGCGGCGGATTCGGCCACACGTACCACTGCATGCATGCACGCGAAAATGTGAGATTCACTCTCCTCGCGCTCGCCATGCGCGCAGAGGAAAAAGAAAGGAGAAGGGAAATGGAAGAACCTCGCGGCTTGTGAAGAAGAATGGCGGCGGCGGAGGAGGTTATCTCCCTGTGGAGAAAAACGGCGGGGGTTTTCTCTCACCTGGAGGGGACAGAGTGCTCTCTCTCCGCGTCTGTTCGGCTATTAACTGAAGTGGAGAATAAAGTCCAACGAAAATCAACCTGTGGCAGACATATGGGGCCAAAGGGAACACGTGGAGAACCCACGAAAATCCTGTTGCCGCCTTGCCAGCATGCGGAGCTAGAGGGGCTGGCATGTGGGACCCATCACTGCTCAGACCAAAATCAGGTACGGAAACTAGATCCAGTTCTCTCCACCCTTGGCTGTGGCGGCGGCGGCGGCGTACGGTGCTCTCCATGGAGCTTACCCCTTCTGTCCTTTTTTCTGGGGCTGTGCAAGCCGCCAGAGCCTCATCCTGCCGCCCCCACCACCGCCCCCCTCCGCGGCCGCTGTCTCCTCGCCCGGCCTCCACGGCTTACGTCGCCGATGCTCCCCTTCCGGCCGCATTCCCCGCGCACGCCTATACTGTTCGACTAGTTGGGGCTCCCCTTCCGGCCGCCTCCGCAAGCCAAGGTAAAGAACCCTCCCATTCTTGTGCTACTTGCTAAGAAAGTAAGAATACCTAGAACTGTTAATTGTTCTGCCAATTGATTAGTTTTCTCATGGTCTGTTATTACTTTGTTCATGGTTAGTGATTTGATGTTCGGTAAACTCGATTAGTTTGTTATGCAAATTGAGTAGCCTGTTATAAAAAATGAGTACCCCCTTTCAGACAAATCCAATAATAGCTTGTTTATCTCTTTAACAGATGGATAGGTGTTGGATTTCAAGTGGTAGACCTTGGACCCCTCCATATGTTGATGGAATCAAAGAGTTCTTAAGCTTAGTCAAGGAGAGAAACGGCGATAATTGTCGTGTTCGATGCCCATGCACGAGGTGCCTAAATATGAAGATGCAGCATTTTGGAGAGATGACCCGACACTTACATATCCACAAATTTTCCAGTACCTACCTTCGGTGGATACATCATGGAGAGCCAAGTGATGTCGTGATTATTGAAGATCCTCCACATAATGATGGCAATGGTGGTGATGAGGATGATAATGCCGGTCATGGGAATCATAATATGGATATGGATGACGAAGATGAGGCAGATAGAGAAGCCGATGAAATGGAAGCAATGTTGAAAGACCTCACGGGTGCAACAGCCCATGAAGGAACAGAAACTAAAGTCGAAGGTGGGTATGATAAAGTATTTGAAAAATTGTTGGCAGAGTCAGAGCGCCCGCTTTACCCGGGAAATAAACAGGTCGGTAGGCTGTCATTATTGATAAAGCTACTTCATCACAAATCATATTACCGGGTCAGCAACGTTGCTTTTGATGTTTGGATGCATATATTTGCCAAGGCACTTCCGGACGGCAATACACTGCCCAAATCATATAGAGAAGCAAAAGCTTATATGAAGGAGCTAGGTCTTTCATATGACAACATACACGTGTTCCCAAACAACTGCATACTTTTCAGAGGGGATTATGCTGATAAGGACAACTGCCCAGAGTGTCAAGCATCGAGGTGGAAGTATCCGGAGAGAAAGAGATCTGCTGTTAAAGTGTTGCGTTATTTTCCTTTGGCACCGAGGCTGAAGAGATTGTTTGCTTCAAGGAAAACAACGGAGAACATGCAGTAGCATGCGTTAAAGAGGAAGCCTGAAAAGGACATATTGACTCATCCGGCTGATGGTGCAACGTGGAAGGCTTTCTACGATGAATTCAAAACATTTGCGGGCGATCCTAGAACGTAAGGCTCGGCATTGCCTCTGATGGCTTCAATCCCTATGGAACCATGAGCACAAGCTACAACATGTGGCCTGTGTTTGCCGTGTCGTACAACCATTCACCAGAGGAGTTCAGTGATCCATCATACTACATGCTTTGCTTGCTAATCCCCGGCAAAACAAGTCCTGGAAAGGACTTTGGTCTTTTCATTCAGCCGTTGCTTGAAGATTTGCAGGACCTTTGGAAGGGTGTGCGGACTTATGATTCATTTTCTAGGGAAATGTTTGATCTTCGTGCTGCGGTACTCTGGTGCATACACGACTACCCAGCTTGTGGCACTATGTTTGGGCGTACCACTCAAGGCTATGCTGCATGCCTGCATTGTGACAAAGATCCTCTATCAATGCCCATAACCAACAAATTGTGCTACATTGGGCACCATCGTTTCCTCCCCCATGACCACTTGTGGCGGAGAAAGACAAACCTTCGAGGTGAAAATTTCGTCAAGAACGAGCGGTCAGAATCATTTACTGATAAAGAGTTAGAAGCTGAGCTGGAGAAGGTTAGACATCTAAAACCAGGAATTGGTCCCCAGAGCATCAGCAAGAAGAGGAAACGTGGAGAACCTACACCGATCTGGAAGCGTAGGCTTGGTTGGTGGGACTTGCATTACTGGCCAAAGTTGAAACTTCGGCATAATCTCGACGTGATGCACATCGAAAAGAACATCTTAGACAACATCCTTGGCACCGTCCTTGAACTGGAAGGGAAGAATAAGGACACTGTCAATGCCAGGAAGGATCTTTATACCCTTGGCATTAGAAAAAAATGCAGCTGGATCCACCGGTAATGCCCCCGGACGTGGACCCGAAGAAATATAAATGTGTAATGACATATGGAAGCTATACCCTAAACAAAGATGCAAAGACAAAGCTATGCCAGTTTCTATTTGACTGTACATATCCAGATGGTTTTTGTTCCAACATGTCCAAGTGTGTCAATGTACAAACACGCAAGATCTCGGGACTTAAAACCCATGACTGCCATATCCTGTTGCAGAGAACATTATCTGCTGGGCTGCGGGGATTATTGAAAGACGATGTCTATCGGGCGATGGGTGACCTAGGCAATTTTTTCAAGGACTTGTGCAGTAAAAGGTTGGAAAGAAGTGTTCTGCTCCGTCTGAAATCTGAAATCCCAGTAATCTTGTGCAGGCTTGAAAACATCTTCCCGCCGGCGTTTTTTGATGTTATGGTCCACCTGGCTGTGCATTTACCTGACGACGCTTTGATCTGAGGCCTTGTGAACTATGGGTGGATGTATCCAATCGAGAGGATGTTGTGTACTTTGAAGAGATATGTGAGGAACATGGCACATCCAGAAGGTTCAATTGCAGAGCTTGACATTTGCCTCTAGATACTTGAAAGAAGATATTGAGACAAGGTACAACCGGAAACAGAGATATGAGGTTCAACAAAAAGTTGAACGAGAAGAATCATCTTGTGATGTGTTTGGCCAGGGTGCGCGTTTAGTTGGAGCATATAGTGCGATCAATCATGATAGCACTGAGACCCTGTCAACAGAGCTTCATAGAATGGCTTGGTATGTCCTAAACAATTGCAGCAAGGTTACAAGCTATATCCAGTATGTTCCCTACGTCTGAATTTTATGTTACCCTACACATTGTATACCCCATAGTTACCGGAGTTTAATAACTCTTCATGGTTTGCAAAAAGTTCAGGGCAAAGCTGGAGGAAGAAGGGACACCTGATGTCGAAGTTAGGGTTGACTAGATTTTCCAAGATGGTTCAAAGAGCATGCAAGTTTCCTTTTGCATTTCTATTTGACCTTTTGCATTTCATTGCATGATTTTGACCATATTGTTTTTTTTTCTGTGGTACACATATGATGAACAAGGCACGGGAAAGACTAGAAGTTCATGAAGATGAGTTGTTCGCATTGGCACTTGGCCCACATAGCAAAGTTAAAACATATTCAGTTTGTCATGTGAACTTAGTTCGGTTTGTTAACGCTGAGCGTAAAAAAGGCAAGAAAACGCAAAACAGTGGAGTCATGGCTGCTGGAGATCACAGCGGGGACGCAAGAGATTTTTATGGCATCCTCAAGGAAATCAAAGAGCTGACTTATATCTCTACCGAGAAACATAAACGGACATTTGTTCTTTTTGGCTGTGACTGGTATTGTCTTGAAGCAGGCAGGGGCATGCGCAGGTTTAAATTGGAAAAGTATGATAAACTATTCAGGAGCATCAACATTTCCAATTTGTGGTACGAGGATTATAAGTATATCCTGTCAACCCAGGCACATAAAGTGTTTTATATGCCAGACAATGTAGGGGGAGAACACTGGCGATTAGTCCAAAAATTTGAGCATGGGCGGACCTTTGATGTGTCTGAACATGAGAAGGACAAAGATGAGGAGGACAATGATGAGGAGGAGAGGCCTAGTATTCTAGCACATCAAGATGTCGAAGTATCTGACAATGAGGATGTTCCTGCTGACCCGATATCCCATCCTCCGCCTCCGGCTACACTGGAACGCACTGACATGGCTCCCCGCATCCTCTTAGCAGATGAGATTTGGACTTATATCAAATATCGGAGAAAAGTGTCTGTGCAACATAAGGAAGGTGAAGTACAAGATGGTGACGCTGAATTAGAAGTCACTGAGGATGAAGTAGACGACACATATGCGGAGTATGACAGTGATCCGGGTGCACTGCCCCCAGATGATAGCGATGCATACTAGTGTTGCATGTCTATGGGCAAGCTTGTGTCGAACTGATTTTGCATGCTTTGTGTGCATGCTTTTGTTGAACTGATGCGCATGCCTGTTTGCATGTTGTGTGTTGAACTGTTGTGCATGCCTGCTTGCATTCTTGTGTTGAACTGATGTGCATGTGTGTGTGTATGCTTGTGTTGAACTGAAGTGCATTCTTGCATTTTCTTTGAATTTTGTTTGTTTGTGTATGCGTGTGTGTGATTTTTATCTATTTGTCTCGTATATGTCAAAACCATAGCATTAAACATAGAGTACGTACAAGTGCTCATAACATTGACGGCGAACAGGATATTACTCAAGTGCTACCATTACCCAATTATCTTCCTTATATTGCTAATATGCCATTACTTAACTGCCAGACATCATGCCAAGACACATTGCAAATAAAACTGAAAAAAACCCAAATCATCAATAGATTGTGGCCAGAATCTTGAATCTTGCCTTCATGAGAAGATTTTCCAGCAGCTTCATCAGCACCTTCTTTGTGTACCCCTTGCCGCAGCACCTGATCTAGCTTCTGCCTCAGTGCACTTATCTCTTCCTGCAATGTGCTATTCTTGTCTTTCCCTCTAAACACTGTATTACGCAGTTGAAGAACCACTTGTTCCTGGAATTCTGTCAATTCCGGGTCATGCCATGAGAACTTTCCACAACCATAAGGAATTCCATACTTCTGCAACCAAAATAAGATAAAATTTAACCAAAAGAAAAATCTTGCAACCAAACTGAAACTAAAGCACGAATCTTTACCAAGCGTCTTTGGCATTTCAGCAATCTCCGACCTGGATTATGGACGGTCCAAGAAATCCACATGGCCATCTTCAAACCGCACAGATATTTTGTTTCATTGGAGTGGTCCAAGGCCACCAGAGTGTATGGGATAGGTTTGCGGCAGCGAGGAGGAAACCTCCCTTCGTGCGACGAGCACGAACTCTCGCGGCCATGCTTTCCCTGCGCGCCATGTGATACAGGGGAGAAAGGGAAGAACCCTAGAATTGCCAAGGGAGAAAGAGGAGAGGGAAATTTAACTGCGCGCCCTCGTCAGCGGCAGCGGTGTGGTAAGGGCGGAGGATTTACGGCAGCAGCGGCGGAGGATTGACGGTAGTGGCCTTGCTGTGGTGTGGTCGAGTTATTTAATTGGTACGTTGAGGCGTGTCAACGGCTAAATTGGGTCCCACAGTACCAACGGATACAAATGGTGCACACGGCCTGAAGGTGGGGCCAGACACCAAGGGCGTGGTCGTAGCCAGTCAAACAGGACAGGATGTGTGCCCCCCAAGAAAAATTCGCGACGTTCTAAGTGACCAGGCAAGTTTCGTCGAAAGCAACTGGGATCTTAGTGGGCTACTGGGCCGGAGACGAAAATCCGCGACGTAAAACTAGCAAAAAGTCGAGCAAAACCAGTCCGCGACGGACCAATCCAATACGTCGAGAGCAAAATCCACTTTTCAGCCATTCGCGACGGAAACGCTCGACGTTATCAAAACGTTCCGCTCAAGACGTTTCAGATCGCACGGAATTTGGTAGCGCATCAGGGATTTGGGTGGTGTGATTTGTTGTCCTATGGTTTCATGGTGGTGGTGGTGTGAGCTTGGAGCTCGAGTTGGTGTTGAGGAAGAGAACTGGTGCTTTGCACCCAAGCTTCACGGTTGTTGGCCTTTTATTTGGCCGTTGTAGTTTTGACAGCACAGAGACATGCATCTATGTGTGTGTTGTGTGCCTGTGTACTAAGGCAGAGATATTTTGCTGTGCGCCTGTGTTGGTCTTATCCAGGAGTTACTGATTATCTGTGATCTGCCACTTGTAAATCCTGTGATTTTGATTACTAGCCAATGATGTTTTAATAAGGCTATTTCTCTTATATGAACATATACTTACTTGACTTAGCCTAATCTCGATGATGAGATTATCAGTGCACCTCACTGGCTAGCTAAGAGTACTAAATCCCCTCCACCTCCACTTTTACTTTTATTTGTTTTTCTTGTTTATTCTGCAGAGACAAAAGATCAATTGGAGACTTGAAGATTTGCAAGAATTAGATTAGGACTTTCTTTTTGTAGATGTTCATTTGTAGCAACACTTGTAATTTCTATTTATTGCAAATGTAATGACTTTGTATTATTTTTATATTATTAATAAAGCTTATAGTTTTTCTTTTAGTAACTCCTATTGATTCAATTGAATTGAATAAAGATTTAATTTAGTAAATGTTTCAAAATTAATTAATGACTAATTATTCAAATTAACTTGATAATCAATTTTAATTCAAATTTCAAATACAAATCATATTTTGTTTCAAAATTTGAATTGAACTCTCAAATAAAACAAAACCTTGAGGTCATGAAGAAATTCCTTTCACCTTTCCTCTTCGACTCTAAACCCCAAGTCAGATAGTCGACGAATCTCTGATTACTCCAGGGTTTAGGGATTTGCAAACAGATCTCTAGTTGCCACTTCTAGTTTGATATTGCCTTAGAGTCAATTACCAATTTGTTCTCGTATAATTTGACCTGGTGAAACTCAAGTGTTTAATGTTCTCAGAAATAATCTGCTTACAAGATTGATCAGGTCCTCTAATCAAATTATTCCTGTATAACACCAAACACTAGGATTTCACCACATCACTTGATTTCTTCTTATCTTGGTTTCCTTCTCTGTTGCTTCTTTTATAGCCTTGGTCATGCAGGAATGCAGACATAGAGGTTTGGGAAGATCACAGGTAGTGATCAAGCTTTAGTACGGGTTTAAGAAGATCTGTTTCCTCGTTTAGATACTTCCTTTAGGGTGGATGAGATCATTCAATCATGCATTACTACCTTGTGGAATCAAGATCATTAGCTATGTGGTAGGGACACTCACCCCTCTTTGAGTTCTAGTTACCTAAGTGAATTCTCCCAAGTCACTTATAGACTTGAGGTTGATGTTGTTGAAAGTTAGTGCTAGCCATAACCAATTGTGGTTTGCTTAATCAAATGATTTGGTTTGTGAGATACATGTTATAAATATCACTCCAAATGTACTCTTGACCAGATGATCTAGACCTATTTCATCATATCGAGAGAAACATTGGTCACTTTGCTTCGTTTAAACTTTCGCGCCAAAATTTCCCGTATTTTTAGATGCATTCTATGCAAGTGCACATATTATATTTTGATCCTTATAACCTCCCAAACACTGGGATATTACACAAACCATCTACCACTGGCTCCAAAACGTTGCCCCCCCCGGGGGGACACGACGCCACATGCCGCCAACGGAAAAGGTGAGTTTTCATCCATTCACTCAGAACATGTTACGCCCTTAAACTTAAGAACCAGAAAAATATTTTACCGTACTCTCTAAATCGAAGAGAATACACTGCCTAGATGATTCCATAGTAGTTTTAAACAACACCGCGCCTATGTCTCTACCAGATCACCTTTATATTATGTTTATTTTCAAAACGGAAAGTACAAGTCTATATTTATTTTCAAAACGAAAAGTACAAGTCTCACAACAATTTCGGAATAAAAGAACAAACCAACCACTTTTAGTTTCTAATTTTGAAGATCAGAATTTTCTGGAAAAATGGAAATGAGGGGAAATTCCCATAAAAATCTTATTTATTAAGATATTTCGTATATGATTTTTCTTCCCGAAAAATGAATTATGTAAAATATAAAATCATGGGAAACTTTTTTGTTTTTATTTTTTCCTAAGAGTTTGTATTAGAAAATATCTTTTCGTTTTCTAACTTTCTAGATGATGTGATGGATGTGTAGTTTGATCTAAGCATTGAATTCATCTGGTTTGAAGAGTAGAGAGTTAGATTTTTTTTTCTGGGTTAAGAGTTTATTTGTAGTGTAGTACTAATGTACGCTTAGACATTAGTTGAAATGTGAAAACGACATGGGTTGCGTTTCCTATTGAGTTGGATTATGCTAATAGTAATTGGGTATTCTCTACTAGTTTTTTTTTCTGTTTATCATTTGATTAATCAACATTTTCTTGTTTCAGCTGCAATCTCTAGCAGCAGACGAAAAAATAGTCCAACACAACTCCGTTCAGCAACGACGAGACGAGCCATATAACACATAATCGGTAGCTTCACACGATTTTTTGGAATTATAATATGGAAAGTACAACATGAAATCATTGAGTCGAGTGGAGTCCCATCCAAACCGTCCGGTACTAAGGGCATCTCCAGTCGTTCGACCCCCCCAGGTTTCAGATCGGCGCTTTTTAGCGATAGCGCCGGCCCGCACCAAAACCTGGGGGGGGGGGGGGGCGATTTCACCAGCCGTTCGGCGTCCCAGAAAATAAAGCACCGATATCATTCGAAAAGTTTCTTCCCGCCCCCAAAAAACAGAGCCCTAGTTCGGCGATCGGCAGCCATAGTTTCGGGCGATCATATTACAAAAAACGCCACAGGTGGGCGATCAAATATAGTTCAGATCGAATCACACAGACGGGCGCGCGCGGCGGTGGCAGACGTAGGCGATCAGACAGACGCGTCGGCCGGCGTCGGAGCAGGCGGCGAGCTCGGCGCAGCATCCAGGTCGATGACGGCGTCGGAGCGGACAGCGGGCTGGGCATCCTCCAGGTCGACGACGGGCTGGGCATCCTTGTCGACGGCGGCATCCTCCTGGGCGGCGGGTGGGCTTGTCGGCGCGGTGGTGTAGCTGGCGCCGCCAGACGATGTCGGGGCCGGGGGCGCGCTGATGTCGGTCAGGATGAGGTTGCACTGCGCCAGGAACCAAGCTCTCACCTCGGGGGTCATCGCGGCCGGGTCGCCGCCCATGAGGAAGGCGGGGTCGTTGTTCCTCTTCTTCGCGGCGGTGCCAGTCCGGAGGAGGTCGATCTTGACCTGCGAGTTGTCCATGAGCGCCGCCCATCGCTGTTTGGAGACCTCCTCCCTCTTGCCGGCCTGGACCTGAGCGTCGGCGATGCAGGTCTCGATGGATGCCTGGAGTTTTGCCGCTGCAGGCGCGCCGTCCCTAGCCAGCTTGGCTTTCTTGTGGCCCATCGGCGGACGCCCTTCGGATGCGCACGCAGCCACCGCGTCGGGGACGTACTCCTTGCCCTTGCCGATCGAGCGACGCACCTCCGCCCACTTCTCGCAAGTCTCGATGAGGACGAACACGTGGAGGAACTTGAAGTCGGTTCCCTCGTCGTTCTTGTACGCCTCGAGCATGCGGACGATCTCCATCTCGCGGTTGGCGCCGCTCTGCGGCCTCGCCGAGATCTCCTCCTGGATGCCGTGCCACTTGTTGCACGACGCCTGGATGTTGGCCCAATGGTTCTCCATGGCTTTCTGGCCGCGGTCGAGGACGCATGGGGCGTAGTAGGGATCAATCATGCGGCGCTCGTCGTAGGCCGTCTTCACGCGCTTCCAGTAGTTGTCGGCGTGCTGGTTCGCGCCGACGATCGGGTCCAAGCTCACCGTCTTCCACGCCTCGGCGAGGAGCGAGTCCTCCCTGTTCAGCCACTTGATGCGAGGCTCGGCGGGCGGCAGGGGCACCTTGGGCTCCTTGCGGGGGCGCCCAGGGCCACGGCGCTTCCGTCCTTCGCCGGCCGGATCTGTACTCTCTGGCACCACGGGCGTCTCGTCCACGTCGTCCTCTTCGCCCTGCTCCTCCGTCGCCTGCGTGCCGGAGCCGCCTTCGCCGTAGTCGCCACCGACCTGCGTGAAGAACTCGCCGCTGGCATCGAGGAAGCCCGGGCTCGCCGCCGCCGCCATCGAGCCGGACGCGATGATCTCCTCCATGTAGCTGTCCTGGGGCTGCAGTCCGGCGAGAATCGCGCGGCGGTGGGATGGGGAAGCTGCGTAGCCCGGCGCGTTGCCATACATCATCGGCGGGTGGTAGGGGAAGGTGAGGTTGGGGTTGAAGCCTCCCAGCGAATCACCTTCGACGAACCATGCTGGCGGCGGGTGCGGCGACATGCGGGGCGACGGTGACGGCGACTGCTTCCAGCCGGCGAAACGTGGGCCGAAAGGGCCCTTCTTCTTGGCGAGAGGCGCCGCGGCCGGCGTAGGTGGCTCGTCTGGGACCTCCTCCTCCTCCTCCTCTTCCTCGGCGGCTGCCTGCTCCTCCGCTTGCAGCTGCGCCATGAGCTGCCTCTGCCGCTGCGCCGCCTCCCTACCCCGGCGCTTGATGTTGGCTGTCTCCAGCCGCGACCTCTCGGCGATCCACTCCTTGTTCGACATGCCGGGTGGTCGCTCCTTCGGTGCTCTTGGCTTGCGGGGTTTCTTGGCCGGTTCGGAGGCCGCGGGAATGGAGACGGCGGCGGCGGCGGCGCGGGGTCCTGTAAATCGAGCGGGAGCCATGGCGCGTAGATCTCGGGTGCGGGGGGAAATGGCGGGAATGAACCGGGGGGAGAGGTACATGTGGGGGGAAAGTGGAGGGAAGCGCCGAAAAAAGAGAGGGAAATCGTCTTCCGTCGCCGACAAGCGTGGCCCACGCGAGCATTTCGCCCCCCCAGGCCGAACCCAGCGCGCTGGGTTTGGCCTGGGTTCGGCGGCGCCAAACGGCGCGAAAAACGGCGGAAAGCGGCGCTAAATCGATTCCTGGGGGGGCGACTGGTGCGAAACGGCGCGAAACGGCGCCAAAAACGCCGCTTGGGGGGGCTCTGGGGGGGACGGCTGGAGATGCCCTAAACATACTAAACAGAAGGAAAATGGAGAGCGATATGATTTTTCAAGATCTCATCAATGGCGGTGTCTTGCCTTCAATTCTGGAGAGCGCGTGACGAATTATGGCAAGTTGGCTATATTGTTTTTTGATCGCACATATAAAATTGGGCGTCACAGTAGCGCACAAGAATGCGCCACGGGTGGCATATTTTTGTTCGTCACTTGTAGACTTTTTCCTACAAGTGAGATTGTTTGGTTGATATTTTATATATAGGACGGAATTTAGATTTAATTGATCTTCGAGGAATCAAAGTGGAGTTCTCCCTTGACTTAATTTCTCTTTGCCACCCAAAGAATGTGAAATTCAATTGACATTTTTTCTTAGCTTCTACATACTATGAAATGCAATAATGGATTGAAAAAATTCAAACGATGAGTATGATACTGTCCTCCAATTTTTGTTTAAGATTGTTTCCTCAATTTATCCATCGATTACATTTTTTTTTGTTTTCTCTCTATGTATAATTTCCGGTGATTTCCATACCCAGTCAGGCCCTGTTTGTTTCTAGAGTTTTCTAGGGGATTGGTGGGGATTATACCGGTTAAAACCCCAAATCCCATGTATTTCTAAAAGGTTGTTTGTTTCTAGTGTATTTGACAGGTTTTATCCCCACTTTTCCCCACAAATCCCCAATCTCTAGTACATTTTTCTCAATACCCAAAACACTACCCCTACCTAGTGGATTGGGGATTTGCCGGGATTGGGTGAAGTTTGGGGATTCACCCAATCCCTTTGGGGATTATCCCCATGAATCCCCTACAAAACTCTAGAAACAAACAGGGCCTCAGGCTTTTTGGTTCCGCCCATCCCGGCCGGGATCAGGGCTGAATCCCCGTGGGTCAGTCGGGATCACACCCGCAATCCCGGCGCTCGCTTTTGACATGTTCGGTTATACCCGGAGGGATTTCACCCTGATCCCGTCCAGTGTGTGTGTGCGTGTGTGTGTGTGGGGGGGGGGAGTAGGCCCTGCCCCTTAGCTCTCTCTCTCGAACTCAGCCAGCGGCGGCGGAGGGACGATGACGGGCCGGCGAGGACCTCGGCGGCACAGGAGATGGCTGCTCCCCCTGCATTGCCTCCCTGCTTCTCCACCCAGACGCCGCTTGAAGCCTGAACGAAACCCTAGCCTCCACGTCGTCCACTTCCCCCGCCGCCTCACATCGGAGAAGTAAGCAGCCTCTCTCTCTCTCTCTCTCTCTCTCCCTCCCTCCCTCCCTCTCTCTCTCTCTCTCTCTCTCTCTCTCTCCTGTCCCTTTTTCTTGGCCCTGGTTGCAGAAACTTTTTTCATCATTCATGATCTTTAGAGCAAGTTCTTATGTGGTCTTCAGATTTCTCTGTGGTCAGAGAAGGGTTCTGAGAGCGGCGAGGACTTGTTTTGTTTGGGGGGGGGGGGGGGGGGGGAGGAGTATCCTATCAAAACATGCTCTTACTGCTCTACTTATAGTAAAGTTAGTAGGCCTGAGTGCATACCAGGATTACTTGATAATGCACCAACTCTGCAGATTACCTAACCAGTTACACAAAAGCCACTAGTAGCGTTTTGTCATCTTAAGCACATAGGTTAACTGTAGCTAAACAGGTCCCAAGCTCATGGTTTTCAGAGGGACCACAACACTGTACATATTTGCTCAGCAAACTAGAGACTTAAGCAACAGGTGTCAGTTGCATTCGAAAATAAAAACCAAATACGCCTGGCAAATTATTAGGAACTGAATAGACGATTCACATCAGACTAGTATATACACTTAACATGTGGCAAGTTGCAGTAAGAAAATATACAGAGGATATGTGTGCTTGTTCTGACCATAAGTTTGCACTACTTCGTTGCACAACATGTTTTACAAATACTAACTGTATTTACTTTCCTATGGTCCTGTACCCAATGCTAGCAGTGCATTCTAAGCAATGAAGTTAAGTACACTTAGCAGTACGTTAGTACCTAGAATTCCTGTTACTTAACAGGTAACATTTGCTTATTTTCTTGTATTTTCTTGGAATGATCCATCGTGGCCACTGATTCCTGCTGCGGCTAGTGGTCAAATACAGTACTGGAATACATGTGAGAGAGCAAGGAAGAATGTTGGATGGCCCATTGCTAATTCGTTCGACCATTCTGTTGTCGTGTTTGTAACACAATTGGTCTTATGGGCATACTAGCCTTTCATATTTTCTGGCTTGTTTTTTCTATGGTTCATTTTCAAACAGCAATCTCCCAGTTCTTTTTATTGGGGAAGGAGGGAGCCTGCTCTTGTTCTGTTTGGTCAACATGATCTTTTGATAGTTTTACGTCTAAAGTCTTTCGATAATTTACTTCAGTAGTTGGGTGGAGAGTGGCCCTACAATACCCCTCCCTTCCACCGAAACATTGCTCTTGTTCTTTTCATTGGGGAAGAAGGTTCCCCTGATCAGAACGTGCGAGAAGGGTGGAGAGTGGCCCTACAATACCCCTCCCTCCGAAACAATTGTGGACCTTTTTTCATGTAGACAATAGCTCCACTACCTCTACATGTTCTCTCATTTCTTGCCCATCACCTATCCATTTGTTCTCCTCCTTTTGTTGGGAGAACTGTAGCTTGACCCGAAGCTAGCTGTGGCTGCCGGACTAGATCTCTCCCAACAGATTGCCAAGAATGTCTTATGCTGGTGTAACCGAGTGCAGTGCTGTCCTGCTCGACTGTACATTGATGTCGAGGTAGCATGGTACGATCATTCATGTCCTTTTCGGTTTGACAACCAATCGAGAGATCTTGGGCGTGGGTGTCAGGATCGGAATCCTAGGTTGATCGTATGGGTCATATCTGTATCCGGCAGACACGATCGGTATCACTCACGCGTGTCGTAGTATTACAGTTCTGCAATCACGTCGAATCGTTTTGACATTGTCGATCCTAATTAGTGGCGATTTAATACTCCATCCGTCTCAAGATAACTGATTTAGATTTATCTAAATATGAATATATGTAGACGTGTTTTAGTGTATATGTACATATATATTTGTACAAAGTTAAGTCAATTATTTTGAGATGGAGTGAGTATAACAAGTCACGAGTTTTTAGATCATAGGTCAAAAGTCCGACGTTAAATTAATAACACCCCAAACATCGACAAAAATACAATGTATACAAGGTGTTGAACCCAAATTACAATCAAGAACCGCACATACACACAAGAGGGAGGACAACCAAAGCGACTACAACAACTAGCACAAAACAAAGGCCACGACCACTAAGGAGAGTTAAAGCCGAAGAAGGTGAGCACAAGCAAGACGGGCAAAGTTGTCGGGCCGGAGCTCACCATAGAGCTGAGGCACACCATCACAGCCGAGGGAGACATCACCGCTGCGAGAAGCAACGCCAAGGACAATACCGCCATCATCCGCGCACAACCGCTGGCAAGCTCAACAAGGAAAGTCCGGCCACAGGAGCACCGAGTATGCAACACAAGCCGAAAGCATAGCCGGAGAAAAGTCGACGAAGATTGCCACACAGAACTCCGGAGAGCCACGCGCCGTGAACTCCAAGGCGACATCTTCCAGAAGAGCGCGACGTCGGAGCGCCACCACCGTATGATTCGAGGATCTT
This sequence comes from Alopecurus myosuroides, assembly GCA_028641055.1. NCBI lineage: Eukaryota > Viridiplantae > Streptophyta > Magnoliopsida > Poales > Poaceae > Alopecurus > Alopecurus myosuroides. Next base: position 366,175,171 of record CM054059.1, on the reverse strand, counting down.
AGGTTTTCACTCGGAGCACTGAGGAGGACCGATGCAAGCGGCACCGGCACCTTCAAGAATGGAACGACATCCTTGGACGTCGCCATCACGGCTCGTGAAGCCCCAAGCGAGAGTTTCCTCTTGGCGTGATCTCTCTTCCTCCACAGGGCAGGGCACACTGCCAAATGGATTGTGGCTCACCAATCCCCACGCCGTCCTCACGACCGAGGGCATCAGCAACACCAGAACCACAGGCTCGCCCGCCAACCAACGTGATTCCCACCTCCCAGGTGAACGGATAGTATGGGCACCTAGAGGGGGGGGGGTGAATAGGTGCTACGACCAATTTTAATTACTTTTCAATTTAGGCTTGACACAAAGGTAAATTCTCTAGATATGCAACTATGGTGAATTTACCTATATGACAAGAACAACAATAAACAAGATACAAACACAAAGTAAAGGAGATGGAACGTGGTAACCGATAACGGAAGCACGCGGAGACAAGGATGTAATCCCAAGTTCCTCCTTTTGAGGGGAGTACGTATCGTTGGAGGGGTGTGAGTTTCGCGACGAAGGCCTACTTAATGCCACAAAGGCCTCACCCAATTCTCCGATGAACCTTGCCACAAAGATCTAGTTCACCTTCCACTATTGATTCCCTATGAGGCGGAAATCGAGTCCTTTACAATGAACTTGAGGCACACACCCACAACCAAATTGGGGGCTCCCAAGAATCACCAACAATCAATAAGAGTAGAAACGGGGTCTAGGTTTTCCACAAGGAAACCCTAGACTAGACCCCCTCAAGCGAATGAGGGGGGAATGAAGAACGTCTTGGTGAAGTAGTAGATTGAAGCCTTCTCTTCAATCCCCCAAAGATCAACGAGTTTGGGTGGAGAGATTGGGGGAAATCTTGGATTTGGTGAGCTCAATAAATGTGCATTCAATGGCTGTCGAGGGGGTGACCTCAACAGTCCCCATGGTGAGAGACCCGGGGTTTCGTAAGAGAGAAAAAGGCGTTGGTGGACTACTCGACTTGACGGATTACTGCCCGCTGGGATTTATTTCGATGGGGTGAAAAGTATCGGTTACAGGGGGTGTTGTTTACAGATTGAATCTAGCGCATTTCTGAATCTACGGTTGTCTGTCCCGTTGGTGACCCCCTCCCGTGCTTTCTTTAGCTCGCAGGGTCTTAGGGGCTATACATGAGGTGGACTCTATTTTGAGTTGGTTGCAATCCTTTCCTATTCTTGTTGTTTAAGTATTTTCTTCCGCTTTAGACATGTCTCCTTCATGGGCCTCCGTGTAGTTACTCGGGAGCCTGCCAGGGCACCCCTTAATGGGCTGCATCGGGTATCCCTATAGTGGAGGGTCTCTCGGGTACCCCCACGTCAGTAGCCCCCGAATGCCCGATGGAGTCAAATATTCGATCTAGGGACTCAAACCTTCAAGACAGATTGTTTCCAGTGCTTTTCCTGCAAACAGTTTTTCGGGAGAATATGGCTGAACGGGTTTGATCTGCTCGACTGGTCGAGGTCAATTAATCTCACTTGGGAGAATACACGGTTATCTTACTTAGGGTTCGAGTCCTCAGGCTCGATCCTGGAAATACCTGGGGTAATTCGATTTGTGTTGCTGAAGTCTTACCGAGTCGAATTCCAGTTGTCAGTCATTTTACCTAACGCGTTCGTCGGGATTTTCATCACACCCGTTGGTATGGAAAAATACCAGGTAGTGGGCGGCGTGGAGGCGTAGCGGTTAGCCTCCCATGCCACATGTAGGGCCGATCCAGACCTATAGAACATCGACGGTGGGGATAAACTCACCCTGCTATAAATACCGCGCGTGAGAAGGGTATATTTTCTCCTTCTCCTTCCTTGCGCCCGTATTTGCTTCTTCCTCCTCGCGACAGAGCCATTACCACACTCCCCAAGCTTCACCAACCCTGCACCATGGTCCACACCTGCAAGAATGGCGGTTCCTCGGCGGCCAACGGCATGGAGAGCCAGTGGGGACGGGCGGAAAATGGAGTAAATCCATCGGTACCGCGAAACTGCTCACTGGCGCCGAACATGAAGGGTTGCTCCAAGCCGGCTCATGTAGGCGCCCGGGCTCAGAGACTCGCCCAACCCCAGAAACCGACGAGCAGGTGGCTTTCGTCGACCACGTCCTTAGGAGAGTGTCCTTTCCCCTTTATCCGTTCCTTCTTGCGCTCATGGTGGTGTATGGCGTGCAACTGCACGACGTCCCGCCAAACTTGATGCAGCACATAGTGTGATTCATCGTGTTGTGCGAGTGCTACCTCGAGGTGGCACTGCACTGGGCGCTTTTCAAACACTTCTTCAACGTCAAGGCCCAGCCAAGCAGCAGCGACCCGCATGAGGTTGGAGGCTGCAATATTCAGATCAACCCGAAGTCGGGTTACTTCAAGATGGGTTTTGTCAACTCCCGTCACTGGGAGGAGGAGTCGATGGTTCTACGTCAAGGACTCACCCAATGCTGATGGTTCCCCTCTGATGGATCTAGAGAGCCTAGTGGTGCCCAGGAGTTCATGGAAGAACCAGCTGTCCGCAGAAGAGGTCGAGCAGACTAAAGATTTAGCGTCTCACTTTGCCACTCTGAAGGTCAGTGGACTCACCTGGTTGCGGTGTTCCTCAGGCGTCTAGTACAGCCACTCCAGGACATGGTGATACCCATGTAGGCATACTCAAGTGCTGATTCAACTCACCGTCTGCGCCGTGAGGAGCTTTCCAGCAACGAACTCGAGCAATGCTTGCGCTAGATCACTCGAGCCAAGGAGATTGATCCATTCGACCCAACTCCCGGTGTCCCCCCACTCTGTTCCACGACTGAACGTACTGAGGTGGGTCTTCTTTCATTTATATTTTGTTTTCTGTCTTTCTTACTTGTTGGTATATTTCTTCTTTTACTCTTCTTTTTTCGTTTCGAGTGACTTTTCCTGCCTCTGTTGCTTGACTCCTTCTTTAACTCTCCTTTTCTTCTAGAATTTGAACATCCTTGCCAGCGAACCACCCAAAGCGGGCACCATCCCCTTCATGGAGGGTTTGACTGTGGCTGCTGTTGTGGATCTGGACTCGACCCATTCAGTCGCTACTGCCAATTCTTCTCGGGACACAGATGACCTGGAGGAGGTTCAAGAAGAAACCGCCGAAGAGTCACGAGTGCCCTCTAAGCGCACTTGAGCGGAAAGCGAGCCCGAGGATGCTACCTCTAAGGACTCAAACTCTTTGAGTGCAACACAAGGATACGAGATGAGGAACCCGATCCCTGCAGTCCCCCTCGCATCAATGCCACCACTAGTTCCTGAACCAACAGCTGCTCCTTCTACTAAGAAGGTTCGTCGTATGTTTGGCCTGAGTTCTCTCAGCGGGTGAGTTTCCCCCTTTCCTCTACTGTATTACTCAAGTCCGGACTCTTAATTTGATCGTTGCCCTTTTCCTTTTTTCTTTTTATTTCAGCAATCCTCCCAAGGCCTCAACTCCTCCTAGGGCGCCAACTCCACCCCCTTCTTCCGCTCCTTCTCCTTGGGGGGAGTTGGTTCGATTGCAGCGCTGACTCCTCCCACTCAGGTAGGAATGATTCGGGTGCTGCTACCGATGCGCAGGCCCCTACTGTTTCAAGTCCTTCGCTCGAGACGGGGGAGTCGTGCAAGAAGGTGCCCTGGAGCGCACGGCCGTCCCCGAAGCTGACGCAGCGCCTTCGGGTCTAGGGGCTTGGACTGTCAACCTGATGGATGTAGATACCTTGGCTCCCGAGTTTCAGGTTAGAAACCACGTGAGTTTATTTCCTTTACTTGTTCTTCTGCAGACTTTGCTTGTTCTGTCGGGTGCGCGAAGAGCGCTCCCGATGGGAGTAGCCCCCGAGTCTACATTTGGATGCTTGTGCGCGAGCACATACTCAAATCATATATCTTAGATTCTGACTCTTAACATTTTTTCCGGCCCTTCCTAGAAAGCATGAAGGACCTGAGCACTCGCTTCCTCGGTATTGGAAGGCAGAGGGACACCCCTCAGGCCAACCTTGCCAAAGCAAAAGGAAAACCTTGCTACAGTGAACCGTTATCATTTCTTCTGTTTTGGCTTCATGTTTCTGATTGATTTCTTTCACCTGTCCTAAAACCCTGGTCTCGACTGCTGCTGAGGAGAATTCCACGCTCACTCGAGTGAAAGAACTCGAGGCACAGAATGTGGCTCTTCGGTTAGAGGCCACGACTGCCAAGAAAAGGACCGAGGCTGCCATTCGGAAAGTAGAAGAGTCCACGGAAAAGGAGAAAGAGGCCCTCAAACAATTCACTGATCTGAAGGAAACCATTTTTTTCTCGACTCCATTTGCTGACAGATGGTTTAACGGGTACTCGCATACTTGCGCTTTTCTTTTGGTATTTCATGTACCTTAACTAACGATTTCTTTATTCTGCTACAGCCATTCTGGGTAGTCCTCCTTCGATGTCTGATCGACTGCGTGAGGGTACACTTCTAGATGTCGTTACTTCCTCAGAGGAGCAGGTGACCAAGGCCAGAGGTTCACTTGAGAAGCTCCGGGGGGTACTCGTGTCTTTCCACGAGTGCCTGCTCCCCAAGGAAAATGTTCCCTCGACTCTGGATGCCTTGATGGGCGTGTTTCACAACACGAACGTCCTGGCTGACTTTAGTCGAGAACAGACTCTTTTCGGAGCGGAAATGGTGCTAACACTCACCCGAGGGGATGGCATTGAAGGCAAGATTGAAGCTGCACTGAGCAGACCTCTAGTGGAATTGGACGGGCAAGAGGTAGACCTCAACCCCTTCACTGAAGAATCTGTTAGGCTAGCTGAGGGTCTCTTGAAAATGCTTGAATCTCGAGCTCAAGATGTTGAGGCTGCTGGAGATGCTCAAGAGGCAGCCGCAGATAACTGGTTTTCTTTTTTGTCGAGTAGTTTTAGTAATAGCGGTGCCCGAGTGCAGTAAATCCACTCTTCTACTTGTAATGAATCCTTGTTCCTATGTTGATGAATGAAAATGTGCCTAGCTATCGCTTTTTGAGTCGAAGTTACTTTTCCTTGTTGACTTGCATTACTTGCTGATGACCCACAAGTATAGGGGGTGTATCGCAGTACTTTTGATAAATAAGAGTGTCGAACCCAATGAGGAGCAGAAGGTGTTGACAAGCAGGTTGGATAGAGAATTCACTGTAAACACTAGCAAACAGGTTTTTGGTGGTTTTTGATATAGCAGATAAATAAAGTTCGAGTAAATAAATAATTGTAAATATAATTGCAGCGAGTGGCCCAATCCTTTTGAGAGCAAAGGATAAGCCAATTGTTCTTCTTATGATTACCAAATGTTCTCGAGGACACATGGGAATTTCATCAAGTGCTTTCGCTTCATATGGTTGACTAATATTTATTGGTTCGCGAAAGTGTTGTATGGGTGAACCTAGGATAATGCACCGCCCAACTAGGATTAATACATACTTGTGATTATACCCCTCGTAAGCATCCGCAAATACAAGAAAGTAATTAAGATAAATCTAACCACAGTCTTAAAACTCCGGGATTCTATACTCCCTCGTGCAATGGTTTCCAACGGGGGTTTAGGTTTCTGTTACTCCGTCAACCCCACAATTAGTAGCCAAATACACAATGCATCCTCCTAGGACCATAAAGGTGAAGTATCATGTAGTCGACATTGACATGACACCACTAGAAGAATAGCGCCACAACTTAAATACCGAACCACCAGATATTACTTCAACATAATTCAACTACTAACATCATGACTTCTCCCATGTCCTCAAGAACTAAACGAACTAATCATAAGACATCATATGGATCATAATCAGAGGTGATATAATGGATAATAACAATCTGATCATAAAGTGTAAACACCGATAAATCTCACAGGCATCAACTACTAACAAGTAATCCACACCGGGAGAGAGATCTAATGTAAAACAACGATAGAGGCTCCTAATTATTACATCGGGATGACGGTGGATGATGAGGGTGATGGTGTTGGTGGTCATGATGATGATCTTGATGATGCCCGGAGCAATGACGGTGACGATGACGATGATTTCCCCTCTCCGGAGAGGAATTTCCCGACAGATTTCTCCCTGCCAGAGAGCTTTTCTCTCTTGGGTGTTTTCCGCCCCGAGGCGGCGGCGGAATAATTCTTCGATGATGGTACGGGGCTTAGGGTTCCCTCGGGGTCAAGTACACCAAAAAATCCACCAGACGTGGGCCAGGATGGCCACACCACATGGCGGCGCGGCCAGGGGGCGCCACCCCATGGTGTGGGCCCCTGGTGGCTCCCCTCCGGCTCTCCCCGTGGCTGGCTCCCTCTTCTGAACTTCTAAGATACCTCCGGTGTCCCCCTCTTCTTCTGATCTTCTGAAATAGGGTATCTCGACGGTGCTTTTTTTCCATCAGAATTTTGGTCCCGGTGTTTATTCTCCAAAAATTATAAAACATGCAGAATAAGATAAAATAACATAAGTGATGCATCATAACATAAAATATATTGATGAATGACAATAAATAACAACACAAAATAGTGATGCAAATGGACGTATCAACTCCCCCAAGCTTAGACCTCGCTTGTCCCCAAGTGAAACTGAACTCAGTAAACAGGACCACATGTTTATGGAGTGAGGTGTCGGTAAATAAAATACGGACAAGAAGCATCACATCTAACAAAGAACAAGTCATTTTAGACAGAAACTTACTCTCATATAATCAAACTTGAAACAAGTAGAGGAAATCACAATAAAGGTGCAAAAGGGAAATCATAATTGGTAAAGGCAAACTTCGTTCTTGGTCAGAGAGCAATTAGCAGTGTACTTATCTTTCGATTAGAGTCTTTATACTAGAGCTTATATTGCAGAGTTTATCATGCTCAATTATAACAGTCTCTTTGCCAACATTGATAACTTTCAAAGTGGTATTCAAACAGATAAAAGCATTTGCACTAAACAAGGAAGCATAAAGAACATGATTGAGTACATCAACATATAGATAAATGGATCAGAATAACTCAAATGCTTGCTTAAGACAGAAAGGAGTAGGTTTACTCACTCACCATAAAGGTAAAAGATAGGCCCTTCGCAGAAGGAAGCATGGATTAACTCATGTGCTAGATCTTTTCATTTGATAAACAGAGTATTGAAAACAATTTGGAGAGTGGTGTACGTTTATGTCAACGAATGGCAAACAGGAAATACAGTACGTCACAAGCCAACTAGACTTCACAAGAGCGGCTCCCATTGAAGGACGCAACTGGTATATAAGGTCATCCCTATTTCTCTTTTATTTACACAATTATGCTTTGACTGATAAATCAGGGGCAAAAATAGTGAAGATAATTTGTATTATTATTTGGGGCTAGGAACCCCGCCGCCAGCTCTTCTAGCATTTGGATAAGCGGATGAAGCCACTAGTCCAGGTGTGTAAAGTCCAATAAACAAGTGGGATAAAGATTCTCTATTTGAGTCCTCATGAGCTAAAACAGGGGCACAAAACAGGTGCAATTTTGAATGTTTTAAAGGTAGCACACAAGCAATTTACTTGGAGTAGCGGTTAAATACCACATATAGGTAGGTATGATGGACACAAATGGCGTGGTTTTGGGGCTCAAGGTTTGGATGCAAGAGAAGCATTCCCTCTCACTACAAGTTTTTGGCTAGCAAACTTGAGTAGCAAGCATAAGAGTTGAGGGAAAACAAACAAATACATATATGATAAAACCAATCATGCAATCTTCCTTGAAGGTACAAACAATCTTACTTCAGAATACTAAGCTTATGAGCTAACAAGAAAGAAATACCATGGAATAATATATCTACATGCAACTCCCTCTTTTCTACTTAAGTCTCATCGTATTGTTGCAACTGACCAATGCTAAGTTTGCCAAAACCAACTAGATTAACTTGATGCTCCAACATTGATACCAATACTAATAACAAGATCAACCATATAAAAAATTGCAAACTAAAATAAATTGTAGAAAGTAAATGATGAAACTTCTCATTAATATTTCATTATGACAACTCAAATCAAGGGATACAACGATAACCAACTAAAGAGTGATACTTCCATACTGAAAACCATACTATATGATATTTTATCTACTCATGATATGACTCTACTAAAAGGTAAAAAGGGAATGCCAATACCAATGACGAATTAATTCTTTGGTGGGGGTGTCGATGCACTCTTCTCAAGCAAGGCATGGAATCCCTTCAGCATCTCACGAAACCTGTCGTTCTCCTCTTGAAGAATCTCTACCTCGGTCCTTAACGCTTGATAACGTTCACAGAACTCATCTGCGACTCGAAGGGCTTCCTCTACATTAGGAATGGGGCTGAGGCCCAAAACTGATGGTCTTGGTCCCTGCATATTACAAGAAGAAACACTTCCAGCATTACTTGATGACATCCTCTTTGCTTTTCTCTTGACACCTTGATCCATGTTCTTGCGCTTGGGACCTTAGGGATCATACCCCATAGACTCCTTCCCCTTGTTGTTGTTGGCGGAGGCCATGGTGCTTCTAAAACTGAAAACAGATCCTGGCAGAAACAGGTCGAAACAGAAACACAACGAGAAAACAATATATGGACCTCAGGGGGGGGGTGGGGGGGTTAAATATCAGGAACATACATAACGAAAGGAAAGTCCAGGTCAAAAACGAGTCGGATAGGGGCTCCGGGGCGCTCACACCACAGCCAGGCGCAGCCAAGGGTGGGCCCGCACCCAGGCATGGTATGGGGCCCTCGGGCACCTCCTCCTAGAATCAGGTGTCCGAGAGCGTGGCCCTGAGGATGGACTTGGCCCAGATAGCCACCTCTGCTTTGGTGAGCTTGAAGGTGGTTGTCCGGGTGCAGTCACGGGCTCCACCCATGTAGCACATCTTGTGTGCTCGTTCTTGAAGAGGAAGAACCCGACGCTCCACCCAGCAGGCGATCAGGTCGTCCTTTCGGAGTCCTTGCTCCACCAACTCCTTTAACCGGTCATCTACCCGGTTCACGTCATTCACCGTCTACCTGGGATGGTAGCCCCAATTCCTCATCTCGGTGGGGGGGTACATTCCGGAACTCGGGCAGCTTGATGAGGTCAACTGGCTTCTCGCCTTTTGCTGGAGTAGGGTTCTTGACGTATAAGAACCCTCTCTGCCACTTCCGGCAGGTGTCCAGTCCGAGTACCCGCGGATGGCTACCCGTAGTCCGCTGAATCATCATGGCGGCCCCCGTCCGAGTCATCTCTTTTGGGGCAATCGGGTTGGATGTGTTGGGAAGGACCTGCTGGCGAAAGAAGAAATATTTTGCCCAAGTGTCTATGGTGGGGTAGACACCGAGGAACTCTTTGCAACAAGTGACATAAGTGGAGAGCATAGCGATAGCATTGGCGGGGAGGTGATGTGGTTGGAGGCCAAAGTGGCGAAAGAAGTCTTGCATGAACTTGGATGCGGGAAGGCCGAAGCCGCGTTTAAAATGGCTCCAGAAAACGACATACTCACCGGGGCCAGGGGTCGGCTCCCGCTCGTTGCGGGGAGGCCGGAAGATGATGCCGGGAGGCACCCGGCGGGTATTGACCAGCCACTGGCAGTCCGATGCCTTGACGTCGGATACTTCCCAGGCGGCGCGCATCGAGGGAGGATCCTCCTGGTGCAGATCTGCAGCGGCCTCGAGCTCCATCTAGTCTTCTCTGACGAGGAAGTGTGGGTGCCGGAGATGAAGACAGAGGCCGAGAAGACGAGGCGCGGCGGAGCGGCGACGACGGCGCGAGGTCGAAGAGGATAACGCCGCTCGGTGAAGACCTTGTCGCGGTTGAGCGCACTCCGGTGAGCGGCAGCGCGCGGGGACGAATCTTTCCTCTCTCTGCGTGCGGAGCAGCGATGTGCTGTGGATTCGCGGTGGCGCTGGCAGTTTCGCTGCGAGTGCGGAGGCAGAAAGGAAGCGGCGCTGGGGGAAAGTGGCGAGGAAGATTGGACGAGGGGCGGCGAGGAGGTCTTTAAACCTCCTCGAGTGCAGTTACGGCCCATGATTCACTACGGGGAAGATCGTGCGGCGTGGGGATTTACCACGCCCGTTAGAAACACACAAAGCGAGTTACTCGCGTGTAACGGGCGCAGTTAATCCCACGTCGCTCATCGTGGGTAATCAAATACCCGTGCAAAGGGACACGACGGCTAGTGGGCCAGGTGTGCAGCGACGGGCGCGTGCCCTGCAGCCACACCAGAACCGAGGCGTCGCGGGCCGCGGTTGCGTGACACGTGCCAATACTTACACGCGAAGATAGAAACGCTCGGCGGTGAGCGGCAAAGTTTTGGAAATTTGGCTAAGTGTTGGGATCTCGGTTGGATCCAAGTCAGCTTGGTCTACCCGGCACAATGAGGAAAGTCCCACTGATTATGATAAAGAAGGACCGAATTCAGATTGTGAGCAACCGGGTTGAGGCGCAACTCGGATGGGATTCACCAAGGAGGTTATTTTGGTTTAAGTTGGCAGGGCCCAACGACCAAGTTCGCTGGACTCTACCAGCTTCGGGAACTAATGTCGGGGGGGGGGGGGGCTACCCCCGAGTAGGGGTAAGACAGGTAAGAAACAAAGTTGAAGACGCTGTTTATCAAAGTTCAGCCGTACCGAGTTGGTACTGGCCGGGTAGGCAGCTACCCGGGTGTCTGCTATCCGGCTGGTGCCATTCGGTAAGAAGAACATGAGGCAAGAAGGAAGAATCAAGCGTATGTCTGGATCAGCCGGGTAGCGCTCGGGTGATCCGGATAGATGAGAAGCTGTCCTACTTGGGCACAAAGTCAATGGTGCCGTTGTGGAAGATCCCGTGTATCCCGGGGCCGTACCAGCGTACGGTTCAACTTACTAGGTGTGTGGTCATCCGCACAAAGACGTGGGAGCAGTGCGGTCCGGGAGCTGTCATGTCCTGTCACTGACAAGGGGGACATGACATGTCAGTGACCTACCCTAAGAGGCTGACGAGGTGGACAAGACCTATCAGTCACCTACTGCGGAGACTTTCGGCGACGGTGTCAGCGGGAACACGGAGGCATGCGCTGTTGGCACAGTGAAGTTGTCTATTATGTACATTTTATTCATAGAATAGTGGTTGGCCACCAGTATATAAGGTGGCAAGCCCCCTTCTGCGCGGGGGACGATCGACATATCAAAGGTTCATTCTGTTCACGTACACATAGAGCTGAGCACTGGCTACTCGGTAGAGAGAGACACACTGAGAGATTGTGATTCCTGTACTCGGTACGGCTCAATATAGAGAGATAGTCAGGAGTAGGGGTGTTACCTCCACACGAGGGCCCTGAACCTGGATAGATTGTGGTGTTTGCAATGTTCCTGAGCGCGCCATCTAGGCGTGCGATCCCTCCCTGGATACCTACAGCGTCCATCGGCCCCAAACTCAAGCCATCCCATGGCATCTGTCTTTTCACATCCACGACACATAGGCAGCTCATTGATGTCCTTCTTCATGGTCACTTTGATAAGCATCATGATAAACATACCATAGGGGATAGTGTTCCCACCAAGCATAGCATTGTTCAACTTGCGGAAGATAAAGTCCAATAAAATCAGCCTGATAGGAGTTTCAAGTGGCAGGATCCTCAATGCACTTGTTTGCATGTCCGCATCATGCATGTGATGTCCAAGAGATGGATGAGAAGACCACTTGTACCCAAGAACCCAATCAAACTTGTAGAACTCATCTTCACAATAAGTTGACCTGATCATCCACTTCAAAGTGTAATGAATATCCTTCCCAATCACCAATGTGGATATGAACTAGACCACAATATCAACATTGTAGGGGCAACGGGTTTCCATGAGCTTATCAAGACCAAACCGTTCCACCACACTAGCAGCTAGAGAAAATGCTTGCTTGTCTTTGAGGACCTGGATCTTGGTTGGATTCATAGGATGGAGGGGAAACTTATAGTCAAGATAGACGTTCGAATGAATGTTAGATTGTTCCATGCACCAAAATAGGTTCTCCTTAAGCTCACCATCCCTAAGTGTCGAGTACCAATTGCCTTGACGAATCCGAGTGTACTCAAGAGCGGTGAGGTCATACTTGTAATTCCTCGTAGATTCCTTGCCCTTCTTCCTCTTGGACATGGACTTCTTCTTTTGCACAATGGTCTTTACTTTGCCTTTGCTCACAACTTTCCTAGGAGGCCGAGAGTCGCTGGGGTCCTCATCACTTGTCTCCTTGTAGGAGGGCGCTTGCGAGAACCCAACTCATCACCAAGAGAACCACCTATTAATATAGCATAATAGGTGGATAGCATAAGGTAAGTGCACACAAGCCAAAGCATAAGAATCATACTTAGAAATAATAGAAAAGCATCCACAACACGATCATGTAACATTCCTAGAAAAAATCACTAAAGTTCTGAAATTTGGAATACCGAGACAGAACCCTACCGTAAATTCCAGTTCAATTCTGAACCGGAAATTCCGGTTCCATGAAAGCGGAACAATGATGATTTTCAACTAGGTCTAAAACTAGATCGGGTAATCGGCGTGATATCCTATTGTTTCTAGCATGCAATGGGATACCCATGTAACTTCTACCACCAAGAAATCTCAATAGAAAACAATTCTCAAAAGGGGATGGGGATGAACACCCAAGATTCGAAATAGAGTGAGTTACCCATTTCCATTGAGAATAAAGTTTGGAGGAGTTGATTCCCGGGCAGGAGGAGCACCCGATCTGGCCAAAACCTTGTGAATCCAATGAAGGAAGTAGCCAGGAGGGCCAGGGTTCAAGGGGGAGGCGGCTATGGAGGAGGAGGAGGAGGTTGGGGGTGGAGAAAGAGCAAGAAACTGCCCTTCACCCCGACCTCCTCGTATTTTGAAGGAGATTCGCCTGACCGGATATTCCGGGTCGAACCGGAAATACCGGTACAAAACTGTACCAAAAATTCCGGCTACCACCTAACCCGAAAACTTCCTATTTTCAAAAACAAGACTTGTGTGTTAGCTATATGTTGGCTTTAGACAAGAAAGCTTAGGTTTAGAATGCCAAACGTAAGATGTATAGCGTTCCCACATTTAGATAATGTAAGAACACATGTGTTACTGTGCTAGTCCCTAGATCAATTGCTAGCACCACAGTACAAAATGAAATATCATGCAAATGCGTCAAATTCTATTACATCACATGATCCAGTCTTTACAAAGGTAACATTACAACTTGCATAGTCTTAGAAGACTAGCAGGATACAAAGTATTGCAGCGAAAAACATAGTACACACTGAGCCTCATCTTCTTCATGTGCCACAGGCAAAACATGTTGGTGGTAGACTCGAGATCCTAAATGAAATTCTCACACGTCTTCAGATCCATATGCAATATGGAATATGCATCCACAAGGGGGTCAATACAATTTATGTATTGGAAAGTAACACTATGGTGGATATAAATGGCAAGACTATAACTACATGAGTATTTAGCCAAGTGGAGTTTTGGCCAAGTTTGCATAAAGCCAGTTTTCTCCTATCTCTTTTGTAAAACAATTTTTAATTTTCAAAGGGTGGCAACATTGGATTGAAATTCAAGCACCACAATTATTGTTCACTTAGTCAAATTTTACTTATTGAAAACGGTGTTGATATTCTTCCGTCCATCCTTGTCCAGCTGCTCGAAGTTGTTCATAACCGGGGACACGACTAAGATCTTAGTTTGTTGACTCTGCAGAGTTTGTGCACTTTCACCTTCAGACTCAAATCAACCCAAACATCCTATACACCCTGAGTCCAATAAGGAAAGGAGAAGATCGAGATGAGATTTCAAAAGAAATTCGACTACCGTTTGTTTTACCCCTTCCACCTATAATTATGCTACATCTTCTTGTAAGCCTGGTGAGTTCACTCAACTTAGTTGATCAAGACAGAGCCTATATGACTAAAGGCTGCCCGGGAAGCTACTAAACTTATAAGGACAAAGAAATCTCTTTGTTCCTGGGTGGCCATCCGCAAGTGTACTTGTTCAGTGAAAAACAACATAGACATGGCCCTAGGGAGCCACTCAACATAAACCAATCACATCCAAATTCCACCTAGGTGTTTCTTTAAGTTGATACTTAGAATTTTCCACAACTTCAAGTAAAAACAATTTGCAACATTTCATAGCATCTACCAAGTTCAAAGGCAATAAAGATAAGGTAAAAGATATGGCTACACACTATTAGGATAATAGCATAGCATAATATAACTTAGTAAAATTTCCTATCATGCATACTACTCAAAAATCAACTAATGCATATATAAAATAATTGTTGGATGGATGGTGTGTTACTTGCCTTTGAAGTTGGTGAATAAATCACACTCCCTTCACAAAATATCGTTGCTCTCCGTATAATCTATACATTGAAAAAATAACAAAATAAACAAGCATCCTAGCAAACAAACATACAAGTAAAAAGACAATATAAAACATCAAACATAGCAAAAGGGGTTTAAACAAGTTGGCTAAGACAAGGAAAGTTTGAATTTGTAGCGATCGAACTTTATTGAAAGTATACTTATCCAGGAAGTTCCAAGGGTTCACTAAGGATGGTCTAGGTTTCCATTTGGGTCTATGGTTGGACAAAAACAAGCTTGATGCAAAATAATATTGAATAGGTGGTATGTTTTCTTCAAGGCTTAACATTGTTGGTCTTCTTGAAGATCATCTTCAGGCTCCCATGTAGCTTCCTCTCTCAGTGTGGTGACTCTGTTGTTTCTTGTAGAACTTCATCGTTTTGGCTTAAATGTTTAGAAGAAAACCAGGTTTACATGAATCCACTAAGAGGTTTTGGCTACTAGGGGTTCTTAACAAGTTCACACTATGACTTATAAATTTTGGGAATGACCTTGGGTTAAGGTCTTCCATCTTATTCTCATTCTTCTTCTTTAGTTCTTGATGATGTAGTCCCGATTGATGATGTAGAGGTTTTTCTACCTGGAGTCACTTGATCTTGATGTCTTCTTGAATCTTGGATTAGTCTTCAACTCCATATACTACTAAGTTATTTGTCTAACATGTACTGAGTGTTGGTCTTGATCAAAATGATCACACCACAAATTCTAATTGGGGAAGAAAAGAAGAGAAGAAAGAAGAGAGAGAGATGTGGCTAGTATTCTGGAAGTTCCTCTTGATTTCTTATAGTACTTCCACTTCCTTGAGTTTCTTCTGATTGAGGTGAATTCTATGTTCTTATCTAAGTACTTCAATGATCTCCCATGTGGTTCTTCCCGTTGAGTTGAAAAATATCATCTGAAGTGCCCTCTAGTACTTTAGGGACTTAGTCTTCTTTAGAAGATAAGAAATTTTGGAGACATGGATAGAATATATGGGTACTAGGGTTCAAGGTTCACTAGTTGGTCTTGTAGGTGTTTGACACATACTAGGGACTTGGTCTTGGATTCCAAAATGTCCATAACAACAATGGTAAAAAGATAGAAACAATTCTAAGGCATAAACAACTAAGTGGACCACTATGATGGATTTTTGGCTAAATTTACATGGAGTGGTTGAAGGGTTCCAAAAAGGTTTAGGTACTTATGTATCTGGTTCAAGGTTACAAAATGCAGCAATTTTACTTAAGGAACCATTTTCAAATTATTTATGGAATTAAATTTATGCCAAAATACTCAAATGGACAATTTAAATCTAAATTCAATTTTAATTTGTTTAAAAACTATTTTGAGACAGAGGATATGAAATTACACATCTTAAGGTTTAAAAATATATTTTATTTGCAATTTTTGGATTTCTAGAATTTAAATTGTGCCAAAATTCAACAAACAAGCATATTTAAATTTGAACCAATTTAAGTTTATCAAATTTAAATTTGGACAGTGCTAAAAGATTCTACATGTCAAGAGATTTTCAAAAAGCGCAAGTTTGCTAAATTTGGAATTGTGGTTTAAAAGATATGAAGGTTCTAAGTTGCAGGTACATTTCAGCAAAACTACCAATTTTATTCTATTCGGGAAAAATAGAAAAACTGATTGGATAAAGCTAGGCTATGTGGCATCTTCTTATTGGCTAGGCCTGCTGACTGGGCGCTCTTACTAGGATTAAGTTATTTTAAATGTTGATCGTCTGATCCATATCCAATGGTGACTTACCTCTTTGGGCTAAATCTAATCACGGTCGTCCGATAGATCTGACGGCTGAAAGCGAGGGGGAGACTCACCGGAAAATGGCGGCGCGGCGGCGCTGCTACACAGGAGAGGATGGCGACGGTGCTCCTGGTGTTCTCCGGCCACGGGGAAGGTGCTACGGGAAGCGGTGCGCCACGGCGAGGCGAAAGGTGGCGTCGGTGTGCACGGGGAGGTCATCTATCGACGGCGAGGAGCAGTTTTGGGCGCGCGGGCTCCGGCGAGCATCGGGGTTGCTTGCTCTGCTTGTTTTTCTGTGGGCAAAAACCATACAAGGGCAGAAACAGAGGCGCAAGGTTACAGGGAAACGAGAGGTAGAAAAAGAGCGACAGGAGGGAGGAATCGATGGTCGGCGGCGGCGGGAAGCTCCAGCGACGAATTCCTGTGGCGTGGGGGCACGAAATAAGGATATAAGAGAGGGGGAATGGAGCAGCCGAGGGGGCTATAAAGGGATGCGAACGTTGCAACAAATGGAGGCGTTAATCGCCGGATTGAAGAGGATTAAATTTTTGCCGTTTCGGCGTTCTTTGGTTTCCAGGAGGTTGAGAACGACCACGCCACTACTGACGTCAGCTGTGGGTCCCGCTGGGCAGATAGAGAGGAGAGGGGACGAGCGGGGCGGGCCGCTGTGCTGCGAAAATGATTGGGCGGGGTTGTTTCCTGGGCCCTTTTGCGCTGCGCTCGTGCCGGAATAAGATGGCCGAAAGATAGGGAAGTGGGTTGGCCATGCTGCCTGTTTCTCCTCTTTTTTCATTTCTCTTTTTTTTTCTATTTTTCCTTTCCCGTTTTACAAACAATAAAACATATATTTTGATTCACAACTCCAAAATCCCTAAAATTCTTTCTAAATTTTTGAAAAATCAAACACTTTGCATTGAAAGATTTTATGTGTTTTTTAAACACAAATAAAATTTATATTTTCAAAATATGAATAATTTACTAATAGTAACTTAATGTTATTTACTCACTTTCACACCAAGATAAACTTGAGAACAAATATTTTATGGTATTAATACTTGATATAGTAATTGATAATAGGTATAGTTAAATTTGAGTTTCTGTCGCACCCGGACTTCTAGGGGATACTCACAGTCCGTTAAACAGTAGATAAATGGCTTACGGGGCATACCGGCACCCGCATCTCAATATGAGCAGGCCAACACGTAAACGTATGACAACCATTCTCTTACTATTCATCGTCTGCGCAAACCATCCCGTAGAAATCCAGATACTTCCGTTGACGTACTTCAAAACATACACACATGGTACGTCAACGGCGTTTGAACAAGTGATATCACAACAGATCTCTACGACACAAAAGATGAAAATAAGTTGCAAATAGCTCTCATTAGAGCAGAGATAGCAAATACAATCATCCAGAGGACACATGTCCCAACAATTCATCATTACATCACAGCGGAAGCATTCAAAGTGTCTGAGTACAGACAAGATCCAAACAGGCCTAAGAGGCCGGAAACGAAAAGACGGAGCCCATCCACGAAGTCTCGGATCCTGCCCGGGTCCGCTATCTACTCGTCAGCAGTCTCGTCATACTCCACGTAGTAGCCACCATGGGGATCCTCGGAAACGTAGTCTGCGGAAACCACAGCCCCAAAGGGGTCAGTACATAAACGTACTGGCAAGCAAGACTCACAATTCACCAAAGTGTAACCCGTCAACACCAAGCACAAATGCTTTGGGTTCAACGGAAGAGAGGGTGATACAAAAGATGCGGCAGCTGGCTGCACTAACCAACTACAGAACATATTACCACTTCCGGCTAACAGGAAGGAGGTAAGATAGCGTATCGTAACCAACTATAACTAACTCCAAAAAACCCATCCTGGATCTCGCCCCTTATCCAAAGAAGCAATCCGAGGATAACTCACACAGTTGGATTAATGATGGATCAAGTTATTGTGGCAATAAGGCTATTACTAGTCAAGTTATCATTAGTTAGGTGTAAGTTGTTCTGAGTACTTGTTAGCCAGTACTTTCACCAAGTAGTCCATAACCGCGGAAAACACGGCTTCTCGAGAAGATTTAACCCTGCAGGGATGCACCAATTTGGCCGTACACGTAAGAATAACCCGCCAGATGGGAAGGCCTTTCCCACCAAGCAGGGCACTCAACACAACTCAACTCTTCTTCGCATCAAGCCCAAAGAACCCCGTGTAGTTGAGCGCACGGCTAATCAAGCCCCACGAAGAAAAGGGGACCCTCATAGCACTCTAAGAACGTGTCTCCCTAAATGCCGACTACAAAAGTTCCACCCTGGCGCCAAGGGTTCGCACCTGCAATATGCATGCGGCAAATGGAAAACCCGAACTAAATGAGGCGATTTGGACGAGATGCGAATCGAATCAAATTGAGGGGGGCGCCCATACACGCTTCCCGCATGCGGTTAGTGCGCTCATCATGGATCAGTAGACAAGACCCTTTTCCTAATTAGGGTCGACACTAGCAGGCCTCAAAACCACGTCGGGCCTCCTGCCGGTGCCTTATCAGCAAATTATTATTACCTCAAAATTAACAGGTTGTTGTTTAACATCGAGCCCCAGAACATAATAGAAATAGTAACAGAAAGTAACGGGTAACAGACTCGAGCAAAAACAACCCTAAGCATGCTAGTAAGACACGGGCTCAAATAACGGGGTTATGGGAGTGGAGGTGAGGCAATATCAGGGTTAAAGGATACATGTGATAGGTTCGTAACAGAAGCAACAATTCATAGGGCTAGCAGAATAGACAACGGAAAGTATCGGTATCCAATGTTGAAAGGAACACAATGGTTCATGTGAGTGAATACTTGCCTGCAAACTCAGCAGCCTGGTACTGAGCTAGATCCTTAGGAGGGGTGTCGTAAGTATCGTCGGTCTCAACGTCGTCGTATATCCGAGAAGAAGCAAACAAACAACACAGAGAGATAAACAATCAATAACATGGCATAGTGCAGAAACATGGGATGATGCATGACCATTTAATTGATGCAACAAAATAAACTAGTTGACATGGTAACAACATGATTAAATGGACGCACATGCAATTTGGATTGCACATGAAAAGCCCATGAATTATGGTTGAATTAATTGTTTTACAACTAACCAACAGGTGAAAGTGGTTTAGTATGATGCATGGATGAGGAAAACAGCAAAATAACAACAATAGAAGCAATTGGAAATAAGGTTTACAAAGTTTAGAAATTCATTTATTAAGTTTTGGAATTTTGGTTACTTAAAGGTGTCACACAAGCATTTGTTGTTTTCACCACTTTAAATTGTTCAAAATAGATAACAAAGTTCATATTTGGAAAGAACACCAAATTTTAGGTGGCTTACATGTTTCACTTGTTGAAAAAGGAGTTAGAATAATTTACTTATGAATTAAACAAGTTAAACAAGATTTAATTGAATTTAATTCAAGTTTGAATTTATTTGAATTTTTATTTGTGCAAAACATTAAATGAAGTTCATATTTGAAAAGTTTATACTTTTATGGTTTGAAAACATATTTTTATATGTTCAAAAATAATTTAATTTGGGCAAGTTATGAATTTAGCAATTTTAAATGATTTAAACAAGGTTTAAATTATTTAAGCAATTTTAATTATTCAAAACATGAAAAAAAATTTATATTTGAAAAGGTGGTTTAATTTTGCATGGAAAACATATTTCATTTGTTGAAATTGGATTTAAAATGAGCAAGTTATTATTTTGGCAATTTTAAATGCATTAAACAAGAAACAGTTGTTTTCAGAAATTTAAATTATTCAAAACAGAAAACAAAGTTTATATTTGGAAAGTACATGAAAAATTGAATGGAAAACATATTTAGTTTGTTGGATTTGGAATTTTTATGCCCAAGTTATGATTTTTGCAAAATTAAGTGAATTAAACAAGATTTCAAATATTTCACCAATTTAAAATATTCAAAACAGTAAACAAATTGCATTGAAAAGGTTGAAAACATGTAGCAAATGTTTCACTGAACATTTTGAGCTATTACACATAATTTTTGGGTTATTATTGAATTTATTATGCAATTTTCCATAATCATTCTTATTCTGCCATTTTTAGTAAATAGAGGGAAACATGCTCAAAATTAATTCAATTGTGACCAAATAAAATACCAATGTGTAGAGTTTGTTAAGATAAATTTTTAGAGCCCAAGTTTGCTTAAATTAGATGAATCAAACTCAAGTTGTGAAATTCCAAAGTTTCCAATTTTTATTGCATTTTCAGTAATTAATTATTTAGTGCAAAACGTATTACAGAAACATGTTGCAATTTTGTTACTAATGGAAAGGGCACAAAATTTTGAATCCACAGGAATTTGAATCATTCAATTTGGAGCAAAATTCAATTTTATATGGATTTTAGAATTAATTGCTCAGATCCGAGTTTCTGAAATTCGGGCAGAAAAGAAAAAAAACCGAAAATAAAAGGGGTGGCTTTGGGGGATCGAACCCAGCACCTGGGCGTGCGCACAAGGGTTGCTACCAATGCGGTAGTGATCGGTTTGTTGACAGAGAGGGGATCGGGGGGGAATAAGGTGTTGCAGCTGGGTGTTTTTAACTGAATCTTAAGGTTCAGTTACTGCATCTGTCGATGGCAGATCGGGAGGTCGCCGGCGGGCGGCTGCTGCCGCGGTGGCGCTGTCCGTGGGGGGTGCGGGTGCTGCGGGGAAGATGGATGGGAGGAGAGGGATCGAGGGGGAGGAGTAGCGACGAGGGGCTCACCTCGCTGAAGAGGAGCAGCCGCTCGGACAGGGAGGCGACGGTGGCATGAGGAGGACGGCGGCGGCGCTTGTTGAGGATGGCGGCGGCGCTCCGGGCAGTCCCCGTCCGCGCCGAGGGGTTGGGAAGGTAGAGGGCGCCGGGGAGGTTCCATTCCCGCGCTCGCCCGGGCCGGAGGGAGCCTCCAACGGTGGCGATCACCGGAGAGAAGTGGGAGATTTTCGGGTGGGTTCAGGTTCAGTTAGCCACAGAGATACAAAGAGGAGAAGGTGGAAGAAAGAGGGAAGATGGAGGCGGGGGAGAGAGAGAAGGAGGGAGCTAGGCAGAGGCTAGGGCATGGCATAGGGTTTATAGGGAGGGGGGCGAGCTCCTCAGCCGTTCCCTGCTCTCCTCTGCTACGTGGATGCAGTCGATGCTCCTCCGTACAGAGGTTGAAGAAAGGTGGGGGGTATTGGGCCCTGAGGGAGGGAGAGTTGGGCTGAGGGGGAGAATTGGTGGGCTGGGCCCTCTCTCTCCATTTGCTCTGTTTTATTTTTTTTCTTCCTTATTTTTTTTTTTGCAGATTGGAATAGGAGAGAAAATGTTAGTTGTTTAGGTTAGAAAAATTTAGAAAATTTGGTTATAGGTTATTTAGGGTGACCACAACAATTACCAACTTTTGTTTCACAAAATAATTCAAATTATTTGATGTTTGGTAAATGGATTGAATTTAGGTGAATTTGCTATTAGTTGAAATATTGGGAGCAAATAATTTAAATATTTTAACCTTAGGTTAATGGAAACAAATGATGGAAGTGTTTTGGTCATTTTCATAATTTCCAAAAGGGGTTGCTGTTTTGGAAATTAATGAAATTTGCAAAGGGTTTGGTATTAAATGAATTTTTGTTAGAAACAAAACAACAGTTTGGAATCACAACTTTAATGGAAACAAATGATTGTTTTGATTTGAAATATCATTTTGGAAATTGTAACATCACAAGTATGAAACAAAAGGTTTGAAATTTGGTTTGAAATTCAAATAGAAAACAAAGGAAAACAGAGGAAAACAAATGGAAAACAAGCAAAACAAATGCAATGAACATGATGTCATGATGCAAAACATAAAATAACAAGGAGCAAACATTCTAATGGCTATTTTTCATACTTGGGATGTTACAAAACGCCCCCCCTTGAAGGAATCGCGCCCCGAGATTCCTACTGAGAAAAGAAAAAGGTCCGGATACTTCTTGCGAATATCCTCTTGAGCTGTGACACGTGAAACACAACGTGCACCTTGGATAGTTTTTCTGGAAGTTCAAGACGATAGGCATTCCTGGCAACTCTTCCGGAAAGACGTCAGGGAAATTCGCAAACCACCGGAACATTTTTCGAGTAAAGGGAGAGGTTTTGTATCGAGGGTGTATAGCTTAAATGGAACTTGATTCATTTGGAGAATAGACTATCTGGCCAGAAGGGTGGAACAGCGTTATTGATTAGACGCCGGTAGAAGAACTGAAATGGGAAGCAACAACAAGGTTTCAATGGACGAAAAGGATGTTGAGAAGAACATGATATCAACATCGGGAAAACACGAGATCAAAACACTCCTGAGGTACTACGGAAAACCCATCCGGGCTTCTAAAGGATCAATATCTACTGCTTAAGGAATAGAGGATCTGCTTCCGGGGCTTACACGCCTCCGTTCTCAATCGTGAGTAGGCAACATGATAAATCATGTCACAACCACCTCCATTCCTATGGTCTAGTAGATATAACTATCCTAGAGAAACCAGGATTCGTGAAAACCTAACTTGAAAGTTTAGATGAGAAGAGAAAAACAACGTTGCACTTCCTTACCAGAAAAGGGAGGGTGGGTGGGGAAAGAAATAAAAGAACAGAATTCCTACTCTCACGTTTCATTTTTCCTATATAGCTACAAAATAGTTTCTAGACTCAACTGCGACCAGTAAAAGGGATCCTACAGGCAGACAGGCTCTGATACCATTTGTCGCACCCGGACTTCTAGGGGATACTCACAGTCCGTTAAACAGTAGATAAATGGCTTACGGGGCATACCGGCACCCGCATCTCAATATGAGCAGGCCAACACGTAAACGTGTGACAACCATTCTCATACTATTCATCGTCTGCGCAAACCATCCCGTAGAAATCCAGATACTTCCGTTGACGTACTTCAAAACATACACACATGGTACGTCAACGACGTTTGAACAAGTGATATCACAACAGATCTCTACGACACAAAAGATGAAAATAAGTTGCAAATAGCTCTCATTAGAGCAGAGATAGCAAATACAATCATCCAGAGGACACATGTCCCAACAATTCATCATTACATCACAGCGGAAGCATTCAAAGTGTCTGAGTACAGACAAGATCCAAATAGGCCTAAGAGGCCGGAAACGAAAAGACGGAGCCCATCCACGAAGTCTCGGATCCTGCCCGGGTCCGCTATCTACTCGTCAGTAGTCTCGTCATACTCCACGTAGTAGCCACCATGGGGATCCTCGGAAACGTAGTCTGCGGAAACCATAGCCCCAAAGGGGTCAGTACATAAACGTACTGGCAAGCAAGACTCACAATTCACCAAAGTGTAACCCGTCAACACCAAGCACAGATGCTTTGGGTTCAACGGAAGAGAGGGTGATACAAAAGATGCGGCAGCTGGCTGCACTAACCAACTACAGAACATATTACCACTTCCGGCTAACAGGAAGGAGGTAAGATAGCGTATCGTAACCAACTATAACTAACTCCAAACAAACCCATCCTGGATCTCGCCCCTTATCCAAAGAAGCAATCCGAGGATAACTCACATAGTTGGATTAATGATGGATCAAGTTATTGTGGCAATAAGGCTATTACTAGTCAAGTTATCATTAGTTAGGTGTAAGTTGTTCTGAGTACTTGTTAGCCAGTACTTTCACCAAGTAGTCCATAACCGCGGAAAACACGGCTTCTCGAGAAGATTTAACCCTTCAGGGATGCACCAATTTGGCCGTACACGTAAGAATAACCCGCCAGATGGGAAGGCCTTTCCCACCAAGCGGGGCACTCAACACAACTCAACTCTTCTTCGCATCAAGCCCAAAGAACCCCGTGCAGTTGAGCGCACGGCTAATCAATCCCCACGAAGAAAAGGGGACCCTCATAGCACTCTAAGAACGTGTCTCCCTAAATGCCGACTACAAAAGTTCCACCCTGGCGCCAAGGGTTCGCACCTGCAATATGCATGCGGCAAATGGAAAACCCGAACTAAATGAGGCGATTTGGACGAGATGCGAATCGAATCAAATTGAGGGGGGCGCCCATACACGCTTCCCACATGCGGTTAGTGCGCTCATCATGGATCAGTAGACAAGACCCTTTTCCTAATTAGGGTCGACACTAGCAGGCCTCAAAACCACGCCGGGCCTCCTGCCGGTGCCTTATCAGCAAATTATTATTACCTCAAAATTAACAGGTTGTTGTTTAACATCGAGCCCCAGAACATAATAGAAATAGTAACAGAAAGTAACGGGTAACAGACTCGAGCAAAAACAACCCTAAGCATGCTAGTAAGACACGGGCTCAAACAACGGGGTTATGGGAGTGGAGGTGAGGCAATATCAGGGTTAAAGGATACATGTGATAGGTTCGTAACAGAAGCAACAATTCATAGGGCTAGCAGAATAGACAACGGAAAGTATCGGTATCCAATGTTGAAAGGAACACAATGGTTCATGTGAGTGAATACTTGCCTGCAAACTCAGCAGCCTGGTACTGAGCTAGATCCTTAGGAGGGGTGTCGTAAGTATCGTCGGTCTCAACGTCGTCGTATATCCGAGAAGAAGCAAACAAACAACACAGAGAGATAAACAATCAATAACATGGCATAGTGCAGAAACATGGGATGATGCATGACCATTTAATTGATGCAACAAAATAAACTAGTTGACATGGTAACAACATGATTAAATGGACGCACATGCAATTTGGATTGCACATGAAAAGCCCATGAATTATGGTTGAATTAATTGTTTTACAACTAACCAACAGGTGAAAGTGGTTTAGTATGATGCATGGATGAGGAAAACAGCAAAATAACAACAATAGAAGCAATTGGAAATAAGGTTTACCAAGTTTAGAAATTCATTTATTAAGTTTTGGAATTTTGGTTACTTAAAGGTGTCACACAAGCATTTGTTGTTTTCACCACTTTAAATTGTTCAAAATAGATAACAAAGTTCATATTTGGAAAGAACACCAAATTTTAGGTGGCTTACATGTTTCACTTGTTGAAAAAGGAGTTAGAATAATTTACTTATGAATTAAACAAGTTAAACAAGATTTAATTGAATTTAATTCAAGTTTGAATTTATTTGAATTTTTATTTGTGCAAAACATTAAATGAAGTTCATATTTGAAAAGTTTATACTTTGATGGTTTGAAAACATATTTTCATATGTTCAAAAATAATTTAATTTGGGCAAGTTATGAATTTAGCAATTTTAAATGATTTAAACAAGGTTTAAATTATTTAAGCAATTTTAATTATTCAAAACATGAAACAAATTTTATATTTGAAAAGGTGGTTTAATTTTGCATGGAAAACATATTTCATTTGTTGAAATTGGATTTAAAATGAGCAAGTTATTATTTTGGCAATTTTAAATGCATTAAACAAGAAACAGTTGTTTTCAGCAATTTAAATTATTCAAAACAGCAAACAAAGTTGATATTTGGAAAGTACATGAAAAATTGAATGGAAAACATATTTAGTTTGTTGGATTTGGAATTTTTATGCCCAAGTTATGATTTTTGCAAAATTAAGTGAATTAAACAAGATTTCAAATATTTCACCAATTTAAAATATTCAAAACAGTAAACAAATTGCATTGAAAAGGTTGAAAACATGTAGCAAATTTTTCACTGAACATTTTGAGCTATTACACATAATTTTTTGGTTATTACTGAATTTATTATGCAATTTTCCATAATCATTCTTATTCTGCCATTTTTAGTAAACAGAGGGAAACATGCTCAAAATTAATTCAATTGTGACCAAATAAAATACCAATGTGTAGAGTTTGTTAAGACAAATTTTTAGAGCCCAAGTTTGCTTAAATTGGATGAACCAAACTCAAGTTATGAAATTCCAAAGTTTCCAATTTTTATTGCATTTTCAGTAATTAATTATTTAGTGCAAAAAGTATTACAGAAACATGTTGCAATTTTGTTACTAATGGAAAGGGCACAAAATTTTGAATCCACAGGAATTTGAATCATTCAATTTGGAGCAAAATTCAATTTTATATGGATTTTAGAATTAATTGCTCAGATCTGAGTTTCTGAAATTCGGGCAGAAAAGAAAAAAACAGAAAATAAAAGGGGTGGCTTTGGGGGATCGAACCCAGCACCTGGGCGTGCGCACAAGGGTTGCTACCAATGCGGTAGTGATCGGTTTGTTGACAGAGAGGGGATCGGGGGGGAATAAGGTGTTGCAGCTGGGTGTTTTTAACTGAATCTTAAGGTTCAGTTACTGCATCTGTCGATGGCAGATCGGGAGGTCGCCGGCGGGCGGCTGCTGCCGCGGTGGCGCTGTCCGTGGGGGGTGCGGGTGCTGCGGGGAAGATGGATGGGAGGAGAGGGATCGAGGGGGGGAGTAGCGACGAGGGGCTCACCTCGCTGAAGAGGAGCAGCCGCTCGGACAGGGAGGCGACGGTGGCATGAGGAGGACGGCGGCGGCGCTTGTTGAGGATGGCGGCGGTGCTCCGGGCAGTCCCCGTCCGCGCCGAGGGGTTGGGGAGGTAGAGGGCGCTGGGGAGGTTCCATTCCCGCGCTCGCCCGGGCCGGAGGGAGCCTCCAACGGCGGCGATCACCGGAGAGAAGTGGGAGATTTTCGGGTGGGTTCAGGTTCAGTTAGCCACAGAGATACAGAGAGGAGAAGGTGGAAGAAAGAGGGAAGATGGAGGCGGGGGAGAGAGAGAAGGAGGGAGCTAGGCAGAGGCTTGGGCATGGCATAGGGTTTATAGGGAGGGGGCGAGCTCCTCAGCCGTTCCCTGCTCTCCTCTGCTACGTGGATGCAGTCGATGCTCCTCCGTACAGAGGTTGAAGAAAGGTGGGGGTATTGGGCCCTGAGGGAGGGAGAGTTGGGCCGAGGGGGAGAATTGGTGGGCTGGGACCTCTCTCTCCATTTGCTCTGTTTTTTTTTCTTCCTTTTTTTTTTTGCAGATTGGAATAGGAGAGAAAATGTTAGTTGTTTAGGTTAGAAAAATTTAGAAAATTTGGTTATAGGTTATTTAGGGTGACCACAACAATTACCAACTTTTGTTTCACAAAATAATTCAAATTATTTGATGTTTGGTAAATGGATTGAATTTAGGTGAATTTGCTATTAGTTGAAATATTGGAAGCAAATAATTTAAATATTTGAACCTTAGATTAATGGAAACAAATGATGGAAGTGTTTTGGTCATTTTCATAATTTCCAAAAGGGGTTGCTGTTTTGGAAATTAATGAAATTTGCAAAGGGTTTGGTATTAAATGAATTTTTGTTAGAAACAAAACAACAGTTTGGAATCACAACTTTAATGGAAACAAATGATTGTTTTGATTTGAAATATCATTTTGGAAATTGTAACATCACAAGTATGAAACAAAAGGTCTGAAATTTGGTTTGAAATTCAAATAGAAAACAAAGGAAAACAGAGGAAAACAAATGGAAAACAAGCAAAACAAATGCAATGAACATGATGTCATGATGCAAAACATAAAATAACAAGGAGCAAACATTCTAATGGCTATTTTTCATACTTGGGATGTTACAGTTTCCAAAATATTTTCAGTAGTCAAATGATTGGAGGATGGGTTATTATCAATTGATAGAAGATGAAAACAACCTGGAAAACAACTTGCTTATGGAAAACCATTTTGTGATATTAAGTTTTGGTAAAACACTTTATGGCCATATAATTACTTACAAGTTCATAATTTATTTAATGATGCTAAAAATATCTTTGGGGTTTAAGGTACTAAAGTTTTAAATGCCTGGAAAACATTTTCAAGTAACATTTGAATTGAAAACATTTTATTTAGAAGGTTTTCTCTAGAGAAATAATTACTTTGAGATAAGGATTATTTATTTTGAATAGGCTTTAAGGTTTAGGAATAGAGGCATATTGGATTTTCAATTCCAATAAGATTGGAATAACACCTTATTTTTTGTTTAGTGTTTGAATTTTATTTGGTTTTGGTGGCTTGCTTTAGTAGAAAACAAAAAAAATTAACTTCTCCAAAAATCAAGGATTTTACTTTTCCCTCGATCTTGCAAGAATCAAACAAGGAAATGCCAAGAAAGATGAAGTTTCCCATGAAAAAACTTAGCTAGGGAAAACGAAAGAAAAAACGAAGAAATCCAAATAAAATCCAAACTAAGAACCAACTCTTTGCAACGAAGAGGTTGGTGGCCTAGGCCACCATGTAAGAGATGGTATGACACCGACAAAATGTATCTTGGGTGTATTGCAAATTCTCGACATTTTAGCTCACAATTCAACATTAGAAATAGAGAGATAACAATGAATTTTTGCTTTGAGCATAATGGGGGAGGGAGAACCAAATGCATTAGGATAACACTCCCTCTATGTCCATGCCTACACCTAAACCCAAACACATAGTAAACTATATGCGTGTGTGCAAGATCCTCAAGCCAAACTCCTTGAATCGATGATATTTAGCTAATTCCTCAAAAACAGGAATCTTGAATCATCTAGAGGCTTCGTGAATATATCCGCGATATTATCCTTGGTTGGGACATATGCTAGCTCAATATTACCTCTTGCCACATGATCCCGAATGAAATGATGACGAATCTCAATATGCTTCGTCCTTGTATATTGCACGGGTTTTAGGCGATCTTGATGGAACTATCATTGTCACATAAGAGTGACACCTTCTCCAAGTGAACAACATACTCTTTGAGGGTTTGCCTCATCCATAACAATTGGGTGCAAGCACTAGCGGCTGCCACATACTCGACTTCAGCGGTGGAGAGAGATATACAATTTTGCATATTTTAAGACCAACCCACCAAATACCTACCAAGAAATTGGCAAGCCCCAAAAATTGATTTCCTATGAATTTGATCACCCGCCCAATCCGAATCTGTGTACCCCTTGAGAGAATTGTGCCCCCTTTGGGTACCATAAACCAAATCTTGAGGTATGAACGAAATACCGAAAGGTCCTATGGACCGCCACCAAGTGGCTTTCCTTAGGAGTCGCTTGATACCTTGCACACACTCTTACACTCAACACAATATCAGATCTAGACGCACAAAGATAAAGGAAAGAACCAATCATAGAACGATACAACTTCTGGTCCACATCTTTACCATCCGGATTGCGCTTGAGATGGCATTTGGTTTGCATTCGAGAGACCTTCTCTTTATCACCTTGGAAGTTTATCCTCTTGAGGATGTCTTGGGTATACTTGGCTTGAGAAATGAAATTTCGACGAGCCAATTGCTTGATCTCAAAGCCAAGGAAGAAACTGAGCTCTCCCATCATAGACATCTCAAACCTGTCAGTCATAAGATTTCAGAATTCATCATTGAAAGCTTTGTTAGTTGAGCCAAAGATGATATCATCCACGTAGAGTTTTCATATGAAAATCTCTCCTTTTACCATCTTTGTGAAAAGGATGGGGTCGATTTTCCCAACTTCAAACCCACGGTCTTGCAAAAACTCTCTAAGGTGCTCATACCACACGCGTGGAGCTTGTTTAAGCTTATAGAGTGCCTTAGAGAGCTTGTAGACATGGTTAGGGAAGTTGGGGTTCTCAAACCCCGGAGGTTGCTTAAAATATACCTCATCTTTCAATGGACCATTTAGAAAAGCACTTTTGACATTCATTTTTTGCAATTTAAAGTTATGCGAAGATGCATATGCAAGGAGGATACAGATGGACTCAAGACGATCCATGGGAGCATAGGTTTCATCAAAGTCAATGCCTTCCACTTGAGTGTAGCCTTGAGCCACCAATCTTGCCTTGTTCCTCACAACAATACCATGCTCATCTTGCTTGTTCTTGAATATCCACTTGGCACCAATAACTTTGTGACAATCTTTTAGCTTCTCAACTAACTTCCAAACCTTATTGCGCTCAAAGTTATTGAGCTCATCATGCAAATCTTCCAACCAATCCTAATCTTCAAGAGCTTCAAACACTTTCTTTCGTTACACCATGGATATGTGAGCTTGATGCTCACTAAAGCTTGTCAATTGAGCTCTTGTGTATCTCTTGTTTTGCACATCACTCAATACCTTATCATCGGAGGCATCAATACGCTTCAAGGCCTTTGCAATCCTTTTAGCACGATGAGTTTCGATCTCCTCATTACTGCAAGGAGGAATCACTTAATCATCTTGATCATTTGGGTGACAGGAATGTTGGCCTTGATCATCATCTTGACTTGCTTCGACAATAAGAGAGGACGATGAAGAAGGTTGATCTTGGCCTTGACCTTGGCTAGCTTGAATGATAGGAGTGCTTGGTTCTTGCATAGAAACTTGGTCAACAAGAGGAGGGTCTTGAACTTGTTCTTGGGTTGGTGCATCACTTGCTCCCTTGGCATGATCTTCTAATGTAGAGGAGGGATCCATTTGAGTAGAGCATAGTTCTTCTGGAGTCGCCCATAGGGTCTCCATCAATGGGGTGGAAAAATCCCACGCCCATTCTTCCTATGGCTTCTTGAGGTTTTTCAACATCTACATCGGAAACACGAAATTGCGCCACTTTGGAGCCATCAATTTCTTCGAACACCATACTACTAGATTCAATGAAAATCCGTTAGGCCTTGTCAAAGACTCTATCAGTGTTGGATTCGGCAACATAACCAACAAATGTACCCTCAATAGTTTTAGATTGGAATTTAGACAAATGAACACCTTCTACCAAATATAAACACTTACAACGAAAGACACAGAAGTAGGAGATATTTGGTTTGTTGTCAGTGAGAATCTCATATGGAGTCTTCATTAATCCCTTGCGTATGTAGAGCCGGTTAAATGAGTGACAAGCGGTGGAGAAGGCTTCGGCCCATAGATATTGGGGAGAAGTATACTCCACCAACATGGTCCTTGCCATACCCATAGAGTCTGATTCTTACTTTCAGCTACACCATTTTGTTGAGGGGTATATGCAGCGGAGTATTGATGAAAATACGCTTTTCACTAAGGAACTCATTAAGGGTGTACTTCTTTAACTCAGAGCCATTGTCACTCCTAATAGCCATGATGGGAACATTGTGTTGATGTTGCACTTGGTTGGAGAAGTCGATGAAGGCTTGTTGAGTCTCACTCTTCAACTTGTAGAAGTAGACTCAATTGTATCTTGAATAGTCATCCACGATCACCAAGCAATACTTCTTGCCTCCAAGACTTTTCTCGGGCATGGCACCAAAGAGATCAACATGGAGAAGCTCCAAGATCCTCTTTGATGAGATAATTGTCTTGCTTGGATGTGAAGACACATGCATCTCACTACCAAATTCCGCGCGGTCTCGGACGTTTCAATACCGTTGCATATCGGCTCCGGACCGTCGCTAAGGGCAATCCGGTACGTTTTGCGCGACGGAATGAAAACGTGTCAGATCGACTGTCAGGGACGAGTCTGCGACATTTATATGAACCTAAAACCGTTACGGCTATCCGCAACGTTCATCAAATCGTCGCCACCAGTTGGGCCGTCCGGACTAGGCCCAATAAGCATTAACATTTTTATTTCGTCGCTATGAGGCGACACGTGGAAAACGAGGTTCTAACGGCCGTTATCGTAATCAGCTGACATGGCAAACGTGGGAACGTTTTTTTACGTCACGAGTCTTGACCAATGAGGCGAAACCATGTGGACCAATCGAAATACGCCACATGGAAACAAAATGGTGCCACGTTGCCTTCTTCTGGGACGAAATATGTTCGTCCCGGGCTACCCAGCGACGTTTTGTTCCGTCGCGAGTCTCGACCAATCAGGCGAAACCATGTGGACAAATCAAAATACGCCACATGGAAACAAAATAGCACCACGTCGCCTTTTTCTGGGACGGAATCTGGTCGTTGCAGGCTACCAGCGATGTTTTTTTTTCAGTCGCTAAACTCGTGGCACGTACACCAACCAAATGGTGCCACGCAACGTCTTTTTCATGACGTTTTTTTCCGGCTCGGATTTGGATGATGGCATCACCGTGCCGATGACGTTATTTTTATGTCGTCTAATCGCCCACTCATAGTAGGACACGTGGGCTGGGCATACATCGCTACGTGTCGGTATTTGCCTTGATGGACTTTTACGTTACGTTACTATGATGTCGGTTTTGGTGCTATTTGGGTGGTTTTCATCTTTATAATTGCCAATTGCACACAGGCAGAAAAGCAAACCACATAACAGGCATCAAATACTTAGTTTTCTCACAGAATATCAAACCTACAGAACTACATTTTCAAGAACCCCACATCTGCTCAGCCAGCATCTCAAGTAGGGCAACTCCTTCTAGTTGAGATTTCTTTAGCGCAACTTGTTGCTTCCGAATGTCTTCCATATCAACTACAAACTTCAGCCTTAGTTGCTCGGATTCTGCTTTCGCCATCCTCATATCAGCAATTGTTCTGTACACATTCACATCAAGCTGTGGTTCAGGCTCAGACTTTGAAAGACTTGATTCCACACATGCCTTCTTTGAGAAAGTGTGCATTCCACTCTTCAGCATGACAACTTCACTATCATCCTCGTCCTCAACCTCTGAAGCAGATAGAGACATCACCATTTTCTTGCTTGCCTATCAAGCATGCAAAGAAAATAGATGAAAGCAATAGATGAGAAGAATGTACAGAACATAGATGAAACTAGCAAATGACAAGCATGTAAAAAAATGATGAAAACTGGCAGATTATAGTCAAACAACGGTGAGTGTAATGAACTAGCAGATGAGATGCATAGATGAAACAACAAGTGTCAAGCATGTGAGGAAGATAGATGAAAATAGCAGATGACAAGCATGTACAAAAAATAGATGAAAACTAGCAGATTATAATCAACCAACTGTGTGTGTAATGAACTAGCAGATGAGAAGCATAGATGGAATACCAGGTGTCAAGCATGTGAGGAAGATAAATGGAAAGCATGTTGAAATGACAACGACAGCCTTAATTACAATTAGAGGATTTCACGACCTTAATTAGCTTGCCAAAACGTCTTATAGTATGGAATAGAGGAAGTAGCACAAAATATATGGCGCCACATTGATCCAACAGTTCAACACAACATAAGAAAGTTGCACCCTAGTTGTTGCGATATCATGAAAGAATGTTGAGCTATCGGGTTAGGGAATAACCTGCAGCTCATTGTCCACGCTGGATTGTGATTGATATGACACGGCCCCTTCAGTGGCATCTGATTCCTCTTCAACATCATACACATGCATGTACTGAGACCCAAAGTCTTGCTTCTTGGTCTTTTTTTTGGGGGGTGGGGGGTACAGTAGGACATGAAAGAAAACTTGCTAGCTTTACTCCTAGTTCATGCATCTTTGCATTGTTTGCAATGATAGTTCTGGCACGCTCTTCTTCAATGGGGTGTATTGGCGATCCAAACATGAATAAAGAACTAAAAGTAAAGTACAAATATAACACTTCATAAGAACCTAATATAGCATCAAAAATTAAGGCACTCATCTTGTAAGAACAGTCCAGTGCAAGTAATGTAAATTCTGATCCTACCTAAGACTGATAGGATCACAAGCAAAGTGACCTGAAACCTAATACGTAGTATACAAGCTAGATTCCTGCAAATGAGCAAAATTTTACCGAGCAAGAAGGCCCCCTTCCTATTTCCGTTACAAGAAACCGTTTAGAGAAATTTATTGCATCAAACATTAGCAGTATAATTAGGATAATAATGAAGCATCGAACATACGATTAAACAGACAACCAATTTAGAAACATTAACTGAATCAAACATAAGCGGTATAATAAGGAAGCATCAAACATACAATTAAATAGACAAGCAATTTAGAGAGAATAGTTGCCTGCGGCTTTAGGGTCTTCTGTCTTGCTGCGTTTCTCACCTTCAATCTTCACTCGTTTCAGCGTGCTTGCAGACATTGACGGTGATATTGCGGCGAGGTTGGACACGAGGTGGCATATCTGGATGTACGGCGAGGTCGGTGGCGAGGTGGCTGACCGGCGAACAAGGCGTCGAGGTGGCTGACCGACGAGCACGACGCGAGGTGGAAGATAACGTACGGCGAGGTTGGAGACAATGTGGCAGACATGCGAGCACAATGGAGAGCTGGCGGATCTGGACGGCGAAAAGGCCGATGATGTGGCAGATCTGGAGGGTGATCTCGACGGCGACGAGGGAGTTCTGGCAAGAGAGCTATACAGCGAGGTGCGATACCGGGGGAATAGAGGATCTGTTTTTGGAGGACAAGGGGGAGTGGATATTTCGAAGTAGTGGCTTTCTCTTTCGGCGCGAGGGCTGGTCTAGGGGATAAGGCAGGGTTTCGGAACGATTACAGAAATGCCCTCCAGGCTTAAAGGTTGCCAGTTGTTTGCGGGAGGGCCGAGAAGTAAAATATCCTTGCACGAAAAAATTTGGGCGGGCTGTCCTGGCGCGAATTTTTCGGAGCGACGCGAAATTTTGGCGGAACTGCGGGAAAATTTGCTGGCCGTTCAATGCTGATGGGTGGCTTACAAAAATTGAGCATTTATGCAATTATTTAGTACTAAAGATTGTGAACAAATCCCGAAAGTATTTTACCTAAACTTCTGGAACGGGTCAATTATGTGGAATACTACTACATGTTGATTGGGGGCTTGAACTTTGCTAGTCGTTCGATGCTAGTCAACTATTTTGTCTACACCTATCACCGGTGTCGGAAGGGGGTAGACCACTGTTCTTTTTTTCTTGGTTCTGTTAAGTTAGGCCATAGTTACATGGATAACCCAAATCTAGATCTATTTGTAACAAGATTCCCTCCAGTTTGCCTGAAGAAACCATAGCCCTGATGGGGGAAAAGACAGAACTGCCATTCTGGCCCCTCTACGTGAGCCGGAAGGGGGTAGCAATGGAACCAATTTCTTGGTTTTGTTAGGTTAGGCACGAGGAACACCCAATACAATGGTAGCGCCCACCTCTTGGCAAGATTTCCCCAGTTCCGTCAGTTCCGGGAGTTTCGGGCTCTAAGTAGTCCTGGAACCCGCCACAGAGAATCTGACGCCGGTGAAGGCCTAACACAGAGAGAGAGGAAATCTTGGGCATCCAAGACCCACGACACACTATCACACACATGGTATGGAATACCATGGGATTTGGCGGCATGCAGAGGATCTGGAGGCCCCTCTCCGGAGAAACCATAACCTCGCTGGGGAAAAAGACGGAAATGCCGTTCTGGCCCCTCTACGTTAGGCGGAAGGGGGTAGAAAAGTAGAACCAACTTATTGGTTTTATTAGTTTAGGCCCAAGGAACAAACAAGAAAATGGTAGGGCCCACCTCTTGGCAAGATTCCCCCAGTTCCGTCAGATCCGGGAGTTTCGGGCTCTAAGTAGCCCTAGAACCTGCCAGAGAGAATCTGATGCCGGTGAAGCCCTAACACGGAGAGAGCGAGTGAATCTTGGGAATACAAGACCCATGCCACACTCTAACAGACATGGTATGGCATACCATGGGATTTGGTAACATTCAGATGATCCGGCTTCCCCTCTCTAGAGAAACCATAGCACCACTGGGAAAAAGACGGAACTGCCGTTTTGGCCCCTCTACGTGAGCCGGAAGGGGGTATGTGACGCCCCGAGATCGGGCAGTATGCAAATTTCAGCATTCCCGCCAAAATCCACATAATAACCGATTCCAGGTTGCCACTTGTGATAGCATTACAACAGTTCACGAATAATCCACAACAACAACAGAAAAGATATATAGAAGAGGACTCAAACGAGCCAAGGATACAACTGATACCATACAAAGATCCAAATAACAGCGGAAGAAACAACATAGCGTCCGACTACGGACAAGATACAATTGGACTAAGAGTCCTGAAGATAACCGAGAGCGTCCAATCCCTGCCCAGGACAAGCCGGAGGGATTCCCAAGCTAACGTCGTCAGACTTCAAACCTGTTGACTGCAATGTTGAATATGCAGCCACGAAAAAGGATTCGTGGGTCAGTACGGTTAAGTACTGGCAAGTGGATAAACCATACTCACAAGATACCGGCGTAACCAGTCATCACAAGATACAAATACTTTGGGTTCAACGGAAAGGAAAGGATTATTGCAAAGAAGCGGCAGCGGGCTGCACTAACTAATTACAGAGACTCGATACAACATCCGGCTAAAAGAGGGGGGGATAAGATAGCGTATCGTAACCAACTAGTACTAACCACCCAAACAAACCCATCCAATGTTACCCCCTACTAAGGAAGCAACCCAAGGATAACTCACACTGTTGGATTAAGGATGGATCAAGTTATTGTGTCGATAAGACTATTACTAGTCAAGTATCATTAGTTAGGTGTAAGTTGTTCTGAGTACTTGTTAGCCAGTACTTTCACCAAGTTAACCATAACCGCGGAAAACACGGCTTCTCGAGAAGATTTAACCCTGCAGGGATGCACCAATTTGGCCGTACACGTAAGAATAACCCGCCAGACGGGGGATCAACCCACCAAGCGAGGTACTCAACACAACCCAACTCTTCTTCACATCAAGCCTAAAGAACCACATGATGTGCGTGCGCGGCTAATCGAGCCCCACGAAGAAAAGGGGACCCTCATAGCACTCTAAGACCACGCCGCCCTAAATGCCGACTACAAAATTTCCACCCTGGCGCCAAGGGTTCGTACCTGCATATGCGTGCATCAAATGGAAAGACCGAACTAAGTGTGGCGATTTGGACGAGATGCGAATCGAATCAAGTTGAGGGGGGCGCCCATACTCGCTTCCCACATGCGGTTAGTGCGCTCATCATGGATCAGTAGACAAGACCCTTTTCCTAATTAGGGTCGACACTAGCAGGCTTCAAAACCACGCCGGGCCTCCTGCCGGTGCCTTATCATCAAATTATTATTACCCAAAACATTAACATGTTATTGATTGAATTGAAACCCAACTATCAAACTAAACAGGTGATAAGACGGACAACAAGACTTGAGCGCAAACAACACTAAGCATGCAACTACGACACGAGGGCCAACAGGGTAAACAAACAACAGTTAATAGGAAGTGGAAGGAAGGCTATATCATGGCTACAAGGTAAACATATGATAGGATCGAGACACAAGCATCGAATCAAAAGGCTAGAATAAGAACAACGGAAAGAACCGGTAACAAGTGATGAAAGGCAACCATTTGGCAGCAAGTGAGTATACTTGCCTGGAATCAAGTTGGTAGAGGTACATCCACAGCACTTGTCGTTGCTCACATCATCTCAACGTCCTACCCGGGAAGAAGCAACGAACCTCGAACAAACACCGGATGCAACAATTACTACTACGGCAAAAGATCCAGAATGATCAAGATATGGATGCATGACAAGTTTAAAGATGCATCAAGGTAAACTAGTTGACAAGATAACATAACATAATTAAATGGACCCATATGCAATTTGAGTTGCATATGAAAAGCCCATGAGTTATGGTTGAAACAATTGTTTTACAGCTAACCAACATGTGAAAGTGGTTTAGTATGATGCATGGATGAGGAAAACAACAAAATAACAACAATAGAACCAATTGGAAATAAGGTTTACCCATTTTGAAATTCACTTATTAAGTTTTGGGAATTTTGGTTACTTAAAGGTGTCACACAAGCATTTGTTGTTTTCATAAAGTTAAATTGTTCAAAACATATAACAAAGTTCATATTTGATTAGAACACAAAATTTTAGGTGGATTACATGTTTCAATTATTGAAAAAGGAATTACAATGATTTAATTATGAATTAAACAAGATTAAACAAGTTTTAATTGAATTTAATTCAAGTGTGAATATTATTTGAATTTTATTTGTTCAAAACATAAATTCAAATTCATATTTGAAAAGGTTATGTTTTTCTGGTTTGAAAACATATTTTATTAGTTCAAAAATAATTTAATTTGAGCAAGTTATTAATTTAGCAATTTTAAATGAATTAAACAAGGTTTAAATTATTTAACCACTTTTAATTATTGAAAACAGGAAACAAAGTTTATATTTGAAAAGGTGGTTCAATTTGGCATGGAAAACATATTTTATTTGTTGGAAAACAATTTCAAATGATTTAGTTAAGCATATTACCAATTTTAAATGCATTAATTAAGAGATGAAACAATTATTCAATTGAAAGGTTTCAAACCAGAAAACAAAGTTGATATTCAAGTGTGGCATGTGATTTTGGATGAAATTCATGTTTTGGGTATTTAATTTGGAGCAACCATTTGCAAGTTATTAATTATGCCATTTAATTTGTCATTTTTAAGAATTATTGAATAACATTAATTTTAATTGCCCAAAATGCAAAACAAAGTTAATAAACAGAAAGTACAATGAATTTGGACTGAAAAACATATTTTATTTGGGTTAATTGAATTAAGTATGAATTACTTATGGAATTAACCAAAATTAAGAGGATTTGTTTGAATTTGAAATTTGGATGTATTTGAAATAATCAAAACAGAAAACAAAAAGCATATTTGAAAAGTTCATGAAATTTTGATTGGGATACATATTTTGTTTGTTACAAACTGATTCAAAATGAGGAAGATATGATTTTTTACAAGTTTTTTGAGTTTAAGGCATTTTTTTGGAAAAGAAAAATAGGGCTGGGTCTTTCTGCACCGTGGGGACTAACCCCCACGCTGGCTGACAGATGGGCCAGGGGGCCACGCAGGCGCCACGGGCGCGGGTGGAAGGTGATGTGGCAGAGGGATCAATGACCAGTGGGCCTGCAGCGCAGCGCGGTGGAAAAAATAGGAAAAAGGGGTGCGCCCTGGGGATCGAACCCAGGACCTGCCGCTCGCGCGCGTGCTTCGCTACCACTGAGGTGTTGCTCGCTGTTTGGTTCAGATATAGCTGCGATGCTTTTGGGGTTTCAGTCGCGACAGATACAGAAACTGAACAAAGTTCAGACGCAGGTTAGCAGCAGAGCAAGGCGGCCGGCGGTGAGCTTCCTTGCACGGGGTGTGCGGTGCTCGCAGGTGTGTGCGTGTGCTTGCAGTAGGGACCGTGGTGCAGAGAGAGGGCGAGGTGGTGGGTGAGACGCTCACCAGGTTGGTGTCGAGGAGGCGTCAGGGCTCGGCGGCGGAGGAACATGGACGGCGTCGCCGACTCGGGCATCCTCCCGTCTCCGCGCCTTCACCAAACCCGACGAGGACCTCGCCCTGGTTCCATTCCCAACGGCGGCGCAGCCTCGAGGTGACTGTGGCAGTGGGGCGGCAGCGAGCTCTGTCGGCGGTTGGGTGGTGGTTGCAGAGAAAAGAATTTCAGAGGGGGAGGGAGGTGCAGAGGGAAGAAGGGAGGCGCCGCGGTGGGGAGAGAGGGGAGAGGGGATCTAGGGTAGGGCAAACAGGAGGGGTAGGTGGTTTTAAGGAGGAGCTGAGCTCGTACGGCAAGCAATCAGAGGAGGGGGGAGGTGATCGTGTGGTGGTGCTGCGATCGTACAGAGGATGACGTCGAGGGAGGAAGACGACAACAGAAGGGGTATCGGGCTGGCTAGGGTGGGCTGTGGGTTGTGGGCTGCATCTCACAGCTCACCCTCTCCCTTCTTATTTTTATTTTTATTTTTTCCTTATCTCTTTTTTTTTGTAAAGGATGAAAGGGAGAGAGAGATGGAAAAAGGATTTGGGGGGGGGGGGGGGTTTAGGGTTTTCTTTTATGAAATTTGTATTAATTTTCAAAACAGAAATTAAAGCAAATGTTAACATTATTTCACAAGTTTGAAATTTTAATTTGATTTAAAGTTGTTAGTTGAACTTTTCCAATAGAGTTCGGGGTTTTTATTTGATAATTAAATTTTATTAATTTGCAAAACAATGAGTAAAAGCAATGGTGCACATTAAGTCCAAAAATTTGAATTATTAATTGGAGTTTTAAGTTGGTATTTGAAATTTCATTACTTTTCCATAAAGATTGATTTTTAAAACAATTTATTCAATAACCCCAAGCAATTTACGAGACCTTATTGAATTAATTGTTTGCAATAATTTGATTTTCTTAAACCCACAATTTGATCTTGCCCATTATGGTTGAATTTGAAGTGAATTTGAAATTACCATTTGGGGTGTTAACAAAAGGGAATTTCATTAACAAGCAATTTTAAATAAATCAACTTCCAACTATTTGAAAACAATTGAGTTGTTGTAGTTTGCAATTTTTAAATTGGAAATTTTGAACAAGGTGTGAAAGTTTAATTTGGTTTGAGTTTTCCAGTTGTTTTGAAAACATGATGCTATGCATATGATGCATGCAAAGCAAAAAGAAAACAAACACTTTCTACTTAGGGTAACACCCCAGGTGTTACAGACGACACCACTAACAAGGGATTGCGCCCTCGCAATCCACCTGCTAACCCGGGAGGGGAAAGAAGTTCGACTATCGATTCTTCATGCTTCCAGCTGATCTCCTCGACACCACTAACAAGAGATTCTCGACACCACTAACAATGGAATCTTGCTCGGGCTGATGACGATGTTCTTCCACCAGGAATCTTCCGACGATCGAACCTATTAGGTTAAAGGCTCAGAAAACGTCCATCCACGTAGGATCCTAACACTTTGAAAGATAGACAAGAGGGGGAGACTCCAAAACAAATAAGATGGGAGGGCAAATAGAATAGAGATAAGGAGAAAATAAGAATCCTATTGAGATGTTTTTTTCCAAAATAGTTTAGCAGAAATAGTTTTTGACACTCTAGAAACAACGACCGTTAGCGAGGTTATCCTACAGGCTTTGCGGACCCGTTGCTTCGATAACCATTCGTATCGAAAGAATATCGGGAATCGGAACCTGGCTCTGATACCATTTGTGACGCCCCGAGATCGGGCACTATGCAAATTTCAGCATTCCCGCCAAAATCCACATAATAACCGATTCCAGGTTGCCACTTGTGATAGCATTACAACAGTTCACGAATAATCCACAACAACAACAGAAAAGATATATACAAGAGGACTCAAACGAGCCAAGGATACAACTGATACCATACAAAGATCCAAATAACAGCGGAAGAAACAACATAGCGTCCGACTACGGACAAGATACAATTGGACTAAGAGTCCTGAAGATAACCGAGAGCGTCCAATCCCTGCCCAGGCCAAGCCGGAGGGATTCCCAAGCTAACGTCGTCAGACTTCAAACCTGTTGACTGCAATGTTGAATATGCAGCCACGAAAAAGGATTCGTGGGTCAGTACGGTTAAGTACTGGCAAGTGGATAAACCATACTCACAAGATACCGGCGTAACCAGTCATCACAAGATACAAATACTTTGGGTTCAACGGAAAGGAAAGGATTATTGCAAAGAAGCGGCAGCGGGCTGCACTAACTAACTACAGAGACTCGATACAACATCCGGCTAAAAGAGGGGGGGATAAGATAGCGTATCGTAACCAACTAGTACTAACCACCCAAACAAACCCATCCAATGTTACCCCCTACTAAGGAAGCAACCCAAGGATAACTCACACTGTTGGATTAAGGATGGATCAAGTTATTGTGTCGATAAGACTATTACTAGTCAAGTATCATTAGTTAGGTGTAAGTTGTTCTGAGTACTTGTTAGCCAGTACTTTCACCAAGTTAACCATAACCGCGGAAAACACGGCTTCTCGAGAAGATTTAACCCTGCAGGGATGCACCAATTTGGCCGTACACGTAAGAATAACCCGCCAGACGGGGGATCAACCCACCAAGCGAGGTACTCAACACAACCCAACTCTTCTTCGCATCAAGCCCAAAGAACCACATGATGTGCGTGCGCGGCTAATCGAGCCCCACGAAGAAAAGGGGACCCTCATAGCACTCTAAGACCATGCCGCCCTAAATGTCGACTACAAAATTTCCACCCTGGCGCCAAGGGTTCGTACCTGCATATGCGTGCATCAAATGGAAAGCCCGAACTAAGTGTGGCGATTTGGACGAGATGCGAATCGAATCAAGTTGAGGGGGGGCGCCCATACTCGCTTCCCACATGCGGTTAGTGCGCTCATCATGGATCAGTAGACAAGACCCTTTTCCTAATTAGGGTCGACACTAGCAGGCTTCAAAACCACGTCGGGCCTCCTGCCGGTGCCTTATCATCAAATTATTATTACCCAAAACATTCACATGTTATTGATTGAATTGAAACCCAACTATCAAACTAAACAGGTGATAAGACGGACAACAAGACTTGAGCGCAAACAACACTAAGCATGCAACTACGACACGAGGGCCAACACGGTAAACAAACAACAGTTAATAGGAAGTGGAAGGAAGGCTATATCATGGCTGCAAGGTAAACATATGATAGGATCGAGACACAAGCATCGAATCAAAAGGCTAGAATAAGAACAACGGAAAGAACCGGTAACAAGTGATGAAAGGCAGCCATTTCGCAGCAAGTGAGTATACTTGCCTGGAATCAGGTTGGTAGAGGTACATCCACATCACTTGTCGTTGCTCACATCATCTCAACGTCCTATCCGGGAAGAAGCAACGAACCTCGAACAAACATCGGATGCAACAATTACTACTACGGCAAAAGATCCAACATGATCAAGATATGGATGCATGACAAGTTTAAAGATGCATCAAGGTAAACTAGTTGACAAGATAACATAACATAATTAAATGGACCCATATGCAATTTGAGTTGCATATGAAAAGCCCATGAGTTATGGTTGAAACAATTGTTTTACAGCTAACCAACATGTGAAAGTGGTTTAGTATGATGCATGGATGAGGAAAACAACAAAATAACAACAATAGAACCAATTGGAAATAAGGTTTACCCATTTTGAAATTCACTTATTAAGTTTTGGGAATTTTGGTTACTTAAAGGTGTCACACAAGCATTTGTTGTTTTCATCAAGTTAAATTGTTCAAAACAGATAACAAATTTCATATTTGATTAGAACACAAAATTTTAGGTGGATTACATGTTTCAATTATTGAAAAAGGAATTACAATGATTTAATTATGAATTAAACAAGATTAAACAAGTTTTAATTGAATTTAATTCAAGTGTGAATATTATTTGAATTTTATTTGTTCAAAACATAAATTCAAATTCATATTTGAAAAGGTTATGTTTTTCTGGTTTGAAAACATATTTTATTAGTTCAAAAATAATTTAATTTGAGCAAGTTATTAATTTAGCAATTTTAAATGAATTAAACAAGGTTTAAATTATTTAACCACTTTTAATTATTCAAAACAGGAAACAAA
This sequence comes from Alopecurus myosuroides, assembly GCA_028641055.1. Lineage (NCBI taxonomy): Eukaryota > Viridiplantae > Streptophyta > Magnoliopsida > Poales > Poaceae > Alopecurus > Alopecurus myosuroides. Next base: position 366,131,846 of record CM054059.1, on the reverse strand, counting down.
GTTTATATTTGAAAAGGTGGTTCAATTTGGCATGGAAAACATATTTTATTTGTTGGAAAACAATTTCAAATGATTTAGTTAAGCATATTACCAATTTTAAATGCATTAATTAAGAGATGAAACAATTATTCAATTGAAAGGTTGCAAACCAGAAAACAAAGTTGATATTCAAGTGTGGCATGTGATTTTGGATGAAATTCATGTTTTGGGTATTTAATTTGGAGCAACCATTTGCAAGTTATTAATTATGCCATTTAATTTGTCATTTTTAAGAATTATTGAATAACATTAATTTTAATTGCCCAAAATGCAAAACAAAGTTGATAAACAGAAAGTACAATGAATTTGGACTGAAAAACATATTTTATTTGGGTTAATTGAATTAAGTATGAATTACTTATGGAATTAACCAAAATTAAGAGGATTTGTTTGAATTTGAAATTTGGATGTATTTGAAATAATCAAAACAGAAAACAAAAAGCATATTTGAAAAGTTCATGAAATTTTGATTGGGATACATATTTTGTTTGTTACAAACTGATTCAAAATGAGGAAGATATGATTTTTTACAAGTTTTTTGAGTTTAAGGCATTTTTTTGGAAAAGAAAAATAGGGCTGGGTCTTTCTGCACCGTGGGGACTAACCCCCACGCTGGCTGACAGATGGGCCAGGGGGCCACGCAGGCGCCACGGGCGCGGGTGGAAGGTGATGTGGCAGAGGGATCAATGACCAGTGGGCCTGCAGCGCAGCGCGGTGGGAAAAATAGGAAAAAGGGGTGCGCCCTGGGGATCGAACCCAGGACCTGCCGCTCGCGCGCGTGGTTCGCTACCACTGAGGTGTTGCTCGCTGTTTGGTTCAGATATAGCTGCGATGCTTTTGGGGTTTCAGTCGCGACAGATACAGAAACTGAACAAAGTTCAGACGCAGGTTAGCAGCAGAGCAAGGCGGCCGGCGGTGAGCTTCCTTGCACGGGGTGTGCGGTGCTCGCAGTGTGTGCGTGTGCTTACAGTAGGGACCGTGGTGCAGAGAGAGGGCGAGGTGGTGGGTGAGACGCTCACCAGGTTGGTGTCGAGGAGGCGTCAGGGCTCGGCGGCGGAGGAACATGGACGGCGTCGCCGACTCGGGCATCCTCCCGTCTCCGCGCCTTCACCAAACCCGACGAGGACCTCGCCCTGGTTCCATTCCCAACGGCGGCGCAGCCTCGAGGTGACTGTGGCAGTGGGGCGGCAGCGAGCTCTGTCGGCGGTTGGGTGGTGGTTGCAGAGAAAAGAATTTCAGAGAGGGAGGGAGGTGCAGAGGGAAGAAGGGAGGCGCCCGCGGTGGGGAGAGAGGGGAGAGGGGATCTAGGGTAGGGCAAACAGGAGGGGTAGGTGGTTTTAAGGAGGAGCTGAGCTCGTACGGCAAGCAATCAGAGGAGGGGGGAGGTGATCGTGTGGTGGTGCTGCGATCGTACAGAGGATGACGTCGAGGGAGGAAGACGACAACAGAAGGGGTATCGGGCTGGCTAGGGTGGGCTGTGGGTTGTGGGCTGCATCTCACAGCTCACCCTCTCCCTTCTTATTTTTATTTTTATTTTTTCCTTATCTCTTTTTTTTGTAAAGGATGAAAGGGAGAGAGAGATGGAAAAAGGATTTGGGGGGGTTTAGGGTTTTCTTTTATGAAATTTGTATTAATTTTCAAAACAGAAATTAAAGCAAATGTTAACATTATTTCACAAGTTTGAAATTTTAATTTGATTTAAAGTTGTTAGTTGAATTTTTCCAATAGAGTTTGGGGTTTTTATTTGATAATTAAATTTTATTAATTTGCAAAACAATGAGTAAAAGCAATGGTGCACATTAAGTCCAAAAATTTGAATTATTAATTGGAGTTTTAAGTTGGTATTTGAAATTTCATTACTTTTCCATAAAGATTGATTTTTAAAACAATTTATTCAATAACCCCAAGCAATTTATGAGACCTTATTGAATTAATTGTTTGCAATAATTTGATTTTCTTAAACCCACAATTTGATCTTGCTCATTATGGTTGAATTTGAAGTGAATTTGAAATTATCATTTGGGGTGTTAACAAAAGGGAATTTCATTAACAAGCAATTTTAAATAAATCAACTTCCAACTATTTGAAAACAATTGAGTTGTTGTAGTTTGCAATTTTTAAATTGGAAATTTTGAACAAGGTGTGAAAGTTTAATTTGGTTTGAGTTTTCCAGTTGTTTTGAAAACATGATGCTATGCATATGATGCATGCAAAGCAAAAAGAAAACAAACACTTTCTACTTAGGGTAACACCCCAGGTGTTACAGACGGCACCACTAAGAAGGGATTGCGCCCTCGCAATCCACCTGCTAACCCGGGAGGGGAAAGAAGTTCGACTATCGATTCTTCATGCTTCCAGCTGATCTCCTCGACACCACTAACAAGAGATTCTCGACACCACTAACAAGGGAATCTTGCTCGGGCTGATGACGACGTTCTTCCACTAGGAATCTTCCGACGATCGAACCTATTAGGTTAAAGGCTCAGAAAACGTCCATCCACGTAGGATCCTAACACTTTGAAAGATAGACAAGAGGGGGAGACTCCAAAACAAATAAGATGGGAGGGCAAATAGAATAGAGATAAGGAGAAAATAAGAATCCTATTGAGATGTTTTTTTCCAAAATAGTTTAGCAGAAATAGTTTTTGACACTCTAGAAACAACGACCGTTAGCGAGGTTATCCTATAGGCTTTGTGGACCCGTTGCTTCGATAACCATTCGTATCGAAAGAATATCGGGAATCGGAACCTGGCTCTGATACCATTTGTGACGCCCCGAGATCGGGCACTATGCAAATTTCAGCATTCCCGCCAAAATCCACATAATAACCGATTCCAGGTTGCCACTTGTGATAGCATTACAACAGTTCACGAATAATCCACAACAACAACAGAAAAGATATATACAAGAGGACTCAAACGAGCCAAGGATACAACTGATACCATACAAAGATCCAAATAACAGCGGAAGAAACAACATAGCGTCCGACTACGGACAAGATACAATTGGACTAAGAGTCCTGAAGATAACCGAGAGCGTCCAATCCCTGCCCAGGCCAAGCCGGAGGGATTCCCAAGCTAACGTCGTCAGACTTCAAACCTGTTGACTGCAATGTTGAATATGCAGCCACGAAAAAGGATTCGTGGATCAGTACGGTTAAGTACTGGCAAGTGGATAAACCATACTCACAAGATACCGGCGTAACCAGTCATCACAAGATACAAATACTTTGGGTTCAACGGAAAGGAAAGGATTATTGCAAAGAAGCGGCAGCGGGCTGCACTAACTAACTACAGAGACTCGATACAACATTCGGCTAAAAGAGGGGGATAAGATAGCGTATCGTAACCAACTAGTACTAACCACCCAAACAAACCCATCCAATGTTACCCCCTACTAAGGAAGCAACCCAAGGATAACTCACACTGTTGGATTAAGGATGGATCAAGTTATTGTGTCGATAAGACTATTACTAGTCAAGTATCATTAGTTAGGTGTAAGTTGTTCTGAGTACTTGTTAGCCAGTACTTTCACCAAGTTAACCATAACCGCGGAAAACACGGCTTCTCGAGAAGATTTAACCCTGCAGGGATGCACCAATTTGGCCGTACACGTAAGAATAACCCGCCAGACGGGGGATCAACCCACCAAGCGAGGTACTCAACACAACCCAACTCTTCTTCGCATCAAGCCCAAAGAACCACATGCTGTGCGTGCGCGGCTAATCGAGCCCCACGAAGAAAAGGGGACCCTCATAGCACTCTAAGACCACGGCGCCCTAAATGCCGACTACAAAATTTCCACCCTGGCGCCAAGGGTTCGTACCTGCATATGCGTGCATCAAATGGAAAGCCCGAACTAAGTGTGGCGATTTGGACGAGATGCGAATCGAATCAAGTTGAGGGGGGCGCCCATACTCGCTTCCCACATCGGTTAGTGCGCTCATCATGGATCAGTAGACAAGACCCTTTTCCTAATTAGGGTCGACTCTAGCAGGCTTCAAAACCACGCCGGGCCTCCTGCCGGTGCCTTATCATCAAATTATTATTACCCAAAACATTAACATGTTATTGATTGAATTGAAACCCAACTATCAAACTAAACAGGTGATAAGACGGACAACAAGACTTGAGCGCAAACAACACTAAGCATGCAACTACGACACGAGGGCCAACAGGGTAAACAAACAACAGTTAATAGGAAGTGGAAGGAAGGCTATATCATGGCTGCAAGGTAAACATATGATAGGATCGAGACACATGCATCGAATCAAAAGGCTAGAATAAGAACAACGGAAATAACCGGTAACAAGTGATGAAAGGCAGCCATTTGGCAGCAAGTGAGTATACTTGCCTGGAATCCAGTTGGTAGAGGTACATCCACAGCACTTGTCGTTGCTCACATCATCTCAACGTCCTATCCGGGAAGAAGCAACGAACCTCGAACAAACACCGGATGCAACAATTACTACTACGGCAAAAGATCCAGCATGATCAAGATATGGATGCATGACAAGTTTAAAGATGCATCAAGGTAAACTAGTTGACAAGATAACATAACATAATTAAATGGACCCATATGCAATTTGAGTTGCATATGAAAAGCCCATGAGTTATGGTTGAAACAATTGTTTTACAGCTAACCAACATGTGAAAGTGGTTTAGTATGATGCATGGATGAGGAAAACAACAAAATAACAACAATAGAACCAATTGGAAATAAGGTTTACCCATTTTGAAATTCACTTATTAAGTTTTGGGAATTTTGGTTACTTAAAGGTGTCACACAAGCATTTGTTGTTTTCATCAAGTTAAATTGTTCAAAACAGATAACAAAGTTCATATTTGATTAGAACACAAAATTTTAGGTGGATTACATGTTTCAATTATTGAAAAAGGAATTACAATGATTTAATTATGAATTAAACAAGATTAAACAAGTTTTAATTGAATTTAATTCAAGTGTGAATATTATTTGAATTTTATCTGTTCAAAACATAAATTCAAATTCATATTTGAAAAGGTTATGTTTTTCTGGTTTGAAAACATATTTTATTAGTTCAAAAATAATTTAATTTGAGCAAGTTATTAATTTAGCAATTTTAAATGAATTAAACAAGGTTTAAATTATTTAACCACTTTTAATTATTCAAAACAGGAAACAAAGTTTATATTTGAAAAGGTGGTTCAATTTGGCATGGAAAACATATTTTATTTGTTGGAAAACAATTTCAAATGATTTAGTTAAGCATATTACCAATTTTAAATGCATTAATTAAGAGATGAAACAATTATTCAATTGAAAGGTTGCAAACCAGAAAACAAAGTTGATATTCAAGTGTGGCATGTGATTTTGGATGAAATTCATGTTTTGGGTATTTAATTTGGAGCAACCATTTGCAAGTTATTAATTATGCCATTTAATTTGTCATTTTTAAGAATTATTGAATAACATTAATTTTAATTGCCCAAAATGCAAAACAAAGTTGATAAACAGAAAGTACAATGAATTTGGACTGAAAAACATATTTTATTTGGGTTAATTGAATTAAGTATGAATTACTTATGGAATTAACCAAAATTAAGAGGATTTGTTTGAATTTGAAATTTGGATGTATTTGAAATAATCAAAACAGAAAACAAAAAGCATATTTGAAAAGTTCATGAAATTTTGATTGGGATACATATTTTGTTTGTTACAAACTGATTCAAAATGAGGAAGATATGATTTTTTACAAGTTTTTTGAGTTTAAGGCACTTTTTTGGAAAAGAAAAATAGGGCTGGGTCTTTCTGCACCGTGGGGACTAACCCCCACGCTGGCTGACAGATGGGCCAGGGGGCCACGCAGGCGCCACGGGCGCGGGTGGAAGGTGATGTGGCAGAGGGATCAATGACCAGTGGGCCTGCAGCGCAGCGCGGTGGGAAAAATAGGAAAAAGGGGTGTGCCCTGGGGATCGAACCCAGGACCTGCCGCTCGCGCGCGTGGTTCGCTACCACTGAGGTGTTGCTCGCTGTTTGGTTCAGATATAGCTGCGATGCTTTTGGGGTTTCAGTCGCGACAGATACAGAAACTGAACAAAGTTCAGACGCAGGTTAGCAGCAGAGCAAGGCGGCCGGCGGTGAGCTTCCTTGCACGGGGTGTGCGGTTCTCGCAGGTGTGTGCGTGTGCTTACAGTAGGGACCGTGGTGCAGAGAGAGGGCGAGGTGGTGGGTGAGACGCTCACCAGGTTGGTGTCGAGGAGGCGTCAGGGCTCGGCGGCGCAGGAACATGGACGGCGTCGCCGACTCGGGCATCCTCCCGTCTCCGCGCCTTCACCAAACCCGACGAGGACCTCGCCCTGGTTCCATTCCCAACGGCGGCGCAGCCTCGAGGTGACTGTGGCAGTGGGGCGGCAGCGAGCTCTGTCGGCGGTTGGGTGGTGGTTGCAGAGAAAAGAATTTCAGAGAGGGAGGGAGGTGCAGAGGGAAGAAGGGAGGCGCCGCGGTGGGGAGAGAGGGGAGAGGGGATCTAGGGTAGGGCAAACAGGAGGGGTAGGTGGTTTTAAGGAGGAGCTGAGCTCGTACGGCAAGCAATCAGAGGAGGGGGGATGTGATCGTGTGGTGGTGCTGCGATCGTACAGAGGATGACGTCGAGGGAGGAAGACGACAACAGAAGGGGTATCGGGCTGGCTAGGGTGGGCTGTGGGTTGTGGGCTGCATCTCACAGCTCACCCTCTCCCTTCTTATTTTTATTTTTATTTTTTCCTTATCTCTTTTTTTTTGTAAAGGATGAAAGGGAGAGAGAGATGGAAAAAGGATTTGGGGGGGGGGGGGTTTAGCGTTTTCTTTTATGAAATTTGTATTAATTTTCAAAACAGAAATTAAAGCAAATGTTAACATTATTTCACAAGTTTGAAATTTTAATTTGATTTAAAGTTGTTAGTTGAATTTTTCCAATAGAGTTTGGGGTTTTTATTTGATAATTAAATTTTATTAATTTGCAAAACAATGAGTAAAAGCAATGGTGCACATTAAGTCCAAAAATTTGAATTATTAATTGGAGTTTTAAGTTGGTATTTGAAATTTCATTACTTTTCCATAAAGATTGATTTTTAAAACAATTTATTCAATAACCCCAAGCAATTTATGAGACCTTATTGAATTAATTGTTTGCAATAATTTGATTTTCTTAAACCCACAATTTGATCTTGCCCATGATGGTTGAATTTGAAGTGAATTTGAAATTATCATTTGGGGTGTTAACAAAAGGGAATTTCATTAACAAGCAATTTTAAATAAATCAACTTCCAACTATTTGAAAACAATTGAGTTGTTGTAGTTTGCAATTTTTAAATTGGAAATTTTGAACAAGGTGTGAAAGTTTAATTTGGTTTGAGTTTTCCAGTTGTTTTGAAAACATGATGCTATGCATATGATGCATGCAAAGCAAAAAGAAAACAAACACTTTCTACTTAGGGTAACACCCCAGGTGTTACAGACGACACCACTAACAAGGGATTGCGCCCTCGCAATCCACCTGCTAACCCGGGAGGGGAAAGAAGTTCGACTATCGATTCTTCATGCTTCCAGCTGATCTCCTCGACACCACTAACAAGAGATTCTCGACACCACTAACAAGGGAATCTTGCTCGGGCTGATGACGATGTTCTTCCACTAGGAATCTTCCGACGATCGAACCTATTAGGTTAAAGGCTCAGAAAACGTCCATCCACGTAGGATCCTAACACTTTGAAAGATAGACAAGAGGGGGAGACTCCAAAACAAATAAGATGGGAGGGCAAATAGAATAGAGATAAGGAGAAAATAAGAATCCTATTGAGATGTTTTTTTCCAAAATAGTTTAGCAGAAATAGTTTTTGACACTCTAGAAACAACGACCGTTAGCGAGGTTATCCTACAGGCTTTGCAGACCCGTTGCTTCGATAACCATTCGTATCGAAAGAATATCGGGAATCGGAACCTGGCTCTGATACCATTTGTGACGCCCCGAGATCGGGCACTATGCAAATTTCAGCATTCCCGCCAAAATCCACATAATAACCGATTCCAGGTTGCCACTTGTGATAGCATTACAACAGTTCACGAATAATCCACAACAACAACAGAAAAGATATATACAAGAGGACTCAAACGAGCCAAGGATACAACTGATACCATACAAAGATCCAAATAACAGCGGAAGAAACAACATAGCGTCCGACTACGGACAAGATACAATTGGACTAAGAGTCCTGAAGATAACCGAGAGCGTCCAATCCATGCCCAGGCCAAGCCGGAGGGATTCCCAAGCTAACGTCGTCAGACTTCAAACCTGTTGACTGCAATGTTGAATATGCAGCCACGAAAAAGGATTCGTGGATCAGTACGGTTAAGTACTGGCAAGTGGATAAACCATACTCACAAGATACCGGCGTAACCAGTCATCACAAGATACAAATACTTTGGGTTCAACGGAAAGGAAAGGATTATTGCAAAGAAGCGGCAGCGGGCTGCACTAACTAACTACAGAGACTCGATACAACATCCGGCTAAAAGAGGGGGGATAAGATAGCGTATCGTAACCAACTAGTACTAACCACCCAAACAAACCCATCCAATGTTACCCCCTACTAAGGAAGCAACCCAAGGATAACTCACACTGTTGGATTAAGGATGGATCAAGTTATTGTGTCGATAAGACTATTACTAGTCAAGTATCATTAGTTAGGTGTAAGTTGTTCTGAGTACTTGTTAGCCAGTACTTTCACCAAGTTAACCATAACCGCGGAAAACACGGCTTCTCGAGAAGATTTAACCCTGCAGGGATGCACCAATTTGGCCGTACACGTAAGAATAACCCACCAGACGGGGGATCAACCCACCAAGCGAGGTACTCAACACAACCCAACTCTTCTTCGCATCAAGCCCAAAGAACCACATGTTGTGCGTGCGCGGCTAATCGAGCCCCACGAAGAAAAGGGGACCCTCATAGCACTCTAAGACCACGGCGCCCTAAATGCCGACTACAAAATTTCCACCCTGGCGCCAAGGGTTCGTACCTGCATATGCGTGCATCAAATGGAAAGCCCGAACTAAGTGTGGCGATTTGGACGAGATGCGAATCGAATCAAGTTGAGGGGGGCGCCCATACTCGCTTCCCACATGCGGTTAGTGCGCTCATCATGGATCAGTAGACAAGACCCTTTTCCTAATTAGGGTCGACTCTAGCAGGCTTCAAAACCACGCCGGGCCTCCTGCCGGTGCCTTATCATCAAATTATTATTACCCAAAACATTAACATGTTATTGATTGAATTGAAACCCAACTATCAAACTAAACAGGTGATAAGACGGACAACAAGACTTGAGCGCAAACAACACTAAGCATGCAACTACGACACGAGGGCCAACAGGGTAAACAAAAAACAGTTAATAGGAAGTGGAAGGAAGGTTATATCATGGCTGCAAGGTAAACATATGATAGGATCGAGACACATGCATCGAATCAAAAGGCTAGAATAAGAACAACGGAAAGAACCGGTAACAAGTGATGAAAGGCAGCCATTTGGCAGCAAGTGAGTATACTTGCCTGGAATCCAGTTGGTAGAGGTACATCCACAGCACTTGTCGTTGCTCACATCATCTCAACGTCCTATCCGGGAAGAAGCAACGAACCTCGAACAAACACCGGATGCAACAATTACTACTACGGCAAAAGATCCAGCATGATCAAGATATGGATGCATGACAAGTTTAAAGATGCATCAAGGTAAACTAGTTGACAAGATAACATAACATAATTAAATGGACCCATATGCAATTTGAGTTGCATATGAAAAGCCCATGAGTTATGGTTGAAACAATTGTTTTACAGCTAACCAACATGTGAAAGTGGTTTAGTATGATGCATGGATGAGGAAAACAACAAAATAACAACAATAGAACCAATTGGAAATAAGGTTTACCCATTTTGAAATTCACTTATTAAGTTTTGGGAATTTTGGTTACTTAAAGGTGTCACACAAGCATTTGTTGTTTTCATCAAGTTAAATTGTTCAAAACAGATAACAAAGTTCATATTTGATTAGAACACAAAATTTTAGGTGGATTACATGTTTCAATTATTGAAAAAGGAATTACAATGATTTAATTATGAATTAAACAAGATTAAACAAGTTTTAATTGAATTTAATTCAAGTGTGAATATTATTTGAATTTTATTTGTTCAAAACATAAATTCAAATTCATATTTGAAAAGGTTATGTTTTTCTGGTTTGAAAACATATTTTATTAGTTCAAAAATAATTTAATTTGAGCAAGTTATTAATTTAGCAATTTTAAATGAATTAAACAAGGTTTAAATTATTTAACCACTTTTAATTATTCAAAACAGGAAACAAAGTTTATATTTGAAAAGGTGGTTCAATTTGGCATGGAAAACATATTTTATTTGTTGGAAAACAATTTCAAATGATTTAGTTAAGCATATTACCAATTTTAAATGCATTAATTAAGAGATGAAACAATTATTCAATTGAAAGGTTGCAAACCAGAAAACAAAGTTGATATTCAAGTGTGGCATGTGATTTTGGATGAAATTCATGTTTTGGTATTTAATTTGGAGCAACCATTTGCAAGTTATTAATTATGCCATTTAATTTGTCATTTTTAAGAATTATTGAATAACATTAATTTTAATTGCCCAAAATGCAAAACAAAGTTGATAAACAGAAAGTACAATGAATTTGGACTGAAAAACATATTTTATTTGGGTTAATTGAATTAAGTATGAATTACTTATGGAATTAACCAAAATTAAGAGGATTTGTTTGAATTTGAAATTTGGATGTATTTGAAATAATCAAAACAGAAAACAAAAAGCTTATTTGAAAAGTTCATGAAATTTTGATTGGGATACATATTTTGTTTGTTACAAACTGATTCAAAATGAGGAAGATATGATTTTTTACAAGTTTTTTGAGTTTAAGGCATTTTTTTGGAAAAGAAAAATAGGGTTGGGTCTTTCTGCACCGTGGGGACTAACCCCCACGCTGGCTGACAGATGGGCCAGGGGGCCACGCAGGCGCCACGGGCGCGGGTGGAAGGTGATGTGGCAGAGGGATCAATGACCAGTGGGCCTGCAGCGCAGCACGGTGGGAAAAATAGGAAAAAGGGGTGCGCCCTGGGGATCGAACCCAGGACCTGCCGCTCGCGCGCGTGGTTCGCTACCACTGAGGTGTTGCTCGCTGTTTGGTTCAGATACAGCTGCGATGCTTTTGGGGTTTCAGTCGCGACAGATACAGAAACTGAACAAACTTCAGACGCAGGTTAGCAGCAGAGCAAGGCGGCTGGCGGTGAGCTTCCTTGCATGGGGTGTGCGGTGCTCGCAGGTGTCTGCGTGTGCTTGCAGTAGGGACCGTGGTGCAGAGAGAGGGCGAGGTGGCGGGTGAGACGCTCACCAGGTTGGTGTCGAGGAGGCGTCAGGGCTCGGCGGCGGAGGAACATGGACGGCGTCGCCGACTCGGGCATCCTCCCGTCTCCGCGCCTTCACCAAACCCGACGAGGACCTCGCCCTGGTTCCATTCCCAACGGCGGCGCAGCCTCGAGGTGACTGTGGCAGTGGGGCGGCAGCGAGCTCTGTCGGCGGTTGGGTGGTGGTTGCAGAGAAAAGAATTTCAGAGAGGGAGGGAGGTGCAGAGGGAAGAAGGGAGGCGCCGCGGTGGGGAGAGAGGGGAGAGGGGATCTAGGGTAGGGCAAACAGGAGGGGTAGGTGGTTTTAAGGAGGAGCTGAGCTCGTACGGCAAGCAATCAGAGGAGGGGGGAGGTGATCGTGTGGTCGTGCTGCGATCGTACAGAGGATGACGTCGAGGGAGGAAGACGACAACAGAAGGGGTATCGGGCTGGCTAGGGTGGGCTGTGGGTTGTGGGCTGCATCTCACAGCTCACCCTCTCCCTTCTTACTTTTATTTTTATTTTTATTTTTTCCTTATCTCTTTTTTTTTGTAAAGGATGAAAGGGAGAGAGAGATGGAAAAAGGATTTGGGGGGGGGGGGGGTTTAGGGTTTTCTTTTATGAAATTTGTATTAATTTTCAAAACAGAAATTAAAGCAAATGTTAACATTATTTCACAAGTTTGAAATTTTAATTTGATTTAAAGTTGTTAGTTGAATTTTTCCAATAGAGTTTGGGGTTTTTATTTGATAATTAAATTTTATTTATTTGCAAAACAATGAGTAAAAGCAATGGTGCACATTAAGTCCAAAAATTTGAATTATTAATTGGAGTTTTAAGTTGGTATTTGAAATTTCATTACTTTTCCATAAAGATTGATTTTTAAAACAATTTATTCAATAACCCCAAGCAATTTATGAGACCTTATTGAATTAATTGTTTGCAATAATTTGATTTTCTTAAACCCACAATTTGATCTTGCCCATTATGGTTGAATTTGAAGTGAATTTGAAATTATCATTTGGGGTGTTAACAAAAGGGAATTTCATTAACAAGCAATTTTAAATAAATCAACTTCCAACTATTTGAAAACAATTGAGTTGTTGTAGTTTGCAATTTTTAAATTGAAAATTTTGAACAAGGTGTGAAAGTGTAATTTGGTTTGAGTTTTCCAGTTGTTTTGAAAACATGATGCTATGCATATGATGCATGCAAAGCAAAAAGAAAACAAACACTTTCTACTTAGGGCAACACCCCAGGTGTTACAGGGTAGCAAAGACGAACCAATTGCTTTCTTGTGTTATGTTAGGCCCAAGTAACACCCAAGACAATTTTAGGTCCTACCTCTTGGATAGATTCCCCAGTTCCGTCAGATCTGTGAGTTTAAGGTTCTAAGTAGTCCTGGAACCCGCGAGAGATAACCTGACGCCGATGAAACCTTGATACGTAGAGAAAGGAAATATTTATCATCCAATACCCATGCCACACTCTAACACACATGGTATGGCATAACCTAGTCTTGGGTGGGATTCTGACGCTCTTGAGCCCCTCTCCGGAGAAACCCTATGCGTACAGGAGAAAAAGGACGGAACTGCCGTTCTGGACCATCTACATGAGCCGGAAGGGGTAGAAAAGTGGAACTAATTGCTTGGTTTTGTTAGGTTAGGACCAAGGAACACCCAAGACAATGGTAGGTCCCACCTCTTGGCAATATTTCCCCCGCTCTGTCATATCCGGGAATTTCGGGCTCTGAGTATAGTCCTCGAACCCGCCAGGGAGAATTAATCTGACGCTGGTGAAGGCATAACAAAGAGAGTGAGGGAATCTTGGGAGTCCAAGACCCATGCCACACTCTAACACACACGGTATAGCATAACACGGGATTTCGTGGCATTCAGACGATCCGGAGTACCCCCCCCCCCCCACCTGGAGAAACCATATACCTGATGGGGAAAAGATGGAACTGCCGTTCTGGCCCCTCTACGTGAGCCGGAAGGGGGTAGAAAATAGGAACCAATTTCTTGGTTTTGTTACGTTAGGCACAAGGAACACCCAATACAATGGTAGCCCCCACCTCATGGCAAGATTTCCACAGTTCCGTCAGATCTGGGAGTTTCGGGCTCTAAGTAGTCCTCGAACACGCGGAGAGAATCCGACACCAGTGAAGCGCACCCTAACACAGAGAGCGAGGGAATCTTGGGAATCCAAGACCCATGACACACTAACACACATGGTAGGGCATAAGCTGGGATTTGGTGGCATTCGGATAATCCGGAACCCCTCTCCAGAGAAACCATAGCCCCGTTGGGAAAAAAGACGAAATTGTCATTCTCGCCCTCTACGTGAGCCGGAAGGGGGTAGCAAAGTGGAACCAATTTCTTGGTTGTGTTATGTTAGGCCCAATGAACACCCAAGACAATTGTAGGGCCCACCTCTTGGCAAGATTCCCCTAGTTCCGTTAGTTCCGGGAGTTTCGGGTTCTAAGTAGTCCTGGAACCCGCCACCAGAGAATCTGACGCCGGTGAAGGCCTAACACAGAGAGAGAGAGGCAATATTGGGCATCCAATACCCACGACACACTATAACACACATGGTATGGAATACCATGGGACTTGGTGGCATTCAGACGATCTGGAGGCCCCTCTCCGGAGAAACCATAGCCCCGCTGGGGAAAAAGACGGAACTGCCGTTCTGGCCCCTCTACGTTAGGCGGAAGGGGGTAGCAAAGTGGAACCGACTTCTTTGTTGTATTAGGTTAGGCCCAAGGAACACCCAATAAAATTCTAGGGACCACCTCTTGGCACGATTCCCCCAGTTCCGTTAGATCCGGGAGTTTCGGGCTCTAAGTAGTCCTGGAAGCTGCTAGAGAGAATCTGACGCCGACAAAGCCCTAACACAGAGAGAGCGAGTGAATCTTGGGAATACAGGTCCCATGCCACACTCTAGCACACATGGTATAGCATACCATGGGATTTGGTGGCATTCAGACGATCCGGAGCCCCCTCTCAGAGAAACCATAGCCCCGCTAGGAAAAAGACGGAACTACCGTTTTGGCCCCTCTACGTGAGCCGGAAAAGGGTAGCAAAGAAGAAACAATTGCTTTTTTGTGTTAGGTTAGGCCCAAGGAACACCCAAGAAAATGGTTGGTCCCACCTGTTGGCAAGATTCCTCGAGTTCCGTCAGTTCCGGGAGTTTCGGGCTCTAAGTAGTCTTGAAACCCACGAGAGAGAATCTGACGCCGGTGAAGACCTAATAGAGATAGAGAGAGAGAGAGAATCTTGGGCATCCAAGACCCACGACACACTATAACACACATGGTATGGAATACCATGGGATTTGGTGGCGTTCGGACGACCTGGAGGCCCCTCTCCAGAGAAACCATAGCCCCGCTGGGGAAAAAGACGGAACTGCCGTTCTGGCCCCTCTACGTTAGGAGGAAGGGGGTAGCAAAGTGGAACCAACTGATTGGTTCTATTAGTTTAGGCCCAAGTAACACCCAAGAAAATGGTAGGGCCCACATCTTGGTAAGATTCCCCCAGTTCCGTCAAATCCGGGAGTTTCGGGCTCTAAGTAGTCCTGGAGCCCGCCAGAGAGAATTTGACGCCAGTGAAGCCCTAACACAGAGAGAGAGAGTGAATCTTAGGAATACAGGACCCATTTCACACTCTAAACACACATGGTATGGCATACCATGTGATTTGGTCGCATTCATACGATCCGGAGCCCCCTCTTCAGAGAAACCATAGCACCGCTGGAAAAAAGACGGAACTGCCGTTTTGGCCCCTCTATGTGAGCCGAAAAGAGGTAGCAAAGCGGAACCAATTGCTTGTTTGTGTTAGGTTAGTATCAAGGAACACCCAAGAAAATTTTTGGGCCCACTTGTTGGCAAGATTTCCCGAGTTCCATCAGTTTCGGGAGTTTCGGGCTCTAAGTAGTCCTGGAACCCGCCAGAGAGAATCTGACGCGCCGGTGAAAACCTAACAGAGAGAGAGAGGGGGGAATTAATCTTGGGCATCCAAGAAACATTACACACTATAACACACATGGTATGGAATACCATGGTGTATTTGGTGGCATTCAGACGATCTGGAGGCCCCTCTCCAGAGAAACCATAGCCCCGCTGGGAAAAAGACGGAACTGCTGTTTTCGCCCCTCTACGTGAGCAGGAAAGGGGTAGCAAAGTCGAACCAATTTCTTGGTTGTGTTAGGTTAGGCCCAAGTAACACCCAATAAAATGGTAGGTCTCACCTCTTGGCAAGATTCCCCCCGTTCCGTGAGATCCGGGAGATTCGGCTCTAAGTAGTCCTGGAACCCGCAAAAGAGAATCCAACGCCGGTGAAGCCCTAACACAGAGAGCGAGGGAATATTGGCCATCCAATACCTATGACACACTATAACACATATGATATGGCATAACATGGTATTTGGTGGCATTCAGACGATCAGGAGCCCCCTCTCCGGAGAAACCATAGCCTCGATGTGGAAAAAGACGGAACTGCCGTTCTGGCCACATTACGTGATCTAGAAAGGGGTAGCAAAGTGGAACCAATTGCTTGTTTGTGTTAGGTTAGGACCAAGTAACACCCAATAAAATGGTTGGTTCCACCTATTGGAGAGATTCCCGGGTTCCGTCAGTTTCGGGAGTTTCGGGCTCTAAATAGTCCTCGAACCCATCAGAGAGAATCCGACGCCGGTGAAGCCCTAACAGAGAGAGAGAGAGAGAGAGAGGGAATCTTGGGCATCCAAGACCCATGAAACACTATAACACACATGGTATGGCATACCATGGGATATGGTGGCATTCAGATGATCTGGAGGCCCCTCTCCGGAGAAACCATAGCCCCGCTGGGTAAAAAGAAGGAACTGCCGTTCTGGCCCCACTACGTTAGGCGGAAGGGGGTAGCAAAGTGGAACCAACTGCTTGGTTGTATTAGGTTAGGCCCAAGGTACACCCAAGACAATGGTAGGGCCCTCGTTTGGCAAGATTCCCCGAGTTCCGTCAGTTCCGGGAGTTTCGGGCTCTAAGTAGTCCTGGAACCCGCGCGAGAGAATCTGACGCCGGTGAAGCCCTAACAGAGAGAGAGAGAGGGAATCTTGGGCATCCAAGACCCACGACACACTATAACACACATGTTATGGAATACCATGGCATTTGGTGGCATTCGGACGATCTAGAGGCCCCTCTCCGGAGAAACCATAGCCCCGCTGGGGAAAAAGACGGAACTGCCGTTCTGGCCCCTCTACGTTAGGCGGAAGGTGGTGGCAAAGTGGAACCAAATGATTTGTTGTATTAGCTTAGGCCCAAGGAACACCCAAGACAATGGTAGGAACCACCTCTTTGCAATATTCCCCGAGTTCCGTCAGTTCCGGGAGTTTCAGGCTCTAAGTAGTCCTGGAACCCACGAGAGAGAATCCGACGCCGGTGAATCCCTAACACAGTGAGAGAGGGAATCTTGGACATCCAAGACCCACGACACACTATAACACACATGGTATGGAATACCATGGGATTTGGTGGCATTTAGACGATCTGGAGGCCCTCTCCGGAGAAACCATAGCCCCGCTGGGAAAAAGACGGAACTGCCGTTCTGGCCCCTCTACGTTAGACGGAAGAGGATAGCAAAGTGGAACCAACTACTTGGTTGTATTAGGTTAGGCCCAAGGAACACCCAAGAAAATGGTAGGGCCCACCTCTTAGCAAGATTCCCCATTCCCGTCAGATCTGGGAGTTTCGGGCTCTAAGTAGGCATGGAACCCGCGAGAGAGTATCTGACGCCGATGAAGCTCTAACACACACAGAGAGAGAGTGAATCTTGGGAATACAGGACCCATTACACACTCTAAACACACATGTTATGGAATACCATGTGATTTGTTGGCATTCAGACGATCCGTAGCCCCGCTGGGAAAAAGATGAAACTGCCGTTTTGGCCCCTCTACGTGAGCCAGAAAGGGGTAGCAAAGCGGAACCAATTGTTTGTTTGTGTTAGATTAGGCCCAATAAACACCCAAGATAATGTTTGGGCCCACCTGTTGGCAAGATTCCCCGAGTTCCATCATTTTTGGGAGTTTCGGGCTGTAAGTAGTCCTGGAACCCACCAGAAAGAGTCTGACGCGCTGGTGAAGCCCTAACAGAGAGAGGGGAATTAATCTTGGGCATACAAGAACCATGACACACTATAACAAACATGTTATGGAATACCATGGTGTATTTGGTGTCATTCAGACGATCTGGAGGCCCCTCTCCAGAGAAACCATAGCCCCGCTGGAGAAAAGATGGAACTGCCGTTTTGGCCCCTCTACGTGAGCCGAATAGGGGTAGCAAAGTGGAACCAATTTCTTGGTTGTGTTAGGTTAGGCCCTAGTAACACCCAATAAAATGGTAGGTCCCACCTCTTGGCAAGATTTCCCCGTTATGTGAGATCCGGGAGTTTCGGGCTCTAAGTAGTCCTTTAACCCGCGAAAGAGAATCTGACGACAGTGAAGCCCTAACACAGAGAGCGAGGGAATCTTTGCCATCCACAACCTATGACACACTCTAACACATATGATATGTCATAACCTGGGATTTGGTGGCATTCAGACGATCCGGATCCCCCTCTCCGGAGAAACCATAGCCCCGATGTGGAAAAAGACGGAATTGCCGTTCTGTTCACCCTACGTGAGCTAGAAAGGGGTAGAAAAGTGGAACCGATTGCTTTTTTCTGTTAGGTTAGCCCCAAAGAACACCCAAGACAATGGTTGGTCCCACCTGTTGGCAAGATTCCCCTGGTTCTGTCAGTTTCGGGAGTTCCGGGCTCTAAATAGTCCTCGGACCCACCAGAGAGAATCCGACGCCTGTGAAGCCCTAACAGAGAGAGAGAGAGAGAGAGGGAATCTTGGGCATCCAAGACCCATGACACACTATAACACACATGGTATGGCATACCATGGTATATGGTGGCATTCAGACGATCTGGAGGCCCCTCTTCGGAGAAACCATAGCCCCGGTGGGGAAAAAGACGGAACTACCGTTTTGTCCCCTCTACGTTAGGCGGAAGGGGGCAGAAAAGTGGAACCAACTGCTTTGTTGTATTAAGTTAGGCTCAAGGAACACCCAAGAAAATTGTAGGGCCCACCTCTTGGCAAGATTCCCCCAGTTCCGTCAGATCCGGGAGTTTCGGGCTCTAAGTAGTCCTGGAACCCGCGCGAGAGAATCTGACGCCGGTGAAGCCCTAACACAGAGAGAGAGCGAATCTTGGGAATACAGGACCCATTCCACACTCTAAACACACATGGTACGGAATACCATTTGATTTGGTGGCATTCAGACGATCCGGAGCCCCTCTTCAGAGAAACCGTAGCCCCGATGGGAAAAAGACAAAACTGGCATTTTTGGCCCCTCTACGTGAGCCGGAAAGGGGTAGCAAAGCGGAACCAATTTATTGTTTGTGTTAGTTTAGGCCCAAGTAACACCCAATAAAATGTTTGGGCCCACCTGTTGGCAAGATTCCCCGAGTTCCATCAGTTTTGGGCTCTATGTAGTCCTGGAACCC
Organism: Alopecurus myosuroides; assembly: GCA_028641055.1. Taxonomy (NCBI): domain Eukaryota; kingdom Viridiplantae; phylum Streptophyta; class Magnoliopsida; order Poales; family Poaceae; genus Alopecurus; species Alopecurus myosuroides. Next base: position 366,112,842 of record CM054059.1, on the reverse strand, counting down.
GCCAGAGAGACTCTGACGCGCCGGTGAAGCCCTAACAGAGAGAGAGGCGGAATTAGTCTTGGGCATACAAGAAACATGAAACACTATAACACACATGGTATGGCATACCATGGTGTATTTGGTGGCATTCAGACGATCGGGAGGCCCCTCTCCAGAGAAACCATAGCCCCGATGGGAAAAAGACGGAACTACCGTTTTGGCCCCTCTACGTGAGCCGGAAAGGGGTAGCAAAGTGGAACCAATTGCTTGGTTGTGTTAGGTTAGGCCCAAGTAACAACCAATAAAATGGTAGGTCCCACCTCTTGGCAAGATTCCCCCACTTCCGTGAGATCCGGGAGTTTCGGGCTCTAAGTAGTCCTGGAACCCGCAAGAGAGAATCTGACGCCGGTGAAGCCATAACACATGGAGTAAGGGAATCTTGGGCATCAGATACCCATTCCACACTCTAGCACACAAGGTATGGTATACCGTGGGATTTGGTGGAATTCAGACGATCCAGAGGCCGCTGTCCAGAGAAACCATAACCCCGCTAGGAAAAAGACGGAACTGCCATTCTGGCCCCTCTACGTGAGCCGGAATGCGGTAGCAAAGCGGAACCGATTTCTTGGTTGTGTTATTTTAGGCCCAAGTAACACCCAAGACAATGGTAGGTCCCACCTCTTGGCAAGATTCCCCCCATTCCGTTAGATCTGGGAGTTTCGGGCTCTGAGTAGTCCTGGAACACGCGAAAGAGAATGCGGCACCGTTGAAGCCATAACACAGAGAGCAGGGGAATCTTGGGCATCCAAGACCCATGCCACGATCTAACACACATGGTTTGGCATACCCTAGGATTGGGTGGGAATTCAGACGCTCTGGAGCCCCTCCCCGGAGAAACCCTAGGTCCGCTGGAGAAAATGAAGAAACTTCCGGTCTGGCCCCTCTACGTGAGCCGGAAAGGGGTAGCAAAGTGGAACTAATTGCTTGGTTGTCTTATTTTAGGCCCAAGTAACACCAAATAAAATGGTAGGACCCACCTCTTGGCAAGATTCCCCCTGTTCCGTCAGATCCTGGAGTTTCGGGCTCTATGACAATGGTAGGAACCCGCCAGAGAGAATCCGACGCCGACGAAGGCCTAACACAGAGAGAGAGGGAATCTTGGGAATACAAGACCCATGACACACTATAACACACATGGTATGGCATACCATGGGATTTTGTGGTATTCAGACGATCCAGAGCCCCTCTCCGGAGAAACCCTAGCCCCGTTGGGAAAAACACGGAATTGTTGTTCTGGCCCGTCTACGTAGCCGGAAGGGGGTAGTAAAGTGGAAGTAATTGCTTGGTTGTGTTATTTTAGGCCCAAGTAATACCCAAGACAATGGTAGGGCCCGACTCTTCGCAGGATTCCCCATGTTTCGTCAGATTCGGGAGTTTCGGGCTCTGAGTAGTCCTTGAACCCGCCAGAGAGAATCCGACGCTGGTGAAGCCATAACACACCGAGTGAGGGAATGTTGGTCATACAAGAGCCATGAAACACTATAACACACATGGTATGTTATACCATGGGATTTGGTGGCATTCAGACGATCCGGAGCCCCCTCTCCGGAGAAACCATAGCCCCGCTAGGGAAAAAGACGGAATTGCCGTTCTGGCCCCTCAACGTGTGCCGGAAGGGGGTAGAAAAGTGGAACCAATTGCTTGGTTGTGTTAGGTTAGGACCAATGAACACCCAAGACAATGGTAGGGCCCACCTCCTGGCAAGATTCCCCCCGCTTTGCTGGAACATTGATCTGTTGACCAGAAGTCAACCTTTTGGTCTACCCCTATGACCAGCGTCGGAAGGGAGTAGACCACAATACTATTTTGCTTGGTTGTGTTAGGTTAGACCAAAGCTACATTAGTAACCAAAATCTACCTATACTTTTAACAATATTCCTTGCGGTTTGCCCGAAGGGGGGCATCGACGGTTCGAGACCTCTAAGTGTAGTGCATAACCTTTCTATGTGATGCCGGTGAAACCAGTCACACCTATGGATAGTAAATTGGCCCCTCCCCACCTCGATCCCACCACTCGTTTATAGTGCTCCACCATGGCTTACATAGGATTCCGACACTTTAGAGCCCAACGCTTCACTAGAACATTGATCTGTTGACCAGAAGTCAACCTTTTGGTCTACCCCTATGACCGCGTCGGAAGGGGGTAGAACACAATACTATTTTGCTTCGTTGTGTTAGGTTAGGCCATAACTACATTAATAACCAAAATCTAGCTATACTTTTAACAGTATTCCCTCCGTTTCCCCCGAAGGGGGAGGGCATCGACGGTTTATAACTAAACCGGGTGCTCCACCATGGTTTAGTGCGCCCACCACCACACGTTTATAATTAGCCTTATAATTAAAACTGGAGTAGTACATATATATATTAGTAAGTATAGATCTTTACATTCTAGTTAAAAATACGGCGGGAAATATAAATTAGGCCTAAACTATTCTAGACGCCGGTCCGGCCGTCCTCCTCGTCGTCGCTCGCTGCCATGCTGGCATGGTCATCGTTCGGTGCCATGGACGGGCAGCCTCATCGTTGTTCGCTGCCGGATCAGGGCGGGCCACCTGTGCAAGATAGCGCCGCCTAGCCCTGACTTGCACCCCCATACAGTGCAACTCCGCTGCCTGCGAGCGGGCACGCCCGCGCCTATCGTTGTGTGCGTGTGAGCAGGCAAATAGCCGCTGCAGCGCCTCCGCGTCCTCTACCCAACCGCGGTGTGCCTGAAGCGCCTCTCTTCGTGCCCGTGCGGCGCTGTACTCCTCGTGCGCCACACTCTGGGCGGCCATGAATGAGGTGGACTCGTCCTCCCTTTGCGCGATGAGGGCCTGCTGCTCGCCCGACGCCGTGTTGGCGTTGAGCTGCTCGTAAGCCTGCCGCTCGGCGTCCATGAGGGCGCGGGCATGCTCCTCCCTCCGGGAGGTCTCGATGGAAGCCTGAATGGCGGCAGCCTCGTCGGCTGCCCCCGCCTCCTCGAACCCCGATCGGACCCGGCGAAGTGCCTCCTTGTTGCCCCATGTGGCGAACGAGTTGTACGCCACAACCTGGTCAGGCCACAACGGAGGGCGCTGCTCCGGTTCCTATGCTGCCTCCTGCTGCGGAAGCTCCGGCTCCTCCTCCCCATCCGCCTCCTTGTTGTACCGCCAATCAAAGGGGTCGTCGCCACTCCCGTCGTTGTCTGACGGCTGGTCTAGCCCACGGCGCGCCGCCTTCTAGGTGAACGTCACCCACGAAGTATGGAGGCGCCTCCACCAACGAGGGGTGATCCCTACGGGGGGTTCGAGGTTTTTTGTATCTGTACTTAGGGGTTCGAGGTTGCATCTGTACTTAGGGGTCCGAGGTTGCATCTGTACAGATATGCGGTTGCATCTGTACTTAGGGGTTCGAGGTTTTTTGTATTCGAGATTAAAAGGTTTGTAGTTGGATCTGTACCTAGGGGTTCGATGGTTTTTTGTACACGCAAGTTCAAGATTCAAAGGTCGGTTTGCATCTATACTTAGGGGTTCGCAGATTTTTTGTATTCACGATTCAAGGATTGTAGTTGCATATGTAGGGGTTCGCAGGTTTTTTGTATTTTAGGGATTAAGAGGTTTGTAGTTTTGCATCTGTACTTAGGGGTTCGTAGTGTATTCGGGATTCAGAGGTTTGTAGTTGCATCTGTAGGGGTTCGCGGGTTTTTTGTATTTTAGGGATTCAGAGGTTTGTAGTTTTGCATCTGTACTTAGGGGTTCGCAGGTTTTTTGTATTTTAGAGCATCTCCAGCAGCTCGTCTACATGGACATCTAAACCAAATATGGATGACGGAGGGGTAAAAAACGTTGCCAGCAGATCATCTATAGCATCATCTATTTATACATGTCCCCAAATTCTTCTACCCATCATCTATATTTGGGGATGGCTAGATGATCATCCAAAACAAATATGGGACTATTTTATCGATTTCAACATGCACTACTCATGTTGTTTTATTTTATAGAGACCAAAGGAAAGAACATTATAGAAAAATAGACATGTACTAGATGCTAAATTTTGACATGTACTAGTACCATTTTCTTCTACTAAAACTATTGAATTTATAGACTTGTTGAACGGAGGATTTGTTGATATGAATTTTGGTGTATCACACAAAATACAGTCGTTCACAAAGTCGTTGTTCAAAATAGAGTCGTTGGAAAAAAATTGATGAACGATAGTTATAACATTATATTAAAATATAGGAGAGACAATATAGATGTCCTGAATATAGATGTTCTGTTGTGAAACTAATAACATCTATGCATGAATCTTTTTACATGATCTTCTATAGAGTTATGGATGATCAATTATAGATGAGATGTTGGAGTTGATTCAGAGATTGTAGTTGCATCTGTACTTAGGGGTTCGCAGGTTTTTTGTATTTTAGGGATTCAGAGGTTGTAGTTGCATCTTCTTATGGCTTCTAGTTTTTTGTGTGCATGTTAGCATGCATGTGAGTAGAGATTCTACGTTTTTGGAAGCATTCTCAATTTGTTTAGTTATTTTGTCTCGCAGACACTCTTGACACATTATGAATTTTTGCAAAATCACATATTGTACCAACGCGCATGATAATAACTTGATCCAGCTTATGCATATAAATAAAAAATGATTCTTTGTATGATATTTTTGATCTGGTAAGGTATAATAACATGTCCTAATTAGAATATTAATCTGTTAAATGTTATCTTAGATCATCAATGAATTCCTTATGTGTTATTATCTGTTTTTGTGCATTAGTTCACCAAATATATATAGTGGAAAATGTGATGTTGTGTAAAATTCGACACATTTTTTTCAACATTGATGTCCTCTTTAGGGCGCATCTCCTAAATAAGTTACTTGATGAAGTGTGTGCAAATAAATGAAGAACTATTTCTTTATGTTCTTTGTGATCTGGTTATGTATATTACTCTTTTGCCAATAAGATTGTGTTGCTAACTTTTATTTTATTTTAAATTTGCAGGAAAAAGATCTGGAAGTCGGCTCAGATCATAACGATATGGCTGCGAAGAGCAGACATGTCCTGAGGAAGCTGCAAGCGGGCACCATTCGGTACCGACGTTACGGCAACTTGTTCTGCCCTTTCTGTGTCAGAAAGATAGCCAACGATCGCTACAGCTTGATCCGACATGCCGTTGGTGTGGGAAATGGCTCTGAGTATCGTGCGCCCCATGTTAGGGCCAAACACGCTGCCTACGGCGTCTTCCTGAAGAAGTTGCTTGCGCATGATATCCTCGTATGGCTTGCGGAACCTCCTCCTCGGCCTTACTCCAACGAGGCCAGGAGGGCCATGAAGGATCGGAAGCGGCAGTACATGATGTAGCTGCTGCTGCCTGCTGGTGCGCTCGTTGTTGCAGCTTGCACGCTGTGTTTGTGTTATCTCTTACCTTTGGTAGTGTCGGCTCGTGTAAGCGTAGTAAGAACTTTTAAGGAACCTCTATCATGTTGATATGTAAGAACCTAATATGTATATTATATTAGTATATGTTTCTTAACCCGATCATGTTTTAAGGATGTCAAAAAACTTATTAGGCATGATTTAGTAATAAGTGGATACGACAACTCATTGATTTGGTCGATCAATGAATTGTCACACCACTTTACTACTGGACCATGCCTAATAAGCCAATAGCTGGTGCAACATCACAAATGTGAGTAACAAGACTCAATCTTTGGTGTGTGGAAATGAATCAGCCCCTCCCCACCACTAGGCACTGTCTTATTTTACAATTATTTGCTCACTAAAATAAAGAAGAATCCGAAGAAGTAGAATAAAAATGCGATCAAATTCTAAAACTCTTTTCCTTTTGGTTCTTTTTTTATTTTTTTATTTTCAATCCGAAAAACAAGAATAAATTATGACCATTAACAGCCGCGTGCCAAATCTCCATTTAAACAGCCTCACACGGGGTCCCACTCGCCAGCGTCTGCGCGCCAAATATCCACCACCGCGCTCCTCGCCCACTCGGCTACTCCACCACTGAAAGGGGCCTCCACAAAAAGCCTCAACTTCCCCCTCCCACCCCAACGGCGGCTGCCACGGCATCACCCTCCCCCCGTCCTTGGCGTCGTTCTCAAACAATGAATGGTAAGCCATGGTTCCCTCCCTTCCCCATCCTCAACCAAACGATGCGATGTAGGTTAGATGCCGGCAGATCTAGATTTGATACCGGTGGATGTAGGTTAAATGCCGGCGGATGTAGGTCACCGTTGATGTTTTAAGTTACCACCGGGCATGGATCTAGCTCACGCTACCGTTATAGGCCCCTCGGAGATCGTTTCCCCCACCCAAATGGAGATCGACCGGAACAAGGCCTCGGAGCTCGCAAAGCCCCCTGTTATTCAGATAGCCGAGCTAAATAGCATATAAATTAGTACTGTAGCCAAATGTTCTCTTAAGATTCATCTATCTCCTTTCGCCTTCGTCGACACTTCTTTGATTTTTATTTTTTTCGTATTTGGCTATAGGACCACAGTGCAACATGTGACTTCTGCAGCATGTCGCGTACTGAAATTCAGAAATTGGTGCAGCAGTCAGTTGAGACAATTGAATCTCATCGTCTCTATGAAGTTTGCAAGCTGGCTGATGATACCAGCGCTGAGAAGCTAATCTGTTTTGTCTGCTGTGAGGACAGACTGGACAGAGCGATGAAAGCTTCAAAAAATGCTAGCACTCGAGTTGGAACTACGAGAACAAAAGATACGCTATATGATCATGCACGGCTTGGTTACTAAGCTTGATTCTGAGCTGAAGAGTGCGAACAAAACTTTGAAAGTAGCCGAAGAGAAGTGCGACATACTCCAGAGGGGAAAAGACACCCTGTTGGAGAGTGCGAAGGATACCAATGTGAAGTTGAGATATATTCTAAGTTTCTTGCAAGATTATGGAATGAGGTAAAACTATTTTTCTCTCTAATTAGATTATGTCAACCTGCAATACTTGCCAATGAGTCTAACTGTTATTCATTTCTCTGTTTTGTTGCATGTGCCGATGATTAAACTGTGCAATGCTAAAATCCAAAGGATAACTCCCCAGTACCTAGTAGCGTTTACACGGACATTGTTTGTTCATGCTCCCTGGTCCTGTGGAGTTTGACCCTTTGGACTTTTTCTGCAATGTATGTATGAGGCTTGCTTATTTTATGTTCATTCTTTGTTCTGTGTGCCGATGATTAAACTCTGCACCTTCTCTCGGTGAGATATTGGCACTTACCTAGTGTTGTGTACAACTACATTTGTTCTGCATCTTCCTTGGTAAGTGTTCGATGATCTCATTGATTTCTGTGTGCTTCTTTACTATGAGGCCCTAATTATGATTTTGTCTATAATGCATGAGCCATATTGGTTCTGCATATTCCTTCGCAAGTGTTCGATAATTTCATTGATTTGTGTGTGCTTCTTTACTATGAGGCCCCTATCTAGGCTTGGTTCTCTGCCGATGATTAATATGCAGCAATGTCTCCAACAGTTGGCGTACCATAGAAAAAAGAGTGTCATATTTGTGTTTGATCAGAGTGTCGATGATTAAACTGTGCAATGTTAAAATGCAGAGGGACACTCCTCTAGACCTAGTAGCGTTTACAAGGACCTAGTATCTTGTTTACGCCACCGGGTCTAGTGGTTTATCACCTCTGTACTTGTGTCATTTGTACACGTGAGGCAGTTTTGTCATTCATCTTTATATGTTTGGAAGTATATCTGCTTCTTTTTTGTAGATGTGCTAAACATGTATGATGCTCTTTTACTAGTGTTTCTGTAGACGCGATTTTGGAAAGTTCCGGTGGATGATGTGAACCTCTGGATGTGGCTTCGGAATGCATGCTGGCATAGGAAAATATCTGTTGGATGATGTGAAACTGTGGATGTGGCTTCGGAGTGGATGTTGGCATAAAAAAAGTTCTGGTTAACTGTGGACCTGTTGTTGAATCTTTTGTGATGCTAATTTAAGTTACTATAAATCTCCTATGTTTCGGAGTGTATGTAACCGGGATGATGGCGCGGAATAGACATCGAAGAGGGCGAGGAGGCAGTATATTAGTATTAATACTAGGGTATCCATTGTTGCAAATGTAAAACCATGTCAATTCAATTCCATTTTGGAGTGCATTTTATGATTTAGATCTCCTATATATTCGGTAATTTGGTTGACACTCTAGCCACGAGGGATACCCGGTAAGCTCTCCTCTCCACTCCCTAATGGTGGATAATGCAGCGGCTCCCCATACGGGCGCATAACGCTCTCCTCTCTACTCCCAAACTGCCCGTCTGTGCCACACCTCTCTACTCCCCTTCGCTGTGCGCAGATCCACTGGTACCATGTCTGGCCGTCGCGAGGAGGGCCGCCAGCAGCAGATCCACAGGTACTTTCCCCGGCGCAGCGTGCAAGGCGCGGAGCGTGCGCGTGCCCGCGAGGCGTACCGGCGCGAGGTGCATCAGGCCAACTCGTCCCACGCACCACCACCTCCGGCTCCACCCATCGCACCTACGGTCGTCGAGGAGGAAGAAGAGGAGGAGTATCTTGTGACGCCCCGAGATCGGGCACTATGCAGATTTCAGCATTCCCGCCACTTGTGATAACATTACAATAGTTCACGAATAATCCACAACAACAACAGAAAGGAGATTTACAAGATGACTCAAACGAGCCAGGGATACAACTGATACAATACAAAGATCCAAATAACAGCGGAAGAAAACATAGTGCCCGGCTACGGACAAGATACAAATTGGACTAAGAGTCCTGAAGATAACCGAGAGCGTCCAATCCCTGCCCAGGCCAAGCCGGAGGGATTCCCAAGCTAACGTCGTCAGACTTCAAACCTGTTGACTGCAATATTGAATATGCAGCCACGAAAAAGATTCGTGGGTCAGTACGGTTAGGTACTGGCAAGTGGATAAACCCATACTCACAAGATAACGGCGTAGCCAGTCATCACAAGATACAAATACTTTGGGATCAACGGAAAGGAAGGGGATATTGCAAATAAGCGACAGCGGGCTGCACTAACCAACTACAGGGAGATACTACAACTTCCGGCTAACAGAAAGAAGATAAGATTGAGTACTGTAACCAACTGAAAGATAACTTCAAACAAACCCATCCTGGATCTCGCCCCTTATCCGAAGAAGCAATCCGAGGATAACTCACACGGTTGGATTAATGATGGTTCAGATTATTGTGTCAATAAGCCTATTACTAGTCAAGTTGTTAATCATTGGGTGTAAGATTGTTAATCATTAGGTTTAAGTTGTCCTGAGTACTTGTTAGCCAGTACTTTCACCAAGTAATCCATAACCGCGGAAAACACGGCTTCTCGAGAAGATTATCCCTGCAGGGTTGCACCAATTTGGCCGTACACGCAAGAATAACCCGCCAGATGGGGAGCTAACCCACCAAGCGAGGTACTCTACACAACTCAACTCTTCTTCGCATCAAGCCCAAAGAACCTTGGGCGCACGGCTAATCGAGCCCCGAAGAAAAGGGACCCTCATAGCACTCTAAGACCGTGTCCCCCTATATGCCGACTACGAAAGTTCCACCCGGGATCCAAGGGCTCGCAAGATCATGCATGCAGCAAATGGAAAGCCCGAACTAAATGAGGTGATTTGGACGAGATGCGAATTGAGTCAAATTGAGGGGGGCGCCCATACTCGCTTCCCACATGCGGGTAGTGCGCTCATCATGGATCAGTAGACAAGACCCTTTTCCTATTAGGGTCGACACTAGCAGGCCTCAAAACCACAAAGGGCCTCCTGCCGGTGCCTTATCATCAAATTATTATTACCATTAGCATTAACAGGATTGATTGATTAACATCGAGCCCCCAGAACATAATGAAGTAATAACAGAAAGTAACGGGTAACAGACTCGAGCAAAACAACCTAAGCATGCTAGTAAGACACTGGCTCAAACAATGGGTTGTAGGAAGGGAGATGAGGCATTATCAGGTTTAAAGGATTCATGTGATAGGTTCGTAGCAAAAACAACTACTACTAAGGCTAGCAGAAAAGAACAACGGAAAGTATCGGTAACAAGTGATGAAAGGCAGCCATTTGGCAGCAAGTGTGTATACTTGCCTGAGATCCCGCAAGGTAGCAGAACTTGTCGTTGCTCACATCATCTCAACGTCCTATCCGGGAAGAAGCAATGAACCTCGAACAAACACCGGATGCAACAATTACTACTACGGCAAAAGATCCAGCATGATCAAGATATGGATGCATGACAATTTAATGGATGCATAGAAATAAACTAGTTGAGAAGATAAACAAATTTAAATGGACCCATATGCAATTTGAGTTGCATATGAAAAAGCCCATGATTTATGGTTGAAACAATTGTTTTCCAACTAATCAACAGGTGAAGGTGGATTAGCATGATGCATGGATGGGGAAAACAACAAAATAACAACAATAGAACCAGTTGGAAATAAGGGTTACCCATTTTGAAACTCACTTATTAAGTTTTGGGGATTTTGGTTACTTAAAGGTGCCACACAAGCATTTGGTTGTTTTCATCAAGTTAAATTGTTCAAAACAGATAACAAAGTTCATATTTGATTAGAACACAAAATTTTAGGTGGATTACATGTTTCAAATATTGAAATTGGAATTAGGATGAATTTATTATGAATTAAACAATATTAACAAGTTTTAAATGATTTTAAAACAAGTTTGAATTTAATTGAATTTTTTTTTATTTGTTCAAAACATAAATTCAAACTCACATTTGAAAAGTTCACACTTTGATGGTTTGAAAACATATTTTGCATGTTCAAAATTATTTTATTTTGAGCAAGTTATGATTTTATCAAATTTAAATGAATTAAACAAGTATTAAATTATTTAGGCAATTTAAATTATTCAAACCATGAAACAAAATTTATATTTGAATTGGTGGTTCAAAATGGTATGGAAAACATATTTTATTTGCCTTATTTGGAATTAGTATGAATTATTTATGAATTGTTGCAAATTACAATTGGATTATTTGAATTCAAATTTGAATTGCATTTTGAAAATTCAAAACAGGAAACAATTGGCATAGTTGGATAGACAATTTAATTTTGAAAAATAAACATATTTAGAGTTTTTTATTTGGAGTCATATTTTAAAAGTTATTAACAGATTAAAACGGGGGACCAATCTGTCATTTTTAGGGGACTGGAGTTAAAAGAATTTGTGCTGGGAATTTTGTTACCGTGCAGCAAACTAGTTCTAGCTACTGACCCGTGGGCCAGGGGGGCCAGCGTGGCGCGGTGTGGCGCTGTTGGAAGGTGACGTGGCTACGGGGGTCACTGACCCGTGGGCCTATCCCCGCGCGCGGAAGAAAAACGAAAAAAGGGGGGTTTGCGCCCGCGGGGTCTCGAACCCGGGTTGCTTGGCTGCGCTGAACGGAGCGTAACCAGTGCGCTAACGCTGCTGTTGGTTCAGATACGGAGCACGACGGGTTAAGGCGATACAGCGAGGTGTTTACTGAACTTAGGCAGAACAAGGTGCAGGTTGTTCTCCGTCAGACGCTGCGTTCAGATCGTGGACAGAGAGGATGGTGATGATGCTGGTACCTGGGGCGGAGGTAGGAGCGAGAGGGCACCGCGGCCACTCGAGTGTGCTGAAGGGGCGTGGCACGCACAAGTCCTCGTCTGCTGATGCGTCCATCGATGGAGAGGAAGGTGGCTCACGAGCACGGACTCGGAAGCGTTCATGGCGGACAGAGGAGGAACACCGATGAGCAACACGCACACAGCGAGCAAACACCCGGAAAAACAGCGGGAATGGAGCGGGGGTAGTACCGGGAGGAGGTAGACGTGCTTGATCGGGGTCGAGGGGGACCGTGGCGACGGTAACTCGAAGAATTCCGGCGACGTCCGTACTGAAAACGACGATGCTGCGGACGCTACGGTGCTTCTCCGGCTGGCGCTCGAGGCTGAGGAGGAAGAGGGAGGTGGGGTGGTGCTTCCCCACCCCCTAGCGTGGCTCATGGCAGCTGCGTGGGGTGCGGCGACGGTGGGCTGCTCCGGCGGGTTGCGGCGAGTTTCAGAGGAACAGAATGAAGCGAGGGGAAGAAAGGAATCGGCGGCGCTTGGTGGATGGGACTAGGTTAGCAGCAGAGGGTAGGGTGGGGGTTTATGGTGAGCTTAACCTAGTACGGCAGGCCATCGGCGTGGGGTGGGGAGGATCGATCGGTTCGGTAGCTGTTCGTACATTGCTGACGACAGAAAGAGGTAGACGACAGAAGGAGAGGGGAGGGGTGCTGGGCCAGAAAAGAAAAGTGGGCTTAGGGGGAGAGAAGGGAAATGGGCTGCTGTCCTCTCCTTGCTATTTTTTTTTCCTTTTCCATTTTTTGTAAAGAATAAAAGGGAGAGAGGGATAGAAAAGGGGTTTTGGGGTGGTTTATGTTATGAACTATTTTTTATTAATTGTTAAAACAGAAAAGAAAAGCAAAAGCTAACATTATTTCACAAGGTTGAAAGCTTAATTGGATTTAAGTTGTGAAGTGAATTTTTTCCAAATAGAGTTTGGGGTATTTATTTGATAAATAATTTTATTAAGTTGCAAACAATAATTAAAAGCAAATGTTAGCCTTGTTGTTCAAACTTTGAATTATTAATGGGACTTTTTGAATTGGGATTTGAAATTCCATTAGTAATCATAAGGAGTTGATTTTCAATCAATTTTTATTCAATGAACTCAACACTTAAGAAAACAATTATTGAATTTTAATTGTTTGCAAAATTTTAGTGTTTGAACCATAATTGGATCATGCCCATTATGATTGAAAATGATTTGAAATTTAATTTTCCATTAGGGTTTTGATAACAGGGAAAATTTTATTAACAAGCAATTGGATTAAAACAACTTCAAATTATTGAAAAACAATTGAGTGATTTAGTTTGCAAGTTTGAAACTGGAAATTTTTGAGCAAAGGGTGAAAGTTTGAATTGTTTTGAATTTTGATTTGTTTTGAAAAACAGAATGCAATGCTCATGGGATGCAGATGATGCAAGCAAAAAGAAAACAAACACTCTCTAATAGGGTAACACCCCAGGTGTTACAGACGACACCACTAACAAGGGATTGCGCCCTCGCAATCCACCTGCTAACCCGGGAGGGGAAAGAAGTTCGACTATCGATTCTTCGTGCTTCCGGTTGATCTCCTCGACACCACTAACAAGAGATTCTTGCTCGGGCTGACGACGATGTTCTTCTACCAGGAATCTACCGATGATCGAACCTATTAGGTTAAGGGCTCAGAAAACGTCCACCCACGTGGGATCCTAACACTTTGAAAGATAGACAAGGGGGAGAATCCATAACAAATAAGATGGGAGGGGAAATAGAATAGGGATAAGGAGAAAACAAGAATCCTATTGAGATGTTTTTCCAAAATAGTTTAGCAGAAATAGTTTTTGATACTCTAGAAACAACGACCGTTAGCGAGGTTATCCTACAGGCTTTGCGGACCCGTTGCTTCGATAACCATTCATACTGAAACAATCTCGGGAATCGGAACCAAGGCTCTGATACCATTTTGTGACGCCCCGAGATCGGGCACTATGCAGATTTCAGTATTCCCGCCAAAATCCACATAATAACCGATTCCAGGTTGCCACTTGTGATAACATTACAATAGTTCACGAATAATCCACAACAACAACAGAAAGGAGATTTACAAGATGACTCAAACGAGCCAGGGATACAACTGATACAATACAAAGATCCAAATAACAGCGGAAGAAAACATAGTGCCCGGCTACGGACAAGATACAAATTGGACTAAGAGTCCTCAAGATAACCGAGAGCGTCCAATCCCTGCCCAGGCCAAGCCGGAGGGATTCCCAAGCTAACGTCGTCAGACTTCAAACCTGTTGACTGCAATATTGAATATGCAGCCACGAAAAAGATTCGTGGGTCAGTACGGTTAGGTACTGCCAAGTGGATAAACCCATACTCACAAGATACCGGCGTAGCCAGTCATCACAAGATACAAATACTTTGGGATCAACGGAAAGGAAGGGGGTATTGCAAATAAGCGACAGCGGGCTGCACTAACCAACTACAGGGAGATACTACAACTTCCGGCTAACAGAAAGAAGATAAGATCGAGTATTGTAACCAACTGAAAGATAACTTCAAACAAACCCATCCTGGATCTCGCCCCTTATCCGAAGAAGCAATCCGAGGATAACTCACACGGTTGGATTAATGATGGTTCAGATTATTGTGTCAATAAGCCTATTACTAGTCAAGTTGTTAATCATTGGGTGTAAGATTGTTAATCATTAGGTTTAAGTTGTCCTGAGTACTTGTTAGCCAGTACTTTCACCAAGTAATCCATAACCGCGGAAAACACGGCTTCTCGAGAAGATTATCCCTGCAGGGTTGCACCAATTTGGCCGTACACGCAAGAATAACCCGCCAGATGGGGAGCTAACCCACCAAGCGAGGTACTCTACACAGCTCAACTCTTCTTCGCATTAAGCCCAAAGAACCTTGGGCGCACGGCTAATCGAGCCCCGAAGAAAAGGGACCCTCATAGCACTCTAAGACCGTGTCCCCCTATATGCCGACTACGAAAGTTCCACCCGGGATCCAAGGGCTCGCAAGATCATGCATGCAGCAAATGGAAAGCCCGAACTAAATGAGGCGATTTGGACGAGATGCGAATCGAGTCAAATTGAGGGGGGCGCCCATACTCGCTTCCCACATGCGGGTAGTGCGCTCATCATGGATCAGTAGACAAGACCCTTTTCCTATTAGGGTCGACACTAGCAGGCCTCAAAACCACAAAGGGCCTCCTCCCGGTGCCTTATCATCAAATTATTATTACCATTAGCATTAACAGGATTGATTGATTAACATCGAGCCCCCAGAACATAATGAAGTAATAACAGAAAGTAACGGGTAACAAACTCGAGCAAAACAACCTAAGCATGCTAGTAAGACACTGGCTCAAACAATGGGTTGTAGGAAGGGAGATGAGGCATTATCAGGTTTAAAGGATTCATGTGATAGGTTCGTAGCAAAAACAACTACTACTAAGGCTAGCAGAAAAAAACAACGGAAAGTATCGGTAACAAGTGATGAAAGGCAGCCATTTGGCAGCAAGTGAGTATACTTGCCTGAGATCCCGCAAGGTAGCAGAACTTGTCGTTGCTCACATCATCTCAACGTCCTATCCGGGAAGAAGCAATGAACCTCGAACAAACACCGGATGCAACAATTACTACTACGGCAAAAGATCCAGCATGATCAAGATATGGATGCATGACAATTTAATGGATGCATAGAAATAAACTAGTTGACAAGATAAACAAATTTAAATGGACCCATATGCAATTTGAGTTGCATATGAAAAAGCCCATGATTTATGGTTGAAACAATTGTTTTCCAACTAATCAACAGGTGAAGGTGGATTAGCATGATGCATGGATGGGGAAAACAACAAAATAACAACAATAGAACCAGTTGGAAATAAGGGTTACCCATTTTGAAACTCACTTATTAAGTTTTGGGGATTTTGGTTACTTAAAGGTGCCACACAAGCATTTGGTTGTTTTCATCAAGTTAAATTGTTCAAAACAGATAACAAAGTTCATATTTGATTAGAACACAAAATTTTAGGTGGATTACATGTTTCAAATATTGAAATTGGAATTAGGATGAATTTATTATGAATTAAACAATATTAACAAGTTTTAAATGATTTTAAAACAAGTTTGAATTTAATTGAATTTTTTTTTATTTGTTCAAAACATAAATTCAAACTCACATTTGAAAAGTTCACACTTTGATGGTTTGAAAACATATTTTGCATGTTCAAAATTATTTTATTTTGAGCAAGTTATGATTTTATCAAATTTAAATGAATTAAACAAGTATTAAATTATTTAGGCAATTTAAATTATTCAAACCATGAAACAAAATTTATATTTGAATTGGTGGTTCAAAATGGTATGGAAAACATATTTTATTTGCCTTATTTGGAATTAGTATGAATTATTTATGAATTGTTGCAAATTACAATTGGATTATTTGAATTCAAATTTGAATTGCATTTTGAAAATTGAAAACAGGAAACAATTGGCATAGTTGGATAGACAATTTAATTTTGAAAAATAAACATATTTAGAGTTTTTTATTTGGATTCATATTTTAAAAGTTATTAACAGATTAAAACGGGGGACCAATCAGTCATTTTTAGGGGACTGGAGTTAAAAGAATTTGTGCTGGGAATTTTGTTACCGTGCAGCAAACTAGTTCTAGCTACTGACCCGTGGGCCAGGGGGGCCAGCGTGGCGCGGTGTGGCGCTGGTGGAAGGTGACGTGGCTACGGGGGTCACTGACCCGTGGGCCTACCCCCGCGCGCGGAAGAAAAACGAAAAAAGGGGGGTTTGCGCCCGCGGGGTCTCAAACCCGGGTTGCTTGGCTGCGCTGAACGGAGCGTAACCAGTGCGCTAACGCTGCTGTTGGTTCAGATACGGAGCACGACGGGTTAAGGCGATACAGCGAGGTGTTTACTGAACTTAGGCAGAACAAGGTGCAGGTTGTTCTCCGTCAGACGCTGCGTTCAGATCGTGGACAGAGAGGATGGTGATGATGCTGGTATCTGGGGCGGAGGTAGGAGCGAGAGGGCACCGCGGCCACTCGAGTGTGCTGAAGGGGCGTGGCACGCACAAGTCCTCGTCTGCTGATGCGTCCATCGATGGAGAGGAAGGTGGCTCACGAGCACGGACTCGGAAGCGTTCATGGCAGACAGAGGAGGAACACCGATGAGCAACACGCACACAACGAGCAAACACCCGGAAAAACAGCGGGAATGGAGCGGGGGTAGTACCGGGAGGAGGTAGACGTGCTTGATCGGGGTCGAGGGGGACCGTGGCGACGGTAACTCGAAGAATTCCGGCGACGCCCGTACTGAAAACGACGATGCCGTGGACGCTACGGTGCTTCTCCGGCTGGCGCTCGAGGCTGAGGAGGAAGAGGGAGGTGGGGTGGTGCTTCCCCACCCCCTAGCTTGGCTCATGGCAGCTGCATGGGGTGCGGCGACGGTGGGCTGCTCCGGCGGGTTGCGGCGAGTTTCAGAGGAACAGAATGAAGCGAGGGGAAGAAAGGAATCGGCGGCGCTTGGTGGATGGGACTAGGTTAGCAGCAGAGGGTAGGGTGGGGGTTTATGGTGAGCTTAACCTAGTACGGCAGGCCATCGGGGTGGGGTGGGGAGGATCGATCGGTTCGGTAGCTGTTCGTACATTGCTGACGACAGAAAGAGGTAGACGACAGAAGGAGAGGGGAGTTGTGCTGGGCCAGAAAAGAAAAGTGGGCTTAGGGGGAGAGAAGGGAAATGGGCTGCTGTCCTCTCCTTGCTATTTTTTTTCCTTTTCCATTTTTTTGTAAAGAATAAAAGGGAGAGAGGGATAGAAAAGGGGTTTTGGGGTGGTTTATGTTATGAACTATTTTTTTATTAATTGTTAAAACAGAAAAGAAAAGCAAAAGCTAACATTATTTCACAAGGTTGAAAGCTTAATTGGATTTAAGTTGTTAAGTGAATTTTTTCCAAATAGAGTTTGGGGTATTTATTTGATAAATAATTTTATTAAGTTGCAAACAATAATTAAAAGCAAATGTTAGCCTTGTTGTTCAAACTTTGAATTATTAATGGGACTTTTTGAATTGGGATTTGAATTTCCATTAGTAATCATAAGGCGTTGATTTTCAATCAATTTTTATTCAATGAACTCAACACTTAAGAAAACAATTATTGAATTTTAATTGTTTGCAAAATTTTAGTGTTTGAACCATAATTGGATCATGCCCATTATGATTGAAAATGATTTGAAATTTAATTTTCCATTAGGGTTTTGATAACAGGGAAAATTTTATTAACAAGCAATTGGATTAAAACAACTTCAAATTATTGAAAAACAACTGAGTGATTTAGTTTGCAAGTTTGAAACTGGAAATTTTTTAGCAAAGGGTGAAAGTTTAAATTGTTTTGAATTTTGATTTGTTTTGAAAAACAGGATGCAATGCTCATGGGATGCAGATGATGCAAGCAAAAAGAAAACAAACACTCTCTAATAGGGTAACACCCCAGGTGTTATATATCTCGCTGTCGAGTTCCACAACGAGGCCATGTAGTGGCCCCACATGCAGGCGGAGATTTTAGTGTCCTTAGAGAGTTTCGCGGCAAAAGAGCTCCGGCAAGCGAGGCTCGCCCGAATTTTCACTGTCAAGCTAGAGGCCGACACCGCGGAAGCGATCCCCCATTCGATGCAGAATGAAGATGCGGCGGCGCTGGCGGAGGCGCGGCGGCGCACCCTCGGCTAGGATGCTAGGTCCGGTGTCTATCCTTTTCTTTTTGTGATTTGTTTCAGAAACGGCGTGTTCACTGTAATGTTAACTATGATGATTTCAAAGATTATGTGCATGCTTAATTTCGAAGATTATGTGCATGCTTATTTACCGTGGATGACAAGTGGGGTCTAGGCATCAACTGGTCGGTCGTTGCCGGTCAAAGGAGTCAAACAGGGCAGGATGTGTGGCCCAAAGAAAAATTCGCGACGTTCTACGTGACCAGGCAAGTTTCGTCGAAGGCAACTGGGCTCTTAGTGGGCTGCTGGGCCGGAGACAAAAATCCGCGACGTAAAACTAGCAAAAAGTTGGGCAAAACCAGTCTGCGACGGACCAAACCAATACGTCGAGAGCAAACTCCACTTTTCAGCCATCCGTGACGGAAACACGCAACATTATCAAAATGTTCCGCTAAAAACATTCTGGATCGCACGGAATTTGGTAGTGTCTTGCCTTCAACACAAGCCCTACACACACGATCTTTGGCAAAGTAAACATTTTCTTTTTGTCCGAGGATGTGGCCACCCTTGTGAATACTTTGCAAATTTCTCATGTTGACATGGGATAAGTGGAGATCCCACAACCACCCCATGTCGGCCTTACCGAAGGGACACATCATTTGAGCGTTGGTTGACTCCGAAAAGTCTACCACATACAACTCATTTTTTACGTGCCCAATGTAAGCAACATCGAGATACTTGTTCCACATGATGATCACCTTGTTAGGATCAAAGAAGACGGAGAAACCCATCTTCCCTAAAGCACGAACTGAAATCAAATTGAAACCAAGGGATTCGACAAGCATGACATTTTCAAGGGTGATATTAGGAGGAACAATCACCTTGTTGAAACCCTTTACCTCAGATTTTGACTTATCTCCATAAGTGACGGTTGCTTGATTTGTATTTGGTCTCATCTCTGTCATAAGTGCCTTGCTTCCGGTCATATGATTTGTACACCCACTATCAAGTATCCATTTTTACCCACGGGAAGCATAGTCCTACAAGAAAACATTGACTTGAGTTAGGACCCGAGGAGGGTACTGTCATGTTAGAAACAAGGGTCTTTGGAACCCAAATAGAGTAATGAATGAAACCCTTAATAGGACCAACATATTTAGCTTGCGCAACACCATAATAATCAACAAATAAGAAATGGTGTGTACTTTTAGTTCCCACGGATTTGCTACGAGTAGTGTTGTCCATAATGACACTACCACTTGCACCAACATTCTTGTTTGCTTGTGCGAGGTTGGCCTTGTTCTTGTTCTTGCTCTTGGCAACATAGTCAAGACCTTGCTTGCCATTTTATGGTCTAGGAGCAACCACTTGTGGCTTAGGATCCACAACCTTCTCAACGCTAGGGCCCTTGCCCTTGATTCTTGCTAGCTCTTCTTTTAACCTAGCATTCTCGTCAATAACATTTGCATGATCACAAGAAGAAGTAGAAGTACTAGGTACATTGAATTGGTCTAGTTGAGTTTGAAGTTGTTCACAAGTCTTGTTGAGGGTAGAGTGTTCACAATCCAAGGCCTTGTGAGCCTTGGTGAGCTTCACTAGCTCCTCGGTTAGATTTTCATGACCAACACCAAACTCAACCTTCTTCTTTTTAGCTCTTTTATATTTAACAAGTGCATGTTCACGTTCTTTAGTGATCTTAGAAATTAACTCATTATGTGACTCTTCAGTAGTTTCAACTTTCTACTCAAGAGATACTCGAAGCTCATGTTCCTCCTCAAGAGCATCTAAAAGGTAACCCTTTTTGATGCAATCTTCCCTCTCGGTTTCACATTTCTTCCCAACAGCCTCTTAGGCCTCTCCCAATTGACTCATGATAATATCAAAGTAATTTTTGCTCTCACCTTGCAAGTTAGTCATAAATAGACTCAACGAGGCAATTTCATCTTCAACACTAGGACTAGCAATTTTATTCTTTTGAATCTTAGAGTTGGATGAAGATGATACCTTGGTGGCCTCAGCCATCAAGCACCTTGCGGAAGGTTGAGGAAGATTATCATTGGGGGATTCAAAGAGTGATGGGGATGACGAAGATGCAATAGCAATAGAGGCCACTTCACTTCTAGTTCCTTCTTCATCACCGGAATCATACTCTTCTTCAGTCACTAGCACATATTTTGATGATGGCTTCTTGTTGAAGGGTTTCTTCTTGAAATGAGGCTTGTTGTGGGGGAGCTTTAACTTATCCTTGAGGACGAGCTTCCCTCCATGAATTTCCCTATTCTCAAAGGGGCACTCGATAACAAAGTGATACTTGTCTTGAAAATTGCAACAAGCCCTCACTTTTCAATCCCTTTTTTGCCATATATTCACTTGGTCTTCTCCTCAATATATGACTTTGCCTTGGGAGGATTCGTCCAAAACTTTTGCACCGCAAGAGCAATGTAATCCTTAAGCACGAGATCATACTCTTAATCATTGAGTAGGGAGAAGTTTTCTCCCAAAGAAACCTCTTCTTGTTGATCCACCATCTTGGTCACAACCTTGGCCTTCAAAGCAACGGAGGATCCTTTGTGCATCCAAATAGCACGAGCACGAGTGTCTTGAGAAAGCTTTGTTTGAACTTGGAAGGAGGTCATCTCTTGCATCACCTCCGTTGAGGCCATGAGGTGATAGTTGTGTCTTACTTGAAGGCTCTTCAAGTCCACGTGCTCAAATGGCATGAGGTCACTCACGTACTTTCTCTTGATCCAACCATCATTCACATGAGTGGCACCAAGACCACTAAAGGCGGTGGAAAGGGTCTTGAGTCTCCGTTACATGTCATCATGGATCTCACAATCAAGCGTATAGAACCCTTCAGCCTCATTGCTCAAGGTATCATACCTATTCCTCTTGATGCTTTCATTTCCCTCAAACATGGTGATAAGAGCATCCCATGTTTCTTTGGTGGTGGAGTATTGTTGAAGATGAGGCATGTGGTTTGGACCCACGGCTTGTTGAATCATCGACAAGGAGGTGTAGTTGAGTTGGCAATCTAGTACTTATATTTTTGTCAAGTTCTTGGGGTCATGAGGCTTGTATCCATCTTGAACGACCCTCCAAAGCTCAATACACGAATAGTTAAAGTGAGTTTTCATATAATATTGCGATTGACTAAAAGAATATGCATCAATTTTAGGAGGTTTGCCTCTAGGATTAACATGAGGATGTGGGATGGGAGGATCGGGAGAGTATCGTCCTTCGACTTTGTGGTCCTCACCCTTCTCATCCTTTTCCTTAGAAGTTTTTTTCTTAGAGGATTGACTTTTAGTTTCTCCACCCTTATCCCCATCCTCCTTCTCTTTCGGAATTTCTTCCGTAGGAGATGAAGTAGAAGTTTCCGGGCCCTTGGCTTTCAAGAGTTGCGTCATGAAATCATGCAGCTCTGTCATTTTGGCATCCATGGATGAGGTTAAGGAATCTTTCAATTCCTTGATATCATCCATAGGGACTTGTGTCGAGGGCTCGGCGACATCCTCTCCGTTGCTCATACTATAACTCTTAGGCGGTTAAGCCCAAAAATAAGAATCGAGGCTCTGATACAAATTGAACGAATAGTATGGGAACCTAGAGGGGGTTGAATACGTGCTACGACCAATTTTAATTATTTTTCAATTTAAGCTTGACACAAAGGTAAATTATCTAGATGTGCAGCTACGGTGAATTTACCTATATGACAAGAATAACAATAAACAAGATAAAAACACAAAGTAAAGGAGAGGGAATGAGGTAACCGATAACAGAAGCACGCGGAGACAAGGATGTAATCCCAAGTCCCTCCTTTTGAAGGGAGTACGTCTCGTTGGAGGGGTGTGAGTTTCACCAAAAAGGCCTACTCAACGCCACAAAGGCCTCACCCTATTCTCTGATGAACCTCGCCACAAAGGCCTAGTTCACCTTCCACTATTGATTCCCTTTGAGGCGGAAATCGAGTCCTTTACAATGAGCTTGAGGCACACACCCACAACCAAATTGGGAGCTCCCAAGAATCACCAACAATCAACATGAGTATCAATGGGGTCTAGGTTTTCCACAAGGAAACCATAGACTAGATTTCCTAAAGTGAATGAGGGCGAAATGAAGAACAGCTTGGTGAAGTAGTAGATCATGTCCTTTTCCTTCAATCCTCCAAAGATCAATGAGTTTAGGTGGAGGGATTGGGAGAAATCTTGGATTTGGTGAGTTGAATAAATGTGCATTCAATGGCTTGGACGAACTAGAGATCTTGGGGAAGAAGGAAGGGTATTTATACCCCCTACATAAATATGGCTGTTGGATGCAGAAATTGGAGCTAGAAATTCTGGTTCAAACTTGAACCGGAAATTTTGGTTAGCCTTTCTGCCTCAGATCTGAGATCTCGACTCGAGTTTTCCAAACCGGAAATTCCAGTTTCTCCAAAATTTACGGTATAAATTTCCGGCTGATTTCTGTGCTGAAAAATCTTCCAACAGGGAATTCCCGTTGACTTCTATGAGCAGAAACTTAAGTCCTTAGCCATTTTGGAGCTGGTTCTTCCCCAACCGAAATATCCGGTTTTTCCTTGGAAATTTCTGGTCGAAATTTCCGACTTAGTTCTATGGCAAACTCTTAAAAAAATCTTCAAAACCGGAATTTTCCGGTGTGGCCCTAGAAATTTCCGGAAACCTCTAGTGGCTACTTTCTAGAGAAATCCTTCACAATCGGAATTTTCGGTTGCACCAGAAAAATCTAGTTGTCTTCTGTGGCAAATTTGGTTGATCTAACTTCACATTTTTCCGGTGTTCGATGCGAATGAAAACTTAAACACCTGCACCACTTAACACCTTGATAAATAATATCATTAGTATTGTTAACTAACACACAAAATATTAGGGGTCAAGAAATGCACTTTCACCGGGACCGTCGCCCAGCGTCCGACTCCCCGCGCCTCCGGCACTGAGAGGAGAAACAAAGCACCTCCATGGCTGCATTCTCCCTCTAGATCGACGGTCAGCAGCCCCCATGGCTGCCAGCATCAATAGATCAGGAAAGGGGAAGCAACATGGCTCACCAGGGCGCGAGGCCCCTGCCCCGTCCTAAACACGTGAGGCGACCGCAGCACCACGCGCAGCCGCACAACCCATCGACCCCATCCGAAGCTTCCCAGCAAGGAGAGCCGGCTGAATGTCGCCGGCAACTAGATCTGCCATTGTGGCCGCGCCTGCCCGCTACACCCAAGGGAGGCCTCGTCCTCCACCAACTCGCCAGACACTCAAAGGAGGCTCACCGTCGTCGAGAGCCGGCTCAATGAACCAGACCGCGCCATTGACTATAGTCACCGCTGAAATCAAACCGCCGCCAGCCACGCCCTCCCCGCGAGGACACCCCAGCGCGTGGGGTAGATAAGATCCCGCCGCCATAGGCACCATACTTGCATTTCCCTTGCGGCGGAGGGGAAGGGAGGGGAGGATGGGACGGGAGCGGCGCGCTAGGGTTTCTCCCCTGCGTCGCCCGCAGGGGGCAAACAAGTCAGGAGTAGTCGTACTTTTTATCTCATTGTTTCTTTTATACTTGTGAAATAAAATTTGATCTTTTCTACTACAAAAATATACAATTTCAAGGCATGATCTCTACATATTTTTCAATTTTAAATTTTTTACTGCACACTTAGCATGATATCTGCATTTTTGTTGTTGTTGAAAAGTAACATCTTTAAAGCGTGATCCAATACAATCCTATGATACACATACAATCCTATAATTCTCACTCTTTTCTACACAAAATATAAGTCTCTCTGTGTCATTTCAGTTTTGCAATGGCACTCAATGGCATTGGTTCCGGGTGGAAATAAAACTCGAAGCTCACGAGTTTAACCAGTACGTAAGAGCTCGGATCGGCTCTACTCGAACTCAAACACTAATGAGCGAGTAAGAGTGGGCATTTTCGCATTAAGAAAACGAGCTTAAAGAGTCGAGTTGTGATTACTCGATAAGCTCGTTGATTTCCGAAATCACTTGTGATAACCCATAGATTTCTTACCTTAACAAAAACCAATACCTAAAGGCCAACACTGTCTGAGCACTCTGGTACAACTTTGCAAAGTATACACACATAGAAATCATTGAGGCACCATTCTTGTTATACTCTTTTTCCATAGTGAATCGATTACTTTTTGAGTTTCTTGAAGAGTTTATCAATTTTAACGAGTCAACTTGTTTATTTTCCGAGTTGAGCCAAGCCGTCGTTTTGAGCTTGTTAAGATAACAAGAAGAGTCGAGCTAGCTTTTTAATTAACGAGTATTTAAGAGTTGGGTCGAGCTGACTCGATATCCACCCCTAACATTAACAGCAATAGTACGCAGTGATGAAGTCGCGAGCGTGTTCTCCGTGATGTCTCGGTTATGACACGCCTAACTCCTTGAGCACAAAGTACATCCAACTAGTTTCAGCCGCTCCATTTGCTAAACCTTTTACTCGGTTTTGGTTCTAGACCTCAAAATCGTTGATTGTTTCTTCAAACTCCAAAAAGATGATGTTCGATCCAATAAAGACAATAAATCCTCTACTAGACTAGTGATCATAAACACAGCCAACCCAATCCACATTAGTAAAGATGTTGATGCCAGTCCATGATAGTTTTCATATCTTCAGACTTGCCTCTAGTGCTCCTTTAACACACCACAAAATACTTGTCAACTTTCCGTGGATATTAATGGGTTGCTAAAGAAACTGGCACACTTTGTTTTCCAAGTATTTCTAGAAGTGTGAGAGTCAAATACTATCATACTCCCTCTGTTCCATAATATAAGATGTTCTAGGTGTTCTACATGTTGTCTAGATTCGGACTAAAGTAAGTGAACACATATACTTAATGTGTCTAGATACATGTGTATGTATATGAATGTGGAATATGTCTAAAACATTTTATATTGTGGAACGGAGGGAGTACTAAAAACCAGCAAGAATAGTTCAATGTCCAAAAGCATCATCAATACCTACTATGGTGACGGAATCTCATGTCGAGGAGGAGCCCTTTTTGTGGTGAAAGCCTATCATGGCGTGGTTGGGGAAGACGAGTGCAGTGTCCTTGGGAATCCTGGCCTTCATGAAGGCGTCGTTACGACTACGCCTTCCTGGTACACCGGATTAAACCCGTTGATCCGGTAGGGATCAGGTGGGCGGTGATGTGGTACCGTGACCTTCTTGAAGGTGTTGTCTTTGGAGTCCACCATCATTTCCTCTTCCGGTGGTTGTGTGATGGTGGTAGTAGTTGCAGATGAAAGAGGTTAATTTGGAAGAGTTTTATGTTCTCGGCTCCGCTAGGTGGAGTGTTTGTCGGTTCAATATTGACCTCCAAAGGGGAGTTGCTTTCCTAATAAGGAATTTCTCATGGACGAGAGGATAGGATGCGCTCCGGGCACGAGAGTTGATGGTGGCACGACATATCCAGTGGTCTTGTTGTCACTACTTCCTAATGTTGCCGCCTTAGTGCCCTCGAGCAGGGGTGGAGCTCCGTTGGGGCCAAACTAGGTCGTGGCCTGATACGTCCATTTTGCATCACAGTTTTATGTTGTTATTTTCTGTTATTCATCGATATATGTCATGTTATGATGCATCCCTTATGTTATTTTATATTATTTTGCATGTTTCATAATTTTTGGAGAATAAACACCGGGACCAGAATTCTGATGGAAAAAGCACCATCGAGATACCCTATTTCAGAAGATCAAAAGAAGAGGGGGGACACCGGAGGTATCTTAGAAGTTCAGAACAGGGAGCCATCCACGAGGAGAGTCGGAGAGGGGCCACCAGGGGCCCACACCATGGGGTGGCGCCCCCCCACCCTTGGTCGTGCCGCCACGTGGTGTGGCCACCCTGGCCCACCGCGTACTTGACCCCGAGGGAACCCTAAGCACCATACCATTATCGAACAATTATTCCGTCGCCGCCTCAGGGCGGAAAACTCCCGAGAGAGAAAAGCTCTCTGGCAGGGTGAAATCTGCCAGGAAATTCCTCTCCGGAGAGGGGAAATCATCGCCATCCTCACCATCATCGCTCCGGGCATCATCAAGATCGCCATCGTCATCATCATCACCACCAGCACCATCACCCTCATCATCCACCGTCATCCCGTTTTAACAATTAGGGGCCTCTATAGTTGTTTTACATTAGATCTCTCTCCCGGTGTGGATTACTTGTTAGTAGTTGATGCGGATGCTTACGGGGGGTATTTGGTGTGGATGCTTAAGGTTGTGGTTAGTTTTATCTTAATTACTTTCTTGTATTTGCGGATCATTACGAGGGGTATAATCACAAGTGTGTATTAGTCCTAGTTGGGCGGTGCATTAGCATAGGTTCACCCACACAACACTTCACGAACCAATGGATATTAATCAACCGTAACGAAGCGAAAGCACTTGAATAATTTCCCATGTGTCCTTGAGAACGTTTTGTAGCCATAAGTAGTACAACCGGCTTGCCATTTGCTCTCGAAGGGATTGGGGCCACTCGCTGCAATATTATTTACTCGCACTTTATTTATCTGCTATATAAAAAACGTCCAAAACCCCGTTTGCTAGTGTTTACAGTGAATCCTCTATCCAACCTGCTTGTCAACACCTTATGCTCCTCGTTGGGTTTGACACTCTTATTTATCGAACGTACTACGATACACCTCCTACACTTGTGGGTCATCAAGACTATTTTCTGGCGCCGTTGCCGGGGAGTGAAGCGCTATTGGTGAGAGAAACTTTTACTGTGAGTGATGTTTTTATTTATATCTGCTATTTTATTTCATTATGGAGAATACTTTTGGTTCTCTGTTTAGGGGTACTTCTACCATTTCTACTAGGGTAGTTGGTAACCCGTCTTCTGCTGAATTAGATCCTTATAAAATACCTATGAAAATTGTTGGACGTTTTATGGATAACTGCTATTACGGTGATGGAACTGTTCATCCCGGTGATCATTTGCTCTATACATGAATTATGCGAGTTATTCAGATGTGCAGGTATTACAATGGATCAAGTTAAAAGGAAATTATTTTCTTTATCGTTGAAAGGAAGAGCCGCTGAATGGTTCAAATTACTGAAGAATGGTGAATCTATTGGATGGGAGGAAATTGTTCATCTCTTTTATTATAAATTCTATCCTCCTAGTGAGATTCATAAAGACTGGAATCAAATCTATAATTTCTGGCCTCATGATGGAGAGATTATTTCCGAAGCGTGGGGGGAATGAAGTTATTAATGCTTAAATGTCCCGTTCATGAACTCCTGAGAAAAATTGTTATCAATAATTTTTATGCAAGGTTTTCTCTTCATGATAAGGATTTATTGGATGCTTCTTGTTCTGGATCATTCACACGTATGAAGGAAGAAGCTAAATGGGATCTTCTTGACCGTATTCAAGAAAACACTAAAGGATGGGACAATGACAAATGTAGAAAGTCATGTATAAATTATGATTATGAATGCATTAAATCTTTTATTTGAACCAATGATTTCTATGATGTTAGTGCTGTTTGTGGTCTTGATTCTCAAATCTTTGCAAACTGTCTGAAAGCTTTTGCCTCCTATCTTGATATTCCTAAAAATAATTATCACAAGTACCATGCACCTTATAAAGATATTGTTCCTGCTAGTAATATAGAAGTTCATGTTGTTAATCTTGCTGTTCCTGAGCCATATGTTGAAAAAAATGCCTTTCCCTGCTAAGGTGAAAGAACACTCTATGGTGGCTTGTGTGGCTAATAAGAGTAATAAGAAATCTATTGAACCCGATGAACAAATAACTGTTGAAATTGTTGTAGCAATAGTGAAAGATCTTGTTTGTGGAAATGTGGAGGATGAACACATTGTCTTCTGTGTGGATGCTTCTAATATTGTTTCCCATCCTCATAGATCTAACAAAACTAGTGTTCATGTGCTTTCTGTTAAGATTGGTGATCATTTCTATTATGGTTTGTGCGACATTGGTGCTAGTTCTAGTGCTATACCTTATGAGCTTTATAGAGAAATATGCGTGAAATTGGTTCTTGTGAGCTTGAAGATATTGATGTGGTTATTCATTTTGCTAATAGAGAAACTATTTTTCCGATTAGTATTGTTAGAGATGTGGAAGTTTTATGTGGTAAGACTAAATACCCCACTAATTTTCTAGTACTTGGTAAGGCTGCTAGTAGACTTGTCCTATTATTTTTGGTAGACCTCTCTTGAACACTTGTGGTGCTATTATATATTGTAAAAGAGAGAAGATTTTGACTAAATTTGATGAAAAATATTATGAGTTCAATTTCTCCAAATTTGCTAGAGCACCTTATGAATCTAAATTGCCTGATGAGAATTTTAAAGTTGAACAACTTGCTTCTATTGCTCTTGCTCCTAACAATGCTTTGCAACAATATATGGAGGACCACGAGAGTGATGTCTTTATGGAAGAGAGAAATGAGATTGATGATATTCTTCTTTGTCAACCGGTGATAATGAAACATAATTAACCTGTGGAAGACTTGGGTACAACATTACCACCCAAGGAGGATCCTGTTTTTGATTTAAAACCTCTGCCTGATGATCTTAAATATGCTTATCTTGATGATAAGAAAATATATCCTGTTATTATTAGTGCTAAACTTTCAGGTGAAGAAGAGGAAAGATTATTGGGAATTCTGAAGAAACACAATGGAGCTATTGGATATACTCTTGATGATTTGAAGGGTATTTCTCCTACTATATGTCAGCATGCTATTAATATTGAACCTGATGCAAAGCCAGTAGTTCAACATCAGCGCTGTTTAATTCCTAAGATGAAGGAAGTGGTAATAAATGAGGTATTAAAACTTCTTGATGCTGGTATTATTTTTCCTATTGCTGATAGTAGATGGGTAAGCCCTGTGCATTGTGTCCCTAAGAAGGGAGGAATGACTGTTGTGCCTAATGAAAACAATGAGCTCATTCCGCAAATAGTAGTAGTTGGTTATAGAATGTGCATTGATTTTAGAAAGGTTAATAAAGTTACTAAGAAAGATCATTATCCTTTTCCCTTTATTGATCAAATGTTAGAGAGGTTGTCTCAGAAAACTCATTTTTGCTTTCTTGATGGTTATTCTGGGTTTTCTCAAATTTCTGTTAGGAAGCAAGATCAAGAGAAAACAACCTTTACTTGTCCTTATGGTACTTTGATTATAGACGTATGCCTTTTGGTTTGTGTAATGCGCCTGCTACTTTTCAAAGATGCATGTCTGCTATTTCTCATGGTTTTTGTTAAGAAATTCTGGAAGTATTCATGGAAGATTTCTCCGTCTATGGAACTTCTTTTCATAATTATTTGCACAACCTTGACAAAGTTTTGCAGAGATGTGAAGAAACTAATCTTGTTCTTAATTGGGAGAAATGCCACTTTATGGTAAATGAAGGAATTTTTCTTGGACATAAATTTTCTGAAAGGGGTATTGAAGTTGACAGAGCTAAAGTGGAAGCCATAGAGAAAATGCCATGTCCTAGGGATGTTAAAGGTATTCGTATTGTTCTTGGCCATGCTGATTTTTATAGGAGGTTTATTAAAGATTTCTCTAAAATATCAAAGCATCTTACTAATCTTCTTCAAAACTATATACCATTTGTTTTTTATGATGATTGTAAGGAAGCTTCTGAAACTTTAAAGAAGGCTTTAACTACTGCTCCTATTGTTCAACCACCTGATTGGAATTTACCTTTTGAAATTATGTGTGATGCTAGTGATTTTGTTGTAGGTGTTGTTCTTGGACAGTGCATAGATAAGAAGTTGAATGGTATTCATTATGCTAGTAAGACTCTTGATGCTTCTCAAAAGAATTATGCTACTACTGAAAAAGAGTTCTTAGATGTAGTTTTTGCATGTGATAAGTTTAGGCCTTATATTGTTTATTCAAAGGTTACTATTCATATTGATCATGCTGCTATTAGATACCTTATGGAAAAGAAAGATGCTAAGCCTAGGCTTATTAGATGGGTGTTGCTTTTACGAGAGTTTGATTTGCATATTGTGGATAGGAAGGGTGCTGAAAATCCTGTTGCTAATAACTTGTCTAGATTGGAAAACATTACTCTTGATCCTATTTCTGTTAATGATAGTTTTCCAAATGAACAGTTGGCTGCAATAAAGGTAAAATCCCAAGATAGTCCATGGTATGCTGATTATGCTAACTTTATTGTTTCAAAGTATTTTCCTCCAACATTTACAACTCAATAAAGAAGAAAATTCTTCTATGATTTGAGGCATTTATTTGTGGGATGACCCACATTTATATAAAGAAGGAGTAAACGGTATTATGAGAAGATGTGTTCCAGATCATGAACAACGTGAAATATTGAAGAAGTGCCATAGTAATGCTTATGGTGGACATCACGCCGGAGATAGAACCGCACAGAAGGTTCTACAATGAGGTTTCTATTGGCCTACGCTCTTTAAAGATGCACATAAATTTATTTATCTTGTGATGGATGTCAAGGAGTAGGAAATATTTCTAGACGTAATGAAATGCCTATGAGTTATTCTCTTGCTATTGAACCTTTTGATTGTTGGGGATTTGACTTTATGGGTCCTTTTACTCCTTTGAATGGTTACACTCACATTCTTGTTGTTGTTGATTATGTTACTAAGTGGGTAGAATCTATACCTACTAAAAGTGTTGATGGTGAGACCTCTATAAAAATGTTAAAGATGTTATTTTCCCTAGGTTTGGTGTGCCTAGATATCTTATGAATGATGGAGGTTCTCATTTTATTCATGGTGGTTTTAGAAAGACCCTTGCTAAATATGATGCTAATCATAGAATTTCCTCGGCTTATCATCCTTAAACTAGTGGGCAAGTAGAATTATCAAATAGACAAATTAAATCTATCTTGCAAAAGACTGTTAACAAATCTAGGAAGAATTGGTCAGATAAGTTGAGTGATGCTTTATGGGCTTATATAACTGCTTATAAAAATCATATGGGTATGTCTCCCTATAAAATGGTTTATGGAAAATCTTGTCACTTGCCTTTAGAATTAGAACACAAATCTTATTGGGCAGTGAAAGAATTAAATAAAGATTTTAAACTTGCTGGTAAGAAAAGAATGCTTGATTTGAATCATTTAAATGAATGGAGATGTGAAGCTTATGAAAGTGCCAAGCTCTTTAAAGAGAAATATAAACAATGGCATGATAAAAGAATCCTTAAAAGAGACTTTCATGTTGGTGAGAAAGTTCTATTGTATCGGTCTCGTCTCAGATTTTTTGCAGGAAAATTACTCTCCTGATGGGAAGGACCTTATGTTATTGAAGAAGTGTATCGTTCGGGTGCAATAAAAATTGCTTCCCTCAAAGATAACACTATACAACTGGGAAATGGGCAAAGACTCAAACATTATATTTCTGGGGATTCCTATGATGAAGATGTTGATGTTATTCAAGTAATGACTCCGTAGAAGTTCATTAGGGGGAAAATTCTAGAATCTGCAGAGTCTGTTTTGGAATAGGTAGCAGTTCTATTAAGAAAAATTTTGCGAAATACCTTTTTAGTTATAAATTATTAGTTTTTGGAAAATATAAAAAATACTGAGCCGAAGAGGAGTTGGAGAAGGTGCCTGGAGGCACCACACCATGAGAGGGCTCGGGCCCACCCTTGGTCGCGCCACCCTATGGTGTGGGAGCCCCGGAGCCCCTCTCCGACTCGTTTTCGACCTGGACATTCCTTTCGCTACGCATATTTTTTCTATATAACCCCCCGGACCCCCTGAGGTCCGTATATCGTTTTCTCGTCGTGTTTTTGTTTCGAGTTGTTTCTGCGAGGATCTGTTTTCAGTTTTAGAAGCATCATGGTCTCCGCCAACAACAATAAGGGGAAGGGGCCGAAGGAAGATGATCTCCAAGACCGGGAGCCAGAGTAGGAGATCGAGAGTGGAGCTGAAGGGGTGTAGAAGAAAACCCACGAGTGCATCCACGCGCCACCATAGCAAGCATTGGAGTGGTTGCAAAACCTCGCAAGAAAACGGCAAGGATGAGCACCAGAGGGAAGGCCCCACGTCAGTGTTTAGCTTCAAGGACACCCCTTTAGGCATAAAGAAACCTTTCCGTACTTTAATTCATGAGTATCAATCTAGGAGGGTACCCAAGGAAGATTTACCTTCTTACTGGGATATGGATCGTTCTAACCGTGCAGATGAAGGAAGCTCTCAACCTAAGGAAGAATGGGGTGAAAATCTTGGTGGCTGTGATTCACAGTCTGACAAGCATGCAAATCGTATTGATCACAATACGTAGGTGATGTGTATGCTTATGTTCGCAATTAAAGATCTGAAGAAATCAATTGATAAGCTCATCGAGAAGGATTCACCACCACAATCGAACAATTGATTCGTCATTGGTATTGGCATCCCCTTGGCTTGTTCCAAGCTTGCGGGAGTGTCGTGGTATCACTTTTATCTTTCACCCTTTTACCTTTTTAGTAGAGTCATATCATGAGTAGAGAAAATATCATATAGTATGGTTTGCGGTGTGGAAGTGTTGCTCCTTAGTTGGTTATCGTTGTATCCCTTGGTTTGAGTTGCCATAATGAAATATTAATGATAAGTTTCATCATCTACTTGTTTCACTTTATTTTAGTTTGCAATTTTTGTCATGTGATTGATCTTTTTATTAGTATTGGTATCAATGTTGGATTTTCAAGATAATCGAGTTGGTTTTGGCAAACTTAGCATTGGTCAGTAGCAACAGTTCGTTGAGACTTAAGTAGAAAAGAGGGAGTTGCATGTAGATATATTATTCCATGATCTTTCTTCTCTATTAGCTCATAAGCTTAGTATTCTCAAATACGTTTGTTTGCACCTTCAAGGAAGATTGCGTGATTGGCTTTATCATATATGTTTTTGTGTGTTTTGCTTCGATTCTTATGCTTGCTACCCAACCTTGCTAGCCAAAAAACCTGTACTGAGAGGGAATTCTTCTCGTGCATCCAAACCTTGAGCCCCAAAACCTTGCCATTTGTATCCACCATAGCTACCTATTTGTGGTATTTCACCGCCACTCCAAGTAAATTGCTTGTGTGCTACCTTTAAAACCTTCAAAATTACACCTCTTTTGTGCTCCTGTTTTAGCTCATGAGGACGCAAATAGAGAATCTTTATCTCACTTGTTGATTGGATTTCACACCCTGGACTAGTGGCTTTATCCGCTTATCCAAATGCTAAAAGAGCTGGCAGCGGGGTTCCCAGCCCAAAATAATAATACAATTTCTCTTCACTTTTTTGCCCCTGATTATCGGTCAAAGCATAATTGTGTAAACAAAAGAGAAAGAGGGATGACCTTCTATACCAGTTGCGTCCTTCTGTGGGAGCCGCTCTTGTGAAGTCTAGTTGGCTTGTGACGTACTGTATTTTCTGTTTGCCATTCGTTGACATAAACATACACCTCTCAAAATTAGACACTCCTCCACAATTTGTGATTGTTGGCAGGCACCCGAGTATTCGGTTAGCCATGGTTTGTGTAAGAAAGGTTGGGAGGAGTGTCAACCATTTTATACCTCTGTTTTACAAAATAAAAGCTCTAGCACATGAGTGATTGATGCTTCCCTATGCGAAGGGCCTATCTTGTACATTTATGTTGAGTCAGTAAACCTATTTCTATCTGTCTAAGCAAGCATTTGAGTTGTTGTGATTCATCCAGCTACATGTTGATTTACTCAATCATGTCCTTTATTCTTCCTTGTTTCTGCAAATGCTTTTATATGTTTGAATAACACTTTGAAAGTTACCCATGTTTGCAAAGAGACCGTTATAATTGAGCATGATAAACTCTGCAATATAGCTCTAGTATAAAAGACTCTGATTGAAAGATAAGTACACTTTTAATTGTTCTCTGACCAAGAAAGAAGTTTGCCTTTACCAATTGTGATTTACTTTTTGCACCTTTATTGTTACTTTGCTTGTTTCAAGTTTGATTATATGAGAGGTGTTGCTGCCTAAAATGACTTGTTCTTTGTAGATGTGATGCCTCTTGTCCGTATTTTATTTTATTTTATAGACACCTCACTCCATAAACCTGTGGTCATGTTACTGAGTTCAGTTTCACTTGGGGACAAGCGAGGTCTAAGCTTGGGGGAGTTGATACGTCCATTTTGCATCACCGTTTGATGTGTTTGTTTTCTGTTATTCGTCGATATATTTCATGTTATGATGCATCCCTTATGTTATTTTATCTTATTTTGCATGTTTCATAATTTTTGGAGAATAAACACCGGGACCAGAATTCTGATGGAAAAAAAGCACCGTCGAGATACCCTATTTCAGGAGATCAGAAGAAGAGGGGGGGACACCGGAGGTATCTTAGAAGTTCAGAAGAGGGAGCCAGCCACGAGGAGAGACGGAGGGGGGCCACCAGGGGCCCACACCATGGGGTGCCCCCCTTGGCCGCGCTGCCACATGGTGTGGCCACCCTGGCCCACCTCTGGTGGATTTTTTGGCGTACTTGACCCCGAGGGAACCCTAAGCCCCATACCATCATCGAAGAATTATTCCGCCGCCGCCTCGGGGCGGAAAGCACCCAAGAGAGAAAAGCTCTCTGGCAGGGAGAAATCTGCCGGGGAAATACCTCCCGGGAGAGGGGAAATCATCGCCATCACCGTCATTGCTCCGAACATCATCAAGATCGTCATCATCATCACCACCAACACCATCACCCTCATCATCCACCGTCATCCCGTTGTAACAATTAGGGGCCTCTATCGTTGTTTTACATTAGATCTCTCTCCCGGTGTGGATTACTTGTTAGTAGTTGATGCTTGTGAGATTTATCGGTGTTAGCACTTTATGACGAGATTGTTATCGTCCATTATATCACCTCAGATTATGATCCATATGATGTCTTGTGAGTAGTTCGTTTAGTTCTTCAGGACATGGGAGAATTCATGATGTTAGTAATGAAGTTATATTGAAGTAATATCTTGTGGTTCGGTATTTAAGCTGTGGTGCAATTCTTCTAGTGGTGTCATGTGAACGTCGACTACATGATACTTCACCTTTATGGGCCTAGGAGGATGCATTGTGTATTTGGCTACTAATTGTGGGGTTGCCGGAGTGACAGCAACCTAAACCCCTGTCCAGAAACCAATGCACGAGGGAGCGTAGAATCCCAGAGTTTAAGGCTGTGGTTAGTTTTATCTTAATTACTTTCTTGTATTTGCAGATACTTACGAGGGGTATAATCACAATTATGTATTAGTCCTAGTTGGGCGGTGCATTAGCATAGGTTCATCCACACAACACTTCACGAACCAATGGATATTAATCGACCGTAACGAAGCGAAAGCACTTGACGAATTTCCCAAGTTTCCTCGAGAACGTTTGATAGTCATAAGTAGTAAAACCGGCTTGTCCTTTGCTCTCAAAAGGATTGGGCCACTCGCTGCAATATTATTTACTGCACTTTATTTACTTGCACTTTATTTATCTGCTATATCAAAAACCTCCAAAAACCTATTTGCTAGTGTTTACAGTGAATCCTCTATCCAACCTGCTTGTCAACACCTTCTGCTCCTCGTGGGGTTCGACACTCTTATTTATCGAAAGTACTACGATACACCCCCTATACTTGTTGGTCATAATGGCCCACCCAGGTTTTCTGAGGAAAGATTCACTTATGCTTCCTAGACCCAGCCCATTAAGGAAACGATCCTTTCCAGAGAAGTGGTTACACAGATTTTTGTGTGTCTTCTTTTAACTCGGCCTGCCCATGAATTTTTTTTCAAGCTCCGCCACTGCCCTCGGGTGTTTCCACCTTGTGTGTCCTCTAGCTAGGGACCCCGCTCCGTATCTAAAACTTCTGGCGTTTATTTTTAAATTTGAGTTATACTGGGTTAGTACAATTTTTTATGTTATGCAGTTTTGCCGGACTTTGCGGGATCCCACTCTGCTACCCTACCTTTGGCCCAATTTATGTTTTCAGTCCTGCTCTTGTTGGGCTTCGTTGTTTAGGTTAACTTTTCATTGATGTCTAGGTGTGAACAAACCTAGGAAGTCCGGGCCACAGCTTGGTCGAGATGTTTTTCTTTGCTAATTTTGGTGATCTGAAGATCTGATCTCAGTTTCCCTTGGTATTTTTTGGTGATTTAAAGTAATGACCCTGGGCTAAATGGAGTGATATTAGCATAGGTATCTGGGATAAATGGCGTAAAATAAATGAGGTGAGAGAGTGAGGTTGTATGTTCATGAACCAACAACTCTTGCACAAGCTCCGAGGTAGAATAAGAGAGAGGTCCTACACATTCTCTCACCTAGTTTTGGCCAAACTACATACAACCCACTGGAGTGGTTGTAAGATATATTGTTGGTTGATGACATGTCCAATTTTACCAACAACTTGTTAAAGATGCCCTAATAGGTTGTAAGATAAACCGTATGATAGTAGCTTCAACTCATCAACCAACAATATATCATACAACCACCTCAATTGTTTGTTGGTATAGTTGTTGGTAAAGTAATACAATCTATCCAATCATATAGTCAATTTAGTGGGACCAAAAAAAATTATCTTGGCGTACGTGCTACCTTGTTGATTGCATATAATACAACTCATATTCTCTCACCATATTATTACTATGCCATGTAGGATTTTAGCTGAGTTGGCATGCTATGGACATTGTTGAAGATGCCCTAAGATACAACCTCCCTCTATCTTCATTAATTCATATGTCACATAAGCAATTTGCATAGGATGCGACGCTAAGAAATCTCCATTGGCACATGCCTTATAATTTGTGTTCTGTAATCTGTACCTTTTTAGTTTAGAGCGAGTACAATAAGCTTATGTATGCGGACTATAAAGATTAAAATAACATTGTTGTGATGATATGGAGGAGAGAGAAGAGAAGGGCATCCGCAATGTATATGGTGTAGTTTTGCCATAAGTTGGGACCCACTTATCTTACGAAATTTCTCACAATGTATAAGGTGAGGTTTAGCATAAGGCAGGACCCACACGTACTATTGGTATGCACATACGTGAGGGAGAGAAGAGAGAGAAATAATTTTTTATTGCTTGTGGACAACCCATAAGCTTGAGGTGCACCTTAGCTTTATGGATAGGTTCATTTTTCTCTACAATGTATAAGGTCAACTTATAAGATGCCATGTAGGACTTAAGGTCTGCTTTTTTCGCACATTGCGGATGTCCTAATGCAAGAGTCAGCTATAACACGTGCTCCCAAGCACTTTGTGAGAGTGGGAGGTGGACCATGACTTAATAAATTAACACATATGTCTTGCTAACTATTATACATGTTGGCTATATGATTGACTATAGATGACATGTCAATTTCTTATAGCCAGCTGTTGGTTGTACTAGTGAAATTTCTCTTAGGCATTGTTAAATTAATTTGGGGCTATGGTCTTTTCTCTAAAAAAAAGGAGATGGTGGTATTCGTCTTAGCTTGACACATACTAGATTCTGGGTCTTCGCCGGGTGGTCCAAATACTCGGCGATGGGTCCAATTCAACTCGGCGAATAGGTTCACATAACACAACCAAGACACTAGTTCCACTTTGCTACCCCCTTCCGGCTCACGTAGAGGGAACGGAACGCCAGTTCCGTCTTTTTCTACAGCGGGGACAGAGTTTCTCCGGAGAGGGGCTCCGGAGCGTCTGAATCTCACCTAAACCAATGGTTTGCCATACCATGTGTTTTAGAGTGTGTCATGGGTCTTGGGTGCCAAACATACCATCACTCTTTGTGTTAGGGCTTCACCGGCGTCGGATTCTCTCTTCCGGGTTCAAGGGCTGCTCACACCCTGAAACTCCCAGATCTGACCTAACGGGGGGAATATTGCAAATAGGTGGGCCCTACCATTGTCTTGGGTGTTCCTTGGGCCTAACATAACACAACCAATAAACTAGTTCCACTTTGCTACCCCCTTCCGGCTCACGTAGAGGGGACCCTAGTTCCGTCTTTTTCTACAGCGGGGACAGGGTTTCTCCGGAGATGGGCTCCGGAGCGTCTGAATCTTACCTAAACCAAGGGTTTTCCATTACATGTGTGTTAGAGTGTTTCATGGGTATTGGGTTCCAAAGATACCATCACTCTTTGTTTTAGGGCTTCACCGGCGTCGGATTCTCTCTTCCGGGTTCCACGACTACTCACACCCCGAAACTCTCGGATCTGACCTAACGGGGGGAATCTTGCAAAGAGGTGGGCCCTACCATTGTCTTGGGTGTTCCTTGGGCCTAACATAACACAACCAAGAAACTAGTTCCACTTTGCTACCCCCTTCCGGCTCACGTAGAGGGGACGGAACGCCAGTTCCGTCTTTTCCTCCACCGGGGCTAGGGTTTCTCCGGAGAGGGGCCACAGAGCGTCTGAATCCCACCCAACCCAAGGGTTTGCCATACCATGTTTGTTAGAGTGTGGCATGGGTCTTGGATGGCAAAGGTTCCCTCACTCTCTTTGGTATGGCTTCACCGGCGTCATATTCTCTCTCGCGGTTTCCAGGACTACTTAGAGCCCGAAACTCCCGTATCTAACAGAACGGGTAGAATTTTGCCAAGAGGTGGGCCCTACCATTGTCTAGGGTGTTACTTGGGCCTAACCTAACACAAACAAGAAACTATTTGCACTTTGCTACCCCCTTCCGGCTCGCGTAGAGGGGCCAGAACGAAAGTTCCATCTTTTTCTCCAGCGGGGCTAGGTTTCTCCGAAGAGGGGCCACGGAGCGTCGGAATCCCACCCAAACCAAGGGTTTGCCATACCATGTGTGTTAGAGTGTGGCATGGGTCTTGTATGACAAATATTTCCTTACTCTCTGTGTTAGGGCTTCACTGGCGTCGGATTCTTTCTCGCGGTTTCCTGGAATACTTATAGCCCGAAACCCCCGTATCTGATTGAACGGGGGTAATCTTGCCAAGATGTGGGCTCTAACATTTTCTAGGGTGTTACTTGGGCCTGACCTAACACAACCAAGCAACTAGTTCCACTTTGCTACCCCTTCCGGCTCACGTAGAGGAGCCCGAACAACAGTTCCGTCTTTTTCTCTAGCGGTGTTAGGGTTTCTCCAGAGAGGGGCCACAGAGCGTCTGAATCCCACCCAAACGAAGGGTTTGCCATGACATGTGTGTTAGAGTGTGCAATGGGTCTTGGATAACAAGGATTCCCTCACTCTTTGTGTTAGGCCTTCACAAGCGTCGGATTCTCTCTCGCGGTTTCCAAGACTACTTACAACCGAAATGGGAGTTTCCACTAAGAAGAGTAGAACCTTCGTGCGGGATAAGTGTGGTGTGTGAAACCGGTCACACCTCGGAATCTCATGTTGACTCTTACAACCTACCACCACACTCTAACAAACACCACCTACGTTTTGGTTTGATTCTGAAGCTGCGGGGGTCCCGGTCACGCGAACTCTCCCCCCCCCCCCACCCCACCCCACCCCCAAAGTTGACCGGAAGTCAGCGGTGCCATCTACCCCATCCACGTGCGTCGAAAGTTGTAG
Organism: Alopecurus myosuroides; assembly: GCA_028641055.1. Classification (NCBI taxonomy): domain Eukaryota; kingdom Viridiplantae; phylum Streptophyta; class Magnoliopsida; order Poales; family Poaceae; genus Alopecurus; species Alopecurus myosuroides. The sequence continues at coordinate 366,072,996 of CM054059.1, read as the reverse complement.
TTCAGAGGAATTTTCTCATTGGTTGAGAAACTGGTGCCAAAACGAGACGTCTTAGAGATAGGAAAATTGTGAAAACCTAACCTTTGCCGCGAGAAACACTCGGCGACGATGAACACCACCGATGAATTCGTGCGGAGAGAAAAACAATTTCCGGCCCAAATCGTCGCCGATTGCTCTGCTACCGACACACTCGGCGAATAGCCTGCAAAAATGGCGGGAAGCCCAAAACATTTCGCGCGCGTTTCTTTGCCGAGAAGAGAACTCGATGAAGAAAAGGAAGATATTTTTTTAAGCTGATACGGGTGCCGAGCGCGACACTCGGCGAAGAAACGCATATAGTTTTATTTTTCTTTGTTAGAAAACCTTGTCGGGCGCAGCACTAGCGAAGAAAAGGGGAATTTTTCTTTTTTTAGCTGGTACGTTTTGCCGATTGCGGACCTCGGCGAAGAAAAACCGAGATTTCCATTTTTTATTTATTTATTTAGAAACTATGCCGGGCATAGCACTCGGCGAAGATTTATTTTTCTTTGTTGAAAAACTTTGCCGGCGCAGCACTCGGCGAAGAAAAGGGAAATTTTCATTTTTTTTTTTTTTATCTGGTACGTTTTGCCGAGTACATCACTCGGCGAATAAAAGGGAAATTTCATTTTTTTTTTTTAGCTGGTACGTTTTGCCGAGTGCGGCACTCGGCAAAAAGCCTGAGTCATTATGTGGCCATGGGCCCTACTGCCCGGTGCCACGTGGCCTGAATGTTCGCCGAGTCTTTTTCTTTGCCGAGTTCCTTTTTGTACAATTTGCCGACAAGAAAATCGTCGCCGAGTTCTTTTTCAGGAACATCTCGGCGAAGAGGCTATTTGCCAAGATTGCGCTGCTTCGTCGAGTGTTGTTTGCAGGCCCTCGGCATAGATCGTCTTTGCCGGGTGGCCCCGAGATTTTGCACTCGGCGAAGCCGAGACCACCCGGCAGAGATCGATTTTCTGGTAGTGATGGTTATTATCCACGAAAAAGAATTGCGCCTTGATCCAATGTATCGAAGAGAAATAATCTAATGATCGAAATCGTACATATTCTTATAGTACAAGTTTGATCCAAGGGCCAGCAGAACGCTGCAAAAGAACGCCTACGCATTCAGAGCCATAAGCACACCCGACACACATGCATGAGCTTACACCACAAACAGTTCAAAAAGATTAACCAAAACAAGTGAATTAACCGCAAAAACACAAGAGCATTTCCCTCCTGAAGCAACAAAACGAACCGAAATACGTGTACATGCGCTGTCTGCTCTTAATTATGTAGTGTGGATCGTTCAGTACTTGTTGATGGCAGAGCACTTGTGGCGGACCTCACCTTCGTCGTCGGTGAGCACCTGCACTTCGCCGAGCCGGCGCATGGCATTTGCGAACTCGTGCTTGAAGTCCTCGGGCTCACTCACCATCTCCTGAACGACGCTCCTGGTCCGGGAGTCCTCAAGCAGCTTCTGGTCCGACTCGAGAAGCCCCATCTTGCGCTGCAGGTTCTTGTAGTACGCGTTGTCGAACACCGTGGGCGTCTCGCCGTCGAGCTCCACCCGCTCGTACTCGGCGAAGTGGCCGGTATGGCGGCACTTGCGTCGCAGGAAGTCGCCGTACTTCCCGTCCAGCGTGCCCGGCTTGGAGTTGCAGAGCCGCGGCTTGACGGCGGCGCAGGTTGCCTTGCCGATGGTGTGCGCGCCGGAGAGGACGACGAGGTCGCGGACGTTGAGGCCGTTGGACTCGAAGAAGGCGATGAGTTCGGTGACGCTCTCGCCGCCCTTAGGCACGTACTTTTTGGCGGCGGCGGCGCTGGACTGGCGGCCGTCCTTCCGGCCGAACTTGAGCGGCCAGTATCCGACCCCGACCTCCCTGCTCGCGTCGCGGCTGGCGGCGGTGAGGATGTCCGCGCAGGAGACCGTCCTGGGGCAATGCTCCTCCAGCTCCGCCTTGATGGACTCGATGAGCCCGAACCCCCGGAGCGTCTTGCTCACCTCCGCTTCCTTCTCGGTATTCTTCCCGTTTATCAGGATCGATGCGTCACACCCCTAATCACAACACACGATACGTACTGGAATCAGCACTATGCAAACATGCAGGCGGATACATACAGTGCAGATTTCTACAGAATAATACATACCCCGACGGCGAAGTCGTGGAAGAAGAGGCGGATGAGGCCGGCGGCGACGGTGTAGTCGACGGCGAATGCCCTCTTGACAGCCCTCTGGACGATGCCCTCCATGCCAGGGCACGACTTGGCGTAGTACCCGGAGTCGAGGCCTTCCGCGGGCTTCTGGTAGGCAGGCCGGTGGTCTTGCGGCTGGCCGTAGCCGTTCGCCATGGCTGAGCCGGCGAGGACGAACGCCGACAAGGCGAGGAAGGAGAGAACCGACCTCATCGTGCTAGCTCGTCCGGGAAATGAATGATCCAGAGGGGATTGACTTGGGTTTTGTTCCCGTGCAGCTGGATATATATAGTTTGCGCGCGAGCGTCGTGCATGCAAGCACGCAGCTAGGTGCTCGACGTGAGGAGGAGCAATACCTTGATGGATTTGTAAATGGGTCGCACGTAGGGGTAAGGGGTGAAATGACTCTTCAGGTCAGCCTATGCTAATCATCAACTACATAAAAGTACACGATTCGGTTTCAATTCCAAATAAAAATATAGGCATATGTTTTTATGAGCTTCAAATGTCGGCAGGTCATGCAATCATGCCTATATCATCGACATGTATCTCACGTATATATATACCCACCAAAAGTCAAAGTATTTTATAGCCACAAAATACTTTCATATCTGATTCTACAAATATAGTTGCAGAAAATAATGCAGATGTGTGTTTCCGTGCCGGCATGACCAGCAAAAGGAAGAGAAAGTTGTCTAGAAAAAAAGCTTCACTTTTGTCTGATTAGGTGTTCAAAGAAATAAGTACAGTTAAAATACTCTAGGCTTTAGGAGTACATATATCAGTAAAACTCCTGAATGTGTCAAACTTCTACGGGGTCAAAGTTACAGCAGAGAAAAAGGAAAATCACTCGCCTATATGAACAAGCTCAGTGTTCGTCGGAGAACTCCCTTCTCGAATTAATGTGCCACCATATTCGTACACCCCTCGAAAAAATTGAGGGGAAATTCTCACAACGGCTTCAGTTTTTTCAGGTTAGCTCTCAGTTGCTGCAAGACTTGCGGCTAGCAAATCGTTCCATGTATCGGTTGGTCCTGGCAAGCACCAATGCATGCAATCAACGTGCTTCTTTCCTCCAGTTGCTGCGGGATGAGCATCCGCTCTGAATTCACTCATGTGAGTGACGTTCAAAACTCTAAAGGTAGACTGATCAAGAGCCTTCATCAAGTGCTGGTTCACCAGGCGTACTTCTGTGTTTGTGCCGTTCTTGTCCACCGAGAAAATTTCTTTGACCTGAACCAGTTTTGCTCAGGTTATTAGTGTCAACACTCCAAGCTCGGAAGAATCACCAAGCTTCTAAAGCCCTAAATTAGGTATCCAGACTGAAGGAGAAACATAATACTATTACAGTAACACTAACATATCAAGACTTACAAAAGACGATTGCAGGTTTGGCGAAGAGTGTTACTCCAATGGAGGTAGGTGCATATAATGAGTTCAGTTTTCGTTGTCTGTCAGTTACTCCATATTTATGGTGAAGATTGATGATCAGAGAGGATAACTGTTGAGAATTGCAACTCTTATGGATGTCATGTGGTTCGTTCTCTTTGGGTATGCCCAGCGGTGGAGCGCAACATAGAACAGTAGAGGGGCCAATGGCTTACAATGCAGATTTTTTAAGCATAGAAATGTCAGAAAAATGACTATATATCATTTGTTCACAAAATACTATGTCTATAACTGTCCATGTCACAGCAACTATCCAGATTTTGTAGTCTGAAGCAAAAGAAATAGATGGAGTAGGACTAGGAGATGGGGATTTGGGGGAAGGAAGAAGACCTAGCCATGGGAACTTGGGGCGGACCCAGGGGTAGATCAGAGGCATCCGGCATTAGTTGAGGGCAGTGTCGATAGCTAGAACTGATAACGGCACACTGCAGCAGAACCCACAGGCCGAATCAACAATATATTCCCTAGTAAAATAAAATCATGTTTTCGGAAGACTGAGCCACAGCTCAGCATGGTTAGTGGCCAAGTCCACATAGAGGCATGCATGGAGAATTAGAAAAAAGATACTATTTTTTTGAAAGTGACTAAGATTACTGTGAAAAGGTTTGAGTTCAGACAGTCGGAGAGATCAGATTCTTATTTCTTCGTTTTCAAATGAAACAGAGAGCACACCCTTGTTCAGATATACAAGTCTTCACATGTAGGTGATGTCTGTCCAGCCAACTAGGCTATTCAAATTATAGCTTATTAGCCTTAAAACTACGCTAAGGTATGGACATATGTACGTTTTTGGCAAACAAGACTCCTGCAGTCACAAGTCTAGTCTAGTGCCTATAAATGTCCCTGAGTAGATGGCTAGTGCCTGCAAATGTCTGACTTCTATGCCTATTTACTTTCTATGTTCTCTGCAAATTCCACCTGGCATCAGGCGACGTTGGGGTCTACGGGCAGTCGTCTTTAGCGAGGGTAGCAAGGGCTACGAGACGTCTGGGTCGTGCGGCGTTGCGGCCCGTGTGCGGATTTGGTGCCGGGTGGTGTAGGTCGGGGCGGCAGCCCCGGAGCTGGCAGTGTGCTTCTGTTACGTTTGGTAGGCTTGCGTCGTGTGTCCGACGAGCCTCGTTTGTGCAGTTTTTCGGCCCAGTTTTCCTCATAAACAGGGCGCTGTATAGTTTGTATGGTTTTTGGACCCGGTTTTCCTATAAACTGGGTCAACTCTATTCTATCTAATCGGGTGGTGGATACGACCACCTTTACCTCAAAAAAAAATTCCACCTGGCATCATCAAGCAATTAAACAGAATCTTGAGGCAGTGCTTATGGAGAGACAAGGATACTCCTAAGTAGTCATTAGCAGCATGGGAAATGCTTTGTAAACCAAAGCAACAAGGAGGGGTTGCCATCATTAATTTTCAGAAATAGATGAACCTCTCCTGTTAAAGCACTTGGGCAAATTTTACAGCAAGATTGATATCCCATGGGTTCAGTCAATTTGGCACTCCTACTACATCTCTGAAGTTCCACATGCTGGAAATTTATGTGGATCATTTCGGTGGAGAGATGTTTTTAAATTAGTTGAAACTACAGGATGGTGTCCTCTGTTCAGACTTGTTAGGGGGACACTTTTCTCTTCTATTCTGACAGATGGCTTTTTTATGGCTCTACCCAACCTTTATCCTTGAGATATCCTAGACTTTTTTCGTATGTCTTGGAACCAAAACTGTCAGCAGCTGAAGTATACAATCAGGAAGATATCCATGAACTATGCAATGTCCACACAAGCTTTTCAGGAATTACGGCTTATGTTGATAACTATGAGGAGGAACTCTCTTTCACTAGATAGAGATGTCTGGGTCTATGATTGGGTTCCTCTTATTCCACTGCAAGGTTTTACAAGCAGCTTTTCGTTCACATTATCGTTCCAGGAATATACAAGTGGCTTTGGAAGTTAAGTTGTATTATGCAGCATAAATTTTTGCATGGCTACTCTTAAGTGACAGATTAAGGGGCAGGGCCCACCTTGGCCCCAACGTAGCTCCACCACTGCTCAGGGTGATGATATTATGGATTCTGCTGCTGGAGCAACGAAACGCTTCTCGAAGCCATTTTTTATGGAGGTGGTAATTCTGACTTGCTGGAACATTTGGAAGTAGAGAAATGGAAAAATCTTTGAGCATGAGAGGCCTACCTTTGCTGGGTGGAAGAGAAACTTTATAATCCCTCCGTCCCATATTAAGTGACGCAAAAATGGATAAAATGAATGTATTTTCAATGCGAAAATTGATGGTCAATCTCGAAATACACGGGTGCCTACTATACCAGGACGAATTGAGTAGCACTGTTCTTATCTAAACAGTTCTGTGATTCTCAGGAGTAAAACTACCTAAGAGAACTTGAAGAAATAAAATCGGTAGAGGTGCATGTAGCAATAATATGCATGATTCGAAAAAAAAGAGAAATAAAACTGAAGCATGCAAGAGAAGATGAAAAACTGCTATCCAAGTATACAATGCAGGGTAGTTCCAATACCTCTTCTGAGGACAAAAGTTGGTCACGTTGACAAGATCCACCTTCATTCCAGTCACCACCTTCAAAATGTCTAGGTGATTGAGTGCGGAAGAATTTCACTCCGTTGGGTCTCATTGCTTTGTTCACATATGTTATCTGATGAATTTTTTTTATTATAGAATGAGACCGATAAGTTGAATATCAAGATGATAGAAAATAGTAAGGCAATAATTCTTCTTTACTGAGTTGATATTTATGCAAACCGTCCACATAAAATGCAGAGAGTGAAAAATATATATACACATCAAATGCAACCCAAACTAATCAGCTGAATAATATGAATTGTTTGATGGACATGCTGGCACATTCCAAAGTAAGAGAATAATTTCAGGATTCAGTGAAAACCCATTCAAGGTTCGGTATTACCCAGCAAGGAATAGTAAACAGGTATTTCGCAGAAAAACTTAGAAACAGAACTATAGGCATACCATGTGTTTAAGAGCCAAATCTAGTCCTTCAGGTGGCAATAAAGGAGGTGTAATCGGCATCCCTTTCTCAAAGAATAGCATTGGTGACTGTGTCGGATCAAACTTCGAAGGGGCCCACCACCTATATAAAGCAAAGGGGTGAGCCCAGTAATACGAAAAATGAATGCCCATAATAGAAAACAAAAAACACAAGTTTCAGGAAAAAAAGGGGGTTATGACCTGGAGTGGTCAACAAATGTGTCTAGATTAGCACAGAAGATAGTTAGCAAGGCAACCTGAAGCTAACATGTCTATTAGTACCAGTCAGACACCACCACGAATCTTCTTCATCAATACTTATTATAGGTTAACAAAAGCATTTTAATAGCACGAGTCAGATCATGTTAGAAATCTATCAAAGCAATCAATGTTGTCTGATGTAACAAGTGCCTAGGTAAAGCCATACAAATTTGAATGATGCTGGTAGAGACTAAGCATGGGAACCTGTCGTGCCATGCCCTTGCACGTAAGACGGTCCCCGTTGGCAACGGTGACGCTGTACGTCTCGGGTCCCGCCGGCTGTAAGGCGAGGCGGCGCATGACGGTGTTGGACAAGAAGTTGTGCGTCGAGCCCGTGTCCACCAGAGCAGTAAGGCGCTCCCCATTGATCGTCACCGGGAGCAGCATCATCTTCGCCGTCGTGATGCCCGCCATAGCATGAAGAGAGATGACGCAGGAGGATGCATCGACCGGCCCGTAGGTCGTGATGCCGGCCGTAGTGACGGTGGCGGCCTCGAGCTCGGCGGTGAGGGCCGCCACGTCGTCGTCGTCGACAGTCTCCAGGTAAAAGAGGCGGGCGCACGTGTGGCCCGGCGCATACTGCTCGTCGCAGTTGAAGCACAGTCCCTTGCGGCGCCTATCGAGCTGCTCCGCAGCCGTCAGCCGCTTGAAGGCGCGGGTCGGCGCAGGGGGACCCGTGGGCGCGGCCTCCGGCGCGGGGCGCGGCGGGGCGGCGGGCGCCAAGGCGGGCCGGGGCTCGGGGCGAGTGCTGCTCCGTTGCGCGTACACCTGCTGCATGGCGATGGCGCGCTGCTCGTAGGCCCGTGCGTAGTACATGGCCGTCTGCAGGTCCTCGGGCTGGCGCATCTCGACGTCGACGCGGATGTGGTCTGGGAGGCCGTCGACGAAGAGATCGGCGCGCTGCCATGCCGAGACGCCCGGGGCATGGCACGCGAGCGCCTGAAAGCGGTCGGCGAAGTCCTGGACCGTGGTGGTGAAGGTGGGGCGTCCCAACTCGGCGAGGCGGCTGCCGCGGAGAGGCGGTCCAAACCGCTGGAGGCACAGGTCGCGGAAACGCTCCCATGGCGGCATCCCGCCTTCGTCCTGCTCGAGGGCGTAGTACCAAGTCTGCGCGGCGCCCCGTAGGTGATAGGAGGCGATCCACGTGCGGTCGGAGCTGAGCGTCCGCTGCCCCCGAAAGAACTGCTCACACTGGTTCAGCCAGTTCAGGGGTCGGTTGCGCCGTCGTAGGTGGCGAATTCCAGCTTGGTGAAGCGGGGCGGCTGCTGTGCTGGCGGCGGGACCCCGTAGGCGCCCTCCGGGCGGCCTGGGGCGAAGGACGTGCTGTCGGCGAGGGGAGCAGCAAACCCGCCCGGACCGCCAAAGGTGTGGGCAGGCTGCTGAACCGTCGTTCGTGCCGCAGCCTTCGTGTAGACGGGAGGAGTGTCGGCCCATGTGGGGATCGGCGAGGGCAACGCCGGCCACTGGAATGCGGGGCGGCCCTTGCTGGCGATGGGGGCCGGCGGTGGCGGGGTGGCGGACACGGCCGGAGCAGCGGCCGCCGGGGGCGGCGGGTGCTGGCCCGCCTTGAGCTCGGCGAGCTCGAATCGGATGGCGCGGAGGTTGTCGGCGAGGTCCGCCAGTGCCGCGGGTAGGAGGTCGAGGCCCGTGGCTGGTGGGGGCGCGGCGGCGGTCTGGGTGGCAGCCGCGCTAGCCCCCTGGTCGGCGGTGGTGATGGCCCCCGGCTGCGCGTGTGCGCCTGTCATGGCGGCGGAGGTGGCGGCGATGGTGGGGATGGGAAGGCCTGTGGAACCCATTAGACCTAGGCAATCTGATACCAAAGTGGTAGAGACTAGGGTTCTACCGGGTTTAGGGCGGAGATTATAGGGATGGAAGTGGGGGCGGAGAGGTTGAGAGGCTTGGCGCCGGCGGCGAGGCGCCGTCGCGGAGGAAGGAGGGCGGCGGCTAGGGTTTGGTGCGGCTGGGGGCTGGAGGTCTCCCGTCTCCTTCAGGAGACGAGACAGTATGATACTGATTATTGTCTATTCAATCATGAAGGGATACATGTGTTTATATAGGAGGACGGCCTCCTCTAAACCCTAATTTACTTGGGCTAAGCCCCTAATTTCCTTGGGCTAAGCCCACAACTAGCCACTAGTCGACTTCTTGCGTGTATACTGTAATCCGACCATAACAGATGCCTAGTTGAATGAGCTGAGGCTGACGAAGAAGGCACATGACAAAACAAAAATAAGTGGAAGAGTAACAAAACAATTCTGAGATATTAATTGATTAGTGTTACTACTCAGGCTTTAAATCATAGGATCTAGGACCAGCATCGACAGATAGTGTGACTACATAAAATTGCTGATTTAATGCTCATCTGCCTTATGGATTGTGATGTTAACTTACCAATGTCCTGTGTTGAAAATAAGAACATCATGGAAGCTTATTGCATCTGCCCATGTTTGGTCGGGAATATCAATATCAACCCTGTAGCCTTGCTTGTATCCAAGAGATTCTAGAGTACCTCCATTTGGACTAGCTGACCACCTACAGAACCAGCAATATGGCTTTGATGAATGATGACCAGCAGAATCATGCATGAAAAATGAAACTACCAATCACCCTCTATTACACAACAAAAGGTTAGGGAAACAGCAGTGTCCAGCAGAGTACACAAACAAGGGGAATTTAAAGAAAAACAGAGAACCAGCAATTCAATATTTATGAATGGTCTACTGGAAGCCTTTTTTTTAGACTGAAGGCATCACTGCCCGACTTTAAATTAATAAAGCCCTACGGCCACGGACGGAACAAAGCTGGGGAAACAAGCCTTTCAATACTCCCAAGTCCCAACTCTCAAGTTGCACCTAAAATCCAAAACCAGAAGTGATGACCCATGTTGCGCAAAGATAATAATTCATATAACCCTTAACAGGAAAAGCTAGACATAATTTTGCAGCACTATATTTTGGTACTAATACAAATGACACTGCTTACCTACCATAGCGTACCAAAAGATTAGTTCTGTGGTAGGAGAGGGTGAGATTATAGCGGACGAATGTGAAACCTCGGTCTGCCCTTGCTGGACGCCACTTGCGAACCTCTCCGTTCACTGCTCTAAGCATGCAGACCAATGAGGCAAACATGTTCCTATTTAACGAATCACCCACAAACCCTACAAAAAAATATTGAACATACATCATTTTAAGATGTCGAATTCAAGGGGTCTCTCAATGCAATACACTTGCGCAAATAGAAAAAACTGCATCAACCAAGCTGCATCACTTAAAGTACACGTCAAGCCATTATGGTCACGAGAATGCAATAATTGTACTCCCTCCGTCTCAAATTAACTGTCACAAAGTTAGACAAAATTGGATGCATCTAATACTAAATTATGTCTAGATACATCCATTTTTGTCCATCTTTGTGACACTTAATTTGAGACGAGGGAGTACAAACAATATTAAATTTAAATACTACTCCCTCCGTATCAAAATAAAGATGTTTTAGCATTTTCTAGACAACACGTATCTAGACATGTTTTAGTGTGTAGATTCGTATGTATCTTGCACTAAAACATGTCTAGGTACGTTTTGTCTAGAAAACGGTAAAACATCTTAGCCACACTATAAGATTGCATTCACACTTTGGTACATTCAACAATACAGGACACCTCGCATATCTTTTCAACAATCAGTACTACTACTTTGCATAGTAACTCAAGCAAAGCACGGCAGCATTTCTCGAATGCCAGCCTTCGACAACTAGGCAGTATGCACATTGCACATTACCACCACATCAGATTTCATCAAAGACGCCCAAGAGCCCAATAGGCTTCACTTTGCACACGGAGTGACATCTCAAGTATACTAGCTGTAAATTCAGCCAAATGGGAACGAGCACGAACCAATGTTGGTGTTCCTGTGACGCTCCAAGAACTGGTGCGGATCGAGCCTGGGGAGTAGCTCGCACCCCGAAGGCTTCCATCGCCAGCGGAGGAGGGCGCGGCCGTTGCGCTTGCCGTTGCCGATGCAGTTCCAACCCTTGAAGATCTCCTTGCACGTGTTGTCGTACCGGAGGTGGGATTCGGCGGAGGAGTCGGGCACCCACCCGCCGGCGGCGTAGTCGCAGGTACGCTGGGGCCTAAGGGCTGCGTTGCTGAGCGCGGGGATGGAGCGGGGTGGGAAAATCAGGAATAGGGTTAGAAGAACCAGAGGGAGGAGCAGCACGAGAGGAGCGAAAGCTTTGCGCCGCCGCAGGACGGCGGCCGGGCTCCTCGCCGGCGGCATGGGAAACCCGGCGAGGACGAACGGGATTTGCTTGGGCTTAAACACAAAGAAGTTAGCGTGGGCCTACAAAACTGGTCTAGCCGAAGCGGCATACGACAGCTTGGAATGGGTCAGGCCACCTAACGTCGCTTCGGCCTAAGAACTCGGGGAGGCCCAGCCCAGTGCAGAGAGTGCTTAACCCGGCTTGGTTAGAGGAGGTAAACGGTAGAAAAATAGGAAAAACCCCCCAGCAGAAAAACTTCGCGTTGTCGTCGCGGCAAGGTTCGGCTTCTCCTTCCGCATCGTGCACCTTGGGTGCATGTGCGATAAGTGATAGCACGAGAGGATTTTTGTCATTTCTCCTTCCCACTCATAGGGTTGTACATGTATTTATTTCTAGATTTGTTTTTTTAACAAAATATCTTGGGAACCCTTTCTCCAAATTATGAACCGTTTTCATATTTGATTCTCGCGTCGAGATGTTCAAAACTAGATTCCATGTTTATCGGTTTTAAGAAGAAAAAAAATATGTTTTATACTTCGTGTTATGTATACTTTGTACTTTCGGTAGCAGCGTGTACATCCAGTAGTAGTGGGTGTGTATATTCAGTAGGAGCGCATGTGTGTACATCCATTAGCATCGTGTACATCCAATAGCAGTTTTGGTGTACATCCAGTAGCAACGTGGGTGTACTTTCTGTTATAGCGTCGGTGTACATCAGCAGCGTGTACTTTCAGTTGCAATTTGCGTACTTTCACTAACAGCGTAGGTGTACTTTTAGGTACAGCGTGTGTGTACTTTTCAGTAGCAACGGGTGTACTTTCAGTAACTCCCAGGTGTAATTTCAGGTACAGCATGGGTATACATTCAACAGCGTGAAAGTAGCACTGTGGGTGTAATTTTTAGATACATCGTGTGTGTACTTTCACGTATAGCGTGCATGCACTTTCAGTAACAACGTGGTTATACTTTCCAGGTATAGCATGGTGTACTTTTAGATACAATGTATACTTTTCACGTAGTGGGTCATAGCCGTCCATGTTCCAGATGAGCGAGGAGAAAGGGGTGCAGAGGGAAAGAAACTCCCCTAGAGACGTGGTCAGTGAATACCACTCGTTCGTCGTTCTCCAGGGCGGGGCGGTTCTCCTGCCTTGGGCGCCTCCATCATCCGACTCAGAGGAGCCCCTCGCGCTCAGCGACGGTGACGAGCTTGGCGGTTCCGGTGGAACTGGTCCACTTCCCCCCTTCCTTTTCTGTCCCTCGGCACCACCGGCAGCGGGAGCACCTTCATTCTTGCGGGTGTTCACCATGGCGGGAAGGCGATGGAGCTCGAGGAGCTCGACAATGAGGATTTGGTTTTCTTCCCTGAAGAGAGGAAAGAGCTGCGAGCGTAAGAAAGAAGAAGGGGACAATTTTACTTTCCCCTCCACAATATTTATAGAAGGGTAAAAGTACCCCCAATGTTGATGTTCTGCTAAGCCGGCCCAGCCCTACACGTAGCGCAGGGAACCTAACCGTTACGCCTCCACGTCGCCCATTACGCTCAGGAATCTAGACATTTACTGAGAAATCCCTAAATTACCGCGCACTGAACGGTTTAAAGGTGGTCAAACCCCACTCACGCAAGTTATCTTCTGACAAGATAAGTTCAACTCAGAAAACGTCTAGTCCCCTGACGGCAAAAATAAGGTGGTGCGCCACTAGCTGACGTGGACACTCGAATGGTAAAGTACTCGAGTGATCAGTAATATCATTCAAATCTTGTGGGGTCCTTTTCACGAGGAAAAAGCTCTTCGAGGAAGTGCATAAGTTGATTTTTCCTCCTTTGCCACTCGAAAAGCTAACTCAAATGAATTGTGCCAGAGAACACTATTTTCCAAGATCGCACAACTGCGTTAGAACTCTAGATGACATACTCAATTGTATGAAGGTAAGACCCGCGGATCAATTCCAACGGCATGAGAGTTGCGCCACTCTTGCGCTACCTGGTACCTTTCCATGCCAACAGGTGTGATGAAAATCCCAACGGACGCGTATGGTAAAAATAACTGACAACTGGGATTCGACTCGGTAAGACTTCAGCAGCGCGAGTCGAGTTACCCCAGGTTTTTCTAGGTTCGAGCCTAAGGACTCAAGACCTGAGTAGGCCAATGGTATTTTTGCCCGAGTGAGATTAATCGACCTCGACCAATCGAGTAGATCGAGCCTATTGAGTCATATCCTTCAAAAACTGATCACGTAAAAGAACCTGAGCCGATCCGTCCAGGATTTTAAGTCCCTTGATCGAGTCCTTGACTCCATCAGGCACTCGGGGCTACTGACGTGGGGGTACCCAAGAGACTCCCCCCCACACACACGATGGGCATACCCAGTGCGGCCCATTAGGGGATACCTTGAAAAGGCTCTCGAGTGATTGCATGAAGGCCCACAAAAGAAGCCCATGCGGGAGCAGGATAAGGAAAGTCTTGGACATCAAGGATAGGAAAAGATAGCAACCGACTCGGAAACGAGTCCAACTCGTGTACGACCCAGGACCCGGCTACCTATATAAGCCACAGAAGTGGTCACAAACGGGAGGGACAACCCTAGATTCAGAGTTGGAACGGATTTTATTTGTAAACAGAACCCGTGTAATCGATACTTTTCACCTCATCGGAATAAAATTTGACGTCCAGCAACCCGTCGAGCCGAGTAGTCCACTGATACGTCATAAACGTATCCTTAATTTCTGGTGTTCCATGTTGTTTTCTTATTGTTTCCCACATGTTTGCTATACACTTTCTGCCATTTTTATCGATTTTCCGGACTAACCTATTGACAAGATGTCACCGAGCCAGTTCCCTGTTTTCTGCTCTATTTAGTTTCAGAAAAGTTGTTTTGGAAATATTCTCGGAATCCGAAAGTCTTAGAATTCCAGAAGATTCCACGGAGTCCCGAAGAGACCTAGAGGGGGGGCCTCAGAGGGCCTACACCATAGGGCGGCGCCCCCCCCCTTGTCGCGCCATGGGGTGGTGTGGGGCCCCCAGGCTTCCACCGCCTTTGCCCTTCCCCCTATTTAATCCCCCCGAGACATAAACCCTAGATATATTCCACTTCGTCCCGAAAAACACCCGAGGCCGCCGTCATCGTCATCCCGAGATCGGGAGGGTTCTGGAGCTCTCCCCGACACCCTGCCGGGAGGGGAATTCATCACCGGAGGGGTCTACACCACCATGCCCTCCTCCGAAGTGATGCGTGAGTAGTTCATCCCTGAACTACGGGTCCATAGCAGTAGCTAGATGGTTGTTCTCTCCACTTTGTACCTCATGTTTAGATCTTGTGAGCTACCTAACATGATCAAGATCATCTTTATGTAATGCTACATGTTGTGTTTGCTGAGATATGATGAATGTTGAATGCTATGTCTTCTGATTATTAATCTATCATGTTATCTTCATGCATATGTTATTTATGATATTGCATGCTCTCCGTTATTAGTAGATGCTCTGGCCAAGTAGATGCTAGTAACTCCAAGAGGGTGTATTTATGCTCGATAGTGGGTTCATGCCTCCTTTGCATCTCTACTCGAGTGACAGAAACATGACAGATGGAGGATGTGATGTTGCCATTAGGGAGAAAACTATGGTGTTTACCTAGTTTACATTGTTTACATTACACACTTTGCTTACGACGATAATCTATTGCTTGAAACTTAATACCCAACGTTTGTTCGGATGATATTCGGAGGGTGGATTATTAGACATAGGTGCAGTTGGATGACAGTCTATGTATTTTGTTGTAATGCCCGCATGAATCACATAGTAATCTTTATGTCTTGCATATGCACTACGGTGCAGCCTTCATTTTTGTTAATTGCCCAGCTGTAATTTGTTCACCACACATGTTATTCATCTTTCACGGAGAGACACCACTAGTGAACTATGGACCCCGGTCCTTCTTCCTCATACTGATAAAACACCTACTGCTTTCATACTGTTTTCCTACTGTTTTCCACACCATATGTTTAACCTCTTTGTGTTCAGAAAAACCGGTGAGATTGACAACCTCACTGCTTCGTTGGGGCAAAGTGATTTGATTGTGTTGTGTAGGTTACACGTATCTTCTAAACCGGTAGTGCGCCCTACCATCTCAGCTGCTTCAACCTTCTGAAGTTACTCATTCCTCCTACTGGTCGATTAAACCTTGGTTTCTTTTTGAGGGAAAACAACTGTTGTGCTCATCATACCTCCTCTTGGGGTATCCCAACGAGTGCAAGACCTGCACCATCAAAGCTATTTTCTGGCGCCGTTGCCGGGGATGAAGAGAATTTCTGCAAGGGGAGTCTCTCACTTCCAATGTATTTACTTTGTTTTAGTTTTGCTTAGTTTATTTTATTTTGTCTTGTTTGCTTCTATTTATCAAAAACACAAAAGAATAGTTCTTATTCTAGCTGTAGTTTTATTCCTATTTTCGTCTTGCTAAAATGAGTGTTCCTGAAGTTGAAGTTCGTTCCTTTAAGCAACAAGGTGGAGAAAGTTTGAAAGATGCTTGGTATAGGATAAGTGATGCCCATCATAGATGCACTAAGAAATATTCCACTTTAATCCTTCTTAGGAATTTTTACGTTGGTATTACTAGCTGGTATAGGTATGTTCTAGACACTCTTACATCGGTAATTTTGTGGGAACACCTGCTTTGGGAGCATGTAATTTAATTGAAAGTTTAGTTGGAACACCACCTACTAAGGTTGTTAAGACTGAGATCACTTTAGATGATGTTATTAAAAAGCTAAACTTTATGGAGAAATATTTGCCAAAGTTCCTTGATAATGCTAGCAAAGTTAATGAATCAATAGTAAGTATAAATAAGAAAATCACTGTTTTAGAAGCTAGCAATATACATGATAGTCAAAATATGAGGATTGGTAAATTAGAGGAGGCTATGGAAACTTTAAGCTCAACATTTTCTGCTCTTAAGTTTAAAAGAGATAAACCTTATGTGGGAAAAGAGAAAAAAATTATGTATGTTCCCAAGGTACCTAAACCGAAATCCCCTATTGTGCTTAAAATTAATAAAACTTTTAGTGAAACTAAAAGTGATTTGCATGTTGAATCATCTTCAGGGGTGTCTAAGGTACCCATTGCTACAATTGGGTTTTCTGAGGAAATTATTGATTTGGATGCTTCTTCACTTCAAAATACTTGATTCCACTTTTCTGGGCCTAGCTAAAAGGCATTAAAGAAAAGCACTTCTTGGGAGATAACCCATGGTTTTATTTTTGCCTCGTTTTTATCTGTTTTCTTTTAGTCCAGGGGGTGTATACTTTTGTAGCAACTCATTTGTAACTTTCTTTTAATTTTTTAGTAGTGCCAAGTAAGCTTTCTGACGAGAGTTGGAGTTGGTTTTCGGATTTCTACGCAGGAAACAGATTTCTGTTGTCCACCGTAAAAAATCGTATAAAATCCAGGAAGATCAGAATGATCTGAAATTTTTGAGCTTATTCCTCGGCTAATTCCAGAACTTTTATGTTCTTTAAGTTTTTTTAGCTGAGCAACATAAGTGCCTCGAAAAATTCATCTTTACAAACTGTTCTGGTTTTGACAGATTCTGCCATTTTTCTTGCATGTGCTCTTTTGCGATGTCAAGTGGATTTCTTTGCTTCACAAAACATCAGTGGCTGCAGCTAATGTTTAAAAGTATCAATAGCACTTGTGACATACATAACCAATGGATTTTTAATTGTTGCACTAGCCCTCTAATACGAATTAATGTTTGAGTGTGGTGTGAAGGAGGTTTTCAAGGGTCAGGAGAAGAGGTGATATATGTGATCAAGAAGAGTGCAAGGTTAAAGCTTGGGGATGCCCCCGTGGTTCATCCAAGCATATTTTTAGAAGACTCAAGAATATAAGCTTGGGAATGCCCAAGGCATCCCCTTCTTCATCAACTATCTATCAGGTCACTTCTCGTGAAACTATATTTTTATTCGTTCACATCATATGAAGTTTACTTGGACCGTCTGTTTGTTTTTCTTTTGTTTTGTTTTGTTTTCCTTGCTGCAATAATATAGTTGGATCCTAGCATTCTTTGTTTGGGAGAGAGACACGCTCCGCTTTTTCTCTTGAATACTTACCATGATAGTATTCTTAGTTTTTCTTCTAATTGCTGCAAAAAATCCTGTTTAGCTCTTGTTTTCATTGCATCTCTTATTCAGAGTTGTTAGTTTTAGTAGTGTTTTGTGAGTCCTCTCATGTTTGCTTGTTGTAGAATTTAGAGAGTTTTTTTTACAGTATGTTTTGTATGGTGCTTGTTGGGAAAAGAAACTGCTGCTTGAGGTAGAATTTTTAACAGTGCAAGTAGAAGCTTGTATAGACTGTGCTAGAATTTTTCTTATCATGCTAGATGTTATTTTAGTTTTAAAGCCTTGTGATTATTTAGTAGCATGATTAGCCTCAAATATCTGATAGTGTTTAATGTGCCATTGAAATAATCATTAGTTGTTCTTGTCATATTGAAGCATAAATTTGTGATGTTCTCCTTTGAATGTTTTATTTGGTTGATTTGGCGCATGCTCACACCATGTTTATGACTATGAACCAATCAAAAATAGCCTCCATTATCATTTATTTTTTGAACTTGTGGTACCACTTATGCTTTGATTAATGATGTTTATGTCGCTATGCATGATTATGGCTCTTATGCTCTCTTGATTTGTCGCCCCCAGTCTTTTGCTAGCCTCCACATGTACTGAGTATGAGCTCTACTCATGCATCCAACTCCCAAAAACCAAAATTTTTCCATTGTGTCCACCATACCTACCTACATGTGGTAATTAACCGCCACTCCAAAGTAAATTGCTCATGTGTTACCTTTAAAACTTTCAAAATTACTCCTGTTTTGTGCTCATGTTTTAGCTCATGAGGACGTAAATAGAGAATCTTTATCTCACTTGTTGATTGGACTTTCACACCCTGGACTAGTGGCTTCAGCCGCTTATCCAATGAGAGAAGAGCTGGCAGCGGGGTGCCCAGCCCCAAATTAATAACACAAATTCTCTTCACTATTTTTCCCCTGATTTATCAGTCAAAGCATAATTATGTAAACAAAAGAGAAAGAGGGGTCACCTTCTACCCAGACGTGTCCTTCTATGGGAGCCGCTCCTGTGAGTCTAGTTGGCTTGTGATGTACTGTATTTTCTGTTTACCATTCGTTGACATAAGCATACACCTCTCTTAAAATATAGACACTCCTCCAGGGTATGTGATTGTTGGCAAGCACCCGAGGATTCGGTTAGCCATGGTTTGTGAAAGATGGTTGGGAGGAGTGTCAAGTTCTTATACCTCTGTTTCATAAAATAAAAGCTCTAGCACATGAGTGATCCATGCTTTCCTCTGCGAAGGGCCTTTCTTTTACTTTTATGTTGAGTCTCCATCTTATAACTTTATGCACGGTTGAGAGAGCATAGTTACCATTCTGAGTTTTATGTGCATTTGTCCTAGAAACACTATTAATTGATTCATGATGTGTTATTGCTTGCTCTCTAATTATTTGTTCTAGTCTTCCTCATGAACTTTGAAGGTGTCCTAGTATTTATGTTTTGCCACACTCTTAAGGACTAGCAAAATATCACTTTGACATGTTCTCTCTATACCTGAAACAAACGTATATCTTTCGTTAGATTATTATTCATGATCTTTTATTTGAGTTACTTCTCATGATGCAAGGTGATTGATATGCTTTATTATTAAAGTTATGTCTATCATGCTCGTGTTAAAGTTCTATGATCTCATCTTACTTATGCTTTTACATTATTGATGATCAAGTTTATGTTGGTAGCATGTCACCTCAGAAATTATGTGTTTTTATCATTTACCTACTCGAGGACGAGTAGGAACTAAGCTTGGGGATGTTGATACGTCATAAACGTATCCTTAATTTCTGATGTTCCATGTTGTTTTCTTACTATTTCCCACATGTTTGTTATACACTTTATGCCATTTTTATCTATTTTCCGGACTAACCTATTGACAAGATACCACAGAGCCAGTTCCCTGTTTTTTGTTGTTTTTAGTTTCAGAAAAGTTGTTCTGGAAATATTCTCAAAACTGGAAAATTCGAAGCCCGGAAGTCTTAGAATTCCCGAAGGTTCCACGGAGTCCCGAAGAGACCCATAGGGGGCCTCAGGGGGCCCACACCATAGGGCGGTGCACCCCCCTTGGCCGCGCCAGGGGGTGGTGTGGGCCCCCCCAGGCCTCCACCGCCTTTGCCCTTTCGCCTATTTAATCCCCCCGAGACGTAAACCCTAGATATATTCCACTTCGTCCCGAAAAACCCCCGAGGCCGCCGTCATTGTCATCCAGAGATCTGGAGGGTTGTAGAGCTCTCCCCGGCACCCTGCCGGAAGGGGAATTCATCACCGGAGGGGTCTATACCACCATGCCCTCCTCCGTAGTGATCCGTGAGTAGTTCATCCCTGGACTACGGGTCCATAGCAGTAGCTAGATGGTTGATCTCTCCACTTTGTACCTCATGTTTAGATCTTGTGAGTTGCCTAACATGATCAAGATCATCTTTATGTAATGCTACATGTTGTGTTTGCTGGGATATGATGAATGTTGAATGCTATGTCTTCTGATTATCAATCTATCATGTTATCTTCATGCATATGTTATTTATGATCTTGCATGCTCTCCGTTATTAGTAGATTCTCTGGCCAAGTAGATGCTAGTAACTCCAAGAGGGAGTACTTATGCTCGATAGTGGGTTCATGCCTCCTTTGCATCTGTGCTCGAGTGACAGAAACGTGACGGATGGAGGATGTGATGTTTCCATTAGGGAGAAAACAACGGTGTTTACTGCTGCTTGTGATGGCGTCTTGACGGGGAGACTTCTTGATGATGATGAATTTTAAGTCCCCGACAACAACGCCAGAAAAAGTCCTTGATGCTGGCAAAGCGTGTTGGGAACCGCAAGAGGAGGGTGTGATGAGCACAACGGTAGGAATTTCCCCTTAGTTAAGAACCAAGGTTATCAATCCAGTAGGAGAAAGAGGATCTTCGAAGGTTGATGCCACTGACGGTGGTGATGGCGCCTCACCGGTGTCAGCAACAACGCGGAACCTGCACACAACACAACCAAAATACTTTGTCCCAACGGTACAGTGAGGTTATCAATCTCACCGGTCTTGCTGAAAACAAAGATTAGACGTATAGTATGGAAGATGGTGTATGCTTGCAGTAAGTAAAGAAAAGCAGGAAATTGTAGAGGTTCGTTTGACAGTGTAGGAAAATGGACCGGGGTTCATAGGTTCACTAGTGGTGTCTCTCCATAAAAGATAGCATGCTGGGTGAACAAATTACAGCTAGGCAATTGACAAATAAAGGTTGCACCGTAGTGCAGATTCATGACATGATGACTACTATGGTATTTAGTGCGGGCATTACAACAATATCCATAGACCATAATCCAACTGCATCTATGACTAATAATCCACCCTCAGGTTATCATCCGAAGCCCCTTAGGTATTAAGTTGCAAGAAACAGATAATCGCATTAAGCAATGTGTGTAATGTAAGCAATGATTGTACATGCAGACACTCACACCGTTGTTTTCTCCCTAGTGGCAACAACACATACTCCCCCGTAATGTTTCTGTCACTCGAGCACATGCGAAAAGGAGGCATGAACCCACTATCGAGCATAAATACTCCCTCTTGGAGTCACTAGCAACTACTTGGCCAGAGCAACCACTAGCAACGGAAAGCATGCAAGATCACAAATAACATATGCAATAAAGACTATAATCAACTTGGCACAAGTTCAATATTCATCGAATCCCAGCAAACACAGCACATAGAATTACATAAGAATGATCTCGAGCATGTTACTCGCGAGATGTAAACATTGAGGCATAGGAGGAGGACAAGACAACCATCTAGCTACTGCTATGGACCCGTAGTCCAAGGATAAACTACTCACACATCACTCCGGAGGCAGGCATGGTGATGAAGAGGCCTCCGGTGATGATCTCCTCTCCGGCAGGGTGCCGGGAGACAGCTTCAGAACCCCACTGATCTAGGGTTGATGACGATGGCGGCTTCGGAACTTTTCGGGGATATTTGATCAGGTGTTGAGGGTTTTCCATCAGAGGGGATTAAATAGTCAAAAGGGCAAAGGCGGTGGAGCCCTGGGGGGCCCCACACCACCCTCGGCTTTCATACTGCTTGCATACTGTTTTCTTACTATTTTTGACACCATACGTTTAACCTCTTTGTGTTCAGCAAAACCGGTGAGATTGACAACCTCACTGCTTTGTCGGGGCAAAGTGATTTTATTGTGTTGTGTAGGTTCCACGTTGCTTCTGAACCGGTAGTGCGCCCTGCCATCTCAGCTGCTTCAACCCTCTAAAGTTACTCCTTCCTCCTACTGGTCGATTAAACCTTGGTTTCTTTCTAAGGGAAAACTGATACTGTGCTCATCATACCTTCCTCTTGGGGTTTCCCAACGAGTGCAAGACCTCCACCATCATCCACCAGCGCCTTTTCCTTCAAGAAACCCCAGGTCCCTTACCATGGGTACTGTTGAGGTCACATCCTCTTCACTAATCATCTTGAATAGGTTGTAGCTCCAAGTCTTTACATGGTTGGTCTTCTTAAGGATCATCTCCAGTCTCCCTTGTAGCTTCCTCCTTGGTGTGGTGACTTCATTGAACTTTGCAACACTCGATGGTTTTTGTACAAACTAGGGTTGGTCTTGATCTAACTTAGCCACACCACAAAGTATAATGGAAAAGAAAATAAAGAGAGAAAAACTTAGAGAAAGATGTGGTTGGTCTTCTTGAAGCTCCTCTTGATTTCTTCTAAGTGCTTCTAATTCTTGGGTATGCTTCTCAATTCTGTTTTATTTGCTAAGTCCTTCATTGATCTTCCTTGTAGTAGCTTCAGTTTAACTCCAAGGATGACAAAGGGGACATCTTTCTTTCACTTCATAGTTTTCGAAATTCTAGACTTAGTGGTTTCAACCAGGAGGGTCATCTAGAGAAAACTTACATAGAATTGGTTTCATGGTGTCCAATGGCTTAGGTTTTGGTATATCTGGGCTAAGGTTGGTACATAGAACAAAATTTCTAGAGAAAACATATTGGAAATATTTACATAATTTGAACTAAGTCAAATAAATTCCAAGGAGTATTAAAAATTCGAAAATAAATCTAAATTAGACAAAAAAAATGGGTAGAGGATTCTGTTAGCACACATCCTAAGGTCTTCAAAACTATTTGGTTTGACCAAATTGGATCTATAGAATTTAAACTCTACCAAAAATCATTAAACAAGCATATTTGAATTTGAACCAACTTAAATTTTCCAAATTTAAATTTGGACAATGCTAAAAGATTCTACATGTTTAGGGATGATACGTCTCAAGCGTATCCTTAATTTCTGATGTTCCATGTTGTTTTCATGCCATATGCTACATGTTTATTATACACTTTATGTCATTTTTATGGATTTTCTAGGACTAAGCTATTGACAAGATGCCATAGAGCCAGTTCTTGTTTTCTCCTGTTTTTTGCTTTTAGAAAAGTTGTTTTGGAAATATTCTCGGAATTGGACGAAACAAAATCCCAAAGTCTTAGAAAGTCGTCACGTACACGGAGTCCGGAGGAGACCCTGAGGGGGGCCTCAGGGGCCTCACACCATAGGGCGATGCCCCCCTCTGGCCGCGCCTAGGGGTGGTGTGGGCCCCCTTTCTGCCCACCGATGTTGCCTTCTCGCCTATTTATACCTCTCCTTGGGTTAACCCTAAATAACCAAGACTTTCCCACCAATTAGATATGTAGCCGTCGTCATCATCAACCCTAGTTCGGGAGGGTTCTGGAGCTCTCCCCGGTACCCTGCCGGGAGGGGGAATCATCACCATGCATGCCTCTGGAGTGATGCGTGAGTAGTACATCCCTGCACTACGGGTCCATAGCAGTAGCTAGATGGTTGTTCTCTCTCTTTATGCCTCATGTTTAGATCTTGTGAGCTGCCTAACATGATCAAGATCATCTTATATTAATGCTACATGTTGTGTTTGCTGGGATCTGATGAATATTGAATGTTATGTCCAGTGATTATCAATCTATCATGTTCTTTCATGTGTATGTTATTCATAATCTTGCATGCTCTCCTTTACTAGTAGATGCTCTGGCCAAGTTGATGCTTGTAATTCCAAGAGGGAGTATTTATGCTCGATAGTGGGTTCATGCCTCCCTTTCTCTCACGCTCGAGTGACAGAAACGTAACGGTTGGGGGATGTGTTGTTGCCATTAGGGAGAAAACAACAATGCTTTTTCTAAGGATGATTTTATTGTTTACATTACACACTTTTCTTAATGAAATTATTTGTTGCTTGCAACTTAATACCCAAGGTTTGCTCGGATGACACTCTAAGGGTGGATTATTAGTCATAGATGCAGTTGGATAATGGTCTATGTATCTTGTTGTAATGCCTGCATGAATCACATAGTAATCATCATGTCATGCATATGCACTACGGTGCAGCCTTTATATATGTCAACCACTCCAACCGTTGTTTTACTACTACAATCATTGTTCTCTTTCATTTCCTGCAAACAAATACTACTTTCCACACTATACGTCTAATCCTTTGTTTCAGCAAAACCGGTGAGATTGACAACCTCACTGCTTCGTTGGGGCAAAGTAATTTGATTGTGTTGTGTAGATTCCACGTTGCTGCTGAACCGTTAGTGCACCCTGCCACATCAGCTGCATCAACCTTCGAAAGTGATTTCTTTCTCCTAATGGTCGATTCAACCTTTATTTCTTTCTAAGGGAAACTTGATGTTATGCTCTTCATACCTTCCTCTTGGGGTCTCCCAACGAGTGCAAGCTCCTGCACCATCAAGCACTTTTCTGGCGCCGTTGCCGGGGAGGAAGAGGATTTCTGCAAGGGGAGTCTCTCACCTCCAATCATTTTTATTTGGTTTATTGTTTTGCTTTATCATGCTTGCTATGAATGATTGAGGTCTTTGAAACTAGAACTTATTTGCAAGGTGGGTTCACAGATGAACAACAAAAATATTAAAAGGAACACCGCTTGTCACAAAAAGGGATACATTAATGGGAGCAAATTAATAAATTGCATAACTATGCTAAAAACTTGTGCTCTACCTATAATGTTACGTATTGATTTGATAAATCTTGTTGCTGTAGGAGGTATAAACACCTCCTTTTTGAATGTGAGTATAATGATAATGTTACCATATCTTCTTATTTTAAGGGAAATTATGACTTTTATGATGTGGAACAAATTGAGGAATTTATTGCTTGGAAGGGTGCAATCGAAATTGCCTATTTGCTTGAAAGTATTGATGATGCACCTTATAAATACGAGATTTATGCTATACTTGATATTGCTTTGATAATTACAAGGATTGTAATTTCTACATAATTAAATATCTTAATAGATTCTCTCCCCCAAAGGAGGAGACTAATGACTTGTAGGAGCCTATGGAAGAAGAAATTGCTGAATCTGGAAGCTCATTGGCTGAAAAAGAGGAGGAGAGTGATGATCAAGAGGAGGAAGAATGGAGTAGCTACCTATGTCTACCTCCCAATGAGAGTAGCTCTTTAACTCATACCTTATTTGATTGCTTTCCATGCTTACCAATGGAGGATGAGTGTTATATTGATAATTGTGATGATCCTCTTGATTCTTTTGAAATATCCCTTTTTGATGAAATTGATACTTGCTATACTTGTGACCTTGATACTACTATGAATGAAACTAGTGAGAATGATATTGCTACTATTATTTATGATAATCCATGCTACTTTGATAAATCCTATGATAATCCTCTATTTATTCCAACTATTGATATGCATGATAGTGAGGAAGTTTGTTTAGAAAAATTATATGATAATGCTCTAGATGATGGTCCTATGTCACTCTACGTTATAGATTATAATGCTACTGAAGATAGGATTTCTATAATGTGTCTCATACCTTTTAAGAGTGACCAATCATCTTGTTTTGCTATTGCTAAAAGTGAGAAAGAAGAGGTCTTTATTTTTAATTTTGATCCCACTATTTTTTAGCTTGATATGAATTGTGTGATTTTAGACCATGACAAACATGCTTTATGTGATAACTATGTTGTTGAGTTTGTTCATGATGTTATTGAAAATTATTATGAGAGAGGAAAATATGGTTTTATGAATTTTCATGTTACTAAAACACCTCTCTTTTTGTTGAAAGTTTGAAATTGCTCTTATTCTACCTCCCCATGATTTCTAGGTTGAGCTTCTTTAATTTATTTCTTTACAATATTCCTATGCATAGGAAGTGGGTTAGACTTAAATTTGTTTTATGCTTTCTTCTTGATGTTCTCTTTTGCTTAATTCATATTTCTTATGTGAGCATCTTCTTTCTTTCTGTGCCTAGCTGAGAGGCGTTAAAGAAAAGCACTTCTTGGGAGATAACCCATGGTTTTATTTTTGCTTTGTTTTTTCTGTTTTTTTAGTCAAGGTGTTGTTTACTTTTGTAGAAAATCCTTTGTATGTTTATTTTCTCGCATTTTTTGTGCCAAGTAAAGTCTCTAGTGAAAGTTGAGGTTTTTGGATTTCTGCGCAGGAAACAAATTTCTTTTGTCCGCCGTTAAACTCGTGTAAATTCACAGAAAGATCAAAATTACCTGTAAATTTGTGTGCATATTCCTCAGCTAATTCCGATTTTTTTCCTAGCTTTGCATTTTTCGACTTGAGCAACGTAAGTGCGCCAAAAAAATTCGTATTTATAGACTGTTCTGGTTTTGACAGATTCTGCCTTTTTTACTTGCATTCTCTCTTTTACTATGTTGAGTGGGTTTCTTTGCTCCACAAAACATCAGTGTCTGTAGCTAATGTTTAAAAAGTATTAATAATGCTTGTTTCCAAGTAGAACATGTGAATTTTTGATTGTGCACTAACCCTCTAATGAGAATTACATTGAGTTTGGTGTGAAGAAATTTTCAAGTGTCAAGAGAAGAGGATGATATAATGTGATCCAGAAGTGTGAGAAGCCAAAGCTTGGGGAGGCCCCCCATGGTTCATCCTAGCAAATTCTAAGAAGACTCAAGAATATAATCTTGTGGATGCTCAAGGCATCCCCTTCTTCATCAGCAACTTATCATGTCACTTCTAGTGAATCTGTATTTTTATTCGGTCACATCATATGCACTTTACTTGGAGCGTCTGTTTTTTTAATTTGATGCAATAAATATGTTTGGAACCTAGCATTCTTTGTGCGGGAGAGAGACACGCTCCACCTTTTCATATGAATACTCGTTTTCTTCCATGCTCGTATTCTTAGTTTTTCTTCTAGCTGTTGCAAATCCTTTGAGCTCCTGTTTTTCATGCATCTCTTATTCAGAGTTGTTAGTTCTAGTAGAGTTGTTAGTACTTTTTTGTTTCATTGCTATATTAGTTGGAGAGTTTATTTTGAAATATATTATTTGGTGTTTGATGGAAATAGAAAATTCTATGTGTGGTAGATGGTAAGTTGGAAAAGACTTGCATACTCTTGTAGATCATTAAACTGTTTCACTTGATTATTTGCTATTGTTTTGAGATATTAATATGCTTAGTGGTAAATGTCACACCCCAGTTTTTGTATTCTCGTACTGTGTTCAAGAAGGCAAAAATTAGGGCCAACAATTATTTTTTCTAACAACGTGATTGTTTGAACTAACATGTGTATATGATCTTAATCATTTTTGCAATGCAAGTTTTATTCCATTTGGAAAACCATCACAAACTTTTCCTCAAAACAATTCTATTATTTTTCCTGATGTTATTTGAGTGGTTGTTATTCCAAGACTTGGATCATTCTTGATTTCATCTTTAAATAAACTTTTAGCTTTGTTGGATCCAAGAAAACAAAATTCCAAAATGATTTATGGGAGTTTTCTTTTAAGTTTTCTATAGAAACTATTCCCTGGAAATATAGCCACCTGTTTTCCACCTTTGTTTTCACTAGGCTATAAAATGTTATTTTATGTTTTCTTCACTTTTATTTGTTCCTTGTTATATGGACTACAAATCCATAAGCTTGGTTTGATTTTTGAATTAATTAAAATGATCTTTTGCATGTTGTTTTTGTGGGATAAAAATAAGGCAGAAAAAGGCATTTTTAGAAAACGGAGAAAAACAGAAAGTACACATTTTCCCACTTTGTTTTCATGGCCTTAAACTATTTCAAATTTGTTTTCAAAAGATGTTTCTGAAAGGTTAAAACATGTTTAACAAACTCCAACTTGGAAAACAAAAATTGGAATCCATTTGGTCTCTAAAAACATTCTAAACTTTTCGCTCATTTTATCTGTTTTCCAACACTTAGAAACTTTCTAAGTGTGTGACTGAACTTTTCTGATTTTTTTCGAAACAGTGTTGTTACAAAGTTTAGCAGATGTTTTCAATTGGTTTTTGTTCAAAACTTGTAATGCCACCTTGTCCCTTGTGTTGACCATAGTTTGGACTTCACCTTGGATGCTTGGGCTTGCTTCTAGAAGAACCAGAGAGGGAGAAAACGTGTGAGGAAAAGTGGTGTCAGAGCTGAGGTGGCATGGCATGGGCATGCATGCTTTGACCATTTGTGGCCATGCTATGGCTCCTCCAGCCCCCAAATGCCACCCTTGAGCTTGCCCCCAAGACCCCCTTGCCCCCTGTCCCCTCCCATAACCTAGCAAGTCATGGACACGAGCTAGAGCTCGCTTCCATGCCATTTTATGACAACCCGAGAGCACCCCTAGCCTTTTTACTCATCCCCGTGGCTTAAGGCCTCCACACTCGAAGCCCTTGAACCATTGCACTCCCACACTCCCCTACACCCGCCTCAAACCCCTAGTTCGAGCCCCCAAGCTCTCTGTGCGCGAGGAGAGCAAGATAGTCGCCGCCGGTCACCGCAGCCACAACGGAGAGGTGCAGCCTGACTCGGGCTATCCCACCACTCCCTCGCACATTTGCCAAACTCCCCGTGACCAAGCACACGCCACTGACACCCTCCTCGGACTTTTTGCTTGCAGAGAACGCCGCCGCCGTCCGTGACGCCAACGTGTGCGTCCGCGACCGCACCGGTGCAGGAGAGCGCCGCCTCCGTTTCTTCCATCACCCAGCCTCGGCTGTGACCTCCGGCAGCGTCTGGAGCACCTCTCCATCGCCCATAACCACCCCTAGGTGATCCGCCATGGACACCCTTGAGTTTCTAGGTTTTCTGCCCATGTATGCATGGCTAGAGGTTGAAGATGCACAGCTGCGGTCGATTATGTCTAATCTCAGCCGTCCACACTCACTTACCTTTTACCCCCACGTCTAGGCCAGCCCAGCCCAGTAGCAGCTCGGCCACAGCAGATCCGGCGCGCTTAGTTTTTTTTCTGTGAGTTATATCCTTTCCTGTTAAAGTAGAAAACTGACCTGCAGCTTTAGCCTTCGTAAAAATAGAAAGAATAGGTTTTTGACCAAAAAAAATTCATGATGGTAGCTAAGCAAATTCCTAACCATATCCATGTGGTGGTTTCACTTTTGCACTTTATTTTTGGAGTAGTATTTATTTTACCAGAAACTATCCGTTTAACCATTTTGGACATAACTTTTTTATGTGTCTCCATTTTGGTAAAACCAAATTGTGTTGAGTAGCTAGTAAATATATCTATCTATAGAACTTGACCTCACATCAAGGTGAGTTACCAAATGGAAATGCCATCCATTTTGGTAAATTACCAGTAGGCTTTTCTAGGATTTTTAGGAGGAGTTTAAAAATGATTTTTGAGGTAAATCCAATTGGATGATTTTTTATATGTCTCGATCTATCAAACCCTAGCTTGTATTAATTTTTGGAGCCCTAGATTATTTTTGGTGAGCAAAACTAGAAACAACACCTTTTTTGTTTTCTTAATTATGTGTGCACTTGTTTGAAATTAAATGTGTGATTGCTTGAGATTTCTTTCCTAGCCTCTCTAGATGTGTTGACACTTGTTATTAGGTTGTTTGCTTGTAATATAACTACCTTAGAAAGTGTGTGCGCGTTTGGAAAGTCAAATAGAAATAGAAATAGCATTTGTCATTTTCCTAGTTTTATTATTTGATGTATTGTGTGAACCAATCTTTGTAGGTTTGTTTTACCTAAGTTTTTGAGGTTGTTGAGTGAGTCCAATACCATTTTGGTACTGTTATTTTTATGTTATTGTCTCTGTTAGCTTGCACTTTATTTTATAGAAAAGCTTGAGTAACATTTGTTGTTTGTTCTCACTAGTATTGTTTTCACTAGTATGAATAGCCATGTATTGTTTGCTTGATAAGTTATTTCTGTCAAGTGTGACCAGAGGCCTTGTTACCTCTAAATGCCTTGGTATTAGTAGGCCCATAACCGACTAGTCCCACTGCATTTTTGTTAGGGATGCAAATCCCCTACCATACACTTGTGTGCTAATAGCATGCATTACTATATGTTTGTCTAGTATTTTCCACCAAGGAAAATGGTTGTTTGCTTCACTTATGTGAGTGAAGTGTTTAGTATTTCCTTGTGAATCCTAGTATGTTTAGGTGTGTTTAATTTGTTAACATAATATTCCCTTAGGGGTATCTTGTTAAGAAGTGTTTCACTATTGTTTGGTTTAAATTGAATATGGTTTGCAAATAGAATGTTTTCCTAGTGATTGATAGATTATTTATGAATGGATTTCATTGAGTGTTTGGATTTTTGAAAGTTATTAGTTAAGCTTGTATTGAGTACATAGCTACTGGTTGTATATCATGTACCTTGGTTGCTTGTTGATTGATTGATAGAAAAGCATGATTTATTAGAATTGGTTGATACTTGCTTAGTACATGTTTCCATAGAATTATTGTAGTGCTTATGCTTACTAGAATGTGTAAGGTTTATGTGTTGTTAGTAGGAATTTATGTTCATGTATTTCTTGATTAGGAAAATGCATCCTTGTAGTGGTGTTGCTTCTCTAGTGATGAACTAGTGTCACCACTAGATTGTTTGAGTTGCTCTCGTATTGTTGTCTTTTATTTTATGAGTGTATGATTATTCTAGCATGTTTAGGATGTGGTTAATTCTGTTATTATGACATGACTTGTGGATTTTCTTATTTCTATTAGTTGTAGAATACAATTATTTTTATAGCATGCTTGTGTAGGATTCTCATACTAGTATGCTATTAGTGGACTCCTGTTGTTATGTATGTTCTAGCCTTATTATTCCTTGTAATGCTTGTGTGTTAGGGTGTATATTATGACTTGTTACCATTGGTTGAGCTACTGATTTGTTTGGTTATTTTCATGATTGATGGATTCCATAACTTTGAGTAGACATAAGCCTAGTCTATAACTAGCCTTTTCATCTATGGTATGTTTGCTTTGTGTTTGGAAATTGTCTGAGTGCTTGCCTTAGCATGAGTCTTGTACTTATGTTATTGTTTTACTTATGTTGTTTTTGTGTTTAGTAGTACCTTTTTATCTATGCATTAGTTTAGTAGTGAGCTTGTTTGGTGATGATTGCTTGTGTGTTGTTAATACCCACTGCCATGGGTATTACCTTGATCGATTGTTTCATTTTAGTAGCCTCACCTTTTTGTGGCCACAAGATATATTTTTAGCTTCTTGAATATCTTATTATGAGAGTGGTACACCCACTACATATATGGTATGTAATATGTGGGATATGTCTTTACAACCATATGTTTGTCTGACGACAGTTTTGTACCCTGAGAGTTTTGTGAGATATTTTCTCGATAACTTTTGAGTGATTGCGCTAGTATAAGTTTGTTTGCTGTATGTGTTGTTTTGTTTAGTTGTTAGGCCTTTAAGTCTGAGTGAGTGTCTTTTATTCTTTTACGACGTTAGAAACCGAAGGAGAAGAAGAAGCAGTTGTGGAGCTGTGCGTCAAGTTCAAGCTACTTCAAGGCCAGGGACACTAAGAGTTTTAAGGCAAGCCATCCTGATGCTTTCTAATACACTTATCATTACCTCTCACGCATGTTTTACCTCTAAAAGTTTTACAAAAACTTTGATTACCAAAAACTATTTTTGAGTGATTACTACTATGAATATTATATAATACTATGCCAGTAGTTGATACTTGGTGTTAGCAAGCCCATAGCCACCATATGGTATTTATTACCATCAAAAGTATAAGTCCCTAAGTGGACACCCTAAAATATGTTTTTGCAAAACAAAGGCTTTATGGAAAACTCGGAGGAAGGCGAAGCCTTATCCATCGGAGGATTGTTGAAGTGGTCATTTTTGAGAAAAAGGTGTTTTTACAAAAATGACACATAACCTAGTCTTCGCCGGAGAACCTTTACCGTACTGCCACCCTACCTCAATATGGGCACTGGCTTAACTTGAAGTTTGTTTTTGTTAGTGTGTGTTGTATATCAATTTTCTATAAGCGTCATCGTGCCCTTGAACCGATTGTCACCAAGTTTTGAAACATGTGGCATACAAAGTGATGGATTAAGTTATCCCTCGGTCGCAGCAGTTGGGGCTCCTGTCTTGGCGGGGATTAGCCCGGTGCCGGGGATGCGGGAAAACTCGACTGAAGTGATAAGCATATTCTAGCTTGGACATAGTGGATGGTTAAGATCAGTTATATGATGTTTACGTATTGTTGTTACAGTCTGTGGTTGTTCACGGCGGATATACTGAATCTGGTGGATTGTGTACACCTCTACAGAGTAGAACTATTCGGAATAGTCGCGTTCTCAGATATGGACAGTTGAATGGCCATGTAGCTAGCATTGTGTCAATGTTTTCAAAAAGGAGTTTTCAAAAAGGTGTTGGACTTATGAAGTACCGAAAGGAGTAAATCTTGGACCGTGGAGGTACCGTTGATGAAAAGCCAGAAGTTGTTTTACAAGGAGTTTTGCAAAGAAAGTCTTTCTTTTCTAAACAAAAACTGGAAGTTGATTCCAAGAAGTTTTGCAAAGAAAAAACTTTCTTTTAACAAAGGTTTTACAAAACCTCTCGTACATGTGATATCTACAAGAGAAAGAAAACTATATTATTTTATTTTGAAGTATCTTCTTCAACAAAGATACAGAGATTTTCAAAATCAACTATGATATGTCTTTCATATATCATTGATAGTGAACCCTATGTATAGCCTGCCTACTACACCATATAAGCATACTTGCATTTTGGTAAGCTACATGATGGGTGTCTTGCTGAGTACATTCAAATGTACTCATATTGGTTTCGTCCCTGGTATTTACTTGCCAGACTTCGAGAAGGAATCTCAGGAGGAGATCTACGAGGAGGAGTACCGCGTTGATGGACTTGCGAACTAGGATAGTCTCCCGGTCAGCAGCCTGTAGGTTAAGGCGTGACTTGGGCTCTTCTACGTTTGTGTGTGTTAGTCTTCCGCTGTGTGTGTTGTTTGTTTGCCCTGCGTGGCAATTGTGTTAGTCTTGGCCATGTGACCATGTCCCTTTTGTAAGTGTTTTGTGTAATCGTGTAATGGATATTGTATCTTTGTACCAACTTGATATATTGTTCACGACTGGTGTGATATGGGATCATGAATGTATGCATATCGGAGGTGTCCTTGAACAGTGGTTCTGGGGGACCTTACAGAGTTGGTATCAGAGCTATCCTGACCTTAGGAGACCTTAGTTAGCATGGACGTTAGCTAGTACTCTGACAATAAAAGTTAATAAAACCAAATCACTAAGATGACTGTTTACAAAAATATTTTACATCTTCTAGCCCCCTTAGTGTTTTTGAAAAAAAAACTCTACTTACACTAAGTTACACTTGAGCATCTTAAAATTTTGCACACTGTTACCTAACATAAGCTACCTTAAAATTTTGTGCAGATGGCAGTTGTCTTCACCGAGTCCTTCCGGCTAGGATCGCATGCACCCTTGCTACCGCCGCTTTGAGGAGGACTTGATCAAGATGGCTAGTCTTATCGGTCGCCCAGTACCTGAGTTGAAGGGAGCTCAGATTCACCATGATGGACGAGAAGTGTCCTGGTTGGTGGTCTGTACCATCTGTGCGTCGTTGCTAGCACTGTCAACCCCAGAGATCACTTATGAAGTAAGGAGAACAGTTGGGAAGATGATATCCTTAGAGTGATGCAGCTGACCATTGCCAAGCTCGCGAACTTCTTTCGCCGCAAGTTTGAAGGCACCCCCTATAGATACTATGGAGACGCGACGAGGACGACAAGCCATAGATGTCACTGGAGACTTTGTGTTTGCTCTTCACTTCCAGCACATGGAGGGACAGGTGTACAACACTCAGTTCTCCCTTGATAAGCTTAGAGGAGAGTTCGACCTTCGAGGAAGAGAGATAGACCAGCTGGAGAAAGACCTGAGTGTTTCTTCTGCTACAGAGCGCCGTCTCAAAGTACTGAAGAAAACCATGAAGTACGTTGACTCCCAGCATCGTGCACAAGTGAGATACCTTCAGCTTCAGCTTGCAACTAGAAAGACCAGAGTTGAAGAGTTGGAGGAACAGCTACGCGCTTCCTCGAGCACTTAGGATTGCCGCAGGATATTAGGAGTTGTGTTATCTCCAACCAAGACGCTTGTTTGTTTGTGTTGTGTGAACTCTGCTAAGAGCTATGTGTGTGCTAGATGTGTTGTAAGCCTTATGCTATTGCCATGTGAACCTTACAGTTTATGTTATGCTTGTTGAGACTCTGTTTCATGTTTATGATAGTCTTTGTTTGTGATAGTGATTGCTTCTTAGATGCTTGTTTGTTGTTGTGTTACCTACCGTTCTCATATCTGTTATGAGCCGGTATGTTTCACAACTTTTCAAAACAAAAACCCCCTTTTCTCTGCTCTCGTCTTACGCCACCCCTTTTTCCACAGCATGGCCAGCGATTTAACTCCACTACCGGAGCCGACAGTTCCTCAACTCTTTGCTCTGCTGAAGGAAGAACGTGAAGCCGCTCGTGCTGAACACATAGCCACCCATGCTGCCCTGGAGCATTTGACTCAGCTTGTCACCACCAATGCTGAGAACAATGCTATCCTTATGAGAGAGTACCAGAGCCTCCTTGCTGGAGAGAGTCGCAAAAGGAAGATAGTGACGCCAGGAAAAACTAGTTTATTGTGTGATTCGCAGTACCTTACCTGCGATGCCACAATCTTCAAGGAAGAGTGTGAATGTCAGGCCTAGAACCACAGGTTGCTATACCTGTGGACAGGAAGGGCATTTCGCTCGTGATTGTTCCAATAAGAACCGTGTTCTAGCTCATCCTGAAGAAAACCAAGAGATCCAAGGTCCAACCCAGAAGAAACGCAAGAGTTTGTTGAGTGGACCTCGAGACCATGATGACGTTGCAGGAGAACCTGCGACTCATGCCATAGTTAATGGTACGTTTTCGAACCAAACCTGTGACCCTCGTAGTTGTGTTTGACTGCGTACCCTGAGAAAAAAATCCGACGTAAATGGAACACTAGAAGTGTCACGTCGGACTAGAAAAAATATCTTTTAAATTAACAATACTAACGTAACTTCATCTAACTTTATCTTAAACACCTAACACCAGGTTTTAAAATTTCTATCCAACTTTTCCAAAACCAAAGAGAAAGGTGCCTTAGGATGTCTTATAGCTGTTTGAAAGGAAGGTGAAAGGTTGGAAAAAAATATTGGATTTGTGAGCTATGATTGTTGCTAGGCAATAAGACCTCTCGTGTATATATTTTGGAGGAACCAGATTTTAGAATGTGAGATTGTGGAGACTCATTTGAGTTTTAGCTTAGGAGCGAAAGATCGAGGATCAAATGATAATTAGTTGAGTTGAATTATGGTATATATTATCTGGGGCTAACCAGTTGTGGACCCCAAAACTTTGGAAGTTATCGGTAACTAATATTTGCAACCTTGAAGAAATGATTTGGGGTTTAGAAAGATTGGTGTAAACTATTGGATTTTAGGAGGCACTTGATATATAAGGATATTGGATTGATTATAAGTAGTATGTTGAGAATATTTTGTGATATTGGAATGTTGATCAAAATGTTTTACCTAGGTGATTCTTATCCTGGATTTTAGCAGAAAGGTTTATTAGAATAAAAAGATTATGTTGGATTGGGATAGAGGTTTGATTTTGTTAAAGGATGGGTCGGATAAATATTGGATTTGATATAGGAAGTAATTGGTGGATATCAAAGGATGATTTTGGATTTTAGGAGAAATCAATATGACTTGGATTTAGTAGATGACTATTCTTGGTGATATATTCTCGGAGCTTGTCACGCTCCATAGAGATTGCTTTGGGGAAATGTTTTTAATTTTGATCATGAAATAGGAGTTTGGAGAGTTTGAAATGATTTATAGAAGTAGTACAGAGTTGGTATATGCTTGTTGGATTTGTTGGTTTAGCCTTGGCCTCATGATAGTTGAGAAAGTAACTTTGATGGAAGCAAATGATTTGTGACTTGATCATATTAGATTAAGAGGAGATAGTGGATTTCCTGGATTTTAGTGAATGGGTAATGGAAAGCTCATGTTTAAGATATATCGGTGCATATCTGATTGATTGATCTATACTAGGATGAGAGAGTTTATGCCCAAAGGAGTTAATAGTGGTATGATAGTATGATGAGATTGGAGACTAGTAGACCTATGTCTAAAGGACAACCTCTGGTTTGGTATATTGGTTATGAGGAACAATAAGTTCGAGGTTTAGGACATGGCACCCAGACCTTTAGAAAAACTAACCTGCCGGTGGATTTTGGTAAGATTAACAAAAGGGGGGAGCACCTGTGCTTAATGTTACCAACCACCAGCACTTGTTTTTTAAACAAATGATCTAACATGGTTGTTTTGACCATACCCTCTTTTCGCTTGCCTGCAAATCTCGGGACGAGATTCTTTTAAGGGGGAAGGTCTATCACACCCCAGTTTTTGGATTCTTGTACTATGTTCAAGAAGGCAAAAATTAGGGCCAACAAAGTTTTTTTTCTAACAACATGATTGTTTGAACTAACATGTGTATATGATCTTAATCATTTTTGCAATGCAAGTTTTATTCCATTTGGAAAACCATCACAAAATTTTCCTCAAAACAATTCTATTATTTTTCCTGATGTTTACCCTGATGCTATTTGAGTGGTTGTTATTCCAAGACTTGGATCATTCTTGATTTCATCTTTAAATAAACTTTTAGCATTTTTTGATCCAAGAAAACAAAATTTCAAAATGATTTATGGGAGTTTTCTTTTAAGTTTCTATAGAAACTATTCCCTGAAAATATAGCCAAGTACATGTTTTCCACCTTTGTTTTCACTAGGCTATAAATTGTTATTTTATGTTTTGTTGACTTTTATTTGTTCCTTGTTATATGGACTACAAATCCATAAGCTTGGTGTGATTTTTGTATTAATTAAAATGATCTTTTGCTTGTTGTTTTTGTGGGATAAAAATAAGGCAGAAAAAGGTATTTTTAGAAAACAGAGAAAAACAGAAAGTACACCTTTTCCCACTTTGTTTTCATAGCCTTAAACTATTTCAAATTTGTTTTTAAAAGATTTTTCTGAAAGGTTAAAACATGTTTAACAAACTCCAACTTGGAAAACAAAAATTGGAATCCATTTGGTCTCTGAAAACATTTTGAACTTTTCGGTCATTTTATCTGTTTTCCAACACTTAGAAAATTTCTAAGTCCGTGACCGAACTTTTCTGATTTTTTTTCGGAAACAGTGCTGTTACAAAGTTTAGCAGATGTTTTGAATTGGTTTTTGTTCAAAACTTGTAATGCCACCTTGTCCCTTGTGTTGACGATAGTTTGGACTTCACCTTGGATGCTTCGGCTTGCTTCTAGAAGAACCAGAGAGGGAGAAAACGTGTGAGGAAAAGTGGTGCCAGAGCTGAGGTGGCATGGCATGGGCATACATGCTTTGACCATTTGTGGCCATGTTGTGGCTCCTCCAGCCCGCAAACGCCACCCTTGAGCTTGCCCCCAAGCCCCCCTTGCCCCCTGACCCCCTCCCATGCCCTAGCCAAGTCATGGACACGAGCTAGAGCTCGCTCCCATGCCATTTTATGACAACCCGAGAGCATCCCTAGCCTTTTTACTCATCCCCGTGGCTTAAGGACTCCACACTCAAAGCCCTTGCGCCATTACACTCCCACACTCCCCTACACCCGCCTCAAACCCCTAGTTCGAGCCCCCAAGCTCTCTGTGCGCGAGGAGAGCAAGGTATTCGCCGCCGGTCACCACAGCCACACCTGAGAGGTGCAGCCCGACTCTGGCTATCCCACCGCTCCCTCTCACATCTTCCACACTCCTCGTTACCAAGCACACGCCGCTGACACCCTCCTCGGTCTTTTTTCTTGCAGAGAACGCCGCCGCCGTCTGTGACGCCAACGTGTGCATTCGCGACCGCGCCGGTGCAGGAGAGCGCCGCCTCCGTTTCTTCCATCACCCAGCCTCGGCCGTGACCTCCAGCAGCGTCTGGAGCACCTCTCCATCGCCCATAACCACCCCTAGGTGAGCCTCCATGGACACCCTTGAGTTTCTAGGTTTTCTGCCCATTTATGCATGGCTAGAGGTTGAAGATGCACATCTGCCGTCGATTTTGTCTAATATCAGCCGTCCACACTCACTTACCTCTTCACCCCACGTCCAGGCCAGCCCAGCCCAGTAGCAGCTCGGCCACAGCAGATCCGGCCCCCTTAGTTTTTTTCTTCTGTGAGTTATCTCCTTTCCTGTTTAGGCAGAAAACTGACCTGTAGCTTTGGCCTTGGTAAAAATAGAAAGAATCGGGTTTTGACCAAACAAAAATTCAGGGTTGTAGCTAAGAAAATTCCTAACCATATCCAGGTGGTGGTTTCACTTTTGCACTTTTATTTTTGGAGTAGTATTTATTTTACCAGAAACTATCTGTTTAACCATTTTGGACATTACTTTTTGTACGTGTCTCCATTTCGGTCAAACCAAATTGTGTTGAGTATCTAGTAAATAGATCTATCTATAGAACTTGACCTCACATCAAGGTGAGTTACCAAATGGAAATGCCATCCATTTTGGTAAATTACCAGGAGGCTTTTCTTGGATTTTAAGGAGGAGTTTAAAAATGGTTTTTGAGGTAAATCCAATTGGATGAGTTTTTATATGTCTCGATCTATGAAAACCTAGCTTGTATTCATTTTTGGAGCCCTAGATTATTTTTGGTGAGCAAAACTAGAAACATCACCTTTTCTGTTTTCTTAATTATGTGTGCACTTGTTTGAAATTAAATGTGTGATTGCTTGAGATTTGTTTCCTAGCATGTATAGATGTGTTGACACTTGTTATTAGGTAGTTTCCTTGCAATATAACTACCTTAGAAAGTGTGTGCACGTTTGGAAAGTCAAATAGAAATAGAAATAGCATTTGTTATTTTCCTAGTTTTATTATTTGATGTATTGTGTGAACCAATCTTTGTAGGTTTGTTTTACCTAAGTTTTTGAGGTTGTTGAGTGAGTCCAGTAACATTTTGGTACTGTTATTTTTATGTTATTATCTCTGTTAGCTTGCACTTTATTTTATAGAAAAGCATGAGTACCATTTGTTGTTTATTCTCACTAGTATTGTTTTCACTAGTATGAATAGCCATGTATTTTTTGCTTGATAACTTATTTCTGTCAAGTGTGACTAGAGGCCTTGTTACCTCTAAATGCCTTGGTATTAGTGGGCCCATAACCGACTGGTCCCATTGCATTTTGGTTAGGGATGCAAATCCCCTACCATACACTTGTGTGTTAATAGCATGCATTACTATATGTTTGTCTAGTATTTGCCACCAAGGAAAATGCTTGTTTGTTTCACTTATGTGAGCGAAGTGTTTAGTATTTCCTTTTGAACCCTAGTATGTTTAGGTGTGTTTCATTTGTTAACATAATATTCCCTTAGGGGTATCTTGTTAAGAAGTGTTTCACTATTGTTTGGTTTAAATTGAATATGGTTTGCAAATAGAATGTTTTCCTAGTGATTGATACATTATTTTTGAATGGATTTCATTGAGTGTTTGTATTTTTGAAAGTTCTTAGTTGAGCTTGTATTGAGTACATAGATACTGGTTGTTGATTGATTGATATAAAAGCATGATTTATTAGAATTGGTTGATACTTGCTTAGTAGATGTTTTCACAGAATTATTTAGTGCTTATGCTTACTAGAATGTGTAAGGTTTATGTGCTGTTAGTAGGAATTTATGTTCATGTATTTCTTGATTAGGAAAATGCATCCTTGTAGTGGTGTTTGCTTCTCTAGTGATGAACTAGTGTCACCACTAGATTGTTTGAGTTGCTCTCGTATTGTTGTCTTTTATTTTATGAGTGTATGATTATTCTAGCATGTTTAGGATGTGGTTACTTCTGTTATTATGACATGACTTGTGGATTTTCTTGTTTCTATTAGTTGTAGAATACAATTATTCTTATAGCATGCTTGTGTAGGATTCTCGTACTAGTATGCTATTAGTGGACTCATGTTGTTATGTATGTTCTAGCCTTATTATCCCTTGTAATGCTTGTGTGTTAGGATGTATATTATGACTTGTTACCATTGGTTGAGCTACTAATTTGTTTGGTTATTTTAATGATTGATAGATTCCTTAACTTTGGGTAGACATAAGCCTAGTATGTAACTAGCCTATTCATCTGTGGTTTGTTTGCTTGCTGTTTGGAATTTGTCTGAGTGTTTACCTTAGCATGAGTATTGTACTTATGTTATTGTAGGGCTAGTGTTGTTGTTATTGTGCTTAGTAGTATCTTGTTGTTTATGCATTAGTTTAGTCATGAACTTGTTTGGTGATGACTGCTTGTGTGTGTTAATACCCACTGCCATGGGTATTGTTTTGATTGATTGTTATTATTTTAGTAGTTTCACCTTTGTGACCACAAGCTATATTTTTTAGCTTATTGAATGTCTTATTATGAGAGTGGTACACCCACTCCATATATGATATTTAAGATGTGGAATATGGTTTCTCAACCATATGGTTATCTGACGACAGTTTTGTACCCTGAGAGTTCTGTGAGATAGTTTTCTCGATAACGTTTGAGTAGTTGCGCTAGTATAAGTTTGCTTGCTGTATGTGTTGTTTTGTTTAGTTGTTTCACCTTTAGTTCTGAGTGTGTGTCTTTTATTATTTTACAACGTTAGAAAATGAAGGAGAAGAAGAATCAGTTGTGGAGTTGTGCGTCAAGTTGAAGCTACTTCAAGGCCAGGGACACTAAGAGTTTTAAGGCAAGCCATCCTGATGCTTGCTACTACACTTATCATTACCTCTCACGCATGTTTTACCCCTAAAACTTTTACAAAAACTTTGATTACCAAAAACTATTTTTGAGTGATTACTACTATGAATACTATATAATACTATGCCAGTAGTTGATACTTGGTGTTACCAAGCCCATAGCCACCATATGGTATTTATTACCATCAAAAGTATAAGTCCCTAAGTGGACACCCTAAAATATGTTTTTGCAAAACAAAGGCTTTATGGAAAACCCGGTGGAAGGCGAAGCCTTATCCACCGGAGGATTGTTTAAGTGGTCATTTTCGAGAAAAAGGTGTTTTTACAAAAATGACACATAACCTAGTCTTCGCCGGACAACCTTTACCGTACTGCCACCCTACCTCAATATGGGCACGGGGCTTAATTTGAAGTTTGTTTTTGTTAGTGTGTGTTCTATCTCAATTTGCTATAAGGGTCTTCGTGCCCTCGAACCGATTGTCACCAAGTTTTGAAACGTGTGGCATAGAAAGTGAGGGATTAAGTAACCCCCCGGTCGCAACGGTTGGGGCTCCTGTCTTGGCAGGGATTAGCCCGGTGCCGGGGATGCGGGAAAACTTGACTGAAGAGATAAGCATATTCTAGCTTGGACATAGTGGATGGTTAAGATCAGTTATATGATGTTTACATACTGTTGTTACAGTCTGTGGTTGTTCACGGAGGATGTACTGAATCTAGTGGATTGTGCACACCTCTGCAGAGTAGAACTATTCGGAATAGCCGCGTCCTCGGATATGTACAGTTGAATGGCCATGTAGCCAGCATTGTGTCAATGTTTTCAAAAAGGAGTTTTCAGAAAGGTGTTGGACTTATGAAGTACTGAAAGGAGGATATCTTGTACCGTGGAGGTACCATTGATGAAAAGACAGAAGTTGTTTTACAAGGAGTTTTGCAAAGAAAGTCTTTCTTTTCTAAACAAAAACTGGAAGTTGATTCCAAGAAGTTTTGCAAAGAAAAAACTTTCTTTTAACAAAGGTTTTACAAAACCTCTCGTACATGTGATATCTACAAGAGAAAGAAAACTATATTATTTTCTTTTGAAGTATCTTCTTCAACAAAGATACAGAGATTTTCAAAATCAACTATAATATGTCTTTCATATATCATTGATAGTGGACCCTATGTATAGCCTACCTATTACACCATATAAGCATACTTGCATTTTGGTAAGCTACATGATGGGTGTCTTGCTGAGTACATTCAAATGTAGTCATATTGGTTTCGTCCCTGGTATTTACTTGCCAGACTTCGAGAAGGAATCTCAGGAGGAGATCTACGAGGAGGAGTACCGCGCTGATAGACTTGCGAACTAGGATAGTCTCCTGGTCAGCAGCCTGTAGGTTAAGGCATGACTTGGGCTCTTCTACGTTTGTGTGTGTTAGTCTTCCGTCGTGTGTGTTGTGTGTTTGCCCTGCGTGGCAGTTGTGTTAGTCTTGGTCATGTGACCATGTCCCTTTTGTAAGTGTTTTGTGTAATCGTATAATGTATATTGTATCTGTGTACCAACTTGATATGTTGTTCACTACTGGTGTGATCTGGGATCGTGAATGTATGCATATCGGAGGTGTCCTTGAACAATGGTTCCGGGGGACCTTACAGTAAACCTGCTGGTTGAGTAAGGTAAAAAACAATTAATGGTTGGTCTAAAAGCTTGAAACTGTTCCACACTCAAAAAATCAGTTGATAGTATAATGGTATATGCCTTCCTCTGCTGATAACAATCATAATGGCTTTTTGTTACGCGCTACGGTCGGGGTAGCCAAAAGTGACTTGTCGCTGCCACGGACCCTCTTGGAGTGATTTTTCATTATGCCTCGTATGATCATATTTCTATCTGTAACCTTTTAAATTGTGAGTTCTAAGTTGAGGTTTTCTAGCACTTCCACCGT
The DNA here is from genome assembly GCA_028641055.1 of Alopecurus myosuroides. Taxonomy (NCBI): domain Eukaryota; kingdom Viridiplantae; phylum Streptophyta; class Magnoliopsida; order Poales; family Poaceae; genus Alopecurus; species Alopecurus myosuroides. Next base: position 366,030,673 of record CM054059.1, on the reverse strand, counting down.
CCATATTTGCTAGCCTCTTCGATGATGTGCATTTCCCATTCTCACATTGAGAGTTGGTGCAAACTTCGCCAGTGCATTCAAACCCCGTGGGAGGACTTTGTTCTCCTACACATAAGCCCAAATATCTTCCTCAAAACAGACACCATACCTACCTATCATGGCATTTCCATAACCATTCCGAGATATATTGCCATACAACATCCATCTTCATTATGTTACTTGTTACATGTTCCATTGTTCTTTTGCATATTGCTACACTGGCAGGAGCATTTAGTTTTATACACCAGAGATATTTCAGGTTCAGTTATGAGTACTAAAAGTGTGATGATTCATTGCAAATAGAGTGTTGCCCTACCAGTGAGGTTATATACAAAAGAAAAAAAAGAGGAAAAGGCCAAATATAAAAAAGGGCCAAAGAGAGATAATAAAGAGAGAGGGGGCAGGATTACTATCATTTATTCCACACTTGTGCTTATTTAGCACCAATACTTCAGCTTGGAGAGAGTTCTCATTTTATGACTTGCATAACTATGTGGGGAATTTACAATATAGAACTTGGCTTGTATATCATAAAGATGAGCCTCCTCAAAAGTGCTCTAGGTCTTCGTGAGCAAGCAAGTTGGATGCACCCCCACTAGTTCCATTGGAGATCTTTCATACACTTATAGCTCTATGTGCATTTGTTGTGTGGCAATCACTACTCATTGCATAGCGTCGATTATAAGACTTCCTCTTGTCTAATGATCACTTTCAGCTGTGTAAGACTTTCTTCCATTGACCTTCCAAACACCCCATAATGTTCTTTTAGCCATAACATCTTGGTGCCAGGAACCAATACAGAACACTTGCTTGTTTTGAGTGCACAAATAGTTAATGATTTTCCTACGTGCATATTGTTGTCACTTGACTTGATCCTAACAGGAGTTGTTGTGAGATTTTGATGCTTAGGATGATTATATTGTTGTTCTTGAAGCTTAAATAATCTTTAATATACTTTGCACAGTGATACGTCCATTTTGCATCACTATTTTATATCATAATTTTCTGTTATTCATCGATATATTTCATGTTATGATGAATATCTTATGTTATTTTATCTTATTTTGCATGTTTCATATTTTTTGGAGAATAAACATCGGGACCAGAAATCTGATGGGAAAAGCACCATCGAGATACCATATTTTAGAAGATCAGAAGAAGAAGGGGGACATCCGGGGGTTCCTAAAAGTCCCGAGGAGGAACACAGCCAGAAGGAGAGCCATAGGGGGGCCACCAGGGGCCCACGCCTAGGGGTGGCGCGCCCTCCGCCGGGCCGCGCCACCTAGGGGTGTGGCCACCCTGGCCTACCTCCGGTGGTCATCTTTGGCCCCCTGACCCCGAGGGAACCCTAAGCCTCATTCCATCCTCGAAGAATTATTCCGCCGCTGCGGGGCGGAAAACACCCGAGAGAGAAAAGCTCTCTGGTAGGGAGAAATCTGCCGGGGAAATCACCGCCATCGTCACCGTCATCGTTCCGGGCATCATCAAGATCGCCATCATCATCGTCATCACCACCAACACCATCACCCTCATCCACCTTCATCCCGCTGTAACAATTAGGGTCCTCTATCGTTGTTTTGCATTAGATCTCTCTCCAGGTGTGGATTATTTGTTAGTAGTTGATGCTTGTGAGATTTATCGGTGTTTGCACTTTATGACCAGATTGTTATCATCCATTATATCACCTCTGATTATGACCATATGATGTGTTATGAGTAGTTCGTGTTGTTCTTGAGTACATGGGAGAAGTCAAGTTGTTAGTAGTGAAGTAATGTTGAATACTATTAATGTTAGATATTTAAGTTGTGGTGTTATTCTTCTAGTGGTGTCATGTGAATGTCGACTACATGATACTTCACCATTTATGGGCCTAGGGGAATGCATCGTGTATTTGGCTACTAATTTTGGGGTTGCCGGAGTGACAGAAACCTAAACCCCCGTTAGGAAACCATTACACGAGGGAGTGTAGGATCCCGGAGTTTAAAGTTGTGGTTAGATTTATTTCTTAATTACTTTCTTGTAGTTGCGGATGCTTGCAAGGGGTATAATCACAAGTATGTATTAGTCTTGGATGGGCGGTACATTAGCATAGATTCACCCATACAACACTTATCAAAATACCAAAGTTATTCAGCTGCATGGAACAAAAGCACTTGATAGAAACCTCCCGTGTGTCCTCGAGAACGTTTGTTAATCATAAGTAAACTCACCGGCTTGCCCTTTGCTGAAGAAAGGATTGGGCCACTCGCTGCAATTATTACTACTGCATTTTATTTACTCGCACTTTATTTATCTGCAATATCAAAAACCCCTACAAATCTATTGTCCACTATTTACAGTTATTTCTTCATCGAAACTGTTTGTCAACACCTTCTGATCCTCGTTGGGTTCGACACTCTTATTTATCGAAAGTACTACGATACACCCTCTATACTTGTGGGTCATCAAGACTATTTTCTGGCACCGTTGACGGGGAGTGAAGCCCTATTGGGAAGTGGAATTGATAAAGGAAGCTTCTGTTGTAAGTATTGTTTTTATTTCTCTCTACTACTTTATTACACTCTGTTTAAAACTCCTTTTGAGTCCTTATTTGCGGGCACTACTGCTGCTACTAGGGTAGTAAGTGACCCACTGCATGATGATATGGATCCCTATAAAATTCATATAAAGATTGTTAAACATGTTATGGATAACTGCTATTCATGGGATGGAAATGTCCATCCTGGTGATCATTTGCTCTTTTTACATGAGTTATGCGAGTTGTTCAAGTGTGCAGGTATTAAAATGAGCCAAGTGAAGAGGAAATTATTCTCTATATCATTGACAGGCCGAGCCTCTGAATGGTTCAAACTGCTAAAAAAATAGCCAGACTATTGAATGGGAGGAAATTGTACCTCTCTTTTATTCTAAATTCTATCCTCCAAGTGAAATCCATAGAGATCGGAATTATATATATAATTTTTGGCCTCATGACGGAGAGAGTATTGCCCAAGCATGGGGGAGACTGGAGTTAGTAATGCTCAAATGCCCCATTCATGAGCTCCCCGGTAATATCGTTATTAATAATTTCTATGCAAGGCTTCCTCATCATGATAAGGATTTATTGGATGCTTCTTGTTCTGGATCATTTACACGTATGAAAGATGAAGCTAAATGGGATCTTCTTGACCGTATTCAAAAAAACACTGAATCATGGGAGAATGACAAAGGTAGAAAGTCAGGTATAAATTATGACTATGAATGCATTAAAACCTTTATGTCATCTGAGGATTTTCATAATGTTAGTACTGCTTATGGTCCTGATTCTCAAGTTGGTGCAAACTTATATAAGGCTTTTGCTTCTTACTTTGAGATTCCTAAAAAGGAATGGGACAAGTACCATGCTCCTTATAAAGATATTGTTAATTGTGTTCCTGCTAGAGATATAGAAGTTCATACTGTTGGTTATATTGTGCCTGGACCTTATATTGAGAAAATGCCTTTCCCTGCTAAGGTAAAAGAACATTCTATGTTAGCTAGTGTGGTTAATAAACGTGCAACGAAACCTGTAGAACCTGAGGAACAAATAACTTTAGAACCTACAGTAGCAATAGTAAAGGACCTTGTTTCTGAAAATGTAGAAGAGGGACACATTATATTTTTTGAAGATGCTTCTAATATTGTCTCTCATCCTAGTAAACCTAGGAAACCCAGTGGTCCTATGCTATCTGTTAGGATATGTGATCATTGTTATTATGGTTTGTGTGATATTGGTGCTAGTTCTAGTGCTATTCCTTATGAGCTTTATAAAGAAATCACGCATGAAATTGGTTCTTGTGAACTTGAAGACATTGATGTGATTATTCAACTTGCTAATAGGGAAACAATTTCTCCAATTGGTATTGTTAGAGATGTGGAGGTCTTGTGTGGTAAAACTAAGTATCCTGCTAATTTTCTGGTACTAAGCACTTCTGCTAGTGATACTTGTCCTATTATATTTGGTAGACCTTTCTTAAACACTTGTGGTGCTGTTATTGATTGTAAAAAGGAGAAAATTCTTACAAAGTTTGATGGAGAGTCTTATGAATTTAATTTCTCCAAATTTGCTAAAGCACCTTATGAAGCTGAATTGCCTAATGAAAATTATGAAGTTGAACAATTGGCTGCTATTGCTCTTGCTCCTAACAATCCTTTGCAGCAATACATGGAAGACCACGAAAATGATGTCTTTATGGAAGAAAGGAATGAAATTGATGACATTTTCCTACATCAGCCAGCAATGCTGAAACATAATTTACCTGTGGAAGACTTGGGTACAACATTACGACCCAAGGAAGATCATGTTTTTGATTTAAAGCCTTTGCCAGATAATCTTAAATATGCTCATATTGATGATAAGAAATTATATCCTGTTATTATTAGTTCTCAACTATCTTATAAAGAAGAGGAGAGATTATTGGGGATACTGAAGAAACAGAGAGGTGCTATTGGTTATACTCTTGATGATTTGAAAGGGATTTCTCCTACTATATGTCAGCATGCTATTAATATTGAACCTGATGCAAAGCGAGTTGTTGAACATCAACGCCGTTTAAATCCTAAGATGAAGGATGTGGTAAGAAGTGAGGTATTGAAATTCCTTGATGCTGGCATTATTTATCCTATTGCTGATAGTAGATTGGTTAGTCTTGTGCATTGTGTCCCTAAGAAAGGAGGGACGACTGTTGTGCCAAATGAAAATAATGAACTTATTCCTCAAATATTAGTAGTTGGTTATAGGATGTGCATTGATTATAGGAAGGTCAACAAAGTCACTAAGAAAGATCATTATCCTTTGCCTTTTCTTGATCAAATGTTAGAAAGGTTGTCTAAGAAAACACATTTGTGCCTTCTTGATGGTTATTCTAGGTTTTCTCAAATTGCTGATAAAAAGCTTAATCAAGAGAAAACAACTTTCACTTGTCCTTATGGAACCTATGCTTATAGACGTATGCCTTTTGGTTTATGTAATGCTCCCGCTACTATTCAAAGATGCATGTCTGCTATCTTTCATGGTTTTTGTGAAGAAATTGTGGAAGTTTTCATGGATGATTTCTCCGTCTATGGAACTCCTTTTGATAATTGTTTGCAGAATGTTGATAAAGTTTTGCAGAGATGTGAGGAGACTAATCTTGTTCTTAACTAGGAGAAATGCCATTTCATGGTTAATGAAGGAATTGTTCTTGGACATAAAATCTCTGAAAGAGGATTGAAGTTGATAGAGCTAAAGTTGAAGCTATTGAGAAAATGCCCTGTCCCAGGGATGTTAAAGGTATTCGTAGTATTCTTGGTCATGCTGGTTTATATAGAAGGTTTATTAAAGATTTCTCTAAAATGTCAAAACCTCTTACTAATCTTCTTCAAAAAGATGTACAATTTGTTTTTTATGAAGATTGTAAAGAAGCTTTTGAAATTTTAAAGAAGGCTTTAATATCTGCCCCTATTGTTCAACCACCTGATTGGAATTTACCATTTGAAATTATGTGTGATGCTAGTGATTATGTTGTAGGTGTTGTTCTTGGACATCGGGTAGATAATAAGTTAAATGTTATTCATTTTGCTAGTAAAACCCTTGATGTTGCTCAAAAGAATTATGCTACCACTGAGAAAGAGTTCCTAGCTGTAGTTTTTGCTTGTGATCAATTTAGGCAGTATATTGTTGATTCTAAAGTTACTATTCATACTGATCATGCTGCTATAGTACCTTATGGAAAAGAAAAATGCTAAGCCTAGGCTTATTAGATGGGTGCTTCTTTTACAAGAGTTTGATTTACATATTGTGGATAGGAAGGGTGCTGAAAATCCAGTTGCTGATAATCTGTCTAGATTAGAAAATATCCCTGATGACCCTATTCCTGTTAATGATAGTTTTCCTAATGAACAGTTAGCTGCAATAAAAGTGATCTCTCAAGAGAGTCCTTGGTATGTTGATTATGCTAACTTTATTGTTTCGAAGTATTTGCCTCCTACCTTTACAGCTCCGCAAAAAAGAAAATTATTCTATGATTTGAGGCATTATTTTTGGGATGATCCACACTTATATAAAGAAGGTGTTGATGGTATTATGAGAAGATGTGTTCCGGAAAATGAACAACGGGAGATATTGATAAAATTTCATAGTAGTGCTTATGGAGGACATCACGCTGGAGATAGAACTGCACATAAAGTTCTACAATCAGGTTTTTATTGGCCTACTCTCTTTAAAGATGCAAGATTTTTTTTTATCTTGTGATCAATGCCAAAGGGTTGGAAATATTTCTAGACGTAATGAAATGCCTATGAATTATTCTCTTGTTATTGAACCGTTTGATTGTTGGGGTTTTGACTTTATGGGTCCTTTCCCTCCTTCAAAAGGCTACACTCATATTCTTGTTGCTGTTGATTATGTTACTAAATGGGTAGAAGCTATACCTACTAAAAGTGCTGATGGTGAAACCTCGTTAAAAATGCTTAAAGATATTATTTTCCGTAGGTTTGGTGTGCCTAGATATCTTATGACTGATGGGGGTTCTCATTTTATTCATGGTGGTTTTAGAAAAACTCTTGCTAAATATGATGTTAACCATGGAATTGCTTCACCCTATCATCCTCAACTAGTGGGAAAGTAGAATTATCATATAGAGAAATCAAATCTATCTTGCAAAAGACTGTTAACAAATCTAGGAAAAAATGGGCTAAGAAATTAAATGATGCTCTGTGGGCTTATAGAACTGCTTACAAAAATCCCATGGGCATGTCTCCTTATAAAATGGTTTATGGAAAATTTTGTCACTTGCCCCTAGAATTAGAACAGAAAGCTTATTGGGCAGTGAAAGATCTAAATAGAGATTTTAAACTTGCTGAAGAGAAAAGGCTGCTTGACTTAAGTTCTTTAGATGAATGGATGAGTGAAGCATATGAAAATTCTAAGCTCTTTAAAGAGAAATTTACAAGGTGGCATGATAAGAGAATTATTAAAAGAGAATTTCATGTTGGTGAGAAAGTGCTATTGTATAGGTCTCGTCTCAGATTTTTTACAGGAAAATTACTCTCGAGATGGGAAGGACCTTTTGTTATCGAAGAGGTATATCGTTCGGGGGCAATTAAATTTGTTTCCCTTGAAGACAACTGTTCACAAGTGGTGAATGGCCAAAGAGTCAAGCATTATATCTCTAGAGATCCTTATAGTGAAAATGTTGATTTTATTCCAGCCATGATCCTGGAGGAGTTTATTAGGAAGCATATTTCAGAAACTGCAGAGTCAGTTTTCGAATAGGTAACAGTTTTGGTAAGAAAATGTTCGCGAAACATCTTCCAACTTATATTTTTACTGTTTTTAGAAAATACGAAAAATTATGAGCCGGAAACGAGAGGGAGACGGAGCCCGGAGGCTCCCCACCTTAGGGTGGCGCGAGCCCACCTCTGGCCACGCCATCCCTAGGTGTGGGTGCCCCAGAGCCCCTCTCCGACTCGTTTTTGACCTGGACTTTCCTCTCGTTTATGAAACTTTTTGCTATATAATCCCCCGGACCCCCCGAGGTCCGTATATCGTTTTCTTGTCGTGTTTCTGTTTCGAATTGTTTTCCATGCAGGAGTTCAGAGTTTCTAGGTCAAGATGTCCTCCTTCAACTCTAGCGTTAAGGATTACGCTGCACGTCGTCTTCGACAAATCCAGCAAGACATCCATGAGTGCTTTCGCGGGATGGGCGACGGAGGAAGAGATAGATGCAACGAGGGAAGACATGATCAACAGTTTGAGGGATGAGATCCGGAAGGCTACACCAGCACCAACAAGAAACCCCACCTTTGTGGGATCCATTAACCCTCAGCATTTCTACTCTCATAATGTGCAGGGGACTGTGCCTCATGATCAAGACCCCAACGTGTTCCCTGTGATAGCTGAAGCACACCGGGTGGCCGATCAATTCTGCGAAAAATATCGTATTCTCGGCTGAGGTAGCATTCTGGAAGCTGAAAACATTGAACTTCGTCGCATCATCAAAGGCTTCCTGACTCCCCTCCGAGTGATTCCACCTTCACCACCAAAGAATTGGTTCGTCATTGGTTTTGGCATCCTCTAGGCTTGTTCCAAGCTTGGGGGAGGGGGTGTCGTGGTATCACATCACTATATTTTATCTTTTTTACTTTTTCAGTAGAGTCATATCATGAGTAGAGAGGTTATCATATAGGATGGTTTGCAGTATGGAAGTGTCTCTCCCTAGTTGGTTATCATTGTATCCTTTGGTGTGGGTTGCCGGTTTGAAATATTAATGAGAAGTTTCATCATTTACTTTCTATGCACATTATTTCATTTTTCAACTTCTGTCATATGGTTTAGCTTGCTATTAGTATTTGGTATCACTCTAGAGATCATCAAGTTAATCTAGTTGGTTTTGGCAAACTTAGCTTGGGTCAGCAGAAATAATAATTTGAGTTGCTGGTATAAGAAAAAGGAATTTGCCTATTAGCTCATAAACTTAGTATTCACAAGTTAAGATCGTTTGTGCTTTCAATGAAGATTGCATGATTGGTTTCATCATATGTATATTTGTTTGTTTTTCCTTCAACTCTTATGCTTGCTACCCAGCCTTGCTAGCCAAAAACCCTGTACTGAGAGGGAATGCTTCTCGTGCATCCAAACCTTAAACCCAAAACCTTGCCATTCGTGTCCACCATACCTACCTACATGCGGTATTTCACCGCCACTCCAAGTAAATGTCTTATGTGCTACCTTTAAAACTTTCAAATTACTCCTGTTTTGTGTTCATGTTTTAGCTCATGAGGACGCAAATAGAGAATCTTTATCTCACTTGTTGATTGGACTCACACACCTGGACTAGTGGCTTCATCCGCTTATCCAAATGATAGAAGAGCTGGCAGCGGGCTTCCCAGCCCCAGATAATAATACAAATTCTATTCACTCCTTTTGCCCCTGATTTATCAGTCAAAGCATAATTGTGTAAACAAAAGAGAAAGAGGGATGACCTTCTACACCAGTTGCATCCTTCTATGGGAGCCGCTCTTGTAAGTCTAGTTGGCTTGTGACGTACTGTATTTTATGTTTTCCATTCGTTGATTTAAATATACACCTCTCAAAATTTAGACACTCCTCCACGGTTTGTGATTGTTGGTAGGCACCCGAGGATTCAGTTAGCCATGGTTTGTGTAAGATGGATGGGAGGAGTGTCATTCATTTTATACCTCTGTTTATTAAAATAAAAGCTCTAGCACATGAGTGGTGGCTTCCCTCTGCGAAGGGCCTATCTTTTACTTTTATGTTGAGTCAGTAAATCCATTTCCTTCTGTCTTCAGCAAGCATTTGAGTTGTTGTGTTCTCATCATCTATATGTTGATTTATTAAATCATGTTTTCCATCCTTCTTTGTTTAGCACATGCTTTATTATCCGAATGAATATTACTTTGAAAGCTATGAATCAGTGAAAAAGAGTTGGCACAATTAAACATGTTGAGCTCTACATTATAAACCTTGTTATAAAGACTTCACCTAAGATAAGTATAATTTCACTAAATGTTCTCTGACCAAGAACAAAGTTTGGCATTACCAATTTTGATTCTCTCCTTTGTATCTTTGTTTGTGACTCCCTTTACTTGTTTCAAGTTAAGTTATATGAGAGGAAGTTGCTGTCTGTAATGATTGGTGCATAGGTAAATGTCATGCTTCCTGTCCGTATTTTATTTATCGACCCTTCACTCCATAAACCTGTGGTCATGTTTTCTGAGTTCAGTTTTGCTTAGGGACAAGAGAGGTCTAAGCTTAGGGGGAGTTGATATGTCCATTTTGCATCACTATTTTATATCATAATTTTCTACTATTCATTGATATATTTCATGTTATGATGCATCTCTTATGTTATTTTATATTATTTTTCATGTTTCATAATTTTTGGAGAATAAACACCGGAACCAGAAATCTGATGGAAAAAAGCAACGTCGAGATACCATATTTCAGAAGATCAGAAGAAGGAGGGGGACATCCGGGGGTTGCTAAAAGTCCCGAGGAGGAACACAGCCAGAAGAAGAGCCAGAGGGGGCCACCAGGGGCCCACACCTAGGGGTGGCGCGCCCTCCCCTTGGCCGCGCCACCTAGGGGTGTGGCCACCCGGGCCCACCTCCGGGGGTCATATTTGCCCCCTGACCCCGAGGGAACCCTAAGCCTCATTCCATCCTCGAAGAATCATTCTACCGCCGCTGCTGGGCGAAAAACACCCGAGAGAAAAGCTCTCTGGCAGGGAGAAATCTGTCGGGGAAATTCCTCTTCGGAGAGGGGAAATCACCGCCATCGTCACCGTCATCGCTCCGGGCATCATCAAGATCGTCATCATCATCGTCATCACCACCAACACCATCACCCTCATCCACCTTCATCCCGCTGTAACAATTAGGGTCCTCTATCGTTGTTTTGCATTAGATCTCTCTCCAGGTGTGGATTATTTGTTAGTAGTTGATGCTTGTGAGATTTATCGGTGTTTGCACTTTATGACCAGATTGTTATCATCCATTATATCACCTCTGATTATGACCATATGATGTGTTATGAGTAGTTCGTGTTGTTCTTGAGGACATGGGAGAAGTCAAGTTGTTAGTAGTGAAGTAATGTTGAATACTATTAATGTTTGATATTTAAGTTGTGGTGTTATTCTTCTAGTGGTGTCATGTGAACGTCGACTACATGATACTTCACTATTTATGGGCCTAGGGGAATGCATCGTGTATTTGGCTACTAATTTTGGGGTTGCCGGAGTGACAGAAACCTAAACCCCCGTTAGGAAACCATTACACGAGGGAGTGTAGGATCCCGGAGTTTAAAGCTGTGGTTAGATTTATTTCTTAATTACTTTCTTGTAGTTGAGGATGCTTGCAAGGGGTATTATCACAAATATGATTTAGTCTTGGATTGGACGGTACATTAGCATAGATTCACCCACACAACACTTATCAAAACACCAAAGTTATTCAGCTGCATGGAACAAAAGCACTTGACAAAAACCTCCCGTGTGTCCTCGAGAACGTTTGTTAATCATAAGTAAACTCACCAGCTCGTCCTTTGCTGAAGAAAGGATTGGGCCACTCGCTGCAATTATTACTACTGCATTTTATTTACTCGCACTTTATTTATCTGCAATATCAAAAAACCCTACAAATCTTTTATCCAGTATTTACAGTTATTTCTTCATCGAAACTGCTTGTCAACACCTTCTGCTCCTCGTTGGGTTCGACACTCTTATTTATCAAAAGTACTGCGATACACCCCTATACTTTTGGGTCATCACACAGCTGATTGTCTTTCAGTATTGATTCATTCAAAAATTTACTTTGTTCTTCCTAACGATTTATGAATTCCTCTATTTGATATCAACTATAAACCACAGCCTTTATTCATTTGATGTTAGTTTACATGCTTTAAATTAGGATGATCAAGTTTATGTTGGTAGCATGTCATCTCAGAAATTATTTGTTTTTATTGTTTACCTACTCGAGGACGAGTAGCAACTAAGCTTGGGTATGCTTGATACGTCTCAAACGTATGCATAATTTCTTATGTCCCATGTTGTTTTCATGCCATATGCTACATGTTTCTTATACACTTTATGTCATTTTTATGGATTTTTTGCGAGTAGCCTATTGACAAGATGCCAGAGAGCCAGTTCCTGTTTTCTACTGTTTTTGGTTTCAGAAAAGTTGTTCTAGAAATATTCTCGGAATTGGACGAAACAAAATCACAGAGTCTTAGAAATTCGTCACGTACACGGAGTCTGGAGGAGACCCGGAGGGAGGCCTCAGGTGCCCCACACCATAGGGCGGTGCGTCCCCCTCTGGCCACGCCATAGGTGGTGTGGGCCCCCTGGCTGCCAACCAACGTTGCCCTCTCGCCTATTTATACCTCTCCTCGGGTTAACCCTAAAGACCCGAGCCTTTTCCACCAAAAATATTTGTAGCCGCCGTCATCGTCAACCCTAGTTCGAGAGGGTTCTGGAGCTCTCCCCGGCACCCTGCCTACCGGGAGGGGGGTCATCACCCGATGGCTCTTCATCACCATGTCTGCTCCGGAGTGATGCGTGAGTAGTCCATTCCTGGACTACGGGTCCATAGTAGTAGATAGATGTTGTCTCTCCTCTTTATGCCTCATGTTCAGATCCTGTGAGCTGCCTAACATGATCAAGATCATCTTATTGTAATGCTACATGTTGTGTTTGCTGGGATCTGATGAATATTGAATGCTATGTCCAGTGATTACCAATCTATCATGTTCTTTCATGTGTATGTTATTTATGATCTTGCATGCTCTCCGTTACTTGTAGATGCTCTGACCAAGTTGATTCTTGTAACTCCAAAAGGGAGTATTTATGCTCAATAGTGGGTTCATGCCTCCCTTTCACTCACGCTCGAGTGACAGAAACGTAATGGGTGGGGATGTGTTGTTGCCATTAGGGAGAAAATAACAATGCTTTGTCCAACGATGATTTTATTGTTTACATTACACACTTTGCTTAATACAATTATCTGTTGCTTGCAACTTAATACCCAAGGTTTGCTCGGATGACACTCTGAGGGTGGATTATTAGTCATAGATGCAGTTGGATAACGGTCTATGTATCTTGTTGAAATGCCCTCATGAATCACATAGTAATCATCATATCATTCATATGCACTATGGTGCAGCCTTTATATTTGTCAATTGTCCAGCTGTAGTTTCTTTACCCAGCATGTTATCTATCTGTTTTGAAGAGACACCTCTAGTGTACTGTGGACCCCAGTCCATTTCTTTACACTGATATACAACCACGGCAACCGTTGTTTTACTACTGCAATCATTGTTCTCTTTCATTTACTGCAAACAAATACTACTTTCCACGCTATACGTCTAATCCTTTGTTTCAGCAAACCGGTGAGATTGACAACCTCACTGCTTCGTTGGGGCAAAGTAATTTGATTGTGTTGTGTAGATTCCACGTTATTGCTGAACCGGTAGTGCGTCCTGCCACAAAAGCTGCACCAACCTTCTGAAGTTATATCTTTCTCCTACTTGTTGATTCAACCTTGATTTCTTTCTGAGGGAAACTTGCTATTGGTGTCGTGGTGGTATCACGGCAGATGCCATAGGATGGCTAAAGTGTTGGGGCCGATGGACGCTGGAGGTATCCGGGGAGGGATCGCACGGCGAGTAGCCGCACGTAAGGTATCTCTAGCACTGCAAACAACAAGATCTACCCAGGTTCAGTGCCCTCGTGTGGAGGTAACACCCCTACTCCTGCCTTTCTCTCTATATGCGTGTTCTCCGAGTAGCCACAGTACAAAGTATGCCTCTTGGCCGAGTAGCCACTCGGCTATTCTCTCTCTGCTCTAGTGTTGTATCTAGTAAAAATATGAAGTGAAGCAGCGTTGTGTTACGTTGTGCAACGTACCTCGCGCAGGAGGGAGCAGGGCACCTTATATAGTGGTGCCCAGCCGAATAAAGAAAGACTATAAGGTACACTTGATGGGACATTCCCACTGCAGGATAACGCACGCCTCCGGCTTCTCGCTGACGCGGGTGCGGGAAGTCGTCGCGACGCTCGGGGGATGGGACCTGTCCACCTTGTCAGTGAGATGGGGTAGGCCCCTAGACCTGTCATGTCCCCTCTGTCAGTGATAGGACTTGACAGGCGCCTACCACACTGTAGCCACGCCGTAGCGCGGATAATCACGCACTCCGTAAGTTGAACCGCACGCCGGTACGGACGCAGGATACGCGGGATCCCTTGTCAGAACGGCTCCATTGACTTCTTGCCCGAGTAGGAACGCAGTCCCTCTACTCGGACGAACTTCTTTACTCAGACGGATATAACTTCCTTGATATCTTCTCTTGGCCTTCGGTGGATATGTCCGGATAGAAACCTACCGGGTAGCAAGTACGCGGGTAGCCGTCCACCCGGTCAACAGCACTTTTGTAACACCCGGGGATTTTTTTCCCCAGTTAGTTGTGTTTGCTCTTTCTTTTCTGCATCATCATGACATCCTCATGCATGCTTTTTTTAAAAACCTTGCCAAATAATTGAATTGCAATTTTTTTAAAAAATTCTTATTGTCTAAATTCTTCCTAGCAATTGAGAAAACTCCCAAAAATCTTTTTTTCTTGGCTGGGAGAAAACCTTTTTTTCCCTTTCCTCCTTAAGCCCAACATCATCCAGCCCACTATCCCTCCCCTTGTAACCCATCCCACCTCCTCTCCTTTCTTCTCCGTACAGCTAACACGCACGATGGGTGGACATGTCGCTGTCCACCATCGATCCCCACCACCACCTGCTCCCTTTCCCCTCCTTAAAGCCACCCCTCTTCCTCTCCGAACCCTAACCCTAGCCTTCCCCTCTTCTCTCCTCTCCCCTCTAGCCGCCGACACCCTCCTACTTCCTCCTCTGCTACCATCTCTGAATTTTTCTGAACCAAGAAAAGAACACTAGAGGTTCTCTCCGACGCCCGTCACCATGCTCGCCATAGAGCCAAGCTAGCTGAGGGAATGGAATCGCCTCTCCATCATCTTCCTCTAGGCTGAAGATCGGGAGCCAGAGCCGCCTAGGATGTTGCCGACATGGGCGTCTTCCTCCTCTGGCCGTGTGTCGTCTGCGCGGCTCTCTCAACGTTGTGGTCTGCCTCCAACCAACTCCGGCCGCCACCAGCCTGCCTCAAGGTGAGCGTCCGTCCTTAGGGACCCTTCCCGCTACCTCTCTCTTGCTCTGAGTGCCGCCATCGAGCGGTATCGTCGCCTGGAGGTTGTCGCCACCCGTGTCGCTGTGGTCGCTGTCTTCAGTTTCATCAGTACGCAGCGCATTGTTTCCACCTCTTATTAACACAGGTCGGGATATGTACAAGAACCGTGAGCTATCCTGTTGGTCCTTGGTCCGATCCGTTCCGTGGGTGACCCGAGTTCGATCCCCCACTCCGGCGGAATAAAAGCCTCCCTTTTTTGTTTCACGCAGGCGCAAATCTCTGAACCTGCTTCTTTGTAAAATTCAGATACTGTCACTTCCTTGGTTCAGGTACTGTCAGCGTCATATTCCATCACAAGCCGGAACTAGCCCAGTGGCTAGCGCCCTCCTCCACCACACAGCAGATCCCGAGTTCAATTCCCAGCAGTGCCTATTAAAATCCCATGTTTTCCCATCTTTTGTTTTATTCTTTTGCAAAATCTTTAAATCCATATATTCTTGTATCAGTTGCAGATTAGATCACTAGCAACACATTGGCCGAGTGGTTCACAGCCTAGTCTGCTACACTTAAGACCCAAGTTCAATTCCTAGTAATCACAAATAAATGCTCTTTATTTTTATTTTCTTTTGCTAAATGTTTTAATTCATAACTTGCAAACTATAACTCCAATTTCACAAAGTAAAATATGTTTTACATGCAGAATTAAATAAGCTTTCCAAATATAAACTTTGTTTTCTGTTTTGAATAATGTAAATTGCTGAAAACAATAATTCTTTGTTTAATGCATTTAAAATTGCCAATTTAATTACTTGCTCATTTCAAACCCAAATTCAACATATAAAATATGTTTTCCATTAAAAATTTCCTAAAATTTTCAAATATGCAATTTGTTTAATGTTTTGACCAATTAAAATTTGTGCAATTTTCTGTACTTTATTTAATTCATTTAAAATTGCATAAATCATAACTAATTCATTTTAACTCCAAATTTGAAAAGTAAAATATGTTTTCCAATCAAAATTCTCTGTACTTTTCAAATATACAATTTGTTTACTGTTTTTCCTAATTAAAAGTGGTGCAATAATTCAATGCTTTAATTAAACCTTTTAAATTGCAAAAATTCATAATTAAATATTTAAAATTCCAAATTTGGCAAATGAGGTATCACATTGAAGCTAATGTTGTATACATTCTGTTTTCATCATCCACCATGCCATTTAATCACTTCAACCTAATGTTTGCTTGTAATTCACTTAAATAACTATGCATGCACCTGAGATTTTCCAAATGCAACCTTATCTTTGCATTTGGGCCCATTTAAAATGTTTCATCATGTCTTGTATTTATTTTGATGCACCCTTTAACTTGTCATGCATATAAAATAGGATCATGCTGGATCTTTTGCCGTAGTAGTAATTGTTGCATCCGGTGTTTGTTCTAGTTCGTTGCTTCTTCGCAGATAGGACGTTGAGATGATGTGAGCAACGACAAGTTCTGCGGATGTACCTCGACTTGCTGGATCTCAGGCAAGTATACTCACTTGCTACCTATGGCTGCCTTTCATCACTTGTTACCGATTCTTTCCGTTGTCTTTATGCTAGCCTAGTATTTTCGATGCTTGTGTCTCGATCCTATCGTATGTTTACCTTGCAGCCATGATATAGCCTTCCTTCCACTTCCTATTAACTGTTGTTTGTTTACCTTGTTGGCCCTCGTGTCGTAGTTGCATGCTTACTGTTGTTTGCGCTCGAGTCTTGTTGTCCTTTTTCATATCACCTGTTTAGTTTGATAGTTGGGTTTCAATTTAATCAACAACCTGTTAATGTTTGGGGTAATAATAATTTGATGATAAGGCACCGGCAGGAGGCCCGACGTGGTTTTGGAGCCTGCTAGTGTCGAAACTAGGAAAAGGGTCTTGTCCATTGATCCATGATGAGCGCGCCAACCGCATCCGGGAGGTAGTATGGGACCCCCCTCGACTTAGACCTGATTTGCAGCTTGTCCGAAGAGCCACACTTAGTTCGGGTGTTCCATTCGCTCATATGCATGAATGGGTGGGCCCCCCATGGTTACTGTTGATGATGATGATGGTGCATATAGGGCGAGGCTTGTGGTGCCGGGGGTGTGGTTTTCACCCTTGCGCTTAGGTTAGGTCGGACTGGCCGGGACCTTATAGCTCCGTGGCTCCTAGGATGGGTTGTAGAGACGGTTTGGGTCGTGTCGAGCCAACCTGAGTTTTAGTTGGTGGCTTGAGTGTGTACGGGTACTGTAGCGCACCCTGCAGGGATGAATCTTCTCGAGAAGCCGTGTTGTCCGCGGTTATGTGACGACTTGGTGAAAGTGCTGGCTAACAAGTACTCAGACAACTTACACCTAATGATAATAATTTGACTAATAATATAGTATTACCTTCACCATAAAAATGGATGTCACCTTAATCAACAGTGTGAGTTTCCTTGGGTTGCTTCCTTAGTAGGGGGTAACACTGGATGGGTATTGTTTGGTGAGTAGTTATAGTTGGTTTTGTCGCGCTATCTTATCCCTTTCTTTTAGCCAGAAGTTATAGCGCGTCTCTTTAGTTTGTTAGTGCTGCCCGCTACCGCTTCTTTGCAATAACCCCTTCCTTCCGTTGTACCCAAAGTATTTGTATCTTGTGATGATTGGTTACGCTGGTATCTTGTGAGTATGGTTTATCCACTTGCCAGTACTTAATAGTACTGACCCACAAATCCATTTCGTGGCTGCATATTCCACATTGCAGTCAACAGGTTGGAAGTCTGACGACGTTAGCTTGGGAATCCCTCCGGCTTGGCCTGGGCAGGGATTGAAAGCCATCGGTTATCTTCAGGACTCTTAGTCCAATTTGTATCTTGTCCGTAGTCGGACACGATGTTGTTTCTTCCGCTGTTATTTGGATCTTTGTATTGTATCAGTTGTATCCTTGACTCGTTTGAGTCGTCTTGTATATATCTTTTCTGTTGTTGTTGCGGAATATACGTGAACTGTTGTAATGTTATCACAAGTGGCAACCTGGAATCGGTTATTATGTGGATTTTGGCGGAAATGCTGAAATCTGCATAGTGCCCGATCTCGGGGCGTCACAACTTTGACCTTCACTTTAGTACTTGCCTTACCCCTACTCGGGGGTAACCCCCCGACATTAGTCCCCGAAGCTGGTAGAGTCCAATGAACTTGTTCACTGGGCCGTGCCAGCTTAAAACAAAACTTGTCTTCATAACTGAAAGAGGCCAAGTAACACCTCCACGTGGCCCTTTAAATCTTGATTGAATCATTTCCTCTCTGAGTAGAACTTTCTTTCTTCTGCGAAGCCGGGTAAAAAGACATAGCGAAATTCCTGCCCACGATCCTGCGGGATCAGACCAAATCCAACTGCTCGTGTGACTAAGGGGCACGTGGCACACGCAGAGACCGCGACGCCTCGGTTCAAACGCAGGCCACGTGCCAGCCTCTGCGCGTAGGGCCCACGACCCGTTAGATCACCTCAACCGCACTCGAGAGCCCACGATCCGGACGTGGGATTAACTGCGCCCGTTACGTGCGCGTTTTGCGCTGTGTGCGTTTCTAACGGTCGATTAACCCATGCCGCACGATCATTGCCCACGATCAATGCCACGTTCAATCCGCTAGTAACGGCAATCCGCAGAGGAGGAATAAATACCCCTGCGCCGCCCACTATTCCTCTTTCCTGCTCTTTCCGCTCTCTCGCTCCTCGTCTCTTCCGCCTCCGTCGAGCACTCGGCCACCGCGAGTACTCGCTGCGCCGCCGTGAGAGAGAGAGAGAAGCATAACTGCGCAATTCCGTTGAGATCTCCACCTCCTCCAAACACTTCCGCCTTCATGGCGCCCAGAAATCCCACTGCTGCCGCCCGAGCCGGATGGGAAGGCTCGGACGTGACGGCGGAAGACTGCACCTGGCTGGTCAATACGCGCCACATCCCTCCCGGCGTCGTCTACCGCCATCCCGGCGACGAGATCGAGCCGGAACCACAAGAAGGTGAGTATGTCGTCTTCTTGTCCCACTTCAAACGTGGATTTGGCCTTCCCATCTCAGATTTCTTTGCCGAATTTCTCCGCCACTTTGGCCTCCAACCCCATCATCTACCTCCCAACGCCATAGTCATGCTTTCCACACACGCCGCCCTGTGTGAAGCTTTCGTGGGGGTTTACCCCACAATCCACACCTGGGCCCGATACTTTTTTCTTCGCCGCCAAAAGGTTCCAAAACCGAGCGGCACCACTTGCCCCACGAGATGACCAAGACCGGCGGCGCGATGATGCTTTAGCGATCGACTGGTCATCACCCGAGAGTGAAGGGGTTGGACACCGTGCGCAAATGGCAGCGGGGGTTCCTCTATGTCAAGAACGTAGCCGCTGAGGAAGGAAAGGCCGTAGAGAACAGGATAGGGCTTCCAGCATTCGTCAACTCACCGCCCTCCGGGTAGAATTGGGGTTACGACCCGTCGAAGAATGTGCCAGATGTCTTCTCGGTCGAGAAGTGCCTCACCGAGTTGGTGAAAGCAGGACTGATGCAGGATGACCCCATTGCCTGCTGGATCTCGCGCCGAGTGCTCCCGCTACAGAGCCGAGTGCACAAGATGTGCTATATGAGTGATGCTCGGGACTGTACTCGGACGACCACGTTCGAGCTGAGCAAGGCGGAGGTGGCCATCTGGGCCCGGTCCATCATGCAGACATCCCTCACCGAGAACTGGGCGTACGGCTTCGATCCGTATAGCCGCGACAATCCCATTGAGCATGTTAGTACTCTGTGCCTTGTGTTTGCACTCTGATACTGAATAGAATTCCTTAGCCTAATATGCTTTGTGTTTGCATGCTATCCCGAGTAGAACTCCTTAGCTTTATATGCTTTATGTTTGCATGCTATCACGAGTAGAACTCCTTAGCTCTATATGCTTTATGTTTGCATGCTATCCCGAGTAGAACTCCTTAGCTTTATATGATTTATGTTTGCATGCTATCCCGAGTAGAACTCCTTAGCTTTATATGCTTTATGTTTGCATGCTATCCCGATTAGAACTCCTTAGCTCTATATGCTTTATGTTTGCATGCTATCCCGAGTAGAACTCCTTAGCTCTATATGCTTTATGTTTGCATGCTATCCCGAGTAGAACTCCTTACCTTTATATGCTTTATGTTTGCATGCTATCCTGAGTAGAACTCCTTAGCTTTATATGCTTTATGTTTGCATGCTATCCCGAGTAGAACTTCTTAGCTGAGAACTCAACTCACTGTGCTATCTGTTTGCAATCTCAGCACATCCCGCGCCAGCGAGAGGAGGGCAGTGAGGTCTTTACTGCCAACTGGACCAAAGACCGAGATGATGATGACGAGACCGCCTACGACACCCAGGATACCCTTTGTATCCCCAATGCCGTCCAACCCGGTAAGTCACGAGCTGGTCCCTCTATTCGGGATTGGTCCGAAGATGAAGAAGGTGACCAAGCTCATCTCTCTGCTCATTAGCAACATCCTTTGCCTTCCTTCTCTATTTCTAAATTTCTTCCTTCCTTTACTCTGCAAAGGATCCTGAGGCGGACGATGAGGAGGAACTTATGGATGTTGATCCTCTGTCCGTGGCGGCTTCCAGCACTCGGAAAAGAGTTGGCAGTGATGCCCAAGAACCCCCCCCCCCCCCCCAAAGAAAGCCAGGAAGAAAGGCGGAAACAAAGTCGTCGCTTCTAGGAGAAAACTCCCTACCAGCAAAGGGTAAGCGTTCCATCCGAGTACCACTTTGTTGCCGTTTCCTGTTGCACTTTTCTCCTTCTGTCTCTCTGAACTTTTTTCTTTCTTCTAGCGCCCCTATTGACGCTGATGCTGCTGCAGCCTCCACTCGCCCCAAGAGGAAAACCGTCGTGCCCCGAGATCAACTCGTAGATCTCTCGGACGACGATGAAGGGCATAACAAGCAGGAAAGGACGCGCGCGTCCTCCCCTATCGACGTAGAAGAAGATATCGGCACCGAGAACACTGGCGCCGGTGATGATATTGAACCCATCCTCGAACAGCAGCAGCCTGATGCGCAGCAAGCCGCACATGATGCTGCCAACGACGAGACGCCTCCCTCTCCCCCAGTTCCATCAGCTAGGGACAATACTGAAGAAACCACCGAGCAGCAAGATGGTGCCACCTTGGAGCGGCCAGACGCCACCCTGGAGCAGCAGGACACCAACGCTGCAGCTCAAGATGATCCCGCGGCCGGGCCGCAGGTAGAAGATGTTATTGATACAAGGCCCGATCCCGCTGCAGAGCAGCGGGTAGAAGAAGACGTGGAGGAGCCCATCCGCCAGGAACAAGTGCAGCCCGACGCTGCACCGGGTAGACGTCCTCTAGTGCCGCCAACCCAGCAGATGACTCCACCCAGCGCTCCGATTCCTCCACCAACTCAGACAGCACCGTCACCTCCGCCAACTGCTTCTCGCCAAGTGCCTCCACCTGCTTCTTGGCCAGACAATACTCCCAGCACCAGGAAGATCTCCAAGTCTGGAACCGAGGCCGTCCGGCAGCAGCCAAAGCGCGCTGCTTCGTAAGCCGGACAGCAAATGTCGCCCCCCAAATTGCAAGGCACGCCAACCGGGAAGCCGGTGAAGAGCAAGCAGTTAGCACTCTCCGCGCCCACCTCCAGCACCAACCCGGCTGCTTCTGGATCTACTGGCCCTGTCGAGGAGCAAAGTGCAGGTGCTGGTGGCCGCGCGAAAGCCATCTATCCAGAGTACATGATGACTTTATCTCAGCGCCACGAGATCTCACTGGCAAAGGGAGAGAAGGGACTGGTTGTTCTGAAAGAAGGCCAAGCTGTGGCGACCACCAAGTCCAAGGGCAAGGAGGCAGCACCAGTTCCTGATCTCTTCTCACGTGGCGAAGGAGATAGCGAGATCGAATCGGAAGGCCTTACCGCGATCCTGGACCGAGTGGGGTTTGTTGACCCAGCCTGGAACAGCAAAGCGCACGGCAACCCTAAATGGAATGGTCTTGAGTTGGGCCAGATTGACCACTACCGCACTGATTGGAACAAGGCCGATGTCGGTTCTGTTCCCGTGACAATCGCAAGCCCCACCTGCACCTTGGCCGGGAAGCTATTCGTCATGCGCAAGGCTGCCGAGGACGTCGAGCAAAGTTATGTTGTAAGTCTTTTCTCTCCTTCTAATTTCTGAGTTGCTGTTTCTCCTTTCTCTTCTCATTTCCTCTTTTCCTCTTAGCCATTCCCCCAGTCCCCGAGATTCGGGCCGAGTAGGCGAAAACTCAACCGAGTTGCCATCTACTCGGGACAAATCTTCAAAAGATCTTGAACTTTTTCTCTTCTTTTCTACAGAATAGCCTCCAGAAGAGGACGAAATTGTTCCGCCGGCTACTCTGGAACCACCACATCGCCAAGGACCGTATCGAGGCTCTTGAAGCCGAGAAGAAAGACGGCGCTACGATGGAGCAGATGGCGCTGGATCACTCTCTCCAGATCTTAGAAGTTGAAGGTAAGCTTTTAGCATTTCGGTTTGTGCGTTTTGTGTTTATGCCCGTGTTTGCTTTTTGCTTTATCATTGTTTTCTCTGCAGGCAAGCTCAAGGATCTGATGGAAAAGCATCACGACTGTGAAGTCTTTGCTGCCTCTGCCCAGAGCAAGATCCAAACTCTGGAAGGTGAGCCTCTTTCCCTCTTCTCTGCCATTGTGTCTATTCACTTATCTGGTTACTCTGCTGACAATGCTGTTCTTCTCGCAGAAGAGTATAAGAAATTCCGGGAGAAGCACCTGAACTGCCTTATGCCTGCCGAGGTGCACCAGCAGCTGGAAACCCGAGAAGCGGAGATCGAGAAAGAGCGCACCGCCAAGAGGGCGGAGTATGAGAAGATGCAGGTCGACCTGAAAGCTGCCCTCGAGGATGCCATCAACCAAGCTGACGAGAAGGACGAGGTTAAGAATACCGCCAAGGCCATAGAGAAAACGCTCGAGATGGAGATCTCGATGCTGAAGGAACACAACCGGCAACTCGTTCTCCAGATCGCAGATGCGCGCCGCATTGAAGACAGACACATCTCGGACGAGAATGACTGGAAGATCAAGCTGCAGCAATTGCTGGTTGAGATGGAATGTAAGTTGTCGTTCCTCCTTTTTTCTTCTTTGTTTCTTCTCGGTTTTGCCTCTTCTCGGTTCTGCTTCTGATTCAACCTAGTTCCTTATGAAGATATCTTCCCGGAACTCTGCTCCGCTAGCGTGCCCGCCAAGGAGAAGGCGCGATAGGCTAGGGCTGCTACCGGTCTACCCATCGACAATACTTCCACCATCAATGACTACCTTCTCAGCATCAAGACGCAGATCCGCTCCCTCAAAGGCCTGGGCACCTCCATGGTGTCCACTGGTATCAAGCTTCACAAGCTTTTCTGGCCCGAGAAGGAGGTTCCGGAAACTTTCCGCGATATCGCTAACCATCTGGACGAGGTCAAGGTAGAGCTCAAGAAGTGGCGGGCTTCCGCAGCTCGGGCAAGAGCTGACGAGCTGCTACACTTCGTCCTGAGTTGGTATGAAAACCTGGACCTCCAAAAGATCCGCGAGCACCGAGAAGACTCCAAGTGGACCAAGGAACCAGATTGCATTGCTCGCCGCAAGGAGATAGCCTATGAGCTTGCATCTTATGCCGACACGGGCGTCTACATCGACGGCCTCCCTGAGCCAGATACCGAGCCAGAAGATGATGATGACGAGGACGATGATGAAGACGTTGACGACGAGGATGGTGCCGGAGATGAGGAAAACGAGCAGGAGGAGCCCATGGAGGCTGAGGAAACCGAGCAGCAGGGCAACGCGGAGGGATCCGAGGTGAATGCCAGCGCGGGTGTCGAGCAGCCGCAACCCGCCACTCAGGAGGCCACTATCACCACCGAGATGGTGATCCAGCAGCCAGCTCCCGAGCTGGGCGCGACTGGTGCCTACCCGATGCCGAGATCCCAGTCTACTCCAGCCTCCAGCTCAGCAACGGACCCTATCTCCGCGTCCACCGCGACCTCCGATCAGACTGCCTCCGTCGACAACGATGCTGACAACACGGGCTCCACTGCCGTGTAATTTCTGCAACACTTTTATCTCCAAACTCTTATCAGATCCCCGGGATGCCGGGTGCAGATGTAATCGTACAATTATGTCTTTGTTGCTACTCAATTTTATTCCAGTTGAAGTTTTTAGCAACTCTGGCTCAATGCCGGGTTGCATTATTATGCAAGTCCCCGAGTTGCATTTTTTATCCACTCTCTTTTTCCAACTCAGCTCTTACCTGCCACTTGTGGCTTTTTTGGTAGTCGAGTCACAAGATTTCAAAGTTTGAGTTTCAAATACTTAGCCACTTAGAAAAATTCATAATAATGCTGCCCACCACTTAACCGAAAAAGAGACAACAAAAACAGAGAAGAACACCCTACTCGGTTGCTACACCTCTCTTCTCCTTAGCAATTTTTCGTGTGTTCATTGACCTTTGGCTTGTTCTCTTGCTTGCCATGAAGTCGGGTTGCGGACAGCAGCAGAGTCGAAGAGTTGGCCCTTAGGTTTAAACACACTACTAAATAT
Organism: Alopecurus myosuroides; assembly: GCA_028641055.1. Taxonomy (NCBI): domain Eukaryota; kingdom Viridiplantae; phylum Streptophyta; class Magnoliopsida; order Poales; family Poaceae; genus Alopecurus; species Alopecurus myosuroides. The sequence goes on along the minus strand of CM054059.1, from coordinate 366,006,342 downwards.
ACTTATGAAATTCTAAGTAGAGCAACCGTGTAGACAAAGTAAAGCAGACTAGAACAACACAGAACAAATTTGAACAAGGGCAGTCCCCGAGTTTGAATTCGGAGTGCTTACTAGAATTTTAACTCGGTTAAGGAGATACATATAACTTTCTGCCCACGAATGAAAACGGCGGAGTAGAGCTACAGTCAGGGGCGCTTAGATTCCTCTCCAGCTCTATTCGGCTTGTTCTTCCGGGGTGCCTGTGCGTCAACTAGATAGTAGGCATCATTGTGCAGAGCCTTGCTCACAATGAAAGGCCCTTCCCACGGAGGGGATAGCTTGTGCATCCCGGCCGTGCGCTGCACGAGCCTAAGGACCATGTCTCCTTCTCGGAAAACCCTTGGGTTCACTTTCCGGCTGTGATAATGCCTCAAGTTTTGCGGATAAACAACTGAACGTGACAGAGTTAACTCTCTTGCTTCTTCTAGCAGTTCAACGTCATTTTCTCGAGCTTCTCTCGCCTCCGCCTCAGTGTAGAGGGTTACTCGGGGCGAGTCATGCTCTAGGTCAGTGGGCAGCACAGCCTCAGCTCCATATACCAGGAAGAATGGTGTGTATCTGGTTGATCGGTTAGGGGTAGTCCTTAGACTCCAAACACCGCCGACAACTCGTCCAACCAACATCCAGGTGTCTTCAGCAATGGCTCAATCAGTCTTGGCTTTATGCCGGATAGCACCATGCCATTTGCTCTTTCAACTTGCCCATTGGAAGCCGGATGCGCAACAGATGCAACATCTAGTCGGATCCGCTTCTCCTTGCAGAATCTCGCAAAAGCACCCTCAGCAAAATTTGTGCCGTTATTAGTGATGATACTGTGCGGGTAGCCGTATCTCAGGATCACATCCTTTAGGAAACTCACAGCCGTGGCTCCATCGCACTTCCGAATAGGCTTGACCTCGATACACTTGGTGAACTTGTCAACCATGACTAAGATGTGAGTCTTGTTGCCTCTAGCTGGCTTGAAAGGACCCACCATATCCAAACACCAAACAGCAAATGGCCAAGTAATGGGAATGTTCTTCAACTCGGAAGCTGGCATGTGAATGTTACTTGCAAATCTCTGGCTGCCGTTGCAATTTCTCACTATGTCTTCAGCTTGCTTCAAGGCAGTGAGCCAAAAGAAGCCATGCCGAAAAGCCTTGTTGACTAGAGCCCGAGAAGAGGCGTGATGTCCGCATTCTCATTGGTGTATCTCCACAAGAATTTCTTCTCCTTCCTCTGGCTCAACGCAGTGTTGCAGCACGCCAGTAGGACTTCTTCTATGCAGCACCATGTTGAAAATAGTATAGCCCTTAGATCTTCTCTGTATCTGTCTGGCTGTGACCTCGGCACTCGGCAAGGTGCCATCCGCTAGAAAGGATAATATGGGCAGAGCCCAACTTGGTGTCTCCCGCGTGGGAAACACTGGTTCGTCCACTTCCATTGGATCAGCCACCAATACCTCTTCTGATTGGAGACGAGTCCCCGAGTCCCCGAGCACCCGGCAAGGACCCCCTCGATGAATGCGATAGTCCCCGGGTTGAATGGAGCAGTCCCCGGATTGAATGGAGCAGTCCCCGGGTTGGAGACGACAGTCCCCAGGTTCTCTTTTGCAGCCTCCCAGGCAATCTCCATCGGAGCAGCTTCCTCGCCTGGCAGAGAAGGAACGAATATAGACTCCGAGTTGGGGGATGGCTTGATAGATGGCTTTCTCAAATGCTCCAAGGCAATCCCAGCCGGGATGAACTGCCGAGAAGACCCCAACTTCGACAGCTCATCAGCTGCGTCATTCTCTGCTCGGTGTATGTGTTGGAACTCACATCCTTCAAAGAAGCCAGTCATGGTTTGCACCAGAAACCGATATGATGCCATGTTGGCATCTAGAGCATCCCAGGTGCCGGATACCTGCTGCACCACCAGATCCGAGTCGCCAAAACAGATGATGCGCTGCACGCCAACCTCCTTGGCTACCTTCAAGCCGTGTACCACGGCCTCATACTCGGCCACAATGTTAGATGCCTTGAAATGAATCTGCAGCACGTACTTAAGTTGATCTCGCTTGGGCGACGTAAGCACTACGCCAGCACCAAGGCCTTCCTTCACTTTGGTGCCATCAAAATGCATCTTCCAGTAGTTGGTTTCCAGCAAGGGAGGTTCATACTGCACTTCAACCCAATCCACCAGAATCTGTGACTTGATGGCTTCTCTTCTCGCGTACAGAGGAGCGTACGCGGCTAGCTCAATCGCCCACTTGGCTACTCTGCCACTTGCTTCCTTGTTGCCCATAATATCCGAGATGGGAGCAGAGCTCACCACTGTGATGGGATGCTCCTGGAAATAGTGCTTCAGCTTCTTGGCGCCCAGGTACACGCCGTAAGTCATCTTCTGGTAATGCGGGTAGTTCTGCTTGGAGCTGGATAGCACCTCACTGAGATAGTACACTGGCCGCTGCACAGTCTTGCCTTCCTCTTCTCTTTCCACCACAGTCACCACACTGACTACTCGGTTGGTTGCTGCAATGTACAGCAACATTGGCTCTTTGGGTAGTGGACTAGCCAGGATGGGAGCGCTACCCAGCATGGCTTTCAGCTCCTTGAATGCTACATCAGCTTGTGGTGTCCAAACAAACTTGTCACTCTTCTTCATCAATTGATACAGAGGCAAGGCCTTCTCGCCCATTCTGCCCAGGAAGCGGCTCAGAGAAGCCAAGCAACCAGTAAATTTTTGCACATCCTTCAATGATATCGGCAAATACATGCTCTCTATAGCTTTTATCTTTGAAGGATTGGCTTCAATGCCCCGACTGGATACCAAGAAGCCGAGTAGTTTGCCAGCCGGGACGCCAAAGGTGCATTTAGTCGGATTCAACTTCATCTTGTACTTGCGCAAGTTGGCAAAGGTTTCCTCAATATCACCAAGCAGAGTATGTGTTTTATTCGTTTTGATGACAATGTCATCTACGTACACCTGCACATTTTTGCCAATTTGATCATGCAAGCATTTCTGCATGCATCTCTGATAGGTAGCCCCAGCACTCTGCAACCCAAAGCACATGACACAATAGCAATAAGCCCCGTACGGGGTAATAAAGGCAGTCTTTATTTGATCATCCGGGTTAAGAGCTATCTGATGAAAACCAGAGTAGGCATCTATGAAAGACAAAAGCTCACAACCAGTAGTGGAATCGATCACGTGATCTATGCGGCGTAGCGGAAATGGACCCTTGGGGCAGGCCTTGTTCAGGTCGGTGTAGTCCACGCACATGCGCCATGCGGTGTCGGCCTTGGGGTCCTCCTTCTTCTTCTCAACCATAACCGGGTTGGCTATCCAGTCCGGATGCAAGACCTCCATGATAAAGTTGCTTATCAGCAACTTGGTGATCTGATCACCGATAGCTTTCCTTTTCTCATCACCAAAGCGGCGCATAGCCTGCTTAAACGGCTTGGCGTCATGCCACACATGCAGCGAGTGCTCAACCAACTCCCTCGGGACGCCCGGCAGATCCTCATTGGACCATGCAAAGACATCCCGATTCTCACGGAGGAAGTGGATGAGCTCGCTTTCCTATTTTTCTCCCAACCCGGCGCCAATGATGGCAACACGGTCTGGGAACTCAGGATCGACCTGGACCTTCTTTGTCTCCCGGGACGCCTGGAATGCAGTTCCGTACCGGGAACTAGGCATGCCAGGCGCACCGACTTGCGCTGCTTGTGCCAAAGCCACCACCTCATGTATCTTCTTCTTCTCGGCAGCAATGACCATGGACTCCGCCAGCTGAGAACTAGCAGACGCGCATTCCAAGGAACGCTTGTAATCACCCGAGATGGTGATGACTCCATTGGGACCAGGGATCTTCATCTTCAGGTAGGCAGCATGGGTAGAGGCCATGAACTTGCTGAGGCAGGCCTACCGAGTAGAGCATGGTAGGGGCTCTGAAGATCAACTACCTCAAACCGCAGGCTCTCGGTGCGGCAGTTTTTCCTGGTACCGAATAAGACATCCACCCAGATGCGGCCGATTAGAGCACAAGATACTCCCGGCACAATGCCATGGAATGTGGTCCTGCTGGGTAGCAACATGTTCTCGGCAAGGCCGAGCTTCTCCAGTGTATCCCGGTACATGATGTTGATGCTGCTGCCGTTGTCTATCAGCACCTTGCTTAACCTGACATTCTTCTCAGTTCCCAAGAAGGTGGGATCCACCACCAGAGCATAGCTACCCGGGTTGGGCATCACCCTAGGATGATCATATCTGGACCACGTGATCTCTTGGTTGCACCAGTGCAGGTAGTGAGGCACAGCCGGGATCACAACATTTACTTCCATCGCACACATGTGCAGTGACTGCTTGTCGGCTGGCTCGGTGGTGAAGATCATGTAGCTCTCATGGTGTTCCTGGTACTGGTTGCGGTCTTCCCCACAATTGTTGCCGTTGTTGTTGTTGTTGTAGTTCCTGTTGTTGTTGTTGTTGTTGTTGTTGTTGTTGCGGTTGTTTTTGTTGTTGAAGTTGCGGTTGCCGTTGTTGTTGTTGTTGAAGTTGCGGTTGGCTCCCTGAGCCACTTGGTTCACGTTCTTCCTTCTCGGAAACACTGTTGGCCTGGGAGCAGCTGCCCGAATAGGCTGCACGTTGGCTCCCGAGAGTGCCAGAGGAGGAGGAGGGGGCATGTCTTCATTCTTGATTTGGTCCCACCAGCTGCACTGCCGGGTAGTGTGGTTGGTTGGCCTACTCGGATGCCGAGTATGGAAACTGCATGGCCCAACCTTCATGTTCTCAAAGATAAAGCTTGGAGCTGGATCCGGGTTGCCGCTACCCTGCTGGGGAGCATTGTACGGCTTCTTGATGCCTTGGCCCTGATTCTGGTTCTGCCCGTACTGGGCTCCAGCAGTTTTTTGCCTTTGGATACCCCCAGCAGCCGTAGTCACAGCATTCACCTCTTTGGGATCATACCGAGTATCAATGCGGTCACCTCTGCGCTTGTTGCGGAAATCATTGCGCTTGCTGTTGTCATAGTGCTTCCTTCTCGGCTCAGGAGAATCAAGCAGAGGCTGAGTTGGGTCGCCGAGTGCATACATATCTGCGATCTTGATCGTCTCGGCGAGCGTACTCGGCATCTCTCTCTGCAGCTTCTGCCACAACATGCTGTCATGCTTGCAGCCCTGTGCAAACCAGGTAATGGCCTGGGCCTCATTCACACCTTCACAGGTGTTCCTCAAAGTACTCCACCGAGTAAGGTACTCGCGGTCTGTCTCCTCTTCCCGCTGCTTGCAAGCGGACAGTTGCTGCGGCCTATTTGGCCTCTTGTACGTGCTGGTGAACTTGCATATGAAGGCTTCCGAGAAGTCTAGCCAGCAGTTGATACTGTCCTTGGGCAGGTTGCTGAGCCAAGTCCGAGCAGGGCCCTCCAGCATCTGCGGAACATACCGCACAACCCATCTCCGGTTGCCGCCTGTGATATGCACAGCGGTAACATAGTCACTCAACCAGTCTTCCGGCTTTGTGCTGCCATCATAACACTTGGTCCCCCTAGACAGCTGGAAATGGTTCACGGAGGGCTCCTACATGATGCAACGACCAAAGCAATATGGGCCAGGTGGCCCCCTGTTCTCAAGCTGCGCAGACCGATTGATACGGTCCAGCTTGTATCTTGCGTCACTGGGCTCCAACATGCGGTCACCCAGACGGTCAGTGACATCTCTTGGATCAGCATAGCCGGCTAGACCCATCGCCGAGTAGCCATCATCGTAGCGATTCTCCTGCACAACTGCAGGCTGCACCACCGGGTTGGCTGCTGGAGCAGCCGCACACGGCTGTGCTGCCGCTGGCTGCTGTGTCCTCTGCCGAGTAGGCTGAGCGACAAGATGCCGAGAAGGTCCTGCACGGTCTCCCTCTTGCCTCATGCTGTGAGCTTTATTGGCTTGATAGCCTGCTCCTGCAGTAGTGTGTTTCTGACCGGGCTGCCGCGGCACAGCGTGCTGTTTTTCAGCGACAGCCGGATCGTACACCTGCATCTGTCTACTCTTTCCCGAGTGCACACTCTGGTCCCTCTCATTGCCGAGAAGCGCCAGCACCCGGATTGGCTTTCCGGAACTCCTCGTTCTGCCTGCCAGCCTCTAGCACTAGCTCGTTGAGTCTCTCCTGCTTCCTAGCGCGCGCGTCGCCAGCGAAATGCGGCAACTCAGCAGCCACTGCCTCTGCAGCCCTAAGAGTCTTGGCGGGGGTGTTGTATCTAGGCCTACCAACAGTGTCCAAACTAGTAGATTGGCTAGCAGCTCTACCATCTCTAGCCAGCTCAGCGCCTAAGTTGCGACGAGTAACGCCTATCTTGCTAGGTAGCCTAGAAACAGGAGTAAAGCCATGCGCTGCATTGTACTCGTTTTGCGCCAGGTTAAGCTCAAGCCTAACCTTCTCCAGCTCCTGGGTCTCTGTGAGTAGCGCTTGACGTTGTTGCTCGATCTGCGCCCTCATGGCGGCGAGTTCTGCCTCAGTGGGTTGCGGCATGCCCAGCTGCACGGTTGTGCCTCCGCGAGCAACTGGTATCGTCGTGGACGTGGAAGGATCCACGTAGACCGGAATGTTCTGGGGCTTCTCGTAGGGCTTGTGGCCCTTCGCACCAGCAGGTTCCTCGATGACGCCAGCGGTAGCGGCCGCGCCCTTCCGGCTTCGATAGCCGGGCCTGTCATCATCACCTCCACGCTGTCCGCAGAGCAGCCAGTTGGCTTCCCGCGGGCAGCGAGTACAGCAGGAGGATCTTCCGCAACGAGCACCTCCTCCGGGAACTCACGGATGACGATGGTGGCGACGTAGACCAGATGCGTGCCGAAGGAGAGCACCGAGCCGCCTGCTGGCATGGGTCTACCGCCAAAATCTCCGGCGTTGTCGGTGACGAAGTCGAAGGAGCCGAATCTGTGGACAAGGCCACAGACCACGCGCTCCCCTGAAGCTGAAATCGGTCCCGTCCGAATGTGAACTCCAGCCAGCACCGCTGGTAGCCCCACGGTGGGCGCCAACTATTGTGGTGGTATAACGGCAGATGCCATAGGATGGCTAAAGTGTTGGGGTCGATGGACGCTGGAGGTATCCGGGGAGGGATCGCACGGCGAGTAGCCACACGTAAGGTATCTCTAGCACTGCAAACAACAAGATCTACCCAGGTTCAGGGCCCTCGTGTGGAGGTAACACCTCTACTCCTACCTTTCTCTCTATATGCGTGTTCTCCGAGTAGCCACAGTACAAAGTATGCCTCTTGGCCGAGTAGCCACTCGGCTATTCTCTCTCTGCTCTAGTGTTGTCTCTAGTAAAAATATGAAGTGAAGCCGCGTTGTGTTACGTTGTGCAACGTCCCTCGCGCAGGAGGGAGCAGGGCATCTTATATAGTGGTGCCCAGCCGAATAAAGAAAGACTATAAGGTACACTTGATGGGACATTCCCACTGCAGGATAACGCACGCCTCCGGCTTCTCGCTGACGCGGGTGCGGGAAGTCGTCGCGTCGTTCGGGGGATGGGACCTGTCCACCTTGTCAGTGAGATAGGGTAGGCCCCTAGACCTGTCCTGTCCCCTCTGTCAGTGATAGGACTTGACAGACGCCTACCACACTGTAGCCACGCCTTAGCGCGGATAATCACGCGCTCTGTAAGTTGAACCGCACGCCGGTACGGATGCAGGATACGCGGGATCCCTTGTCAGAACGGCTCCATTGGCTTCTTGCCCGAGTAGGAACGTAGTCCCTCTACTCGGACCAACTTCTTTACTCGGACGGATATAACTTCCATGATATCTTCTCTTGGCCTTTGGTGGATATGTCCGGATAGAAACCTACCGGGTAGCAAGTACCCGGGTAGCCGTCTACCCGGTCAACAGCACTTTGACCTTCACTTTAGTACTTGCCTTATCCCTACTCGGGGGTAACCCCTCGACAGTTGGGCTCTTCATACCTTCCTCTTGGGGTCTCCCAACGGGTGCAAGCTCCTGCACCATCAAGGGATTTTCAAAAAGTCCAAGTTCGCTAAATTTAGTCTTATAGATCAAAAGTTATGATAGATCTACGATGGAGGGGCTTTTCTCCAAAATTGCCTATTAAAATTGATTCCAGAATAAAAAGAAAAAGGGCTAGGCGACGTGGCATGTACGTATTGGTCGGGTTCGGCTAGACTCGGCTTAAGTCGTGGCTTAAGTTTGGGCTCAGCTCGGCTGGCTTTGTCGAATTCGGGCCGCACGTTTGCACATCCAACGACCAAGATTCAAAGTGAGAGAGCTCACTAACATTTGCGTCCAGGTCACTGGCGAATAGCGTTGTGGCGGTGCTCTACCGCCCGAAAAATGGTGGGGCGGCACTTTGGGGGTTCTCCGGCTTGATGGAGACGACGACGAGGCACGACGCGACGAGGGGAGTACGTTGCTGGAGTCGTTGTGCGCCGAGGTAGCATGTGCTGACAACGACATGCAGAGGAGGTTGCGGTGGCTCCGGCAGGCTCGGAAGTAGACGGCGCCGGCATTTGCTGCATGGAAAGAAATCGGGGACAACATTAGGAGGTGCGCACGATCGAGGGGGATCCGAGAGGACCAAGGAGGGGCGGCGCGGACTTACAATGTCACCGGAGTAGAGGAAAATCAGAGGCGGTGGACATCAATCTCTGGCGAGCGATTGCTCCGGCTTGGCGGCAAAATCAGAGAGGGGACAAGAGGGACAATAGAGAGGAGATGCGGGGCTATATATAGGGGGTCACGGGGCTATGGTTCATGACTTCAATCGCATTAAATTGGCGCGAGGAAATCGACTCGGGTACGGCTAGGGTTCCTTGTGCAGGAGGGTGACGTTATGCTGACGTCATCTCTTTTTTTTCCTGGTTTTCTTTATAAATTCACAACTTCTATTTTAGTAATCCAAATGACCTCAAATAAATCTCTATATTATTGTAAAAACAATATATTTTGAGCATAAACATTTCAATACATTTTGAATTTTGAATTTTCAAATACTTTAAATTCAAATTGACACATTATGGCTATAAAAAAAATAGGGTCTAAGAATTCATTTTGACTTCAACAAAAATTAGGAAAATAATATAAGTTATAACATTGATTTTGAAACACATTAATATTATTTTCATACCAAATAATATTTCTTGAAACCATTTAAATTATTTGAAGATCATCATAAATGCTTTTTGATTTCACAAACCATTTTGTGGCCTAGAAATTTATTAAGGATAATAATCCTCTAGTTTTAAATGTCATATAAACATTTTTCAAAATGATATTTTAATTGAAATAATTTAGGAAATTAGGGCTGGCTAGAAATAAATAATTACTTTGAGAATTATTTATTTTGAAACAACCCTGAGAGTTTTGAAAATAGAGGCATATTTGGATTATCATTTCCAATAACATTGGAATAACAAATAATGTTTCCTTTGTGTTTGAGTTTTATTGTTTTTGGTGGCTTGCTATAATCAAGAAAACAAAAGTTTTAATTTTTTTTTTTTGAACTTCCCAGAAATCAGGGATGTTACATTTATTAACAAAGAAAAAAATTAGTAAATATAAAATATTGGCTGCATGAAACACAATTTTAGTAACCACGAAAAATCGACATGGAACAAAACAAAGTTAGGAACAAAAATCTTCAGAGAGATAGGGATAAAAAGGTTAGGAACAAACATCAGAAGGATAGATTGAAACAAAAGCTTCACAGAGATAGGAACAAAAAACTCTATAAAAGTTAGGAACAAAGGTAGGAACAAGGCTAGGAACAAAAGTTTGGAAAAAACTACAAAGAGATAGAAACAAAAGTTTGGAGCAAAAGCTTGGAAAAAAAGTTTGGAACAAAAGATAGGAACAAAACGGTACAGAGATGCATGAACAAAAGGTTGGAACAAAAGCTTGGAACAAATCTAGAAACACAAAGCTCTAGAGAAAATAGGAATAAAAATGGTTGGAACATAATCTAGGAACAAAGTGTTTGGAACAAATCTAGGAACACAAAGCTCCAGAGAAAAAAGGAACAAAAATGCTTCGAACAAAACCTAGGAATAAAATTCTTGGAATAAAATCTAGGAAAAACAAGCTACAAAGAGATAAGAAACAAAAGCTTGGGACAAAAGTTAGCAACCAAAGCTTGTGACAAATCTAGGAAAATAAATATCTAGAGAAAATAGGAACAAAAAGCTTGGAACAGAATCTAGGAACAAAGTGCTTGGAACAAATATAGGAACACAAAGCTCCAAAGAAAATAGGAAGAAAATGCTTGGAACAAAATCTACGAAAAAATTGGTTGGTATTTGTTATCCAACCGGAGAGTGGTTCGGATTAGCATAGTGAAAAGATGATGTTTATATATTCAATTATGTTATTATTGTTGAGAGTATCCACTAGTGAAAGTATGATCCCTAGGCCTTGTTTCTAAGCATTGAAACACCGTTTACAATCAATTCTGCTACATGTTTGCTTGCTGCCATTTTTATTTCAGGTTGCTACTATCACTTATAATCATCCATATTAATTGTATTTCACTATCTCTTCGCGAACTAGTGCACCTATACAACTGAAAATTTTATTAGGTGTGTTGGGGACACAAGAGGCTTCTTCTATTGTAATTGCAGGGTTGCTTGAGAGGGATATCTTTGACCTCTATCTCCCTAAGTTTGATAAACCTTGGGCTATCCACTTAAGGAAAATTTGCTGCTGTTCTACAAACCTCTGCACTTGGAGGCCCAACACTGTCTACAAGAATAGAAGCATGTGTAGACATCAGTCTCCAAAAAAAATCAAAGAGAACTTCATCTACTGGAGGTGCTGAAATTAAATTCTAGGCCAGAGTCTCCGGTGCCCTAAGCCGGAGTCTCTGGGGTCAGGAATTTCTAGCAAGGAAGAAGAGTGTGCGAGTGGTCTCACACGCTTCATACACACCAAAGTGTGTGCGGAGACTTAAAGGAGTATCCGGCCCAGGACGGAGTCTCCGGATTCCCGGCTCCTTCTCAACACTCGAAGCACCACAGACACGCTCTAGGTTCTAGAGAGAAAAGTGTCGAAGACCAGTCCGGAGTCCGCGCCCTTCATGTTCCTCAACGCCTAGTTCAAGTGGTGTCACCCACTGGATAGGGTGCGGAGACTGTCCGGAGTCTCTGGTGCTGAGAAAAGTCTCCGGCCCTCCAGAAACTGTCCGGAGTGTTTGGCAGGCCGAGTCTCAAGCCTTTGCACCAGAGTATCCATGCGACTTTCGTAGAAAGACACCAAACGGCTAGATTTTGGGATTGGGGTATAAATACCGCATCCCCTTCTTCTTCCTCCATCTAGCTCATTGATGCATGTGGACACACGTTCGTTAGGAGACCCCAAGAGGAAGGTATGAAGAGTGCAGCAGCAAGTTTCCCTCAGAAAGAAACCAAGGGTGAATCAACCAGTAGGGGAAAGAAATCACTTCTGAAGGTTGTTGGCAGCTCATGTTGGCAGGACACACTACCAGGCTCAGCAGCAACGTGGAATCTGCACACAACACAACCAAGATACTTTGCCCCAACGAAACAGTGAGGTTGTCGATCTCACCGGTTTTGCTAACACAAAGGATTAGATGTATAATGTGGAAAATGGTGCTTGTTTGAAGTGAATGAAAAGAGAACAATGATTGCAGTACAAGAATAGTGCTTGCAGTAGGTTGCATTATCAGTGCAAAAGAATGGACCGGGGTCCACAGTTCACTAGTGGTGTCTCTCCAAAAAAGGTAGATAGCATGCTCGGAAAACAAATTACAGCTGGGCAATTGACAGAAATAAAGGCTTCACCATAGTGCATATGCAAGACATGATGATTACTATGAAATTCATGCGTGCATTACAACATAATTCGTAGACCATTATCCAACTGCATCTATGACTAATAATCCACCCTCAGAACGTAATCCAATCAGACTTCAGGTCTTAAGTTTCAAGCAACATATTATTGCATTAAGTAAAGTGCGTAATGTAAACAATGAAAGCATTGTTGTTATCTCCCTAATGGCAACGGCACATCCCCCATCTGTCACGTTTCTATCACTCGAGCACATATGAAAGAGAGGCATGGACCCACTATCGATCATAAATACTCTCTCTTGGAGTTACAAGCATCAACTTGGCCAGAGCATCTACTAATAACGGAGAGCATGCAAGATCATAAATAACATAAACATGATGGATTGATAATCAACTTGACATAGCATTCAATGTTCATCAGATCCTAGCAAACACAACATGTAGCATTACAGATAGATGATCTTGATCATGTTAGGTAGCTCACAAGATCTAAACATGGTGGCATAAAGAGGAGAAGACAACCATCTAGCTACTGCTATGGACCCGTAGTACATGGTTGAACTACTCACGGATCAATCCGGAGGTAGACATTGTGATGTAGAGCCCTCCGGTGATGATTTTCCCTCCCGACAGGGTGCCGGGGAGAGCTTTAGAACCCTCCCGGACTAGGTTTGATGATGACCGTGGCTACGGAACTTTTCGTGGATGGAGGCTCGGGTATTTAGGGTTAACCCGAGAAGGAGCTTAAATATGCGAAAGGGCGATGTCAGTGGGTGGCCAGGGGGCCACAACACCTGGTGGCGCGGCCAAGGGGGTGGACGCCACCCTATGGTGTGGTTTCGCGAGGGCCTCCCTCCGGGTCTCCTCCGGACTCCATGTTCGTGACAGAAAAATAAGACCCTCGGATTTTGTTTCGTCCAATTCCGAGAATATTTCCGGAACAACTTTTCTGGAACCAAAACAGCAGAAAACAGGAACGGGAACTACGACATCTTGTTAATAGGTTAGTCCTAGGAAATCCATAAAAATGATGTAAAGTGTATATAAAACATGTAGATATGGTATGAAAACAACATGGAACATCAGATTATAGATACGTTTGAGACGTATCACTCGTACAGAATTAAATGCTGTAACACCCGGGGGTTTTCCCAATTAGATTTTTTTTTTCTTGTTGCATCATCATTGCATCATGCATCCATCATATATTATTTTGACACACAAAATTAATTTCTAAACTCAATATGGTTTTTACAACATGCTTTCCAATTCTTTTTTTATCCTATCTTTTATCTTGTGCTGATTTTTGTTTTGTGAAAAGGCTTTACAAAATAAATGAAATAAAATAAAATAAAAACATTTTTGTGTGTTGGCAGCCCAGCAAGCCCAGCCCAAGGCCAACCGAGCCAGGCCAGCCCAACTTCTTTTTCTTCCCTGTCCGTACGAGCACGAGGGGAAGATGAACCTGTCGTTGTCTTCTTTTTCCTTGAGATACAGATCACCACCTCCTCCACCTGGTCCCCTCCACCCTCTCCCTTATCTACCCCCAAGGAGAACCCCGAACCCTAGTCTCCCTTCCCTCTTCTTCCTCCTGCCGCCGCCATCCTCTTTCTTCCCCTCTGGTTCCACCTTTTTCTAAATTTTCTTCTGAACCGGAGGCCCTCCATGGCCGCCACTTTGGGAGCTTGGCGCCACCACCACGAGTGTCGATGAGCCCTCCCGTTGCCGGGAACGGAAAACCCACAGCACGGGCTCCCTCCCCCTCGATTTTCTGGGCCGGAGATGGCCTGGGCTACCGGCGGCGTCCTCCTCCTTCGCCGGCGGACGCAGCAGCCGAGGCCCGCGTCTCCTTCGTCGTCAGAAGCCATGACGCCCCGCGCCGTCGTCTTCGTCGGCTACGCGCCCCGCAGTAAGCTCGCCTTCGCCCTCGGACATCCCTTCCCTTCTCCCCTTGCTCTGGAAGAGCCGCCGTCGAGCGAGCCGTGGTTGCCGTCGTTGTCTATTTTCTCCATCACCGATCTGCACCTGAGTCTGCATCTGTTCTTGAGTTCAGTTAAATCTACGGACAACAGGTCATGTAGCGTCGCGTCTGTTATACATCACGAATCGCATACAGCCCAGTGGCTAAGGCCTTGTGTGCTTCCCCGGAGACCCAGGTTCGAGTCCCCCTGGAAGCCAAAGCCACCCCTTTTTCATCCATTTTTCTTTTATTTCTCGAACTCTGGAAAAACAGAACTGAATCGTTATTTATAAAATCCATAACAAATTGAAAAATGCTCCAATTTCAATGATTCAAATTGCTATGGATTCATAATCTTGTGCTCTTTCTGTTAGTAACAAGGTTGCAACATGTTTCTGTAATAAATTTTGCACTAAATAATTAAATACAGAAAAGGCTATTAAAATTTGAAACTTTGGAAATTCATAACTTGAGTTCTGTTCACCCAAATTGAGCAAACTTGGGCTCTAAAATTTTGTCTTAACAAACTCTACACAGTGGTATTTTATTTGGTCACAATTGAATTAAATTTGAACATGTTTCCTTCTGTTTACTAAAAAGGGCAGAATAAAAATGCTTATGGAAAAATGCATAATAAATTCAATAATGATCCAAAAATTATGTTTAATAGCTCAAAATGTTCAGTGAAACATTTGCTACATGTTTTCAACCTTTTCAATACAATTTGTTTACTGTTTTTCCTAATTAAAATTGGAGTAATAATTCAATACTTTAATTACACCTTTTAAATTGCAAAATTCATAACTTGCTCAATTAAAATCCAATTCCAACATGTAAAATATGTTTTCCATGCAAAATTGAATAAGCTTTCCAAATATAAACTTTGTTTTCTATTTTTGAATAAATTAATTTGCTGAAAACAACTAAGTCTTGATTAATGCATTTAAAATTGTCAATTTAATAACTTGCTCATCTACAATCCAAATTCAACAAATGAAATATGTATTCCATCTAAAATTTTGTGTTCTTTCCAAATATAAATTTTGTTATCTGTTTTGAACATTTAAAATTGGTGAAAACAACAAATGTTTGTTTAAATCATTTAAAATGCCAAAGTTCATAACTTAACAAATAAAATTCCAAACTTGGTAAACAACATATCAAACTGAAGCTATTGTTGTTTTCTTATTGTTTTCATCATCCATGCATCATTCTAATCAACTTTCACATGATGGTTATTTGTAGATCATTTAATTCAACATTAATTCATGGGCTTTTCCATATGCAATCCAAATTGCATATGGCCCCATTTAAATATGTTTACCATGTTAACTAGTTTATCTTTGATGCACCCTTTAACTTGTCATGCATATAAAATAGGATCATGCTGGATCTTCTGCCGTAGTAGTAATTGTTGCATCCGGTGTTTGTTCTAGTTCGTTGCTTCTTCGCGGATAGGACGTTGAGATGATGTGAGCAACGACAAGTTCTGCGGATGTACCTCTACTTGCTGGATCTCAGGCAAGTATACTCACTTGCTACCTATGGCTGCCTTTCATCACTTGTTACCGATTCTTCCCGTTGCCTTTATTGTAGCCTTATGATTCGATGCTTGTGTCTCGATCCTATCATATGTTTACCTTGCAACCATGTTATAGCCTTCCTTCCACTTCCTATTAACTGTTGTTTGTTTACCTTGTTGGCCCTCGTGTCGTAGTTGCATGCTTAGTGTTGTTTGCGATCAAGTCTTGTTGTGCGTCTTATCACCTGTTTAGTTTGATAGTTGGGTTTCAATTCAATCAACAACATGTTAATGTTTGGGGTAATAACAATTTGATGATAAGGCACCGGCAGGAGGCCCGGCGTGGTTTTGAGGCCTGCTAGTGTCGAACTTCATTAGGAAAAGGGTCTTGTCCTCCGATCCATGATGAGCGCACTAACCGCATGTGGGAAGCGAGTATGGGCGCCCCCCGCAATTCTGATTCGATTCGCATCTCGTCCAAATCGCCACACTTAGTTCGGGCTTTCCATTTGATGCATGCATATGCAGGTGCGAGCCCTTGGCACCAGGGTGGAACTTTTGTAGTCGGCATTTAGGGCGGCGTGGTCTTCCAGTGCTATGAGGGTCCCCCTTTTCTTCGTGGGGGCTCGATTAGCCGCGCACGCACAGCACATGGTTCTTTGGTCTTGATGCGAAGAAGAGTTGGGTTGTGTTGAGTGGTCTGCTTGGTGGGTTTGCTCCCCGCCTGGCGGGTCATTCTTACGTGTACGGCCAAATTGGTGCATCCCTGCAGGGTTAATCTTCTCGAGAAGCCATGTTGTCCGCGGTTATGGATGACTTGGTGAAAGTGCTGGCTAACAAGTACTCAGACAACTTACACTTAACGATGATAACTTGACTAGTAATATAGATTACCTCCACCATAAAAATGAATGTCACCTTAATCAACAGTGTGAGTTTCCTTGGGTTGCTTCCTTAGTAGGGGGTAACACTGGATGGGTATTGTTTGGTGAGTAGTTGTAGTTGGTTCTGATACGCTCTCTTATCCCTTTCTATTAGCCGGAAGTTGTAGCGCGTCTCTTTAGTTGTTAGTGTTGCCCGCTGCCGCTTCTTTGCAATAATCCCTTCCTTCCGTTGTACCCAAAGTATTTGTATCTTGTGATGATTGGTTACGCTGGTATCTTGTGAGTATGGTTTATCCACTTGCCAGTACTTAATAGTACTGACCCACAAATCCATTTCGTGGCTGCATATTCCACATGGCAGTCAACAGGTTTGAAGTCTGACGACGTTAGCTTGGGAATCCCTCCGGTTTGGCCTGGGCAGGGATTGGACGCCATCGGTTATCTTCAGGACTCTTAGTCCAATTCGTATCTTGTCCGTAGTCGGACACTATGTTGTTTCTTCCGCTGTTATTTGGATCTTTGTATTGTATCAGTTGTATCCTTGACTCGTTTGAGTCGTCTTGTATATATCTCTTCTGTTGTTGTTGCGGAATATTCGTGAACTGTTGTAATGTTATCACAAGTGGCAACCTAGAATCGGTTATTATGTGGATTTTGGCGGGAATGCTGAAATCTGCATAGTGCCCGATCTCGGGGCGTCACAAACGCCCCATTGATTGAGCTCACCCACCAAGCTAGATCTCCCAATCCCTCCACCCAAACTTGTTGATCTTTAGAGGATTGAAGGAGAAGACCCCGGTCTACATATTCACCAACCAGTTTTCCCCTCATCTGCTTGAGGGGAACTAGTCTAGAGTTTTCTTATGTGGAAAACCTAGACCTCATTGCTACTCTTAGTTATTCTTGGGAGCCTCCAATTCGGTTGTGGGTGTGTGCCCCAAGCTCATTGTAAAGGACTCGATTCCCGCCTCAAAGGGGATCAATAATGGAAGGTGGACTAGGACTTTGTGGCGAGGTTCATCGGAGAATAGGGTGAGGCCTTTTGTGGCGTTGAGTAGGCCTTTCTGGCGAAACTCACACCCCTCCAACGAGACGTACTCCCCTCAAAAGGAGGAACTCAAGATTACATCATTGTCTCTGCGTGCTTCTGTTATCGGTTACCTCGTTCCCTCTCCTTTACTTTATGTGTGTATCTTGTTTATTGTTGTTGTTGTTCTCATATATGTAAATTCACCTTAGTTGCATATCTAGAGAATTTACCTTTATGTCAAGGCTTAATTTGAAAAAAGTTGGTCGTAGCACCTATTCACCCCATCTAGGTGCCCATACTATCCGTTCACAGAGGACGATGGAAAAAAAATCTAGTGTCGTAAAACAAAAAAAATTGACCAAACAGGAACATAAATTACCGATCGTGGAACAAGAAAGTCCAGAGATATAAGAGAAATAGAGAAAACAAGAGAAAAAATAAACCCGACTTAAATGAAGAATGCAAAAAACTAAGAAAAACGAATTAAAAAAGAATGCACAAAAATGGAACATGCAAAAAAACTAGAAAATCATAAAATTGGTATAAGAAAAGAAATCAAGAAAGAGAAAAAAGAATGCACAAAAATGGAACATGCAAAAAAACTAGAAAATCATAAAATTGGTATAAGAAAAGAAATCAAGAAAGAGAAAAAAGAATAGAACAAACGAAATTTGGAGTTTGTTGCGTGTTGGATACATGAACGAACGAACAAAGGGAAAGGAAAAGAGTGCATCCCTTGTAAAAATGGCAACAGGGAGACTAACCACTGTTTATTGCTCAACCATAATCATCCTCATCTAACAAAACTCTTCCCATCCCCATTAAGTGTCATGGGGACACTTGTTCTACCATCCCCGTCCCCAACGGGGATCAAATAACCACCGATTTCTCCATCCCCGCTAAGTTAGCGAAAATGAGTACCAAACTTACAACACCTCCCCATCTCTAGCTATCTAAATGACATGCCAAATACATATAAGCACAATATATAACAACAACATGAAAATGCACAGTTCACATAGGTACAAAACTACAAATAGATTCTCTCAGGTGTCCAACACACATACAGAAACATAACATGATTGAGTTGGCACTACATAACATAAACGGGCAGTTCCCGAATGCACATATTTTTTTTAGAAATGGGGAGTCGCTGCCTCTGCATCGGAGTGATGCATACGGCGGTTTTATTAAAAAATGTTTATGTTTCGAGTATTACAAAACGTGATGAAAATCAGGCACTGATCCAGGTAAGCTACATCCCAGCCACTCTGGAGAAAAGAAACTGAAAGGGTATGAATCCTCGAGTCTAAGACGTACAGATACGCCGATCATGCTGGCACCCATTGGAGCATAGGATAGCACGAACCAGAAACACTTGGTTCAAGAGTTCAAGAAAGGCACACGTGCCATAACTTTCATAATTCGATGTGGGAAGGGAGGGAAAATGAGAGCACAGAGTGCGGGATTTTAGGTTTTCGTATGTATGCATACCCCTTAATTGACTCGGCCCCACATGCCCTCTGGCCTCAGCGGGGAACTCACTGGTACCCATGGGGATAATGTTGATCCAGCCCCATTCCCGGCATTGCCTGGCGGAGAGTGTTTTGTCTTTGATAAGAGCCCCACGAGGTTTAAGGGTAAACCAAAACCGTCCCCGTCCCCTAATAGATGTATTAACCACCGGGATCGGGGAATGGGGCCCTCCCTTTTTTTTTTTGACAGTAAAAAAAAAAAAAAAAAAAACTTAACGGGCCAGGCAATGAAGGATAGTCGAACCAATGAATAAGAAGCTTAACGGGCCAGGCCCACGACCGATAATCATTAGACGAAACGGTGAACTCGCAATGCCCGAGCGTTGAGTGACTTCCAAAGAAAAAAAGGGCGACGCACCGCGCACGGCCACGTCACAGGGAATGATCTACTGCGTAATGTAAATTGCAAGCTGTCCGTTGTGTGATGTGTGCACCCACAACCGAATGGGTGTGAAACCCGAAAGGCCGTTGGCCTCCATGTGCCGGCTCCGTCATAGTAGGCCCAGCGAGTAGTAACACATTACAGCCGTATATACAACCACTCTTTGATTTGGACAACGGATGGATGGAAGAAGAAAAACAGCGGCCCCGTGACCCGTGTGTGGGCGTCATCCTCGTCGGCGAGTCAAAAAGGGCGCAGCGCACGTACAGTAGAGTCCTGCCTCCTTCACCTGTTGCGTTTGCCTCCGGTGCCTGCCTGCTTGCCGAGAGACGTGACGGATCGGATCGGATGTGGCCAAATCGCGGGTGTGATCTCATCTCGTCATCGGCCGTTGCGGTTGGCCTCATCTGGCATGTGACTCGTCTCCGGATTGGACCACCCGGGCCCTCTAGGTCGTCACCACACCCAAACAGCAACCGGACGAGGCAGGCCATTGACATTTTGTTGCGGAAACATTTACTCACACGCGTGCCCATCTACACGAAATGTGTTCGTCCCCGTCGATTCCCACAGCTCACGGGTAATTCAGGCTAGGCTACGTAGGAGTACATTTCTAGCTAGCTAAACTGCCGTCGAGTCATAAAATCAGCGGGAGATCTCCAACTACCCTCCAACACACGGGTGAAGGTGAGCGAATTCACTGCGGCCGGCATGCATGGCGTGACCAGAAATTGCGCGGCCGGGTGTCCCGCCAAGTCCATCGCACAACCTACGAGAGAACAGTAGCATTCAGAGCCGGCCATGCAGTTACGTCGCATGTTTGACCCCATCCACTGCAGCAACAACCAGCTCGCTGAGCAGGTGAGTATGCTCTCACGAGAAGCGGCTACTCAATGCACTGTAGTAGTACGAGTCAGTCATTCACATTTGTTTATGGGAGACACCGGACGTTACTCATTTATACGATACACGGACCTTTCTTTTTTAGGGCAGCACACACCAAAAGAGGAGATGGAAATAAAGGACGCTTCTAAACAAAAATTGGACGGAAGATTCCAAGAGCCTGGGTTTAAATTTATAAAGTACCAACGGCACACACAATGCCACACAAACACACATAGTGGAACAACAACCCATAAACAAGGCAAAGATCCAGTACAACAGTAATCGCAAGGCCAACACGTCTCCAAACGTGGCGCCTAAGATGAACACACCCAGATAACGACGGGACGGGGAAGACCACTCCGGTCTGTACCGCGGAGAGCACGAAACCCGTCGATCGTCATCTCCAACGCCTCCCGGTCCTGTCTTCTATCCATTGGGGTTCCACACCTATAAATACATAGTTCACGTATGAGATTGAATTAAAAAGATCCAATGTGGAGATGGTGGGGATTCTCCGTGACGAGGAGATCAAGCGGTATCAAAGATCAAAAACTCAATTTATACTGGAGGGAGATTCGAATACGAGATACTTCAATAGTCTTGCTAATAGCAGACATAGGAAGAAACTTATTCATTCTCCAGACCAGGAGGAGAGCTTGATTGAAGGCCATGATCGGCTCAAAAAATATATTACGAGGTATTATAAAAAAAAATATTCGAAGAGCCCGATGAGAGTGATTTCTCACTGGACGAATCTCGGATAGAGGTTATTTCTCGGGTTTCTGACGAGGAGAACGCTTATCTTACCGCGTATTCCGAGGAGGAGGTGAAAAAAGGCGATCTTCTTAAAGCTCCGGGTCCTGATTGGTTTTCAGCTGAGTTTTAACATCATTTTTTGGAATTGATTAAAGTGGATTGCTCGACTTGTTCCATGACTTGCACGCTGGACAGTTGGAGCTATTTCGCATTAATTTTGGGGAGATAATTTTGTTGCCAAAGGTTAACGAAGCGGAAAGGATTCAACAGTATAGACCTATCTGTCTTCTCAACGTTTGCTTCAAAATATTCACCAAATCTGCGACAATAAGGCTTAATACGGTTGCAGATCATGTGGTCCGTCCGACTCGGACAATGTTTACGCAAGGACGTAACATCCTGGATGGTGTTATGGTCTTACATGAAGCAGTCCATGAGTTGCACCGTAAGAAAATGAATGAAGTGATTCTAAAGATTGACATCGAGAAGACTTATGATAAAGTCAAGTGATCATTTCTTCAACAAACTTTTAGGATGAAAGGATTCTCCGAGGAGTGGCGTTCTTTGATACATAACTTTGTTTCCGGAGTAGTGTGGATATCAAAGTCAATGATGACATTGGTTCATACTTCCAAACGAAAAAAGGGTTACGACAAGATGATCCATTATCACCTATATTGTTTAATATAGTGGCGTATATGTTAGCCATAATCATTGAGCGTGCAAAACTTGAGGATCAGATTGAAGGGGTAATACCTCATCTTGTGGATGGGGGTTGTCTATCCTTCAATATGCGAATTATACAATTCTCTTTATGGATCATGACATGGGAAAAGCGAAGAAACTGATTCTTTCAGAGTTTAAACAACTATCTGGTCTAAAGATCAACTATCATAAAAGTGAGTTGTTTTGTTTCGGTGACGCTCAGAATGATGCTGACCTTTACGCTGAGCTTTTCGGATGTGGTCAGGGTCAATTTCCTATTAGCTATCTAGGCATCCCAATTCATTACATGAGGCTAACGATTGCTCAATGGATACATGTTGAGGAAAGACTTGAGGTGAGGTTGTGCAGTTGGAAAGGGAAACTACTATCCTTGGGTGAGCGGTTGGTTCTCATTAATTCAGTGCTAAGTAATATTGTACCGTATATGATTTCCTTCTTCCAACTAACAAAAGGGGTCTTGCATCGATTAGATTATTTTCGATCAAGATTTTTTTGGCAAGGGGATGGTGAGAAGAAAAGGTACTGATTGGCCAAATGGAATGTAGTGTGCTGCCCTAAATACTATGGTGGTTTGGGGATTCATGACCTTCAGGTCAAGAATAGAGATCTTCTTGGTAAGTGGTTGTTTAAGCTCATTACTAAAGATGGGATTTGGCAAACTATTCTAAAGAGAAAGTATATAGGCTCAAGAGCGCTTTTCCAGCTTTCATGGAAATCAGGAGAGTCACACTTTTGGGCTGGCCTAATGGCAACGAAGAAATTCTTCTTTCCATTAGGATCTTTCTCCATTAAAGATGGTTCAGAGATAAGATTCTGGGAGGATAGGTGGTTAGATAATAACACACTCCAAGAACAATATCCAGCTTTATACAACATAGTTCTTGGATGACACAAAAGCGATACTATTGCTAAGGTGATGGAAAATTTCCCACCAAATGTGACGTTCAGGAGAGACCTGGTTGGGCCCCGTCTGTTAGCATTGAATGAACTAGTTCGTCAATTGTTTGTAGTGGAGCTGACACAGGGTATGGACGAGTTCAGATGGAATTTACACTCAAGTGGTAAATTTACAGTGAGCTCGATGTATGAAGCGCTTATACAACCGGATAGACAAATGAATAATAATAGGAACATTTGAAAGATGAAGATACCACTCAAAAATAAGGTTTTTTGCATGGTATCTTCGTCGCGGGGTAATATTGACTAAAGATAACCATGCAAAACGCAATTGGCATGGTAGTAGACAGTGTGTATTATGTCACAAAGACGAGAGTATAAAACACTTGTTCTTCGACTGTACAGTTGCTAGTTCTATATGGTCAATCATTCAGATATGTTCTACCTTATATCCACCGTCAAGCATTGCCAATATTTTTGGGAGTTGACTTAACGGTGTGGATAGAAAGATTTAGGACACTTATTAGAATGGCATCACTTGCCGTGATTTGGTCTTTGTGGCTATATCGAAATGACAAGGTTTTTAATGATAAAAATTATTCTCTATTGCAGATTATCTTCAGGACTACGTCTATACTCCATACTTGGGTACCGCTGCAGCGTATGGAGCACCGGGATCTTTTCTTGGAGGTGTCTACCAGACTGGAGGATACGGCGAGGGACCTTTTATCCCAGCATGTGTGACAGCATAATTTGCGGATTGGACCCCCAACACCTTAGACGTTTCTACTTACTTTTGTAATTAGCCTCACTACTCGTGTTCGACTTGTTTTCGGCTGTGTGCATCTTCCATATGCAGAGGCTAGGCGTAATACTTACGTTGAGTAATAAAATCTCCCTTTATAAAAAAAATACATAGTCATTTTATAGAGGGGTTGGGTCGGAAAAATCCTCTCAATGGTGTATTTATTTCTAATGTTCCAGAGGGATCAACGTAGCGCCACACAACATATGCAAAACACTCGCTTCGTTTACGTAGCCCTAGAGGCACTGAAAGATGTCCGCTAGACACCAGGTTCCAGTCGCATACCAATAGTTTCCCTAACTGCACTCCACATGAATTTAGCCAGCGTGCAACGAAAGAAGATATGGTTAGTATCCTCGGGCTCACCGCAAAGCGCAAATAACCTGTTGGAGGGGCCATGGCGATGGTAAAGGTTGTCACTAGATGGAAGCTGTTTCCGACGCAACTACCTCGGGAATATGCGACTTTAAGGAAAATGCTATCCTCCATAAGTCGCTAAACTGTTTGCTGGCGGTGCCTTGGCATACCTTACGGTACAGGGACCAGACCGAGAACCTCCCCGAAAGTTCGAGGGACCATGTGATCTGATCCTGACCGATGGAGACCTGGGTCCCTTCTAACTCTCGCAGAAGGTCAGCAAGAGCACAGGGTCCGTTTAAAGGGGATATCCCGCTGATTATCCTGCATAGCCTTCGCCACAAACACCTCGGCGTCAACGGAGATCGCATATAAGGACATCTCCTACGGGCTGCTCAAATCCGGACACAATTGGTCCGGATTTTGTCTGTTTGAGCAGCCGTCCTCGTGAGTGTCCGGGAGTTTTGGGATAGTGCACCCTGCGGGGCTGCCTAATTACCACATGTCCGTTTTTTTTGGGGAATCTAGTCCTAGTCCAACGCCACCGCGCGCATGCCAACCCCCGAGCTCGCCGCCGCCCACCCCTGCGCCTCCCCTCCTCCCCGGCGACAACCTCCGAGGCCGCCCGCGCCTCCGCCACCGACGGCGCTCCAGCTCGAGTCGCCGCCGCCGGCCGCGTTGCCTCCGCGCACGCCCCGCCCCGCCGCTGTCTGCGCCTCCTGGCGCGCCGCCGCCACAACCTTCTCCTCGGGCCGCGGCCGCCCGCGCCCCGACCGCCCCTGGCTCGTCCTCCCCACCGACGCGGCCGACCCGGACGGCCGGCGCTTCGTAATCTGCCGCGACCGCGAGGTCCCCGTCGTCACCCTCCCAGAGCGACGGCGTCTCCGGCGTAGACGGCCTGATCCACAAGGCCGTTCCGGTGCCCACCCCGGACGGCGGGGTCCTGGTGGTCGCCATCTACCGCCAGCCGCAGCACCGCAACCAGTGGGCCACGGCCCGGCCCGGCGACAGCGCGTGGAAGTCCGTGAAGCCGAGCAGCATCCCCGCCGTGGTCGACCTGGCCCTCCACCGCGGGCAGCTCTACGCCAACACGCGGTACGGGTTGGTGTACGTCTTCCCGGAGCTGCGCGCACTGGGCTCCGGTCGCCGGAGATCATCCCCTCCGTGATGCGGCGGCCGACCTCATACGTGGAGCTGGACGGCGAGACGCGGGTGTGGGCGTACAACCTCGCCGGCAAGCCATGCGTGCTCCGCCCCGCCCCGCCGCGTTCGACGACGCCGCCGGTGTCCTCGCGCTCGCGCAGGCCGCCGTCCTCCTCGCGCAGGTCGTCGTCCTCGCGCTCACAGCGGCGGCGGAGCTGCGTGGACTGAACTAGGCGCCCACAACGGCGTGGAGCGGCGTGGGCAAGGGCGTGGAGGCGGGTGCCGGAGGCGGGCGTGGAGCGGCTAGCGGCGGCGGCGGCGTGGAGCGGCCTGTTAGTGTGGGCAAGAAAAAGAAATAGAGGAGAGAGAGTAGGTGGGAGGAGAGAGAGGCTAACATGTGGGGAGAGAGAGTAGATGGGTATTTGCACCGGACAGAACAGACACCGCTCGTGTCCGCGGACTGCAATTTGGTCTGGATTTGAGCATCCACGGACAAAAAAAAGACAGTTCTCCTTATGAGCAGCCCCGCGGGGGTTTCGTTTTGTCCGAAGCTGCTCAAATCTAGCCTGTCCGGGGCAAATGAGCACCCCCGTAGGAGATGACCTAAGGGAGGAAACCGGTCACCCAGGGGACCACTCCCTCCAGTCTAGTGGAGGTGTCCGCTTCCCCCAACCAAAAAAACACCTTTGATTTTCTGGATGTTATTCCAGAATTGTTAGCCCGGCTGGTGGGAATATTTGCACCGGTAGCAAAATGTGTTGTGGCTGAACTCTAATCTCATCCTTAGAAATCCATGCATCACAAAAGCCTAGCTTAACAATAGCATTGCGACGACAGGGAAAACGGTCCAATTATTGCCAAAATATTACCCGTCCCGGTTGCAGTGTTGCACGTACCCCATGCCCATGTGTGCGTGCAAACCTCAGCAAACTTGCGAGTGTAAGGCCCCGCTTGGGAAGGAGGTTTATTTTTTCCCTCCGTAATTCCACACCCGCCTTGGCCTGTAAAATAAACGGACCTACATAGGTCCGTAATTTATCCGACGATTTCCGGCCGGGAAAACGTCCATCCAAGCGCGCCCTAAAAGAGAGGGGAAGACGACGACGATCAAGACTTTTGAGCATGCTCATGCATGGCCCATCAACGCATCCTGTCTGTCCCTCAAAACAGCGTTATAGTTAAGAGGGATCAGCTGTCCTATTAGGCTGGCTTTTCCAGACGAAGCAGTCCCCTCACATCTTCGTCTCTTGCTGTGTTCACTCCATGGCATCACGCTAGGCGTACCAACTGCATTTCTTTCTGTGTCGTCGTCCTATCCCGCGGCGCTGCACCTTCAATCTGCATATAGTAAATCTAATCCGTGACTACACTGACACTCACATTATCAGGCAACTACACGAATCCTTCGTTTCCAGTGTGCACACACGTCTGCACATACGACAGAGTACAGGTGTCCGGGTTGAATTCTTGGCTACATGAGACAGCGCAAGGGACGAATCCAGCGGAAATAAAATAAAGTGCATTGTCAGCTTGTGATGCATGTTGCACCTCTCGTCTGTCTTACGCCCGGTTATTAAATCTGACTTTGCTTCATAATAGTTATGTGTTGTCGGAATCATTGAGATGCCTCATGCAACTCGATCGCCTGTTGTGATTGTGAAGCCTGAAATATTATCACATTGGTCAACTCAGTGCTGGAGCTGTCATTTACTAGCAATATGCAGTTTGAACATCCAAAGGTGGTTGAGAGGGAACCGCCTATCCTCGTTGCTGGCTCCGCAACTCCTCGTTGCCGCCGGCGGCGGAGGCCATGGCAGCGATGCCTGCTCCCCTTGGGACCGTCCCCGCCTCCCTGCTCTCCGCCTCCATCCCGCCTCCCCTCCCATGGGCTATCACCTCTTCCTCGGATAGGAGCGCCGCTGCCGCGCCCTCGGAGACCCCTGCCGCTGTCGCCGCCTCGCGCTGCACGGATACTCCGGCTGACATCTCCAGCGACGACCACGCCGTGCCAGCTCGGGCCCGCCGACGCTGGCCGCGGCTCCCGGGCAAACTCCGCTCCACTCCAGGTTCGGCCTTCCTCCTCTCCGTCTTCCGCAACTTTCACACCATGGTGGCCTTCTCCCCTTCTCCTCCGAGTGTTCGAGCACTCTCTCGCTTCTGGATCACGCCGGCGGCGCGGACTCCACGATGCAACGGATACCTAGTCAAAAATGCGCTTAACTTCAGGTTCACCGATCTTGGAG
This sequence comes from Alopecurus myosuroides, assembly GCA_028641055.1. Taxonomy (NCBI): domain Eukaryota; kingdom Viridiplantae; phylum Streptophyta; class Magnoliopsida; order Poales; family Poaceae; genus Alopecurus; species Alopecurus myosuroides. Next base: position 365,979,412 of record CM054059.1, on the reverse strand, counting down.
ACTCCTTCCAAGTTGCCCACGTGAGCCCCTTTGTGTTCTCCTCCCTCTCCGCCTCTCCCAAGATCACGGCCATGATCCTTGCGTTCGCTGAGTTCTCCTTCGGCCAATCCTCTTTTCGGCTCCACTCCTCGCGCGTCGAGGCCAGGGATGCGGAGATTCTTCTCCTCGGCGCCGGAGAAGACAGTGACCCCTCTGTTGCCCCTGCTGCTTGCCAACCCTCACTCCCTCCGGACCCACCCTCCAGTGACACCACGGCTGCTGACCGGGTCAATGCATGCAGTGACCAGGTTTATCCGCCGTCTATTCCCCCGTTGCTGGCCCCACCTCCGCTTACGCGCGTCAACGGCACGGTTTGCAACGTGCTGTCGGGACGGACGCATGCGCCCGTGGACCTGCTTTCTACCGACCGGAACGCGTGCGCCTTTTCCCCCCGTGACCTGGCCTCTCCTGCGGCCGCATCGGAATCAACTTCCCCGTGCTCCAAAATACGAGGCACCACGACTCCTTCCCCCTCCCAGCGTGTCTCTCCCTCCCCCACTCCGGACCTGCCGGCCTCCTCGCCTTGTCACATCGGCGCCGCGCGAGATCCCGCCGCTGCGCATGCCTCACCCATGGCGTGCGCCGCGCCTAGCTGCCCGGGCCCTGCTCCGCGCCGTCCGGGCCTCGATGCCGCCTCCAAATCCCCCTATTTAGCCGCCCTGCTCACCCCCTCCCCTCCTCAACCAAATCGCTCCCGTTCCTCCGTCTTCCACCTTCCCCCCAAGCGACGCCGGTGCTTCCGGTGCCTCTGCGCCGAGCACCCCGTTCGTGAGTGCCGTGAGCCCGTCCGCTGCAAGTGCGGAAGGAACGGCCACCGGAGTCCTTCGTGTAAGTTACCTCCCGTGCGCTTCTCCCTCGCCATGAATCCTTCGATTACTTGTACTCAGTCCGCCCCCTCCTCTCCTTCTAGGATGCAAACCTTCGTCGACCTCGTGAGCTCGGACTCCACCTCTCCTGACGGCGAACGCTCCCCTGCCTCCCCCCAGGGCGGATGGCTGGCTCGGGCCTTCCGCGCGGAGGAGAAGAAGCGCTACGGACCCCCGCTATTCCGTCCGCCCACTCCCTTCCCGCGCGGTGTGCGCCTGCCCTCGCCGTCTCCCGCCTCCTTGGACGCCGCGCACGGATCCACGGGCCCCCGTGTGGCTGCTGCCTCGGCGGTCCCCCCGTTGCGGCCGGCTAGCGCGGAATGCTTCATGCCGCTGGTGGGGGACCCCTCCTTCTCCCGCAAGTTTGCCTTCGCTCTGATCGACCCGCCCGCGGCGAGCCCTGGATTCCTGCTGCGCCGCGCCATGGAGGAGGTCGGTGGCAACCCCACCTTTGGGCTTGCCGCCTCTTTCTATGGGGCCTCGATGCTCATCTTCGCCTCCGAAGAGGACCGCGAGGCGGCGATCGCCATGGCTCCTCTCAGCTACAACGGGCACTCCATCTCCTTCGAGCGGCCGGAGAACGCGGACAACCGCTCCGGCTGGAGCTACGGCTGCTTCGCCCAAATTTCCGCGGTGGGGTTTCCGCTCGAGCACTGGAACGAAGGGGGGATTCGCACTGCCTTCCGATCGATCGGAAGCGTTTGTTGCATTGACCCCCTTTGTTTGAACGAGTTGGATTTCTCCTCCGTGCGTCTCATCCTCCACCTCGAGCACGCCGGCAAGATCCCACACTCCCTCCTGTTGCGCGATTTCGAAGGGGAGACCACAACGGAGGTTGCCGTTCACGTCGTCCGCACCTGGTGCTCCTCCACGGGGGACCTCTCTCGCGCTCGGCACTATGGCGGCGGTGGCGGAGACTCCGCCCGCCACTCTGCTTCCCGTGCCGCTCCCGAGCCCCCCTTCAGCGGTGGCAGGCGCCTGGACGACATCGACTCCGGCTCGCCGGCCTCCCCTCGCCAAGACCCTCCTGCTGCGGACGAGCCTCTCCCGCGCGGCAAGGATACTGCTGTTCTTGATCTCTGGTCCAGGGTCCTCTCTCGCCGGGGCGTCGTGCCTCCTCCCGACACCGCCTCGCCCGTTGACCTCTGGAACAAGGTGCTCGGCCGTCGGATGGCGGCCCAGTTCCCCGAGGCAGGGCTTGATGCCGACCAGGTGAAACCTGTTCTTCCCCCTGAGTCTTTAAACCTATCTACTCCCCTCGCTAACCTCTCTCTGCCCGCCCTGCAGTGGTATGATACCCTCGCTTCTCCCCCGACTCGGCTTGTCCCCGCTGCCGAGCCTCTGCCGCAGCCCTCGTCTGGCGCTGCTTCCGGCGCGGCCTCGGACGGCAACGCTGCTCTGTCTGACGCCTTTGCCGCACTTGCCTTCTCCGCCTCCGGAGACGAACACGAGGCGACTGAGCGGAAGAGGCGCGCCAGACGCAAAAGAGCCTCTGACTCGACCTTCAAAGCACGCCGCAGCTCCCGCTTGGCCGCCAAAGAACCTCCCCTATTCACCGACATGCTGACCCGTGCCAAGAACGCGAAGGCCACTCGCTTCGATGCCAGCAAGGGCTCGCCACGGCTCCGTGCAGCCATCACTGACCTCGAGCTTGACGACAGCGTTCCAGGGCCTATCCCCCTCCGGAAGCTCAAAGCCCTCGCTGTCCCGTGTGGCGTCGACGCCACTGACCTGGACGGCGAGGACGCGGTGCCTTCCCGTGGCCCATGATCTGCCAGCCCCTCGACGAAGCTCCCGTCCGGGTGTCCCGCTGCCTATCAGTGCGACTCGGAGCCTCTAGTCGTCGTCTTTTTAGCATGTTTGCCTGTATTCTCCCGGCTGTTGGCCTAGCTGCGTCTAGGCCTCAGTTATCCTGCGATCTTTTTGTTCCCTGCTCGTCTAACCCCTGTAACGGCCACCGGGCCTCGAATCTATGCTGGAGAATACAGTCTGCTTTTGGGTACCTTGTGGTGTCATTCGGTTGCCCCTATGATTAGCTCCTCTATGCGTTTTGGTTCGTGGAACATCCGCGGTGCCGGCGACGATGACAAGTGCAAGTTAATCTACGCTGATATCCTTCACCTTAACCTGCACTTCGCGGCCCTTCAAGAAACAAAACTGTCTGCCCCCTCGGACTCCAAAATCCGATCCTTTATCCCCTCGTCCCTCTCGCACTTTGCCCACAAAGACGCTGTCGGGACTTCCGGAGGGATCCTTTCGGCTTGGAACGGAACTATGTTCACCCTAAACAACACCTTCTCGACGGACTACGTCCTCTCCACTGACCTCACCTTCTTGTCCGATAACTCGCTGATTAGAATTAGCAACGTCTACGCCCCGTGCGTTCCCTCCCTCAAAGAAAACTTTCTCACGAGCCTCCTCGGACATGACCCCGGTGACTCAATTCCTTGGGCTCTGTGTGGAGATTTTAACCTCTGCCGGACTTCCGACGACAGAAATAACGCCAACCTAAACTCTCGAGAGGCTTCCCTCTTCAATAATTCCATCCACGACCTCTTTCTAATTGATCTCCCCCTCAGGGACAGGCTATACACTTGGTCCAACCGTAGACCCTCCCCTACTCTTGTTCGTCTCGACCGCTTCCTCATCAACAACGCTTGGAATGCCACCTTCCCCTCCTCCTCCCTCTCTTCGGCTTCGAATGACACTAGTGATCATGTCCCTATTGTCGCTACCGTTTCCTCCGTCGTCCCGCGATCCAACATCTTTCGATACGACCACTCCTGGGCGCTCAACCCTACTTTCTACCGTACCATCCGCTCGGCTTGGACATCGTCTTACAGAGAAGATGCCACCGCCAGACTGGTTGCTCGGCTTCGCGTTTGTCGCTTCACTTGCAAAAAATGGACAAAGACCGCTGCCCATTTCTCCCAACGGGATACTGACGCCAGGATCCTACTCCATCTCCTCGACCACATCGAAGAAAAACGTACCCTTTACCCTCTAGAAAAACGCCTCCGAACCCTAACCTCCGATGCCCTTCACCGCTCTATCCGTGAGAGATGGACCTACTGGAAGCTCCGCTCGAAGGTGCGCTACGCTATCGAGGGGGACGAAAACACCAGCTATTTCCACGGGATGGCTTCCTGTCGTCGCAGGAAAAACCTTATCCCCGTCCTTGAGGAAAATGGTGTCTCCTTCACCGACCATGACAGCAAAAGCCGTATCCTCCACTCTTTCTACAAAAACCTCTTGGGCACCTCCTACATTTGCTCTTGGAATTTCCAGCTTCATGATATTTACCCCAGCCCGAACAATCTCCCCTCCAGCCTGTCTGAGCCCTTCACCCTCTCCGAGATTAAAAACGCTGTTCATACTATGAACCCAAACTCTAGTCCTGGTCCGGACGGCTTTGGGCCAAGTTTCTACACTAAATTCTGGGACACCGTTAGCGCTGACGTCCTCAGGATCTTCGCTGACTTCTATGACCTCTCGCTTGACCTAACACGTATCAACAGGGCCTACCTGGTCCTACTCCCTAAAACCTCTGCTGCCAAACTCCCCGCGGATTTCCGCCCTATCTCCCTCCAAAACTGCATTCTAAAAATCATTACAAAAGTGCTCACGTCCCGTCTCCAACACTCCATTCACAATCTTGTCGACCCTGACCAAACGGGATTCCTCTCGGGCCGACGTATCTCTGAAAACATTATTTACGCTGCCGACCTTCTGCGCTGCTGCCATTCTCGTAAAGCCCCAACCCTAGTCTTCAAAATTGACTTCCGCAAAGCCTTCGACTCGGTCAACTGGCGTAGCCTCATCTCTATTCTGCGGACCCGCGGGTTTGATGATCGGTGGTGCTCTTGGATGACTCGTATCCTCGACACTGGGCATACTGCTGTCATCCTCAACGGTGTCCCGGGCCCCTGGATTCGCTGTAAAAACGGGTTGCGTCAAGGTGATGCCCTCTCCCCCTACCTATTCATAATTGTCGCCGACGTCCTCCAAAAAATGGTTAGATCCCACCATCACCGCTCCGCTTTCCACCACCCTATTGACTCCACCTTGGCTCCCGCGGTCCTCCAGTACGCGGACGATACTCTCATCCTCTGTCGGGGCTCTATCTCAAACGCTACTGCCCTAAGAACCATTCTGGACGACTTCGTGTCCGCTACTGGGCTTGCTATTAATTTCCATAAGTCTAACTTTATCCCCATGAACGTCGATGCTGACACTACGACTGCTATTGCCTCTGTCTTGGGCTGCCCGGTGTCCTCTTTCCCCCAGACCTACTTAGGCTTGCCTCTGTCTCCCAACAAACTTCCTCTCTCCGCGTACGCCCCTCTCATTTCTACGTTCGAAAAAAAACTCTCCGGTTGGAGCGCAATGCTTCTCTCTTCCGGGGGGCGACTAACCCTCTGCAACGCTATCCTTAACAACCTTGCCACCTATTTTATGTGTTCCTTTCTCCTGCCACATGGTGTGATTGAGGCTCTGGACAAGAGGCGTCGGGCCTTTTTCTGGACTGGAAAAGATTCTTGCTCGGGTGCTAGGTGTCTAATCGCTTGGGACAAGGTCTGTTTATCTGTGCAGGTGGGCGGCTTCGGCTTACGGGATCTCCAACGGCAAAACACGGCTCTCCTTATGAACTTTGTTCATAAACTCCACAAGGAAGATGATCTCCCATGGAAGGACTGGTTCCGATCATACTCCCACCCTGACCTCGGTCAAGGCACCACACACACCTCGTATATTGACTCTGTTGTTACTCATTGTCTACCGCTCTACCGCTCGCTGACCCGCTGTTCCGTTCACAGTGGCCGCACCACCTCTTTCTGGTTTGATAGATGGCATCACGACGGGCGCTCCGGTACCAGTTCCCGGCCCTCTTTTCTCATTGCACTCGCCACCATATATCCGTCGCTGATGTTGTCTCCCTCGGGCTTCCCCTCCAGCCCCGTCTCTCCTCCGTTGCTTCGCACGAGCTCGCTGCCGTTTCTCGGATTCTCGGTGACCTTGCGCTCGATGCATCCCCCGATGACCGCTTCCTGGCATGGGGCCCCGAGAGCAGTTTCAGCTCGCGAGCCGTCTACCGCATGCTTGCCCCCGTCGGGACGGTGCACGCCTCCTCCGTGCTCTGTTGGAAATCCAAACTACCCACTAAAATCAAAATCTTCTGTTCTCTTGTCGTCACTTGTCGTCTTAGCTCCCGTGCCAACCTCTTCCATAAAGGTTGCGCCTCGGCCGACAGTTGCGAGCGCTGTTCCGCCCCGGAGACCTGCGACCACATCTTCTTCGCCTGCCAGGTTGCTGCTGATACTTGGCGACGTCTCCGTGTCGCCACGTCCTCTTGTTTGATGCTATGGTCCTTCGCAAGGCCGCCTGACGTCCTAGTCGACACCCCCGTATGGCACCTTGGCCTGGCTGCTGTTATGTGGCATCTATGGAAAGCAAGGAACGACGCTACGTTCAACGGTGTGCTGCTCTCCCCGCCCCAGATCCTCCTTCGTGCTGCCGATGACGTGCACCTTTGGGGACACCGGTTTCCCGCTATTCTTAGTGAACAGATACAATCCCTGCGTGGATTTATTCGCTCATGTGCGCTCTAGTTTCCCCCACACCCCCCCCCCCCCTCCCTCTTACACCCCCCTGTACTTCTCTCCCAACATGTAACCCGAACCCTTGGTTGTTTCGAGCAGTAATACAAACGGTGGGGTAACTCACCCCCCCGTCATTCTCGAAAAAAAAAAACATCCAAAGGTGACAACATTAGTGTATAGCAAACAAACAAACACCTTCAGGATATGTGTTGCCGGAATCATGGAGATGCTCACGTAAGTCGGCTGTTGTGAAGGCTGAAATATTATCACATTGGTCAACAAAATGTTGCAGCTGTCATTTACTAGCAGTCTGCAGGTTGAACATTCAAACGTGGCAATATTAGAGTATAACAAACAAACAAACACCTTCAAGATATCAGATTTGTGTGTGAAGAGTGGATCTTGTGCCATGGAAAAAAAATATGTTATCAAGATGGGAAGAAAACGCGTATGTTCAGCTCTTGTCTGACTTCGTCTCATTTATTCTGCAAGGATTTGAAGGTGGCGCCAAGTACAGAAAATGACAATTACCATCGGTGTTCGTTTTTTATTTTGACAGCTTACATCTTGTATCCATACTGATGCATGCAACATTCCTGTAACTTATCATTCTTTATCTGAAACATCTGTTCAGCTGTATGGTCTTGAGTTGATGGCATTGGCATTACTTTTGTGAGACCGGTCACGATTAACTCATCTCTGAATCCAGGAGCTCATACAGGCCAAATCGCAATTAGGCTCCATCTCTTTCTTTTGTGAGACCGGTCACAATTAGGCTTGAAAATTGCATCAATTGACCTTGTTCTCCTATCAAAATCACGCAAAAGAAAAACTGATTTTGATGTTTTCTGTCCTCTATCGTACATGCACTGCATCCTTTTTGTTGAGTGCACACTTGATGTTCCTTCTCCACCTGACAGGGAACGGGGATATACATGAAGATTTGCAGTTCTTGGGGAAATCTGTCTATCTCGTTGTTTACTTCGGATTTCGGTCAAGAGTCGTCGTTGTCAAATTCGGCCGGAAAAGGTTATCTGCGACGAAGTTTTCTCAGAAATCAAATGAAGTTCGCACCAACCCCGAGGATACTAAGGATATCGAGTGGTAAATCCAAGAACTTCTAGAGAAATGTTTTATTCAAGAATCCTTTAGTCCTTGTGTCGTTCCGGTTATCCTTGTCCCTAAACAATACGACACTTCTCGTATGTACATGGATTATCACCTTATAAATGCTAAATCCGTTCAATATACACAACTCATCCCTAGACTTGATGATATGCTTGATGAATTAAGTGGTGCTACAATCTTTTCCAAAATTGACCTCAAATATGGAGATCACCAAATTTGCATGATCATGGATGATGAATAGCAAACTACTTTCAAAACAACACTTGGTTTCTATGAATGGCTTGTCATGCCTTTTGTTTTTCGAATGCTCCTTTAACATTTGCGCGTCTTATGAATGAAGTTTTGCGCCCTTTCATTGGCAAATTTGTCGTGGTTTCTTTTGGAGACATCCTTATCTATAGCAAATATTTGGAGAATCACCTTGATCATATTTTGCCAAGTCTTGTTGGCCCTTCGCAAATCAAAACTTTTTGAAAATCTTTCCAAGTGCAATTTTTTGCACCAACAAGTTTGTTTTCTTGGGTTTTGTGATTTCCTCCAATGGAATTGAAGTTTACGAGAAGAAAGTTAAGGAAATTAGAAATTGGGCTAACCCTACTTCTGTGGGTGAGATAATATGATTTCTTGGTCTTGCCGGTTTCTATCGTTGTTTTGTTTTTTAACCATTTCTTGCCCTGAGCTTACAAAGAAGAATGTGCCGTTTTTGGGGGGCAATGCTCAACAAAAAGCTTTCAATACTCTTATGAAATGCTTAACCGAAGCACCTTTGCATGTTTTGCTAGATTTTGAGAAAACTTTTGAGATTGAATGTGATGCTAGTGTAATAGGTCTCATCCAAACCAATCACATTGATTTACCACTTCCAACCCTGATGGTCTTTATTTGCCATTGCGTACACCTCATGTTGCTTGGAGTGACATTAGCATGGACTTTGTGTTAGGACTCCCACGCACTAAAACAAACATGGATTCAATCTTGGTCGTTGTTGATCGTTTCTCTAAGATAGCATATTTCATTCCTTGCAATAGAACGGACGATGCTTCACATGTCGCAAACTTGTTTTTCAGAGAAATTGTGCGTCTAAATTTCCTTTTGAGTCATAGAATTGGAAGAAGATGATACCTTGGTGGCCTTTGCCATGAAGCACTTTGCAAAAGGTTGAGGAAGATTCTCATTGGGGGATTCAAAGAGTGATGGAGATGATGAAGATGCAATAGCAATAGTGGCCATTTCACTTGTGGTTTATTCTTCTTCATCGTCACCAGAATCATACTCTTCTTGAGTCACTAGCACAAACCTTGAATATGGTTTATTGTTGAAAGGTTTCTTCTTTAAGTGAGGCTTCTTGTGAGGGAGCTTTGACTTATCCTTGAGAACAAGTCTCCCTCCTATACTTTCCCTATTCTTGAAAGGTCACTCGGCAAGAAAGTGATACTTGTGTTGCAAATTGAAACAAACTCTCACTTTTTGAGTCCCTTGTTGGTCTTATCCTCAACATATGCCCTGGGCTTGGGAGGGTTCTTCTAAAACTTTTGCAACGCAAGAGCAATGAAGTTCTTAAGCACCAGATCATACTCTTGAGAATTTAGTGGAGCCAAGTCCTCCTTCAATTCAACCTCTTCTTGTTGATCCACCATCTTGGTCACAACCTTGGTCTTCAAGTCAACGGAGGGCCCTTTGTGCATTCCAATAGCAAGAGCACGAGTGTTTGGAGAAATCTTTGTTTGAACTTGAAAGGAGGCCATCTCTTGCATAACCTCACTTGAAGTCATGAGATGGTAGTTGTGTCTTCCTTGAAGGCTCTTCAAGTCTACGGGCTCAAATGGCATGAGGGCACTCACATACTTCCTCTAGATCCAAGCATCATCAACATGAGTGGCACCAAGGCCACTAAATTTGGTAGCAAGGGTCTTGAGTCTTCAGTACATGTTCTCATGGCTTTCACCATCATGCATACAGAACCCTTCTGCCTCATTGCTCAAGGAATAAAACCTTTTCCTATTCATTCTTTCATTTCCCTCAAACATGGAGATAATAGCATTCCATGTTTCCTTGGCGGTGGAGAATTGTTGAACGTGCGACATGATCTTCACACCCGCGACTTGTTGAATAATGTGAAGGGAGGTGTAGTTGAGTTTGCAATCTAGCACTTCTCTTATTGTCAAGTTCTTGGGGTCACGAGGCTTGTATCCATCTTCAAGGACTCTCCATAACTCAATGCAAGAAGGGTTCAAGTGATTTTTCATGAAATATTGCCATTGACCAAAGGAATGTATATCAATTTAAGGAGGGTCGCCTCTATTGTTTATATGAGGATGTGGGATATGAGAATTGGGAGAGTACCGTCCGGGGACATTGTGGTAGTTCTCCTTTTCATCCTTTCCCTTAGAAGATGAAGTTTTTTTAGAGGATGGGTCTTAACTTTTGTTTTCTTCACCCTCATCCCCATCGCTCTTATCATTTGGAATTTCTTCGGAGGAATAGAAGATGCGGATGTCGGGCCCTTGGCTTTCAAGAGCTGCGTCATCATATCATGCAAATCCTTCATTTGGGAATCCATGGATGAGGTCAAGGAAGCTTGCATTTCCTTGAGATCATTCATGGTGGCCGGTGCCGCGGGCTCGGTGGTTTCCCCTTTGATGACCATACTAAACTCTTAGGCGGTTAAGCCCAAAAAGAGCCGAGGCTCTGATACCAATTGAACGGGTGGTATGGGAACCTAGAGGGGGGTGAATAGGTGATACTTCCAAATTTAGTTCTTTTTCGATTTATCCTTGACACATATGTAAATTCTCTAGATATGCAACTACGGTGAATTTACCTATATGACAAGAGCTAAAGTAAGAAAAGTACAAGCACAAGGTAAAGGTAAAGGATAGAAGTAACCAATAACGGAAGCACACGGAGACAAGGATGTATTCCCGAGTTCCTCCTTTTAAGGAGAGTACGTCTCGTTGGAGGGGTGTGAGTTTCACCATGAAGGCCTACTCAGCGCCACAAGGGCCTCACCCTACTCTCCGATGAACTTCGCCACAAAGGCCTAGTTCACCTTCCACTATAGATTCATTTCGAGGCGGAAATCGGTGCCTTTACAATGAGCTTTAGGCACACACCCACAACCGAATTGGGGGCTCGCAAGAACACTAACAAACTTTCTCCAAACAACAAGTGAGCAACAATGGAGTCTAGGTATTCCACAAGGAAACCCTAGACTTGAATCTCTCAAGTGAATCAGGGGGAAATGAAGAACGGGTTGGTAAAGATGTAAATCGGGGCCTTCTCCTTCAACCATCCAAAGATCAACGAGTTTGGGTTGATGGATTGGGAGAAATCTTGGATTTGGTGAGCTCAATTAATGGATAATTCAATGATGGATGAGCTGACCAAAGGTGGAAGAAGGGTTTTGGAACTGTTCCTTTGGAGGCAGTACTTCCGGTCTTGCGATTCCGGGTAACCGTGTAGGTTTTTTGCCAGATCTATTCCTTCTCTCGTACTCCTCGATTTCTTCCTGCTGCAACTTAATGTCAGCCTGGGTTTTTAGGAGGTTTTCCCGAGTTCTGAATAGATGTTGTTGTTGCCTTTGGAGAGCTTGCCTCCTGGCTTCCAGCACTTCAGGGGGTTCGTGGGGTCCCACTGGTGTTTTTAAGTAAATCTCGCTCATCTTGTTCTGACATTGGCGGAACAGAGATTTCCTTCGTTTTCTTCTCTGCAGGCTTGACTCCGCTTCCTCCTCCTACTTCCAGGTTTTCGTTGGCTGGATCTGCCAGTTTTTTTCTTCCGGAGTTTGTAGAGGAGTTTCTTGGAAGCCTTGTTTCTTTTCTTGGAAGAGGGAGGTTTTTTACCAGGTTCATCTTCTGTCAATTCCTTGACATCGGGGTAAGTTGGAGTGGTTTCACCATCCTCTCTTTCCTCATCTGGCGAAGGTGTTTGGGGGCTTTCCTGACTTTCGGCATCCGTGTTTTCAGCCGGTTTTGCCATAAGTACTTCATGGAATCCCTCTTGAAGAGATTTGACCTTTCTTTCAAAAGCATCTTCGTCTTCATCTTCGGAATCGAGTTCATCTGAGCCGGGTTCTAATTCCAATCTCGCCTCGATGGCAGCTAGTGCGGAATCGGCTTCCGAGTTTGTCGTCACGTTGACGGATGTCGGATCTTCCACCTCTATTGTGGGATTGTTTTCTTCTGCCTCTTCCATGGGATTGCTTTCATTCGTGTTTTCGGCGATCTCGGATTGCACAATACCAATAAAGTGCGATCTCATTGCAGGCATCTCCGAGGAGGCGGAAAATTCAGCAGGATATCGGCGATCTGAGCAAAATCCGGCATCATAGTTTTCTTCAACTGGGTATAGGGCGGGTGGGATAAATTTGCTTCCACCACAGAATCCCATTGCCTCTGCAGTTAATTCGATAAAGATGTTTGCAGATCCAATTGGTAAAACGCAGGCACTTACCAGATGATTCCGTGCTGGCATGTACGATCCGTTGTCGAGGATGCACCCGACGTCGTTGTCGAATTCCAAGCTTCCAACATATATGGTACTGCCGATTCCGCCGAGTATCCCTGATCGAAACATAACGCCTGACGTCGCTGGCCCCACGGTGGGCGCCAACTATCGAGACATCGTAGTAGAGTTCATAGACGGGGGTGCCATGATACTACTGATAGAGACGTGGGGGGAACGTGGTAGTATGACGACCAAGGACACCAAAGTTTACTCATGTTCGGTACGTCGCAACTAGGCGGCGTTCCTACTCCTGCAATCTCACTAAATCAGGGTTGAAGCCTGAAGTATACAAAGTACAATGTGAGTTGGTTTAGCTACTCGAAGAGGATCAACTTCTCGGTGAGTTGGCTTCTAGGTAATTGTATGTGTCTTTCTTCTCTCCCGTACGGCTTTATATAGATAGCCGGGTTAGGGCTTACAGAAAGAAAACCTAGAAGACTATGGTAACTTTCTAACTTGGAAAGCAGGATTCCGCATTCTACTCTAAGTCGTACCACGTGGGCCGTGGTCCGGGTTCTTCTAGAATCCGGCTTCCGTGTGTCAGCTTATTGGGCCGCCTAATGGACCGTGATCCATTACCATTCAGGCCACCCTGGTAATCCGGCTCTTTGGGACACTATCAGATATACCCCTAATCAGTATATATCCGAAAGTGAGGCAAAAGGGACTAAGATGAAAGTCACATTGGAAGGTATGTCGTCATGACTCAATGGGACTTGGGATCGGCACGTTCTGCTAGGAGCCACTGCCGATTGATCGATTCGGAGTCGGACTCCAATCGTGTACAGGTCGCCATAAGCCTGCAGGATCGCACACTTAAGAGCGGGAGCAAATAGATTGGTCGGGTTGGACCCGAACCGGAAATGGACTGAAATAGTGAGGTAGACTTACATAGGGAATGGGCCACAAGTGTTGTGAAGCCCACTACCACTCTCTATATAAAGAGGGGCACAAGTTTCCCAGCAGGCATGTAATGCCACTCCCATGCGTTGGGAACCCTAGCCCCACTCAGTAAGCCATCGCACCGGACCTAGAAGTCCACCGTCGGAGCTCCTCCTCGTACGTGTGGATACCGGCAGAGGTGTTGTACGTTCATTACTTCGACGATCGCGGGATTGGATCGGCTGGATCGGATCGTGGGACTATACTGCATCGACGTGCTTCATCGATAATCCGCACCTGCGTGTCTAGTGGTAATCCTCGTGGCCTTCTACCTCGGCGAGATCTTGGAACTACCACGTATAATGTTTCGTTTATCTCTAAGCGTTCCAACAAGTTGCGCTGCCGCTGGTGGGGCGCCCCGGGCCGCACCCTCGACGCTGTTCTCGAACACATCGAGAACGACAACGAACCTCGCCTGGAGTATCCCCCACCCCGCCGCGGGTGCCAAGCTTCACTTGGTGCTGTGCGGGTGGCCCGTGGGCGGAGAGAAGGTTGGTGGCGGAGTCCTCGTCCTCCTCGTCGCAATCCTCCGGTAGCACGCGTACGCCGGAGGTGCGCCGGGTGAAGACCGAACAATCTGCTCCCCCTGCTCGCCGCGCAGCATGGGGAGTCCTCATCGGCGAACGACGCGCCCCTTCGCCGCCAAGGGGCAACAACCGGCTAGTCAAGCCGAAGAAGGAGGAGGAGGACGACGAGCTGGAGATCGAACTGGCGGTAGCGCTCGACTGGTCGCGCAAAGAGCACATCGCCGCGGAGGTGGCAAAGCAGCAGCGCGCACTGGAGGAGTTTGCCGCCCGGAGGCGCGGCCACGAGGAGAATGGCGTCATCCTGTTGGACGACGACGCCGCGACAGGCCCGAGCTACGGCGGCGACCTCGGCCAGGGCTGCAGCTACGCCGTCCCCAAGAAGGAACCGGAGCCTAGTTAGTTTAGTAGTTATTTTAATCGTCATCGTGTAAATTCGCCCTATATTCTACGATATTAAATTGAATCATCTAAATTTCGGCCAAATTTGTTCGAATTTGTTAATTTTTAGTCAAATCGCGGGGTGTCGCCTGGGTACGCGGCTGGAAACCGTCGCCCTCTAGGGCGAGAATACCGCCGAGCAACCCCAAGGAAATTGGCCCGGGGGCCGAACGGCTGGAGATGCTCTAAGCCTAGCATTGCTCGTGATGTGTGCACCCACAGGAACAGAAGTGGCGGAGCAGCCGAATAGGTCGGAAACTTCCCCTTGCATCGCTCCCCCAACGACTCTAGGGGAGACCCCGCGCCGTCGCCAGGCCCTCCCTGCCGTGCGCCTCCTTCCGCTACCGTCGGCGGCCTTCGTCCGCGGCGGTGGCGACCCCCGTCGCTGCCAAAGGTGGTGGGGGGTTGTCCGTATCGGGTGGTTGGCCGGCCCGTGGGGGACGGAGGCGGCCGGGGAGGTGGGCGTCGCGGCGGGCTCGGGTGGAGGCCGGCGTGCTCGGGTGGTGGCCTGGTTGCGCAGAGGGCGCAGGTGGCGGAGGGAGTTCTCTGGCAGGGCGGCGGCCGCGCTTGATGGGCCAGGCGGGCCCGATCTGGGCCCGTCGGGCCCGGGCAAAGGTGGGCGGCGGCGGGTGTCTGCTGGGCGCGCTCTGTGCTGGTTCGTCGTCGTGGAAGCTGTGGGAGGAGCGCGGGAGGCAGGGGCCATTCTGCGTCGGGGTCGTCGCGCTCTACCTCGACCGGTGCGGCGTTGTGTGTGCTTTCTGCCTTGCGGAGGCGGCGTTTTCTTGGCGGTGGCCGGTGTTGATGGTGTGGAGCTCCTGTCGGCGTGGTGCTGGGAGGCGACGTCCTCTTGGGCCGGTGCCTTCGCGCGGTGCGGAGCTCCGGTCGTGGGCTCGACGGAATCTAGGCCTCGACTTTGGCGGGGTTGGTGTTGGTCGGGGAGGTGGAAGCCGGGGCGGCGGCCCCGGAGATGCGGCTGCGACTTGGTCGTGGTCGGTGTGGCGCTGCCCATGGCGAGAGGTGTTGTGGGTGTTGCGACATGCGGCGTCTTGGTGGTCTGGCCGGTCCCCTTCGGGAGGTTTGCGGGGCTGCGACACATCGCCGGGTGAAAGCCCTGCCCCGGGGTCCGGGTCTGGGTCCAGCGACGCCTCCGGGCGCCGCGTCCTTCTTGAAGGCGTCGTCGGGGCGGTGCGCTCGTTTCTCCGCGCCGGGTTCTCCGGGGGAAACTCTAGATCCCTCAAGGGATCGGGCGAGGACGGCGCTCTTGCGTCGCTTTCCTCTTGGGGCCTCGCCTTGGATGTTCCGCCGGCCAGAGGGAGCTGCGGGATGCTGGTGGTTTGGTGATGGCGTCTTCTCGTCATCGGCTAGGTGGTGCGCGGCCTCGGGGCCGGCGTGGATGTCGGAGCGGCGGCTCCGGAAGACTAGCATTGAGTTCGACTCCGCCGTGTTTAGTGTCGGCTTTGGTCGCTAGGGTGACATGGTCTTCGGTTAGTCTTGGGGCGTGGCCTTGGGGCCGGCGTGGATGTCGGAGCAGCGGCTCCGGGCTTTTCGTCTTGCGTTGAGGTTTGCCTCCGCCGTGTTGAGTGTCGACTTTGGTTGCTAGGGCGACATGGTCGTCGTCTAGTTCAGGGGCGCGACCTCGGGGCCGGCGTGGATGTCGGAGCGGCGGCTCCGGACTTTGTGTTGCGTGGGGCTTGCCTCCGCCGTGGTAGTGTCGGCTTTGGTCGCTAGGGTGACATAGTCGTCGACTCGAGTTTGTAGCTTTTTCTTTTTTTAGGCCCCGTCCTGTCTATGTGCTCCTTCTTTATCAATATAAAAGGCAAAGCTTTTGCCATTTCTTCAAAAAAAGGTGGGAAAACCGAAAGGCCGGTTCGCCGAATATGCTCAGATATATACGTCGATTCGTCATGGCAGGCCGTGTAGGCCCAGCGAGATTTATAGCCGACAATATCGAAGTGGCACGTTTAAATTCTTGAAGGATAGGCTGTGGAATAAGGTGAAAGGATGGTTGGAGAAATTGTTATCTGCTGGGGGAAAAGAAGTTCTTATTAAATCTATTGCTCAATCATTGCCGGTTTTTATAATGTCTTGTTTTCGGTTGCCAAAAGGTTTCTGTGAGCATTTAAATTCAATGGTGAGGCAATTTTGGTGGGGGAGTAAGAGAGGTAAGAGGAAGGTACATTGGGTTTCTTGGGAATCTATGTCAAGGCCAAAATATATGGGAGGTCTCGGATTTTGTGATATGGAATTATTCAACCTTTCTCTGTTAGCGCGCCAGGCGTGGAGAATTCTTCTGGATCCTAGTTCCCTAAGTGCTAGAATTTTGAAGGCAGTGTACTTCCCTAACTCGAGTTTGTTGGAGGCAAATTTGGGCACCCACGCATCGCAAATATGGAGAGCTATTCTTGAGGGGCTCGGTGTCCTTAAAAAAGGGCTTATTCGGAGAATTGGCGACGGTGCATCAACTGATATATGGAAGGATAACTGGCTTCCACGGGTGTCTATGCCTAGACCGCTGTTATCTTTGCAGGCTAATCCACCTGTTCTTGTCAATGAGTTGATTGATCATACTGAGGCTAGATGGCGTAATGATATTATTAATCAGGTATTCCTCCCTATGGATGCTTCTATTATTAAATCAATTCCTATCTGTACTTGCCCTATGGAGGACTTTTGGGGATGGATGCATGAGAGAAATGGATTGTTTTCGGTGAGGTCCGCATATCGGATGCTAATCACTGAGAAATTCCAGCTGGGGGCTCAGGCTGGCGGCCCCTCAAATTCTATCATTGAGACCAAATCGTGGGAGTCTCTCTGGAAGCTCAGGGTGCCACCGAAAATTAAAATTTTCATGTGGAGATTATCGAAACGTTCTCTTCCATCTGTTGACGTATTGCATAATCGAAACATGGCTGCTTCTAATGGATGTTCTCTGTGTGGTGATATTGATTCATGGAGACACTCCCTGCTTGATTGTCCAATGTCAAGAAGTGTTCGGCCCCTTGAGGAGGATGAGCTTTTTGAGAAGATTCAGAATTGTGGTGAAACTCATGCAAAAAACTGGCTATTTATTCTCAATGATTCTCTACAGCAAAATGAATTTACTCGGATGGTGGTAAAGCTCTGGGCGGTTTGGTCGGCTAGGAGGAAGGCGATCCATGAAGATATTTTCCAAAGCCCACTCTCTATACACTGTTTTGTTGGGAGATACATTCAAGAGTATGACGAAGCAAATAGGTGTGCTGCTACTATACATATGGCTCTAAACCCTAATGTTTGCAGATGGGTTCCTCCTCCAATGGGCTCGGCCAAGATCAATGTGGATGGGGCAGTTGCGCGTCATGGTAAAATTTGCTCAGCTGCGGCTATATGTAGAGATCACAATGGTACTTATTTGGGTTCTTCGTTGCTTGTGGTGGAAGGTGTAAGCGATCCGGAGGTCTTTGAAGCTTTGGCGTGCCGGGAGGGAATGTCGTTAGCTACTGATCTAAATCTGAACCAATGCTTACTTGCGTCGGATTGCAAGAACGTGGTGGAAGCGATTAATAGTATTGGACTGGGTGTCTGTGGATCAGTTGTTAGAAAGGTGCAAAGAAGAATGAGGTCTCTTGATCAGTGTGTAGTGGTGCATGAGACGAGATCATTGAATGTGGAAACTCACAATCTCGCAAAATTCGGCCTTTCTTTGGAGATAGGTAGACATGTTTGGCTAGGTACCCCTATGATTCATCATCTAATTTGTTATTTGATTAATACATTATACATAGCGAGAGTTTTATCAAAAAAAAAAAAAAAAAAAACTCTTTGACTAGTGCTTGATCTATACCAGCGATGATCGAAGAAGAAAAACAATGGGAGTGGCCGTAACGGATGCGTTTGGTCATCCTCGTCGGTGAGTCAAAAATGGGCGCGGCGCACGTACAGTTGGTTCCGCGGGTGAAGTCACGTTGCGTAGGCTCACCTCTGCCGGCCTCACTTCACCTGTTGCGTTTGCCGAGAGACGTGACGGATGGGATGGGATGGTGCCGAATCGCGGGTGCCATCTCATCTCGTCATTGGCCGTTGGCCTCATCTCGCTTCTGGAGTCCGGATTGGACCACCCACGCCCAAACAGCAACCGGACGAGGCAGGGCATTGACATTTTGTTGTTGCAACATTTACTCACACTCGTGCGCTGCGATCTACTAGTACACGAGTTGTTCGTCCCCGTCGATTCCCACAGCTCATGGCCAATTCATGCTAGGCTAGGCTGGTACATTTCTACCAGGCTTCTAGCTAGCTAAATGCCGTTGAGTCATAAAATCAGCAGGAGATCTCCAACTACTCTACCCTCCTCCAACACGGGTGAAGGTGAGCGAATTCACTGCGGCGTGGCGTGACCAGAAATTGCGCGGCCGGATGTCCCGGAACGGATGATGCGTCGCACAACGAGTGAACAGTTACGTCGCATGTTTGACCGTCTGCAGCAATAACCAGCGATCGCTCAGCAGCGGCTACTCGATGTAGTACGAGTCAGTCATTCACATTTGTTTATGGGAGACACCGGACGCTACTCATTTAAGCCACGGATACGGTACATGGACCTTTCTTTTCTAGGGCAGCACCCACTGTTGGTTTTCACCAAAGCAGGAGTTGGAAATAAACGACGCTTCTAAATTCAATGGACAAATTTTTTTTTTTGAAACGAGGCAAAATAATTTGCCATTTTTTATTAATTAGGGAAAAGTTTAGAGGGGTGAGCACCCCAAATACAAGAGAGCCTGGCACAAGGCCAAGCCCAAAAAGATAACCCTACTCCCGCGCCACTAAATTACAAATAGCTTTTGCCCCCAACGAAACCCCAAAGGACCGCTTTCTATTTGATTTTTTTGATTAGCATGATAGAAGTTTTTGCTTGATTCCGGCAGACTCGCACGATCCTTTCTTTCCAAACTTCCCACGTGACCAACATTTCTCGGGAAGCCTTGGCTTTTCTTACCTCTCCTCTCTTGTGTATCACCTCAATCCACCACTCTTTGACGCTAGCAAAGGCATGCCAACCTGTTAGATCAATATCGTGGAGCCCAAGCCACGTCTCCAAAGTAGACCAAATACGAATCATGAAGCGACATTGGATTATAAGGTATTAAGGTGAGTGGCCGATTCTTAGACTTGGTTGTAAAGCTTGCATAGACTACAATTTTGCCACCCTCTTCTCTCAAGTCTATCCGCTGCCCACACACGATTTTGTAGAATCGACCAAGTAAATATATAGTTTGTATTTGGGTGGCGCTCATGGTTTCCAAAAGAAGGCGTGACGGAGAATGGACAATATTTGCACTAGCTAGTAGTAAAATGTGCGGTCGCTCATCTCATCGTTAGAAATCCATGCATCACAGAAGCCTAGCCTAACAAATAACAATAGCATTGTGACGACAGGGAAAGTGGTCCAATTATTGCCAAAACATTAGTCATCCCAGTTGCAGTGACCCAAAGATCAGGGAGGGCTAGGTATAGAGGTTCTAGATATCAAAAATATATGTTTGTTAAGCAAATGGTTTCACAAGTTACTAACCGAAGATGGGGTCTGGCATGAGCTTTTATCAAACAAATATATTGGAGATAAACCGTTATCTCAGATATCTTCGAAACCAAATGACTCTCCTTTTTGGAAGGGACTTATGAGAATAAAAAGACATTTTTTTGATCGCGGTTCGTTTCGGTTAGGTGATGGTCAACAAGTGCGTTTTTGGGAGGATACTTGGTTAGGAGATGAGCCGTTATCTCACCAATATCCTTTACTTTATAGTGTGGCCAGACAACGCGGTGTCACTGTAGCAAACGTGCTATCGAGTGTACCTTTAAATATGCATTTTCGAAGAACTATTACGGGAAGTAGACGAACTCTTTGGTTACATTTAGTGGAACGCCTTATGTTTGTAACTTTGTCAGAAGAGAAGAATGAGTTCCGCTGGAGTCTAACTATGAATGGAACATTTACGGTCAAATCTATGTATGCCGATTTAATGCATGGTTCCACAACATATTTGCGTAAGTATTTGTGGAAACTAAAGGTACCGCTGAAAATTAGGATTTTTTTGTGGTTCCTTAACCGTAAAGTAATTCTCACTAAAGATAATTTGATCAAAAGGAATTGGACAGGATGTAAAAAGTGTGTTTTTTGCGACCAAGATGAAACCGTTCATCATCTTTTTATATCTTGTTCTTTTGTGCGGCATATATGGCGACTGTTGCATTTTACTTTTAGTATATCCCCTCCGATCTCCATTGCTAATTTGTTTGGTTCATGGTTAAACGGTATTGATAAAAGACAAAGGCACGTATTCGAATAGGCGTTGCTGCTGTTTTATGGGCTGTTTGGAATTGTAGAAACAATGTTGTGTTTGATAAGAAGAAGGGAATTCATTTTTTGCAGGTTATCAACATGGCGGTCTCCTACATTCACCTATGGTCCTTCCTGCTACCTGCGGATCAGCGAGGACTTATGGATTCAGCCTGTGCTCGAATGATGGCGGTCGTTCGGGTTATTTACAGTCAGGGTGGGTGGCTTAATGAGAAGCGACTAGATGCATAACGTTGTAATCTTTCTATGGCTGGTGTTTATGGCCACTTTGTCTGATCCATGAATTGTAATCTCAAACTACTACTTTTATCTTCTTTATAATAAAAACCAGCCGTGTGTATCGTTTTGATGCGGCCGAGGCTCCCATTTCTAAAAAAAACTGCTACCCCTACGCATGTGTGCGTGCAAACTTCAGAGTGCGTGTCTGTAGACGGTGTTAACGAAAGGGAGAAGACGACGACGACGATCAAGACTTTTGAGCATGCTCATGGCCCATCAACGCATCCTGTCTGCCCCTCAAAACAGCGTTATAGTTAAGAGGAATCAGGTGTCCTGTTAGGCAGGCTTTTCCAGACGAATCCCCTCTCATCTTCGTCTCTTGCTGTGTTCACTCCATGGCATCATGCGTACCAACTACATTTCTTTCTGTGTCGTCGTCCTATCCCTCCGTTCACTTCCATGTATATAGACATGTTTTAGTGTCTAGATACATCCACTTTTAGACAAATGAAAGTCATCTATTTGTGAACGGAGGGAGTATTTAATATATTAGCCGATATGTTAGCAGTCGTGATTAAGCACACTAAACTAATAGTTAAATTAAAGCCTAGTTCCACACCTAGCGGAGGGCACTATCTATTCTTCAATAGTTAAATTAAATTATGTTTATGGAGCATGATATCCAAAAAAACAAAGAATCTGAAATTAATATTATCATCGTTCGAGCGACTTTCAGATCTAAAAACAAATTTATATAAGAGTGAATTGTTTTGTTTCGGTGAGGTCCAAGAAATGACTGCACAATATGCTGAGATGTTTGGTTACGAGCAAGACCAATTTCCCATTCGGTACCTTGGCACCCCGATTCATTATCGGAGACTGACAAACGACGAATGGAAATTAGTCGAGGACCACTTACAAGATAGGTTAAGCAACTAGAAAGGGAAATTGCTATACCTAGGTGAAAGGTTAGTCCTTATTAATTCAGTACTAAGTAGTATGGTACTGTATATGACATGTTTCTTCCGGCTACCCAAGAGAGTCTTACAAATACCGGGTAAAAATTCTTTTGGTAAGGGGATAGCCAAAAGAAGGAATATCAACTCGGTGGGATATGGTGTGTCCACCCAAGGATCAGGAAGGGATGGGCGTTTATGATCTTCAGATTAAGAACACAACTCTTCTAGGTAAATGGCTATTTAAACTTCTTATTGAAGATGGAGCACTCTTAAAACGGAAATACATTGGCCAAAGTGTGTTGTCACAGGTGATTCCCACTTTTCGGCAGGTCTCCTCCGTGTAGCATTGGGAGTGCTTGCCATAATATGATCGCTTTGTCTATGTAGAGATGACAAGTTTATGCTCGTCGCCGCAACGCGTGGAATACCGTGTCTGCTCGGTTGGAAAACACGGTGAGGGTTTTTTTCTATCCCCCATGGGCGACGGCTGTGGATTGGACCTCTAGGTCTCCCTAGGCATTTGTTGGGATTGATACTTTGTAATTCACCTAGCTACCCCTTATGTTATTTTTTTGGACTGTTTTTGCTATGTGGAAGTATCATGATACGAATAACAAAATGGCCCTTATAAAAAAATCCCCCAACGTTAGGGCATCTCCAGCCGTGTCGCCCCCCAGGGCCCAAAACGCCGCTGTTTTGGTGCCGCCGCGGCGCCAAACGGCGCTAATCTGGAACCTGGGGGGCACGGTTTCCAGTCGCCCCCCAGCCCAAGGCTCGGCCCAAATTAATTCAAAAACGGGAAATTCGTTGAAATAGGCACAAATTCATGGATTCGACGATATTTTTACAGAAATACGGCATAATTTAACTAAAAACATAAAAAAAAACATAAAAAACGTAAAAACTACGTCTACTGCAGGCCGAGCCTCGCCGCGATCGCCCGGCTGTAATCGTAGCCGTCGCCGCCGTCGTCGTCCCACCTGCTTGGGCCTGCGCCGGGGTTGCCAGAATGCAGGTTGCTCGGGCCTGCGCCGGTGTCGCCCCACCTGCTCACCGCCAGGGCGCGCTGGAACTCCTTTTCGTCCTTGTTGTCGGGGTCGAGGACGATGTAGTCGACCTCCTTCGGCTGCGGAGGGGGAGGGCCGCATTGGCAGCGGCTTCCTGCTGGCGCTGCGCCTTGAACCATTCCGCCTCGGCGAGGAGCCGACGCTGGAGCTGCAATTCCCCCTGGGTGCTCTCGCACAGACTCCAGTCGACTGCGACGTCGTCGGCGACCGGTTGGAGAGTGTTCAAGGAGAGCTCCTCGGCGGCCTTCATGTCAGGCCACTCATCCTCATCGTCCCCCTCCTCCTCCTTCACATGCTCCTTCTTCGGGCGCACGACGCGCTCGAAGCCTGCGACGGGTCGCTGGCGCGGCTCGCCGATGCGCAGGGTGCCGCTGTTGCGCCTGGGGGCAGGGCGCCCGGAGTTGAGGACGGGAGGAGTGAGAGATAGAGAGGCCGCGCCGGAGGAAGAGAAGGTGGCCGACGAGGACCCGCCCCATCCCATCCGCCGCGGTGTCCACGAGGGGTGCGGGCGGGACGGCATCTGCAGCCGGGGCTCGTTGCCGGCTTCGATGTAGTCGAGCACTCACTCGAGCGTGCGGTGCTCGCCTCCCCACCACCGCTTGCGGCTGATGGAGTTGGCACGACCCTCGATAGGGCCGTTGTTGCCCTCGGCAGCGACGTCCTCGTCGTGGCCGCGTCGGAAGTACTCTCACCAGAAGGCGTCGTTGCCGCGCGCCCTCCAGCCCAGTTGTGCGGCCTGGTTCGGCGTCAGCCCTCGACGGACCTCGTCGATGGCTTGCCTGAACTCCGCCTCGCTGCAGGGGACGGGGGGCACGAGGATCCCACCCACGTTGAGCTGCCACCGCGGTTGCCCGGCGGCGGCGCTTGGGACGCGCATATCGGGCGGGCATGGATACCCCGCCCGATACAGCGCCCAGGCCTCGTGCTTGCGGAGGTGGCGGCGGCGGCTTCGTCGTAGCTCGACATCTCCGGGGAATAGCGAGGGGATGAACGTCGAGAATTGGGAGAGAGGGTGCGGCGAGAGGATGAACGTCGAGAATGGGGGAGAGTGGGCCGGCGGGGGCGCGTTTTGTAGCTCTGGCGGGGCCATTTACTGCGCCGCATGCCGTCGTTGCCGCTCGCCACGTCATTACTCCGGCATCCTTTGACTGGGGCGCATGCACTGGCCGCCCGCCACGCCATAAACGTCGGCGGCCTTTGACCGACGCGGAAGCCGAGAAGAAGCTCATGGGCGGGGGTTTCTGTTCCCGCGTTTTTCCCACGCGTCGCTGACAGCGCTGGCCCGCGTCGCGTGTCCCGCCTTTTCGCCCCTCAATCCGAACCCAGCGGGCTGGGTTTCGCCTGGGTGCGCCGAAGCAAAATAACGCCGAAACGGCGCTATTTGGTGTTCTGAGGGGCCGAGTGGTGCAAAAACGGCGCTTTTTTGCTTTCGCCGGCGCTAAAAATGCTCCTTGGGGGGCTCGGGGGATGCCCTTAGGCTGGTGCCAACACACGCGTTAGAGGAGGCGATATCGCCCAGGCCGGGGCGATAGCGGGGCGGGAGGCAGGCGAGACGGTAGCGGCGGGCGACGGATCCACCGCCCAGCGGTAGCGCCCGCTGCCGCCCGCCCTGGAGGCTATAGGGAGGTGATAGGCGGGCGAGAGTGCATTGGCACCGTGGGGCGAGAGGGATGCGAGAGCGGGGCTACAGCCCGTGCACTGGCACCGTGGGGTGAGAGTGTGGTGAGAGTGGGGTAAGAGTGAGGATAAAATCTGACGTGGCGAGCCTATAACGAGTGATGCATTGGACCGGCCTTAGAGCATGTCTAACAGGCCCCGTAAAGTTTCGCCCTCTAAATCGCGTGTAGAGGGCCCTGTATAGGAAAATTAGGAAAATCCTTGCTCAGTTTTTCGAGTTCGTCTAGCAGTCCCCTTAAATCCGCCCCGTATGTTTAAATTCGAACTACGCGGGAGAGAAGATGAAGCTTGATTTCATTCATTCATTCAGATCACCATTACAAGAACTGCTAGAACTGCTAGAACTGCTAGAAATCTAACCTAACTAGTCGAGGAAGACGACGGGGCCGGCCTTCGCCTCCATCGCCTTGAAGGCCTCGACGTCGGCGACGGCCTTCGCCTCCTCCTCCGCTTCCGCCCGCGCCCGCGCCTCTGCTTCCTGCTTCGAGAGCTCGAGCGCGGCCGCGAAGGCGGCCTCCTCCTCCTCCTCTGTCGCCGGCAAGGCGGCCTCCTCCGCTGCCGCGCTTCCTCCTCCGCTGCCGCTTGCGCCGTCGCCGCCGCGCTTGCACTGCTGCAGCAGCTCCCTCTCCGCGAGCCATTTCTCGAATTTGCGGCCGCTCATCGGCCGCGGCGGCGGGTCGACGCTGTAGTAAATCCCTCCCGGGGCGTAGTCCTTCAGCGTGTCCGGCATGGCCTCCGGCCACGCCACGTACTTCCACACGCTCCGGCGGCTCCCTGCAACGGAGTGCTTGCAATGGAGCCGCCACGCCTCCTCGAGCGTCTCCGGCTCGCGGCGGCGCTTGGAGCGGGCGGTGGAGGAGCCGGAGGCGTCGGGGGAGCTCATGGCGGTGGTGGAGCTTCTAATTTTGCGGCTAAGCGTGCGTAATTGCTCGCCGGAACTGCGAATGCGGCGGCGGCGCGCGGCGGAGCTAGGGTTGCGGGTGGGGGGTTGGACCCCCACCCGAACCCTCACCCTCTATATGTACGGGGCGGAGGGGGCGGTGGAGCAGGCCCCGTAAAATTTTGTTACGGGCCAGGCGGCATACGGGGCCTGCTAGACGGCCGTTTTGGCCCGCGCCCCGTATGCCGCCGGAATTTTACGGGGCGCTCGCGTGATACGGGGCCTGTTAGACATGCTCTTAGATCTTCAAGCAATGAATCAATGCCTTCACGAGAACATAAATCTGATCTATGACTACGCTGACACTCACATCGTCAGGCGAGTATACAAATCCTTCGTTTGCAGTTTGTACAGACGTCTGCAGATACGACAGAATACAGGTGTTCGGATTGAATTCTTGGCTACATGAGACAGCGCAAGGGACGAATTCCAGCGCAAAAAGTGCATCGTCAGTTTGTGATGCATGTTGCACCTGTTGTCTTACGCCCGGTTATTAAATCTGACTTTGCTTCATAATATAGTTATGTGTTGTCCAAATCCTTGAGATGCTCATGTAACTCGTCAGTTCTGAAGGCTGAAATATTATCACATTGGTCAACTCAGTGCTGGAGCTGTCATTTACTAGCAAATCTGCAGTTTGAACATTCAAAGGTGGCAATATTAGAGTATAACAAACAAACAAACACATTCAAGATATGTGTGTGAAGGGTGGATCTTGTGCAACGGAAGAAAAAATGTTATCTTGGTGATGAGAAAACGCGTATGTGAAGCTCTTGTCTGACTTCGCCTCATTTATTCTGCAAGGATTTGAAGGTGGTGCCAAGTAGTACAGAAAATGACAATTACCATCGGTGTTCGTTTTTTATTTTCACAGCTTAGAGCATGTCTAACAGGACCCGTAAAGTTTGGCCCTCTAAATCGCGTGTAGAGGGCCCTGTATAGGAAAATTAGGAAAATCTTTGCTCAGTTTTTCGAGTTCGTCTAGCAGTCCCCTTAAATCCGCCCCGTATATTTAAATTCGAACTACGCGGGAGAGAAGAAGAAGCTTGATTTCATTGATTCGTTCAGATCACCATTACAAGAACTGCTAGAACTGCTAGAAATCTAACCTATAACTAGTCGAGGAAGACGACGGGGCCGGCCTTCGCCTCCATCTCCTTGAAGGCCTCGACGTCGGCGACGGCCTTCGCCTCCTCCTCCGCTTCCGCCCGCGCCCGCGCCTCTGCTTCCTGCTTCGAGAGCTCGAGCGCGGCCGCGAAGGCGGCCTCCTCCTCCTCCTCTGTCGCCGGCAGCGCTTCCTCCTCCGCTGCCGCGCGTCCTCCTCCGCTGCCGCTAGCGCCGTCGCCGCCGCGCTTGCACGACTGCAGCAGCTCCCTCTCGGCGAGCCACTTCTCGAACTTGCGGCCGCTCATCGGCCGCGGCGGCGGGTCGACGGTGTAGTAAATCCCTCCCGGGGCGTAGTCCTTCAGCGTGTCCGGCATTGCCTCCGGCCACGCGACGTACTTCCACACGCTCCGGCGGCTCCCTGCAACAGAGTGCTTGCAATGGAGCCGCCACGCCTCCTCGAGCGTCTCCGGCTCGCGGCGGCGCTTGGAGCGGGCGGTGGAGGAGCCGGAGGCGTCGGGGGAGCTCATGGCGGTGGTGGAGCTTCTAATTGTGCGGCTAAGCGTGCGTAATTGCTCGCCGGAAGTGCGAATGCGGCGGCGGCGCGCGGCGGAGCTAGGGTTGCGGGTGGGGGGTTGGACCCCCACCCGAACCCTCACCCTCTATATGTACGGGGCGGAGGGGGCGGTGGAGCAGGCCCCGTAAATTTTTGTTACGGGCCAGGCGGCATACGGGTCCTGCTAGACGGCCGTTTTGGCCCGCGCCCCGTATGCCGCCGGAATTATACGGGGCGCTCGCGTGATACGGGGCCTGTTAGACATGCTCTTACATCTTGTATCCATACTGATGCATGCAACATTCCTGTAATATTTATCATTCTTTCTGCCATCACCTAAATCATCTCAGAATCCAGGAGCCCATACAGGCGAAGTCGCAATTAGGCTCCATCTCTTTCTTTTGTGAGACCGGTCACAATTAGGCTTGAAAATTGCATCAATTGACCTTGTTCTCCTATCAAAATCACGCAAAAGAAAAAACTGATTTTGATGTTTTCTGTCCTCTATCGTACATGCACTGCATCCTTTTTGTTGAGTGCACACTTGATGTTCCTTCTCCACCTGACAAGGAACGGGCCGGGATATACATGAAGATTTGCAGTTCTTGGGGAAATCTGTCTATCTCGTTGTTTACTCCGGTCAAGAGTAATCGTTGTCAAATTCGGCCGGAAAACGTTATCTGCGATGAAGTTTGCTCACAAATCAAATGGCGTGATTCGTGAGGATGTCAGCATGAATTGTTCGTTGCATCATGTACGCGGCACAGTGTTTGGCATCGGCGATCTGAATCTTTCAGAAGTTGACAAGCCTGTACTGTAGTTGTTCAGCGTCACCTTGTCGATCAGCATGACTTCGCTTGTTAGATCAAGTTGCTCGGTAGACAAGTAGGGATTTAAGCTGTTCGTTTCCCAGCATTCACATTGTAGCAGTTCAAAGCGACCGAATTGACAGAAACAAATTTGCGACGATCATCATCAATGAAAGATGCTCCATGTTCCAAGTTCGAGTAAATTCTTGGTACTACTCCACTTATCATGGTCAGTTTTCGGTACGTAACTAGATAAATTATCATATTTCCTTTGACCTTTTGAGCCTTGCTCCGAGGATCTTTGGATGGATGCACCAAACTCTGCTAATAATTCAACCATCCAGCAATGTTCAGTCGCTGTTGTACCACCAAAGCATGGGCGCATGCACACGCGCGCTTCCTCTCAGGAGCATAACAGTGGCCATATGAAAAGGACACATGGAGTCAATTGGCCATAACTATGCACAACACACGTTGCATGCGTGATGGCTTGTGACACAATTCAAGAGAGGAATTCATAGAGAAAGTCGAACCTGTTTTTCTGTTCCTTCTTAACTTTTGCCGGAAGAAACAAGTCAAATCACATCCAAGATGCGGTACTAGTACGGTAGATCTCTGTGGACCGTGGTTGCTTCGGAGGTGATGCATGATGCATCTTACCGGACTGCAGTGAATGAAAGAAAGAAACCACCTGACGGGATGCTTATCAGCTCGCCTTGAAAATATGCTACGATGCTAGCTTTTTCTGCCTGATAGTAGCTATAGTGGTTAGGCTCGATTAGCCCGCCGGTTGGTGCCTAGTCCTAGCACATGCATGGGTCTAAATTCATTTGCATTCTCATGTTTTCTTTTCTTTTCGAAATGGGGTTAAGGCCCCAGCTTCGATTGATGAACATAGATTTTTGCTACAAAGTTTAATTTTTTTTTTTTTTGATAAAGGGAGATTTTGTTACACAAAGTTTAAGTATGTATCATTTTACAATTCAAGGAGCACTTAAGTTTTTTTCCTAAAGGGAACATAGTCCCGGTCTCTGCATCGTGGTGATCCATACAGCTGTTGCTTTTATATTAAAAATAACGAGTAACAAGTATCAAACTCCAAACTATTACAATTCAAGCATCATCCAAATTGGATTGATAAATCAACCAAAGAAACACCGACATCAAACTAAGACTACACATATTGAAGCCTTCTAGTGTGCTTCCAGCCTCTGATTGTAAATAGCCCGAACAACCGTCATCAAGCGAGAACATCCAGTATTCATAAGAGCCCGTTGTTCAAGCGACAGAAGGAATGATCACATGTGTATCCAATATGTTAAAAATGAGCACCTTTCGATTTGTTAAAAACAATATCATTCCTACAATTCCAAATAGCCCACACAAAAGCACAAGTGCCAATTTGAATGCGAGCTTTAGTTTTCTTATCTACCCCTTGCAGCCAATGACCAAACATATGATCAACACTAGCAGGTGGTGCAATGCTAAACGTGAAATGAAACAATCTCCAAATATGCCTAGCAAAGTTGCAAGAAATAAAGCGGTTGTGGCCTTGTCCTTCACCGGAGGTGGTCGGTCGGCTGGTTGTGACACACCTCTTGTTGTCACAGATAATTCCGGCGGCGAGTTGGGGAGGCGTGCTTGCCGCTGTTGCCGGTAAAAACCGAGTACTGACTACGGCCGGGACATGCGACGACGGTGCCTTCGCATCGTTACCTTGTGGAAGGCATCGCTAGTGCAATTACTGTCTACCACTCGCATTGCTCCTAGACCCTCGGATTCCTGGGTCGGACGATGGCAGCACCCTTAGTGCCATTCTCCCTCAAGGGGACATTGTTTTGGGAGCAGCTGTTGGACGGATGAGGCAAGATTTGGAACGGTGTGCATCTACCGCATCGACAACAGCGAGTCTCGGCGGCCTGGCGTAGCGGAGTCTCAGTGTCGGACGGGTGTCGTTGGACGCGCGCAGGGTGGAAGCGCTATCTGACGTCGTGGCACATTGACGGTAGGCCTGACAAGGTCATTGCATTGATTTCCCGTGAAGATAGTTCGGTGGAAGACGGCGACAGCGGAATACCGGCGTGCGTGTCGACGTAGGTCTAAGAGCAAGCACAATAGTAGGCTATAAGCCCGCTTGCATGACATTTTTGCCTACATGGAGAAGAGAGACAAGTAAAAGGAGAAGCAATGGGCTCTCATGCAAGAGCCGGCCTATACGCGTCCTCCCATGCAAAAATATTAAATGCAATGAGAGATATAGACACAAAATGAGAAAAATTGCTAACCTAATAGCCAATCTTGTAGACAACTCTATTGTATGAGCTTGCTATAAGGCTATCTTTGATGACATGGCAGTTCTATATAGCCAATTGTCGGCTCTAATGTCTGCTCGACCGGATTGTGCCCCTGGCTCGCTATCGGACGGCTGGAGTGAGGGTTCCAGTTTAGATAATATGCGTTGTGAGTTAGATCAGGGCATGTGGCTCTGATTTACCACCCCTTCATCCAATGTAGAAAAATGTAACATGACCAAAACTTCTGGATGGTGAAACCCGGAGATACGGGACTAGTTTAGTGTTAAAACATTCATACATAAAAATGGAATTCCTAAAGGCACCGATGAGACTATAGAACCTCAAAATATGGATAGAACACTAAGGTACTAGGAAGGAGTGCTGAGAGGTTTTAGTCAACATAGCCAGTAGTTTTAATTCTAGCTTCTGGACTAATATAAAACACTCTGAAAAGAGTTGGAGAGAAAACATCTAAGCCCTTTCTCTGAGATTCCATACAGATTTCACTCGGAAGTGTTAGACCTATATGGATGGAATTCCTATATAGGAAATGTGAAGAGTGGATGCTTTCGGAAGCATACCAGTCCAGTAGTGCCGAGGAAAACAAAGATCTATCTAAGAACTATTTCCTACCAGTCTCTCGATCTCACCAAGTCGGAGGTACCAGGACAAAAGTGTTTGGAGGTTCTAGGATAGAACTATCATAGAACCAAAGATTTTCTAGTGGATTTTGGAAGGAAAACTGTGTAGATTATTGTTAAGGATTCTTTTCTTCCGCTTTGTCAAGTGTCCTTCTTGATAGTATGACATGGGACTCGAGAAAAATGGAAATTACATTTTGAGGTAGCTTATATATTTTTCTAACATTTTATGGTCACCAATGGCATGATCCACTAAACAAGATGTCAAGAAACCTGAACTAATTATATCAAATCGCATTCCCTTAATTTTGATAAGGGGTGGCCCAATCTTCTCGATGAACTCTCACTGATAACTTGGATAACTCGTGTCTCACTGAAAACTCTCCGGCTGATCCTCGATGCCAATGCAATAGTTTGCAACCCAATGGATATTCTCAACTCCACACGCTTGCACACGTAGCCACCGACTATGAGGTGGTCCTGTACCGTCTTATTCACAGTGGAACAGCATGTAACACGCAATTTTGCAATGGTAACAATACTTCAAGATGAATGCTTACAAGGAGCAAGTTCAATCTAAAAGTCTATGGTTTATGTTTAACGTAGTCTAACCTCTTCTATTCGCAGCCTAGGTATATAAGAGGGGGTATGGGTGCGGCCACAAGAGGGCTTGCACAAGCAACCATCACCGACCTGGATAGGACTCATAGTGTTGGAACGCGTAGAGATAAACAAAAACTTTTCCTACGCGATGCTTCCAAGATCTAGCCGAGGTAGAAGGCCACGATGATTACCACTAGACGCGCGGTTGCGGATTATCGATGAAGCGCGTCGGGGCAGTGCAGTCCCACGATCCGGTCCGGCCGATCCGATCCCTCGAACGTCGAAGTGCTGAACGTACAACACCTCTGCCGGTATCCACACGTACGAGGAGGAGTTCCGACGGCGGACTGCTAGGTCCGATGCGGCGGCTGGACTGAGTGGGGCTAGGGTTCCCAACGCATGGGAGAGTGGACTAACGTGCCCGCTGGGCAACCTGCGCCCCTCGTTATATAGCGTATGGTAATGGGTTTCACAACACTTGTGGCCCATTCCCTCTGTGAGTCCGACTCATAAAACCAGTCCATTTCCGGTTCAGGTCCAACCCGACCAACACTTGCTCCCGCTCTTAAGTGTGCGACCCTGCAGGCTCATGACGACTTGGACACGATTGGAGTCCAACTTCCAATCGATCAATCGGTAGCGGCTCCTAGCAGAACGTGCCGACTCCCAAGTACCATTGAGTCATGACGATATACCTTTCAATGTGATATTCATCTTAGTCCCTTTTGCCTCACGATATACCTTGTCGAGCTATAGGCGATTTATCGGCATCCCTTAAATAGCTCAACTCTCTTCTCGATCTGTGACATGTGATTCATCTGACTAACTCTTAGTCAACCGACACAGTTAACACTTAACTGAGTCGCGCATGGCCATGCTTCCTGAATCATATCACTCGAGAGGGCCCAGAGAATATCTCTCCATTCGGAGGGGCAAAATCCCATCTTGATTATCCACATCACGCAGCTTGCTTCTCATTCGACCCGAACTCTGCCTTTATAGTTGCCTTGTCACAGAACAACGTTTGACAGAACCTAATTTGGTGATTCACAACTCGGATTGTGCGACAACCTCAGGTCTAAGGATTACATTGATTGAGACATGCAAATGACGACTTGATCGTTGCATCTCAATGTGGGTCAGTCCGACTTGCTAAACTCTTTAGCCAAGTCCGTGAACGTTGGAATGACATCACCATGCCCATGACAAGTGGAATCGTGTCATCAGCCAACACTCACATTAGTCTAGGGTGTGTGTCCAGCACAACCTAAATGACCAAGGACAATCTAGTATGAACAACATGAATATATAGTTCCACAATCGAATCACATATTCAATGACATATATCAGATGTTCAAAACAAGGACAACTTAATAACTTTATGAATAAAGTGGGAATTACATCATACATGATTGCCTCTATGGCATATTCCCAACAGTCTCCCACTTGCACTAGAGTCAATCATCCTGGCATCATATGCCTAGGCATCGAATGCCCATGCCTCTCGTGTGCGCCTCATGCTTAGGCTGTGGTAGCGCCTTTGTCCATGGATCTGCAATGTTTGCATCCGTGTGTACTTTGCATAACTTGATATCACCTTGTTCGACAAACTGGCGAATGAGGTGGTACCGCATGAGTATATGTTTGTTCTTCTGGTGTTGTCTAGGTTTCTTGGCCTGTGCGATAGCACCATTGTTGTCACAATATACGTCCAAAGGATTGGACGCGCCCTGAACCACACCAAGATCAATCAGAAGGTTCCTGATCCAAACAGCTTCCTTTGCCGCCTCTGAGGCAGCAATATACTCATCCTCTGTTGTAGATGCAGACACCGTATCTTGCTTGGAACTCTTCCAGCTCACAGCCCCTCCGTTCATCACGAACACGTATCCAGATTGCGAACGAGAATCATCTGAGTCGGTGAGATAACTCGCATCCGTGTAACCCTTTACACTGAATTCCTCATCACCTCCATAAACTAGGAACATTTCCTTAGTATTTCTCAAATACTTAAGGATGTTTTGAACCGCTGCCCAGTGGGCTTCGCCAGGGTCAGCCTGGTATCTGCTCGTAACACTTAGAGCATAGGAAACATCTGGCCTAGTATAAATCATGGCATACATGATGGATCCGATTGCCGAAGCATACGTGATCACACTCATCCGACTTTGCTCATCAATTGTCGAAGGACACTGAGTCTTGCTAAGTTTTATGCCATGGGACATCGGTAAGAATCCCTTCTTGGACTCTTCCATTTTAAATTTCTTCAAAACCTTGTCCAGATAAGTACTCTGACTCAATCCAATGAGCCGCCTTGATCTATCTCTATAGATCCTGATTCCTAATATGTAAGTCGCCTCACCCAAATCCTTCATTGAGAAACTCCTTTCAAATGACTCTTTGGTTTCTTGCAACACCATGACATCATTTTCAATCAGTAATATGTCATCCACATATAAGATTAGAAAGTTTACTTTGCTCCCAGTAAACTTCTTGTATAAACAAGAATCATGATCACTCTTGATGAAGCCAAATGATTTGACTACCTCATCAAAGCGAATGTTCCAACTCCGAGATGCTTGCTTCAACCCATAAATGGATTTCTGAAGTTTGCATACCTTGTCAGCATTAGCTGGATCGAAAAAACCTTCGGCTTGTATCATATACACGTCCTCAGTTAAATTTCTATTAAGGAAAGTTGTCTTGACATCCATCTGCCATATCTCATAGTCGAAATAGGCTGCTATGGCTAACATGATCCGAATTGATTTAAGCATCGCTACGGGCGAGAAGGTCTCGTCGTAGTCAACTCCTTGAACTTGTCGGAACCGCTTCGCGACAAGTCGTGCTTTATAGACGGAAATATTTCCATCCATATCAATTTTCTTCTTAAAGACCCATTTGCACTCGATGGGTCTTGCACCGTCAGGCAGATCAACCAAATTCCAAACTTGGTTTTCATCCATGGACTTTAACTCGGATCTCATGGCTCCAAGCCATGACTCGGAATCAGATCCCACCATCGCTTCCGAATAAGTTGCCGGCTCATTACTGTCTAACAGTAAAACATCACGAGCATTTTGTAATCTGGCAGATCTCCGTGGTTCAGGTGCTGTTACCGGTGTAGGTACCACGACCGGCTCAGCCTCCAAGGCGTTCGCCGACTCGCCCCTAGCCGGTTCCTCTCGAATTTTTTCGAGTTGCACTGTGCTCCCACTGACTCCCCGACTGAGAAACTCTTTCTCAAGGAAGACACCATTCCGAGCGACAAACACTTTGCCCTCTTTCCGGTTGTAGAAGTAGTACCCCAAGGTTTCCCTCGGATACCCCACGAAAATACACTTATCCGACTTGGACGTGAGCTTGTCCGACTGAAGTCGCTTGACAAATGCTTCACAACCCCAAATCTTAAGAAAAGACAAACTTGGCCTTTTGCCAGTCCACATCTCATGCGGTGTCTTCTCTACTGACTTTGATGGTACTCTGTTTAGTGTGAACGCTGCAGTTTCTAGACAATAACCCCAAAATGATAAAGGTAGATCTGTCCGACTCATCATTGATCGTACCATGTCCAACAAGGTCCGATTTCTCCGTTCCGATACACCGTTTCTCTGCGGTGTACCCGGCGGAGTGAGTTGAGGAACTATTCCACAACTCTTTAGATGGTCATCAAACTCATGGCTCATGTACTCGCCTCCACGGTCCGACCGTAGAAACTTCATTTTCTTGCCGAGTTGATTTTGTACCTCACTCTGGATTTCCTTGAACTTTTCAAAGGCTTCTGACTTGTGTTTCATTAAATAGATATATCCATACCTACTCAAATCATCAGTGAAGGTAATGAAGTACTCATAACCACCTCTGTCTGTCGTGCTCATTGGACCACATACATCACTATGTATTAGTTCTAACAAGTCAGACGCCCTTTCACAACTCCTTGCAAAAGGTGTCTTGGTCATTTTGCCTAGTAGGCATGATTCGCATGTCTCGAATGACTCTAAGTCGAACGAAGTTAGAAGTCCATCATCATGGAGCTTCTTCATGCGTTTCCAACTTATATGACCAAGCCGACAGTGCCAAAAGTAAGTCATATTCAGATCATTTGGTTTCAACCTTTTAACATTTATGTTATAGACCGATTCACTATCAAGATTTAAAATAAATAACCCGTTCTGAACGGGTGCAAAGCCATGAAACATATCTTTCAAATATAAAGAACAACCATTATTCTTAATATTCGACTCATAACCTTGTCTCATCAAACATGAGGCGGAAATAATGTTTCGACTAAGCGCTGGAACATAATAACAATTATTTAGTTCCAAAATAAATCCTGAAGGTAAATGAAGTTGCATCGTGCCGACTTCCAACGCAGCGACTCTCGCCTTGTTGCCGACCCGAATGTCAACCTCTCCTCTTGCCACGCTCCTAGTTCTTACCAGTCCCTGCAACGAGTTGCATATGTGAATAACTGATCCGGTATCATATACCCAAGAACTATTAGGCGCATCAGCAAGATAAATGTCTATAACATTGCACACAAGCGTACCTGAGTTGGAAGTCACACCTCCACTCTTGGCTCTGTCAGCCAAATACTTGGTGCAGTTCCTCTTCCAGTGGCCATCTTGCTTGCAATAGAAGCAATTGGCTCCGGCTGTAGGAGAAGGCTTAGTCTTTGAGGAAGCACTATGGACAGGGTCATGGGTGCTACCTCCTGACTTATCCTTCTTCTTCTTAGTCCAAGTACTCTTCTTGAACTTAGCCTTATTCTGCACCATCAACACTTGACTGGCGCCTTTCTTGATATCAGCCTCTGCCGTTTTGAGCATCCCATGTAATTCAGTGATACTCTTATCCATACCATGCATATGGTAGTTTGAGATGAACGAACCATACGCACTTGGAAGAGAGTTCAGAATTATATCAGTAGCGAACTCTTCGTTAATTGGGACGCCCAGCCGATCCAGAGACTGAATGTAACCAATCATCTTGATTACATGCGGACTCAGTGGATCGCCATCTTTCAGCTTGCAGCCCAACAAAGCTTGAGAGACTTGATACCTCTCGGTCTTTGCCTGAGCCTGGAACATACTTTTGAGGCTTTCGATCATATCGTAGGCCTCAACATTCTCGAACTGCTGCTGCAAGTCCGGTTCCATGTGTGCAAGCATAAGACAGCTGATTTTCGTAGACTCATCTGTAGTCTTACGGTAGGCATTCATGATAGCGACAGTCGCATCGTCATCAGGCTCATCTAGAAGTGGAGTTTCTAGAACATGTTCTTTCTTGTCATGCTTGAGGACTATCCTCAGATTACGATACCAGTTGGTGAAATTAGTTCCATTAAGCTTATCTTTCTCTAGGATTGACCTCAACGCAAAAGTGGACAACTGAGGAAGGTTGCTAGGTGCCATTGATCTATAATAGAAAATATGCAAAAACAC
Organism: Alopecurus myosuroides; assembly: GCA_028641055.1. Lineage (NCBI taxonomy): Eukaryota > Viridiplantae > Streptophyta > Magnoliopsida > Poales > Poaceae > Alopecurus > Alopecurus myosuroides. The sequence continues at coordinate 365,942,713 of CM054059.1, read as the reverse complement.
TTAAGACATGTATTCATAAAAGAGCAAGCATATTAAACGCTTTAATACTTATGCTCCCACTAGAACCAACATCCCTCCGATGGTTGCTAAGTGATTCAAGATACTAAATAAGCAAGCCGACTAGTGAGCTTTAGCATCACCGCTAGCCGTCAAGTGATCTAGGTAGGCAACACCTTGCGAATCGTATCCAATACGACTCCTGTTAGTTGGGTGACATCACATGTCCCGGCTCCCAACCTACCTCGCCCCGAGCCCCACAACCGTTGTGATGGACTCGTCTAGATTACCAAGTGTTTCTGCTTGTAAGAGTCTGACTCAAACCCACCTAACCAGAAAGAATTGGTAGCACCTCAATATTATGAGCCCACCACCAAGAATGTCCGACTTGTGATGGTGCAGCACTGGCGGGGCGACCGACTAGACCTTCTTTGAGGGATTAAAGAATCTACCAACTATCTAAATAGAGGTAAATAGAGACATAACAATAACACAAATAAAGCAATTATAATGTGAAATGGTATGGCTCTCTTCATGGTGATCTCCATCTCCACAAAGCTTGTAAGTCGACTCGTGCCAACTCTTGTCACGTGCCATCTTACTCCATGTAGCCGACTTGTACATCGACTTGCATGCCACCGGGTTTTCCAACAAGCTACACTAGCTAGTAAATGAAAATTTACATAGAGAATCTGACACGCAGGCCGGTATACAATAAAATGACAGCACCTAGGATCCAGCCGGCTGACATAAACATGGTACGCAGATCATGTATGGATTACACACATCACATGCACATAAGTCATACCATTCACAACTTCCTGCAAAAACAAGTTATGCATAGATACGATATCTACCGGCGTTGTGAAACTCGCAACGACATCTAAGGCGCTACGACAGGGCGAAGCCGGCGGTCCCGCTATTTGATCTACCGGCGTATTCCGATTCGACCAAACTCTTTGATCTTCGATCACCGCAACTGGATTTATGTGTCACGGTATACCCCGATGGCGGAAACCGACCGGTAGGGGTATGTTGTTTCACGACCTTAGCAGTATGATCATAGAAACCTGATCATCCATTAACCCCGAGTACGATTGATCCAATCAACCTTGTACAAAACCGATATATCTCATAGACCGACCACCAAAACAGCAATTAGATCACATCTAACGCTAACTACATATCACATATGTACGGATCTCGGGCCTAATACCAAAAGCTACCGCTCTGATACCACTGTTGGAACGCGTAGAGATAAACAAAAACTTTTCCTACGCGATGCTTCCAAGATCTAGCCGAGGTAGAAGGCCATGATGATTACCACTAGACGCGCGGTTGCGGATTATCGATGAAGCGCGTCGAGGAAGTGCAGTCCCACGATCCGGTCCGGCCAATCCGATCCCTCGAACGTCGAAGTGCTGAATGTACAACACCTCTGCCGGTATCCACATGTACGAGGAGGAGCTCCGACGGCGGACTGCTAGGTCCGGTGCGGCGGCTGGACTGAGTGGGGCTAGGGTTCCCAACACATGGGAGAGTGGACCAACGTGCCCGCTGGGCAACCTGCGCCCCTCGTTATATAGCGTATGGTAATGGGCTTCACAACACTTGTGGCCCATTCCCTCTGTGAGTCCGACTCACAAAACCAGTCCATTTCCGGTTCGGGTCCAACCCGACCAACACTTGCTCCCGCTCTTAAGTGTGCGACCCTGCAGGCTCATGGCGACTTGGACACGATTGGAGTCCAACTCCCAATCGATCAATCGGTAGCGGCTCCTAGCAGAACGTGCCGACTCCCAAGTACCATTGAGTCATGATGACATACCTTTCAATGTGATATTCATCTTAGTCCCTTTTGCCTCACGATATACCTTGTCGAGCTATAGGCGATTTATCGTCATCCCTTAAATAGCTCAACTCTCTTCTCGATCTGTGACATGTGATTCATCTGACTAACTCTTAGTCAACCGACACAGTTAACACTTAACTGAGTCGCGCATGGCCATGCTTCCTGAATCATATCACTCGAGAGGGCCCAGAGAATATCTCTCTATTCGGAGGGGCAAAATCCCATCTTGATTATCCACATCACGCAGCTTGCTTCTCATTCGACCCGAACTCTGCCTTTATAGTTGCCTTGTCACTGAACAACGTTTGACAGAACCTAAGTCGGTGATCCACAACTCGGATTGTGCGACAACCTCAGGTCTAAGGATTACATTGATTGAGACATGCAAATGACGACTTGATCGTTGCATCTCAATGTGGGTCAGTCCGACTTGCTAAACTCTTTAGCCAAGTCCGTGAACGTTGGAATGGCATCACCATGCCCATGACAAGTGGAACCGTGTCATCAGCCAACACTCACATTAGTCTAGGGTGTGTGTCCAGCACAACCTAAATGACCAAGGACAATCTAGTATGAACAACATGAATATATAGTTCCACAATCGAATCACATATTCAATGACATATATCAGATGTTCTAACCATACTCAAGTAGGAGAGAATTCACCTGTTGTTCTAATAGTTTTGTCCTTGATCTTGTCGTGGGACCAAGTCTCACTCCATTATCTTGGACAACAACATCATCATGTGTAACAATAGGTGAAGAGCTAGGGATGTCCTCATCACCCCCCCCTGAAAAGGCGTCAATCTCGACGCAACAAGGTCATCTCCATATTATGGTGTCAAATCAGCCACATTAAAAGAATTGCTAACACCAAACTCATCAACTGGGAGGTCTATCTTGTATGAATTATCATTGATCCGTGAAATCACTCTATATGGACCAGCACCTCTAGGCATCAATTTGGACTTGCGCAATGTGGGGAACCTATCCTTGCAAAAATGAACCCACGCCATATCTCCTGGCCGAAATATCACCTCCTTCCTCTTCTTGTTCACTCTTTCAACCACATGTCTCCTTTCTTCTCTATAGCTTCTTTTATTTTCTCATGGATTTTCTCACAAATTCAGCTCTCTTTGATGCCTCCATGGTCACTCTCTCTTGTATAGGAAGTGGCAGCAAATCAAGTGGTGTTATTGGTTTGAAACCGTACACCACCTCAAACGGGCATAACTGAGTAGTAGAGTGCACAACCCTATTATAAGCAAACTTAACATGAGGAAAACACTCTTCCCACTCCTGCGGATTTTTCTTGATCATGGCTCGCAACAATGTAGATAATGTGCGATTCACCACCTCCGTTTGTCCATCAGTTTGGGGGTGACAAGTATTTGAAAATAACAGCTTTGTTCCCAACTTCCCCCATAGTGTCTTCTAGAAAAAGTTCATAAACTTCACATAACGATCAGAAACAATAGTCTTGGGTACTCCATGTAATCTCACTATGTCCCTGAAAAATAGATTAGCAATATGCGACGCATCGTAGCTCTTGTGGCATGCAATAAAGTGTGACATTTTAGAAAACCTATCCACTACCACAAATATAGAATCATGTCCTCTTTTAGTCCTTGGCAATTCTAACACAAAATCCATACTAATATCTTCCAAGGTGTAGTAGGTGCAGGAAGAGGAGTATACAAACCATGAGGCTTCAATTTTGATTTAGCTTTGTTGCAAGTGATGCAACGTTGCACAAACCTATACGCATCACGCCTTGTGTGTCCAATAAAAATTATCTGCTAACATAAGCAATGTTTTCTCACGTCCAAAGTGTCCCATTAATTCTCCACTATGAGATTCCTGCAATAAGAACAAACACAAAGAACACTCGGGAATACATAATTTGTTAGCTCGAAATAAGAACCCATCACGTATGTGAAATTTATCCCATGCCTTAACATTAGTACATTTAGCAAATGGCATAGAAAATTCACTATCATCAGCATATAACTCTTTAATACCCTCCAAACCAGAAACTTGCACTTCTAATTTGGCGAGTAACATATTTTTCCTTGATAAAGCATCAAAAACTACATTATCCAATACCTTTTTATGTTTAATGATGTATGGAAAAGATTATATAAATTCAACCCATTTAGCATGTCTTTTATTCAAATTAGATTGGCTCTTCAAGAATTTTAAGGCTTCATGATCAGAATGTATAATGAATTCTTTAGGCCACAAATAATGTTTCCACACCTCTAGAACTCTCACAAGGGCATATAATTCTTTATCATAGACTGAATAATTAAATCGAGCACCATGCAATTTTTAAAAAAGTAAGTAATAGGTTTCTTCTCTTGCATCAAAACACCTCCAATACCTATGCCACTAGCATCGCATTCAATCTCAAATTGCTTATTAAAATTTGGAAGCATTAACAATGGTGCTGAAATCAAATTTTTCAGTGTATCAAAAGCAATATCTTGGGCAACTCCCCACTTGAAATCTACTCCCTTTTTAGTTAAATCATTCAATGGTTCAGCAACAGACTTGTCTAATATGATCAACATGTTCATTGTGGCTATATATGAGAATATCATCAAAATAAACTACCACAAATCTGCCAATAAACTTTCTCAAAACATGGTTCATTAATCTCATGAAAGTAGTAGGTGCATTAGTTAAACCAAAGGCATCACTAACCATTCATATAAACCAAATTTTGTTTTAAATGTTGTTTTCCACTCATCCCCCTCTTTCATCCTAATTTGATGGTAACCACTACGCAAATCAATTTTAGAGAAAACAGCAACACCGCTTAATTCATCTAACATGTCTTCCAAACGTGGTATAGGATGACGATAACGAATAGTGATGTTGTTAATTGCTCTACAATCTACACACATGCGCCAAGTACCATCTTTCTTAGGAAATAAAATACAGGAACAACACAAGGAGAAAAACTGATTCGAATATACCCTTTGTCTAGTAGCTCTTGCACTTGTTTCTGCATCTCCTTTATTTCTTGGGGATTAGTTCTATAAGGAGCTCGGTTTGGTAAAGATGGTCCAGAAATTAAATCAATTTGATTCTCAATCCCTCTCAATGGTGGCAGTCCCGAGGGAATTTCTTCTAGAAAAACATCATCAAACTCCTGCTAGACATGAGAAAAACCAAGAGAAATAGGGGTCATATCATTAGAAACCAAGATCCCTCCCTTGTGAATAAGCACAATAGGGACTAGTTTAGGATCCTCTCTAAATTCCCTCAAATCCTCTTTAGTGGCTAACATGCATAATAGGCTCTCTCTCTCTCTATCTCTTATTTTTACCACTTGAATTGGTTTTGCTACTATTACCCATAACTTTTGTATTTTCTTTTCTCTCATCCCTCTCACTCTCTTTTTCACGATTCACTTCAATTTTTTGACGAGACTCATTTACAATTTGATGTGGTGTCATAGGCCTCAAAATAATAGTCCTCCCATGGTAATGCATCTCATAAGTGTTTGCTTTCCCATCATGCTTTACACTCCTGTCAAACAGCCATGGTCTTCCCAACAATAAGTGGCAAACAGTCATAGGAACCACATCAAACTCAATAGTATCCTTAGAAGGACCAATCTGAAATTCCACACGCACCATATGGCTGACTTTCATCTTCCCAGTACTACTCAACCACTGAATATAATAATGATTGGGGTGTGGCAAATACTTCAGATTCAGCTTTGCACATAGATCTTTGCTAGCTAAATTCCTGCAACTCCCTCCATCAATAATAACATTGCAAGCCATATTAGGACCAATAATAGCTTTGGTTTGAAATAAATTGCATCGTTGAGTTTCTGGACTTGGAATCACACTCAAAGATTTTTGTGTGCAAACAATAGATGGCATAGAAGTAGCATAAGCATCCAATGGAGTATCACTAAAATAGTCATCAACATCATCATCATCATCATCATCATCATTAGGGTCAGCATCATCTCTTGTCCCATACTCATTGTTTTCATTCACAATCATAATTTTTGCATTAGGGAAATACCTCTTAAAATGGCCTTTACCTCCACATGTATGGCATGACATATCCCTGTTTCTTGCTGTAGAGGCACTAGAACCGGTGGTACTTGCTGCTGGTTGTGATGTTCTCCTTGCATTAGAAGCACTAGGCTCGACCTTGGAAGCTGAACTACCACGAATTGATGATTGTGGAGGAGGTGTACTAGAAACAGAAGGTGTTCTCAATGGAAATCTACTCCTTGCTCTTGCTGTAATTTTGGCCTCATCGTTGATATGTGCTTCGACCTCTCTAGCATGGTGTAATAGCTCATGCATATCATGGTATTGATGATGCCTAACAACGCCTTTGATCTTGTAATTCAAACCTGAAAGAAAACGTTGCATTGTTTGCTCCAATTGCTCTCTCACACGTGCCCTTTGCATGATCAACTCCATCTCCTGACAATAAGCATCAACAATCATTGTACCCTGTCTCAATTGCTGCAATTGATCATATTGAGAATGAATATAATCTGGAGGCACAAATCTATCCCTCATAACTCTCTTCATTGTAGCCCAAGTGATAATGGGTAATTCACCAATTTCATGCCTTGTTCTCACAGTGTTATCCCACCAACGAAGAGCATATCCATCAAATTCATAAGAAGCCGATTTTATTTTTTTGTCCTTTGTGTACTCATGCAAATGCCATATTTTCTCAATCTTGAGCTCCCATAGAAAATACTCCTCAACATCCATGGTGTCAAAACTGAATGGTGCTATAGAAAATTTTGGTTTTCCCAAAGCATCATCATCTCTATTATTTTTAGGAGGTCCATTATTGGGTACATGCCTTACACCCATATGCATGTTAGCTCGGCCTTCGAATCCACCTCGGCCCCTCTCTCCTCTAGCTCCACAACCCACATTATTTTACACTCCCCCGTTAGATGGAATTCCATTATTAGCATCACTATACACACTAGCATTATCATCATCAATAGCAGGAAGTCTCTCAGCAAGAAAGTCTGAAATTCAGCAAGTTGAGTAGTCAATGTTGCAATAGAATCTTGGATAGTGGTCACTTGTGCTTGGTTGGCCGTGGCCAATTTAGTGGTGTCCCCCACTTTAGTATCCATTGCTTGAATCTCCACATAAAGAGGATCACAAGCATAAGTAACAAATGTTCTCAATTCTTTGTGGTTTGCTTCCATTTGATTTGTCAACACATCACGCGATGCCTCATACTCCCTCCAATTCACTCCTTCTGCATGGTCCTTCTTTTGCTGCACAAGATCATCACTAGAAGGATCCATTAGTAGGTTATTGAAAATAGAAAAGAAGTATCTGTATGTGGTGTTCTCTCACAACTCACTCAAAACCAGCAAGAAAAGGAGTACCTTACCGTTTCAAAGTGAATAGAAATACTTACCAACAAGTAGTGGCAACTAGTGTACTTTGATGTGAAGAAGAGAATACCCGGGGTTTTAACTCTCACAAGGCAAACAAGTTATTTAGTGGGGATTGGTACGGATACCTAACAATCACCAAAGTAACAAGTCCTATTTGTTGTTTTGTGATGATATAAAATAACCCAAGGAAACACACATCAAATGGAGACAAATGTGGCAAAGCAAATATATGGATGAGATTTTGCAATGCACCAGAAAGTCACTAGCTAGGGCTCACAGCAGGCACAAGATTGCTCAATGAAAGAAACCAAGTGTCACAATGTGGTAGAAAGCAAACTCCACTAGTAAACAATGATATCAATTCGGCCTCTTTTCAATTTTTCGGTTTTCTCTTTTTTATGTACTTTTACTCCTTTTCTATTTATTTATTTTGTATTTTTCCAATGGCCTTAAGAACAACTAGGATCAATATGAACCAATTAGCAAGTGAAACACAATGGTATATGAGAAAATGAGCAGCCTGTCAGAGCACAAAATATCTATACTTGTGGGCAAGGTATCTATTAAAATGTTGTAGATAGGTTGTGGATATGATTCACAAAGATCAGATATAGAACTCCTAAGAAAACGAGAAGGAAAAATAAAATTAAACTAAGCAAAAAACGACTAAGAAAACACACGGCGGAAAATTGCTGTCGCCGGCAGAGAATCTGGCCGAAACCGTGCCGCGGTAGGGCGCGAACGCAGCACGTAACGAGCAGTAGGGCACGCGCGTGTGAAACGCGCGGCAGGGCAGCAGCGCACGGCAGCGTTTTGGCACGGATGTGTGTCGCGGCAGCGCAAGGCTCGCAGTAGCTATGCGTGGGGTAGTGGTGCGTGCGGGATTTGTAGCGGGCGAGCTCGTCTCTGAGTAGGACACGGCAGGGGAGCGGAACAGCGGCAACGAATTGGACGAAAACCGTGCCACGGCAGGAATCCGACTGCAACTCGAAACCAGCAATGAAAACATCACCCGAATTGCTTCTTTTTGAGTATTTTTGTATGGAGACTCGACTCGAAACTCAAGAACAACTAAGAACCCTAACCCTAACCGAAAACTAAAGACTCAAAAGCATAAAAGGGACGCAAATCAAACACAAAAACAACAACTAGAAATCGAAACTAGGGATTAACTAAGGCTATGGCAATGATCTAAACTATTTTTGTGGGGCTATTTTCTGTATAGGAAATAAAAACTCGAATCTAAGGGGATGAAAAACAGCTCACCGAGGCAACCTGTAAATCTGATACCAAGATGATAAGGGGTGGCCCAACCTTCTTGATAAACTCTCACTGATAACTTGGATAACTCGTGTCTCACTGAAAACTCTCCGGCTGATCCCTGATGCCAATGCAACAGTTTGCAACCCAATGAATATTCTCAACTCCACACGCTTGCACAATGTAGCCATCGACTATGAGGAGATCCTGTACCGTCTTATTCCCAATGGAACAGCAGGTAACACGCAATTTTGCAATGGTAACAATACTTCAAGATGAATGCTTACAAGGAGCAAGTTCAATCTAAAAGTCTAGGGTTTATGTTTAACGTAGTCTAACCTCTTCTATTCGCAGCCTAGGTATATGAGAGGGGGGTATGGGTGAGGCCACAAGAGGGCTTGCGCAAGCAACCATCACCAACCTGAATAGGACTCATAGTTGGACTCGAACTAGACTCAAATAGACCCTATGGATACAAACCGACCCACAAATGGGTTCGACCACCTTTTGGACATGCAGGCCCACAACTATATGGTGAAATAACAAAGTGTTATGCGCCCAATCATCCTCCATGTGCTGCCTTCCTCTCCTCCCTCAAGCACATGTTGTTTTCCAGCTGTTGGGTCTTGTTTGCCACCATGTACATGTTGTTTTCACCAAGTGTAAACTTGTTTTCCAGCTTCTCTTCCTTGTTTTCCAGCTCCTCTTGATGTTCTCCTCCAAGCATGTTTGTGTTATCAATAAACCTCATCATACATAGATGCATAGATTTAGGTAGTATAAAGTTCTCACAATTATAAACATCATACTCAAGTAGGAGTGAATTCACCTGTTGTTCTAATAGTTTTGTCCTTGATCTTGTCATGGGACCAGGTCTCACTCCATTATTTTGGACATCAATATCATCATGTGTAACAATAGGTGAAGAGCAAGGGATGTCCTCATCAAATTTTCTTGTCATGAACCATCCAAAAATCTTTATAAATTCTAAATGTAGTATCATTCCTCTCCCCTTTGATTAATGAAATCATAATTAGAGCTCACAAAAAAAAATTAAAATGTGTAATTTCACACACCCTATCTCTATGATCACCCGCGAGAGAGCAAGACAAGCACATCGTCTCCCACTAAAAGAACATTGCTAAAAAGTCTAGAATAACTCAGGAAAATGCAAGCGCCTATACCATGTCTAGGATGTGAACCCGGATGCACAAGTAGCACCACAAGAAACCTAATCAACTAAGTTGCCCTCGGTCCACGACGGTATTTTATTTTGGTATGTAAGAGAATGAGAAAATCATAGTTGCATCGAATGCTACGAAATTTTAACAATAAATTTTTTACGTAAATTATTTAGGTCATATGGAGAAGTGGCATTAAAAACTATTTAGAGAGGTTTTAAGATTTTTGGGTGTAGTACTAAATATGGTTTGGGCCAGATTTTTACCCCAGAACTACATGGTAATTTTTCTCTAGAGGTAAAATTAGAATCTTATGTGTTATCAATGCAAATTAATCCGTAATTAATTCAATGCCACAACCCTTACCACGTTGCTGTCGAGGTCGATGAGGGTGGTAGCAAGGTTCTTACTTGTTAGTATCCCGATAAGTATCAACATATCTTACAATTTACGATCCGCGATATGTATCGTGATAGTAAATCAAGTAGTATTATCTTACTAGTGTTGTGATACATTGTGGTATCTTACGTCCAGTCTGACAACATACATATAGGAGACACTCACTAAGAGCATCTCTAGGAGACACTGCATCGCCCCGGCCTTCAAACCGAGATAAGGGGAGCGGCAAACATGTTTTGTGGCACCATTTTAGCAGGTTTGTGAGATATGAAATGAAATTATGATACAAATATAAACTACAATATAAGTATTTATTGATTTTACAATACAACAATAGTCAAACTTATAAGAATAGTTCAAATGAAAGAATTAAACAAATAATCCAATAAAACAAATGTCTAGAATGCAAAGAATGGTTCAAATCACACAAACGAAATCAAATGGATGAACATAGAAAATCTTTACTTCCCATGCAACTGCCATATGTGGTCAATGAGATCATGATGCTGCAGCTGGGTGTGGCCATGGCCGTCCTCTATCTGCCGGTAAGTCTCTAGGAAATCTTTAATGTAGCCAGGGTTTCTAGATGGCTTCACACGACTACCGATATTGTCGTAGAAGAACTCCAAGTCCAAATCCCTCTCATTTTCGATGACTATGTTGTGAAGAATGACGCAACATGTTATTATGTTGTTGAGGTTTTTTTTTTCCAAAAACGAGCTGACCCACGAACAATGGAAAATCTGGATTGCAAAACACCGAAGGCTCTCTCAATATCCTTTCGGCATGTCTCTTGTGCCTTGGAAAATACAACTTGTTTTCTATTGATGGGGTTTGAGATGATCTTCATAAATGTATTCAAAGAAGTATAAATACTGTCGGCAAGGTAGTACCCTTTGGTGTAGGGGTTACCATGGACGGTGTAGTTGCAAGCAGGAGCATCACCAGTAGCAAGTCTCGCCAAAAGATGTGACCGATGCAACACATTGATGTCACTGAGTGTACTCGGCAAACCGACGAAGCAATTCCATATCCACAAATCTTCGGACGCTATGGCCTCTAGCATAATTGTTGCATCTCGGTTTTTTTCCACAATACTGATCGTGCCATGCCTTGGGGAAATTTTTGCAAGTCCATTGCATGCGGTCAATATTGTCTAGCAGACTCAGCCAACCTCGTCTTTTATTTGTCGCCATCAACTTCTTTGCACCTTATTTACTCACTGGGTGACCGAAGATAGGTAGGTCCGAAGACACGAATCATCACCTTGGCGAGCCTACGCACGGAGTCTATTGTAGTATCTTCACCAATGCGGAGATACTAATCGGCATAGTCTGGCCGAATGCCATATGCAATAACCCTCATTGTTGCGGATATCTTTTGATACACACTAAATCTAATTAATCTGCGGCGTTCCTCCGACGGGTAAAATAGCGAGAATTTGACTCGCAAGCTTCTACTATCTTTACGAAGAGAGAGCCGCACATTTGGTACCTTCGACGGAAGAGGTGGGAGGGTATGTAGGGCACTCGGTGAAGTAGTATCGTATCAAGAGTTCGTTGCCGAGGTGCCTGGTTTGCGGGACGCAAAGGCAGCCAACCTTCGATCCCCGACACCCTTCCTCTTCCTCGAACTCCTTCACGGCGAGAACCACCACCACCATTTGTTGCTGGTGGTTTGCTAGGAGGCTCTCTATATCCGAGTCAACGGAGGATGACGAGTCATCGAGCAAAAATTGTTCGCAGTCGCTCAAATCCATCTGTGAAAAATAACTATGAGCCGAGGAATCCATCCGCAAAGCACAAATTAATCGAACCTAGCTGTACTCACCTGGGATTTGGGGGCGGCGGCGACGCGGTGGGGGTTGCTGCGGAGCGCCGACGACTCGGTGGAGGCTCACGCTGTCCGGGCGCGGTCGATCCAATATAGGGCACCGCCGGGTCGGCCGCCCAATTCTCGTTTTCGCATGTGGGGTGGGGGGGGGGGGGATTCTGACGCGCCCCTGAATTTTTTTTTTGGAGGTCGACGTGGTTTGAGGAGTCTGGTCAGGCCGCGTTTTTGGCCCAAAACTGTAAACTGGCGCAGTTCGGCGGGATATGCAAGGTCTCCTAGAGATGTTGTAAGGTTTCACTTACTTTTCAGAAAAAAGAAAGGGAAAACGGTCGTGGTTTTAGATCAGATGACGTTTGAGTTGACCTGCACCAGTATTTTTTCAAGAAAACTCACCAAATGAGTCAAAGGAGCTTCTAAACATTTGCAGCTTTGCACAAAAAGGAAATTGATACAACTTTCTTGCAGAGCACGAGTGCTACAGGTAACAATTGCTGCAACCAACCAGTCCAATAGCAACGGCCATGCACGTACACGAGTTGCATCTAGAAAGCTATATACATTTTTTGTTCGTGTCGGGTTGACCTTTGTCCCAAAAGTGCTTCATCCACGGCATTGTACAACACTATACACATCATAATGGTTGAGGTGTCATTTGAGATGGATCATTCGTGTGATGTTAGGTTTGACTAAAGTGTCAAGCACATCACATCAAAGCTAAGTATTAAAACAAGTATCATCAACAGGGCAATTAGTTAGGGTGTACTTTTGGAATGGGCAACCAAAAGGCAGAACGGAGATGATGCTAGTACTAGCTCAATTATTAGCAAGTACACATTACAAAAAAGGTCTAGACGGATATTATGGTACGGGAGAAACGGAGCGAAAGGAAGAGGGTTAGCTTACCAAACCAAACTAGTAGAAACTTCATAGTATCTAGTAGTAACCATGTGTATGAACCCACAAAACAGAAGAAGAGAAAAATTGGGGAAATGTTGAGTGCTAACCAATCTCCTTCGCCCACCACACTTATCTTCATTGTGATATCCAAATCTTAGATGCAACAAAGAAATATATCGAAATTATGATAAAGTACGAGCAGGTACACAAGCACTACTTCATCCAATTCAAAACTGAATAACATAATTCTGGCTGATGAACAGGTGACTAGGGTGTATTTTGTTATAATTGACAGAGGTGAATTCGATGGACATAAGAGCATCTCCGGTGGGCGGTGGCATCCCCAAATTACCCCAAAGGTCTAATGGGGGTCTAGACATAAAGAAATCGTACACGAGGCTTTCCGCTACAACGCGGCGAACGCTCAACATTTCTGGGTGGAAGCCACTTTCCGTCGGGCTGGAGAGGAGGCGTCGGGAGGCCAAGGAGCTGGATATGGCACAGTTCGACCAAGGCGGGAGGAGGCGGAGATGGACGAGGCGGCGGAGGTGGACTTCGCGATGGTGGTAGAGAGGGAGATGCAGGAGTACGAGGTTGCGGAGGAGGAGAGGAAGGCAAACGAGGCAATGGAGATGGAGAGGTATCTCGGCCGCCAGCAGCGGCAACTGCGTGCACGCGCTCAACGGCGGAAGAGGGGCACCGGATGGTGGTGCAAGTCAGGACGGAGAGACGTCGACCTGCTTGTGGTCGGCCGCAACGGCGACGAGGTTGGCCCCTCGCAAGCGGTGAACAATGCGAGGAGGCTGGACCAGTGAGCCACCTCCTCCCAGTGTCTAGAATAGTTTAATTGTAGTTTGTTTAATTTCAAATTATGTAGCATTGATCGGCAGCCTCTGTGCTTGAGTTTGATATACCGCGCTCCACCACATCACCGCCGCGGCGGCCAGACTCCACGGCAGCGGCACCCGTAACATGTTTGTGAAAATTCTTAGGACGTACTGCTGGAAGAGCCGCCCGCCAATTCGCCGAACACTCGTCTAATACGTTTGGGGTGTGGGGGGGGGGGGGGAGGGGGTTCCGGACATTATTTTGGCTCCCGAGCCGAAGATGCTCTAAAAAAACCAAACATTGTAGACGTGAGACGTGGCCACTGTGTGAATGTGTGAGTTTGACTACTGATTTTCAAAAATTTGCTGAAAAAATATTATAAAATTACATTACTTTAAAGCATTTTGATGAAAATCCCATGGCAATATTATTGAGGCATTCCACGCTTTCAAGAATCTCTATTTTGGAACAAAAGTGGTATCTCACAATTCAGTTTGAGCAAAAAGTCAGCTATAAATTTGTGACGTGAATAAACCTATTTTTATGGATTTGCAAGAAAAGACGCATTGCACTTGTACATGTGGGCTGTGGCAGCAGCGCTCTTAGGTGACCAGCGTATGGAATATCTAGCTGCGGAGAGTAGTTGCTACATAAGCTATGGTGCAATAATTAGTAGGGAATAATTGGTGCTGCGTTCTTCTAATATTGTGATCCAAGTGTCCATTCGATATGCGGATTGACGGACGCGGGTAAATCCAAGGAAAAATGGTGCAAGGGTCAATGGCAAACAAAATGGTGGTTTACTAGGTTGGTGACGGATCCAACCTGAACTAAAGCCAAAAAGCAAAGGAACTTTCGACTAGAAAGGAACTCCGAAGCAAGAAAATCACCTGGGGGAGGCATATAATCATTAGCAATTTACGATGGTGGTTTTACCCTTTTCCCTACTTCTACCCCACACCTTTAATCAGTTTCTGCTATAGATAGTACTACCATGTAGTACCCCTTTTGGCCTTCGTCTAGTTCGAACAAACAGAATGTTACAGGTAACGTCGAGTTGAATTATAAGTACCGTAATTTCGTTAAGTTGGAAAAAATAGGTATATCCGCAAAACATTTTTCAGCTGTTAAGAAAAACCTTTTTAGGCAACTGGCTACACATGCGTAGTAGAAATGCGGTTGGACCTCGAAGGGTTGAGATTTGAAGGTATGGGGGGATGCACGGGACGGGACCATGGCGGGTCGGAAGCTGACAATATTGTTGTAGCGGACCACGTTTTGACCGGCTGGCCTGACATTCCTGCCCCCATGCACACTTGAGTCCCTTTCCGACCCGAACCCGTCGCATCACGCTTTTTTGTATCCCCGCTGTACGAAGCCAGACACAGTGAACTACAGTTTTCCGGACCGTGACGTGAACACCGCCACTTGGGTCCACACGTACCGTACATGTTCCTTCCTGAGACACGTCCGTCACTGTGTAAACGTTCTTGTGTACGCATCATGAGAGAAGAGAGCGATTCCATCGGGCACAAAAGGATCTCACTATACCTTCGTACACACAATATTTTCTGTGAAGTTCATATCACACTATATTGTTGTACCCAGTATAATCTGCGAGTGAGGGAGAGTAATAGAACTGAGAAAACTGCTCGGTACTTTGGTGCCTACATTTGTCATTTGAAACGTTGTCAATAGCTGTTGAGAACAAACCAATTGGGGGCAAACATTAACTACCTGCAAAGTTTAGGCCCCGTTTGGGAGCTCAATATTTTTAAAGTATTCCAAGAATACTTCACTTTCCATGAATAGTAAAGTATTGAATGTGTTTGGTTCTAGCAAAAACTGATTTTTGAGGAAACTACACTATTTTTTAGGAAACTACACTATTTTTGAAGTATGTGAAAAAGAGAGTTGGAACTCTTTTTCCAAAACTGAAGTATTTGTTTTCTCGGCATAAGAATACTTTAGTTTTGAATACTTTAATTTTTCGAATACTTTAGTTTTCGAACTTAGGGACATGACCCAACTTTGACCGTGAACCAAGAAGCTCTAAAGCATCTCCACTGTGGAACCCAAATTTCTGTCCCGTGCCCCCTTCCAAAGCAGACAGGTTTGGGGTGCCCCCCCTCCAAAGCAAACATGTTTGGGGTGATTGGACCGGTGTCCAGCCAATTAGGGACGGCTCTCCTAGCGTTACACGCCATACTTCGTCCCCCAATTACTAGACTTGACACAAACATCTTATAGGTGCCTGTCGAGACATCGTAGTAGAGTTCATAGACGGGGGTGCCATGAGCCCACTGGTAGAACCGCGGGGGGACGTGATAACACTGCAAACGAGAACACCGAGTTTACCCAGATTCGGTACGACGCAACTAGGTGACGTTCCTACTCCTACAATCTCACTAAATCAGGGCTGAAACCTGAAGTATACAAAGTACAATGTGAGTATGGTTTCGCTAACTCGGCAAGGATCAACTTCTCGGCGAGTTGGCTTCTAGCTAATTGTTTGTCTGTTCTTGCTCCCATCGGGGTTTATATAGATAGCTGGACTAAGTCTTACAGAAAGGAAACCTAGAAGACTACGAAAGTATCTAATTTGGAAAGTAAGGAATCCGTCTTCTCCACCAAGCCGCACCACTTTGGGCCGTGGTCCGGGTTCTTCTAGTTACCGGCTTCCTGCGCGTCATCTTACTGGGCCGCCCAATGGACTAGGTTCCATTGCCTGTGGGCCACCCTGGTAATCCGGCCTTTAGGCCAATGCCGGGCATTACCCCTAATTGGCATATATCCGACAGTAGCCCTCAAGAAGTATTAAGACTTCATTCTGCCGCTCTCCGTGTATTGGTATTCTTTTTTAGAAATATCGGTGTTTTGTCTTGATTCTTCTTTCACCAAAATTTTTTTGACCCAAAACTCGGATTTTACCGAAATTCGGCTTTTCTTCCACGAGCCATCGCGGAGAAGGAACCTTGTGACGTCAACGATGAAATCCTGCTGATGTCATGGACGTTTGGCTTCAGTCAAAATTTGAAACCATATCCTCTGACAGATTCTCTCGCAGGAAACGAGGAGATAGCAATAATCACCCTGTCCCCTCATTTCCCGGAAATTTCGGGCGTTACATGCTCGTGCATCCAACGGCTAAAAGAGCCGTTGGAGCTAATCTCCGCGCGCCTCGGCTATAAATAGCCGTCTCGGGGCTCCCTTTCTCTCTTCCGCTTCTTCTTCCTTCTCGAGCACTCAGAGCAGCAAAGCCCTTAGCGCCCCGAGCCCAAGTTCCAGAGAACGTAGAGTCCCGAGCCCCCGGGTTCCTCCCTGAAAAAACCATTGGCGGATCCAACTCCCGGCTACGCCGCCCGAAAATGGTCATCGGAGACTCTCCCCGCGCTTCCGATTCCGCGAACACCACCGTCGACATCGAAGACATCATCAACGACCTCGACCCCGTCTTCGACTCTCCCCCGCGCACTGCTGCGAGCGCGCCGAAGGGATCCACCAGCGAGCTGGCGGGCGGGGATCCACCTCCCGCGGCCGGAAACATGCCGCCCCCATCGGCCACTCCTCCTCCTCCTCCTCCATTCATCGAGTCCACGGAGGAGGAAAACACTTCTCACGGCGGCGAGGACGTCGTCGCTTCCGCCACCGCCGGAGGCGAAGAAGAAGGGGAGGAGAATGTCGGAAATTGGAGCCACTTCAACGTGGCTCCGTCTCTTCTCCCGGCAATGGAGAATGACGACTTCGTGCTGAAGGACAAATGGCGGGTTGGCGAAGACGACGTCGAGCTGTCTCCACAACCCGACGAGCGCGTGCTTCTAGCATCCCATATCAACAGAGGTATGGGATTTCCGCCTTCCGCGTTTTTCTGCTAGGTCTTAGACCATTACAAAATCCAACCACATAATCTGCCGCCAAATTACATTTTTTACTTAGCCGGATTCCAGGCCCTCTTTGAGGGTTATCTAGGGATAGAACCCCGCCTAGATTTCTTCCAATATTGCTTTAACGTCAAACGCAACACCTCTGAGGGTGTGCTTCCGACTTGCGGAACAATCTCTTTCAACCTCCGTAGGTATAGGGAAGATTGGTTCCTGATGCGTGTAGACACATGTTCATTGGGAGACCCCAAGAGGAAGGTATGAAGAGTGCAGCAGCAAGTTTCCCTCGGAAAAGAAACCAAGGTTGAATCGACCAGTAGGAGGAAGGAGCAACTTCAGAAGGTGAAGCAGCTGAGATGGCAGCGCGCACTACCGGTTCATAAGCAACGTGGAACCTGCACAACACAATCAAATCACTTTGCCCCAACGAAGCATTGAGGTTGTCAATCTCACCGGTTTTATTGAACACAAAGAGGTTAAACGTATGGTGTGGAAAACAGTAGGAACAATATGAGAGCGGTATGAAAGCAGTAGGTGTTTATCATTATGAGGAAAAAGGACCTGGGTCCACAGTTTAGTAGTGGTGTTTCTCCGAGAAAGATAAATAACATGTGTGGTGAACAAATTACAGCTGGGCAATTAACAGAAATGAAGGCTGCACCGTAGTGCATATGCAAGACATAAAGATTACTATGTGATTCATGTGGGCATTACAAAAAGATACATAGACCGTTATCAAACTGCATCTATGACTAAAAATCCACCTTTCGAATATCATTCGAACAAACGTTGGGTATTAAGTTGCAAGCAACAGGTAATCGCAGTAAGCAAAGTGTGTAATGTAAACAATACCATCATCCTTATACAAAGCATAGTTGTTTTCTCCCTAATGTCAACAACACATCCTCCATCTGTCACGTTTCTGTCACTCGAGCACAGATGAAAAGGAGTCATGAACCCACTATCGAGCATAAATACTCCCTCTTGGAGTTACTAGCATCTACTTGGTCAGAGCATCTACTAACAACGGAGAGCATGCAAGATCATAAATAACATAAACATGAAGATAACATGATAGATTGATAATCAGAAGACATAGCATTCAACATTCATCAGATCCCAACAAACACAACATGTAGCATTACATAAAGATGATCTTGATCATGTTAGGAAGCTTAGAAGATCTAAACATGAGGCACAAAGTGGAGAAGACAACCATGTAGCTACTGCTATGGACCCATATTCCAGGGATGAACTACTCACGCATCACTTCGGAGGAGGGCATGGTGGTGTAGACCCCTCCTGTGATGAATTCCCCCTCCGGTAGGGTGCCGGGTAGAGCTCGAGAACCCTCCCGGTCTCGGGATGACGGTGACGGCGGCCTCGTGTGTTTCTCGGGAAAAATTGGGATATCTTTAGGGTTTACGTCTCGGGGGGATTATATATATAGGCAAAAGGGAAGAGGCGGTGGAGGCTCAGGGGGCCCACACAGAAAATAGGGAACTGGCTCTGTGGCATCTTGTCAATAGGTTAGTCCGGAAAATCGATAAAAATGACATAAAGTGTATAGCAAACATGTGGGAAACAATAAGAAAACAACATGGAACATCAGAAATTAAGGATACGTTTATGACGTATCAACATTCTCAAGCTTTGTTCCTACTCGTGCTCGAGTAGGTAAACGATAAAAACACAGATAGTTTCTGAGGTGACATGCTACCAACATAAACTTGATCATCAATAATGTAAAAGCATAAGTAAGCTGAGATCATAGAACTTCAACACAGGCATGATAAATAAAACTTTAATAATAAAGCATAGCAATCACGTTGCATCAGGAGAAGTAACTCAAATAAAAGATCATGAATAACAATGGAAAGAAAGATATACGTTTGTTTCAAGTATAGAGAAAGCATGTCAAAGTGATATTTTGCTAGTCCTTAAGAGTGGGGCAAAACATAAATGCCAGGTGACCTTCAAAGTTCATGAGAAAGACTAGAACAAATAATTAGAGAACTAGCAATAACATATCATGAATCAATTAATAATGTTTCTGGGACAAATGCACATAAAACTCATAATGGCAAAAATGCTCTCTCAACTGTGCATAAAGTTTGAAGATGGTGACTCAACATAAAAGTAAAAGAAAGCCCCTTCGCAGAGGGAAGCATGGATCACTGATGTGCTAGAGATTTTATTTTATTAAATAGAGGTATAAAAACTTCACACTCCTCCCAACCATCTTTCACAAACCATGGCTAACCGAATCCTCGGGTGCCTGCCAACAATCACATACCGTAGAGGAGTGTCTATATTTTAAGAGAGGGATAAAATTACAAAAAACCACCACAATTGTGGCTCGGTTTTCAATCAACCACCACAATTGTGGTTTGTGACAAAAAAACACCGGCTCTGCGTAACGGTTTCACAAAAAACACTGATCGAGCTGCTCAGCCACGCTAACGTCGATTATGACATGTGGGGCCATAGTCGGGATGATGTGGCAACGATTTTCCTGCCAGTTTTACAAAAAGGTCCTCTATACAATTGTATCCTCTAATTAAAAAAAAGTCCAAAGGAGCAACATCATAGAGAGCATGGCGGCCTCGCCGAAGCATGTCTTGCCGCCGCAGCGGAAACTACTGCCCGGCAAGATGTAGAACGCGTCGCTGAAGCGCGTACTGCCCGCCGCGGTGTGTGCCTGCTGCGTTGATGCCCTGTAGCGGCGACGGTGCTCCGATACTTGTCGCGAGTATTTCATCGAACAGCTCGCGTGCAAGCACGGAGAGTGGAGCAGCGCGTCAGAAGCCTGCGGCGGGAGAGCGGCAACCGGATGAGGGCGTGTCGGCAGCTTGAGCTACGCCCAGGCGGTCGCGGAGGGTGGCGAGGCGAGGGGAACATTGATGGAGAGATGATAACCCGGTAGGCCAACGCCAAGGTGCAACCCGGCCCAAAGGACGCTGCGCAGGATCCGGCTAAGGATAAGGGAACTTCTAGAAGGCCCAAGTTCATAGGCCTGGTAACCCGGATTGTGGGTTACGATAAGGAAAGCTAGGGTTTGTATGCAGTGTCCGGGTAGGATTCAGGGTGCGCCTTGGAGGGCAAACCAGGGGGTCCGGGTGCTATATAAACCGGCCCCTAGGACTAGTTGAGAGAGATCCAAGAGCTCTAGCAATATCGCTTGATATCGAGCATCCAGTGTAACACGAGAGCTGAGTTAATATATCGAGATCGGAGACTCGGCGACTTGATTGCCGGCTACCAGATCGAGTACCATCATGTTTTCCTCTGAGCTAAACCCTCTCCCAAACGCCTGTGTCGTCTTGCCCCAAGATCAGTTACCCCCGGTAACGTCTGCCGTGATTATCCCACGACAGTTGGCGCCCACCGTGGGGCCTGCGTCCAAAGGTGTTTACATCACGGGAGAAGTTCGGAAGAACATGGAGAATCTAGTCATCGGCGAGATCTACATCGACCACGAAGGAGAGAAGATGGTGGACGATTCCGGCTGGGGGCCAGAGTCGGATCACCTCGAATCCGGATCTATCATGACAATCGGCCAGATCAGCGTCTTCATTGGTATGGTACGTACTTCCGGTTCGATCCCTGACGACTTTGGGTTTGATTCTGTGTCAGGGAAGACCACCTATATCCAATCAGATGGAGAAGAATCAGTTGGGACAACGGATCCAATGGAAGAACCCACCACGAAGAGGGAACAGTCGGAGGAGCCGGCATGGACCCCGCGTGGCCGGATCGAGAAAGAAGGTGATACCGAGTCTATCCTGCGCCTGCTGGAGAACCGGTACGAGGAAAATAGTAGCGAAGAGGAACGGTATGAATTCGCGCCAAGCATTGTGCGCCGGGTTGCGGTTTACACGGCTCCCGCGTCCAATCTCAACCAGGAGAACGTAACCGCGGCCGCAGCCGGGGCCGCACAAGCGTTGACCCGGCAGCAGGGACCGGCTGACGGAAACCCGGTTCTGGCCCAGGTTGACGGAGAGTCGGCATCGGTTACCAGTCAAGCGGCGGAAAACGAGTTACACGTGAACACGTTTGGATTCCTAGCAAACCGGACACCAGGAGCGGGTCCTTCCAATCCACAACATCCGGCCCTGTTCGACAACAATCTGATCCTAGATCCGACAGTTCTTGCCACAGTTATCACTCCAGAGAACGCGGCGGAACGTGTTAGGGATTTGGACGTAGCCCGTCGTGCATTGGAGCAGCAGAGAAGGCAAGTAGAAGCAGAAAGACAAGGGATGGCCACACGACAACGCGAGCTGGATGCACTGGAAACCCGGCTCCGAGAGGAAACGACTAGAATACATCAAAGGCACCAAACCAGATTGCCAGCATTGGGAGGAGTCATAAACCCGGCTGCGCTATTTATCACGCCTCAGGATCAGCCGATCCCAGCGGCAAATCAAGGAACCACCCCTCAGCCGACAACCGGAGGAGTACAACCGGTAGACACGCAGGCCGGGTTACCCGTACCACAGACTGGAGTTACTACCGGCAATACTGTACCACCACCACCACCACCACCATCATGTTTTCGCACACCAGCGGGTCATTACAACAATCCCATCGACAACGTATACGCGGCAACGCTTGCACTGAATCAAATCCCCGTGAGAGAGTCACCCCACGCAGAGGAAACCCGGCGGGCGATAGATATGCTGCGCACTGCGGTGGCACAACAAGTTAATTACCCGGATCACAGAAGTGGAATGCATGGGACACCATATGTCAGCCAACAGCAAGATGCCGGCAATATCCAGACAAGTTCGGCACGGCGGAGGGAAGAGCAGCAGCAAATGCCGCCTCCTCCACACATTCAGGCAGTACCAGCAGCATCAGCAGCACAGGCCATCGTGGACAGTTCCAGAGCCAGGAGAGCCGTGGCCGGGTCTGCGGTACATGGGCCACCAGCAGTACCGCGTCCAGCTGTACCCCCTGCAGGATCACACGTTTCCCGAGTAAGACCAGCTTCGACCATTCTTGCAGGACCTAAGTGTCTTTCGGATAGCATCAGGGCTGAACCTTACCCGGAAAAGTTCAAAGAACCGGGTAAAGTAGTGAATTATGAGCCGACTATGGATCCGGAAACATGGTTGAGCAGTTATGAGATGGCCATGTCGATTCGCAATGCGTCCGAGAATCTTCAAGCCAAATTCATGTATCTAATGATGTCAGAGGGAGCGGCAAAGTTATGGTTCACCAATCTACCGGAAGGATCTATCAAGTCATGGGGAGAATTGAAAACTGCGTTTATCAAGCACTTTCACGGGACGTGCAGAAAGTTATTCACTATTGATGACCTAGAGCGATGTGTTCAGAAGAAGGGAGAATCGGCGCGCAGCTGGGTGCGCCGGGTTATGGAAATACTTCATTCATCTACAGATATTCAGCCCAAGGATGCGCTGCAAGCTATGACAAAGACCTGCAAATACACACCTTTAGTACAAAAGTTAACTCGCATGAAATCTAGTCGGAATGCTTCAGAGGTTACGATGGGAGAACTGATGGATGCATGCAACAAACACGCCGCAACGGACACTACGGAAGAGGAGACTGACGATAAAAAAGCAAAAGTAAACACAAGTAATAATGGAAGAACCGGCAATGGATCAGCGCCGGGTAACAACGGAAAAAGCCAGAACAAGCGCCCGTTTGAGGGAGGCTCCGAGTTTGTCGCCAACACTGAAGCCGGATCTTCAAGACCCAGGGCAGAAGGAAATTTCAATACTGGAAATCACAATGGAGGAAACTATCAAGGGCCACCAAGGCCGAGTAATAATTGGGACATCTTCAGAATGGCATGCCCGAAGCACAGCAGAAACGGTAGGCCAGCTAACCACTCCTTGGAGCAGTGCGCCGACCTACAGAGGTGGAAGAATGAGGAAGTGAACAGAGCCATGCGAGGTGCAGGTCGGGGAGGAGGACCGGGTCCAGGTGGAAACCCGGGCAATGGCCCACCCCCAGCCGGTAACACGGCAGCCGAAAATCAAGGTAACAACCAAGGGGGAGCTGGAGGTTTCAAGGCCATCCCCAAGCAGTTGGGTCAATATCACGTGCATACTACAGGAAGTTCCAACAAGGACAAGAAGATACTGAAACAGGCGGTAAACTCGGTGTCCTCGGCTGTTCCAAGATACCTGAGGTGGTCAGAGCAGGATGTAACATGGAGCAGAAGGGATCACCCGAAAAGAATAGAACACCCGGGAGTTTTAGCATTGGTAGTTGCGCCACAGGTCAATGGGTATGAACTGAAAAAGGTCCTGATGGACGGTGGAAGTAGCATCAATATACTATATTGGGAAACCTTTCTACGCATGGGTCTCAAGGAGTCTCAGCTACAAAAAAGTTCAACAATTTTTCATGGGATAGTGCCGGGTCACTCAGCGTGCCCCGAGGGAAAAATCGCATTGGAGGTAGCTTTTGGGGAATCAAAGGATAATTATCGTGTTGAGTGGCTCACTTTCGAGGTGGTCAAATTGCGCAGTCCTTATCACGCGCTATTAGGAAGGCCGGCTTATGCTAAATTCATGGTTAGGCCGTGTTATGTGTATCTACAGCTAAAAATCCCGGGTCCTAAACAGACCATCACCATACATGGAAGCCGGGACATAGCGGCTGAGTGCGATGAAGGAGATGCAACAATGGCTGAACAAGCTTGTAGAAAAGAGGAACTCAAATATTACCGGTCTCAAGCAGACCCGGACGACAGAACAGCCTTGAAAAAGCCGAGTACTGAAGGCAAAAGGGCAAAGCTCAAGGCAGCACGAGATACCAAGATGGTGGCTTTCATCAAGGGTGATTCACTCAAACAATCCACCACAAGAGAAGAAATTGCGCAGCCGTTCACAGCCAGCCGCGTCATGGAAGCGCCTTATCCGGATTGGCTGGCAAACCCGGTACTCATAGTAAAAAAGACCAACAAGTGGAGAATGTGCATCGATTACGTCAGTTCCGGACAGAATCCCAAGAAGAACTAAAACAATGTAACGGGCAGCAGGTTTCAGACGCACTCTTTTCCTATCCAGGGTACCTAAGGGGACTGGAAGGTTTTTAATGAGGCGGCCTGCTGACCCAAACTTTCTCGTATCAATAAAGAGATGGTTATCAAGTCCTACTTTGTTATGATCTTTACTTCGGTTACAGGTAAGCATTATTTATTGCTATCAGTACATCAGTATCATCAAGTATGTTGCACATATATAGGTCCTGGGGGCTGATTGCTTGAACAACACAGCTACAAACCCAGGGACCCGGCCTTGATGCCTATGAGTTATAAGGGCCGATTACTCGCAAACGAGTACGGCTGCAATCTTATAACCGGACAAAGGAGCCAAATTTTCTTGACTTTTCTTACTTAAGCTTGATGTGACTCGCACTAAAGTGGCATGATTTGCTCGCTTACGATTACAATCAGGCATGAAACCCAATGGGACTTGCCTGACCCTGTTTTCGTATAGATGTAACAACATGGTATCCACGCGAAAGCCGGCTTACAGTACAAGATAGTCAAAAGGGTCATCTAAACCACAAGTTATGCAGAGTACAGGGCTAATAGCCGGAAACTCAACGTTTATCAAGCATAACTTCAATACCTATGTGAAACGGCTCTGGGCTTGGGCTTAGCAGCAAGCAACTTGTTCCCTTGGAAAAACCATACATCCCAGACTCGGCATTTTGGGTCTCGGGGACTGGGGATTTTGAAAAAAGGAAAAGTTGCTTAGTTGCTAAAACTCAAAAAACCCAAACATCCGAGTCTTGGGGACTTGGGGACTTAGAGAAAAGTCCGCTTGTCAAAATCCATGAAACTCGGAAACCGAGTGTCACAAAAGGAACCATAAAGAAAGTCGGATATCAAGAATAAACTCAAAAACCGGATAAATATCAAGTTCATCCAGAGGCCAGAAGAGGCACGAGGTATATCAAGGAATTAAAGTACGTTACAAGTCTTGGTACTAGTATGAAAGGTGCATAGGTGCACCGACAAAAGAATATCTGTTTCGAACAAAAGCATCGAAACGACCAAGGTATCGTGACGGCATTTGTTTACTCGGCTTCTTGAATAGGGTCCACACCCTTGCCCTTGCCCTCCGGGTCTTGGTCCTGGGCTTGCTCCGCAGCTCTCCCGGCATCGTCACCCGGATTCTTCGCATCAGGACGGACAGGCGGGAGGACAGCCGGTGTAGAGGTGGTTGGCTCCGATCCTAACTCGGCCTCCCTCTTCGCGGTTTCTTCCCTCTTCCTGGCCGAATCGGCAGCCCATTTCTCTAAAATGTCGAAGGGTGGGGGTGCTTCCTCCTTCACGATTTTGTCTTCAGCATCGTACGAACTCATAAGCGTACGCAGATCCATACTATCGGCCAAAGTGGTTGCCGAGTGATGCACCGCGGATTGTACGGCCTTGAAGTCCTTGGGCCCAAACTTGGAGCCATCCGCTTTGAATTCTGGAAACCCGGATATAACCTTTGCCGGCTCAAGCTTAGGGAAGTAAGCCTTAGCTAGCGCAAAGGCCCGGGTCATACCAATCCGGCATGCCGAGCGCTTCCAGATCTCGATCCATGCAGGCACGGTGGAGCAGGCTTGGATAAGATTTTCTTCACCCGGATATACCTCAGTTGGCCACTTCACGGCATCCAATATCCACTTGGTGCCGGCAAAGAAAGTCCGGAGCACAGTCTTTAAAGTTTTAGCCTTTGCAACATCATCTTCTTCTGGGGCTGCAAGGTTAGCACCTGCAGTTGATACAAAGAAAGGCCATATCAGTAATTCCGGGTATCATGTAACAAAACAGAGGCATGAAAGCAATCAGCAGCAAGAAACTTACTAAGCAAGATACGATAAGTATCGGTAATTTGCTCCGACAGTTTTTTCAGTGCGGTTCGAGCAGTGGTGCACCTTTTCTTATATTTGGAAACATTTTTCTTCAAAGTTTCCACTTCATCCTCAAGGGCCTCTCTCCGCTTTACCTCGGCAAGCAGCAGTTGTTCGGTCTTGAGCAAAAGTTCATCAGACCGGGTGGCCTGTGCCTGTGAGAAACCAAAGTATGAGAATTAGTCGGGTATCATGGCAAGCCGAGTATCGTGCAGAATACCGAGCACAATTTCAACAAATTATACTCGGCACTTGGGGACTAGATGGATAAGAAGAGACATTAGGTTACAGTACTTGGTGCTCCGCTGCCATGCGCTCTAGCACATCTCTCTCCGAGGCCTTCATAGCAAGGAGAGCCCTCATCATCTGGTCAAAAGTATCATTGCCCAAATTAGAAGACCCGGGATCTTGGGGACTTGGAGAAGGGGCTCTCTTCTTGAAAGAGGGTATCCGGGTCGTCCGAGTATCGGAGTCTGGTGCCCCTCCTCCCGTGCCCAAGCCTGCAGTTTCTTCCTCCTCGAGTACGTGCGAGGCTATGGGATACTCGGCCTCTCGGTCGGCCGGGTTTATTGGTGGCACTTGTTGTTCTTCTCCGCCAGCTGCGGCATGCATATCATCAGTCAGGTTCTCCTTACCCGGGTCGTCAGTTTCCATATCATCTTGGTCACTGACAGTGATCGTGGCCCTACGGGCAGTATAAGTAAAGCAGTTAGCGTACAACTGGGAAAAAGTGATGAAAAAACGATAAAGCATCAGGAAAGGAATTTTACCCGGGATTCACCATATAGTCCGAGGGGAACTCGCTGCTGGACCCGGACGAAACTGAAAAACATCGAGCGAGATGTGGAATTGTCCCGTAAGGGGATGGTTCGGGAAGACTTTGATACTTAAGAAAGGATTAAGAGAATACCAGCGCGTCGAGCCGGAGACGACTGAATACCCGGATTAAGAGTGCCATCACCTGGAAAGTTTCGAGTTATTCGTGAAGGGAATATGCCCGAGAGGCAATAATAAAATGGTTATTATCTTATTCCTTGTTTATGATGAATGTTTATTTCTCATGCTAGAATTGTATTAACCGGAAACGTTGATACATGTGTGCTTAATAAACAAACAATGGTTCCTAGTAAAGCCTCTCTTTTAACTAGCTCGTTGATTAATAGATGATCAAGGTTTCCTGATCATGAACATTGGATGTTATTAATAACGGGGTCATGTCATTAGAAGAATGATGTGATGAACATATACCCAAAGAGAATATAGCAATGCGATCAAGTCATTTAGTTTACATTGTTATATCAAACACACGAAGTAACTTATTCCTTATACCATGAGATCATGTCAATCACTGATACCGGAAGAGTGCTTTGATGGCATCAAACGTCACACCGTAACAGGGTGACTATAAAGGTGTCGTTGAGTATTCGGAAAGTATTAGTTGAGGATCATGGATCAAGAGTGGGATTTGTCCATCCAAATGACGGAGAGATATACTCTGGGCCCTCTCGGTGATATCACATCGAAACCGCTTGCAAGCACGTGATATGATCACAAGGATGTTATATCACGGGAACGAGAAAAGAGTACTTGTCGGTAACGAGATTGAACAAGGTATGGTTGATACCAATGATCGAATCTCGGACAAGTAAAATATCGCGAGACAAAGGGAATAGTTCACGGCGTTGTTGGTTCACACGATCACGAGAGTCATCGTTGAATATATAGGAGTCATCACGGATCTCCAGATCCCGCTGTTGATTATTGATCGGAGAGGAGTCTCGATCATGTCTATCTTATTCGCGAACCGTAGGGTGACACACTTAAGGTTCGATGACGCATTTGAGAGGATACGGAATATCGAAGAATATTTTGGACAGCACCGAAATTGTTTCGGGGAAAATTGAAATAGTTCAAGGGGTTTTTCGTCGAATGGTTGTTAATAGAATTAACAAATGATTCGAGGTGCTATATGCAAATGTTTGTTAATAGAATTAACAAATGCTGAAATAAAGAAATAAAAAGGTTTTATTTATTTATTAAAAGAAAACCTTTGGATTTTCCAAGTGGGAAATTATGGGAGCATGAGTGGGTGTGAGTGGAGCTTCCACTCACATGATGAGGGAAGAGGTGGGGGCACCCCCATGGGCTGGCCGCACCCCCCTTGGGCTGCCTCCCCCCTCTCCTATAAAAGGAGGGTGAGAGCTCTCCCTCCTCCACACACTTGGCCACTTCCCTTTCCCTCCACCCGCTGCTCCATTTCATGGTTTCCGGCTTGGCGAAGCCCTGACCGTGGGATTCTTCACCACCACCACGTCGTCGTGCTGCTGGAGTTCCGAGGGATCCTCTACTTCCGCGCCCCGCTGGAACGAGGGAACGGAGGTCGTCATCAACCGTACGTGTGACCGATCACGGATGCACCGCCGGATTGCGGTGCCATCTTCTCGCTATCGGGATCGGTGTGAGTACGACTACGCCAACAACGAGATTTGATCTCGTACCACTTTGAGTCTTCGAGGGTATGTGTTCTCCTTAACCCTCTTGTTGCCCGTTGCACTTCGTCTCCTAGATTAGATCTTGGCCTTTCGGGTGTCTCTCGCGTAGGAAATTTTTTGTTTTCTATGCAACGACCCCTTCAGTGGTATCAGAGCCGGATCTATGCGTAGATGTTTTGTACGGGTAGAACACATAGGTGTATGTGGGCGTTGATGATCATGTTATTAACTCCTTGACTATTTTATGATCTTAGTGGCATAGTGGGATGAAGCGGCCCGGACTAACCTTACATGTCCACGTACATGAGACTTGTTCCACAACTGACATGCAACTTGTATTGCATAAGTGGCTTGCGGGTGTCTGTTTCTCCTACTATAGTTAAGATCTAATCTATGAAGGGTTGTTAAAAATGTGTTTATCAACGTTGTGGTTGATGTTCGTAGGTATGAACGGTTCTATCCTCGAAAGCCCTAAGCCACGTAAAATATGCAAAAATAAATTAGAAGCGTCTAACTAGTTTTTGCTGGGCATGTGATGTGATATGGTCAATATTACAAATTTGATTATGAGATGATCTATTTTGTAAATTATTGATATACCGGAAGGTATCCATATGGTTGTCTTCTTAATGATGGACAATCAAGTTTGGGGTACCGTGGTACTTGGTACCACGCCGGTGGAATGATTGAGATCATACCATAATGCACATGATGGAGATCAAGTGCAAGAAGGACCATATCATATCACGTTATCCTTTCATGTGATGTCTGTGATGTTAATCCTTTTTTATGCATCTTGTTTTGCTTAGATAACGATGGTAGCATTATAAGATGATCCCTCTCACTTAATATCAAGATAATAATGTGTTCTTCCTTAAAGTATGCACCGTTAAGAAAGTTCGTCGTTTCGAGACACCACGTGATGATCGGGTGTGACAGACTCAACGTTCGCATACAACGGGTGTTTTCAAGCCTAGCATGTACAGACATGGCCTTGAAACACACGCAATACTACGGTTCTACTTGGCGAGCCTAGCATGTACAGACATGGCCTCGGAACACGTAACCGAAAGGTAAAGCATGAGTCATATGGATGATATGATGAACATGTCGATGTTCGCCTTTGAAACTACATCATCTCACGTGATGATCGGTTTTGGTGTAGTGAATTTGGTTCGTGTAATCACTAAAGACGACTAAGAGGGATGTTGTTTTTGAGTGGGAGTTCATGGTTTAATTTTTGAATTAACTTGAACTTATTTATCATGAACAACAAATCAAAGTGAATTTGCACAAATTGTAGTATTCATTGGCATCCACATAACTACCTTACACTTAGATTGTTAATTGAGATATAACTGTTATGATCTGGTAAATACCATTTAAGATTGGTACCGTATTAGTGAAATTTAAAATTGAGTCCTATTGTAGATTTTTGGTATTTCCTACCTATCTCCATGTGGTTAATGATTGATTAATCTAGAGAGCAAATAATTCCTACTTAGAATCCAGAGTCATGGTTGCTTCCGTATTACTTTATCTTCAAAAGAATGTTTTGTTGATCAAGGTGATTTAGGAACTGAAAAGAGTTGTTTTCAGAAACAATCAAGTGAAAGATATATTGATATCTAGAAACTTATTTGTGGCAACATGACTGAGTATAATTTAGCGTGACAATGTTTGCTTATATTATCTGAATATATGCAAATTTAGCGTGACAATGTTTGCTTATATTATCTGAATATATGCAATGATTGAAGACGCTAGGCGTTTGAATATTCCAAGAAGTTGGGCGCTAAAAATTATCCTCTAAATTCTTTCCTTCGAGCTATAGTAGCTTAATCATAAAATTGTTATGATGGGATGGATTAAAAGTATGTGTAAAGTCGTTTTACCTTACTTGGAAATTGCTAAGAGTGGAATCTAGAAGAATATTATTAATATGGTGATATTAGTAGAACAATCAAACTCAAAGTATGACTCAATGGGTGATAGTATATGACTGACACGCCAAAGAAAATGAGCTAGTAAGACTAGCATTGTTTGATGTTGAATGATTCTTCTATAAAGGAAAGGGAATATTGAAAATAGAATTACAAATAGATATATGGCAAAAAAGAAGATAACTGGAAAAGTCCAGCTCAGGAGTATATACTTGATATACAAGTTATAGATGTATTACTAGTTAACAAAGTATCTTTGGGTATTTTGATACCACATTGGTTGGTATGAGTTGTCATACAAAGCAACGCAATGAAAGAAATACAAGGGACTAAAAGGAACTAGTAATAGATGTGGAATCGATTATGACAAGAACATAAATAAAGTGTTATTGTGTTCATTGTCGTATCGAACCAACCAGTCAAGATTTATTTGAAGAACTTAATAATTTGTTATTTTGTTCTAGTCTTTTGTGAGAACAAATGAGATTGTTCAAACTATGACCATATTCCATAATTGATGGATATGTTAATATAAATCATGTTGGTACAGTAAACATCTATAAGACTAAATGCTAAACGTTGCAAGACATAGAAGAGTTTCACTTAAATTGTGACACCACCATTTTAGTTCATATCGGAAAGGAAAACATGAAGGAACTCCATATTGATGGACTTCCGGAGTCATTTTATTGACGCTTGTGAGACCTCTTCCAAAAGATGACTAGAATTCCGTTCTTAGGCCAAAGTAGAGTGGACGACTAATTTAGTGGAGATTATACATATTGATGTATATAGTCCATTATGTGTAGTCATGTATGGTGGATTAATTTTTCCTTCATAAAATTATGTCGATGATTTAAGTAGATATGTGAGTATATCTATTTAAAGGGAACAGAGTTTGACATTTTGAATTGGTTCAAAAGGTTGTTAATATGAAGTTAAAATCAATGTAACAAGATAATCAAGTATTTATGATCGGATCATAAAGGATAAAGTTTGAGTTACAAGTTTAGCAAAACATCTGAGAAGTTGAAATTGACAACATATAAGATATGGTTTGGGTAGTGACCCGAATTGTCACTTTCTAAAGTTTTGGTATGCATAGCATGTGTAAAATGTTTACAACCAAAATAGGATAAATATATGTTTATAAGGTTATCCCAAATAAAACATTGGGTATTTCTCCTATCACCGAACCAAAAGACAAATGTTGTTTGTCAGAAAGGGTTGATTTCTCGAGAAAGTAGTTCTTGCGAAACAAGGGAGTGGGAGCACAGTACTAACTCAACGAGATTAGAGAATCTTCGTTATCATGTCAAGAGTAGCGCAGCACTGGAAGTTGTTCCGGGGTTTACTATTTTGACAAAGTAGAAGACACTACATCTATTGTAGATACTTCAGATGAGTTTGCGAACTGTACCAGAAAAGTCCAAAAACTTTGTACTTAGAACAACTTGTGGTTTAAGTGTAAAGTGTTGTTTTGACAACAAAAGGACCTGGACCTTATAAAGGAAGCAAATGATGGGCCCTGACTTCGTAAAATTGACTATGAGTCATTATATCCGCCATAGTATCCTTGTATGAATATCAAGTATGTGACTTGGTAGTCCTTTCGATAGGCATGATGCCTAACGATAGCAAAAGGGTCTATATAGCGACAAAGACATGGATTTTACATCCTTTGAAAGTTGTACTTATCGAAAAGTTGTTTTCGACGAAGTTCAAAGAGTTCACTACTACAAGATTTTGATCTTCGGTAGTGATGCTTAGGCTTTGCGGATAGTTCTAGCAAAAGATTTCATATTATGATATGGCAGTTGAATAACAAAACCAACTCTCCTCTCAAGGAAGTTTTATCAAGGATGTGTACTTGACACAGTCTGAGAGTTTTGTAAAATTCAAAAAGCTTGCTAGAAAGGTATGCACACTTCAATGGTTGAAGTGAGCATAACGAAGTTGAAATCTTTACCTTAATGAAGTTATCAAAAGAGTTTGATTCCATCATGAACGATAAAGATACTTGTAAAGTTACAAGAAATTAAGTGGGAGCGCTATGACATATTTCCAATACTTTATGTAGATGACATATGGTTGATTGGAAAATATGTATTTTAAATTAACACGGTTAAGATTTTCATATTGATGAAAGGCTTAGAAGATATTGGGCATTGATATCTATAAAAGATGGATTGAAGCGCCTGATATGATTGAAGTCAAATTACATAGATGAAATATTGAAGTAAGTCAATATAAAATTGATAAGAAGGAGTTCTTGTCACATGGAAAATAATTGAGCAAGATTCATGTGTTTTGACACATGATGAGCATCATTGAAATTGAGATTTCTAAGTAATGTTTCCATGCTATGTACACAACCAGATGAGTCCTATACTATAAATGTTATAGCAGGATAATTCATATGATGATTAGACAACAGTGGGAGAGATCCTTGTGTAATTTTCGAAATACTAAGGATATGTTTTCCTATATAGTAATGACAAAATATTAGTTGTAACATGTTACACTAATAGTCTTGTCATTTATTCAAGTAATTTTATCTCAATTAAAATATGTGATGAACGGTAGCACAATAGGATGGAAGAAAGTTCCATGCTGGATTTGAAAGAGTTTCAAAATTAAAATATTGTGACAGATACTACAACAAAGGCTAAAGTATATCGTTGTGTTGACAACTGATTATAAGCGTATTTTGTGTCAAGGAGTTCTTTATTGAACTTGGTGAATTTCCAAGAATGCTGAAACTATGAAGCTACATTTTCACAATGTTAGTAACATCAGTTTAAGCTGAGGAATTAAGGTATCACCGGAACTTGGTGAGTTTCCAAGAATGCTAACACTATGAAGCTACATTTTCACAATGTTAGTGACATCAGTTTAAGCTGAGGAATTAAGTTTTCACCAATTGACCATATATATACAAAGCCATCTCATTAGAGAATGAGTGATGCGTGTAGACGCAAAGAACATGCAAATACAATAGGACCTGAACATTTCAGATCTTTTTGATGATGTTTACCGCATGCGAAGCATGGTAATAACACTGGTACGCCATATGTGTTAAAGTGCTTACAGACTAGATTATTGACTCTAGTGCAAGTGGGAGACTGAAGGGAATATGCCCGAGAGGCAATAATAAAATGGTTATTATCTTATTCCTTGTTTATGATGAATGTTTATTTCTCATGCTAGAATTGTATTAACCGGAAACGTTGATACATGTGTGCTTAATAAACAAACAATGGTTCCTAGTAAAGCCTCTCTTTTAACTAGCTCGTTGATTAATAGATGATCAAGGTTTCCTGATCATGAACATTGGATGTTATTAATAATGGGGTCATGTCATTAGAAGAATGATGTGATGAACATATACCCAAAGAGAATATAGCAATGCGATCAAGTCATTTAGTTTACATTGTTATATCAAACACACGAAGTAACTTATTCCTTATACCATGAGATCATGTCAATCACTGATACCGGAAGAGTGCTTTGATGGCATCAAACGTCACACCGTAACAGGGTGACTATAAAGGTGTCGTTGAGTATTCGGAAAGTATTAGTTGAGGATCATGGATCAAGAGTGGGATTTGTCCATCCAAATGACGGAGAGATATACTCTGGGCCCTCTCGGTGATATCACATCGAAACCGCTTGCAAGCACGTGATATGATCACAAGGATGTTATATCACGGGAACGAGAAAAGAGTACTTGTCGGTAACGAGATTGAACAAGGTATGGTTGATACCAATGATCGAATCTCGGACAAGTAAAATATCGCGAGACAAAGGGAATAGTTCACGGCGTTGTTGGTTCACACGATCACGAGAGTCATCGTTGAATATATAGGAGTCATCACGGATCTCCAGATCCCGCTGTTGATTATTGATCGGAGAGGAGTCTCGATCATGTCTATCTTATTCGCGAACCGTAGGGTGACACACTTAAGGTTCGATGACGCATTTGAGAGGATACGGAATATCGAAGAATATTTTGGACAGCACCGAAATTGTTTCGGGGAAAATTGAAATAGTTCAAGGGGTTTTTCGTCGAATGGTTGTTAATAGAATTAACAAATGATTCGAGGTGCTATATGCAAATGTTTGTTAATAGAATTAACAAATGCTGAAATAAAGAAATAAAAAGGTTTTATTTATTTATTAAAAGAAAACCTTTGGATTTTCCAAGTGGGAAATTATGGGAGCATGAGTGGGTGTGAGTGGAGCTTCCACTCACATGATGAGGGAAGAGGTGGGGGCACCCCCATGGGCTGGCCGCACCCCCCTTGGGCTGCCTCCCCCCTCTCCTATAAAAGGAGGGTGAGAGCTCTCCCTCCTCCACACACTTGGCCACTTCCCTTTCCCTCCACCCGCTGCTCCATTTCATGGTTTCCGGCTTGGCGAAGCCCTGACCGTGGGATTCTTCACCACCACCACGTCGTCGTGCTGCTGGAGTTCCGAGGGATCCTCTACTTCCGCGCCCCGCTGGAACGAGGGAACGGAGGTCGTCATCAACCGTACGTGTGACCGATCACGGATGCACCGCCGGATTGCGGTGCCATCTTCTCGCTATCGGGATCGGTGTGAGTACGACTACGCCAACAACGAGATTTGATCTCGTACCACTTTGAGTCTTCGAGGGTATGTGTTCTCCTTAACCCTCTTGTTGCCCGTTGCACTTCGTCTCCTAGATTAGATCTTGGCCTTTCGGGTGTCTCTCGCGTAGGAAATTTTTTGTTTTCTATGCAACGACCCCTTCAATTCGGCGCTTGGTCACGAGCGGTTCCTTCAAATACGACCAAGTGGATAATTTCCGGTTTAGCTTGTGCATGTTATCAAAGAAATATGGTTTAGAGGCAAGGAAAAGGTATGGAACCTTGAAGACGACCCCTTGGGGTTTCCTCTTTGTTCCGGCCTTGACCGTCGGCTCAGCTTCTTCCTCGTCGCTGGAGGATTCTACCTTGCCTTCAGCTTCTTCTTCTTCGTCTTTGTCCTCTTGTTCTGAAAATTATCAAGGTTTATAGTTGGAAAATGACGAAAGAGCAACGACGAGCTTAAAGTAACTAAGTAAAACTCGGAATGTACCTTCATCCGAGTTAACGGCGTCCTCTTTCTCCTCTGGGCGCTCAGAGTTAGGGGGAGTATCAATCTTCCAAAAGGCATCATCGGCCTGAGATGAAGACGTAAGAATGAAGGTTAACAACAGTATCGAGTGGAAAGTGTGAAGGTAAGAGTATGAAAGTCGGATATTTACCTCAGGCGCCGGGTTCTCACGAGTGAAGGGTTCTAACCCGGCTATATTCCGGATTACCTCCAGCTTCTCTGTCAAGAAGCTCTTGATAGTCTTGTTGGTATCTCCGGCTGCAAAGCTATTGGTGGAGTATCGGAGCGAGTCCGTGGTGTGCCCGGAATACTCGCACATTAACTTTGTGCGGATGGAGTTGGG
Organism: Alopecurus myosuroides; assembly: GCA_028641055.1. NCBI lineage: Eukaryota > Viridiplantae > Streptophyta > Magnoliopsida > Poales > Poaceae > Alopecurus > Alopecurus myosuroides. Next base: position 365,906,381 of record CM054059.1, on the reverse strand, counting down.
TTGGATCCGGAAATCGACCCAAGTCTTTACCAGATTGAGCCCAATGAGACCTTGGGCCGAGAGGATAGTTATTTTGGCCAATAAGGGTTGGATTTCCTCCCTGTCCGAGTCAGGGGCAAAGGCGTTGAAGGTCTCGGAGATATTGAGGAGGCCCTCTGAGTAACCCGGCAACCTCTTTTCGCCAGGTGGGGAGGTGTCCCGGCAATAAAAGTATGAGAGTTGCCAGTGTTTGACGTGTGAGTTAAGAGTAAGAGGTGGCATTAGAGAATTCTTGCGGCGCTGGATAGAGACCCCGCCGCAAGCAAGAAGTGCTCCGTCACCGCTTTCGCGGCACGGTTTGCACTGAAAAAGTTCGATAAAGAGAGCCAAACTTGGCGGAGTGCACAAGTATGACCCGGAAAGAACGATGAAGTGGGAAATATTTAACACAGAGTTAGGCCCTATGTCAAATATTCGGAGGCCATAGTGGCTCAGAATGTCTCGAAAGAAAGGATGACCCGGAGGACGGAACCCCCGGGTCACGTGCTCCACAAAACATATTACCTCATCATCCGCAGGTGTGGGGCGGGTCTCGTTACCCGGCACCCTCCAATGGATATCCTTTTGAGGGGGAGAACCCCTAACTCGGCCAGTTCTTCTAACTTGGCCTTCGTAACCGTGGACCGCGCCCAGTTGGCGGATATGGAGTTGGTGGTCTTGGCCTTGACCGGCTGTTTCCCCTGCCTCTTGGGAGCCATGGGATTAACCTGCAAAGCACAAGATAGAAGGGTACAAGAAATAAGACTCGGAAACCATGAGCCGTCCGAATATTTGCGAGTGATATCGAGAAAACATGGAAGCAAAGAATTATCCGAGTATCATTCTGTGGAGCAAGGTTACAAGCTATCCGGGTGTCAAACATCGTTACAAAAACTATGAAGGGCTTACGTGTTGAAAGGTGTTTGGGGAAGATGGATGGTTACCCATGTATTTACTGCAAACAAAAGAGCCGGAAGAAGAGAATTTTCCGGGTGTCAACGGCAAGCGCGGAAATTTTGGGCGGCCCGAGCCTAGATTGGAGATTTCATTTCCAGATTCATGGTGAAATTAATGACTATAGGCAGTAGGGGAATGAAATGGAATCTATATTCAATCCATTGGATGAGCTAAAAGGAATTTGAGCGACCTAATTCGGCGTGGCGAGAAAAATGATCGGCGGGATTAACTTAGATCCAATCTGAAATAAATCTAGAAATTGTGAGGTCAGGTTAATGGATACGGGAAGCTTACTGGAGGAGATTGGAGTAAAGCCCGGCGGAGGCAAATAGCGCAGTCTTGGTGCCCCTTTGTTACTTCCGGCGGGCAAATCGGGGGCGCGGCGGCGGATCTTGGCGGCGGCGCGGGGCGCACCGTGGCGGAGCGCAGCCGGCGGCAGATGGGCTCCGGTGATGTGCGCGAGGTTTCCGTAATGGTGTTGTGCGAGCGCAAGAGATGCGAAAGCGAAAAGAAAGAGGAAAAGGGGGAAATGAGCTGTTGGGGTTAGGTTCACCTCTCAGTACCTATTTATAAGGGTACGGGTGGGTAAACCTAGCTCAACAAGCGGGAGCCGGAAATTTCGGAGTAACGGCTATCTGCCTGAGTTTCGTTAGATATGCCTTAAGTGCTGGACGAGATATCCGGATAGACATAAGAAAGAGATCTCCTCCGCAACATCAGGATCAATTATCGAGTAAAGTAAATCAGATCTTTAAACATTCTTATCAGGTGTTGACCCGGAAAAGCTGAGCAAAGAACTTGGAGAAAGCCGGGTTATTATATGGCCACCTTGGAGTTAGGCCTAGCTGTTTATTAAAGCAATTTAACCCGGCCTCCATTGAAATTATAAGTTTGATAATTTTGCAGGGAATAGCGCGCGCTTCAAAGAGAATCTCGTGAAGCCCAAGCTATTCTGGGGACTACTGATGGAGAGATGATAACCCGGTAGGCCAACGCCAAGGTGCAACCCGGCCCAAAGGACGCCGCGCAGGATCCGGCTAAGGATAAGGGAACTTCTAGAAGGCCCAAGGTCATAGGCCTGGTACCCCGGATTGTGGGTTACGATAAGGAAAGCTAGGGTTTGTATGCAGTGTCCGGGTAGGATTCAGGGTGCGCCTTGGAGGGCAAACCAGGGGGTCCGGGTGCTATATAAACCGGCCCCTAGGACTAGTTGAGAGAGATCCAAGAGCTCTAGCAATATCGCTTGATATCGAGCATCGAGTGTAACACGAGAGCTGAGTTAATATATCGAGATCGGAGACTCGGCGACTTGATTGCCGGCTACCAGATCGAGTACCATCATGTTTTCCTCTGAGCTAAACCCTCTCCCAAACGCCTGTGTCGTCTTGCCCCAAGATCAGTTACCCCCGGTAACGTCTGCCGTGATTATCCCACGACAAACATTGTCGACCCTGGAGCGGAAGTGTCGTGGGATAATCACGGCAGACGTTACCGAGGGTAACTGATCTTGGGGCAAGACGACACAGGCGTTTGGGAGAGGGTTTAGCTCAGAGGAAAACATGATGCAACTCGATCTGGTAGCCGGCAATCAAAGTCGCCGAGTCTCCAATCTTGATATAATAATTCAACTCTGGAATTACACTAGATGCTCGATACCAGGCGATATTGCTAGGGTATAAAGCGCCCGTACCCCCTTGGCCCTATTCTCCAAGGCGCAGCTTGAATCCTATCCGGACACCGCTTACAAACCCTAACTTTCCTTACCGTAACCCACAATCCGGGTCACGAGGCCTACAAACTTTGGGCCTTTCAGAAGCTTCATTATCCTTAACCAGATTGCGCACCGTGTTCCTTGGGCCGGGTTACGCCTTGGAGTTGGCCTACCGGGTTATTATCCCCCCATCAGTAGTCCCCAGAATAGCTTGGGCTTCACGGATTCTCCTTGAAGCGCTCGCTATTCCCTGCAAAGATATCAAACACACAGGCATATGGAGACCGGGTTAAGATGCTTTGATAGACATCTAGGCCTTACTCCATGGTGGCCATATAGTAACCCGGCTTTTCCCCCAAATACTTTGGTTTGACTTTCCATGTCTAAACCCTAATAAAAATGTTAAGATTCCATACTCGATAACTGACCCTGATATCATGGGGTAGATCTCCTTCTCTTTTTTGTCCAGATACTTTGCTCAATTCTAGGCGCATATCTCGCAGAATCCGCGTAGATAGCCATTACCCCACAATTTCCGGCTTCCGGCCGTTGGGATAGACTCACCCTCACTTTATAAATAGTGCTCTGAGGGTAACCTAAAACCCATCGCTCCACTTCAATTCCCCTTTTCCTTCCTTGCTCCTTACGCCCTTGTAGCACCACCGCAAGAAGTTTGTGCTCACCATCGAAGCAAAGCCGCCGCCGGTCGCATTCGCCCTCGGGCCATCTCGCGCCGTCGCCAAGCTTCACCGCCGCGCCTTCGTTCCACTCGCCAAGAGTCGCAAAGGGGCATTCGAGCCTCGCCGTTCGCCGCCGTCGCGCTAGACTCCAATATCTCCAGTAAGCCCCTTGCACTCGTTTAATCTAGCCCCGCAATTTTTCAATTCATCCAGGATTGGATCTAGGTCAACCCGTGAGTCGTTCTTCCGATTGCATCGAATTAGATCGATTTGATGCTCGCCAATTCCTTTAACCACCTGCTAGATATTTACAACTCATCCTCCTACCATTACTAATCACCAAATCCCCCGTAAAATCGCTCGCAAATTTTCCCATCTAGATCCATTCCTCCTAAATTTTCCGCTCATTGCATTAACACCCGGAAAATCCTCCTTTTCCAGCTATTTTGCTTGCAGTAGATACATGGGCAACCATCCATCTTCCCCAAATGCTTTTCCATACGTAAGTGACCAATAATCTCCACAGTTATACTTAACACCCGGATACCTTGTAACCTCCACCTCATAGCGTGATACCCGGATAGTTCTTAGCTTCATACTTTCTTGATACCTTATACTCGGATAATCCAACACTTCCGGGTCTTATTTCCTATGCCTCTTTTCCTTGTGTTTTGCAGGTTGATCCCATGGCTCCCAAACGGCAAGGAAAACAGCCGACTCAGGCAAGGACTACCCAAACCATATCCGCCAACTAGGGGCGTTCCACAGCTACAAAGGCCAAGTTGGACGAGCTAGCCGAATTAGGAATTCTCCCTTCCCAGAAGGACATTCACTGGAGAGCGCCGGGCAACGAGACCCGGCCCACACCCGCCGATAACGAGGTAATCTGCTTCGTAGAGCACGTGACCCGGGGATTCCGTCCTCCGGGTCACCCTTTCTTTAGGGAGGTCTTAAGCCATTATGGCCTCCGGGTATTCGACATAGGGCCTAACTCTATGTTGAATATTACCCACTTCATAGTTCTATCCGAGCCGTACTTGTGCATACCGCCAAGTTTGACTCTCTTCATCGAACTATTCCAGTGTAAACCGTGCCGCGAAAGTGGTGACGGAGCACTTCTTACTTGCGGCGGGGTATCCATCCAACGCCGCAAGAATTCACCGATGCCAACCCTCAATTTAAACTCCCACGTCAAACATTGGCAGCTATCTTTCTTTTATTGCCACGATACCTCCCCAGACAGCGAAAAGAAACTGCCGGGCTACTCAGAGAACCTCCTCGAACCTTCCGAGTCTTTCAATGCCTTTGCACCAGACTCAGACAGGGAGGCAATCCTTCCCTCGCTAGCCAAGATAGCCATCCTCTCAGCCCAAGGCCTCCTTGGGCTCAATTTAGTGAAAACGTGGGTTGATTTTCGGATCCAACCCAACTCCATCCGCACCAAATTGATGTGTGAGTACTCGGGGCATACCACGGATGCACTCCGATACTCCACCAAGAGCTTTTCGACCGGCGACACCAACAAGACCATCAAGGGCTTCTTGACAGAGAAGCTAGAGGTGATAAAGGGCATCGCCGGGTTACCCCCATTTACTCGGGAAAACCCGGCTCCAGCGGTAATATCCGATATTCATAACTTATTTCCACATTTGGACTTGATACAGCTTCTAACCCTTAGTCTCATTCTTTTGTCTTAGGCTGATGACCCCTTCTGGAGAGTTGAACCCTCCCCCCCTTCCAGAGACCCGGAGGAAGAGGACGAGCCGGCCGATGATAGTGAAGGTATTTACACAGAACTTGTATCATCTTTACTTGCATCATTTTCCTCCCATTTAACTTTTTCCCACGAACACACACCCGGTTCGCAGGGCTGGAGGACGAAGGTGAGACCAACGAGGATGACCCGGAGGCTACCGAATCTGATCAAGAAGCAACAGTTGGAGCCAAGAGGAAGGCCAGAGGGGCAGTGTCCAAGGTTCCTTTTTCCTCGTTATCCTCTGAACCTTACTCCCTTGACGCCATGCGACGACTTAACCATCAATTATCAAATTCGTCGTGCTTGAAGGATTCTCTCCCAGCCAAACGCAGAGTAACTCGGAGCTCCCCGGGTGAAGATCCCCTTAACCCGGGCATCTCTACCTCCTCCGTCCATCGTGCCAGTGCTCCTCCGTCTCGTCCTTCTGACTCTCCTCAACGCCACCCTTCTCCTAACCATCCACGTGCCGGGCAATTCCGGGTTCCGTTAGTGGTCCCTGTGACGACTTCATCTGCTTCCAGCGGCGAGCTCCCTCCGGACTACACCGTGAATGCCGGGTAAGTTTTTGCTATATGATTTCCTTTGACGTCTGACAAGTTTCCACTCAAGTCACCATCACCACTGATAACTGCCTCTTCTCATCTTTCTTTTAGCACTCAAGTCACCGTCAGTGACCCGGAAAATGTAGAGACGGATAACCATCGGGCAGAGGAGCCGACTGAGAACGTAGACGCCGCGACTGGCGGTGATACTGAGAATAACCAGGAACAAGGCCCTCTGAACAATCCGCTTCCCCGAGCCGCCGGATCTCCTTCCTCATCGGAGCCAGTAGACGAGGAGATCGAGGTTCTGGATACAAGGATGGGTTCTCCCAACCCGGATACTCAAACTGTCCGGGTCTCGACCCCAAGGGCGGGGAGAGCTCCCCCACCAGGCGATCAGGCTGCCGGCTCTTCCGGTACTCGACCCGAGGAACTGACGTTTGCCCAGATGCTGGAAACCCTGCGCACTTTAAGGGCTAATGAAGAAAACATCTTGGGGGCTTTAATAGCCAAACACGAGGTAAATCCGACTGACGTTGCTTGTGTCCTTATCCAGTCCCCAAGTTCCGAGTGAACTGATTCATAATTTGCTTGGGACTTTATTATACAAGCGACTGATAACTTGCCCCTCTACCCGGCTAATCCTTGTTTGCATCCATGCAGTCTTTCGTGACTCAATCTGAGGAAAAACTGGCAGATGCCACCAAGCTCATTGAAAAGGAGGTGGTTCTGCGTGAAGCAGCCGAGGCTGAGGCCAGGAGGAATAGGATGATAATGAGGAAGTACAGGAAAAGGGCTCACAAAGCAGAGGATGATCTAACAAGCCTTTCTGTCCAAATTGCTGACACGTATCGTGCTTTACTTGGTACGTTTTCTTCCGCCGGGTTATCCTTTTGATAAATAGCCAGAGTTTTCCTGACTTATGTTTCCATTTCTTCAGGCCCGGACGAAGCGATGCCGGATGAGGATAACGTTGCCAGGCTGAAAACTATGAAGAGCGTTATCCGGCAGCTATGTGCCGGAACCAAATGGATCCTTCAGGAATTACGGTGGCCGGGTAAAGGACATGTCGATCTGAAAAGGATGCTGGATGCCTTCTCCACTATTCCTGAGTGGATTTGGCACTGGAAACGCTCGTCTTGCCGGGTTGGAGTAACCCGGGGGCTTGCACTTGCCAAGGCTTATTTCCCCAAGCTCGAGCTAGTGAAGCTTATGGGCGGCTTCCCGGAGTTCAAGCTTGACGGGTCCAAGTTCTCAGTGAAGGATTTTCAGGCTGTCCAGAAGGAGGTCCGTTACCCGGCCAGCGTAATCGCTGACGACCTGGATGTTGATATCCTTGTTCCTGCATATGATGCTGCTGGTGAAGCGATTAAGTCGGATCTTCCCGAGCCGTATGATATGCTGGCTCAGTGGAAGGAGGAAGCTGCTGCGTTGAGGGCGGAGGCTGCCAAGAAGCAAGCTGAAGCCGGCTCTGCCCCCGCTACCTCAACACCGGTCGTTCCACCTCCTGCGCGGGCTGGTACTACTGATCCGGGTGCTGCTGCTACCACCAACGATGGCAAGGGCAAGGCCAAGATGAACGCCGAGTGATACCTGATATTTGATGCCTCTTCTTATATTTTAAACGATTATATTTTGGTTGGTGCGCCTGTGCACCTTTGATATCTTTCACCGGGATTTTGTGATGTATGATAAGGTCTTGATATACTCTTGTGCCTCTTCTGGCCTTTTAAATTTATCCACTTTTGAACTCATCTGCTCTCGATACCCGGCTTTCTTTATTGTTCCTTTTGTGAAACTCGGTTTCCGGGTCTCATGGGTGTTTGACAAGCGGATTCGCTTCTAAGTCCCCAAGTCCCCAAGACTCGGATTTTTGGGTTTTTGGAATTCTAACAAGTAAGCAGATTTTTCTCTTTCAAGATTTCAAATCACCCGGACCCGGATTTCCAAGTCTAGGACACGTGATCTTGAAAAGAGAACGAGTTGCCTGCTGCTAGATTCACAAAGATCCCTGAGTCGTTTCACATAGGATTTGAAGTTATGCTTAATAATCGTTGAGTTTCCAGCTATTAGCCTTGTACTCTGCATAACTTGTGGTTTAGATGACCCTTTTGACTATCTTGTACTGTAAGCCGGCTTTCGCGTGGATACCACGTTGTTACATCTATACGAAAACGTGGTCAGTCAAGCCCCGTCGGGTTTCATGGCTGACTGTAATCGTAAGCGAACAAATCATGCCACTTTAGTGCGAGTCACATCGAGCTTAAGTAAGAATAGCCAAGAAATTTGGACTTCTTTGTCCGGTTATAAGATTGTAGCCGTACTCGTTTGCAAGTAATCGGCCCTTATAACTCATAGGCATCATGGCCGGGTCTTTGAGTTCGTAACTGTGCTATTCAAGCGACCAGCCCCCAAGACCTAAATATACACATCGTACTGAGAGTACAGAACCTGATAATAATCATCTGTTTTCTTGATAATCACCTCTTTACTTGATATGAAAAATCTAGGTCAGCAAGCCGCCTCATTAAAAACCCGTCCAGTCCCCAAGGGTACCCTGGATAGGAAAAGAGTACGTCTGAAAACCTGCTGCATGTTACATCGTTTAATTCCATATGCCAACACAATTTTTGCTAAGTATAATATGGACGTAGCTGAGCCACGTTCCACGGTCTGTCTCTTTCTTGCATAGATGAAGTGGTGTGAGCAGTGTCATTAACTGTGGTCGACTCTTCCCTTGCATCTATCAAGTAATATGACCCATTATGCAAATTCCGGCTTACGATAAACGGTCCTTCCCATGGTGGTGATAACTTGTGCTTTCCTTCGTTCGACTGTACCAGGCGCAGAACCAGGTCTCCTTCCTGGAAGACCCGGGTTTTCACGTGCCGGCTATGATACCTTCGTAAATCCTGCTGATATATGGCTGATCTTTCCAGGGCTTGTTCCCTTTGCTCTTCTAACATATCCACGGCATCTTGCCGGGTTTTTTCATTCTCCACTTCGACGTATGCTAATACTCGTGGTGAATCATGAATAATATCACTCGGTAGTACTGCCTCCGCGCCATAGACCATGAAGAAGGGTGTCATCTGAGTAGATCTATTAGGCGTAGTATTAATACCCCAAACCACAGAAGGAAGTTCTTCGACCCATGCGCGAGCTGCCCTGATACAAGGGACTCGTAATCGTGGTTTTAATCCGCGAAGCAATTCTTGGTTTGCCCTCTCCACTTGTCCATTGGCCTGCGGATGAGCTACTGATGCAACGTCAAGCCGGATTCCACTGTTGCCACAGAACTTCTCCATCTCACCAAGGGACATGTTGGTTCCATTGTCGGTAATTATGCTGTGGGGATACCCGAACCGGTAGATAATCCTTTTCAGGAACTTGACTGCTGTGGCTGATTCGCAATTAGTAACTGGCATAACCTCAACCCACTTGGTAAACTTGTCAATAGCCACCAGAAGATGTGTCTTCTTGCATGGTGACATATGAAAGGGGCCAACCATGTCCATACCCCAAACAGCGAACGGCCAATTTAACGGGATTGTCCGCAACTCCATAGCCGGCACATGGGTTTGGCGAGCGTACCTTTGACATCCGTCACATCTTGCTACCAATCGTTCTGCATCTGCTAGAGCCGTGAGCCAGAAAAATCCGTGCCGATAAGCTTTAGCCACGAGAGATCTTGTGGATGCATGATGTCCACAGTCGCCTTCATGGATTTCCTTGAGAATCTGTCGGCCTTCTTCTGGCGCTACGCAGCGCAAAAAGACCCCTGCTGCGCTTCTCTTATATAATTCCCCATTAATAATAGAATATCCCTTCGCTCGCCTCAAAATTTGCCTTGCTAATACCTCCTGTTGTGGTAACTTGCCTCGCGATAGGTAGGCCAAAAACGGTTCTGTCCACTCGGGAATAGTACGTACAGTGGCCACAAGTCCTGAATCCGGGTCTTTATTTGCCAATTCCTCCTCTGACTCGGTTTTAACTGATGGTCGCCATAATTCGTCCAGGAAAACGTTAGGTGGAACCGGCTCTCTGCGCGAGCCGAGTCTAGCGAGTGCGTCGGCCGCCTCATTCTTTCTTCTGTCTATATGCTCCACCTCATACCCGGAAAAACATCCTGCAACCCTATCAACTTCCCTATGGTATGCTGCCATAGTTGCGTCCTTTCTATCCCAAGTTCCTGACACCTGCTGTACCACAAGGTCCGAATCTCCGAAGCATCGTATCCTCTTGACGTTCATCTCCTTGGCTGCCTTTAAGCCGTGCAATAGGGCCTCATACTCGGCCACGTTGTTGGAACAGTCAAAGTGAATTTGTAGTACGTAACTTAATTTATCTCCTTTGGGTGACGTTAGCACCACTCCAGCTCCTGATCCCTCGTATTGCTTAGATCCATCAAAGTGCATGATCCATGACTCGGAGTTTGGAACCGTTGTAGTCATGCCTGTATGCGTCCAGTCGTTAACGAAATCAATTAAAGCTTGAGATTTGATTGCTGACCTGGGTTCGTAGTTGATGTGATAATCCCCCATCTCTATCGCCCATTTGGCTATTCTTCCTGTCGCGTCCGAGTTTCTGATGATATCCGACATTGGTATTGAACTAACCACTGTTATGGGGTGTTCTTGGAAATACGGCTTCAATTTCCGGCTAGCCATAAAGACCCCAAACACCAGCTTTTGCCAATGCGGATAGCGCTGCTTTGCTTCTGATAATACCTCGCTGACGTAATAAACTGGTCTCTGGACCGGGTAACCCTTCCCATCCTCTTTGCGCTCCACAACAACTACTGCACTGACGGCTCGGGGGCCGGCTGCCACGTATAGCAACATAGGTTCTTTAGGACCCGGGGCCGCTAGCACCGGCGCTTCAGATAACTGTTTCTTTAGTGCCTCAAACGCCTCATCCGCCTCTTGATCCCATACGAATTTATCTGATTTCCTCAAGAGCCGGTACAAGGGTATTGCTTTTTCTCCGAGCCTGGATATGAATCGGCTCAAGGCTGCTACGCAACCCGTGAGCTTTTGAACATGCTTCAAATTTTCCGGCTTTTTCAGACTCTGGATGGCCTTGATTTTGTCCGGGTTTGCCTCGATCCCTCTCTCGGAAACGATAAAGCCAAGTAATTTCCCGGCTGGAACTCCGAACACGCACTTTGTCGGGTTAAGCTTCATCTGATATCTCCTCAAATTTTTGAACGTCTCCTTTAGATCATCGATAAATGTCTCCGCCTTCCTGGTCTTGATAACCACATCATCCACATAGGCATGGACGTTGCGTCCAATTTGGTCCTCGAAGCACTTTTGAATACACCGTTGGTAAGTTGCGCCGGCGTTCTTCAATCCAAACGTCATAGTTTTATAACAGAAGGCCCCAAAAGGGGTTATGAATGATGTTTTCTCCCAATCCTCCCTCTTGAGCTTAATCTGATGATACCCGGAATATGCGTCCAGAAAGCACAATAGATCGCTTCCTGCTACTGCGTCTATAATCTGATCTATCCTTGGTAGTGCGAACGGATCCTTTGGGCAATGTTTGTTGAGACTCGTAAAATCAATGCACATCCTCCACTCATTGGTCTTTTTCATCACTAGAACTGGGTTTGCCAACCAATCCGGGTGAAACACTTCCATGATAAAGCCGGCTGCCAATAGCCGAGCGATCTCTTCGCCTATAGCCTTCCTTCTTTCCTCATTCATTTTCCTCAAACCCTGCTTCACGGGCCTGGACTTGGGATCTACATGCAGACTGTGCTCGGCCAGCTCTGTAGGGATACCCGGCATGTCGCTAGGTGTCCAGGCGAACACGTCTGCATTTGAACGAATAAACTCCACAAGTGCCTTCTCCTGCTCTTTTCCCAAATTAGACCCTATGGTAAATTGCTTAGTGGAATCACCTTCGACAAAATCTATCTTCTTGGTGTCTTGCGCTGCCTTGAATTTTGCTCTCTCGTCCTCAGTATTCGGCTTTTTCAAGGCTGTTCTATCATCCGGATTTACTTGAGACCGGTAATATTCGAGTTCTTCCTTTCTGCACGCTTGCTCGGCCATTACTGAATCTCCTTCATCACACTCAGCCGCTATATCCCGGTTCCCATGTATGGTGATAGTCCGTTTAGGACCCGGGATCTTTAGCTGCAAATACACATAACACGGCCTAGCCATGAATTTAGCATAAGCCGGTCTTTCAAACAGCGCGTGATAAGGACTGCGCAATTTGACCACCTCGAACGTGAGCCACTCAACTCGATAATTATCCGTCGATTCTCCGAAAGCAACCTCCAGGGTGATCTTTCCCTCGGGGCTCGCCGAGTGACCTGGCACGATCCCATGAAAGATTGTCGAACTTTTCTGTAACTGGGACTCTTTGAGACTCATGCGTAAGAAGGTTTCCCAATAAAGGATGTTGATGCTACTTCCACCGTCCATCAGGACCCTTTTCAGTTCGTAACCATTAACCTGTGGAGCAACCACCAATGCCAAGACTCCTGGACGCTCTACTCTTTCCGGGTGATCTCTTCTACTCCACGTTACCTCTTGTTCCGCCCATCTAAGGTATCCCGGCGCAGTCGAAGAAACCGAGTTTACCGCTTGCTTTAATGTCTCTTTGTTCCTGCTAGAAGTTCCTGTAGTATGCACATGATATTGTCCCTTTAAATCAGGCGTACGTACCATACCGATGAAGATGTTAATCCGGCTGATCGTCACCGTAGATCCGGACTCGAGGTGGTCCGACTCTGGCCCCCAGCCGGAATCGTCCACCATATTTTCTCCTTTGTGGTCGATGTAGATCTCGCCCACGACAAGATTCTCCATGTTCTTCCGAGCTTCTCCCGTGATGTAAACACCTTTGGACGCAGGCCCCACGGTGGGCGCCAACTGTCGTGGGATAATCACGGCAGACGTTACCGGGGGTAACTGATCTTGGGGCAAGACGACACAGGCGTTTGGGAGAGGGTTTAGCTCAGAGGAAAACATGATGCAACTCGATCTGGTAGCCGGCAATCAAAGTCGCCGAGTCTCCGATCTTGATATAATAATTCAACTCTGGAATTACACTAGATGCTCGATACCAGGCGATATTGCTAGGGTTCTTAGATCTCTGTCTAAACTAGACCTAGGGGTTGGTTTATAAAGCGCTCGTACCCCCTTGGCCCTATTCTCCAAGGCGCAGCTTGAATCCTATCCGGACACCGCTTACAAACCCTAACTTTCCTTACCGTAACCCACAATCCGGGTCACGAGGCCTACAAACTTTGGGCCTTCCAGAAGCTTCATTATCCTTAACCAGATTGCGCACCGTGTTCCTTGGGCCGGGTTACGCCTTGGAGTTGGCCTACCGGGTTATTATCCCCCCATCAGGAAGAGCAGTGGGTCAACGGCGACGACGACAGTGATGTCGGCGCGAGAGAGGCCCTTGCGGTCACGGAGGGCGGCGAGGCGAGGGGCGATGTTGTTGACCCTGGATCGGAGGAGTAGTGGGTCGATGGCGACGACGGCAGCGATGTCGGGGCGGGAGTGGCCCAGGCGGTCACGGAGGGCAGCGAGGCGAGGGGCAACATTGTCGACCCTGAAGCGGAGTAGCAGTTCTTCGACGGCGGCGATGTCAGCGCGGGAGACGCTGACGTCGGAGAGGAGGATGAGCACTACTTCGGGGAGCTTCGTGGACGCCTTGAGCACCTCGGCTCGGTACGGGGATATATTATTAGAAGATATAATTTTTGGAGGTCATTTTTGTAAAGTTGGCAGAAACTTAATTTCCAAGTCATCCCGACTATGGGCCCCACATGTCATAATTGACGTTAGCGTGGCTGAGCAGCTCGATCGGAGTTTTTTTGTGAAACCGTTACGCAGAGCAGGTGGTTTTTTGTCACGAACCACAATTGTGGTGGTTTTTTATAATTTTCTCTAAGAGAGGTGTATGCTTATGTCAACGAATGGTAAAAAGAAAATATAGTACGTCACAAGACAACTAGACTTCACAAGAGCGGCTCCCATAGAAGGACGCATCTGGGTAGAAGGTCATCCCCCTTTTTCTTTTGTTTACACAATTATGCTTTGACTGATAAATCAGGGGCAAAAATAGTGAAGAGAATTTGTGTTATTAATTTGGGGCTGGGCACCCGGCTGCCAGCTCTTCTATCATTGGATAAGAGGATGAATACACTAGTCCAGGGTGTGAAAGTCCAATCAACAAGTGAGATAAAGATTCTCTATTTACGTCCTCATGAGCTAAAACAAGAGCACAAAACATGAGTAATTTTGAAAGTTTTAAAGGTAACACATGAGAAATTTACTTTGGAGTGGCGGTTAAATACCACATGTAGGTAGGTATGGTGGAAACAATGGGAAAACTTTGGTTTTAGGGAGTTGGATGCACGAGTAGAGCTCATACTTAGTACAGGTGGAGGCTAGCAAAAGACTGGGAGCGACAAATCAAGAGAGCATAGGAGGCATAATCATGCATAGCGACATAAACATCATTAATCAAAGCATAAGTGGTACCACAAGTTCAAAAACTAAATGATCATATAGGCTATTCGTGACTGGTTCATAGTCATAAACATGGTGTGAGCATGCGCCAAGTCAACCAAATAAAACATCCAAAGGAGAACAGCACAAATTTATGCTTCAATATGACAAGAAAAACTCATGATTCTTTCAATGGCACATTAAACACTCTTAGCTATTTGAGGATAATAATTCTAATCAATAACCACAAGGGTTTAAAACTAAAATAACATCTAGCATGATACTAAAAAGTTCTAGCCACAATCTATACAAGCTTCTACTTGCACCGTTAAAAATTCTACCTCAAGCATCAGTTTCTTTTCCCAACAAGCACCATACAAATCATGCTTTAACAAACATCTCTACATGCTACAGCAAGCAAACATGAGAGGACTCACAAAAAACTACTAAAAATAACAGCTCTGAATAAGAGATGCAATGAAAACAAGAGCTAAACATGAACTTTGCAGCAACTAGAAGAAAAACTAAGAATACTAGCATAGCAAGTATTCAAATGAAAAAGCGGAGCGTGTCTCTCTCCCAAACAACCAATGCGAGGATCCAACTATATTATTTCAGCAAGGAAAACAAAATAAAACGAAGGAAAACAAAAGAAAAACAAACAAAAACGAACATACGCTCCAAGTAAACTTCATATGATGTGACCGAATAAAAATATAGTTTCACGAGAAGTGACTTGATAGATAGTTGATGAAGAAGGGGATGCCTTGGGCATCCCCAAGCTTAGATGCTCGATTCTTCTAAAAATATGCTTGGATGAACCACGGGGGCATCCCCAAGCGTTGACCTTGCACTCTTCTTCACATATATCACCTCTTCTCTTGACACTTGAAAACTTCCTTCACACCATACTCAAACAGTAATTCACATTAGAGGGTTAGTGCAACAAATAAAAATCCATTGGTTCTGCATGTCACAAGTGCTATTTATACTTTTAAACATTAGCTACATCCACTGATGTTTCGTGAAGCAAAGAAATCCACTTGACATCGCAAAAGAGCAAATGCAAGAAAAATGGCAGAATCTGTCAAAACCAGAACTGTTGTGGAAAAACTTAAAGAACAAAAAGGTTGTGGAATTAGCTGAGGAATAAACACAAACAATTTCAGATCATTCTGAGCTTCCAGGATTTTATACGATTTTTTACGTTGGACAGCAGAAATTTGTTTCCTGCGCAGAAATCCGAAAACCAACTCCAACTCTCGTCAGAAACCTTACTTGGCACTACTAAAACATGAAAAGAAAGATAAAAATAAAACCATGAGTTATCTCCCAAGAAGTGCTTTTCTTTAATGCCTTTTAGCTTGGCCCAGAAAAGTGGAATCAAGTATTTTCAAGTGAAGAAGATGCTCACATAAGAAATGTGAATTAAGAAAAAGAGAGAATCAAGAAGCAAGTATAAAAAAAATTAAGTCTAACCCACTTCCTATGCATAGGAATCTTCTAAAGAAATAAGTTAAAGAAGCTCAAACTATAAATAATGGGAAGGTAGAACAAGAGCAACTTCAAAACTTTCAGCAAAAAGAGAGCTGTTTTAGTAACATGAAAATTCCTATAACCAAATTTTCCTCTCTCATAGTAATTTTCAGTAGCATCATGAACAAACTCAATAACATAATTATCACATAAAGCATGTTTGTCATGGCCTACAAGCACACAATTCATATCAAGCTCCAATACAATGGGATCATAATTTAAAATCAGCTCCTCTTTTTTCCCACTTTTAGCAATAGCAAGATGATTGATCGCTCATAAAAGGTATATGACACATTATAGCAATCCTATTTTCAGTAGCATTACAATTCATAACATCAAATAACATAGGACCATCATCAAGAGCATTATCATGTAAATTTTCTAAGCAAACTTCCTCATTATCATGCATATCAATAGTTGGAATAAATAGAGGATTCTCATAGGATTTATCCAAGTAGCATGGATTATCATAAATAACAGTAGCAATATCATTCTCACAAGTTTCATTCCTGGTAGTATCAAGATCACAAGTATGGCAAGTATTAATTTCATCAAAAAGGGATATTTCAAAAGAATCAATAGGATCATCACTTTCATCAAATAATGTATGAGTTAAAGAGTTACTCTCACTGGGAGGTAGACATGGGTAGCTCCATTCTTTCTCCTCTTGATCATCACTCTCCTCCTCCTTTTCATCCAGTGAGCTTCCAGATTCAGCAATTTCTTCTTCCACAGGTTCCTACAAGGCATTAGTTTCTTCCTTAGGTTGAGAGCATTTATTAAGATATTTCATTATGTAGTAATTACAATCCTTGTAATTATCAAAGAAATATTCAAGTATAGCATAAATCTCGTATTTATAAGGTGCATCATCAATACTTTTAAGTAAAAAGGCAATTTCAAATGCACCCTTTCAAGCAATAAATCTTCAATTTGTTCCACGTCATATAGTTCATAATTTTCCTTAACATAAGAAGATATGGTAACATTATCATTATACTCACATTGCAAAGGGAGGTGCTTATACCTCCTACAGCACCAAGATTTATCAAAGCAATAAGTAACATTATAAGTAGAGCACAAGTTTTTGGCATAGTCATGCAATTTATTAATTTGCTCCCATAACTGTATTCCTTTTTGTGACAAGCGGTGTTCCTTATAATATTTTTGTTGTTCATCCGTGAACCCACCTTTCCTATAAGATCTAGTTTCAAAGGCATCAAACATTGATAGCAAGCATAATAAAGCAAGTAACAAGCAAAACAATAACAAAGTAAAAAATGATTGGAGGTGAGAGACTCCCCTTGTAGAAATTCTCTTCCTCACCGGCAACGGCGCCAGAAAAGTGCTTGATGCGTGTACACACACGTTTGTTTGGAGACCCCAAGAGGAAGGTATGAAGAGTGCATCAGCAAGTTTCCCTCAGAAAAGAAACCAAGGTTGAATCGACCAGTAGGAGGAAGGAGTAACTTCAGAAGGTGAAGCAGCTGAGATGGTGATGACCCACAAGTATAGAGGGGTGTATCGTAGTACTTTCGATAAATAAGAGTGTCAAACCCAACAAGGAGAAGAAGGTGTTGACAAGCAGTTTCGATGAAGGAATAACTGTAAATACTGAAAGATAGGTTTGTAGGGGTTTTTTATATTGCAGATAAATAAAGTGCGAGTAAATAAAATGCAGTAATAATAATTGCAGCAAGTGGCCCAATCCTTTCTTCAGCAAAGGACAAGTCGGTGGGTTTACTTATGATTAACAAACGTTTTCGGGGACACACGAGAGGTTTCTGTCAAGTGCTTTTGTTCCATGCCGCTGAATAATCTCTATGTTTTGATAAGTGTTGTGTGGGTGAACCTATGCTAATGTACCGTCCCATCCAAGACTAATACATACTTGTGATTATACACCTTGCAAGAATCCGCAGCTACAATAAAGTAATTAAGAAATAAATCTAACCACAACTTTAAACTCCGGGATCCTACGCTCCCTCGTGTAATGCTTTCCTAACAGGGGTTTAGGTTTCTGTGACTCCTGCAACCCCACAATTAGTAGCCAAATACATGATGCATTCCCCTTGGCCCATAAATGGTGAAGTATCATGTAGTTGACGTTCACATGACACCACTACAAGAATAACACCACAACTTAAATATCAAACCATTAAATATTACTCAACATTACTTCACTACTAACAACTTGACTTCTCCCATGTCCTCAAGAACATCACGAACTACTCACAGCACATCATATGGATCACAATCAGAGGTGATATAATGGATGATAACAATCTGGTCATAAAGTGAAAACACCGATAAATATCACAAGCATCAACTACTAACTAGTAATCCACACCAGGAGAGAGATCTAATGTAAACAACGATAGAGGCCCCTAATTGTTACAGCGGGATGACGGTGGATGATGAGGGTGATGGTGCTGGTGGTGGTGATGATGATGATGATGACGATCTTGATGATGCCCGGAGTGATGACGGTGACGATGGCGGTGATTTCCCCTCTCCGGAGAGGAATTTCGCCGGCAGATTTCTCCCTACCAGAGAGCTTTTCTCTCTCGGGTGTTTTCCGCCCCGAGGCGGCGACAGAATAATTCTTCGATGGTGGTATGAGGCTTAGGGTTCCCTGGGGGTCAAGTACGCGAAAAACCTCGACCAGAGGTGGGCCAGGGTGGCCACACCACCTGGTGGAGCGGCTAGGGGGCGCGCCACCTCATGGTGTGGGCCTCTGGTGGCCCCCCTCTGACTCCCCTTCTGGCTGGACTCCTCCTCTGAACTTCTAAGACACCCCCGGTGTCCCCCTTCTTCTTCTAATCTTCTGAAATATGGTATCTCGACGGTGCTTTTTCCATCAGATTTCTGGTCCCAGTGTTTATTCTCCAAAAATTATGAAACATGCAAAATAAGATAAAATAACATAAGGGATGCATCATAACATGAAATATATCGATGAATAACAGGAAGCTTCTGCTGTAAGTGTTGTTTTTATTAACGTCTACTGCTTTATTGCACTATGTTTGGATCTCCTTTTGAGTCCTTATTTGCGGGCACTTCTGCCACTGCTAGGGTAGTAAGTGACCCACCGCCTGATGATTTGGATCCTTATAAAATACCTATAAAGATTGTTAAACATGTTATGAATAACTGCTATTCTGGTGATGGAACTGTCCATCCTGGTGATCATTTTCTCTTTTTACATGAAGTATGCGAGTTGTTCAAGTGTGCAGGTATTACAATGGGCCAAGCGAAGAGGAAATTATTCTCTATACCATTGACAGGACGAGCCGCTGAATGGTTCAAACAGTTGAAAAAATAGCCAGACTATTGGATGGGAAGAAATTGTGCCTCTCTTTTATTCTAAATTCTATCCTCCCAGTGAAATTCATAGAGATCGGAATTATATATATAATTTTTGGCCTCATGACGGAGAGAGTATTGCCCAAGCATGGGGTAGATTAAAGTTACTAATGCTCAAATGCCCCATTCATGAGCTCCCCAATAATATTGTTATTAGTAATTTCTATGCAAGGCTTTCTCTTCATGATAAGGATTTATTGGATGATTCTTGTTATGGATCATTTACACGTATGAAGGATGAAGCTAAATGGGATCTTCTTGACCGTATTCAAGAAAACACTGGAGGATGGGAGAATGAAAAAGGTAGAAAGTCAGGTATAAACTATGATTATCAATGCATTAAAACTTTTATGTCTTCCGATGATTTTTATAATGTTAGTATTGTTTATGGTCTTGATTCTCAAGTTGCTGCAAACTTATATAAGGCTTTTGCTTCTTATATTGATATTCCCAAAAAGGAATGGGATAAGTACCATGCACCCTATAAAGATATTGTTGATTGTGTTCTTGCTAGAGATATAGAAGTTCATACCGTTGATTCTATTGTGCCTGAACCTTATATTGAGAAAATTCCTTTCCCTGCTAAGTAAAAGAACATTCTATGTCAGCTAGTGTAGTTAATAAAAGTGTAAGGAAACCTGTAGAACCCGAGGAACAAATAACTGTAGAACCTACAGTAGAAATAGTAAAGGAACTTGTTTCTGAAAATATAGAAGAGGGACACATTATATTTTGTGAAGATGCTTCTAATATTGTCTCTCATCCTAGTAAATCTAGGAAACCTAGTGTTCCTGTGCTATCTGTTAGGATAGGTGATCATTTCTATTATGGTTTGTGTGATATTGGTGCTAGTTCTAGTGCTATTCCTTATGAGCTTTATAGAGAAATCATGCATGAAATTGGTTCTTGTGAACTCGAAGACATTGATGTGATTATTCAACTTGCTAATAGGAAAACTATTTATCCAATTGGTATAGTTAGAGATGTGGAGGTCTTATGTGGTAAAACTAAATATCCTGCTGATTTTCTAGTACTAGGCACTTCAGCTAGTGATACTTGTCCTATTATATTTGGTAGACCTTTCTTAAACACTTGTGGTGCTGTTATAAATTGTAAAAACGAGAAAATCCTTACAAAGTTTGATGGAGAGTCTTATGAATTTAATTTATCCAAATTTGCTAAAGCACCTTATGAAGCTGAATTACCTAATGAGAATTATAGAGTTGAACAATTGGCTGCTATTTCTCTTGCTCCTAACAATTCTTTCCAGCAATACATGGAAGACCACGAAAGTGATGTCTTTATGAAAGAAATAAATGAAATTGACGAGATCTTCCTACATCAGCCCGCGATGTTGAAGCATAATTTATCGGTGGAAGACTTGGGTACCACATTACCACCCAAGGAGGATCCTATTTTTGATTTAAAGCCTTTGCCTGACAATCTTAAATATGCTCATATTGATGATAAGAAATTATATCATGTTATTATTAGTTCTAAAGTTTCTGGTAAAGAAGAGGAGAGATTATTGGGAATATTGATGAAACACAGAGGTGCTATTGGTTATACTCTTGATCATTTGAAGGGGATTTCAGCTGCTATATGTCAGCATGCTATTAATATTGAACCTGATGCAAAGCCAGTTGTTGAACATCAACGCCGTTTAAATCCTAAGATGAAGGATGTGGTAAGAAGTGAGGTATTGAAACTCCTTGACGCTGGTATTATTTATCCTATTGCTGATAGTAGATGGGTTAGTCCGGTGCATTGTGTCCCTAAGAAAGGAGGGATGATTGTTGTGCCAAATGAAAATAATGAACTTATTCCTCAAAGAGTAGTGGTTGGTTATAGGATGTGTATTGATTTTAGGAAAGTTAATAAGGTTACTAAGAAAGATCATTATCCTTTGCCTTTATTCATCACATGTTAGAGAGGAATAAGTTAATAAGGTTACTGAAAAATCATTTCTGCTTTCTTGATGGTTATTCTGGGTTCTCTCAAATTGTTGTTAGGAAGCCTGATCAAGAGAAAACAACTTTCACTTGTCCTTTTGGAACATATGCTTATGGACGAAGGCTTTAATATCTGCCCCTATTGTTCAACCCCCTGATTGGAATTTACCGTTTGAAATTATGTGTGATGCTAGTGATTATGATGTAGGTGTTGTTCTTGGACAGCGGGTAGATAAGAAGTTAAATGTTATTCATTATGGTAGTAAAACTCTTGATGCTGCTCAAAAGAATTATGCTACCACTGAGAAAGAGTTCCTAGTTGTAGTTTTTTCATGTGATAAATTTAGGCAGTATATTGTTGATTCTAAAGTTATTATTCATACTGATCATGTTGCTATTAAGTACCTTATGGAAAATAAAGATGCTAATCCTAGGCTTATTAGATGGGTGCTTCTCTTACAAGAGTTTGATTAGAAATTATTGTGTATAGGAAGGGTGCTGAAAATCATGTTGCTGATAATTTGTCTTGATTAGAAAATATCTCTAATGATCCTATTCCTGTTAATGATAGTTTTTCTAATGAATAGTTGGCTGCAATAAAAGTGAGCTCTCAAGAGAGTCCATGGTATGCTGATTATGCTTACTTTATTGTTTCCAAGTATTTGCCTCCTACCTTACAGCTTAGCAAAGAAGAAAATTATTCTATGATTTGAGGCATTATTTTTGGGATGACCCACACTTATATAAAGAGGGTGTTGATGGTATTATGCGAAGATGTGTTCCTGAAAATGAACAACGAGAGATATTGAGAAAATGGCATAGTAGTGCTTATGGAGGACATCACGCTGGAGATAGAACTGCACATAAGGTTCTACAATCAGGATTTTATTGGCCTACTCTCTTTAAAGATGCTAGAAAGTTTGTTTTATCTTGTGATCAATGTCAAAGGGATGGAAATATTTCTAGACGTAATGAAATGTCTATGAATTATTCTCTTGTTACTGAACCATTTGATTGTTGGGGTTTTGACTTTATGGGTCCTTTCCCTCTTTCACGAGTTTACACTCATTTTCTTGTTGCTGTTGATTATGTTACTAAATGGGTAGAAGCTATACCTACTAAGAGTGTCGATGGTGAAACCTCATTAAAAATGCTTAAAGACATTATTTTCCCTAGATTTGGTGTGCCTAGATATCGTATGACTGATGGGGGTTCTCATTTTATTCATGGTGGTTTTAGAAAGACTCTTGCTAATTATGATGTTAATCATAGAATTACATCACCCTATAATCCATAAACTAGTGGGCAAGTAGAATTATCAAATAGAGAAATCAAATATATCTTGCAAAAGACTGTTAACAAATCTAGAAAAATTTGGGCTAAGAAATTAAATGATGCTCTGTGGGCTTATAGAACTGCTTACAAAAATCCCATGGGCATGTATCCTTATAAAATGGTTTATGGAAAAGCTTGTCACTTGCCCCTAGAATTAGAACACAAAGCTTATTGGGCAGTGAGAGACCTAAATAGAGATTTTAAACTTGCTGGTGAAAAAAGGTTGCTTGACTTAAGTTCTTTATATGAATGGAGGAGTGAAGCATATGAAAATGCTAAGCTCTTTAAAGAGAAAGTTAAAAGTTGGCACGATAAGAGAATTATTAAAAGAGAATTTCATGTTGGTGAGAAAGTGCTATTGTGTAGGTCCCGTCTCAGATTTTTTGCAGGAAAATTACTCCCGAGATAGGAACGACCTTTTGTTATCGAAGAGGTATATCGTTCAGGGGAATTAAAGTAGTTTCCCGTGAAGACAAAACTTCACAAGTGGTGAATAGCCAAAGGCTTAAGCATTATATTTCTTGAGATCCTTATAATGAAAATGTTGATTGTATTCGAGCCATGATCCCAGAGGAATTTATTTAGAAGCATATTTCAGAAACTACAGAGTCAGTTTTCGAATAGGTATCAGTTTTGGTAAGAAAACCTTCACGAAACATCTTCCCACTTTTATTTTTACTATTTTTGGAAAATATGAAAAATAATGGGTTGGGGGCCCATTATTAAGTTAAAAGTAAATGATTTTGATTGCAATGCTTTGTGTGATCTTGGTGCTAGTATCTCTGTTATGCCTAAAAAGCTTTATGATATTCTTGATCTACCACTGTTGGAACACTGTTATTTGGATGTTCATCTTGCTGATAATTCTAAGAAGAAACCTTTTGGTAGAATTGATGATGTTCTTATTATGGTTAACAATAACGGAAACGAGGCGGTGACGGAGCCCGGAGGCTCCACACCATGGGGTGGCGCGGGCCCACCCCTGGCCACGCCAGCCCATGGTGTGGGCACCTCGGAGTCCCTCTTTGACTCGTTTTTGACCTGGACTTTCCTTTCGTTATGAAACTTTTTGCTACATAATCCCCCGGACCCCCCGAGGTCCGTATATCGTTTTCTCGTCGTGTTTTTGTTTGAGCTGTTTCTGCCAGGATCTGTTTTCAGTTTTAGAAGCATCATGGTCTCCGCCAACAACAACAAGGGGAAGGGACCAAAGGAAGATGATCCCCAAGACCCAGAGCCGAAGGAGGATATCGAGAGTGGAGCTGAAGGGTATGTAGAAGAACACCCACGAGTGCATCCACGCGCCACCATCGCAAGCATTGGAGTGGTTGCAAAACCTCGCAAGTAAACGACAAGGATGAGCACCGGAGGGAAGGCCCCACGTGACTGCTTAGCTTCAAGGACACCCCTTTCAGGCATAAAGAAACCTTTCCGTACTTTAATTCATGAGTATCAATCAAGGAGGGTACCCGAGGAAGATTTGCCTTCTTGCTAGGATATGGATCATTCTAACCGTGCCGATTAAGGAAGCTCTCAACCTAAGGTATAGTGGGGGGAAAATGTTGGTGGCTGGGATTCACAGTCTGACAGGCATGCAAACTGTATTGATCGCAATACGGAGGTGATGCGTATGCTTATGTTCGCAATTGAAGATCTGAAGAAATCAATTGATAACCTCGTCGAGAAGGATTCACCACCACCGAAGAATTGAATCGTCATTGGTATTGGCATCCCCTTGGCTTGTTCCAAGCTTGGGCGGAGTGCCGCGATATCACATCATTATCTTTCATCTTTTTACCTTTTTAGTAGAGTCATATCATGAGTAGAGAAGTTATCATATAGGATGGTTTACAGTATGGAAGTATATCTCCTTAGTTGGTTATCATTGTATCCGTTGGTGTGAGTTGCCGGTTTGAAATATTAATGAGAAGTTTCATCATTTACTTTCTACGCACCTTATTTTGGTTTTCAATTTCTGTCATATGGTTAAGCTTGTTGTTATTATTCACAAGTTAATATCGCTTGGGCTTTCAATGAAGATTGCATGATTGGTTTCATCATATGTATATTTGTGTGTTTTCCCTCAACTCTTATGCTTGCTACCCAGCCTTGCTAGCCAAAAACCCTGTACTGAGAGGGAATGCTTCTCGTGCATCCAAACCTTGAGCCCCAAAACCTTGCCATTTGTGTCCACCATACCTTCCTACATGTGGTATTTCACCGCCACTCCAAGTAAATTGCTCATGCGTTACCTTTAAAACCTTCAAAATTATCCTTGTTTTGTGTTCCTGTTTTAGCTCATGAGGACGCAAATAGAGAATCTTTATCTCACTTGTTGATTGGACTCACACACCTGGACTAGTGGCTTCATCCGCTTATCCAAATGCTAGAAGAGCTGGCAGCGGGGTTCCCAGCCCCAAATAATGATACAAATTCTCTTCACTATTTTTTCCCTGATTAATCAGTCAAAGCATAATTTTGTAAACAAAAAAGAAAGAGAGGTAACCTTCTATACCAGTTGCGTCCTTCAATGGGAGCCGCTCTTGTGAAGTCTAGTTGGCTTGTGACGTACTGTATTTTCTGTTTGCCATTCGTTGACATAAACATACACCTCTCTCAAAATTAGACACTCCTCCATGGTTTGTGATTGTTGGCAGGCACCCGAGGATTCGGTTAGCCATGGTTTGTGTAAGATGGATGGGAGGAGTGTCATGCATTTTATACCTCTGTTTATTAAAATAAAAGCTCTAGCACATGAGTGATCCATGCTTCCCTCTACGAAGGGCCTATTTTTTACTTTTATGTTGAGTCAGTAAACCCATTCATTTCTATCTCCAGCAAGCATTTGAGCTGTTGTGATCTCACCATCTATATGTTGATTTATTCAATCATGTTTTCTATCCTTCTTTGTTTAGCACATGCTTTATTATGTGAATGATTATTACTTTGAAAGCTATGAATCACTGTAAAAGGATTGTTATAATTAAACATGTTAAGCTCTACAATATAAGCCTTGTTATAAAGACTTCACCTAAGATAAGTATGATATAATTAAATGTTCTCTGACCAAGAACAAAGTTTGCCATCACCAATTTTGATTCTCTCTTTTGCATCTTTGTTTGTGACTCCCATTACTCGTTTCAAGTTAAGTTATATGAGAGGAAGTTGATGTCTACAATGATTGTTGCATAGATAAATGTGATGTTTCTTGTCCATATTTTATTTATCGACTCTTCACTCCATAAACCTGTGGTCATGTTTACTGAGTTCAGTTTCCCTTGGGGACAAGCGAGGTCTAAGATTGGGGGAGTTGATACGTTCATTTTGTATCACTATTTTATATCATAATTTTCTGTTATTCATCGATATATTTCATGTTATGATGCATGCCTTATGTTATTTTATCTTATTTTGCATGTTTCATAATTTTTGGAGAATAAACACCAGGACCAGAAATCTGATGGAAAAATCACCGTCGAGATACCATATTTCAGAAGATCAGAAGAAGAATAAGAAGAAGAAGAAGAAGGGGGACACTTGGGGTGTCTTAGAAGTTCAGAGGAGGAGTCCAGACGGAAGGGGAGCCATAGGGGGGGCACCAAGGGCCCATACCATGAGGTGGAGCGCCCCTGGCCGCGCCACCAGGTGGTGTGGCCACCCTGGCCCACTTCTGGTCGAGGTCTTTCACATACTTGACCCCAGGGAACCCTAAGCCCCAGACCATCATTGAAGAATTATTCCGCCGCCGCCTCGGGGCGGAAAACACCCGAGAGAGTAAATCTCTCTGGCAGGGAGAAATCTGCCGGGGAAATTCCTCTCCAGAGAGCGGAAATCATCGCCATCGTCACCGTCATCACTCCGGTCATCATCAAGATCGTCATCATCATCATCATCACCACCACCAGCACCACCACCCTCATCATCCACCGTCATCCCGCTGTAACAATTAGGGCCCTCTATCGTTGTTTTACATTATATCTCTCTCCCGTTGTGGATTACTTGTTAGTAGTTGATGCTTGTGAGATTTACGGTGTTTGCACTTCATGACCAGATTGTTATCATCCATGATATCACCTCTGATTATGATCCATATGATGTCTTGTGAGTAGTTCATGTTGTTCTTGAGGACATGGTTGAAGTCAAGTTATTAGTAGTGAAGAAATGTTGAGTAATATTTGATGGTTTGATATTTAAGTTGTGGTGTTATTCTTCTAGTGGTGTCATGTGAACGCCGACTACATGATACTTCACCATTTATGGGCCTAGGGGAATGCATCGTGCATTTGGCGAATAATTGTAGGGTTGCCGGAGTGACCGGAACCTAAACCCCCCGTTAGGAAACCATTACACGAGGGAGCGTAGGATCCCGGAGTTTAAAGCTGTGGTTAGATTTATTTCTTAATTACTTTCTTGTAGTTGCGGATGCTTGCAAGGGGTATAATCACAAGTATGTATTAGTCTTGGATGGGATGGTACATTAGCATAGGTTCACCCACACAACACTTACCAAAACACTAATATTATTCAGCTGCATCAAACAAAAGCGCTGGACAAAAATCTCCCGTGTGTCCTCGAGAACATTTGTTAATCATAAGTAAACCCACCGGCTTGTCCTTTGCTGAAGAAAGGATTGGGCCACTTGCTGCAATTATTATTACTGCATTTTATTTACTCGCACTTTATTTATCTGCAATATCAAAAAAAAACTACAAATCTATCTTTCAGTATTTACAGTTATTCCTTCATCGAAACTGCTTGTCAACACCTTGTGCTCCTCGTTGGGTTCGACACTCTTATTTATAGAAAGTACTACGATACACCCCATATATTTGTGGTTCATCACATACTCAGTACAGGTGGAGGCTAACAAAAGACTGGGAGCGAAAAATCAAGAGATCATAAGTGAAGGGGTCGTTGCATAGAAAATAAAAAATTTCCTACGCGAGAGACACCCGAAAGGCCAAGATCTAATCTAGGAGACGAAGTGCAACGAGAAACAAGAGGGTTAAGGAGAACACATACCCTCGAAGACACAAAGAGTTACGAGATCAAATCTCGTTGTTGGCGTAGTCGTACTCACACCGATCCCGATAGAGAGAAGATGTGCACCGCAATCCGGTGGTGCCTCCGTGATTGGTCACACGTACGGTTGATGACGACCTCCGTTCCCTCGATCCAGCAGGGCGCGGAAGTAGAGGATCCCTCGAAACTCCAGCAGCACGACGGCGTGGTGGTGGTGATGAATCCCACGGTCAGGGCTTCGCCAAGCCGAAGACCATGGAATGGAGCAGCGGGTGGAGAGGAAATGAGGCGGGCAAGTGTGTGGAGGAGGGAGAGCTCTCACCCTTCTTTTATAGGTAAAGGGGAGGCATCCAAGGGGTGGGTGCGGCCAGCCCATGGTGGTGCCCCCACCTCTTCCCTCATCATGTGAGTGGACACACCACTCACACCCACTCATTTTTCCATTATTTCCCACTTGGAAAATCCAAAGGTTTTCTTTTAATAAATAAATAAAACATTTTTATTTCTTTGTTAATTCCATTAACAAACATTTGCATATAGCACCTTGATCATTTGTTAATTCTATTAACAACCATTCGATGAAAAACCCCTTGAACTATTTCAATTTTCCCCGAAATAATTTCGGTGCTGCCCAAAATATTCTTTGATATTCCGTATCCTCTCAAACGCGTCATAGAACCTTAAGTGTGTCACCCTAGGGTTCGTGAATAATATAGACATGATCGAGACTCCTCTCTGATCAATAATCAACAGCGAGATCTGGAGATCCGTGATGACTCCTATATATTCAACGATGACTCTCGTGATCGTGTGAACCAACAACGTCGTGACTAATTCCCTTTGTCTCGCGATATTTTACTTGTCCGAGATTCGATCATTGGTATCAACCATACCTTGTTCAATCTCGTTACCGACAAGTACTCTTTTCTCGTTCCCATGATATAACATCCTTGTGATCATATCACGTGCTTGCAAGCGGTGTTGATGTGATATCACCGAGAGGGCCCAGAGTATATCTCTCCGTCATATTGGATGGACAAATCCCACTCTTGATCCATGATCCTCAACTAATACTTTCCGAATACCTAACGACACCTTTATAGTCACCCTGTTACGATGTGACATTTGATGACATCAAAGCACCCTTCCGGTATCAGTGATTGACATGATCTCATGGTCTAAGGAATAAGTTACTTCGTATGTTTGATATAACAATGTAAACTTAATGACTTGATCGCATTGCTATATACACTTTGGGTATATGTTCATCACATCATTCTTCTAATGACATGACCCCGTTATTAACAACATCCAATGTTCATGATCAGGAAACCTTGATCATCTATTAATCAACGAGCTAGTTAAAAGAGAGGCTTTACTAGGAACCATTGTTTGTTTATTAAACACACATGTACCAACGTTTCCGATTAATACAATTCAAGCATGCGAAATAAACATTCATCATAAACAAGGAATAAGATAATAACCATTTTATTATTGCCTCTCGGGCATATTCCCTTCAATAAGAGCCATAATCATGCATAGCGACATAAACAGCATTAATCAAAGCATAAACGGTATCACAAGTTCAAAAACTAAATGATCATAGAGTCTATTAGTGACTGGTTCATAGTTATAAATATGGTGTGAGCATGCGCCAAGTCAACCAAATAAAACATTCGAAAGAGAATACTATAAATTTATGCTTTACTATGACAAGAACAACTCACGAATCTTTCAATGGCACATTAAACACTCTCAGCTATTTGAGGCTAATCATGCTACTCAATAACCACAAGGCTTTAAAACTAAAATAACATCTAGCATGATACGAAAAAGTTCTAGCCACAGTCTATACAAGCTTCTACTTGCACCATTAAAAAAATACTACTTCAGGCAGCAATTTCTTTTCCCAACAAGCACCATACAAGATATGTTTTAACAAAAATACCCTTCATGAAACAGCAAGCAAACATGAGAGCACTCACATAACACTACTAAAACTAACAGCTCTTAGATAAGAGATGCATGCAAAACAGGAGCTAAATAAATGCAGCAGCAAGACAAAGATTAAGAATACAAAGTATTCCCATGAAAAAGCGGAGCGTGTCACTCTCCAATAAAAGAATGCTGGGGTCCAACCAAGCTTATTGCAAATATAAAAACAAACTGAAAGAAAAAAATAAAAGACGCTCCAAGTAAGCACATAAGATTACGCTCCAAGGTAAAGATGTTTTTTTTCGAAGATCTTCTGTTGCTCAAATCAAAAAGTGTTCAACTAAGAAAAGTTGCGTATATAGCCCAGGATTATGCACAAAAAAAACTCAGTTCATTTTGATTTTTCTTTGATTTTATACAAATTTAACAGTGGACAGCAGAAATCTGTTTCCTGCGCAGAAATCCGAAATATAGCCACAACTCTCCACTAGAGGCTTTACTTGGCTCAACAAAAACACAAAATAAAAGATACAGTGGGGTTGCTAAGGAAATAGAAAACACCCAGGTGAAAATAAAACAAAAGAAAACAAAGGAAAACGGGTTGAAAACAGGGAAATAAAACGGTTTGTCTCCCTGTAGCGCTTTTCTTTAACGCCTTTCAGCTAGGCATAGAAAGCAACTCAAGTATTTTCAAGTGAAGAAGCATCAACATCATAACTTGCTCTAATAATAGATTCAAAGGGTAACTTCATTCTCTTTCTAGGAAAGTGTTCCATACCTTTCTTGAGTGGGAATTGATATTTAATACCCCCTCTTTCATTTCAATAATAGCACCAACAGTTCTAAGAAAAGGTCTTCCCAAAACAATAGGACAAGAAGCATTGCATTCAATGTTCATAACAAAAAAATCAATAGGGACAAGGTTATTGTTAACCATAATAAGAACATCATCAATTATACCAAAAGGTTTCTTCTTAGCATTATCAGCAAGATGAACATCCAAATAACAGTGTTCCAACAGTGGTAGATCAAGAATATCATAAAGCTTTTTAGGCATAACAGAGATACTAGCACCAAGATCACACAAAGCATTGCAATCAAAATCATTTACTTTTAACTTAATAATGGGCTCCCAACCCTCATCTAATTTCCTAGGGATATATGTTTTAAGTTTCAGCTTTTCTTCTCTAACTTTCATGAGAGCATTGGTAATATGTTTAGTAAAGGCCATATTCATTGCACTAGAATTGGGACTTCTAGCAAGATTTTGTAGGAACATAATAACTTCAGATATATTGCAATCATCAAAATCAAAATTATTATCATCAAAAGTAATGGGACCATTATCTCCCACATCTCCAAAAATTTAAGCACTTTTATCAGAAGCAATTTCAGCAATTTGAGGCAATTTAGCACGTTTGTAACATCCCTGATTTTTGGATGAATTCAAAAATCACAAAGATTTAAAACTTTTTGTTTTCCACTAGAGCAAGCCACCAAAAATAATTTAAACACAACACAAAAGAAATGAAATGGCTATGGAGGTTATAATCTAAGAAGGCCTCTATTTTATAAACCCTAAAGCTTATTGTCGCACCCGGACTTCTAGGGGATACTCACATTCCGTTAAACAGTAGATAAATGGCTTACGGGGCATACCGGCACCCGCATCTCAATATGAGCAGGCCAACACGTAAACGTGTGACAACCATTCTCTTACTATTCATCGTCTGCGCAAACCATCCCGTAGAAATCCAGATACTTCCGTCGACGTACTTCAAAACATACACACATGGTACGTCAACGGCATTTGAACAAGTGATATCACAACAGATCTCTACGACACAAAAGATGGAAATAAGTTGCAAATAGCTCTCATTAGAGCAGAGATAGCAAATACAATCATCCAGAGGACACATGTCCCAACAATTCATCATTACATCACAGCGGAAGCATTCAACATGTCTGAGTACAGACAAGATCCAAATAGGCCTAAGAGGCCGGAAACGAAAAGACGGAGCCCATCCACGAAGTCTCGGATCCTGCCCGGGTCCGCTATCTACTCGTCAGCAGCCTCGTCATACTCCACGTAGTAGCCACCATGTAGATCCTCGGAAACGTAGTCTGCGGAAACCACAGCCCCAAAGGGGTCAGTACATAAACGTACTGGCAAGCAAGACTCACAGTTCACCAAAGTGTAACCCGTCAACACCAAGCACAGATGCTTTGGGTTCAACTGAAGGAAGGGGATATAAAAGATGCTGCAACTGGTTGCTCTAACCAACTACAGAGTTGCTATAACTTCCGGCTATCAGAAAGGAGATAAGATAGCGTGTCGTAACCAATTAACAACTAACTCCAAACAAACCCATCCTGGATCTCGCCCCTTATCCAAAGAAGCAATCCGAGGATAACTCACACAGTTGGATTAATGATGGTTCAGATTGTTGTGTCAATAAGCCTATTACTAGTCAGATTGTTAATCATTAGGTGTAAGTTGTTCTGAGTACTTGTTAGCCAGTACTTTCACCAAGTAATCCATAACCGCGGAAAACACGGCTTCTCGAGAAGATTTAACCCTGCAGGGATGCACCAATTTGGCCGTACACGTAAGAATAACCCGCCAGATGGGATGCCTCCCACCAAGCGGGGCACTCTACACAACTCAACTCTTCTTCGCATCAAGCCCAAAGAACCACATGCGGTGCGTGCGCGGCTAATCGAGCCCCACGAAGAAAAGGGGACCCTCATAGCACTCTAAGACCACGCCGCCCTAAATGCCGACTACAAAAGTTCCACCCTGGCGCCAAGGGTTCGCCCCTGCACATGCATGCATCAAATGGAAAGCCCGAACTAAGTGTGGCGATTTGGACGAGATGCGAATCGAATCAAATTGAGGGGTGCGCCCATACTCGCTTCCCACATGCGGTTAGTGCGCTCATCATGGATCAGTAGACAAGACCCTTTTCCTATTAGGGTCGACACTAGCAGGCCTCAAAACCACGCCGGGCCTCCTGCCGGTGCCTTATCAGCAAATTATTATTACCTCAAAATTAACAGGTTGATTGTTTAACATCGAGCCCCAGAACATAATGAAATAACAATAGAAAGTAACGGGTAACAGACTCGAGCAAAACAACCCTAAGCATGCTAGTAAGACACGGGCCCAAGCAACGGGTTTATAGGAGTGGAGGTGAGGCAATATCAGGGTTCAGGGTATCATGTGATAGGTTCGTTACAGAAACAACTATTCATAGGGCTAGCAGAAATAGACAACGGAAAGTATCGGTAACCAATGTTGAAAGGAACACAGTGGTTCATGTGAGTGATGACTTGCCTGCAAACCCAGTAGCCTGGTACTAAGCTAACTCCTTAGAAGGGGTGTCGTAAGTATCGTCGGTCTCAACGTCGTCGTTTATCCGAGAAGAAGCAAACAAACAACGCAGAGAGATAAACAATCAGTAACATGGCATAGTGCACAAACATGGGATGATGCATGACCATTTAATTGATGCAACATAATAAACTAGTTGACAAGATAACATAACATGATTAAATGGACCCACATGCAATTGGATTGCATATGGAAAGCCCATGAATTATGGTTGAATTAATTGTTCTACAACTAATCATCATGTGTAGGTGAATTAGCATGATGCATGGATGAGGAAAACAACAAAATAACAACAATAGAACCAAATGGAAATAAGGTTTATCCATTTTGAAATTTTAGTTATTGAGTTAAGGAATTTTGATTTCTTAAAGGTGTCACACAAGCATTTGTTGTTTTCACCACTTTTAATTGTTCAAAATAGATAACAAAGTTCATATTTGGTAAGAACACACAATTTTAGGTGGAATACATGTTTCACTTGTTGAAAAAGGATTTCAGATAAATTATTTATGAATTTAACAATTTTAAATGATTTAAACAAGGTTTAAATTATTTAAACAATTTTAATTATTCAAAACATGAAACAAAATTTATATTTGAAAAGGTGGTTTAATTTTGCATGGAAAACATATTTCATTTGTTGAAATTGGATTTAAAATGAGCAAGTTATTATTTTGGCAATTTTAAATGCATCAATTAAGAAACAGTTGTTTTCAGCAATTTAAATTATTCAAAACAGCAAACAAAATTGATATTTGAAATTAAATGAAAAGTTGATTGGAAAACATATTTAGTTTGTTGAATTTGGAATTTTTATGCCCAAGTTATGATTTTTGCAAAATTAAGTGAATTAAACAAGTTTTTCAATATTTCACCAATTCAAAATATTCAAAACAGTAAACAAAATGCATTGAAAAGGTTGAAAACATGTAGCAAATGTTTCACTAAACATTGTGAGCTATCAAACATAATTTTTGGGTTATTAATGAATTTATTATGCCATTTTCCATAATCATTCTTATTCTGCCATTTTTAGTAAACAGAGGAAAACATGTTCAAAATTAATTCAATTGTGCCCAAATAAAATACCAATGTGTAGAGTTTGTTAAGACAAATTTTTAGAGCCCATGTTTGCTTAAATTGGATGAGTAGAACTAAAGTTATGAAATTCCAAAGTTTCCAAATTTTATTGCATTTTCAGTAATTAATTATTTAGTGCAAAAATTGTTACAGAAACATGTTGCAAACTTGACATTAATAGAAGGAGCACAAAATTATGAAGGCACAGGATTTTGAATCATTCAAATTGGAGTGATATTCAATTTTAGATGAATTTTAGAGTTAATGGTTCAGATCTGAGTTTCTGAAAATTTGGGCACAAAAGAAAAAAAACAGTAAAAAAGGTGTGGCCTTGGGGGTTCGAACCTTAGACCTGTGGCTTTGGCGCAAGGGTTCTAGAGTTCTAGCCAGTGGGGTGGATCTGTTGTTTGTTGATAGAAGGGGAATCTGTGGGGGTTAAGGTACAGGAACATGCACTGAATAATTCGGAAAAAGGAGAGAAAAAGGTGGGGGAGCTGGGATTCGATCCCCCCACCTCGCGGGTGCGCGCAAGGGAGCAAACCAACTAGGTTGTGTTCTGTGTGTTGACAGGGAAGGGGTTCGTGGGGTTATGGTTCAGGTTTGGCGCGGGATTTAACTGAACATGCATATGTTCCGTTCGTCTCACGTATAGAGCAGAGGGGATCGCCGGCGGGGATCGCTGGAGCTGTGCTGCGCTGCGGCCGCTGTGCTGTGGGGGCGTGCGGAAGGGAGAGGAGGAGGGGTAGCGAGAGGGGAGGTACCGAGGGGAAGGCGAGGTGGAGAGGTGAGCTCACCTCGATCGAATGGAGGCGCAGGGGTCGGTGGTGCAGGGCGACCGGCGGCGAGAGGAGCATGGCGGCGGCGACCTGAGCCCTCTCGGCCCGTGCCGGAGGGTGGAGGAGGAAGAGGGCTTCGGGGCGTATCCATTCCCGGCCTCTCCCTGGCCGGAGGGAGCCCCGAGCGCCGGCGATCACCGGAGGGGAGGAGGAGATGGTACAGGTGCAGTTGGTTACAGTGGTACAGAGAGATGAGGCAGAGGGAGGAAGAGAGAAGGAAAACGGCGGGGAGAAAGAGGAGGAGGGAGAGGAGAGATAGAGGGGAACCCTAGGGTTAGGGCCTAGGTCTTATAGAGGGGATCGATGGAGCTGCAGCCGTTCGTGATCCTCTCTGTATACGTGGAGCTGCTAGGATTCGAGCCGTACGGGAGGTTGAAGAAAGGGGGTGCTCGAAGGGGTATTGGGCCAGGGAGGTAAGAGGTGGGCTGGGCCTCTCTCTCCCTGGTTAGCTTTTTATTATTTTTGTTCTATTTGTTTTTTTTTGCTGCATAGAATTAGGAAGAAAAGGTTAGGGTTTAGGGTTAGGAAAATTCTAGAAAAATTTGTTATGGTTCAAATATGTAACAACAACACTTGTCAAGTTTGATTTCCAAAAAGTTCAAATTACAAGTGATGTTTGTAATTGATTCAAATTTGAATGAATTGTGAGATTAAGTGATTTATTAAAAACAAATATTTCAAATAGGTTGAACCCTCAATTTTATTTGCAACAAATTGCTTAGAATTGTTTTGTAAATTTCAATAATTCCAAAGGGTTGATGTTTGGAATTTTTGTTTGAATTTGAATAACATATTGAGTTAAGTGAAGGATTAAAAGCCACAAATTTAAATAGTTGAACCTTAGGGATTAATGGAAACAAATGATTGATTTGTTTTGCAATTTTCATAACTTTCAAAAGGGTTGTTGTTTTGGAAAATAATTGAATTTGAAAAGGGTTTGATATTAAATGAATTTTTGATAGAAACAAAACAACAGTTTGGAATCACAACTTTAATGGAAACAATTGATTGTTTTATTTTGAAATATCATTTTGGAAATTGTAACATCACAAGGATGAAACAAAAGGTTTGAAATTTGATTTGAAATTCAAATAGAAAACAAAGGAAAACAAATGAAAACAGTTGGAAAACAAATGAAAGCAGAGGAAAACAAAAGGAAAACAAGCAAAACAATTGCAATCAACATGATGTCATGATGCAAAACATAAAATAACAGAGAGCAAAACATTCTAATGGCTATTTTTCATACTTGGGATGTTACAAAACGCCCCCCTTGAAGGAATCGCGCCCCGAGATTCCTACTGAGAAAAGAAAAGGTCCGGATACTTCTTGGGAAGATCCTCTTGAGCTGTGACACGTGAAACACATCGTGCACCTTTGATAGCTTTTCTGGAAGTTCAAAACGATAGGCATTCCTGGCAACTCTTCTGGAAAGACGTCAGGGAATTTGCAAACCACCGGGACATTTTCAATTGAAGGAAGAGGTTTTGTATCGAGGGTGTATAGCTGGATAGAACTTGATTCATTTGGAGAATAGACTATCTGGAATGTGGTGATTCAGGAATGCTTCCTCGAAACAACCCCAGGTGATAGGAATGCCAGCTCTCATAGTCTGGTAGTTTTCGAAACAACAACAACCTTTCTGGCCAGATAGACTTGATATTTGGGAAGTTTTGATTAGACGTCGGTAGAAGAATTGAAGTGGAAAGCAACAACCAGGTTTCAACGGACGAAAAGGATGTTGAGAAGAACAGGATATCAACATCGGGGAAAACACGAGATCAAAACTCCTGAGGTACTACGGAAAACCCATCCGGGCTTCTAAAGGATCAATATCTACTGCTTAAGGAATAGAGGATTTGCTTCCGGGGCTTACATGCCTCCGTTCTGAATCATGAGTAGGCAACATGATAAATCATGTCACAACCACCTCCATTCGTATGGTCTAGTAGATATAACCATCCTAGAGAAACCAGGATTCGTGAAATCCTAACTTGAAAGTTTAGATGAGAATAGAAAACAACGTTGCACTTCCTTACCAGAAAAGGGAGGGTGGGTGGGGAAAGAAGAAAAAGAACAGAATTCCTACTCTCACGTTTCATTTTTCCTATATAGCTACATAATAGTTTCTAGACTCAACTGCGACCAGTAAAAAGGGATCCTACAGGCAGACAGGCTCTGATACCATTTGTCACACCCGGACTTCTAGGGGATACTCACATTCCGTTAAACAGTAGATAAATGGCTTACGGGGCATACCGGCACCCGCATCTCAATATGAGCAGGCCAACACGTAAACGTGTGACAACCATTCTCTTACTATTCATCGTGTGCGCAAACCATCCCGTAGAAATCCAGATACTTCCGTCGACGTACTTCAAAACATACACACATGGTACGTCAACGGCATTTGAACAAGTGATATCACAACAGATCTCTACGACACAAAAGATGGAAATAAGTTGCAAATAGCTCTCATTAGAGCAGAGATAGCAAATACAATCATCCAGAGGACACATGTCCCAACAATTCATCATTACATCACAGCGGAAGCATTCAACATGTCTGAGTACAGACAAGATCCAAATAGGCCTAAGAGGCCGGAAACGAAAAGACGGAGCCCATCCATGAAGTCTCGGATCCTGCCCAGGTCCGCTATCTACTCGTCAGCAGCCTCGTCATACTCCACGTAGTAGCCACCATGTAGATCCTCGGAAACGTAGTCTGCGGAAACCACAGCCCCAAAGGGGTCAGTACATAAACGTACTGGCAAGCAAGACTCACAGTTCACCAAAGTGTAACCCGTCAACACCAAGCACAGATGCTTTGGGTTCAACGGAAGGAAGGGGATATAAAAGATGCTGCAACTGGCTGCTCTAACCAACTACAGAGTTGCTATAACTTCCGGCTATCAGAAAGGAGATAAGATAGCGTGTCGTAACCAATTAACAACTAACTCCAAACAAACCCATCCTGGATCTCGCCCCTTATCCAAAGAAGCAATCCGAGGATAACTCACACAGTTGGATTAATGATGGTTCAGATTGTTGTGTCAATAAGCCTATTACTAGTCAGATTGTTAATCATTAGGTATAAGTTGTTCTGAGTACTTGTTAGCCAGTACTTTCACCAAGTAATCCATAACCGCGGAAAACACGGCTTCTCGAGAAGATTTAACCCTGCAGGGATGCACCAATTTGGCCGTACACGTAAGAATAACCCGCCAGATGGGATGCCTCCCACCAAGCTGGGCACTCTACACAACTCAACTCTTCTTCGCATCAAGCCCAAAGAACCACATGCTGTGCGTGCGCGGCTAATCGAGCCCCACGAAGAAAAGGGGACCCTCATAGCACTCTAAGACCACGCCGCCCTAAATGCCGACTACAAAAGTTCCACCCTGGCGCCAAGGGTTCGCACCTGCACATGCATGCATCAAATGGAAATCCCGAACTAAGTGTGGCGATTTG
This sequence comes from Alopecurus myosuroides, assembly GCA_028641055.1. Taxonomy (NCBI): domain Eukaryota; kingdom Viridiplantae; phylum Streptophyta; class Magnoliopsida; order Poales; family Poaceae; genus Alopecurus; species Alopecurus myosuroides. Next base: position 365,868,305 of record CM054059.1, on the reverse strand, counting down.
GACGAGATGCAAATCGAATAAAATTGAGGGGGGCGCCCATACTCGCTTCCCACATGCGGTTAGTGCGCTCATCATGGATCAGTAGACAAGACCCTTTTCCTATTAGGGTCGACACTAGCAGGCCTCAAAACCACGCCGGGCCTCCTGCCGGTGCCTTATCAGCAAATTATTATTACCTCAAAATTAACAGGTTGATTGTTTAACATCGAGCCCCAGAACATAATAAATAACAACAGAAAGTAACGGGTAACAGACTCGAGCAAAACAACCCTAAGCATGCTAGTAAGACACGGGCCCAAGCAACGGGTTTATAGGAGTGGAGGTGAGGCAATATCAGGGTTCAGGGTATCATGTGATAGGTTCGTTACAGAAACAACTATTCATAGGGCTAGCAGAAATAGACAACGGAAAGTATCGGTAACCAATGTTGAAACGAACACAGTGGTTCATGTGAGTGATAACTTGCCTGCAAACCCAGTAGCCTGGTACTGAGCTAACTCCTTAGAAGGGGTGTCGTAAGTATCGTCGGTCTCAACGTCGTCGTTTATCCGAGAAGAAGCAAACAAACAACGCAGAGAGATAAACAATCAATAACATGGCATAGTGCACAAACATGGGATGATGCATGACCATTTAATTGATGCAACATAATAAACTAGTTGACAAGATAACATAACATGATTAAATGGACCCACATGCAATTGGATTGCATATGGAAAGCCCATGAATTATGGTTGAATTAATTGTTCTACAACTAATCATCATGTGTAGGTGAATTAGCATGATGCATGGATGAGGAAAACAACAAAACAACAACAATAGAACCAAATGGAAATAAGGTTTATCCATTTTGAAATTTTAGTTATTGAGTTAAGGAATTTTGGTTTCTTAAAGGTGTCACACAAGCATTTGTTGTTTTCACCACTTTTAATTGTTCAAAATATATAACAAAGTTCATATTTGGTAAGAACACACAATTTTAGGTGGAATACATGTTTCACTTGTTGAAAAAGGATTTCAGATAAATTATTTATGAATTTAACAATTTTAAATGATTTAAACAAGGTTTAAATTATTTAACCAATTTTAATTATTCAAAACATGAAACAAAATTTATATTTGAAAAGGTGGTTTAATTTTGCATGGAAAACATATTTCATTTCTTGAAATTTGATTTAAAATGAGCAAGTTATTATTTTGGCAATTTTAAATGCATTAATTAAGAAACAGTTGTTTTCAGCAATTTAAATTATTCAAAACAGAAAACAAAATTGATATTTGAAAATTACATGAAAAGTTGATTGGAAAACATATTTAGTTTGTTGAATTTGGAATTTTTATGCCCAAGTTATGATTTTTGCAAAATTAAGTGAATTAAACAAGTTTTTAAATATTTCACCAATTCAAAATATTCAAAACAGTAAACAAAATTTATTGAAAAGGTTGAAAACATGTAGCAAATGTTTCACTGAACATTGTGAGCTATCAAACATAATTTTTGGGTTATTAATGAATTTATTATGCCATTTTCCATAATCATTCTTATTCTGCCATTTTTAGTAAAAAGAGGAAAACATGTTCAAAATTAATTCAATTGTGCCCAAATAAAATACCAATGTGTAGAGTTTGTTAAGACAAATTTTTAGAGCCCAAGTTTGCTTAAATTGGATGAGTAGAACTAAAGTTATGAAATTCCAAAGTTTCCAAATTTTATTGCATTTTCAGTAATTAATTATTTAGTGCAAAAATTGTTACAGAAACATGTTGCAAACTTGACATTAATAGAAGGAGCACAAAATTATGAAGCCACAGGATTTTGAATCATTCAAATTGGAGTGATATTCAATTTTAGATGGATTTTAGAGTTAATGGTTCAGATCTGAGTTTCTGAAAATTTGGGCAGAAAAGAAAAAAAAACAGTAAAAAAGGTGTGGCCTTGGGGGTTCGAACCTTAGACCTGTGGCTTTGGCGCAAGGGTTCTAGCCAGTGGGGTGGATCTGCTGTTTGTTGATAGAAGGGGAATCTGTGGGGGTTAAGGTACAGGAACATGCACTGAATAATTCGGAAAAAGGAGAGAAAAAGGTGGGGGAGCTGGGATTCGATCCCCCCACCTCGCGGGTGCGCGTAAGGGAGCAAACCAACTAGGATGTGTTCTGTGTGTTGACAGGGAAGGGGTTCGTGGGGTTATGGTTCAGGTTTGGCGCGGGATTTAACTGAACATGCATCTGTTCCGTTCGTCTCACGTACAGAGCAGAGGGGATCGCCGGCGGGGATCGCTGGAGCTGTGCTGCGCCGGGGCCGCTGTGCTGTGGGGGCGTGCGGAAGGGAGAGGAGGAGGGGTAGCGAGAGGGGAGGGACCGAGGGGAAGGCGAGGTGGAGAGGTGAGCTCACCTCGAGCGAATGGAGGCGCGGGGGTCAGTGGTGCAGGGCGACCGGCGGCGAGAGGAGCATGGCGGCGGCGACCTGAGCCCTCCCGGCCCGTGACGGAGGGTGGAGGAGGAAGAGGGCTTCGGGGCGTATCCATTCCCGGCCTCTCCCTGGCCGGAGGGAGCCCCGAGCGCCGGCGATCACCGGAGGGGAGGTGGAGATGGTACAGGTGCAGTTGGTTACAATGGTACAGAGAGATGAGGCAGAGGGAGGAAGAGAGAAGAAAACGGCGGGGAGAAAGAGGAGGAGGGAGAAGGAGAGATAGAGGGGAACCCTAGGGTTAGGGCCTAGGTCTTATAGAGGGGATCGATGGAGCTGCAACCGTTCGTGATCCTCTCTGTATACGTGGAGCTGCTAGGATTCGAGCCGTACGGGAGGTTGAAGAAAGGGGTGCTCGAAGGGGTATTGGGCCAGGGAGGTAAGAGGTGGGCTGGGCCTCTCTCTCTCCCTGGTTAGCTTTTTATTATTTTTGTTCTATTTGTTTTTTTTGCTGCATAGAATTAGGAAGAAAAGGTTAGGGTTTAGGGTTAGGAAAATTCTAGAAAAATTTGTTATGGTTCAAATATGTAACAACAACACTTGTCAAGTTTGATTTCCAAAAAGTTCAAATTACAAGTGATGTTTGTAATTGATTCAAATTTGAATGAATTGTGAGATTAAGTGATTTATTAAAAACAAATATTTCAAATAGGTTGAACCCTCAATTTTATTTGCAACAAATTGCTTAGAATTGTTTTGTAAATTTCAATAATTCCAAAGGGTTGATGTTTGGAATTTTTGTTTGAATTTGAATAACATATTGAGTTAAGTGAAGGATTAAAAGCCACAAATTTAAATAGTTGAACCTTAGGGATTAATGGAAACAAATGATTGATTTGTTTTGCAATTTTCATAACTTTCAAAAGGGTTGTTGTTTTGGAAATTAATTGAATTTGAAAAGGGTTTGATATTAAATGAATTTTTGATAGAAACAAAACAACAGTTTGGAATCACAACTTTAATGGAAACAATTGATTGTTTTATTTTGAAATATCATTTTGGAAATTGTAACATCACAAGGATGAAACAAAAGGTTTGAAATTTGATTTGAAATTCAAATAGAAAACAAAGGAAAACAAATGAAAACAGTTGGAAAACAAATGAAAGCAGAGGAAAACAAAAGGAAAACAAGCAAAACAATTGCAATCAACATGATGCCATGATGCAAAACATAAAATAACAGAGAGAAAAACATTCTAATGGCTATTTTTCATACTTGGGATGTTACACTTATTCAAAATAATTGTTTTATCTTAAAAAAAACTTATTTCATAAATGTTTTTAATTTCAATTATTACTTGAAAATGTTTTATGTTTGAATACTATGCCTCCAAAATGTTCACATGAATAAAAATTATTTATATTGTTTTCAAATATTACACCAGGTATTGACCATAAAATGTTTATATGAATTATTTTGTTTATGAAAACAAGTAAAAGGATTTGAAAAAAATATATGCATTTGTGGGACCTCTCTGAATTTTATTAAACCACAATTCAAATTATCAATTATATTCTATTTTAAAAATAACATTTAGTGTTATTAATGATTATATAAGAATTTGAAAATATTATTATTTTAAGTGTGTTGAAACAGAACACAAAGGTTTTCATTTGAAAGAGAATGATTTTACAAAAGTAAGGAATTTTGTTTGAAATTATTTGGACTCATATTTTAAAAGATATTGGTTATTTAAGAAAACAGAAAAGAAAGAACAAAAAAAAAGGGCGCAGCAGCTAACTGGACCGACCCAGCCCAACCCCTACGCCTATCCCTCGCAAGCGCAGCGGTCCGCAACCCACAGAAGAGCCCAGCAGCAGCCGCTGCCTTTCTTCCACCCCCTCCGTCCCTGGCAAGTGGGGCCCGACGCTGACGTCACGAATGACGCTACCGTGGCCTCGACGTCCGTGCTAGAGACGAATCCGTCGCCGCCTCGAGCTCTGCCCCCTCGCACAAGTATCCGCCCCTATATAAACGAAGCCTCGACGTTCGCGCCCCGTTTCCCAAACCCTAAATCCTCCGGCGCCGCCAGGATTTTTCGACGTTCCTCGCCGAGATCCGCCGCCGCCTTGGGAAGTCTCACCGCCGTTGTTTTGCTTGTCAGGAAGAGGAGCCGCAAGCACCAGGAGAATCCCCGCAGCGCGACGAGCTCGCCGCCGTCCTCAGAGCATCCGGGGAACCACGGGACGGACCGCGCCGTTGACAACAGCGAGCGTCGCCGCCGTCCTCCTCCTCTCCGGTGGAAAAACTCCGGTGAGCCCCTCCCCTTTGTTTCTGGCCATTGGATCTGCAGTAGACGCACGGGATTAGATACAGCCGATTCGGCTTAAGCCGAACTTAAGCCACAGCTCAAGCCAGATTCAAGCCGAGCGCAACCAATCGCAGCACACCACCTCAGATCTGTCCTACGCACCAATCAGAGCCTGCCACGTGGCTCAGGTGTTTCTTTGTATTTTTTCCCGAATAGATTTAATTGTCACTTTGGCAGAAAAGTCCCTACAAATTAGATCTGTCATAACTTTTTAACCGTTGATCCAAATTAAGCAAACTTGGACTTTTTGGAAAGCCCAGAACACGTAGAATCTTTTAGCACTGTCCAAATTCAAATTTTACAAACTTAAATTGGTTCAAATTTAATATGCTTGTTTGATGATTTTTGACATAGTTTAAATTCTACAAATCTAAAAATTGTAAATAAAATATTTTCGGAGACCTTAGGATGTGTACTAACAGTCCCTTGCGTACAAAATAATTTTTGGCTAAGTTAAAATGGTTTTGGTTGTTATATGCTCATATGACTATTTCTGACTTAGTTTATTTTCTGTAATTATTTTCAATATGTTTTCTCTAGCAAAATTGTGCTAAGGACTAACCTTAAACCAGAGAGACCAAAACCAAAGCCCTTTGAGTAAAACAAAAGCCCTTAGAATATTTTTCTAGGTTATTTTTCCTAGTTGAAACCACTAAGTTTGGAATAGTGAAAAGCCATGGAGAGGATACTACAATTGTTAACTCGAAGATTTTCAACATAAATAAAGAACAAATGAAGGACTTATCCAAGAAAATAGACTTCAGAAGCATCTCCGAAGAAGTAAAAGCACTTAGAAGAAAACAAGAAGAAACTTCAAGAAGACCAACCCCCTTCTTCTCTTAAGTCTTTTCCCCCTCTTCTTTCTTTTCCATTTGAATTCATGAAGGTACCAAAATCATCAAGTCCTTCAAAGAGCAATGGAGTAAAAGCACCCGAGAAGGAATCAAGAAGAACTTCATGAAGACTTAGTCAAAATTTCACTCTCACTATTTTTTTCTTTGTTGCCTTTCACTTAGAAAATATTTTGCATATATGTTTTATGTGTGGTGGCTATTTTCTGTCCACTAGTCCTTAGTATGGTTCAAGTATTTACTTAGCCAACTAGTAAAGTCAAAACACAAGTACAAGTATTTTCTGTCCACTTCTCTAATTCTTACTTCAAGATTTATCAAGACTCAAGCACATGGGGATACTTCAAATTCAACTTGGTGGAAAACATGAAGAGCTATAAGGAAGGCCTAAGAAGAAATTGAAGGAAGGACTTAGACTCCACTCAATTAGAAGAAACACAAGCAAATACAAGTGCAAGAAGAAATGAAGAAGGAGAACAATACCTCTATCTTTCTATCTCTATATATTTCTTCTTTCTATTCTTTTAACTTAGTAGTATTTCAACATAAAAGCAAGTCATGAAGAATTGTTCAAGTTCAAGGGAGACACTACATCAAGGAGAAAACAACTTAGAAGAAATGAAACAATTTTCCATATGACAAGCATGAGAAGACTTGGATCAATCCATACAAGTGGAGGAGTAGCAAGTTGTTTTTGTCTAACCTTTGGCAAATAGGAAATCCAAAGACTTCATTTTATTTTCCCCTTTGCAATGAAGTTATAGGAATCTAAATTAAATAAATCAAATGTTTGGATGAAAATAACTAAGTGTTGGACACGTCTTGTTTCCTTGGTTTAATATTGGTGTAATCACCTTTAGTGAACTCTTGGAACTTCCTTGACAAGTATGAGTTTGTGTTATTCAAACTTTACCCTTAACCAGCCCATTCCCTATTAGCTAACCATAAGCCCTATTTAACTAAGTCCTTCTTTTGTTGAACCTTTGTGAATGGCTTGTTTAAAAATCTTTTGTTGTGATTGTTGTTTGGATGTTTTCTCTTGTTTGTATGAATGCTTGTTGATGTTGTTGTTGTGTTTTCAATGTATAGATTGTACGGAGAGCATCGTTCCCTTTTGTGAAGGAAGTGTGTTTTCTTCACCAAGTTCAAATGCAAGTAACACACCATCAACTACCCATTATTCTACTTTATGCATTAGTTGATTTTGAGTAGTATGCATGATAGGAAATTTTTACAGTATTATATATATTATTGCTATGCTATTATCCTATCCCAGTGGTATATATATAGCCACATCTATTACCTACATAAACCCTATAGTCATTAGACTCAGTAGATTTAGCAATGCTATAAAATTGTTTTACTAGTGTTGAGTAAAAATTCTAAGTACCAACTCAATGAACCACCTGGGCCGATTGGTTGTTTGGCTGATGAGAGTTGGGTGTTGCCTCAGGGACATTGTCTAAGGGTTATTTAATTGAGGTATTCAACTGAGGAATGCCACCCAGGAACAAAGAGATGATGAAGTCCTTTCAAGTTTAGAAGCTTCCCGTGCAGCCTTAGACAATGGGCTCTGTCCTGATCAATTAAGTTGTGGGAGTTCAGCTTGACATGAAGATGTAGCAGAATTATAGGTGGAACGGGTCTTGTAGTAGAGTTGGATTCTCCTTCTGAAAGATCTTGTCTCAATTCTCTCCTTTCCTTAATACACTCAGCGTGTATAGGATGTTTGGGTTGATTGAGTCTAAGGTGAAAGTGCACAAACTCTGCAGAGTCAAAAACTAAGTACTTAGTTGTGTCCCCGGTAATGGACAATTTGAGCAGCTAGACAAGGATGGACAGAAGATTCTCATCACCATTTTCAATAAGTAAAACTTGTGTAGAACAATAGCTGGAGATTTGCCCTCGTTTTTATCAGTGGCACTCCTCAATAATTATTTTTGGTTCACTGGTTTCCATCAGTGGTACCAACTTATTGATCAAAATGTATTTATGAAAACTTAGGAGAAAACTTGCTTTATGCAAATAGCCAAAACTCCACTCAGCCAGACATGCATACAGAAGCTAGTCTTTGCCATTTTATATCCACCATAGTGTTACTTGCCAATACATTAAATTGTATTGACTCCCTTGTGACTGCATATTCCAAATTGCAGATGGAAGATGACGTGTGAGGTTTCGTTCAAGATCTCGAGTCTACAACCAACATGTTTTGCCTGTGGCACATGAAGATGATGAGGCTCATTGAAGTACTATGTTTCTGCTGTTCAACTCTGTATTCATGCTAGCCTTGATCTATGCAAGTTGTAATCATATTTTGTAAAGACTGGAACATGCGATGTAATAGACTTTGACGCATTTGCATGATATTTCATTTTGAACTGTGGTGCTAGCAATTGATCCAGGGACTAGCACAGTAACACAGGGTTCTTGCATTATTTAAATGTGGGATAGATACAACGTTTCACCGAAGGGGTGGAGACTTTGTTATCACCAACTACTTTACCATTGATAGTAGGAGGTTTACTAGCATTTGGAGCTTCAGTTTTACTAGTGGTGGTGATAGTGCAAACTCTAGCAATATTATTCTTTTTAGCCAATTCATCTTCTCTTTCCCACCTAGCACGTAATTCAGCCATCAACCTAACATTATTATCAATTTGAACTTGGATGGAATTCAAAGTTTTACTTTATTTAACATCATGTGGCAAAACCTTCAGTTTTAGAAAATCAACATCAATAGCTAGGCTATCTACTTTAGAGGCAAGAACATCTAGTTCACCAAGCTTTTCCTCAACAGATTTAATAAAACCATTTTGTGTGCTAATAAATTCTTTAAGCGTGTTTTCAAGATCAGAGGTAGAGATTTTATTATTATTGTAGGAATTGCCATGAGAATTACCATAACTGTTATTAGGAGGATAGGGCTTATAATTGTTTCCACCAAAATTATTTCTATAAGCATTGTTGTTAAAATTATTATTTCTAATAAAGTTCACATCAACATGCTCTTCTTGAACAACTTAAGAGGCTAAAGGAACATTATTTAGATAAACTTGAGTTTTACCATTAACAAGCATAGCCATAATAGCATCAAGCATTTCACTCAAAAGAGGAGGTTTCCTCAACATAATTTACCTTCTTACCTTGTGGAGCTCTCTTAGTGTGCCACTCTGAATAATTTATCATCATATCATCAAGAAGCTTTGTTGCATTGCCCAAAGTCATGGACATAAAGGTACCTCCAGCAGCTGAATCCAATAGGTTCCTTGAGGAGAAATTATGTCCTGCATAAAAGGTTTGTATAATCATCCAAGTAGTCAGTCCATGAGTGGGAGAATTCTTCACCATAGTTTTCATTCTTTCCCAAGCTTTAGCAACATGTTCATTATCAAATTGTTTAAAATTCATTATGTCACTTCTCAGGGATATAATCTTAGTAGGAGGATAATATTTTCCAATAAAAGCATCTTTACACTTATTCCATGAATCAATACTATTTCTAGGCAAAGATAGCAACCATTCTTTAGCTCTTCCTCTCAAAGAGAAAGGAAATAATTTCAGTTTAATAATATCTCCATCCACATCTTTATATTTTTGCATATCACATAGTTCAACAAAATTATTAAGGTGATCAGCAACATCATCAGTACTAACACCAGAAAATTGCTCTTTCATAACAAGATTTAATAAAGTAGGTTTAATTTCATAGAAAGCAGCAGTAGGAGTAGGTGGAGCAATAGGTGTGCAAATAAAATCATTGTTGTTTGTGCTAGTGAAGTCAAACAACTTGGTATTCTCAGAGGAACTCATTTTAGCAAAATAAAAGTAAGTAAATAAATAACAGCTATAAAGTAAACTAATTTTTGTGTGTTTTTGATATAAAGGAGCAAAACAAGACATAGAATAAAAACAAGACAATAAACAAAATAAAAAGGTTGAGAGTGAGAGACTCCCCTTTCCAGAAGACTTCTTCCTCCCCGGCAACGGCGCCAGAAATTCTTGATGCTGTGGATGGCTTTGAATCCCCGGCAAGTGCCAGAAATTCTTTGATGCAAACGTTGATGGTGCGTTGGGAACCCCAAGAGGAAGGTGTGATGAGTACAACGGTAAGAATTTCCCTCAGTTAAGAACCAAGGTTATCAATCCTGTAGGAGAAAGAGGATCTTCGGAAGGTTGATGCCACTGACGGTGGTGATGGCGCCTCACCGGTGTCAGCAACAACGTGGAACCTGCACACAACACAACCAAAAATACTTTGTCCCAACGGTACAGTGAGGCTGTCAATCTCACTGGTCTTGTTGAAAACAAAGATTAGACATATAGTGTGGAACATAGTGTATGCTTGCAGTAAGTAAAGAAAGCAGGAAATTGTAGTGGTTTGTTTATTAGTGTAGGAACATGGACCGGGGTTCATAGGTTCACTAGTGGTGTCTCTCCATAAAAGATAGCATGCTGGGTGAACAAATTACAGCTAGGCAATTGACAAATAGAGGCTGCACCGTAGTGCACATTCATGACATGATGACTACTATGCTATTTAGTGCGGGAATTACAACAATATACATAGACCGTAATCCAACTGCATCTATGACTAATAATCCACCCTCAGGTTATCATCTGAACCCCCTTAGGTATTAAGTTGCAAGCAACAGATAATCGCATTAAGAAATATGTGTAATGTAAGCAATGATTGTACACGCGGGCACTCACACCGCTGTTTTCTCCCTAGTGGAAACAAAACATCCTCCCCCGTCACGTTTCTGTCACTCGAGCACAGGCGAAAAGGAGGCATGAAACCATCTATCGAGCATAAATACTCCCTCTTGGAGTCACTAGCAACTACTTGGCTAGAGCAACCACTAGCAAGGGAAATCATGCAAGATCACAAATAACATATGAAGTAAAGACTATAATCAACTTGGCATAAGTTCAATATTCATCGGATCCCAGCAAACACAGCACATAGAATTACATAAGAACAATCTTGATCATGTTAGGCAGCTCACGAGATCTAAACATTGAGGCATAGGAGGAGAAGACAACCATCTAGCTACTGCTATGGACCCGTAGTCCAAGGATGAACTACTCACGCATCACTCCGGAGGCAGGCATGGTGATGAAGAGGCCTCCGGTGATGATCTCCTCTCCGGAAGGGTGCCGGAAGACAGCTTCAGAACCCCCCTGATCTAGGGTTGACGAAGACGGCGGCTGTGGAACTTTTCAGGGATTTTTGATCAGGTGCCCAAGGTTTTCCATCGGAGGGGATTAAATAGGCAAAAGGGCAAAGGCGGTGGAGCCCTGGGGCCCCACACCAGCCCCCAGCGCGGCCAAGGGGGGCGCCACCCCATGGTGTGGGTCCCCCTGAGGCCCCTCTTCGGGTCTCTTCGGGACTCCATGGAACCTTCGGGAATTCTAAGACTTCCGGGCTTCGAATTTTGCAATTCCGAGAATATTTCCAGAACAACTTTTCTGAAACCAAAAACAGCAGAAAACATGGAACTGACTCTGTGGCATCTTGTCAATAGGTTAGTCCGTAAAATCGATAAAAATGACATAAAGAAGGGAGAAAACATGTAGCAATTGGCATAATATCATCATGGAACATCAGAAATTATAGATACGTTGGAGACGTATCAGTGTTTATCAGTATGAGGAAAAAGGACCGGGGTCCACAGTTCACTAGTGGTGTCTCTCCGAGAAAGATAAATAACATGTGTGGTGAACAAATTAGAGCTGGACAATTGACATAAATGAAGGATGCACCATAGTGCACATGCAAGACATAAAGATTACTATGTGATTCATGCGAGCATTACAACAAGATACATAGACTGTTATCCAACTGCATCTATGACTAAAATCCACCCTTCGAATATCATCCGAACAAACGTTGGGTATTAAGTTGCAAGCAACAAATAATCACGGTAAGCAAAATGTGTAATGTAAACAATAACATCATCCTTAGACAAAGAATTATTGTTTTCTCCCTAATCGCAACAGCACAACCTCCATCTGTCACGTTTCTATCACTCGAGCATAGATGAAAAGGAGGCATGAACCCACTATCGAGCATATTTACTCCCTCTTGGAGTTACTAGCATCTACTTGGCCAGAGCATCTACTAACAACGGAGAGCATGCAAGATCATAAATAACATAAACATGAAGATAACATGATATATTGATAATCAGAAGACATAGCATTCAACATTCATCAGATCCCAGCAAACACAACATGTAGCATTACATAAAGATGATCTTGATCATGTTAGGCAGCCCACAAGATCTAAACATGAGGCACAAACTGGAAAAGACAACCATCTAGCTACTGCTATGGACCCGTAGTCTAGGGATGAACTACTCACGCATCACTTCGGAGGAGGGCATGGTGGTGTAGACCCCTCCGGTGATTATTTCCCCCTCCGGCAGGGTGTCAGGGGCGAGCTCTAGAAGCCTCCCGATCTCGGGATGAAGGTGACGGCGGCCTCGGGTTGTTCTCGGGAAAAAGTGAGATATCTTTAAGGTTTACGTCTCGGGGGATTATATAGGCGAAAGGGCAGAGGCGGTGGAGGCTGAGGATCCCCACACCACCCCCTGGCGCGGCCAAGGGGGTGCCTTGCCACCCTATGGTGTGGCCCCCCTGAGGCCCCCCTTCGGGTCTCTTTGGGGCTCCGTGGAACCTCCAGGATTTCTAAGACTTTTGGGCATCGAATTTTCCAATTCCGAGAATATTTCCAGAACAACTTTTCTGAAACTAAAAACAGCAGAAAACAGGGAACTGGATCTGTGACATCTTGTCAATAGGTTAGTCCGGAAAATCGATAAAAATGACATAAAGTATACATCAAACATGTGGGAAACAATAAGAAAACGACATGAAACATCAGAAATTAAGGATAAGTTTATGAAGGATCAGTTCCCCAAGATCAAAACCTCTGAGTCCATCAAATTCTAGACGGGCTCGTTCTTTTATCACTCGGATGTTCTGTTTCCTGGAAAGGAAACGGGCATTTCGCCTTTCGTCAATTCTGCCGCCACGCCCCAAGACAATTGAGCGTTGGACGCGGTTCAGGTTCTGCCTCCAGACCTGATGAGGATCAAAAGGCGAATCGCTAAACTCGTCTGCTCCACTCCTTCGTTAACCGACATGGATACAATCATATGCTGGTTTGGAAGGCAGATTTAGCCCCTAGACTATCGCGGCAAACGGCTCCTGTGTGAATACACGGGCCCAGACGATGCGATGAGGGCGACGAAGAACGCCTTGACAAAAAAGGAGTTCAAAAAGCGTGTGAACCAACTCGTTTCTACTCGTGACCAATACAAGGAGAGTCGGGAAATGTACCGCGCGAAGAACCCTGCTCCCAAGGTATGCTTTTATCATTTGGGGAATTTCTTGAGTTTCATCTTTTCTCAGATGTTTATGCTAATCGGGAATTTGTGTTATTTCTTTTTTAGCCCCTCGAACTTGCTGAGAGCGAGCTTGCCACCGATGAAGAGTTGGCTACGCTGCGAGCCAACTTTCAGTCTGGAGGGCGGAAGCGTAAGAAGGCATCCGCCAGCCATGAAGTCATCGACCTTGACGGTGTGCCCGTCGCCACTTCCAGGTAAAAACCCGGAGTTTTATATTTGCATACTTTTTCTTGCATGTTCTTCTTTCTCGGAATCTCAATCTCGGATTTTTCTTCCTTTTTTCTTTTCTAGCCTTTCCCCTACCACTTTGAAGGGAAAAGGCAGGAAGAAGCTTAAGGCTGTTGCCCACCGTGGTCCCAAGCCATCTCCAGCCGCTGCTCCAGATACTCTAATGGCGGCTAGGGAGGAAAACTCGGCTGCACAGGAGGATGAATATCCCCTGCAGTCCAGCCAGCACATTGCACCCGACACGGATGCGAGGGAAAGGGCAGCGTCTGATGAAGCTGGGCCTTCTGATCTTCCCAAGGAAGAGCCCATGCCCACCTTTGATGAAAAGTTCAAGGTAAAGCAAGAAGATTTTTTTGACGAACACGGGTATATTCATCCGTGGGCGAAAAAACTCTTGGCCCGAGCTCCCTAGAGGCAATCATGTATGATGTAATTCCTAATGTATTCATAAAGTCGTCCTTGTCTTGAACATCTGATATATGTCATTGGATATGTGATCCGATTGTGGAACTATGTATTCATGTTGTTCATGTTAAATTCTCCTTGGTCATTAAGGTTGTGCTGGACACACACCATAGACTAATGTGAGTGTTGGCTGATGACTCGGTTCCACTTGTCATGGGCATGGCGATGCCATTCCAACGTTCACAGACTCAGCTAAAGAGTTTAGCAAGTCGGACTGACCCATATTGAGATGCAACGAGCAAGTCGTCATTTGCATGTCTCAATCAATGTAATCCTTAGACATGAGGTTGTCGCATAATCCGAGCTGTGAATCACCGACTTAGGTTCTGTCAAACGTTGTTCCATGACAAGGCAGTTATAAAGGCAGAGTTCGGGTCGAATGAGAAGCAAGCTGCGTGATGTGGATAATCAAGATGGGATTTTTCCTTTTCGAATGGAGAGATATTCTCTGGGCCTTCTCGAGTGATATGATTCCGGAAGCATGGCCATGCGTAACTCGGTTAAGTGTTAACTGAGTCTGTTGACTAAGAGTTAGTCAGATGAATCATATATCACGGACCGAGAAGAGAGTTGAGCTATTTAAGGGATGACGATAATTTGCCTATAGTTCGACAAGGTATATCATGAGTCAAAAGGGACTCAGATGAAAGTAATATTGGAAGGTATGTCACCATGACTCTATGGCACTTGGGAGTCGGCATGTTCTGCTAGGAGTTGCTACCGATTGATCGATTGGGAGTCGGACTCCAATCGTGTCCAAGTCGCCATGAGCCTGCAGGGTCACACACTTAAGAGCGGGAGCAAGTATATTGGTCGGGCTGGACCCGAACCGGAAATGGACTGAATTATTGAGTTGGACTCACAGAGGGAATGGGCCACAAGCGTTGTGAAGCCCACTACCACTCGCTATATAAAGAGGGGCACCAGGTTGCCCAGCGGGCACGTAATTTATCACTCCCATGCGTTGGGAACCCTAGCCCCACTCAGTCCAGCCGTCGCACCGGACTTAGCAGTCCGTCATCGGAGCTCCTCCTCGTACGTGTGGATACCGGCAGAGGTGTTGTACGTTCAGCACTTCGATGTTCGTGGGATTGGATCGGCCGGATCGGATCGTGGGACTACACTGCATCGACGTTCTTCATCGATAATCCGCACCTGCACGTCTAGTGGTAATCCTTGTGGCCTTCTACCTCGGCTAGATCTTGGAAGTATCACGTAGAAAAGTTTTTGTTTATCTCTACGCGTTCCAATAGTGGTATCAGAGCGGTAGCTTATGGTTTTAGGCCCGGGATCTGCACATATGTGATATGTAGTTAGCGATAGATTGGATCTAATTGCTGTTTTGGTGGTCGTTCTATGAGATAGTTTGGTTTTGTACAAGGTTGATTGGATCAATCATACTCGGGGGTTAATGGATGATCTGGTTTCCGTGATCATACTGCTAAGGTCGTGAAACAACTTACCCCTACTGGTCCGTTTTCGCCATCGGGGTATACGGTAACACATTTGGGTAAAACTGTATTATCCGATGAAGGAATCCATGTTCGGAATGCAGATGAAATCCATGTTCGGGACCGCCGGCTTCGCCCTGTCGTAGCGTCTTAGATGTCATTACGAGTTTCGCAACGCCAGTAGATATCGTTTCTATGCATAACTTGTTTTTGCAGGATGTTGTGAATGGTATGGCTTATGTGCATGTGATGTGTGTAATCCATACGTGATCTGCGTATCATGTTTTTGTCAGTCGGCTAGAGCCTAGGTGTTGTCATTTTATTGTATAACGGCCTGCGTATCGGATTCTCTATGTAATTTTTCATTTACTAGCTAGTGTAGCTTGTTGGGGAACCCGGATGACATGCAAGTCGATGTACAAGTCGGCTACATGGAGTAATATAATACGTGACAAGAGTTGGCACGAGTCGACTTACAAGCTTTGTGGAGATGGAGATCACCATGAAGAGAGCCATACCATTTCACATTATAATTGCTTTATTTGTGTTATTGTTATGTCTCTTTTTTACCTCTATTTAGATAGTTGGTAGATTTTAATCCCTCAAAGAAGGTCTAGTCGGTCGCCCCGCCAGTGCTGCACCATCACAAGTCAGACATTCTTGGTAGTGGGCTCATAAAATTGAGGTGCTACCAATTTTTTCCGATTAGCTGGGTTTGAGTCGGACTCTTACAGCGCAAGCACTTGGTAATCTAGATGAGTCCATCACAACGGTTGTGGGGCTCGGGGCGAGGTAGGTTGGGAGCCGAGGCATGTGATGCCACCCGACTAACAGGAGTCGTATTGGATACGATTAGCAAGGTGTTGCCTACCTAGATTACTTGACGGCTATCGGTGATGCTAAAGCTCACTAGTCGGATTTCTTATTTAGGATCTTGAATCACTTAGCTACCATCGAAGGGGTGTTGGTTCTAGTGGGAGCATAAGTATTAAAGCGTTTAATATGCCTACTCTTTTATGAATATTTTCTGTTGTAGATCAATGACACCTAGCAACCTTCCTCAGTTGTCCACTTTTGCGTTGAGGTCAATCCTAGAGAAAGATAAGCTTAATGGGACTAATTTCACCAACTGGTATCGTAATCTGAGGATAGTCCTCAAGCATGACAAGAAAGAACATGTTCTAGAAACTCCACTTCCAGATGAGCCTGATGATGATGTGACTGTCGCTGTCATGAATGCCTACCGTAAGACTAGAGATGAGTCTACGGAAATTAGTTGTCTTATGCTTGCACACATGGAACCGGACTTGCAGCAGCAGTTCGAGAATGTTGAGGCCTACGATATGATCGCAAGCCTCAAAAGTATGTTCCAGGATCAGGCAAAGACCGAGAGGTATCAAGTCTCTCAAGCTTTGCTAGGCTGTAAGCTCAAACACGGCGATCCACTGAGTCCGCATGTAATCAAGATGACTGGTTACATGTAGTCTCTGGATAGGCTGGGCTTCCCAATTAACAAAGAGTTTTCTACTGATATAATTCTGAACTCTCTTCCTAGTGTGTATGGTCCGTTCATTTCGAACTACCACATGCATGGTATGGATCAGAAGATTACTGAATTACATGGGATGCTCAAAACGGCAGAGGCTGATCTCAAGAAAGGCGCCAGTCAAGTGTTGATGGTGCAGAATAAGGCTGAGTTCAAGAAGAGTTCTTGGACCAAGAAGAAGAAGGATAAGTCAGGAGGCAACGCCCATGGCCCTTTCCAGAGCGCTTCCTCAAAGACTAAGCCATCTCCTACAGCCGGAGCCAATTGCTTCTATTGCAAGCAGGATGGCCACTGGAAGAGGAACTGCACCAAGTATTTGGCTGACAGAGCCAAGAGTGGAGGCGTGACTTCCAACTCAGGTACGCTTGTGTGCAATGTTATAGACATTTATCTTGCTGATGCACCTAACAGTTCTTGGGTATATGATACCGGATCAGTTATTCACATATGCAACTCGTTGCAGGGACTGGTAAGAACTAGGAGCGTGGCAAAAGGAGAGGTTGATATTCGGGTCGGCAACAAGGCGAGAGTCGCTGCATTAGAAGTCGGCACGATGCAACTTCATTTACCTTCAGGATTTTTAACGGAGCTGAATAATTGTTATTATGTTCAAGTGCTTAGTCGAAACATTATTTCCGCCTCATGTTTGATGAGACAAGATTATGAGTCGAATATTAAGAATAATGGTTGTTCTTTATATTTGAAAGATATGTTTCATGGCTTTGCACCCGTTCAGGACGGGTCATTTATTTTGAATCTTGATAGTGAATCGGTCTATAATATAAATGTGAAAAGGTTGAAACCAAATGATCTAAATATGACTTATTTTTGGCACTGTCGGCTTGGTCATATAAGTTGGAAGCGCATGAAGAAGCTCCATGATGATGGACTTCTAACTTCGTTCGACTTAGAGTCATTCGAGACGTGTGAATCATGCCTACTAGGCAAAATGACCAAGACACATTTTGCAAGGAGTTGTGAAAGGGCGTCCGACTTGTTGGAACTAATACATAGTGATGTATGTGGTCCAATGAGCACGACAGCCAGAGGTGGTTATGAGTACTTCATTACCTTCACTGATGATTTGAGTAGGTATGGATATATCTATTTAATGAAACACAAGTCGGAAGCCTTTGAGAAATTCAAGGAATTCCGGAGTGACGTACAAAATCAACTCGGCAAGAAAATAAAGTTTCTACGGTCGGACCGTGGAGGCGAGTACATGAGCCATGAGTTTGATGACCATCTAAAGAGTTGTGGAATAGTTCCTCAACTCACTCCGCCGGGTACACCGCAGAGGGACGGTGTATCGGAACAGAGAAATCGGACCTTGTTGGACATGGTACGATCAATGATGAGTCGGACAGAACTACCTTTATCATTTTGGGGTTATTGTCTAGAAACTGCAGCTTTCGCACTAAACAGAGTACTATCAAAGACAGTAGAGAAGACACCGCATGAGAGGTGGACTGGCAAAAGGCCAAGTTTGTCTTTTCTTAAGATTTGGGGTTGTGAAGCATTTCTCAAGCGATTACAGTCGGACAAGCTCACGCCCAAGTCGGATAAGTGTATTTTCGTGGGGTATCCGACGGAAACCTTGGGGTACTACTTCTACAACCGAGAAGAGGGCAAAGTGTTTGGTGCTCGGAACGATGTCTTCCTTAAGAAAGAGTTTCTCAGTCGGGGAGTCAGTGGGAGCACAGTGCAACTCGAAGAAATTCGAGAGGACCGTCTAGGAGCGAGTCGGCAAGGGACTTGGAGGCTGAGCCAGTCATGGTACCTACGCTGGTAACAGCACCTGAACCATGGAGATCTGCCAGATTACAGTCGCACCCGGACTTCTAGAGGATACTCGCCGTTCCGTTGAACAGTAGTAGATTGGATTACGGGGCTTACCGGCACCCGCGTCCTCTTACGAGTAGGCCAACACACGTATGTGTGACAACCAACCCCTATCTGTTCAGCGTCGACGTAAACTATCCCGTAGAAATCCAGATACTTCCATTGACGTACTTCAAAACATACACACATTGTACGTCAACGGCGTTTGAACAAGTGATATCACAACAGATCTCTAAGACACAAAAGATTGAAATAAGTTGCACATAGCTCTCATTAGAGCAGAGATAGCAAATACAATCATTCAGAGGACACACGTCCCAACATATCACCATTACATTACAGCGGAAGCATTCAAAATGTCTGAGTACAGACAAGAACCAAATGGGCCTAAGAGGCCGGAAACGAACAGACGGAGCCCATCCACAAAGTCTCGGATCCTGCCCGGGTCCGCTATCTACTCGTCAGCAGTCTCGTCAAACTCCACGTAGTAGCCACCATGTAGATCCTCGGAAACGTAGGTCTGCGGAAACCACAGCCCCAAAGGGGTCAGTACATAAACGTACTGGCAAGCAAGACTCACAGTTCACCAAAGTGTAACCCGTCAACACCAAGCACAGATGCCTTGGGTTCAACGGAAGAGAGGGGATATAAAAGATGCTGCAACTGGCTGCGCTAACCAACTACAGAGATTCTACCACTTCCGGCTAACATAAAGGAGATAATATCGAGGATTGTAACCAACTGAAAGATAACTTCAAACAAACCCATCCTGGATCTCGCCCCTTATCAGAAGAAGCAATCCGAGGATAACTCACACCGTTGAAATAATGATGGTTCATATTATTGTGTCAATAAGCCTATTACTAGTCAAGTTGTTGATCATTGGGTGTAAGGTTGTTAATCATTAGGTTTAAGTTGTCCTAAGTACTTGTCAGCCAGTACTTTCACCAAGTAATCCATAACCGCGGAAAACACGGCTTCTCGAGAAGATTATCCCTGCAGGGTTGCACCAATTTGGCCGTACACGCATGAATAACCCGCCAGATGGAAAGGCCCTTCCACCAAGCGGGGCACTCAACACAACTCGACTCTTCTTCGCATCAAGCCCAAAGAACCTTGGGCGCACGGCTAATCGAGCCCAGAAGAAAATGGACCCTCATAGCACTCTAAGAACGTGTCCCCCTATATGCCGACTACAAAAGTTCCACCCTGGCCTGGGCTCGCAAAAACATGCATGCGGCAAATGGAAAACACGAACTAAATGAGGCGATTTGGACGAGATGCGAATCGAATCAAATTGAGGGGGGCGCCCATACTCGCTTCCCACATGCGGTTAGTGCGCTCATCATGGATCAGTAGACAAGACCCTTTTCCTATTAGGGTCGACACTAGCAGGCCTCAAAACCACACAGGGCCTCCTGCCGGTGCCTTATCATCAAATTATTATTTAACAATAACATTAGCATGATTGATTGATTAAACATCGAGCCCCCAGAACATAATAGAAATAGTAACAGAAAGTAACGGGTAACAGACTCGAGCAAAGCAACCTAAGCATGCTAGTAAGACACGGGCTCAAACAAAAGGTTATAGGTATGGGGGTGAGGCAATATCAGGGTTAAAGGATTCATGTGATAGGTTATAAGGCTAGATAAATAGTCAACGGAAAGTATCGGTAACCAATGTTGAAAGGAACACAATGGTTCATGTGAGTGATAACTTGCCTGCAAACCCAGTAGCCTGGTACTGAGCTAACTCCTT
The DNA here is from genome assembly GCA_028641055.1 of Alopecurus myosuroides. NCBI lineage: Eukaryota > Viridiplantae > Streptophyta > Magnoliopsida > Poales > Poaceae > Alopecurus > Alopecurus myosuroides. Next base: position 365,847,968 of record CM054059.1, on the reverse strand, counting down.
AGAAGGGGTGTCGTAAGTATCGTCGGTCTCAACGTCGTCGTGTATCCGAGAAGAAGCAAACAGACAATGCAGAAAAGGTAGACAATCAATACTATGGCATAGTGCACAAACATGGGATGATGCATGACCATTTAATTGATGCATAGAAATAAACTAGTTGACAAGATAACATAACATGATTAAATGGACCCACATGCAATTGGATTGCATATGGAAAGCCCATGAATTATGGTTGAATTAATTGTTTTACAACTAATCATCATATGAAAGTGGATTAGCATGATGCATGGATGAGGAAAACAACAAAATAACAACAATAGAACCAAATGGAAATAAGGTTTACCAAGTTTAGGATTTTATTTATCAAGTTAAGAAATTTTGGTTACTTAAAGGTGTCACTCAAGGATTTGATGTTTTCATCAAGTTAAATTGTTCAAAACAGATCACAAAGTTTATATTTGAAAAGAAAACAAGATTTTAGTTGGATTACATGTTTCACTTGTTGAAAAAGGATTTAGGATGAATTACTTATGAATTAAACAAGTTAAACAAGATTTAATTTAATTTAATTCAAACATGAACTTATTTGAATTTTTATTTGTTCAAAGCATTAAACCAAATTCATATTTCAAAAGTTTATACTTTTAGAGCTTGAAAACATATTTTATATGTCCCAAAAGAATTTGATTTGATCAAGTTATGAATTTAACAATATTAAATGATTTAAACAAGTTTTAAATCATTTAACCAATTTTAATTATTCAAAACATGAAACAAATTTTATATTTGAAAAGTTGGTTTAATTTTGCATGGAAAACATATTTCATTTGTGGAAATTGGATTTAAAATGAGCAAGTTATTATTTTGGCAATTTTAAATGCAATAAACAAGAAACAGTTGTTTTCAGCAATTTAAATTATTCAAAACAGCAAACAAAATTTATATTTGGAAAGTACATGAAAAGTTGATTGGAAAACATATTTAGTTTGTGGAATTTGGAATTTTTATGCTCAAGTTATGAATTTTGCAAAATTAAGTGATTTAAACAAGAATTCAAATATTTCAACAATTTAAAATATTCAAAACAGTAAACAAATTTTATATTTGGATAGAACATTTAATTTGGGACAGAAAACATATTTAAAAAGTCAAAATTGGAGTTGGGATGAATTACTTATGCATTTTAGAACATTTGGTGCAAATCTGCAATTTTCATTTCATTTAGGGACTTGAAAAAAAATTAGCAGGGACTAGGAATACTTTGCAAGGGCCTATTGCTGAATACCAGGAAGTTCTGTGACCAAAACATATGTAAAATAAAAAGTTGGTTAATTGTGCAGGGGGTGGGATTCGATCCCTGCACCTCCTGCTTGCGCTGGGGGGACAGAACCAGCTGGGCTGGTGCGCTCGCTGGTAATAGAAAGGTGCGGGGGGGGGTAAGCTGTGATTTGCGGGTGTTTCTGAATCTAACTGCACCTGTTCGTACTGAACCTGCAGGTACACGATCGATGTCTTCCACGGAGCAGCGATGCTCGCCGGCCGCTGCGGGAAGGCGCCGTGGGGTGCGCGCGGTTGGAGGGGAGTGCGGCCAAAGGGAGGAGGAGGGAAGGCGAGGGGAAGGCGGGGAGCGGTTGCTCACCTCGAGGCAGTAGGGGGGCGGTCGGTGGTGGATCATGTCGAGGCAGACAGGGAGGCGGACCGGCGAAAGGAGGCGACGGCGGCGGTGACTCAGGCCCTCCCGGCCCAAGCCGAGGGGGGGAGAAGGTAGAGGGTGGAGCGGCGGCTCCATTCCCGCCGTCAGGTGGAGCTCCGGTGTCCCAATGGTGACCAATCGGTGTAGGTGTTCTCATGGAATTTTGGGGAAGCAGGTACAGAGAATACAGAGAGCAGAGAGGGAAAGGAGGAAGAAGGAAGAAGAGATGGAGGCGCTAGGCTAGGGTTAGGGTTAGCAGGGGGATCGGTGGCTGTTTTATGGGACAGAGGAGCAAGGTACGGCTAGCCATCAGCGAGGGGAGGGAGAGATCGTGCGGTGGTTACTGTGATCGTACTGAAGGAAGAAGACGACAAAGAGGGAGGGGTAGCGGGCCAGAAAGAGATGGGCTTGGGGGGAGAAAAGGGAAAGGGTTGGGCCTCTCTCCCTTGCTGGTTTTAATTTTTTTGTTCTATTTATTTTTTTTGCATAAAACCAAATGGAAGAAAAAGGATGGGGTTTTAAGTTAATAAAATTTTGGAAAAATTATGGTTAGTTTAGGTTTTCAAATAGCAACTCAAAACTAACTTTTGTTTTCCAAAGTTTTCAAATTTAATTGCTGTTTGTTAATAAAACCAAAATTGGGTGAATTTTAATATTAATTAAACATTAATGAAAACAAACATTTTAATAGGGTGACCCCTATGGTTTAATTTGATTAAATGGGTATAATTGTTTGGTGATTTTCATAAACTCAAGTTGGGTGCTGATTTGAGGATTTGATTTGAGTTTGAAATGATTTGGAATTAATTGATTGAATTAATTGTTTGATTAAAACCAACAAATTAATAAGTGATCATTATGGAATAAAATGAAAGCAATTTGGTTGTTTTTATTTGAACTCTCATTTTGGAAATTGTAACATCACAAGGATGAAACAAAAGGGTTGAATTTTGGTTTGAAATTCAAATAGAAAACAAAGGAAAACAAATGAGAACAGTTGGAAAACAAAGCAAAACAGAGAATAACAAATGGAAAACAAACAAAACAAATGCAATCAACATGATGCCATGATGCAAAACATAAAATAACAGAGAGCAAACATTCTAATGGCTATTTTTCAGACTTGGGATGTTACAATTACAAAATGCTCGTGATATTTTAATGCTAGACAGTAATGAGCCGGCAACTTATTCGGAAGCGATGGTGGGATCTGATTCCGAGTCATGGCTTGGAGCCATGATATCCGAGTTAAAGTCCATGGATGAAAATACAGTTTGGAATTTGGTTGATCTGCCTGACGGTGCAAGACCCGTCGAGTGCAAATGGGTCTTTTAGAAGAAAACTGATATGGATGGAAATATTTCTGTCTATAAAGCACGACTTGTCGCGAAGGGGTTCCGACAGGTTCAAGGAGTTGACTATGACGAGACCTTCTCGTCTGTAGCGATGCTTAAGTCAGTTCAGATCATGTTAGCCATAGCAGCCTATTTCGAATATGAGATATGGCAGATGGATGTCAAGACGGCTTTCCTTAATGGAAATTTAACTGAGGACGTATATATGATACAACCTGAAGGTTTTGTCGATCCAGCTAACGCTGACAAGGTATGCAAACTTCAGAAATCCATTTATGGGTTGAAGCAAGCATCTCGGAGTTGGAACATTCGCTTTGATGAGGTAGTCAAATCGTTTGGCTTCATCAAGAGCGATCATGATTCTTGTTTATACAAGAAGTTTAGTGGGAGCAAAGTAAATTTTCTAATCTTATATGTGGACGACATATTACTGATGGGAAATGATGTCATGATGTTGCAAGAAACCAAAGAATCATTGGAAAGGAGTTTCTCAATGAAGGATTTGGGTGAGGCGACTTACATAATGGGAATCAGGATCTATAGAGATAGATCAAGGCGGCTCATTGTATTGAGTCAGAGTACATATCTAGACAAAGTTTTGAAGAAATTCAAAATGGAAGAGTCTAAGAAGGGGTTCTTACCGATGTCCCATGGTGTAAAACTTAGCAAGACTCAGTGTCCTTCAACGACTGATGAGCAAAGTCGGATGAGTGTGATCTCATATGCTTCGGCGATCGGATCCATCATGTATGCCATGATTTGTACTAGGCCAGATGTTTCCTATGCTCTAAGTGTAACGAGCAGATACCAGGCTGACCCTGGCGAAGCCCACTGGGCAGCGGTTAAAAACATCCTTAAGTACTTTAGAAGGACTAAGGAAATGTTCCTAGTTTATGGAGGTGATGAGGAATTCAGTGTAAAGGGTTACACGGATGCGAGTTATCTCACGGACTCAGATGATTCTCGTTCGCAATCTGGATACGTGTTCGTAATGAACGGAGGGGCTATGAGCTGGAAGAGTTCCAAGAAAGATACTGTGTCTACATTTACAACAGAGGCTGAGTATATTGCTGCCTCGGAGGCTGCAAAGGAAGCTGTTTGGATCAAGAACCTATGGATCTTGGTGTGGTTCAGGGCGCGTCCAATCCATTGGACGTATATTGTGACAACAATGGTGCTATTGCACAAGCCAAGGAACCTAGACAACACCAGAAGAACAAACATATACTCATGTGTTACCACCTCATTCGCCAGTTTGTCGAACAAGGTGATATCAAGTTATGCAAAGTACACACGGATGCAAACATTGCAGATTCGTTGACAAAGGCGCTACCACAACCAAAGCATGAGGCGCACATGAGAGGTATGGGCATTCGATGCCTAGGCATATGATGTCGAGATGATTGACTCTAGTGCAAGTGGGAGACTGTTGGGAATATGCCCTAAAGGCAATCATGTATGATGTAATTCCCAATGTATTCATAAAGTCGTCGTTGTCTTGAACATCTGATATATGTCATTGAATATGTGATTCGATTGTGGAACTATGTATTAATGTTGTTCATGTTAAATTGTCCTTGGTCATTAAGGTTGTGCTGGACACACACCCTAGACTAATGTGAGTGTTGGGTGATGACTCGGTTCCACTTGTCATGGGCATGGCGATGTCATTCCAACGTTCACAGACTCAGCTAAAGAGTTTAGCAAGTCGGACTGACCCATATTGAGATGCAACGAGCAAGTCATCATTTGCATGTCTCAATCAATGTAATCCTTAGACCCGAGGTTGTCGCACAATCCGAGTTGTGAATCACCGACTTAGGTTCTGTCAAACATTGTTCCGTGACAAGGCAGTTATAAAGGCAGAGTTCGGGTCGAATGAGAAGAAAGATGCGTGATGTGGATAATCAAGATGGGATTTTTCCCCTCCGAATGGAGAGATATTCTCTGGGCCCTCTCGAGTGATATGATTCCGGAAGCATGGCCATGCGCGACTCGGTTAAGTGTTAATTGAGTCTGTTGACTAAGAGTTAGTCAGATGAATCATATATCACGGACCGACAAGAGAGTTGAGCTATTTAAGGGATGACGATAATTCGCCTATAGTTCGACAAGGTATATCATGAGGCAAAAGGGACTCAGATGAAAGTCACATTGGAAGGTATGTCGTCATGACTCTATGGCACTTGGGAGTCGGCATGTTCTGCTAGGAGCCGCTACCGATTGATCGATTGGGAGTCGGACTCCAATCGTGTCCAAGTCGCCATGAGCCTGCAGGGTCACACACTTAAGAGCAGGAGCAAGTATATTGGTCGGGTGGACTCGAACCGGAAATGGACTGAATTAGTGGGTTGGACTCACAGAGGGATGGGCCACAAGCGTTCTGAAGCCCACTACCACTCGCTATATAAAGAGGGGCGCAGGTTGCCCAGCGGGCACGTAATTTTCCACTCCCATGCGTTGGGAACCCTAGCCCCACTCAGTCCAGCCGCCGCACCGGACCTAGCAGTCCAACGTCAGAGCTCCTCCTCGTACGTGTAGATACCGGTAGAGGTGATGTACGTTCAGCACTTCGACGTTCGTGGGATTGGATCGGCTGGATCGGATCATGGGACTACACTGCATCGACATGCTTCATTGATAATCCGCACCTGCGCGTCTAGTGGTAATCCTTGTGGCCTTCTACCTCGGCTAGATCTTGGAAGTACCGCGTATAAAAGTTTTTGTTTATCTCTACGCGTTCCAACATCTGGTAACGCTGAAACCCTTTGCAAGGAAAATTCGGAACTTTACAAGATGAATGTAAAACTCCAAAAAGACCTGGAGGCAACCTAACTAGCCGTTGGTCTGGCCGAGTCCCGAGCTTCTTCCCAAGCTGAGAATGATAAGGTGACTGTCCGGGACTTGGAGAATGCCCTCAACCAACGCCTTGAAGATGGCGTTGAGATGGATATTTAGCAAGTTTTTCTCTAATACTTTTGCAGTACGACTCCCTTTTCCTCCTGCTGTGTTTTCTAACCTTTCTTGGTTGTTTGAACAGAAGGGAATCGTTTGCTCACCCGGATTGACAAAATCCAGGCTTTCCGGAAAACCGTCTCCGAGCTGAAGAATGCTGGGATGCTACTTATTACTAAGTGCATTCTAGGCAAAGTTGGCGATTACTCGGAAGTCAGCAAACTTCCGGAAGCTATTGAAGAGGTGGCAAACCAGGGGGAGTCCTGGCTCCAATCTGCCGCCCGAGGTGGTGCGCGCATGGTCCTTGGACTGATGCGTATGCATTACACCACCTCGAAGTCCTGGCGCGTTGCTACCGGTATCCCTCAAGGATATACGGAAGCACAGAGGGTGGAAATCTTCGAGTCAGTCAAGGGGCACGCCTCCAAAATTGCTCGAATGGTTTCTACATCCACGTTCTACCCGTAGGAAGAGATTCCGAAGACTCGGGAGAACCCAAGCGACAACGACGAGGAGTATGAGGACACCACCTAGTTCATGCGTATCCAGTCGAGGAAATAGAAGCATTACTATTCTTACAATGTAATATCAATTGTAATGCATTCTATCTTTTGTATGAACAAGCACTTATCCTTTTGCAGTAATTTTTTTAAGTCTTTGCAAAGTTTTTCAGAGTTTTAATTCCTTTCCTTCTAAGTTCTCTGGTTTATATGCTTTAACTTTCCTTAGTGTTGAAGTGGCTCGAAAGTATGTAATTTTCATGCCAAGTGACTGGGTTCAGACCTATCTGCCAAAACTCAGAGTCATGGATTATACTAATTCAGTGAACCAACATACAAACAATCATATTATACTTAGGAAAAATAAGGAATTCTAAAAGTATGAACTCAGGCACACAGGCACAATCTGGGGTTCTTAAGCCTCCTTAGGCTAAAAAGCATTCAGTTTTATAACTCTGAGCACGCAGTCACAATTCGGGTTAACATTGAAGCTAAATTGAAAGATCATTGGGAAATAGATAAGACGGAAATATTGTCATAACAGTAACACCAACAAAACAAAAATGCATGTATTTCCGACAACTTTATTTCATGATCTCAATGATGTTTACATAGAATTTGAACTAAGTGTAGAAGAGACGTAACTGTTGGATGCTCCAGGGCCTCTTTGTCTCTCCTAGTTCTACATCTAACTTTCTTTTTCTCTTGCGATTCGGATTTTTTTTGGATCATCTTCCGTATCTTGAATGTCTACAAGGTAATATGATCCATTTTTCACAGCTTTGTTGATGACAAATGGTCCCTCCCAAACTGGGGCTAATTTGTGCTTCCTATACTGTACCAATCTTAGCACCAAACCACCTTCTTTAAAAGAACGGTGTTTGATTTTCTGACTATGATAACGTCGCAGTCCTTGCTGATAAATGGCGGATCTTTGTAGCATAAGCTCTCGTTCTTATTCTAAGAGATCGACGGCATCCTGTCGTGCGTTTTCAGCATCCGAGTCATCGTACGCCTGCACTCTTGGGCTATCATGGATCATGTCCATAGGAAGCACTGCTTCTGCCCCATAAACCAGGAAAAAAAGCGTTTGCCCTGTTGATCTATTCGATGTCGTTCGAATTCTCCAAAGCACAGAAGGTAATTCTTGTACCCATGCTCCAGCTGCTCTGTGAAGAGGAGATTCTAGTCTTAGGCGGATTCCTTGCTTTATCGAATTATTCATTCGTTCGACCTGGCAATTGGATTGTGGGTGTGCCACAGATGCAATATCTAGGCAAATTCCCATTTGTCGGCAATACTTTGCCAACTCTCCAATTGAAAAATGTGTCCCGTTATCCGTGATTATGCAATGTGACACGCCGTATCAATGACTACGTCAATGACGAAATTCTGGCAGTCACACCATCAAGTTTTTTGATGGGTTTTGCTTCCACCCACTTGGTATACTTATCTACTGCGACGAGTAGATGTGTGAGTCTTCCTTTGGCAATTTTGAATGGTCCCATCATATCTAACCCCCAGACCGCAAATGGCCATGTAATGGGGATATTTTTAAGTGCTTGGGCTGGCATATTCGTTTGTCTCGCGTAGTACTGACATCCGGCACATGTATTCAATATGTGCTCTGCGTCTGTCTTGGCTGCAAGCTAGAAAAACCCTGCACATAATGCTTTTTTAACTATGCTTTTTTATTGAGCATGATATCCGCGATCTCCTGCATGGATTTCCCTCAAAATTTCTCGTCCTTCTTCTGGAGAAATACATCGCTGAAAAATTCCGATAGTACTGCGCTTATACATGCAACCATTGATTATTGTGTATCCTTTGCATCGGCATTGTATCTGCCTTTGCAAGACTTCGTCTGCTCCATCCGGGAACTTCTGATTAACTAATAAGTTTAAGTATGGAATTGTCCAATCCGGGTTAACGAGAAAATTTTCTATTGACTCAGAAACTAGAGGATAATCGACATCACCACCTTTTATTGATGGTTCATGCAAATGTTGGACGAACACACCAGGTGGTAGGGTTTTCACTCTTTCCAAGCCCATGCGGGCTAGAGCATCCGCGTTCCAATTTTCTTCCCTTTTGATGTGAATTACTTCAAATCCTAGGAAGCAACTGGCGAACTCGTCCACTGTTCTCCGATATTCGGCCATGATGGGGCTTTTAGCATCCCATATTTGGTTCAGTTGGTGCTGCACCAAATCCGAGTCACCATAGCAAAGTATACGCTTGACGCCTATCTCCTTTGCAATATGCAACGCCTTTTGGAGATTTAAGCAATACACCAGCTCCAGCGCCTTCTTTCATCTTGGATCCATAAAAATGCATGATCCAATATTCCGACTCCGGCATTGGTGTGTTTTCCATTACTTCTGTCAAATCAGCTACCAAATCTGCCAATACCTGGTATTTAATTGCCATCCGGGGTTGGTACTTAATGTCGACCACGGCGAGCTCAATGCCCCCATTTGGCTACTCTACCAGTTGCGTTCGTATTATTTATAATATCCCCTAGTGGTGCTTTGCTTACCACTGTTATGGAATGTCCTTGGACATAATGACGGAGTTTTCGAGATGCGAAAAATACGCCATATGCCAGATTTTGATAATGTGGATACCTTTGTTTTGACTCGGGAAATACCTCGCTGACGTAATATACCGATGTTGATCTGGAATGACTTTGCTCGTATTTTCGTCTTTCCACGATTACCACTGCACTAATAACCCTGTTATTTGCTGTAAGGTACAACAACATGGGTTCTTCGTCTTTTGGGGATGCCAAAATTGGAGCTTTCATCAAGGTTTCTTTTAACCGAGTTAATGCTTTGTCCGTCTCTTCTGTCCATTCAAATTTTTCGAATTTCTTCAACAATTTGTATAGTGGCAGAGCTTTATCGCCAAGGCCGGCTTATAAACCTGCTAACGGCGGCTGCAGAACCCGTCAATCTTTGGACATCTTTTAGGCATGTCGGCCTTGTGATGTTCATGATTGCCTTGATCTTATCCGGGTTTACCTCTATTCCTCTGTGAGAAACGATAAAACCCAGAAGCTTTCCCGAGGGAAACCCGAATACGCATTTTAATGGATTCAACTTTATTTTATAAGTGCGCAAGTTTTCGAAGGTTTCTCGTAGATCTTCAAGGAGTGTATCCTTTTCCTTGGAAACAACGACAATATCATCCACGTAAACATGGACGTTTTTGCCAATTTGACTATGCAAGCATCTTTGCATGCAACAGTGGTATGTTACACCGGCGTTCTTCAAGCCAAAGGGCATGGTTATGTAATAGTATGTTCCATATGGGGTTATGAAGGAGGTTTTTATTTGGTCTTCTTCCTTCATACATATTTTATTATACCCGGAATAAGCATCCAAAAAGCATAAAAGCTCAGAGCCATCAGTGACATCTATTATTTGATCGATTCGCGGTAACGCAAACCTATCTTTTGTACACAATTTGTTCAAGCCGGTGTAATCTATACACATCCTAAGAACAATACTATCTTTCTTCGGGACTAATACTGGGTTCACGGACCAATCAGTATGTATGACTTCCCTGATAAAATCAGCTGCTAAAAGCTAGATAATTTCCTTGCCTATAGCCTTCCGTATTCTTCCATCAAAACGACGGAGACCTTGTTTGACGGGTTATAATCCTGGAATTACTTTGAGTTGGTGCTCAGCAAGTTCCCTGGGTACACCTGGCATATCAGCAGGACACCAGGCGAAAATGTCCCAGTTCTCACGTAGGAACTTGATGAGTGCGCTTTCCTATTTGTCAGTCATTCATGTTCCCACTACGACGAATTTTGTCGGATCTTTGGGATCTAGGATGACCTGTCTTGTATTCTCCGAGGCTTTGAAACTATCTGCCGGCTTCCGGCTTTCTTTTCCTACCGGCATTTCTGTCGGCGATACTTCTTTAGCTAGCTCCTTCAATTCTTCCTTCCGAATCACTTGTTCGGCACACAGGGTGTTTCCTTCTCCAACTCGTTGGCCAATTTGAAGTCTCCAGTTATGGTGACTACTCCTCCTTTTGGCCCTGGCATCTTCAGCTTGTTATAAATATAACATGATCTTGCCATAAATTTGGCGAAAGCCGAACATCCAAGTATTGCGTGATAAACACTTTCGAACGGCACCACCTCGAATGAGATTCTCTCCTGACGGAGGTGTTCTCTTTTTCCAAAGGTTACGTCTAGGAAAATTTATCCTAGGGGTTGTGCTTGTCTGCCAGATACAATACCATGAAAACGTATGTAACTGTGATTGAGCTGGGTCTCGGAGATGTGTAGATGCTTCAATGTATTTAAGTACATGATATTGATACTAGATCCTCCATCCATCAGCACTCTTTTGAGCCTAGTGTTTTGAACAATATGGCTTACGATCAAAGCATGTGTGTCGGGTTCTAGGATGTTTCCGGGATGATCAGACTGATCCCGGGTAGTTGGCGTATTTAAATACTTCAAGTACTTTGGGGTTGGAGGTACAACCGCGTTGATTTCTCGAAGTGTTCTTTTCGCCTATTTTGCTGAGAGACTTGCCAGGAAAGTTAGGTTACATTCTCCTTCAACTCTCGGGAATTTTGGCTCGGCTTTTTGCTGTTGTTCCTAGATTTTATAATCAGTGTTCGATTCACTTTTTTCTTTTTCAGATTCCGGCTTTTGCTTGTTGAACTTCCTTTTGGATTTCTTTCCTTTGTTCCCGGATCCTGTAGTGCCCTTCATGTGCTTGTTTAGGCGGCACTGCACATTGGTATGGGTAGGCTTCCCAAATTGCGAATGGTGGACACATTTTTCTGACTTAATCTTTTCCTGTTCTTCTTTAGAATAGGAGGTGGGCTCTATGTTTTTTGCCTTTCCATCTGCTGCCATTATCCTTTCCAAAGGTTAGGTTTACTTCCTTGGGTTTTGGCTGTGCTTCTGGAGTAGCCTTCTTTTCAGAACGAGACACCTTTTTGGCTTGAACCAAAGCATCGATATTTCCACCTCTCGCTCTGATATCATCTTCGGCCGCTGCGTGCTCATTGGCAGTGGTAAGCACAGATCTGAGATCTTTGTGCTCTTTCGAACCAACCATGAACGGTACGAGGCTGGGTTTCAGGTCATTGATGAAAGCATGCATTGCTTGTACATCACTTACTCCAGAGCAAGTGTTCTTCATTGCGGTCCATCTTGAGATAAAGTCGACATACGACTCATCCTCATATTTTACGCAACAGTTCAGCTTGTTGATACTCTTAGGGCGTTTATACGTGCCCCGGAAGTGCTGAGCGAATACTCTCGCCATATCTTCCTAGCTGCCTACTGTTCTTGATGGTAGCCCATTGATCCAATCTCTGGCTCCATCCAATAACATTAGGGGAAGAAACTTTACTAGCCTCTAAATCTGTCCCTTTCTTGATCTGGACGTCAGTATAGTAATCTGAAAGTCATGTATCTGGGTTAGTACTTCTGGTATACTTTTGATAAGTTGGACCAACTTTGGCAAAGCCAGAGTGTAGACTGATTCTTCGGATCCTGTCAGTGAAACACTTTGGTCCAGAGTATAGATCATCTCTTTCTGCCTTATCGACGTGTGCGGAATATCTTCCAGCTGAATGGACAGAAGGCTATCTACTCCGTTCTGGTCCATTGTTGCGCGAGTGAGCTCTTCTGGGATTATCCCTATTTCTTTCGTCATCGTGTCCTTTGGAATAAGGTGGAGTTCTACTCTTGGCCTTTCTTTGTTCCTAGGAGGAGTACGAGATCTATCACGCCTGTGAGGATTGTCATGTCTTCCGTCCTTATCAGCTGGGCATCTCGGAGGCGGCATTACTTTTCAATCTTTCGATTTTGTTCCTCCCGTTCCTTATAGTCACGGGGATTATTTCCGCCGTTCGGCATATGGGATCCAGTTCTGGACGCTGCATCCTTGTTATCCGGTATTTTCTTGTCTTTTTTAGGATCTCCTTTCTTTTCCTTAGAATCTCCAGGTTCACCAGGTTCAGGTGCTCCAGCGACGCATGTGGCAGTTTTGCATAGGGCTGAGTCATCATGTAACTTCCCTGATCGTGCATGTCCTCGTTATTGCTTCTGTAATGCTTTTCATAGGAAAGCATACACTCCCTGAAGTTTTTCGTCATTGGACTACATATCGTCATTAAGGATGGCAAACGCGGCTTCCGCGTTTTCGGTTGTGGTTTTGTATATGCGTTCGCCCTTGGCATTAGTGCGGTTAACCTGCCTTTGCCAAGAAGGGTTTTCAAACCTCTTTCTTACTGGCAGTTCTTCCGGCTCTGAAATTCCGGGTAACCGCGTAGGTTTAATTCAATATCTATTCCTTCTCTCATAATCCTCTATTTCTTCCTGCTGCAATTTAATGTCAGCATGGGTTTTGATGAGGTTCTCCCGACCTTGGAATAGATGTTGCTGCTGCCGCTGTAGAGCTTGTATCCTGGCTTCCAGCACTTCCGGCGGCTCGTCTCGTTCCACCGAGGTTTGAATCAAATCGATTTCATCATGTTCCGACATTTGGGGAACGAGGATTTCATTCTTTTTCTTCTCCACGGGTTTGACTCTGTTGCTTCCTCCTACTCCAGGTTTTGGTTGGCAATGTCTGCCAATTTTTCCTTTTTCTTCTGGAGTTTATATTGGAGTTTCTTAACAGTCTTGTTTTTCTTTTTGGAAGAAGGAGGTTTCTTGAGAGGTTCTTCCTCCATCAGTTCTCTAACATCAGGGTAAGTTGGACTAGCTTCGCCATCCTCTTTTTCCACATCTGGCGGAGGTGTTTTGGGATTTTCATCTTCCTCAGCATCTGAATTTTCAGTCGGTTTTGCCATAAGTACTTCATGAAAACTCCCTTGCATAGATTTGACCTTTCTTTCAAAAGTGTCTTCATCTTCATCTTCGGAATCTATGTCTTCAGATCCGGGTTCTGACTCCAAGCTTGCTTCTATAGCAACTAATACAGAGTCGGCTTCCGAGTTCGTCGTGTTGTTGGCGGATGTCGGATCTTCCACTTTTTTCTGTGGGATTATGGTTTTTCTGCCTTTTCCACGAGATTTTCGTCTTCCATGTTTTAGCAGTGATCTCAGACTGCACCATACCAATAAAGTGGGATCTGGTTGCAGGCATCTCCTGGGAGACGGCAAATCCTGATGTATTTTGGCGGTATGCAAGTATGGATTCTTGATCTGCTCCAATGTATGAATAGGGAAAATCTGAGCAGAATCCGGCATTAAAGCCTTCATCTATTGGGCATAGGGCAGGTGGGATAAAATTACTTCCACCACGAAATCCCTTAGTTTCTGCTGTCAAACGAACAAAAACATTAGTAGATCCAATCGTTAAAACGCAGGCACTTACCAGATGATTCCGTGCTAGCATATATGATCAATTTTCGAGGAAACGTCCAACGTTTCCGTCGAATTGTAGGCTTCCAACAGTAATCGAGTTGTCAATTCCGCCGAGTATTCCCGATCGAAACGTGACTCCTGACGCTGCTGGCCCCACGGTGGGCGCCAACTTTCGAGACATCATAGTAGAGTTCATAGACGGGGGTGCCATGAGTCTACTGGTAGAACCGCGGGGGTGGGAGGATGTGATAACACTGCAAACGAGAACACCGAGTTTACCCAGGTTTGGTACGACGCAACTAGGCAGCGTTCCTACTCCTGCAATCTCACTAAATCAGAGCTGAAGCCTGAAGTATACAAAGTACAATGTGAGTATGGTTTAACTAGGCGAGGATCAACTTCTCGGCGACTTGGCTTCTAGCTAATTGTCTGTCTGTTCTTGCTCCCGTCCGGCTTTATATAGATAGCTGGACTAAGGCTTACAGAAAGGAAACCTAGAAGACTACAGAAAGTATCTAACTTAGAAAGTAAGGAATCCGTCTTCTCCTCCAAGCCGCACCACTTCGGTACGTGGTCCGAATTCTTCTAGAATCCGGCTTCCTGCGCGTCATCTTACTGGGTCGCTATGTTCCATTGCCTGTGGGCCATGTTGCTGGCAGAGTTAAATCCTTTCTCTGCGTTGTTGGGAACCCCAAGAGGAAGGTGTGATGAGCAAAGCGGTAGGAGTTTTACCCTTAGTTAAGAACCAGGGTTATCAATCCAGTAGGAGAAAGAGAATCTTCGGAAGGTTGATGCCACTGACGGTGGTGCTGGCGCTACACCGGTGTCAGCAACAACGTGAACCTGCACACAACACAATCAAAATACTTTGCCCCCAACGATACAGTGAGGTTGTCAATCTCACCGGTCTTGCTGAAAACAAAGATTAGACGTATAGTGTGGAAAGCCAGTGTATGCTTGCAGAAAGTAAAGAAAGCAGGAAATTGTTGTGGGTTGTTTAACAGTGTGAAAAATGGACCGGGGTTCGTAGTTTCACTAGTGGTGTCTCTCCATAAAAGATAGCATGTTGGGTGGACAAATTACAGCTGGACAATTGACAAATAGAGGTTGCACCTTACTGCACAATATGACATGAAGATTACTATGCTATTTAGTGCGGGCATTACAACAAGATACATAGACCGACATCCATCTACATCTATGACTAATAATCGACCCTCAGGTTATCATCCGAACCCCCTCAGGTATTAAGTTGCAAGCAACAGATAATTGCATTAAACAAAGTGTGTAATGTAAGCAATGATTATGCACGCGGGCACTCTCACCGATGTTTTCTCCCTAATGGCAACAACACATCTTCCCCTTCACGTTTCTGTCACTCGAGCAAGGCAACAAGGAGGCATGAACCCACTATCGAGCATAAATACTCCCTCTTGGAGTCACTAGCAAATACTTGGCCAGAATAACCACTAGCAACGGAGAGCATGCAAGATCACAAATAACATATGCAAATAAAGACTATAATCAACTTGGCATAAGGTCAATATTCATCGGATCCCAGCAAACAAAGCACAGAGAATCACATAAGATCAATCTTGGTCATGATAGGCAGCTCACGATATCTAAACATGGAGGCATATGAGGAGAAGACAACCATCTATCTACAGCTACGAACCCGTAGTCCAAGGATGAACTACTCACGCATCACTCCGGAGGCTGGCATGTTGATGAAGAGGCCTCTGGTGATGATCTCCTCTTCGGCAGGGTGCCGGAAATAGCTTCAGAACCCCCCTGATCTAGGGTTGACGGTGACGGCGGCTGCGGAACTTTTTCGGGGATTTTGATCCGGTCTTTATGGTTTTCCATCCGGGGGGCTTAAATAGGCGAAAGGGCGAAGGCGGTGGAGGCCTGGGGGCCCACACCCATAGCTGGCGCGGCCAGGGGGCGCGCCACCCTATGTGTGGCCCCCCTGCTGCCCCTCTTCGGTTCCTCTTTGGTCTTCTGGATGCTTCCGGGGAAATAGGACTTCCGGGCTTCGAATTTTCCAATTCGAGAATATTTCCTGAACAACTTTTCTAAAACTAAAAAAAGGCAGAAAACATGGAACTGGCTTTGTGGCATCTTGTTAATAGGTTAGTGCGGAAACCGTATAAAAATGCTATAAATAAGGGACAAAACATGTAGCAATTGGCAAAATATGATCATGGAGCATCAGAAATTAGGGATACGTTTATGACGTATCAAGCATCCCCAAGCTTAGTTCCTACTCGTCCTCAAGTAGATAGACGATAAAACAATAATTTCTGAGGTGACATGCTACTAACACAAACTTCATCAATCTAATGTAAAAGCATATGCACGCTGAGATCATAAGACTTTAAACACAGGCATGATAAATAAAACTTTAATAATAAAGCATAGCAATTACTTTGCATCACGAAAAGTAACACAAATAAAGGATCATATAATAATAATGCAAAGAAAGGTAAACGTTTGTTTCAGGTATAGAGAAAGCATGGCAAAGTGATATTTCGGTAGTCCTTAAGAGTGGGGCAAAACCTAAATGCCAGGACACCTTCAAAGTTCAAGAGGAAGACTAGAACAAATAATTTAAGAGCAAATAATATCACATCATGAAGTAATTATTGATTCTTAAGGGACAAATGCACATAGAACTCAGAATGGCAAAAAATGCTCTCTCAACTGTGCATAAAGTTAGAACATGGAGACTCAACATAAAAATAAAAGAAAGGCCCTTCGCAGAGGGAAGCAGGGATCACTCATGTGCTAGAGCTTTTATTTTATTAAACAGAAGTATTAAAGTTTGACACTCCTCCCATCCATCTTTCACAAACCATGGCTAACCGAATCCTCAGGTGCCTGCCAACAATCACAAACCGTGGAGGAGTGTCTATATTTTGGGAGATGTATGCTAATCTCAACGAATGATAAACAGAAAATACAGTACGTCACAAGTCAACTGGATTCACAATAGCGGCTCCCATGGTGAAAGACACAACTGGTGTAGAAGTTCATCCCTCTTTCTCTTTTGTTTACACAATTATGCTTTGACTGATAAATCATGGGCAAAAATAGTGAAGAGAATTTGTATCCATTAATTTGGGGCTGGGCACCCCTCTGCCAGCTCTTCTATCATTTGGATAAGCGGATGAAGCCACTAGTCCAGAGTGTGAAATCCAATCAACAAGTGAGATAAAGATTCTCTATTTACGTCCTCATGAGCAAAAACTTGAACATAAAGCAGAAGTAATTTTGAAGGTTTTAAAGGTAACACACGAGCAATTTACTTTGGAATGGCAGTTAAATACCATATGTAGGTAGGTATGGTGGACACAATGATAAAAACTTTGGCTTAAGGGAGTTTGGATGCACGAGTAGAGCTCATACTCAGTACAGGTGGACGCTAGCAAAAGACTGGGAGCGACAAATCAAGAGAGCATAAGAGCCATAATCATGCATAGCGACATAAGCATCATTAATTAAAACATAAGCAGTATCACAAGTTCAAAAACTAAGTGGTCATCGAGGATATTCGTGACTGGTTTGTAGTCATAAACATGGTGTGAACATGCGCCAAGTCAACCAAATAAAACATCCGAAAGAGAATACCATATATTGATGCTTTACTATGACAAAAACAACTCATGAATCTTTTAATACATATTAAACACTCGGTAAATACTACATATCGTAGTCCGATATCCAACAAAACGCCGGACTAGCATCTGGTCACACATTCACAAAAACGCATCCAACGACTCATGTTTGAGCTATATAATGACTGGCAAGACACCACATCATTGAGATCCCCCAACGAGATCTAGCGGAACCGTTGCCGCTGCCACCACCGTCGTTCGTGATGGCTCTTGGCTGGCCGTTGCCGCCGTGTCTAGCCCTCTGACGCCGTAGTGCTTCCGGTGGAGCTCGCCAATGCTTCATGGTCCCATGCACCTCGGGAAGAGGTTGGGCGGTCCAACAAGGGAGGAGCGGAGCATCATCAACGGCCGGCGCGGCGACAATGAAGCCCTACGCAGGTCGCATCACGGCGAGGGTGAGCGCGGCAAGAATGAACTGCGACCGGTCGGTGTAGTTCGTCGTCGTCCACAAGATGGTTGGCTCGACCTTGGTCGAGGGTCGTGCGCAGGGACGACAACTTCTCGGCCGAGATCGCGGCGTGGCGTGTCGCCGACCGTCACCGCCTATAGTGCTGACGACCGCACGATGCTTCCTAAACCAAATATTTTTTGCCAATCGATATCACTGCTTCCTCAAAATAACACTGCTTCCGACGTATGAGCTACGTGCTTATTTTACCAATGGATGTGCTTCAGGAAATTTAACGCTGCTTCTTTTCTGAGGCCATGGATTCCAATAGCGTCACATGTGTGCTTCCTACTACCAATTTAATTGCTCCCGAAGCATAAATTAATCTTTGTATTGTCCCAAGTTATATATTATGCTACTAATGTTATAATCGTATGCTTCTAGAATAAAAAAGTATGATTCACGTGTACTTTCCATGAAGAAGTACGAAGCAAGAAGATGGAGGAAGGCAGGAGAGATTAGCGATCTATCCGATATAGTAGGGAAGCAATTTAATCAGAGTAGTTTTAGCTAAACAGTTACTCGGAGCAGTTTTAGTGACGCAATTGATTGCCGGAATTACGGAAAGATACCCGTGAGCATGTTTCATAATCCTACGGTCTGGCTGCTTCCAATCGGACGGACAAACTAGGGTCCGATGAGAATCAAACTATCGGCGTCCGATTCCTAGTAGTTACCTAAACACTCTCAACTATTTGATGCTAATCATGCTACTCAATAACCACAATGCTTTAAAAATAAAATAACATTTAGCATGGCATGAAAAAGTCCTAGCCACAGTCTATACAAGCTTCTACTAGCACTGTCATAAATTCTACTTCAAGTAGCAGTTTTCGTTTCTCCCAACAAGCATCATACAAAACATGCTTTAACAAAAATATTCTCTATTATACAGAAAGAAAACATTAGAGTACTCAAATAATACTGCTAAAAGTAACATCTCTACAAGAGATGCATGCAGAACAGGAGCTGAATAAATGCAGCAGCTAGACAGAGACTAAGAATACAACGTATTCTCAAGAAAAAGCGGAGCGTGTCACTCTACAATAAAAGAATGATGGGGTACAACCAAGATTATTATGAAAGTAAAAACAAACTTAAAGCAAAATAAAAAGAAAACTGAAAACAAAAATAAAAGACACTCCAAGTAAAGCACATAAGATGCGACCGAATAAAAATATAGTTCACTAGAAGTGACCTGATAATTTATTGATGAAGAAGGGGATGCCTTGGGAATCCCCAAGCTTAGACACTTGAGTATTCTTGTAATTTGCTTGGATGTACCACTGGGGCATCCCCAAGATTAGGCTCTTCACTCTTCTTGATCACATCATATCATCCTCTTCTCTTGACACTTGAAAACTTCCTTCACATCAAAATTCTCACAATCTTCATTAGCAACGTTAGTGCAATTGAAATAATAAATCCACATGGTTCAGTTTCAAAACAAGTATAACACTCAAAAATACATTAGCTACTGTCACAAATTCTTTCAAAACTCTTTTTCTCAAAATAACACCAAAAGAAAGAGATTAATATGCAAATGCGATAAATGGCACAAATCTGTCAAAAACAGAACAACAGGTAAAGATCGATTTTTTAAAAGATCTTCTGTTGCTCAAATCAAAAAGTGGTCTTCTAGAAAAAGTTCCGTATAGAAGTCAGGATTAAGCATAAAAAAGCTCAGGTCATTTTGAATTTTCTGTGATTTTTAACGGAATTTACGGTGGACAGCAGAAATCTGTTTCCTGCGCAGAAATCCGAAATATAGGCTCAACTTTCCACTAGTGGGTTTACTTGGATCAACAAAAAATCAAAAGAAAAGATACAGAGGGGTTGCCAAGGAAATATACAACACCCAGGTGCAAGAACACCAAAGAAAATAAATGAAAACTGAAAGAAAACATAGAAATAAAACGGGTTGTCTCCTGGTAGCGCTTTTCTTTAAAGCCTTTCAGCTAGGCATAGAAAATTCAACTCAAGTATTTTCAAGTGAAGAAGCATCAGCATCATATTTTGCTCTAATAATAGAGTCAAAGAGTATCTTCATCTTATTTCTAGGAAAGTGTTCCAAACCTTTCTTGAGGGGAAGTTGATACTTAATACTCCCCTCTTTCATATCAACAATAGCACCAACGGTCCTAAGAAAAGGTCTTCCCAAAACAATAGGACAAGAAGCATTGCATTCAATGTTCATAACAACAAAATCAACAGGGGCAAGGTTATTATTAACCATAATAAGAACATCATCAATTCTACCAAGAGGTTTCTTCTTAGCATTATCAGCAAGATGAACATCAAATAACAGTGTTCCAACAGTGGTAAATCAAGCATATTATAAAGCTTTTGGGACAGAACAGAGATACTAGCACCAAGATCACACAAAGTATTGCAATCAAAATCATTTACTTTTATCTTAATGATAGGCTCCCAACCATCGTCTAATTTTCTAGGGATAGATGTCTCAAGTTTCAACTTTTCTTCCCTAACTTTCATGAGAGCATTGGTAATATGTTTAGTAAAGGCCATATTCATGGAACTAGCATTGGGACTTCTAGCAAGCTTTTGTAGAAGCATAATAACTTCAGAGATATTGCAATCATCAAAATCAATATTATTATCATCAAAAGTAATGGAACTATTACCTCCCATATCTCTAAACATTTCAGCACTTTTATCAGAAGCAATTTCAGCAGTTTTAGGCAATTTAGCATGTTTCACCAAAGGAGTAGGGACTTTATTAACACCAATTACTTTACCATTGATAATAGGAGGTTTAATAGCACTTGGGAATTCATTTTTACTAGTGGTTGTGATAGTACAAACTTTAGCAATATTATTATTGTCAGCTAGTTCATCTTCTCTTTCCCACCTAGCACGTAATTCAGCCATCAATCTAACATTATCATCTATTTGAACTTGGATGGCATTCACAGTTTTATTTTCTTTAACATCTTGTGGCAAAACCTTTAGTTTTATAAAATCAACATCAATAGCAAGGTTATCAACTTTAGAGGCAAGAACATCTATTTTACCAAGCTTTTCCTCAACAAATTTATTAAAAGCAGTTTGTGTGCTAATAAATTCTCTAAGCATGCTTTCAAGATCAGAGGTAGAACTCTTATTACTATTTTAGGAGTTGGCATAAGAATTACCATAACCATTATTAGGAGGATAGGGCTTATAATTGTTTCCACCAAAATTATTTCTATAAGCATTGTTGTTAAAATTATTATTTCTAATAAAGTTTACATCAACATGATCTTCTTGAGCAACCAAAGAGGCTAAAGGAACATTATTAGGATCAAATTGAGCTTTACCATTAACAAGCATAGACATAATAGCATCAAGACTTTCACTCAAAGAGGAGGTTTCCTCAACATAATTTACCTTCTTACCTTGTGGAGCTCTCTTAGTGTGCCACACTGAATAATTCATCATCATATCATCAAGAAGCTTTGTTGCATTGCCCAAAGTGATGGACATAAAGGTACCTCCAGCTGCTGAATCCAATAGGTTCCTTGAGGAAAATTCAGCCCTGCATAAAAGGTTTGTATAATCATCCAAGTAGTCAGTCCATGAGCGGGACAATTCTTCACCATAGTTTTCATTCTTTCCCAAGGTTTAGCAACATGTTAATTATTAAATTGTTTAAAATTCATTATGTCACTTCTTAGGGATATAATCTTAGCAGGAGGATAATATTTTTCAATGAAAGCATCTTTACACTTAGTCCATGGATCAATACTATTTCTAGGCAAAGATATCAACCATTCTTTAGCTCTTCCTCTCAAAGAGAAAGGAAATAATTTCAGTTTAATAATATCTCCATCCACATCTTTATATTTTTGTATCTCACATAGTTCAACAAAATTATTAAGGTGAGCGGCAGCATCATCAGTACTAATACCAGAAAATTGTTCTTTCATCACAAGATTTAATAAAGCAGGTTTAATCTCATAGAAAGCAACAGTAGGAGCACGTGGAGCAATATGTGTGCAAATAAAATCATATGTTGTTTGTCCTAGTGAAGTCAGACAACTTGGTATTCTCAGAGGAACTCATTTTAGCAGAATAAAAGCAAGCAAATAAATAACAGCTGTGAAGTAAACTAATTTTTTTTGTGTTTTCAATATAGAGAAATAAACTATTTTCTTGTGTTTTTGATATAGAGAATAAAAACAAGACAAAAATAAAAACAAGACAGAAAACAAATAAAGAGATTGAGAGTGAGAGACTCCCATTGCCAAAAGACTTCCTTCTCCCCGGCAACGGAGCCAGAAAAATCCTTGTTGGTTAAATCTTTTCTCTCTGTTGTTGGGAACCCCAAGAGGAAGGTGTGATGAGCACAGCGGTAGGAGTTTTCCCCTTAGTTAAGAACCAGGGTTATCAATCCAGTAGGAGAAAGAGCATCTTCGGAAGGTTGATGCCACAGACGGTGGTGTTGGCGCTTCACCGGTGTTAGCAACAACGTGGAACCTGCACACAACACAATCAAAATACTTTGCCCCAACGGTACAGTGAGGTTGTCAATCTCACCGGTCTTGCTGAAAACAAAGATTAGACGTATAGTGCGGAAAAATAGTGTATACTTGCAGAAAGTAAATAAAGCAGGAAATAGTTGTGGGTTGTTTAACAGTGTGAAAAAATGGACCGAGGTTCGTAGTTTCACTAGTGGTGTCTCTCCATAAAAGATAGCATGCTGGGTGAACAAATTACAGCTGGGCAATTGACAAATAGAGGTTGCACCGTAGTGCACAATATGACATAAAGATTACTATGCCATTTAGTGCGGGCATTACAACAAGATACATAGACCGACATCCATCTACATCTATGACTAATAATCCACCCTCAGGTTATCATTCGAACCCCCTCAGGTATTAAGTTGCAAGCAACAAATAATTTCATTACACAAAGTGTGTAATGTAAGCAATGATTATGCACGCGGGCACTCTCACCATTGTTTTCTCCCTAATGGCAACATCACATCCTCCCCCTTCACGTTTCTGTCACTCGAGCATTGCAACAAGGAGGCATGAACCCACTATCGAGCATAAATACTCCCTCTTGGAGTCACTAGCAAATACTTGGCCAGAATAACCACTAGCAACGGAGAGCATGCAAGATCCCAAATAACATATGCAAATAAAGACTATAATCAACTTGGCATAAGGTCAATATTCATCGGATCCCAGCAAACACAGCAGAGAGAATTACATAAGATCAACCTCGATCATGATAGGCAGCTCACGAGATCTAAACATGGAGGCATATGAGGAGAAGACAACCATCTAGCTACAGCTACGAACCCTTAGTCCAAGGATGAACTACTGACACATCACTCCGGAGGCAGGCATGGCGATGAAGAGGCCTCTGGTGATGATCTCCTCTCCGGCAGGGTGCCGGAAACAGCTTCAGAACCCCTGATCTTGGGTTGACGGTGACGGCGGTTGCGGAACTTTTTCGGTGATTTTGATCCGGTCTTTAGGGTTTTCCATCCGGGGGGCTTAAATAGGCGAAAGGGCAAAGGCGGTGGAAGCCGGGGGGCCCCACACCCATAGCTGGCGCGGCTAGGGGGCCGCGCCACCCTATGGTGTGGCCCCCTGCTGCCCCTCTTCGGTTCCTCTTCGGTCTTCTGGATGCTTCCGGGGAAAATAGGACTTCTGGGCTTCAAATTTTCTAATTCCGAGAATATTTCCAGAACAACTTTTCTAGAAATAAAAAAACAGCAGAAAGCAGGGAACTGGCTCTGTGGCATCTTGTTAATAGGTTAGTTCGGAAAACGTATAAAAATGCTATAAATAAGGGAGAAAACATGTAGCAATTGGCAAAATATGATCATGGAACATCAGAAATTAGGGATATGTTTATGACGTATCAGGCCACCCTGGTAATCCGGCCTTCAGGCCAATGCCGTACATACCCTTAATTGGCATATATCCGGCAATCCTCCTGCCGTCAAGGATGGTAGCCGCACCAACGATGTGTTTGATCAAGCGCGGTACAACGAGCCGTCTCATTGATTGATACTCGATATTTTACAACGAAGTTTAACTAAAAAAATCATTGAGTAGGTGTCAGACTAGGGCCAACCTTGGTGTCGTTGTTTGCCGCGCGAGAGGGGACAACCTCAACGTCGTCACAGCCGACCACATGCACGAGCCAGCGCCTCTCCATCATGGCTTGCACTGCCATCTGGTGCTCCTCCGCTGCCGCTAAGCACGCACGCACGGAGGCGCATCTACTGGTGGCTCGCTCTCTGCATGATGCGGAGATACCTCTCCATGTCCGTCGCCTCTTTCTCCTTCCTCTTCGCTTCCACCGCCTCAGGCCACTGCCTCTCCCTCTACACCCCTATCCCAAAGTCCTCTTACGCTGCCACCGCCTCGGCCATCGTGAAGTCCTCTTCCGCTGCATCGTCCGCAGCAGGACTGAAGTGCGCCATCTCGACATCCTCCCAGTGCCTCCGCTCCAGATGACGCGCTTCGTCAGCCCGAAAGAAGACTTCTTCCACCCGAAGACGGTGATCCTCCGCCAATTCATAGCAGAAAGCCTCCCGGACACTTGCGAAGGCCGCCGCACGCTGGACGTTCATCTCCTCGGGGGCACCCTGCTGGGCAGCCTCCTCCATCGCCACGAGGTAGGCCGCCCGAAGGCATTGCGGTACGCCTCCTCTCTTGCTACGGGGTCAGCCTAGACCCCGAAGTAGTTGCGGTACGCCTCCTCCATCACCGCTGACTTGATCGACTGCTCGATGGCGGCAGCCTCTGCCGTGTTGCTTGCCTAGGCGAGGACCCCTCTCACCTAGCGAATGTTTCCTCGCCTCATAAAGTGGGTAAGGAGTTCCATGTGGTGACTTGGTCCGACCAGAGGTGTGGTTGTTGCACCTGCGGCTCGGGCTCTGATTCCTCCCCGCTCCACTCCTCCTCGGTCTCCTCATTGTGCATGTCAACAATCGGCAGAGGAGCAGGAGGTGGGTCCTCCGACAGGGGGAAACATCGGCGTGCAGCATGGGCGAAGGTCGCCAAGGAGGTGGAAAGGCAACGTGTCATGTTGTTGGTCGGAGCGCGTAGGTTCTTTTGGCGGCAGAGAGATGAAAGAGAATGGAGAAAGCGACAACATGTTGGGGCTTCTTATAGCTGGCCGAATGGGAGAGAAACTGAGGCAGGAACCACGGCGGGGCGCGCGGGAACCTACGGGTAGGTGTTGAGGTTTAATGCAGGCAACACGTCTCCGCTGTGTTGGCCTGGCAGCACCGCCCGTGAAAGTTGTTGCGCCATTAACCTCGAATTGACTATTGTGTGGATGAAAAGTTGGACCTGCTTGTCATTATGTGCATTTGGACATGTCCACGCGATGTCCGGCAGCCCCGAGTCCGCCCCCAAGTTTGGAGGCCCATTGGAGGTGCCGGACAAAAAATCGTGTAGGGCCCACGTTGGGGGGATGCCGGTGTGTCTTGTTTTTCCTGTCCGACTCCGTAATGGGCCTTTGGGAGGTGCTTCGACGGGTGTCGCTGGAGATGTCTAAGTTTCTATTTATCTTCACACCGAAACACGATGTTCGGTAAACCAGATGGACAAAACGATATTTTCATTAGTAAAGTGGGTGATCTCTGAGAGAAAGGGACTCAAAGTCATAAGTATCATGTGATCATTGGCGGACCTTGACCATCATTGTAGGAGGGACCAAAAGAGATTAGATGACATGAGAGGGGCCAAATTAAATTATTTGTTTTTTATATATTACTATTGTACAAAATGTAATTGGTATATGGGGGAGGGGGTGGCCCTCTTGGCCTCCACTCAGGCCATCTCCAAAGTGCTGGCCCAACATACACCAATGGTTGTTTTCTGTTTGTGACGTGGGTGGAGACAAATTGTATGGCCCTTGTCAGCCTCCTAGCCTACTGCATCTAACGTGTCTGACTCAATTTTTTTATTTATTCATTTTAGTAACAAGTCAGAAAATAAACAAATGAAGCAGTTTAGATGTAGGGCACAAAGTAAAAATAAATCGCAAGACTATTTAGGAAATGGAAGAGAACTAAACCATAGCTTTTGTATCGTGCCACTCCTAGGGAGATTCGTCACCATGATTTCTTCCCGTGGCTACGCCACCCCACATCTAGGGTTCGTCTACGGATCAAGTTGGTTAACCTGAGGGTCTTTATTCGATATCATAGGTTATTTTTTGTCTATTGGATGATTCAACGTACATATTTTTTCGGTTCGCCGATCATAGATTGATTCGGGTAACCCATCACTCATCGTCCTTGCAAAACTCTACTTTGTATGTATCTCAAATATGCACCACCTCTCTTGAAGTGTATGGTGTATCATCATGTGTATTTTGATAATCCTTATGGATTGATATTTGCATTGAGTTGCACTTGAACGAATTTTCCATAGGAAATTCTTGGACAGGGACATCCTCACAAATGCCAATAGGAATAGAAGTATATTTGTCAGCCATTTACAAAGACATATCAGTAGGAATCAATTTATCCAAATAGAGTCTCTTATAAAGAGAGAGAGAGGCATAACACTAACTCCAACACCAAGATCACATAATGCAGTTCTCACATAATTATTTTTGATAGAGCATGGAATGGTAGGAATACTTGGGTCTCCAAGCTTCTTAGGAATTACCATTGAAGGAATAATTAGCAAGCATAGTGGAAATTTCCTCATTAGGAATTTTCCTCTTATTAGTAACAATATCTTTCATATACTTGGAATAAGGAGGCAACTTAATAGCATCAGTTAAAGGAATTTGCAAGAAGAGAGATTTATCCACTCACAAAATTTATTATAATGTTTTTCTTCTTTATCCTTTAGAGACTTACTAGGAAAAGACGAGGTTTTTGCACCCAATGTTCTCTTTCTTTACCATGCTTCCTAGCAGTAAAACCTTCTTTATCATAATTGTTTTTCTTAGAAGGGTTTTCAGGTTCTACTTCACTTTCTTCCTCATTGAAAGCATCTTTTTTATCATTGTCATTATCATTATCATGTTCATTACCACTCTCAGTTTCAGCATCAAAAATAGATATACTATTAGTATCTTTATCAGATTCTTTATTAGCATCATTACTAATATCATTAGCCTCTCTAATTATTTTATGTTTCTTTTTCTTTTTTGGAGAGCTAACAACATTTTCATCTATCATTTGAGAGTCTTGTTCAAGCCTTTTTGGGTGTCCCTCGGGATAAAGAGGATCCTGAGTCAAGCACCACGTCTAGTTTTAACACTACAAGCTTGTTCTTTAATTTGACTAGACATTTCGGCAAATAAATCAATTTGCACTTTAGTAAATTTCTCTAATTGAGTCTGAATCATTTCAAAGTGTTTAACAAGACCTTTAACATCATTAACATTTCTCCTAAAGTAGCATGCACATTTTTTATACAAAGAGAACTCTGACTCAATTAGTTTTGCACTTGTGCATTAAAATGAGTTTACTTAACAATGAAATCATCAAATTCATCTAAGCATTGTTCACGAGGTTCATCATAGGAATATCACAAGCATTAAATTTTTAAATAGAATGTACTTCTACCATAGGAGGGTGAGTGGTAGGCTCACATAGAGTTTCAATTGGAGGTAAATTCTTCATGTCTTCAGATTTAATACGCTTCTCTTTAACAGATTTCTTAGCTTCGTGCATGTCTCTAGGATTAAGGAAAAGAACTCCTCTCTTCTTGGGTGTAGGAGGTTCAGGAATAACCCAATAATCATGGTTCTTGGCTATATTGCCCAATAATTCTTCATCTTCTTCTACAGTTTTTCCCTGAAAATACAACCAAGACAACTATCCAAGTATGTCCTAGATTTAGTGGTTAGTACATTATAAAATATATAAATAAGTTCATCTTTAGGTATACTATGATCAGTTCTACCCTTGACAGTAGCACAAAACCTCCCCCAAGCTTTAGGAAGCTTCTCATCATCCAATTGCTTGAAGTTAAAAATATTTTGTAAAGCAGTATGTTGCATATGAGCAGGAAAATATTTCTCGCAATAGACACGAGTCAAAAGTTGAGGAGTCTTAATGCAAGAATAAGGAAAATTATCATACCATAATTTAGCGCCCCTTTTAATGAGAAAGGGAACAACTTAATAACATAATAGCCTCTTATCAAATTCTCATCAGAAAACAACATGCCAATCTCAAGCAATTTAGTCAAGTGGGCTACGACATCATTATTTTCTATACCATCACAGGGTTCAGTTCCAACCATAGGAATAAGTGAAAGTTCACCAGAGAAATCAAACTTCTCATCTCTAATGTACACAAGAGATTTGGCAAATTCAGGATCAGGAGAAAACTTGTTTTTCATGGAATGTTTCTCAAGCAGCTTCTTAAAATTCTCAGGATCATGAGCAGTTTCATAACTCATATACTCTTTAAAGAAGTCATCATAAAGTGTATAAGTTTCCTCTAAATAATCACTCCTGTCATTATCAAGATCAGGACGTTTAGGTGATTGTTCAGGAATAGATAACCGTTTATCAAAAATTTCAGCATGTTCAATTTCTCTAGCTCTAGCAATTTATGTGTCTAAAAAGGAATCTAGAGAAACAGAGGTATTAAGCGCAGTAGAAGCATCATCGAATTCATCAGACATAGTATCAGATTCAGCAGTAATAGCACATCAAGCATGCGATGGGGTAACAAGTTTACTTAAAAATAGAAGGTGAATCAAGAGCAACATCGATGTTCAGAGTTGTACCTTTCCTTGTGGTGGAAGGTAATATTGCAAAATTTGGATAAGTAGTCTTTCCCATGATAGATAATAAATTGAAGCAAACAATATAATTCTCAAGTGAGCTTACAAATAAAGTTATGCTCCCCGGCAACGGCTCCAGAATATAGTCTTGACGACCAACAAGTGTAGGGTATCGCAACAGTCTTCAGGGTAAATATAGCCCAATTTATTGATTCGACACAAGGAAAGACAAAGAATATTTATGAGACTTAACAATTGATTTTTCAATTCAATTGTACCTAAAAAGTATCCTTCTTCACACAATTTATTAGTAGTAACAGTGATATAACAACAGCAGTAGTTTAATAGTAATAGTAGCAGGAAAATGGTAGTAGCAATAGTAACATCGAATGTAAACGGAATAAGTAACAGTGCTAAAAACACCGTAGGCATGGGGATGGATGTACGGTGTTGCATAAATGAGATTAACCATGTAATATGGGTAACAAAAGGCAACACAAATATGTAAGAGAGTATCGAAGTAAGAAACTATCATAAGTATGTTTCCCAAGAATTGTTGTACGTGCTTGCAATAAGAACTTGAACGACATATTTTGTCCTACCATCCTGTTGATGCAGGGCCAAAAAGGAACTAATGGTAATTAAGGTACTTGTTCTACCAAGCACCGGAGCAAAGCATTAACATACGGTGGAAACATGTAATCCTCGAACTAGAGTCCATCCCTTCCGATATCCCAACCATGTCACCTTGGGGACTCGGGTTCCAGGCAATAATAAGTGTATATAACCAGTAGATATATCCAAAACAACAATTATATCCGTGAAAATATAACATTTTCATATCTGAAATCATGGCACTCGTGCCCTAAGTGATAAGCATTAAGCACTCCATGTTGCAACAACGACAATAAACAACAATAGTGGATACTAGGCATCAAGCCCTAACAATCTCGTGATCTATTGCATGATGAATCTCATCCAATCCCTACCACCCCTCTGCCTACAGCATGGAATTACTCACACATCGAAGGGAGAATCATGGAGGGTTGATGGAGAAGTGATGGCGATGACGATAGAGATGATCTCCCTCCAATCCCTGTCCCGGCAGGGCGTTAGAACAGGAACTTATGTGTCCCAAACTATGGTTTCAGGTGTCAACGGAGCCGTGGATCGTTTTCGGGAAAATCCTTCGGGGGTTCGGAGTTTCAAGGACGAAGGAGTCTTATTGCCAAAGGGGTCCCTAGGGTGGTCCTAGGCCCCCAGGGTCCCACCAGACGTGACCAGAGGGGGGCCACGACCACCACCCTCCCGGGGGCCCAGTGCCTCCTCTCCAGCTGTCCTTCGGGCTCGGGAGTCTTCCGGGGAAAAATAAATTTCTGAATTTTTCTGGAATTTTCTAAGAAAATCGATTTGCTGCACAAAATTAGACACCAAGGGTAATTCTGCTGAAAACAACGTTAGTCTGTGTTAGTTTTATCCAAATCATGCAAACGTGAGGGAAAACAACAAAAGAAAGTGGTTGGTAAAGTATATACGTTTGCAACGTATCAGCTATCGTTGGAGAAACGCAATTGCCGCGTGTTGTCTTTGGAATATAGTCTATGCCAAATCTATTTCACGTGTCCAAATATCAGGGTAAGTCTGATGCTTCGACCAATTATTGATTGATTTATGTTCTCTCTCATGCGATTTTGGTTCTGGATTGGACTTTCGATTTGATAGGGGAAGGACCCAAAGGCATCTGAGAGTTGTGATTTTTTTTTGATTAAAGGTTATGTTTATATGTTGCTTTCTAATGGTCTTGAAGTGAAACATGCAGAGATGTTCAATACAACCATGATTCCCAGGGAGGAGAAGAACAAGATGTAGTCAGTCACTGAAGTTGTGTATGTTGGTTTGGTAGTCGGCAGAAGAAATAGAGAAATTTTATCGAGTATATTTGAACCTATTGTTGTTATGCGCAAGAATAATAAAGAACATAAAAGTAGCTCAACTAATGTTCTTGTGAGAATTTCTAGAATGATTTTGTATGTTTGTGTGAGGTTGTTAGGGGTGAAGTTCTATGCAACTATCGAAATTCGTACAATATAGTTGAAATGTGTTTGTGTGCTGCCGTTAGCAAGTTTGTTGTTGTGTGCTACTTCTGAAAAAATGTGCCAATTTGACATAAAAATGTGCCAAATTTAATTGGCAGATAAGTTATCCCAAAGGAAACAGTTATATCCACATTATTGCTTCCGATAATTTCATAGAGATATAAAATACCATGTAACACCTAGAAAAAATCCAATGCTCTCATTCTCCCCTTACACACCCGATCTGGAATCCAGTGTGGCAGTGGTTCCCTAACCTTCACGGTAGCAGCCCTGTCGGTAGGGGATGAGGTTGGCCATGACATAGAGCATAAGACACAACGACGAGGAAGAGCAGAAGATAAGGCCAATCGAGGGGATCCTCCTCTCTTTGGACGGATGTGGTTGTGCAGAAGGTGGACTGGGATATGAGGCCGTCAACGGGATCCTCTTTTGGGCCTCCTCCTCCCATTGGGCGAATATGTTCGCACAAAGGAGGAGGTGCCCCGGGAGGCGAGGCCGATGTCGACGGAGAAGAGAAGATGAGGTGTAAATCTATCCGCCAATGAACAAGTGTTTCCACATGTGTGAGGTGTTCATCCATTGTGCTCTATTTTAATTTGGGACCATGGAACCTCATGGATAATATTGATTTTGATTTCAAACCAGAACAATTTATCTAGTTTTTTCTATTCCGTGTTAGCAACTCATGAAATGTTGCATTGGTTTTACATTAGAGCATAATTAATTTTTTGTGACACTGTCTAAAAGAAGCCAAGCCTAAAAACAAAGAATTTAGCAAAGTTAACATGCCACAACGTCTTGTGAGCTCGTTGTGATTCCGCGCGTCTAGATTTTGCGTATTTGTGGTTTCTATCACGAGCGTATGTTTATTTTTTCTTTCGCACAATTAAACATATTATATATACTCACATTTAGTTATAGTTCATCCATTTCCTTATTTGCAAATAAACAGGGAATTTAGGATGTTGATAACAAGCTAGTATGACAAAGAGGTGGTTTGGAAAAGTATGAAGCAACTACTCGAGCCTCTTGCAACTCCAAAGACCGTTGAGCATTGCCCAACGGAAGACATGACAAACATTTTGTGATCCAAAACCTTACAGAGTTTTTTATAATAGTATTACAACCATATTGCAAAATCAATCTATAGAGATCACATTTCTACGTTATGAATGAGATATCAGTTGTCTTTTGTACTGATTTATTGTGTGTGAAATATAACTGATGTGACAAAATATATATTCGTGCTATAGACAAATGAGAAAATCTCAATGCAAATGAGTGGAACCAGAAAAAACCATAAGTTATGAGCCCCACCTAAGGAAACAGAGAGATGCTGAAAACCATATGCAATAAAGGGGCTCATCCGTGAGTATTAAAGTCATTGTTGCCGATGATGCATTCACATGAGTGACAAGTCTTGGGAAACGTTTTTTTTACTGGAGGTCCTAGGCAATGTTGCTAAAGGGGGTTTGACTCATATCCATAGCGCCGCTCTATACTAGTGGATACCAAGTGGGATCAAGTGATATCATGGCATGGTAAGCAACTTTCAATAGAGCTTTCTAAGCTAATCATGATCTATGTGTTTGGTGTTTTTATGTGAGTTCAGGTATCTCTTCATAGTCTTGCATCAAAACGAATATTCAATATTGCCATTGATAGGATAACGTCAAGTGGTGATCGCCATCAAGGTTGAGATGTGCAAGTTCAAGGTGAGCATATCGTAGAGATCATATTTTTTAAGCTTGCCATCCATTTTGTGATAATGTTCAAGTGAAGATGTGCCTAAAAGATGCTCCCTGTAGAGAATTATGTGCGAGATATTTATGAGTCTTAACCAAGTGAGCGTGAACAAGAAAGATGTTCCAACTTGAGGCGGGTTTCATCGTCATCATCAAGGTCAAGTGGAATATGTGCAAGATAAAGATATGGAATTGATATGTTTTATATTTTTACTGGTCTCGTGGTTTTAGTTCAGAGACAAGATTATAGGACGATAGTCGTCCTACCAAGGGGGTTGTCAAGTGAGCACCTTAATCATATCATTCGTAGCGATTTTCAACCTTTGCATCATTGGCATTATATGTCTTGGTTTTATTTGGTTATTATATATTTTAGGTTTTGGAGCTTGTTGTGATATTCAACACAAGCTCAATTCCATCGAAAACAAGATTTGTATGCATCTTCTATTGCGTTTTCAGTGTTGAAGATTTTGCTAATTCTTCTTTGAGGAAGCTTTCACATCTCTCCACTATCAAACACGACCAATAAAGGTGTCCCCAACTTAAGGCGGGCTTGATCCCATCATCAAGACTAAGTGAAGTATGCATAAGATAAACGTATGTCCTTGATAGGTTTTCTATTTTACCAGTCTCATGGTGTTAGTTGGGAGACCGGGTTATATGATCGATATCCGTACTACCAAGGGGGCTCTCAAGTGAACAACTTGTATTGTCCTTGGATATTTCAAATCTTTGCATACTTGGCATAAGATTTCAAGGTTTTCATTTGTCTCTTATATATATGTGAGATCGAGCTTGTCGTGATCTTCAAGACAAACTCAAGTCCAGCAAAAACGATATTCATATGTGTAACATCCCAAGTATGAAACCTTACCTTTAGAATGTTTTATTTCTTGTTATTTTATGTTTTGCATCATGACATCATCATTGCATTTGTGTTGGCATTTGTTTTCCAATTGTTTTCCTTTTGTTTGCATTTGTTTTGCATCTGTTTTCAGTTGTTTTCTATTTCAAATTCAAACCAATTTCCAAATCAAATTGTTCATACTTGTTATGTTACATTTTCCAAATAAAAAGTTCAATTAAAAACAGCTATTTGTTTCTATTAAAATAGAAAGCTCAACTATTCACTTGTTATTTTATTTAATAACTCACTTAACTCAAATTACATTCAAAATTCAATTACATTTTCCAAACAGCAACCATGTTGAAACTTATGAAAATTACAAAACAATTCTAACCAATTTGTTTCCATTAAACTATAAGGTTCAAACTATTTAAATTTTGTTTTCAATAGTTCACTTAATAATCAAAATTTATTCAAATTCCATCAAATTACAAACAGCAATTTATTTTGAACTTTTTGGAAAACTAAACTTGGCAAGTTGTTGCTGTTACCATAATTAAGCAATACCAATTTTTCCTAAAATTTTCTAACATCAAAACCCTAGCCTTTTCTTCCTATTTCTTTTCAGCAAAAAAAAAGAAACAGAAAAATTTAAAAAGAGAGACAGAGAGAGGGGCAGTGGGCTGTGCACACACGCAGGCCCAGCCCACCCATCTTTCCCCACGGCCCGGTACCCCTTCGCCCTTTTCTTCCTCCTGTACGGCAGGAAATCCGCCGCCTCCATGTCGACAGCAGCGGAGCAGACGGCCAGCAGCTGCTCGCCTCGCCCTTATAACCTACCCCCCGAGCTCCCCGAGCTGCCCTAACCCTAGCCATCCACCCTCTCCCTCTCTCTCCGCCGTTTCCCCCTCCGATTTCTTCCCTCTGCACCACCACTGCATCCCTGAACCCCACCACCGAGCTCCGTTCTCTGAACCCCGACGATCGCCGCCGATTCGATGCATCTCCCCTCGGGCTAGCCCTGGGAACGGGTTCCCCGTCGCCTCCTCGTCCTCCTCGTCACCACAGCATCCTCGGAGGGCCACTACGTCGCCGCCGCCATCCTCTCCATCGCCGGCGACCACCTCTGCTCCGAGCACTGCTCCTCCCTCCGAATCCCTCGAGGTGAGCATCACCTCCATCCCTTCCCTATCCCTACTCTCTGCAACCGTGGCGAGCACACGGCCACCCACCTCGTATGCACACGAGCCGCACAGCATCCACGGCGAGCAGCACATCTCCGGCGAGCTTCGAGCGCGGCCACGGTTCAGAAACTGAACCTGCAACATTCAGTTTCGTCAGAGCCATCACGAATCTGAATCTCAACCTCACCGCGCGTGCGTTACTGAAAAAACTGAATCGCTACTGCAGTGGTAACGCACCACTGCGCGTGCACCCTGGGTCGCAGGTTCGAGCCCTGCCCCCGCGGGATTTAATCCCCCTTTTTTGTTTGCCACGCGGGCAGGAAGGAGGCCCACCTGCCAGTGGCCTGTGTTGCCACGCGCGCACACACGCGGGCCACCGTGGCCAGGGCCCCCTCGTCAGTGGCCTGGGCTGGGCCACTTCGAGGTAGAAAAGGTTTTCTGGCCTTTTCTTTTTAAAAATAAATCCTTTTCTTTTACAGATTAGTCCCTGATTTTAAATTGCAAATAACTTTTAATTTCCAAATCCAAATAATACAAATAAAATATGTATGCTGCACCAAATTAAACCCTCTACATGATTAACTTATTTGTTTTCTGTTTTGAATATTTCAAATGTATTCAAATTTCAAATTCAAACAAATCATTTTAAATTTGGTTAATTTCATAACTAATTCAAACTTAATTCAAATAACACAAATAAAATATGTTTTCCATGCCAATTTGAACCACCTTTTCAAATATAAAAATTGTTTCATGATTTGAATAATTTAAATTGGTTAAATAATTTAAACCTTGTTTAAATCATTTAAATTTGCTTAATTCATAACTTGCTCAAATTAAATTATTTTTGAACATATAAAATATGTTTTCAAACTAGAAAAGTATAAAATTTTCAAATATGAAATTGGTTTAATGTTTTGAACAAATAAAAAATTCACATAAATTCATACCTAAATTTAATTCATTTAAATCTTGTTTAACTTGTTTAATTCATAAATAATTCATCTTAATTCCTTTATCAATAATTGAAACATGTATTCCACCTAAAATTTTGTGTACTTTCCAAATATGAACTTTGTTATCTATTTTGGACAATTTAAATTGGTGAAAACAACAAATGCTTGTGTAACACCTTTAAGAAACCAAAATTTCATAACTTAATAAATAAAATTCCAAACTTGGTAAACCTTATTTCAAAATTGTTGCTATTGTTGTTATTTTTCTGTTTTCCTCATCCATGCATCATACTAATCCACTTTCACCTGTTGATTAGTTGTAAAACAATTATTCCAACCTTAATTCATGGGCTTTCCATATGCAATGCCAAATTGCATGTGGGTCCATTTAATCATGTTATGTTACCATGTCAACTAGTTTATTTTTATGCATCAATTAAATGGTCATGCATCATCCCATGATTGTGCACTATGCCATGTTATTGATTGTTTGTCTCTCTGCGTTGTTTGTTTGCTTCTTCTCGAATAGACGACGACGTTGAGACAGACGATACTTACGACACCCCTTCTGAGGAGTTAGCTCAGTACCAGGCTGCTGAGTTTGCAGGCAAGTATTCACTCACATGAACCATTGTGTTCCTTTCCACATTGGATACCGATACTTTCCGTTGTTTATTCTGCTAGCCTTATGAATCGTTGCTTCTGTTACAAACCTATCACATGTTATCCTTTAAACCTGATATAGCCTCACCCCCCACACCTATAACCCCTTTGCTTGTTGCCCGTGTCTTACTAGCATGCTTAGGGTTGTTTTGCTCGAGTCTGTTGTCCGTTACTTTCTGTTACGATATTTCTATTATGTTCTGGGGCTCGATGTTAAACAACAACCTGTTAATTTTGAGGTAATAATAATTTGATGATAAGGCACCGGCAGGAGGCCCGGCGTGGTTTTGAGGCCTGCTAGTGTCGACCCTAATTAGGAAAAGGGTCTTGTCTACTGATCCATGATGAGTGCACTAACCGCATGTGGGAAGTGTGTATGGGCGCCCCCCTCAATTTGATTCGATTCGCATCTCGTCCAAATCGCCACACTTAGTTCGGGCTTTCCATTTGATGTACGCATATGCAGGTACGAACCCGAGGCCAGGGTGGAACTTTTGTAGTCGGCATTTAGGGCGGCGTGGTCTTAGAGTGCTATGAGGGTCCCCTTTTCTTCGTGGGGCTCGATTAGCCGCACACGCACAGCACGTGGTTCTTTGGGCTTGATGCGAAGAAGAGTTGAGTTGTGTTGAGTGCCCCGCCTGGTGGGAGGCATTCCATCTGGCGGGTTATTCTTACGTGTACGGCCAAATTGGTGCACCCCTGCAGGGATAAATCTTCTCGAGAAGCCGTGTTTTCCGCGGTTATGGATGACTTGGTGAAAGTACTGGCTAACAAGTACTAAGAACAACTTACACCTAACTAATGATAACTTGCCTAGTAATAGTCTTATTGACACAATAACTTGAACCATCATTAATCCAACTGTGTGACTTATCCTCGGATTGCTTCTTTGGATAAGGGGCGAGATCCAGGACGGGTTTGCTTGGAGTTAGTTATAGTTGGTTACGATACGCTATCTTATCTCCTTTCTGTTAGCCGGAAGTTGTATTATGTTCTGTAGTTGGTTATCTTTTGTATCACCCTTTCTTCCGTTGTACCCAAAGCATCTGTGCTTGATGTTGTGGGGTACACTTTGGTGAATTGTGAGTCTTGCTTGCCAGTACTTTTATGTACTGACCCCTTTGGGGCTGTGGTTTCCGCAGACTACGTTTCCGAGGATCCCCGTGATGGCTACTACGTGGAGTTTGACGAGGCTGCTGACGAGTAGATAGCGGACCTGGGCAGGATCCGAGACATCGTGGATGGGCTCCGTCTTTTCGTTTCCGGCCTCTTAGGCCTATTTGGATCTTGTCTGTACTCAGACACTTTGGATGCTTCCGATGTGTTGTAATGATGATATGTTGGGACATGTGTCCTCTGGATGATTGTATTTGCTATCTCTGCTCTAGTGAGAGCTATTTGCAACTTATTTCAATCTTTTGTGTCTTAGAGATATGTTGTGATATCAGTTGTTCGAATGCCGTTGACGTACCATGTGTGTATGTTATGAAGTACGTCAACGGAAGTGTCCTGATTTCTATGGGATGGTTTACGCAGACGATGGATAGTAGAGAATTGTTGTCACACGTTTACGTGTTGGCCTGCTCATATTGAGATGCGGGTGCCGGTATGCCCCGTAAGCCATTTGTTCTACTATTTAGCGGACTGTGAGTATCCTCTAGAAGTCCGGGTGCGACAAATAGTATCAGAGCCTGTCTGCCTGTAGGATCCCTTTTACTGGTCGCAGTTGAGTCTAGAAACTATTTTGTAGCTATATAGGAAAAATGAAACGTGAGAGTAGGAATTCTGTTCTTTTATTTTTTTCCCCACCCACCCTCCCTTTTCTGGTAAGGAAGTGCAACGTTGTTTTCTCTCCTCATCTAAACTTTCAAGTTAGGATTTCACGTATCCTGGTTTCTCTAGGATAGTTATATCTACTAGACCAAAGGAATGGAGGTGGTTGTGACATGATTTATCATGTTGCCTACTCACGATTGAGAACGGAGGCGTGTAAGCCCCGGAAGCAGATCCTCTATTCCTTAAGCAGTAGATATTTATCCTTGAGAAGCCCGGATGGGTTTTCCGTAGTACTTCAGGAGTGTTTGGTCTCGTGTTTCCCCAATGTTGCTTCAATATCCTGTTCTTCTCAACATCCTTTTCGTCCGTTCAAACCTTGTTATTGCTTTCCACTTCAGTTCTTCTACCGGCGTCTAATCAAAACTTCCCCAATCATCTGCATATGGATCTCAGGTTCTACCCGCAGGTGGTTCGTATGACTCGTTGCGAGAGCACTGCCGGTTATCCGGAGATGCTGAGAGACATGGTCACTTATCTGGGGTTCCGTTGGGCACCAGAGTACCAGGTCTACGAGCAGCAGCGAGAGTTTGACCAGACCTACTACCAGGCTATCGTCTACATTCTGTCAGATGATGGCATGAGCGTAGTCCACCGCTACGAGGCAGTAGGTTCCACAGTGGATATGGCTGTGCAGCAGGCAGCTTATGTGAGTCTCACCGTCCTTCGTGCTGACTACTGGGGATTTGACGATTCTATCTATCGCCACATCCCCCGTGGTTACATCACTTTGGAGGGAGCTCACTTCACTCTCTACGACAACCTGGATGTCTACGAGCATGATAACTCCAGGCTGCACACCACCTCTCAGTTTGTGAGGCACAGCGACGCAGTTGCCAGCA
Source organism: Alopecurus myosuroides (assembly GCA_028641055.1). NCBI lineage: Eukaryota > Viridiplantae > Streptophyta > Magnoliopsida > Poales > Poaceae > Alopecurus > Alopecurus myosuroides. The sequence continues at coordinate 365,809,091 of CM054059.1, read as the reverse complement.
CACTATCTCAGGAGTTGGTTTCAGTCAGAGAGCAGCTCTACCTTGCTTTGACTCGTCTGGCGACGTAGACCACAGACTTTGTTGGAGACGAGCGCTTTGCATGTTTCGATCAGCCAGTTGGTCGTCGTCTGCCAGATGCTGGAGGTTACGAGCCGATCAGAGGTCCACTCCTCAACCTCGGTGCTGGTTACACTGGGATTCCACGCTTTGGAGCACAGGGAGTCGACGCTATGTACTTCACCACACCTAGAGTCGCTCTCAGACCACGTCAGATCTACGTGGATCGTCGTTCTACCTACTTTCGTGGGCGTGCTCCTCACCGTACCTCTCGCCGTACTCCTAGTCGCTGTCCTGCATGATGAGCATGGGAGTACCGATGTATCCATTCTTAGCTATGTTTAGTTATCCTTTGGCATTTGAACCATTTATGGTGTGTTGGATATTCTGATGTATTTGAACATGTGATGAGGTACCTGTTGGTTATCTATTCATGCGTCGGAATAATCTCTCTTTCGGTTTCCAAGTCTATCTTTTTCTGTTGTTGTGCTAAAATGCATGTCTATTCAGGATGCCGCCAACAAGGAACACCCCGCCTGAGCCACCGCCAATCACGGAGCTGTTGACTCAGATGACTCAAGTCATGACGCAGATGGCCCAGTTCCAGACTAACCGGCACAACAACCAGAATGCTCCACGAGTCAGTATCAAGGAGTTTCTCAGTCTGGGCCCGAGAGATTTCGTGGCAACACGCGAGCCTCTGGATGCTGATGACTGGATCCGTGAGATAGCCAAGGCTCTGTATATTGCTCACGTTGCTGAGGAAGACAAGGTCAAGTATGCCTCCTATCTGCTGAAGGGTCAGGCAGCTACTTGGTGGGAAAACTACCAGACCATGAGAGCTGGCAATCCAATCACCTGGGGTTGTTTCAAGGAAGCCTTCCTGAAGCACCACATTCCAGATGGTCTCATGGAAAGGATGCGTGAAGAGTTTTGCTCACTCAAGCAGGGCAAGTTGGACGTCATTGGCTATCAGAGTGAGTTCAATCGCCTCGCTCGTTACGTTGGTGATGAGGTGTCCACTGAGGCTAAGAAGATGGCAAGGTTCCGCAGAGGTTTTAACCCGGAACTCAAGTATGCCCTCACCAGCATCAAGGCCAACAACTTCGAGGAGCTCGTTAACACCACGCACAATGAAGAAAATGGGCGCAAGGCGTTCGAGGAGTCTCGCAAGCACTCGCGTGAGGGTGGTTCCTCCTCCAACATGACCACCCCTCCGCAGAAGCGCCGCATCTGGGTGCCAAATGGTGCTGTCACTCGGGCTCCATATGCCCAAGCTTCTCCAGGCTTCGCTCCCCGCCCACCCAACCCTGCTCAGATGCATGATCAGAGGGCTTCAATGGGGCAGCCAAGGCCAGGGCCTCCTCGTGTCGTCACTTGCTACAAGTGCAAGCAGACGGGGCACTACGCTGACAAGTGGACGTAGAGGCAGCTACCTCCACCACCACCTCGTCCCAACACAAACCAGGCAATGGTGCGTGCTCCCCCGGATAAAGCCTTCAACTCCAACAACAGGCCTGTCAGGAGGACCGCAAGGGTGAATCATGTCAAGATCGACAAAGCTGAGGAATCTCCTGACGTCGTTCTCGGTACATTCCCCGTAAACTCTATTCCAGCTAAAGTGTTGTTTGATACCGGAGCATCACATTCTTTCGTGTCAAAGATCTTTGCGACAGCAGTTAAACTCCCCTTTGTTGGTTTGGGTTCCCCGCTAGTAGTAAACTCCCCTGGAGCAACTATGCAAACGTCTAAGATCAGTCACAGGAATCAAATTCTAATTGAAGGCCACATATTCCTTGCTTCTCTCATACTGCTTGGCAATCTTACATTGATGTCATTCTTGGTATGGATTGGTTGAAGGCCAATAAAGCTACGATTGACTGTGCTCAGAAGTCAATAACTCTGTTCCACCCTTCTGGCCAGATAGTCTATTCTCCAAATGAATCAAGTTCCATTCAGCTATGTAACCTCGATGCAAAACCTCTACCTTCGCTTGAAAATGTTCCGGTGGTTTGCGAATTCCCTGACGTCTTTCCAGAAGAGTTGCCAGGGATGCCTCCGGACAGAGCTGTTGAGTTTGTGATCGAACTTGAGCCAGGTACTGCTCCAATCTCTAAGCATCCCTATAAGATAGGAACTCCCGAGCTGAAGTTGTTAAAGGAACAAATTGATATGTACACGGAAAAAGGTTACATTCAACCTAGTTCCTCGGCTTGGGGTTGCCCAACTCTGTTCGTTGCGAAGAAGGATCACACAAAGAGACTCGTGGTTGACTATCGTCCTCTTAACGAGAAAACCATCAAAAACAAGTATCCAATTCCTCGTATCGATGATATTTTTGATCAACTTGCTGGAGCCTCAATATTCTCCAAGTTGGACTTGAGAATGGGTTATCATCAGATAAAGATCAGAAAAGAGGATATTCCAAAAACAGCCTTCACCACTCGCTACGGTCTATATGAATTCACCGTCATGTCCTTTGGTCTCACCAATGCACCGGCGACTTTCTCTCGACTCATGAATTCTGTCTTCCATGAATACCTCGACAAGTTCGTTGTGGTATATCTTGATGACATTCTTGTCTACTCAAAATCCGAGGAAGAGCATGAAGAACATCTTCGTCTCACTCTCATGAAGCTTCGCGAGCATCGTCTTTACGCCAAGTTCTCCAAATGTGAGTTCTGGATTCCAGCAGTTGCTTACCTTGGTCATGTCATCTCAGCCAAGGGCATAGCCATTGATCCAGAAAAGGTTAAAGCAATTGTTGATTGGAAACCTCCAAAGACGGTAAAGCAAGTAAGAAGTTTTCTTGGCTTGGCTAGCTATTGTCGTCGTTTCGTCCAAAACTTTGCCAAGATTGCCAAACCCCTCACTGATCTCACAAAGAAGGACAAGAAGTTCGTTTGGTCTCCACAATGTGATGAAAGTTTCAATCTCCTGAAGACTAAACTCACTTCTACACCAGTTCTGGTTGGCCCAGATCCTACCAAACCTTTCCAGATATTCTGTGACGCTTCTCTCCAAGGTCTAGGTGCAGTTCTTATGCAAGAACGTCAAGTTGTGGCTTATGCTTCACGTCAGTTGAACACACATGAGCTCAATTATCCCACACATGACCTTGAACTTGCAGCAGTCGTGTTTGCCCTCAAGAAATGGAGGCAGTACTTGTTGGGTAACCGCACTGAAATCTTTTCTGATCATAAGAGTCTGAAATACATCTTCACTCAACCAGATCTAAACCTCAGGCAAAGGAGATGGATTGAAAAGATCAAAGACTTTGATCTTACCATTTCTTACACTCCGGGCAAGGCTAATGTTATGGCCGATGCTCTCAGTCGCAAGTCGTATTGCAATAATCTCATGATCATGGAAAGCCAACCTCCTCTTCATGAAGAATTCCAGAAGCTGAACCTTGGTCTTGTTCCTCAAGGCTATCTTGCGAACTTGACAGCCAGTCCAACTCTCGAGGACAAGATTCGTTCTGAACAACTTCGTGATGCTGAAATCAAGAAGATGGTAGAGCACATCAAAGAAGGCAAGGAGAAATTTAAGTCCTTCTCAATTGATGACAAAGGAACTGTGTTCTTCGAAGGACGCATTGCGGTTCCTCAAGTTCAAAGTCTCAAAGATGTCATTCTCAAGGAGGCTCATGAAACTCCTCTATCCATACACCCTGGAAGTACAAAGATGTACCAGGATCTCAAGACGCTGTATTGGTGGCCTGGCATGAAACGTGAAATTGCTCAATACGTTTCTGAATGCGACGTTTGTCAACGTGTTAAGGCAGTCCATCAGAAAACAGCCGGTCTACTCCAACCTCTGAAAATCCCTGAGTGGAAGTGGGACATGATTGAAATGGACTTCGTCACTGGTTTTCCAAAGTCCAAGAAGGGCAACGATGCAATCTTCGTTGTTATTGATCGTCTCACTAAAGTAGCTCACTTCTTTGCTGTCAAAGAAACAATCTCAGCTAGCTAGCTAACAGAGCTCTACACAGCAAAGATAGTTCCTCTTCATGGTGTTCCATTGGAAATAAGCTCGGACCGTGGAAGCATATTCACTTCTCATTTCTGGAAGAGCTTTCAAGAAGCATTGGGCACCAAACTTCTGTTCAGCACAGCTTACCATCCTCAGTCTCAAGGGCAAGTCGAAAGAGTCAATCAGATTGTCGAGGATATGCTCAGAGCATGTGGTCTCTCCTTTGGCATGAAATGGGAGGATTTCCTTCCATATGCTGAATTCTCCTACAACAACAGCATCCAGGCAAGCCTAGGCATGGCACCATTTGAGGCTCTCTATGGCCGCAGATGCAGGAGTCCAATCAATTGGTCTGGAGCTGGTGAATGTTCACTCTTAGGCCCTGACATTGTTAAGGAAGCCGAAGAGAAAGTTCGCATCATTCGTGACAATCTCAAGATTGCTCAGTCTCGTCAGAAAAGCTACTATGACAGCAAGCACAGGGATATGGTTTATGCACCTGGTGACAAAGCATATCTCCGTGTAACTCCCCTCAGAGGCACTCATCGTTTTGGTGTGAAAGGAAAGCTTGCACCAAGATACATTGGTCCTTTCAACATTCTCTCAAGGCGTGCTGAAAATGCCTATCGTCTTGAACTTCCAGAAAAACTATCCAAGGTGCACGATGTGTTTCACGTGTCACAGCTCAAGAGGTGTTTCAAAGATCCAGATCGTGCAGTTGATCATGATTCCATTGAACTGCAAGAAGATCTATCTTATGAGGAGCACCCTGTTCGTATTGTCGATGAGACCGAGCGTAAGACTCGCAACAAGAGCACCAAGTTCTTGAAAGTGCAGTGGTCCCATCATTCCGATAAAGAGGCAACGTGGGAGACCGAAGAGGATCTTCGCAAGAAGTATCCGGACCTTTTCTCTTCTCAGTAGGAATCTCGGGGCGCGATTCCTTCAAGGGGGGCGTTTTGTAACATCCCAAGTATGAAAACTTACCTTTAGAATGTTTTATTTCTTGTTATTTTATGTTTTGCATCATGACATCATCATTGCATTTGTGTTGGCATTTGTTTTCCAATTGCTTTCCTTTTGTTTGCATTTGTTTTGCATCTGTTTTCAGTTGTTTTCTATTTCAAATTCAAACCAATTTCCAAATCAAATTGTTCATACTTGTTATGTTACATTTTCCAAATAAAAAGTTCAATTAAAAACAGCTATTTGTTTCTATTAAAATAGAAAGCTCAACTATTCACTTGTTATTTTATTTAATAACTCACTTAACTCAAATTACATTCAAAATTCAATTACATTTTCCAAACAGCAACCATGTTGAAACTTATGAAAATTACAAAACAATTCTAACCAATTTGTTTCCATTAAACTATAAGGTTCAAATTATTTAAATTTTGTTTTCAATAGTTCACTTAATAATCAAAATTTATTCAAATTCCATCAAATTACAAACAGCAATTTATTTTGAACTTTTTGGAAAACTAAACTTGGCAAGTTGTTGCTGTTACCATAATTAAGAAATACCAATTTTTCCTAAAATTTTCTAACATCAAAACCCTAGCCTTTTCTTCCTATTTCTTTTCAGCAAAAAAAAAAAGAAACAGAAAAATTTAAAAAGAGAGACAGAGAGAGGGGCAGTGGGTTGTGCACACACGCAGGCCCATCCCACCCATCTTTCCCCACGGCCCGGTACCCCTTCGCCCTTTTCTTCCTCCTGTACGGCAGGAAATCCGCCGCCTCCACGTCGACAGCAGCGGAGCAGACGGCCAGCAGCTGCTCGCCTCGCCCTTATAACCTACCCCCCGAGCTCCCCGAGCTGCCCTAACCCTAGCCATCCACCCTCTCCCTCTCTCGCCACCGTTTCCCCCTCCGATTTCTTCCCTCTGCACCACCACTGCATCCCTGAACCCCACCACCGAGCTCCGTTCTCTGAACCCCGGCGATCGCCGCCGATTCGATGCATCTCCCCTCGGGCTAGCCCTGGGAACGGGTTCCCCGTCGCCTCCTCGTCCTCCTCGTCACCACAGGATCCTCGGAGGGCCACTACGTCGCCGCCGCCATCCTCTCCATCGCCGGCGACCACCTCTGCTCCGAGCACTGCTCCTCCCTCTGAATCCCTCGAGGTGAGCATCACCTCCATCCCTTCCCTCTCCCTACTCTCTGCAACCGTGGCGAGCACACGGCCACCCACCTCCTATGCACACGAGCCGCACAGCGTCCACGGCGAGCAGCACATCTCCGGCGAGCTTCGAGCGCGGCCACGGTTCAGAAACTGAACCTGCAACATTCAGTTTCGTCAGAGCCATCACGAATCTGAATCTCAACCTCACCGCGCGTGCGTTACTGACAAAACTGAATCGCTACTGCAGTCGTAACTCACCACTGCGCGCGCACCCGGGGTCGCAGGTTCGAGCCCTGCCCCCGCGGGATTTAATCCCCCTTTTTTGTTTGCCACGCGGGCAGGAAGGAGGCCCACCTGCCAGTGGCATGTGTTGCCACGCGCGCACACACGCGGGCCACCATGGCGAGGGCCCCCTCGTCAGTGGCCTGGGCTGGGCCACTGCGAGGTAGAAAATGTTTTCTGGCTTTTTCTTTTTAAAAATAAATCCTTTTCTTTTTACAGATTAGTCCCTGATTTTAAATTGCAAATAACTTTTAATTTCCAAATCCAAATAATACAAATAAAATATGTATGCTGCACCAAATTAAACCCTCTACATGATTAACTCATTTGTTTTCTGTTTTGAATATTTCAAATGTATTCAAATTTCAAATTCAAACAAATCATTTTAAATTTGGTTAATTTCATAACTAATTCAAACTTAATTCAAATAACACAAATAAAATATGTTTTCCATGCCAATTTGAACCACCTTTTCAAATATAAAATTTGTTTCATGATTTGAATAATTTAAATTGGTTAAATAATTTAAACCTTGTTTAAATCATTTAAATTTGCTAAATTCATAACTTGCTCAAATTAAATTATTTTTGAACATATAAAATATGTTTTCAAACTAGAAAAGTATAAAATTTTCAAATATGAAATTGGTTTAATGTTTTGAACAAATAAAAAATTCACATAAATTCATACCTAAATTTAATTCATTTAAATCTTGTTTAACTTGTTTAATTCATAAATAATTCATCTTAATTCCTTTATCAATAATTGAAACATGTATTCCACCTAAAATTTTGTGTACTTTCCAAATATGAACTTTGTTATCTATTTTGGACAATTTAAATTGGTGAAAACAACAAATGCTCTTGTAACACCTTTAAGAAACCAAAATTTCATAACTTAATAAATAAAATTCCAAACTTGGTAAACCTTATTTCAAAATTGTTGCTATTGTTGTTATTTTTCTGTTTTCCTCATCCATGCATCATACTAATCCACTTTCACCTGTTGATTAGTTGTAAAACAATTATTCCAACCTTAATTCATGGGCTTTCCATATGCAATCCCAAATTGCATGTGGGTCCATTTAATCATGTTATGTTACCGTGTCAACTAGTTTATTTTTATGCATCAATTAAATGGTCATGCATCATCCCATGATTGTGCACTATGCCATGTTATTGATTGTTTGTCTCTCTGCGTTGTTTGTTTGCTTCTTCTCGAATAGACGACGACGTTGAGACAGACGATACTTACGACACCCCTTCTGAGGAGTTAGCTCAGTACCAGGCTGCTGAGTTTGCAGGCAAGTATTCACTCACATGAACCATTGTGTTCCTTTCCACATTGGATACCGATACTTTCCGTTGTCTATTCTGCTAGCCTTATGAATCGTTGCTTCTGTTACGAACCTATCACATGTTATCCTTTAAACCTGATATAGCCTCACCCCCCACACCTATAACCCCTTTGCTTGTTGCCCGTGTCTTACTAGCATGCTTAGGGTTGTTTTGCTCGAGTCTGTTGTCCGTTACTTTCTGTTACGATATTTCTATTATGTTCTGGGGCTCGATGTTAAACAACAACCTGTTAATTTTGAGGTAATAATAATTTGATGATAAGGCACCGGCAGGAGGCCCGGCGTGGTTTTGAGGCCTGCTAGTGTCGACCCTAATTAGGAAAAGGGTCTTGTCTACTAATCCATGATGAGCGCACTAACCGCATGTTGGAAGCGTGTATGGGCGCCCCCCCTCAATTTGATTCGATTCGCAGCTCGTCCAAATCGCCACACTTAGTTCGGGCTTTCCATTTGATGCACGCATATGCAGGTACGAACCCGAGGCCAGGGTGGAACTTTTGTAGTCGGCATTTAGGGCGGCGTGGTCTTAGAGTGCTATGAGGGTCCCCTTTTCTTCGTGGGGCTCGATTAGCCGCGCACGCACAGCACGTGGTTCTTTGGGCTTGATGCGAAGAAGAGTTGAGTTGTGTTGAGTGCACCGCCTGGTGGGAGGCATTCCATCTGGCGGGTTATTCTTACGTGTACGGCCAAATTGGTGCACCCCTGCAGGGATAAATCTTCTCGAGAAGCCGTGTTTTCCGCGGTTATGGATGACTTGGTGAAAGTACTGGCTAACAAGTACTCAGAACAACTTACACCTAACTAATGATAACTTGCCTAGTAATAGTCTTATTGACACAATAACTTGAACCATCATTAATCCAACTGTGTGAGTTATCCTCGGATTGCTTCTTTGGATAAGGGGCGAGATCCAGGACGGGTTTGCTTGGAGTTAGTTATAGTTGGTTACGATACGCTATCTTATCTCCTTTCTGTTAGCCGGAAGTTGTATTATGTTCTGTAGTTGGTTATCTTTTGTATCACCCTTTCTTCTGTTGTACCCAAAGCATCTGTGCTTGATGTTGTGGGGTACACTTTGGTGAATTGTGAGTCTTGCTTGCCAGTACGTTTATGTACTGACCCCTTTGGGGCTGTGGTTTCCGCAGACTACGTTTCCGAGGATCCCCGTGATGGCTACTACGTGGAGTTTGACGAGGCTGTTGACGAGTAGATAGCGGACCTGGGCAGGATCCGAGACATCGTGGATGGGCTCCGTCTTTTTGTTTCCGGCCTCTTAGGCCTATTTGGATCTTGTCTGTACTCAGACACTTTGGATGCTTCCGCTGTGTTGTAATGATGATATGTTGGGACATGTGTCCTCTGGATGATTATATTTGCTATCTCTGCTCTAGTGAGAGCTATTTGCAACTTATTTCAATCTTTTGTGTCTTAGAGATATGTTGTGATATCAGTTGTTCGAATGCCGTTGACGTACCATGTGTGTATGTTATGAAGTACGTCAACGGAAGTGTCCTGATTTCTACGGGATGGTTTACGCAGACGATGGATAGTAGAGAATGGTTGTCACACGTTTACGTGTTGGCCTGCTCATATTGAGATGCGGGTGCCGGTATGCCCCGTAAGCCATTTGTTCTACTATTTAGCGGACTGTGAGTATCCTCTAGAAGTCCGGGTGCGACAATATGCATCTTCAATTGCGCTTTTAGTGTAAGATTTTGCCGATTCTTCTTTGAGGAAGATTTCACACCTCTCCATTATTGGTATTTTCTGTATTGTCGTTAGCTTGTCAATAAGCTCACACTCATCAAAATCGGAGCTCGATTGAGAAAGTACATGGGTCAACTTAATTATTACATTCTAGGTTCATGGAGCAGAACTACCAATCATTTTGTCGATGTCGCGTTGTCTATAAGTGGAGTATTAATATTTGGGAGTAACTTATACCTAGAAAGTAATAATTATTTAGCAATTCATAATTTTTGAGATAAACATGGTAAATCTGCATCTGAATTACCACTCCCAAAGAGATAAACATGGTAAATCGCGTGGCCTATAACTAAAGGAAGAATTGCACTATATGCATTTATTGAAATTATTTAGTCAATCAACAAAGAGATAAACATGGTAAATCTGCTTCTGAATCAGGTTGACTTATAAAATCATTCAATAGGGTGTTATCTCGATTTGTGCCATTTTTTTGGAGTAAATTTTGTGAACTGAAATCCTTCTATTTATACCTTTTTTTTTAGTATTAAATTAAAAATGGCTGAGTTGGAACGAGCCTCACAAAGGGTCCAGTCCTGTCTATGTGGAGAAAATAGTTAAACATGGTACATTATGTGGTAAGTTGTTATTTTAATAGTACTCCCTCCGTCCGGAATTAAATGTCACAAAGTTTGACAAAAGTGCATATATCTAACACTAAATTTAGTGTTAATTTCGGACAGAGGGAGTACATTCGATACTATAGCAGAGTTTTTTAATTTGGTATTGTCTCACTTGCCATTCTTGGGAGGAATTTTATGAATTGGAATCCTACTATATACGGTAGTTCTTTATCCTAATCCTTGAACCGAAATGAGCCTTCAACTTATAGTGCCACGGTCCACTGTACTCCTTGGGAGTATAAAATTGTTTGGAGAAAGATTAAAAAAAGGATATACACTGGGCGCAATAAATACGAACTCATCTAATGGCACAGCTCCGTTGCAAGCGTCCGTAGCGTAGGCCGTCTAGTCGGCAGCCGGTGGCCAGTAGTTCCATCCGCTGCACGTCAACCTTAACCATCCCATTGAAGCCCCGACACCACCAAAACCTTTCTTCGACCCGAGCAACAGAGCAGGAGGATCAATCATACCCAGCCAGCCACCCCACATCGCCGCAAGCCACAGTACCAACAAAGTGGCCAGCCATGGCGGATCCGGAACCCCATCGCCCATAAAAGGGACGCCAACCACTCTCTTTCTACGAACTCCATCGCCCCCATTCCTTGGCCCCACTCTACTCTACTCTACTCACTCCGGTCCCAACTGCCAAATCCGCTCGGCCATCTCTCCCTCTCAGCAAGTGAGCAGATTGCAATTGAGGTCAGCTCAGCTCCGCCATTCTCCGAGCAAGCGCACCAACTCCTTCTAGAGGTCGACGCCATTCAATGCCATGCACTGACACGACACAGATTACCGCCACCTCTTAACTCCCCGCTTCTCCCTCCACTTCCCCAAGCACACAGCCGCGCGGGAACCGATGCGCCCATGCACATATCCACCACCGCCGGCCGCATACGTGCGGGCGTCTGATCAAGTCGACGCGTAGCGAGTGGTGTCCTAGTACAAGCAACAAGCGTCGATGAAGCGAGGAGGAGTAATGGCGCGTCTGCTGCTGCTGCTTCTGGTTTCTTGCGCCGCGGTGGCGGCGGCGGCTACCGATGATGGCGATGTGCTGCTGGAGGTGAAGAGCGCGTTCACGGAGGACCCTCAGGGCGTCTTGGAGGGCTGGTCTGCCGACGGCGCGGTGTTCTGTTCCTGGGCCGGCGTGGCGTGCGACGCGGCGGGGCTCAGGGTGGCCGGCCTCAACCTCTCCGGCGCGGGGCTTGCCGGGCCGGTGCCCGCGGCGCTCGCGCGGCTCGACGCGCTCGAGGTGATCGACCTGTCGTCCAACCGCCTCACGGGCCCTGTCCCGCCGGCGCTCGGGCGGCTCGAAAAGCTACAACTCCTAATGCTCTACTCCAACCAGCTCGCCGGCGTCATCCCGGCGTCGCTCGGCAGGCTCGCCGCGCTCCAGGTGCTGCGCCTCGGAGACAATCCCGCCCTCTCGGGTCCCATCCCCAAATCGCTCGGGGAGCTCCGGAACCTCACCCTGCTCGGCCTCGCGTCCTGCAACCTCACCGGAGGGATCCCCAGGGGCCTAGGGAGGCTCGCCGAGCTCACGGCGTTGAACCTGCAGCAGAACTCCCTCTCCGGCCCGATACCGTCAGACATCGGCACCATGGCCAGCCTCGAGGTGCTCGCTCTCGCCGGGAACCAGCTCACTGGCTCCATACCCCCGGAGCTCGGGAAGCTCGCCTACCTCCAGACGCTCAACATGGGGAACAATTCCTTGGAGGGCGCCATACCTCCGCAGCTCGGCGCGCTCAGCGAGCTCCTCTACCTCAACCTCATGAACAACCGCCTCTCCGGCCGCGTCCCGCGCGCGCTCGGCGCGCTCTCGCGCGTGCACACCATCGACCTGTCCGGCAACGCGCTCACCGGCGCGCTCCCGCCCGAGCTCGGTCGCCTGCCGCAGCTCAACTTCCTCGTCCTCTCCGACAACAACTTCACCGGCCGCGTCCCGGACGACCTGTGCGGCCGCGACGACGCCGAGTCCTCAACTAGCCTCCAGCACCTCCTGCTCTCCACCAACAACTTCACTGGGGAGATACCGGGCGGGCTGTCGCGCTGCCTTGCGCTCACGCAGCTCGACCTGGCAAACAACAGCCTCTCCGGCGCCATTCCTCCCTCTCTCGGCGTGCTCGGCAACCTGACGGGCTTGCTGTTGAACAACAACAGTCTCTCCGGCGAGCTGCCGCCGGACCTCTTCAATCTCACGGAGCTCACCACCCTCGCATTGTATCACAATCAGCTCACCGGCGTCATCCCCCATGTCATCGGCAACCTCAAGAACCTCGAGGTGATGTACCTGTACGAGAACCAGTTCGCTGGCGAGATACCGGAGACCATCGGAGAGTGCTCCAGCTTGCAGATGATCGACTTCTTCGGGAACCAGCTCAACGGGAGCATACCGGCGTCCATCGGGAATCTGTCCGAGCTGGTCTTTCTTCACCTGCGGCAGAACGAGCTCTCCGGCCCGATCCCGCCAGAGCTCGGCGATTGCCAGCAGCTTCAGGTTCTCGACTTGGCGGACAATGCTCTGTCCGGTGAAATCCCAGCGACGTTCGGGAAGCTCCAATCGCTCGAGCAGTTCATGATGTACAACAACTCGCTGTCCGGCGCCGTCCCGGACGGCATGTTCCAGTGCCGGAACATCACCAGGGTCAACATCGCGCACAACCGGCTCAGCGGCAGCCTCCTTCCGCTCTGCGGTTCGGCGAACCTGCTGTCGTTCGACGCCACCAACAACTCGTTCGAGGGCGGGATCCCCGCGCAGCTCGGGCGGTCGCCGTCGCTCCAGCGCGTGCGTCTCGGGATCAACGCCCTCTCCGGGCCGATCCCGCCGTCGCTCGGGCGTGTCGCTGCGCTGACGCTGCTGGACGTGTCGTACAACGCGATCAGCGGCAGCATCCCAGACGCGCTCTCCCGGTGCACGCAGCTCAGCCACATCGTCCTCAACAACAACCGGCTGTCCGGGTCCGTGCCGGCCTGGCTTGGTGCGCTGCCGCAGCTCGGCGAGCTGACGCTTTCTGGCAACGAGTTCACAGGCACAATGCCGGTGCAGCTCACCAACTGCTCCAAGCTCCTGAAACTCTCCCTCGACGGCAACCAAATCAATGGAACAGTGCCGCCTGAAATCGGCAGGCTGGTTTCCCTCAACGTTCTGAATCTCGCGCAGAACCAGCTCTCCGGTCCGATTCCAGCGGCCGTGGCAAGACTGACCAACCTGTATGAACTGAATTTGTCACAGAATCACCTGTCAGGCCCTATCCCGCCTGACATCGGCAAGATGCAAGAGTTGCAGAGCCTGCTGGATTTGAGCAGCAACAATCTCGTCGGCATAATCCCTGCATCACTTGGGTCTCTGTCCAAGCTGGAAGATTTGAACCTTTCTCACAATGCACTGGTGGGAGCAGTGCCGTCGCAGCTCGCCGGGATGAGCAGTTTGGTGGAGCTGGACTTGTCTAGCAATCGGCTGGAAGGGAAGCTGGGGGAAGAGTTCTCCCGTTGGCCGCAGGGCGCGTTCTCCGGTAATGCCGCGCTCTGCGGCAGCCATTTGAGAGGTTGCGGCAGCGGTGGGGGTGGCCGGTCCACGCTGCACTCCGCGTCGATCGTGCTAGTGTCCGTGGCAGTGTCTCTGACCATTGTGCTTCTGGTGATCGTGCTGGCGCTGATGGCGGTGCGGCGTCGTGGACGGAGCTCCGGGGAGGTGAACTGCACGGTGTTTTCGTCCAGCCTTGGCAACACGAACAGGCAGCTCTTCATCAAGGGCTCGGCGCGGCGGGAGTTCCGGTGGGAGGCGATCATGGAAGCGACGGCGAACCTGAGTGACCAGTTCGCCATCGGCTCCGGTGGGTCGGGGACTGTGTACAGGGCGGAGCTGTCCACGGGCGAGACGGTGGCAGTGAAGAGGATCGTGCACATGGACAGCGACGTGCTGCTGCATGACAGGAGCTTCGCGAGGGAGATCAAGATCCTGGGCCGCGTCCGGCACCGCCACCTGGTCAAGCTCCTCGGGTTCCTCTGCCATGGCGCTGGCGGCGATCGTGGTGGTAGCATGCTCATCTACGAGTACATGGAGAACGGCAGCCTGTACGACTGGCTGCACGGCAGCAGCGGCGACGGCAAGGAGCGGGTGTTGAGCTGGGACGCGCGGCTCAAGGTGGCAGCAGGGCTGGTTCAGGGCGTCGAGTACCTGCACCATGACTGCGTGCCGCGGGTGGTGCACCGGGACATTAAGTCCAGCAACGTGCTGCTCGACGGCGACATGGAGGCGCACCTCGGTGACTTCGGCCTCGCCAAGGCCGTCGCCGAGAACCGGCAAGGAGGCAAGGAGTGCACCGAGTCAGCCTCTTTCTTCGGTGGATCATACGGGTACATGGCTCCAGGTAAATTCCACCACCTGAATTGAAACGAAAAACAAAAGCTGAGGCATTGCAGGCATACACGATAAGAAGCCGCTAACCGTCTACACGTCCGTGCAGAGTGTGCTTACAGCTTGAAGGCGACGGAGAAGACCGACGTGTACAGCACTGGCATCGTCCTCATGGAGCTCGTCACCGGCCTCCTGCCGACCGACAAGACCTTCGGTGGCGACATGGACATGGTGCGCTGGGTGCAGTCCCGGGCCGATGCTCCGTCGCCGGCCAAGGACCAGGTGTTCGACCCTGCGCTCAAGCCTCTAGCTCCGCGCGAGGAGTCGTCAATGATGGAGGTCCTCAACGTGGCTCTCCAGTGCACCAGGCCGGCACCAGGGGAGAGGCCGACGGCACGGCAGATCTCCGACCTGCTGCTCCACGTCTCACTTGATTACTATCGGGCCGGCGAGCAGAAGCGCTAGGATCGCAAACTGTCCTGGGAGCTTTTTACCATCTGTTTCTTGTTTCAGCTAATTTGGGTTACCATTTTTTCCATGCATGAAAGAGGCAGCAAGAGTTGTGGTCTTTTATGGTGATCAGGTAAAGAATAGGCTTCAATTGTGGATTGTTTAGCTGTCAGTTTGACTGGGCTTAAAGATTGTTTGTACAAGCATCTAGAAATTTCGAACAAATGAAAAACTGGGAAATGAGACTTGAGATACTGCGGTAACATTCTACAACAAATAACAGCACTGGGCTGCAAAATGGAACAGACAGTGCGGTGAACGACATATGAGCGGGATGTAGGAACCAAAACTTAATGTTTCACATGGCCATCATTTGAACTGAAAAACCATGCATCAGAGAAGTGTCCTGGGAGCTTTATCATCTGTTTCTTGTTTCAGCTAATTTGAGTTACCATTTTGTTCATGCATGAAAGAGGCAGCAAAGAGTTGCGGCCTTTTAGGTAAAGAATCGGCTTCAATTGGATTGTTTAGCTGTCAATTTGACTGGGCTTAGAAAAACTGGTCAAGATTGTTTGTACAAGCATCTAGAAATTTCAAAATAAAAAACTGGTAAGAAAAAAGTCTGATAGTTGAGATACTGCAGTAACACTCTACAACATATAACAGCACTGGGTTGCAAAATAGAAGGGACAGTACAGTGGCCATCATTTGAACTGAACAACTATGCATCAGAGAAGGTAATCAATCAGATTCAAGAACCATAAAAATGGCCTCGCACAAGTGAAGGATAACATACTGTGTCAAACATCAGTTTATTACAGCACCACAGACGAAACACGGATCCGTTTTCTTACAGAAACAACAGATGGGTGGTCCAGGCCATGTTCTCTGGCCAAGGCAAACTGCAAAATGCCTTGTTACAGGCAAAGAAATTTGAATAGCTAGTCGTCATCCTCATCTGTAGAAAAGTAGAGTAAAATTTCAATTAGCACAATGGCGTAAAAAAAGATAATTATATATGTAGCTATAGATATCAGTGAGCGTAAAAGCCCATGGTTCATTTGGAAATGCACATTTAACTTCATTATCAACAAGCATTTAACTCGATTTTCTGAAAGATATTTAGCTTTTCACCGGAATATGGTACAAACACAGTTGAACAGAAAAATTAGAATAAATAAGACATGTGACGGATAGATCATTTCTAAGGACTTCATAGTCAGACAATTTTAAGAGGGAAACGTATCTGTTAATATTGATCACCCAGGACCCTATTCCAAGAAAGATATCATGGTTATAACCTATACTTTGTGACTAAATCCTAACTTACTACAAAATGATTCGAAAAGGTAACACGCAAATGGAAATGTCCTACATCTCCTTTTGCACTTCTTAAAGTCACACTAACGTTTAGGATAATAGCCATGCCTTTCAAAGCCTTCTTTTCTCTTTGCTTTATCACTGCAACAGCATAATCAATCTACTTAGGTGCTGTCAAGAAATCAATCTAATTTGAGCTGGTGTGTTCAGATAAACAGAAACTTGTGTTTTAGTATTTGGCCAGCTATGTAGATATTATTTATATCCAACAATGCTAGAGTTTGTATTCAATTAGGAGTCCTTGTTTTAGAAGCCAAGTTATGTAATTGAGTTTGTATGTTAAGGACATGAGACCAGCTGACTTAAGTGGAATTACTATTTGGTTAACAGTAATCCACCTAGAAAATCTATATAAGGGGTGTTATCCCGATTGTAAGGGGGCAAGCAAGAAATGAACTCTCTACTTTCTAGTTGCTACCTCTACCCATTTAGCTTCCCTAAGTAACCCCGCTGCCTTTTCGAACATACACTTTTGTTTCCATGTAAACTCCATTTCAGAATCCAATGTTTTTGTGCTACAATCACATACTTGGGTGTTTATCTGTGAATACAAATAAATTGCAAAATTTAATTTCATATGCTAACCATTTTTTGGGTAGGCATGTTAGGTATTTATTACGTGTTACGACCCTCATTTCTGGGAGACGAAGATGGCATATAAGAAATGAGATTGAACAGTTGATGGGCTGTTATCCATCAGTTCATAAAACAATTTTTTGTGCCTAGAATAGCCAATCAAATCTTCACAAAATCACAAGTAAAAAAAAATAGATTTGTCAACAAAATAAGGTTACACTGGATCCCCTCAACGCAATCCTCGAGTAGAATGGAGAAAGGGACAAAGGTAGCCAAAAACTAAACCCTGACACCTGCAACCTACCAATGCCCGAGATCATAGATAGCTGGGGAGGCATGACAATTTCATGTGCTACATGCGAACTAGGATTGTATTTTAAGGTAGTCAAGTATAAAATAAGGAACATGATTAAGTATATAGATCTGTAAGACAAACGATATAGCAATTTATTCTATTTATTACAAGTTACTTGTAGGTACTGCCGTATTGGTGGGCACGTAAAAACATAGCAATGCAAACATGTGGGTCTATACTCGTAGAAATAAAAATGAATTTAGGTTTTAAGAGAAGATGCACTCTGCTCCATCTGGACAATTTTCCGAAACCCTCACTCTCTCTAGTTCACAGCTATGCACTAACTTCCATTGAAACAATGTAGCAGGGTACAGCTCAGCAGAGGAGAACATTTTCTGGAAAGTGGAGATCTGGATTTTCGTGGAAAGCTTGTAAGCTCATCCTACATTCTTGATATGATGATATCATTTGAAAACTTCCTAGAGTTTCGAAATACTTAAAACTCGTATGCTGTCCCTTTAGTCAAACAAGGGGAAGGGACTGAATTTTACCATTCCACCGCGCAAACCATCAAATTCTATTCGGTACGTCAATACAACATTAAGAAAAAATTATCTACATGGTCAAGCAAGCACTGACAAATCAATTATGTACACCTGCAAATCTTGTATTATTGCCGTGTGAAATGCTGGTTCAATCAATAGTACATAGCTTACCAAGCTTTGGTAAATAGATTCATGAGTCACCACATTAGAGTTGGTATAAAAGATGTTACTATGATAAAGTGACAGTTTTTCAAGCAGCACTGTTGGGACCAAGTGGCTCTACAGGTTTTCCTAGAAGCATAGCATATATAATCAGGATTTAAAAAAAAATTACAGGTAGTAAGCACATACCGAAGTAACGCTGCTCGTTGGCTTGCTTTGCACGCTCAAGCATCTTGTCGAGGTCCTGCTTGAGCTTCTCATCCCACTTCACAAGCTGGTTAACAAACACTACACCCAGGCCCATTCCCAGGACATGTTCCCAGGGATCTACGCAGAAAAGGGCAAAACATATGAGATGGAATCAAACTGGCAACTAAACTGGTACTGTACAAAGCTACAACGCTAAAATGAACATTAAGCTAAATTTAGACAGTACGTTTTCACAAATCAAGTCAAATACTCCCTCCGTTCATTTTTATAAGGCACACTTCTAAGCATTAAAATGGTAGAAAGTGCGCCTTATAAAAGTGGACGGAGGAAGTAGCAAAGTTGTGGTGTCATAACTCATAAACTGTACTCCAACCCGAAATTACATAATTTTCTGCGGAAAACTCTAACATTCGATCTAATCAAAGGAAAAGTCAATGACTTAACCGGAGAACCTAGAGCCGACTGAACCTAAATCGAGAACCACGTCCTACAAGACAGGCGCATATAGGGGACACGAGGACGCCCACCTCGCCCAAAAAACTTCATGATAGGCACCGAACTAATACAGATCAGACGAAATGAAGAACCGGGACGGCGGATGGATGGCAGGATGCATCGCGAAGACAGATCAAGATAGGGAAAGGGGGACGGGGAGGGAGGAATGGGAAGGGGGCTATACGGCGCATATAGGGGAGCTTGCGGAGGCCGTTGGAGTACATCTGGGTGCCCAGCCCCAGCAGGGCACCGATGATGGTCGGCGTCGCCGGCATGTCGCTGTGGCCTGTGGCTGCGCTGGCTATGGACCGGACGGCGGGTGGGGGAGGTGCCGGAAGAAGAACCTACCCTATAGCAGTTGGTTGCCCAGGCAAAGAAAGCGTGAGCTGAAAAGGAAGCCTATGGGCCGCCTCAATCCAGCCAGTCTGTGGCTTTGTGCACATCCACCACAATCACGTCCGAGTTGTCAAAAAAAAAACATCGCAATTGCGACCGAGTTGTAAAAAAAAGAGCTTTTCAGAGACGGTCAGCACAAGAATGACATTTCTCTAAAAAAATAGAAGAAGAAGAGGAAACGGATATGGCCATCTTCACATCCTGTGCACCAAAATTGGTAATTATTCAGTTTTTTTTTTTTTCTGAGCAAGCAATAGAACCTGGTTTCTATTAATGGCTCGCTTGGTTCCCTATGTATTGAACGAATATGGAGGTAACAATCTCGACCCTCCTCAGGTCCTCCTAGAAATCCGGCGATCAGTGTAACAACACTAAACTTATACTGACCTACACAGTTTAAAAGATGAACCAAACGGGGTCTAAAGAAACCAACAGTACAGCTACATTGTCCAATAGCGGTAAAAGCAAAAAGGACCCATATCCCTTGTAAACTGAACTCGGAAAGCTCGTTTCAGCTCATCAGAAACGAGTATTCCCATTCGGAAACTCGTCTGGCATAACAGAAACGGCAAAGGCGGACTAGAAAATTTGAATACACACTTTGCGCTTGCATGGGATACCCAATAGGCCCTCACGATTGGCATACCGGGTACAGCTCAACTACAGGGGGCCTTCGAGATGGCCCACAAAGTATCGGGTCCAGAACTCATCAACAGATGCGGGTGGAAGACCAACTCGGAAGACTTGCCTTGCGGGGTAAGTACAGATTAGAAACCGACTATGGAGGAATCCTATTCATGTACAAACTCCTAAGACCCCGCCTCAGCGGAGGCATCACCGGTGCAACCGTAGGCTAGAAGCTTCACCGCGAGCAGGTGTAGTCATCGAAGCCGAGGCAGTGCTTCGTCGCCCACCTACGCAGCTAGCATCCTCGTGCTCGTCACGACGGCCTTGAGGTGAGCCGCCGCACCGAGTTCGCAGTTTTGCACCGATGTCGTAGTTGCAAAGAGTCTGTCATCGTCCTTGTTTGCAAGGCCATAGGTCGGCATGAGCTCCTCCCGCCAAATTTTGGAAGGAACCTCCCCAGTTCGCGCGTCGCCCATGGAGGTGACCGCCGGCGCCTCCTCCTGCTTCGTTGCCGGCATCGTACGAGAGTTGCCTGGCTCCATGTTGTGCCTCGATAGGAGAAACGATGACGGCTCGACGGACGGGTTCCGCGTGATGGCAGCGAGGCCATCCCACTTCTTCCCTTGGAGTTGGCCGCGCTTGCTCGTGCTAGCCGAGCGGTGGCACCTGGCTTCCTTCTCGTCGACCGGGGGTGTGTGCTGGACATTTACACCGCTGCCATGCCCTCTCATTTGCCACGTGCACGGAAGGATGGCCCCACAGTCGATCTATGGAGCTGAGGTCAAAATTGGGATAAATTTGTCGCTTGAGAGGAGCAGCACTAGCGGCGAAGACCTATGTGGGGGCGGTATTAGTATCATGGGGGCAACCTATGCAGAGCACCCTACGGAGACAGTGGTAAAATCGCGGCATCCGTGCCATGGGGCGAATCCTAAATTCCCCCAATATCGCTTATATATTGACGGAGCGTCCTATTATCTGGGCCACCGGATACGCGTATCCGGGATGGACAGATATGTTCGGGCCACAAAAATGGCTCAACCTCCCGGGTCGAGAGATTTTATGTGCCAGAGATGTTTGTTTTGCCATTCGGCTTTGCGGCGCTTGTTCGGCCGCGGCCAAAAGCAATCCTCAAAACATAAAAACAAAAATGCACAATTTTAAAGGAATTCAGACAAATAACACCAATAATTTGAAAATTAAAAATAGTTCTCGGATCTAAATGACAAATAAGATAGTTCTAGCCATCTAGACAATCAAATAAATCATTTTTTGCATCAAAAGAACGACATTAAAGTGGTGAAACCACCATGATGAACAACCATCACTCATCAGCATTGATGTTGCCACCACCACCGCTGATGGCAGCTAGCTTCATTCACTTCAAGATATCCTTTCTTGCCATATCATGCCACTCCTTAGTTACCTCATCCATCTCATCACAGTTCATGGTCATGATCTTGTTCTCTTCGGCAAGGAGCTTGGCAAAGGCCTTGTTCTCCTCGGCAATGACTCTTTTATCTTCCATGGCGGCCTTACGCAACTTATCCTCCTTGATTAGGTTCCACCTCTTCTCCTTCTCCTCAGACCTTTTCATTGCCACCTTTTTTTGTTTCTAAAGTCTTGGCAACCATCAACTCATTTGAGGCCACCATATGATCTATCTTATCTCTCAAACTTGATGCCTACGAGTCCCTCTTCATATTCTCCTTGGCTTTCTTGTTGCCCTCTTGCTTGTCCTTGTTTCTTCCTTCGGCATCATCATCTTCATCATCGTCCAACTTGGTGAAGGCAACTTTCTTCGGTGGTGCTTCTTTGTCCCTCATCTTCCGCTTCTCGCTATTTTTAAGCAATAACCAACAATGCTCAAATGCAAAGGGCTTTCCCTTGGAGGCAGGCATGTCCTTGTACCTTGCGGTTAAAAAAAATTCTACAAGAAAATCACCTATGTCGAATACTTTCATTTGCAACATCGGCAACAACAAGATTTATGAAGAATACTCACCCAATCGGCTTCATTGGTACCACTTGGAGGTGCATTCTAAACTTTCTCCAAACATCCACTCCACCACCTAACTGCCAGCCTGGTCACATCCCAACGACCTTGGATTGATCTATAGGTGTGTAGTGTCTTATCGACATTCTTCGGCATCATTCGGAAGAACTTGTTTTCTATCCTTTGCCAATACCTATTGCCGGTTTGGTCGGTGCCATGGACGGCATCGAGGGACACACACTCCCAAGCCCGGACCAACACATCATCCTTCAACTGAGTTTAGATCTTCGGCCCCTTGCTACACTTTGTCGATTGTGATGCCTTGAACACCTCCCCTTCAATCTCCTCCAACTCGTCCTCTTCTTCACCGCCACCATGTACCCCACCGTCCATGGCGTTGTATCCATAGAAGTCAAGCGGTGCATCCTCAATGTTCATCGCATTCTCATCGAGGAGCGTTGCATATTCAGTTTGCATGCCATGGAATTCGGAGCTACAAATAGAGCCGCCGAATTCTTAAACTCACCCCAATGGCAGAAGCAGGAAAAGCGGCCAAAGATGATTTAACGTACCTCTCGAGCAGTTTGTCAAACACCGGTTAAGCGCCGATTGTAGTCGGAGTAGAAATCGTGGCGACCTTGTTGGATGGAGGCGGCCGCTTGCGTCTGACCGCCACAACCTTCTTCTTCTTCCCCGGCGGCAGCTCCGTATGACCATGGTTGTTGTCGTTGGAGGTGGTAGTGCAACCGCACCGTTTTCCAGCAGCTCTGGAGATGGCGTCGGGAGCGGATACGCCTCTCTAAACAATGACATTGTCGAGCCGCTTCCGAGAAACGACGTTGGAGTATGCTTCCGGCGCGGGTGCGACATGGCCAGTGCGGAAATCCACCGCGGTGCCGGCGCCCGTCAATTTGGTTAACCCAACCGCCACTGTGAAGAGCGTGGGGTCGGAGGTGTCCATCGAGCCGCTACAGGGCATCGGTGAGGCCGGTCGGAGCGGATGGTGAAGATCAGCGGCTTGCGGGGGAGTGGGGAAGCTGTAACTGCCACCCTAAAAACTCCCTCCCGCCAAATCAATCTAGGAACAAATGGCGCCGCCGAGTCGGCCGCAAAAAACCTTGTTTTCACGGTTCGGGGGGGGGAGGGGGCTGTCGCACCCCTCAAATTTATGTACGGGCCGGTGATTTTTGCGGGGTCTGGTCGGGTCGCGGCTTCGGCCGAAAATCGCAAAATGTCGGTTATTACAGTTTAGGCAGAAATGCGGTGTCTCCTAGAGATGCTCTAACATCCATTTCTAAGCAAAGCCTAATACTCTCGGGAGATACCAAGCGGAGAACATACATCCCTTGTTTGCCGATGTTTCTGAAAAAATGGGCTGGGAATCCATCGGGTCCCGACTCCTTGGTGGGGAACATTTGGAACAAGACCTCTTTCACTTCCTTTGATGTGAATGGTCTCCATGAAGGCGCGGGACCCGATGGATTCCCAACCCATTTTTTTCCAGAAACATTGGCAAGGTGGTAGAAAGGAGCCTTAATCGTCATCTAGATTTGGCATATCTATAATGTCTACATGCACCATTGATCTCGAACATGCATGTGACCAAGACAAGGGAAAGATGCTCCAAATTTCCTGCTCTCTGAAGAGAATGGCCCACTCCCACTAACCTCTCCATTCAAAACTCCATCATCCTGCGAAAATGGAAGAAATCGCTCTGTTGCTTCATTGAGATCAAAAGAGGAAGTTGGTAGATAAACAAAAATAATGGACGGAGAAAATAAACCAATCCCTGTGCACACAGATCTGACACCAACATCCCTAATCCCAAAGCCATAGGGGAGCCACCAATCGCAAAAAAATCCAGCACAAATACCTCGCCCTGTCGGATCCATGAGCAACCTCAATAGATTGATAAGTGGTGTCGTTGTCATCTATACCTCCGAGTCCATCCATTTGCTACAGTCCCCCCCCCCCCCCCGCCCCAAACCTCGCCATATTTATCCATCAATCTCCTAGAGAATGGAAACACTAAGGTAGGGTCGCGAACATCGCCATATCATAGTCAATCAATATCTCTCCACAAATGAAATCATGATAAGTGGTGCACAATGCAAAATTTGCTAGAATTGCGTGTTATGTGTGAAGATTTGCACAATATGCTTATTCGGTAATAGTGTTGGAGAATGAATTTGGTTCAAAGTGTATTTTATGCTCATAATCTTCTATGAAAAATGGTCATAGAAATATACATACGTTGGTTAAATAACTAGTAATACATTCATATATAAAATATTGTCCTCATAGGTTGGATTGTAATAACCCACCACGATGTCATATAGGGCTTACTAGGCTTAATCTTTATTTTAGTATTTAACTTTCTACGAACACCAACAATAACTATTGATTGGTGTAGTGCACCATATCATAGAGATATTTTGTTCCAATTTAACTAGTTAGGATGATAACAAAACATTATACAACAAGAAAATAATACTCCCTCATTCTAGTATATCTAGATCGTCAATTTTATTAATGTAATATGAATTATAACACATAAATTATATCATTAGAAAGTATAACATTTGAATTTTCTAATGATATACTCTTTTTGTAATATATACCTCGTATTATATTGGTCAAATTGACAATCTAGGAATACACGCAAGACATACAATGGTGCAACCAATTATTTTATTTACACAATATATGTTGGCACTAAAACTATAATTTAGTTTTTGTAGGACTCTAATCTAATGTTCATAATCTCACTTAGCTTTATTGCACCATTGTAACAATATTAAATTATGCTTGAGTAATGAATTAGTTTGCACCATTATAATCTAGCTACACCAAAAACAAGGAATTTTTATGCTAACTTCTCTTCTTTTCTCTTGTTAACAATGGGAGAAATGCCTAGCTAGGATATTATTCGTTGGTATTCATTATATGCAATATATGAGATCAGAGTTGATGAGTTAACAACGACGATGGATAGATCCAATTGATATACCACGAAACACATCGTCAATATTGTTATCGGTAGAGTAGATGCTAATTGTTAATGCGTCATCCGACCTGTCATAAATAAAGCATTAGTAACTTTCACTATCGTATAAAGCAAGAGATTAGTAAAGGTACGAGTTTGGTAATCGCACTGATGTGTTGTGGAGGATCAAACTGGGTGGGGTGCAGGGATTAGTAAGCTGGACAACGATGTATGGAATTTAGAAACGCAAGAAGCAATGATAGATGTTACTCAACCAACAATTCATAATAACTTTTTGAGATAACGTCTGTGGGTCAGCTTCGAACATTCGATGAAATTTCCGTTTCAGAGCCGGTAAAACTGAATCACGGCTCTCTGACAACAGCGTTGGTTTGGTCATCAAGGTGGTTTACTATATTTTTACACAACCTGACTAAGTCTCCTATGTTCTTTGCACGCATGTTAACATGTGAATTAGTTAATTACAGGAAGCTATAATCATTAATTAGGCGGCGACGGAGCTGATGGTTCACTAAAGTATAATGAATAATAACGTTTTGAGGATTTGAGGTTAAGAGCACGGAGAAACAGATTATTGGTGTGACAAAACCCTACGAAAAGAGGGGAAATGAAGAGATCTGGATAAACGCAGAGACTATATATAGCGCTCAGTTCGGCGTTGCGAAACCGTGTTACACCAAAATTGTTTTATAAGTTATATATGTTGTAAAAGTAGCCAACAAATAAAAATCATCATTAGCCTAACAACATACAGTAAAGTAAAGTTCGTCAGACAAAGGGGATTAACAAGACAAATGGGATTAACATTTGACGCGATCTCAACATAATCATTAAACTTAGCCATCGTTCCTAAAAAATAAGACTCCATGTGAAAACATTCGGTAGATTGACTAAAGGGGGGCCACCAGTCCTCTTATAATGTTGTAAAATTTTCAGTGTCCGCGGCGTTTCTTCATGACATGGGGTAGTGTTCACTTTTATAAATTGCACTTTGCACTAGGTCATCTAACATAATGGTACTCCCAAATTCAAAAAAAAAAAAAACATAATGGTACTTTACATATAGTATAATGAGACGAAAATATACATACATATTCAGTTCGAAATGACGAAATCCATACATGTGCCGGAATGTCTTTTTGCACGGTCCACAGATGCTCGCATTGTCTTTTAACAAAGACTCGTACGTGTGTATACATTTCGACCCACACATACACACGTGACAGTTTTTCCCCCGGTTTTTCTTCAAACAATATGTAGGCCATGGTTGCATGCTAGCTTGCGACGAGAAAGGACAATGTCTGATGACGATGGCGAGAGCAAGATTGGCCAAAAGATTTTCTTTGCAGTGGCAGCTTGAGGCACAAGACTTCGGGCAGCTCTGCTCTTTTCCTTTTGTCTGATTAGCTAGGCTTCGAGAAAGGAAGATAGGCCTGCAGGTGCAAGAGCTTTCGTGTCCACTGCCGGAGGTTTACTTCGTGTGCAGTGCTGCATCCGAGAAAAGGAGAAATACAAGAACCTGAAGAGAAAGAGATGTAGCAAGGAAAGCAAGTGTTTTCGTGGGTTCTCTTTCTAGTCGTTTATTTGAAAGTTACACTGACTCGATATCTCTTTGCATACCAGCTATCTAATCTTGCACGGGCATTACACGATATTTATGCCATGAAATATACGCTCATACATACAACTAAGAGAACACATGCATCACACAAATTTTTCTTCGAAAAGCAGTCATATGTCTCAGCTTGTCATCTATTGGATCAATTCTTCTTGGATAATTCGTCCCCGCCGTCAGGGCCGGGCCGGCAAAATCCGGCCCCCTGTGCGAAAATATAAAATGGAGCCCCATATCATACGAAGAATTGAAATCATAAACAATTGTAATGTATATGAGGTACTCCCTCCATTCCATATTAGATGACACTGAGATGGCGTATAGATACACCAATTTGAGTGTCATCTAATAGGGAACGGAGGGAGTGATATTTTACATAATAAATTAATATAGCGAGAATCACACATATTTTACTCTAATTTGCATAATGTTTAATTGAACATCATCATTCTTTTTGTGTTTTTTAAAATGAATCCTTCAATGATATTCTCATAACCAATCTTGTTCAACACTTCGCTCAAGTGCTATTGTGGCCAAATCATTGAGTCTTTGTTGTGTCATTGTAGTACGCATATAGAACTTCAATAACTTCAGTATTATCTCTCTGTGTCTAACCATCTTTAAAATCATTGTAAGGAACAATTCCAAGTGCAAGAGTAGGATTAACGGACTGACTACCGAATGGCACTTGTGATGATTATTTTCAAATAAACCCGTGCATAACTCCTTTTTGAGATTTAATTAAATCATGTTCCTTTTCTTTTCTCTTACGCCTCTCATAACCAGATTTTTGTTTCCCCATAGTGACTCAAATCTGTATTATTGAAAACATAAGATACAAAAGATGTAGACTAACGTGATTTGGGGATTGTGGGCTTCGACACTTCTTGGGGTCGGCCACTACAACATATATATATATGCGGTACCTCATCGGGTACGTTTACAATTGTACAGGGAATACAATACGAAGATATATACAAATATACAGTCTAACACACTCCCTCAATCTTAACTATGCTCTGAAGAATTCAGAAAATTAAGATTGTGTCTGTAGCTTTCGAACTGTGGTGGAGGTAAAGGTTTCGTGAAGATGTCAGCAAGTTGATCTTTTGAAGGGATGAACTTGATCTGAAGCGACAAAATTATAATCAACTTCAATATGTTGTGTTTGGGCATGAAATGCCGGATTCGAAGAAAGGTATGTAGCACCGATGTTATCACACCAAAGCACAAGTGGCTGATCCTGAGAGACTCCCAACTCTCGAAGCAAAGATTGAACCCAAATAAGCTCAGCGGTGGCATTGGCAACTGCTTTGTACTCAGCTTCGGTACTACTACGAGACAAGTAGCTTGTTTACGAGCACTCCAGGCGATCAAATTAGGACCATAGAACACATCATATCCCCGATGGATTGCCTATCATTTGGACTACCAGCCCAATCTGCATCAGAGAACGCCGAGAGGACACCAGAAGAAGCAGGCCGAAGATGCAGACCAGGAGCAGCAGTCAACCGAATATAGCGCAATATGCGTTTCACAGCTGTCCAGTGAATATCTCGAGGAGCATGAAGAAACTGGCAGACACCGTTAACCGCATAGGAGATATCAAGACGATTAATCGTAAGATATTGCAGGCCACCAACAATACTACAATACTCAGTAGCATCATCCGGAGAGAGAAGAGTACCAGCAAGTGCAGAGAGTCGATCAGTGGCATACATAGGAGTAGTAGCAGGCTTACACTGAAGCATACCAGCACGACGAAGAAAATCATGAGACTACTTCTGCATCAGAATGAAAAACCTGAAGACCAAGGAAATAATGAAGCCGACCAAGATCTTTAACAACAAAATTATCACTCAAGGCTGAAACAAGACGATCTGCAGCAGATTCCGAAGAGCTGACCAGGATGATATCATCAACGTACACCAACAAGTACATAGTGACTATAGGACACTGAAATAGGAATAAAGATGTATCATCTGTCGACGGAACAAACCCATGCGCACGAAGAGCAACACCAAGACGTGCATGTCAGGCATGGGGCCTCTTCTTAAGACCATAGAGGGCTTTGACTAGGCGACATAAATGATGTGGACGAGCGGGATCAACGAACTAGGAGGCTGACGCATATAAACCTCTTCTTAAAGCACACCATGAAGAAAAGCATTCTGAACATCTAGCTAGCAAAGAGACCATCCACGAGTAACAACCAGTGATAGCAGCAGACGAATAATAGTAGGCTTGACCACATGACTGAAAGAATCCTCATAATCAAGACCATGCCGTTGTTTGAACCCTCTAGCAACCAGTCGAGCCTTATCAATAGAACCATCGGCATGTCACATGACTTTGAACACCCACTTGGAATCAATGACATTAACACTCGTCTTGGGAGGAACAAGACGCCAAGTATCATTTTTCAGCAACGCTTGATATTCTTGTTCCATTACAGAGCGCCAGTGAGGAATGCCCATAGCAGTTTGAAAATGGCGGGGCTCAGCTGTGGGGTCAGACTCGGCATGTGCGACACACGCTGCAAGCCACGCAACCGTAGCATCAGTGCATTATAGCAGACGAGAGATGCCACTTTGGCTACGGGTATGAGGCCGCAACACATCGGAGCAGGAGGCGTCGGTGTCGAGGTCGAAGCAGGAGACACCCACGAAATAGGAGCCGTTGTGCTTGGCTGCACAACAGGCGACAACGTGCTCTCGAGCGCCGTAAGCAGCAATGGGCTGCTCGACGCAGGGGGCCGCGCGGGCGACGGCAATGGTGACTGTCGCGCGGGAGACAATGGAGGTAACGAGCGACAAGGCGGTGACTGCCGCACGGGCGACAGTGGCGGTGACGAGCAGCCAGGCGATGGCGGGCCTCCAGAAGACGGCCCAGGCGAGGGCGGCATAGAGCAGGCCGACCCAGGCGAGGGCGACGTGGAGCAGGCTGGCCTAGGCTGCCGAGAGGCCAGCGGAGCCGGGTTCGCGGGCGCAGACAGAGCGGGCGCGCGGGGCGGGAGCCCTGCATGTGGCATGCAGCGGGCAGCGGCGCCATGATCGACGTGATCCGCGGAGACATGCTCAATGGGTAGTTCGTCAAGAAGGTGTAGTTGTACTCCTGTACCAGATCCTGCACCATGGTTAGACAACAAAGACGACGAATGTGCAACATCTACAAATTGATCAGACAACATAGGATATGTATGCAACGGTAGAGTGGGTGTGTTGGCCGGAGTTGGAAGATCAGCAAAGGAAAACACATGCTCATCAAAGACGACATCACACGAGATGTACACACGATTTCTCGGGACACGGAGACATTTATATCCTTTGTGCATCGAGCTATAGCCAAGAAAGACACATTTTTAAGAACAATACTCAAGCTTACGATTATTATAGGAACGAAGGTACGACCAGCACGCACAACCAAAAACCTTAAGAAAAATGTAATCAGGAGTCTGATGGAGCAAGAGCTCAAGCGGAGTTTTCATGCCAAGTAGCCATGAAGGAAGCATGTTTATGAGAAAACAAGTTGTAGTAAAAGCATCACTCTAATAACGAAACGGAACAGAGGCATGAGCTAGCAAAGTTAAACCGGTCTCAACAATATGATGATGCTTACGTTCGACCGAACCATTCCGCTGATGTGTATAAGGACAAGACACACTGTGCGAAATCCCAAGTTTCTCAAAGAAAGTACTCATATTGCGGTACTCATCCCCCCCCCCCCCAAATCCGACTATACATGAATAATTTTATGCTGAAGGAGACGCTCAACACGTGCTTGAAATTTAAGGAAAACATTGAACACATCAGACTTGCGCTTAAGAAGATTAATCCAGATAAAGCGACTATAAACATCAATAAAACTGACATAGTACTCATGACCACTAACAGACATCTGGGCAGGACCCCAAACATCAGATAACACAAGTTCAAGAGAAGTTTTGACTACATGACTGGAAATAGAAAAAGGTAAGTGGTGACTCTTTCCCTGGTGACATGCATCATAGACTGTAACATTCTTATTACTAGACACAAACGGTAACTCATGACGATGAAGAACATGGCGAACAACTGGTGTGACAGGATGACCAAGACGCGAGTGCCACTGTGATGGAGACACTCGGACACCACCGAAAACTTTGTGGACAACTGGGGAGACAGGTGGCGGCACATAAAATGTATAGAGTCCATGACGGAGTCGACCTCTAAGAAGTACGTCTCTCGTAGTCCGGTCCTTTATAAAAAGAACAAACGGGTGAAACTCACAAAACACGTTATTGTCATATGTAATTCTAGGAACAGAGAGCAAATTACGTGCAACAGGGAACAGTGCAACAGGGAACACGAAGGATATTTCTAAGATGCAATTGTCTAGATGAATTTGTAACAAGAGATTCCTAATGAATGTGCGAGATGTGTATACCTACCCCATTTGCTGTATGAACCTTGTCAGACCCGTGGTAGGCTTCACGCATAGCGAGTTTGTCCAGCTCACTCGTCACGTGATCAGTAGCACCAGTGTCCATGTACCAGGTGGGATCAATAGGATATGTAGGAGTCTGTCCTTGTTGCTGCGCCATGTGGGCTTGAAGCTCATTGCCCTTGCCATTGTTACCAAGGCCAAGAAAATCGGTGGCAACGAGACGCGAGGTGACCAGCGAGGCCGCACAGCTGACAAGGTGCAGCAGCACCAGAAGCCGCGCAGCAAGCGCGCGGGCGCCCATTGTCCACGACGATGGAGGAGCGCGGCTGAGCTGAGGCATTGGGTAGCGCGGCGCCCTTGGCCACTGCAGGGGGCTTCGATGGTTATGTAGAGGGTGCAGAGGGACGACCGCCCCGTTCCCGCCACGATAGGCGGTGTTGGTCGAGGGGACCCCATCCGGATGTCGTCCAACGAGGCGCTGCTCCGTCGAGAGGAGATGCTGGTAGAGCTCCTGCAGCTTGATGGGAATCTTGCATTTGTCGATCACCTTCACAAGATAATCATACTCAGCATAAGGACCTTTTAGGATGTACGCAGTAAACTCCGTGTCACGAAGGGGCTCAGCAATGGAGGCGAGAGTATCAGCGAGACACTTGATCTTGTTGAAGAAGACGGTGATGGAGTTGTTTTCCTTATGAGTCTCGTTGAGCTGAGTACGGAGAGCCATAGACTGGGACGACGACTGTGCGGAGAAACTAGACTCCAACACTTCCCATGCATCACGAGAGGTGGCAGCAAAGAGAACCATGCCAGCTATGCCCTCGGTGAGAGAGGACTGAATCGCAGAGAGGATCGCTTGATCTTGAGCAATCCACAACCGGTACATGTGATGGGCCGGCGAGGGACACACCAGGATACCATCGGCAAAACCCTTCGGGCAGTGAATACGGAGGAGGGGAACGATCTGTGCATGCCATAACAAGTAGTTGTCCATCTTTAGTTTCACCGACAGGTTGTTGCTGAGGAGGAACGGCGGAGATGAGATAACGTCGAGGGCGAAGTCATAGGGCGGCGCAGCAGCAACACCGACAGAGGCCACGTCTGCCACGATCGAGGTTGGGGGCGCAGCCGGGGAAGCCGGCGGTGGAGGAGGTAGGGGCGCGCCGTAGGGAGAACGACTCGGGAATGCCGCATAGCCATACGGAGCACCGTAGGGGGCGCCGTAAGGAACACTGTAGGGAGCGTTGTAGGGAACTCCGTAGTTGGCACCAGGAAAACCGCCATACGGTGCAGCGTCGTAGGCTATGAGCGCGGCGGCACATAAGGAGACAAGGTGCCATACGGCGATGGCGGTCGCACAGCCGAGGATCTGGTGGTCACCGAGGGAAGCGGCGATAGTAGCCGGCGCCGTGGCGATGGCGGCCAAAGATGCATCGGAATTCATCTAGGGTTTTAGGGTCGAGTTCGCTCTGATACCATGTAGACGAACGTGATTTGGGGATTGTGGGCTTCGACACCTCTTGGGGTCGGCCACTGCAACATATATATACGCGATACCTCGTCGGGTACGTTTAGAATTGTACAAGGAATACAATATGAAGATATATACAAATATAAAGTCTAACAAAAGATGAATAAAATAAAATTGAACTGATATGTCGTCAGATATCATTTGAAGTTTATGCATCAGTGTTTGGCAATTAGACGAACCGTCTAACACACCTAGTCTCTTGTCCTGTCTGGTTGAACAACTATACTGTGATCTTTGATTGAGGAGGCAGGAACGAAGAATCAATACCCCTTGAAGGAGTTATGCCATAGAGGCAAATGATAAAGGAGATTTATTATCACAACACTTATGTTCATAATGTTTTATACCATGCTATAACTATGTTAAGCGGAAACATTAATACACGTGTGGTATGTAAAGAAACCAAGTCCCTAGTAGCCTCTAGTTATACTAGTCTGTTGGGCAAAAAATGATCAAGGTTTCGTAATTATGGGTATTTAAACCATTGACAACTGAGTCATGTCATTGGTGAATGATGTGATGGACACACACCCATTGTGTTTTATCATGACGAGGTCGAGTCATTAAGTTCAACGTTATGATAATGAAACGTAGTATCATAGCCTTTGACCGTGAGATGATATTTAATTGCTATCCTGGAAGTTGCTTTGACTGCATCAAACACCACAACGTAACAGGGTGATTATAAAGGTAATGGAAGGGATATGTTGAGTCGTACCATCAAGAGCGATACTTGCCAATCCTAATGACGGATAGATACTTCTGGGCCAACTCAGTGGCGTTGCATCAATTAGCTTGCAAGCATGTGACTAGGCCACAGAGATGCAACAACACGGGGATGAGTAAAATTGTTATGTCGGTAACGAGACTGAACGGGGTATGAGATACCGGACGATCAAGTCTCAGACAAACAAAGTATCACTAAGGAAACAGGCATGGGGACTTGACGGTTAAGGTTCAAGCAACACAAAGATTGATGGATGCACAGAGGCCATTATGAACGTCCAGATCCTGCTATTGGTCATTGGTTGGAGACGTGTCTTGGCCATGTCTGGAGTAATCCTGAACCCTAGGGTGTCACACTTAAGGGTAGACAATGTTTAAGAGTGATCTTAGTACCAAAGACAATATTAAAGCGAGCCGAAATCATTCCGGGATTACCCCGATAGAGATCGAAGAGTTCCGAAGGAGTATCGGATATAAGGGAGAAATGTCCGATGGAGATCGGAGGGTGCCAGAAGGTTTTCCGGGACTCGATATAAATAAGAAATGTATATTTATTATTAATTAGTGTAATTAATAATTAATTATCATTTTATTTTAGTTTAAAATGCATTTATTCCACTAATGGGCCTTCCGGGCAAAAGAGCCCCATTAGGGGACAAGTGGGCGAAAGAGAAGGAGAAAAGAGGGGCCCATGTGGGGGTGCGGCTGCACCCTCCTTGGCCGGCCAACGATGTGGGATTAGTCCCATATGGCTTGGCTAAGGGGAAAGACTCCCCCTTCCCCCTTTATTAAAAGAAGGGTGATGCGTCATAAACGTATCCTTAATTTCTGATGTTCCATGTTGTTTTCTACATGTTTGCTACACACTTTATGTCATTTTTATCGATTTTCTGGACTAACCTATTGACAAGATGCCACAAAGCCAGTTCCCTATTTCCGGCTGTTTTTAGTTTCAGAAAAGTTATTCTGAAAATATTCTTGGAATTAAAAATTCAAAGCCCTGAAGTCTTAGAATTCCCGAAGGTTCCGCGGAGTCCCGAAGAGGCTCGGAGGGGGGCCACACCATAGGGCGGCGCGCCCCCTGGCCGTGCCTGGGGGTGGTGTGGGACCCTCGGGCGTCCACCGCCATCGCCCTTTCGCCTATATAATCCTCCCGATACGTGAACCCTAAATATATGCCACTTTTTCCCATGAAACACCCTAGGCCGATGTCATCATCATCCCGATATCGGGAGGGTTCTGGAGCTCTCCCCCGCACCCTGCCGGGAGGGGAATTCATCACCAGAGGGGTCCACACCACCATACCCTCCCCCGAAGTGATGCGTGAGTAGTTCATCCCTGGACTACGGGTCCATAGCAGTATCTAGTTGGTTGTCTTCTCCACTTTGTACCTCATGTTTAGATCTCGTGAGCTGCCCTACATGATCGAGATCATCTTTATGTAATGCAACATGTTTTGTTTCTTGGGATCTGATGAATGTTTAATGTTATGTCTTCTGATTATCAATCTATCATGTTATCTTCATGCATATGTTATTTATGATCTTGCATGCTCTCCGTTATTAGTAGATGCTCTGGCCAAGTAGATACTAGTAACTCCAAGAGGGAGTATTTATGCTCGATAGTCGGTTCATGCCTCCTTTGCATTTGTGCTCGAGTGACAGAAACGTGACGGATGGAGGATGTGTTTTTGCCATTAGGGAGAAAATAACGGTGTTTACATTGTTTACACTACACACTTTGCTTACTGCGATAATCTGTTGCTTGCAACTTAATACCCAACGTTTGTTCGGATGATATTTGGAGGATGGATTATTAGTAATAGATGTAGTTGGATGACGGTCTATGTATTTTGTTGTAATGCCCGCATGAATCACATAGTAATCTTTATGCCTTGCATATGCACTGTGGTGCATCCTTCATTTCTGTCAATTGCCCAGCTGTAATTTGTTCACCACACATGTTATTTATCTTTCACGGAGAGACACCACTAGTAAAATGTGGACCCCGGTCCATTTTCTCATACTGATAATACACACACTGCGTCTACTCTTTTCACACTGCTTCCACTGCTTTCATACTCTTCTCATATTGTTTTCGACACCATACATTTAACCTCTTTGTGTTCAGCAAAACCGGTGAGATTGACAACCTCACTGCTTCGTTGGGGGCAAAGTGATTTGATTGTGTTGTGTAGGTTCCACGTTGCTGCTAAACCGGTAGCGCGCTCTGCCACCTCAGCTGCATCAACCTTCAGAGACTTCTTGTCCTCCTACTGGTCGATTCAACCTTGGTTTCTTTTCTGAGGGAAAGCTTGCTGCTGCACTCTTGAAAACCTTTCTCTTGGGGTTTACCAACGTCATCCATCAACAAGTTTTATGGCGCCGTTGCCGGGGAGGAAGAGAATTTCTGCAAGGGGAGTCTCTCACTTCCAATCTCTTTACTTTGTTTTTTTTTTGCTTAGTTTATTCTATTTTGTCTTGTTTGTTTCTCTTTATCAAAAACACAAAAAATTAGTTCCTATTCTAGTTCTTACCTTTGTTACCTCGTTGTTATTTTTCATCATGTTGTTCCCTAAGTTTACCCTGAAAGACCTTCTAGTTGGTAGTGGTTCTATACTTGGAAAGTATACCATTAAAGAATTCTTTAATCATGTTAGTAAGCATGATAATTTTGAGGAAAAATCCATAGTAGAACTTGCTCCAAATTATGAAACTGCTGCAACTTCTTTAATTCACATGTTAGAAGCTAGGTTTGTTAACCTCCATCCCATACTGCAGCATATGTTCCTCAACTTGAATAACATCAAATATATTGAGAAAATGAATTTTATCTTAGAAACCATGCTTAAAGAATTTGGAGACGTTGCTATAGAAGCTAGAAAAGTCTTTGATCGTTTCAATATGCTAGGTTCATGTGTAGACATTGTTCGTGCTCTTGCAAAAACTGAATCTAAAAATGAAAAGGAGGAGAAAGTACCAATCCCCTTTAAATTGGCAGCACTGCATGAAGCCCAAGAAAATAATTTTGATTGGATTGTTTCTGAAAATTTATTTGATGAGAATAGTAAGTCTAAAAGTTCTAAGAGAGGGGCCTCTAAAACTCACTTAGATAAAATACAATTCATTATTAAGGAATTGCCTCATCTTGATTTGGATTATTCTTCACTTGGAAACACTTGATTCCACTTTTCTGGGAGTAGCTAAAAGGCGTTAAAGAAAAGCACTTCTTGGGAGATAACCCATGGTTTTATTTTTTCTTTGTTTTTCTATGTTTTCTTTGAGTCAAGCGATTGTATACTTCTGTAGAAACTCCTTTGTATCTTTATTTTCATTTTTAGCTTGAGCCAAGTAAAGTTTCTGACGAGAGTTGGAGTTGGTTTTGCATTTCTGCGCAGGAAACATATTTTTGTTGTCCACCGTAAACAATCGTATAATTCACAGGAAAATCAGAATGACCTGAAATTTTATTGATTATTCCTCAGCTAATTCCGCAACTTTTTTGTTCTTTAAGTTTTTAGATCTGAGCAACATAAGTGCCCCTAAAAAAATCGTCTTATAGACTGTTCTGGTTTTGACAGATTCTGGCATTTTTCTTGCATTTGCACTTTTACGATGTCAAGTGGATATCTTTGCTTCACGAAACATCGGTGGTTGTAGCTAATGTTTAAAATTATCAATAGAAACTGTGCCCATACAGAACCCATGGTTTTTTTATTGTTGCACTAACCCTCTAAAGCGAATTACTCTTTGAGTGTGTTGTGAAGGAAGTTTTCAAGGGTCAAGAGAAGAGGGTGATATATGTGATCAAGAAGAGTGCAAGGTCAAAGCTTGGTGATGCCCCCGTGGTTCATCCCAGCAAATTCTAAGAAGAATCAAGCATCTAAGCTTGGGGATGCCCAAGGCATCCCCTTCTTCATCAACAATCTACCAGGTCACTTCTAGTGAAACTATATTTTTATTCGGTCACATCATATGAAGTTTACTTGGAGCGCCTGTTTGTTTTTCTATTGTTTTCTCTTTTTTTTTCCTTGCTGCAATAATATAGTTGGACCCTAGAATTCCTTGTTTGGGAGAGTCACATGCTCCTCTTTTTCGTTTGAATACTTGCTATGCTAGTATTATTAGTTTTTCTTCTAGTTGCTGCAAAATTCTTGTTTAGCTCTTGTTTTCATTGCATCTCTTTTTCAGAGCTGTTAGTTTTAGTAGAGTTATGTGAGTACTCTCATGTTTTCTTTCTGTATCATTTAGAGAGTTTTTGTTAAAACATAATTTGTATGGTGCTTGTTGGGAAAAGAAACTGCTACTTGAAGTAGAATTTATAACGATGCAAGTAGAAGCTTGTATAGACTGTGGCTAGACTTTTTCATATCATGCTAGATGTTACTTTAATTCTAAAGCCTAGTGGTTATTTAGTAGCATGATTAGTCTCAAATATCTGAGAGTGTTTAATGTGCCATTGAAAGAATCGTGAGTTGTTCTTGTCATATTGAAGCATAAATTTGTGGTGTTCTCCTTTGAATGTTTTATTTGGTTGACTTGGCGCATGCTCACACCATGTTTATGACTATGAACCTGTCACTTATAGCCTCTATGATCATTTAGGTTTTGAACTTGTGGTACCACTTATGCTTTGATTAATGATGTTTATGTCGCTATGCATGATTATGGCTCTTATGCTCTCTTGATTTGTCGCTCCCAGTCTTTTGCTAGCCTCCACCTGTAGTGAGTATGAGCTCTACTCGTGCATCCAACTCCCAAAAACCAAAGTTTGCTAAATGTCTCAACCATACCTACCTACATGTGGTATTTAACCGCCACTAGAAAGTATATTGCTCATGTGTTACCTTTAAAACTTTCAAAATTACTCATGTTTTGTGCTCCTGTTTTAGCTCATGAGGATGTAAATAGAGAATCTTTATCTCACTTGTTGATTGGACTTTCACACCACGGACTAGTGGCTTCATCCGTGTATCCAATTGATAGAAGAGCTAGGCAGCAGGGTGCTCAGCCCCAAATTAATAACAACAAATTCTCTTCACTATTTTTGCCCCTGATTTATCAGTCAAAGCATAATTGTGTAAACAAAAGAGAAAGAGGGATGACCTTCTACCCAGATGCGTCCTTCTATGGGAGCCGCTCTTGTGAAGTCTAGTTGGCTTGTGACGTACTGTATTTTCTGTTTACCATTCGTTGACATAAGCGTACACCTCTCTACAAAATAGACACTCCTCCACAGGTATGTGATTGTTGGCAGGCACCCGAGGATTGGGTTAGCCATGGTTTGTGTAAGATGGTTGGGAGGAGTGTCAAACATTTCAATACCTCTATTTAATAAAATTAAAATCTCTAGCACATGAGTGATCCATGCTTCCCTCTGTGAAGGGCCTTTCTTTTACTTTTATGTTGAGTCTCCATCTTCAATCTTTATGCACAGTTGAGAGAGCATAGTTGCCATTCTGAGTTTAATGTGCATTTGTCTTAGAATTATTATTAATTGATTCATTATGTGTTATTGTTTGTTCTCTAATTATTTGTTCTAGTCTTCCTCATAAAGTTTGAAGGTGTCCTTGCATTTATGTTTTGCCCCACTCTTAAGGACTAGCGAAATATCACTTGTGCCATATTTTCTCTATACATGAAACAAAAGTATAACTTTTGATGCATTGTTATTCATGATCTTTTATTTGTGTTACTTCTCATGATGAAAGGTGATTGCTATGCTTTATTGTAAATTTTATTTATCATGCTTGTGTTGAAGTTCTATGATCTCAGCTTATATATGCTTTTACATTATTGATGATCAAGTTTATGTTGGTAGCATGTCACCTAAGAAATTATGTGTTTTTATCGTTTACCTACTCGAGGACGAGTAGGAACTAAGCTTGGGGATGTTGATACGTCATAAATGTATCCTTAATTTCTGTTGTTTCATGTTGTTTCCTACATGTTTTCTATATAATTTATGTCATTTTTATCGATTTTCTGGACTAACCTACTGACGAGATGCCATAGAGCCAGTTCGTGTTTCCTGCTGTTTTTAGTTTAGAAAAGTTGTTCTGCAAATATTCTCGGAATTGGAAATTCGAAGCCCTGGAAGTCCCAGAATTCCCGAAGGTTCTACGGAGTCCCGAAAAGGCCTGGAGGGGGGCCAAATGGGGCCACGCCATAGGACGGCGCACCCCTGGCCGCGCCCGGGGGTGGTGTGGGACCCTCGGATGTCCACCGCCAGCGCCCTTTCACTTATATAATCCCCCCGATACGTGAACCCTAAATATATGCCACTTTGTCTCAAGAAACACCCGAGGCCGCCGTCATCGTCATCCCGAGATCGGGAGGGTTCTAGAGCTCTCCCCGGCACCCTGCCGGGAGGGGAATTCATCACCGGAGGGGTCTACACCACCATGCCCTCCTCCGAAGTGATGCGTGAGTAGTTCATCCCTGGACTACGGGTCCATAGTAGTAGCTAGATGGTTGTCTTATCCACTTTGTACCTCATGTTAAGATCTCGTGAGCTGCCCTACATGATCGAGATCATATTTATGTAATGCTACATGTTGTGTTTGCTGGGATATGATGAATGTTGAATGCTATTCTTCTGATTATCAATCTATCATGTTATCTTCGTGCATATGTTATTTATGATCTTGTATGCTCTCCGTTATTAGTAGATGCTCTGGCCAAGTAGATACTAGTAACTCCAAGAGAGAGTATTTATGCTCGATAGTGGGTTCATGCCTCCTTTGCATCTGTGCTCGAGTGACAAAAATGTGACGGATGGAGGATGTGCTATTGCCATTAGGGAGAAAACAAC
This sequence comes from Alopecurus myosuroides, assembly GCA_028641055.1. Classification (NCBI taxonomy): domain Eukaryota; kingdom Viridiplantae; phylum Streptophyta; class Magnoliopsida; order Poales; family Poaceae; genus Alopecurus; species Alopecurus myosuroides. The sequence continues at coordinate 365,769,302 of CM054059.1, read as the reverse complement.
GGTGTTTACTTAGTTTACATTGTTTACATTACACACTTTTCTTACTGCGATAATCTGTTGCTTGCAACTTAATACCCAACGTTTGTTCGAATGATATTCGGAGGGTGGATTATTAGTCATAGATGCAGTTGGATGACAGGTCTATGTATTTTGTTGTAACGCCCGCATGAATCACATAGTAATCTTTATGTATTGCATATGCACTACAGTGCAACCTTCATTTCTATCAATTGCCCAGCTGTAATTTGTTCACCACACATGTTATTTATCTTTCACGGAGAGACACCACTAGTGAACTATGGACCCCGGTCCATTTTCTCATACTGATCATACACACACTGCTTCTACTCTTTTCACACTGCTTCCACTGCTTTCATACTCTTCTCATATTGTTTTCCACACCATACGTTTAACCTCTTTGTGTTCAGCAAAACCGGTGAGATTGACAACCTCACTCCTTCGTTGGGGCAAAGTGATTTGATTGTGTTGTGTAGGTTCCATGTTGCTGCTGAACCGGTAGTGTGCCCTGCCACCTCAGCTGCATCGACCTTCAGAGGTTGTTGTCCTCCTACTGGTCGATTCAACCTTGGTTTCTTTTCTGAGGGAAAACTTGCCGCTGCACTCTTCACAACCTTTCTCTTGGGGTTTACCAACGTCATGCATCAAAGGGCACCCATCCCCTTTTCCCATCAATCCAATTTCTCTCTTTTCTCTCTTCTCCAAACATGGTTCCCTTTGGAGCTGCGCTAGGAGTTGATATTATAAGCATTCCACTATGCTATTAGTCTTCGGTCCATCTCTATGTGCATCCGTTGTGTGGCTATGAGTACTCCTTGCATAGCTTCAATTATAAGACTTCCTCTTGTCTAATGATCACTTTCAACCGTGTGAGACTTTCTTCCATTGACCATCCAAACCCCCATACTGTTCTCTTTCTCTTAGCCATAACATCCCGGTGCCAAGAACCAATGCTAAACTCTTACTTGTTTTTAGTGCACAAATAACACGATGATCTTCTACATTTTGTTATCACTTGGCTTGATCCTGACAAAAATTATCGTGGGTGTTTGATGCTTTGAATGATTATATTATCGTTCTTGATGCTTAAATCATCTTTAATATACCTTGCACGATTGATGGTATTTTAGTACTAATTCATGGAAAGTTCTTACGTTATTGTTCCAAATAGTTTAGACATTATTCATTTGGTGCCAACTATAAATTTCAGCTCTTGTTCATTAGATCCTAGTTTACATGCTTTACATTACTACTTGATCAAGATTTTGTTGGTAGCATGTCACCTTAAAAATTACTTTATTATCACTTACCTACTCAAGGACGAGCAGGAGTTAAGCTTGGGGATGTTGATACGTCCCAAACGTATCTATAATTTTTGATGCTCCATGCTTGTTTTCTTTATGTTATTGCATGTTTTCTACATGTTTTACTCTGTTTCCCGGATGATTTCATGGACTAACCTATTAACAAGATGCACAGAGATAGTTTCTGTTTTATGCTGTTTTTGTATTTCAGAAAAGCTCTAACAAAAATATTCGCCAAATGTCTTGAAAATTTACGGGATTTATTTTTTCCAGGAACGAAGACGGAGTCCAAAGGAGAGACGGAGGGGAGCCAAGCGGAAGGCATGTGACCCCCATGCGGGTCCACCCCTAAAAAATCACATTAACCCTAAATTTTTTGGGGATGGAGAAATTTTTCACGAAATAGATACAAAGGCGTTGTCACCTCGAAAGTACAATCTAGGTCTTCTGGAGTCCAGCTCCCATAACCTCCCGGAGAGGGGGGTCGTCACCGGAGGCCTCAACATCGCCATGATTGTCTTCAGACAGATGTGTGAGTAGTGGACCCCGGGACTACGGGTCCATAGTAGTAGGTAGATGGTGTTCTCTCTCCCTCGTCCCTTCAAGTTTAGATCTTTTGAGCTTCCTAACATGATCAAGATCGCCTCTATTTAATTGCTACATGTTGTGTCTGCTGGGATCCGATGAACCATGAAATTATGATTACTTTGTTCATGTATTTTTGAGTGCTTCACTTATATCTTTAGAGTGTTTTAATCTTGTCTTGCAATTCTCTCCGGTGTGTATGATTGCCTTGGCCAAGTTATAGTATGCACCTCCAAGAGAGGGTTTATATGTTAGATAGTGGGTTCATGCCTCCTTTGCATCTACGCTCGAGTAACGGAAATGTGTAGGGTGGAGGATGTGTTGTTGCCACTAGGGACATAAAAGCAATGTTCTTGTCTACGTATGAGTATTATTGATTACATCATGCATTGTTCTTATTGCATTTATCTGGTGCACACATGCAATCACTTCGTTGCCGCAACTTAATACCAGCGGGATTTTTCGGATTTCTGTTTCAAGGTGGACTTTTAGTAATAGATGATATCATATAGCGGTCTATTTATCTTTACGTAGTTCCTACAATGTTAGAACCCATGAACAATATTTTTTCATAATAGTATTGTCATATTCTCATGATTTGTCAATTCCTTAGCTGTAATTTATTCACCAAGCATGTTTATTGTTCTCAGGAGAGACACCACTAGTAAAACTATGGGCCCCGATCCTATTTTTCTCATTGATTATAACCTTGTTTACTTGCTTTCATCATTGTTTGCTCGTTTTTCCATTTTCACTAAATATTCTCCAACCATTCGATACAATTAGTTATCTAGTTTTCAGGAAGACAGGAACATTGACAAACTTCTCGGAAAGTTGGGAGCAAGAGAGGGTTTGTGTTTCTGTGTAGGCCCACTCTCTTTGAAGCGCCAGACAACAAGAAACCTACTGAGCGATTCGAAGTCCTACTGGATTGATAACCCTGGTTCCATAACTGGGGGGAAATACTTCTATGCTGCATCATACCTTCTCTTGGGGTTTCCCAACGAACGTGTGGTCCACATCAACAAGCACTCCCACGCACGTTGGTCGCCTCAACAGCCCAACCAGGTATCGTATCCGAGAATATGTGTTAAGGAAGAAGGTAGTTATTACCCCTCCAGCCAATACCAGAACGTTTGGTTGATGCATAAGTGCGGCGTTGGACAAACTACGTTACACTTGTTATTAATCTTAAGTTTCCCGTACGACGGAACCTTCACCACAACATATAGTCTGTGGTTCCACCACCAACCAATCATTCATAAAAGCATTTTATTGTAATGCAGTAGATACGAATACGATTTGTAAACTTTAGAAAAGTAATCCATTGGACATGCAAGAATGAACTTACCTTGAGACTGAGATATAGCGCCATCTAAAGTTTCGAGTGATTCGTGAAATACGGGTTCTAAAAATTAGCATCATTGTTTTATAAGACAATGTTTAAAAACCAATGGCATGCTATTATGCATAATTGATATGCCCTTGCAAAACCCTTCAATTTGATTTGAAATCATGTTGATCAAATTCCCCAAATTAATGGGTAACATTTGTTTTACAAAGATTTATATTAAGGAATAACTTGTAGTGATTTGAAATTGAAATAGTTCATATAGACGAACTTAATAATTTATTGAGAAAATAATTTTTTTGTTTAAAACTTTCAAATCATTTACACTTAAGGATCTTTGAAATTTCACTCAAAGATAAAATTTCGAAAATCAAATAAATTTCAGAATCAAATTGTTCATGTTTTTAGGAGTGTATCGAATATTTTACTTTGATTTATGGGTGTATAGAACTCTCTGAAATGATTGTGAAAATTATAGTATTATTCTTCTAATTTTGGAAATTATTAAATTACCAAAATACCCTCTGATAAGTGAATCAACCCACTTAAGTGAGTAGACACGGGTCAAAGGACCCTATCCCACCCTCCAGTCTCTCACTCACCCCCTTCTTTCTCTCTCTCTCTCTCGCTCTCTCTCTCCCCCCTCTCTATCTCTCTCTCTCGCTTGCCCTTGATTCCCTACCACTGCCGCGATAGAAAATTGTCGGCGCGTGATGCTGACGTGATCACACGCTCGTTGGGAAACTCCAAGCGGAAGGTATGATGTAGTCTAGCGGAAATTTTCCCCTAATTAATTAACCGGGGTTATCGAACTAGTAGGACTTCTTAGTCTTGAAGAAGGTTGCTTGTATCAACGGTGCCGTTCATCGATGTTCACCAAGCGTGGAACCTGCACACAAACACAAACTCTCTCTTGCCCCAACTTTCCGGAAGGTTGTCAATCTTTCAGTCTTTCCAAAAATAGGAGAATTAGATGTATAGAGTCTTGAAAAGCAATAGAAGTAAAAAAGGGAACAACGAGGAAACAATGATGGAAAGTGCTTAAAAGAAGGTTGCAAATGTGAGGAAAATATGACCGGGGGCCATAGGTTCACTAGTGGTGTCTCTCCAAAGAAAACAAACATGTTGGGTAAACAAATTACAACTGGGCAATTGACAAATCATGAACGTATAACAATACTATTATGACAAGATATAGTTCACGAGTTCTAACATTGTAGGCATTACGTCAAGACATATGGACCGCTATCCGACATGCATCCATATCTAAAAGTCCAAATCAAGAAAGCTATCCTGCAAATTTCTCTGGTATTAAGTTGCGGCAATGAAGTGATTGCTTTGTGTGCAACAGACTAATGCATTAAGAACAATATGTAATGTAAGCAATGGTTCTCATCCATAGACAAGAGAATCGTTGTTTTCTCCCTAGTTCTAACAACGCCCCCCCCCCCCCCGGCATGTTTCTGTCACTCAAGTGCAAGCAACAAGGACGCATGAACCCACTATCTAGCATATAAACCCTCTCTTGGAGGTGAAAGCAACTACATGGCCAAGGTAATAATAAACACAGAAGAGCATTGCAAGACAAGATTAAACATCTCTACAAATATAAGTGAAGCAGATCAGATTGACATGAACAAAACAATCATAATCTCATGGTTCATCGGATCCCAGCAAACACAACATGCACAACTACATAACGGTGGTCTCGATCATGCGAGACAGCTCACGAGACTCTAAACATGGAGGCCCATCTTGCTACTGCTATGGACCCGTAGTACCGAGATGAACTACTCACGCATCCGTCCGGAGGCGATCATGGCAATGTAGAGGCCTCCGATGACGATTCCCCTCTCGGCAGGGTGCCGGAGCTGGACTCCAGAAGCCCTAGATTGGACTTTTGTGGTGATGGCGCCTCTCTGTATGTTTCGTGGAAATAACTCTGCCCCCAGATTTTTTAGGTTAAAGGAAATTTATAGGCGAAAAGGCGACGGCAGGCGGTGGCCAGGGCCGTCAGGAGCCCACCAGGCGTGGCCTAGGGGACACGTATGTCACCCTCCTAGTGGCCCCCTGTATCCCCTCCGGCTCTTCTTTGGACTCCGTCTTCGTTCCGGGTAAAAAAATGATCTCTGTGGATTTTCAGCCCTTTCCGAGAATATTTCCTTAAGAACTTTTCTGAAATAGAAAACAGCAGAAAAGCAACTTGTCTGGGGAATCTTGTTAATAGGTTAGTTTGTGAAAACATCCGGAAAACGAAACAAAACATGTGGAAAATGGAAGGTATTGGGCAGAAAACAAGCATGGAGCATCAAAAATTATAGATACGTTTGCAATATATCAGCATCCCCAAGCTTAACTCCTGCTCGTCCTCGAGTAGGTAAGGGATAACAAAATAATTTTTAAGGTGACATGAAGCCAACACAAATTTTGATCAACGTTATGCAAAAGCATTGTAAGCTGAGATCAAGGTACTTTAACAAAGGAATGATAAATATTATTTGAACTAATGTAAACTTAGCAACTATATTGCACATGAAAAGAAACACAAGTAGAAGAAAATGAATAATGAAGCATTAAAAGCGATACGTTTCTTTCAGTCAGAAAGAAAAACATAATAAAGTGGTATCCAACTAGTCCTTCTTGTGGTAGCAAAACATAAATGTCAGGACACCTTCAAAGTTTAAGTGGTGACTGGATACAAATAATTTGAGAGCAAGCAATACAAAAATCAAGAATCAATCAATAATAAATTTTGGGACTATGCACATTATACTCAGAATGACAACTATGCTCTCTTAGCTAGTGCATAAAGTAAGAAGATGGAGACTCAGCATAAAAGTAAAAGAAAGGCCCTTCGCAGAGGGAAGCAGGGATTACTCATGTGTTAGAGCTTTTTATTTGATAAACAGAGATATTGAAAACAATTTTGAGAGAGGTGTATGTCTATTTCAACGTCACGCTGGGAATAAGACCCGAAACACGAAGCTCGAACCCGAAAATCCCGAACCAGAACCCGAATAGCCCGAAACCGAAAAACCCGAGTACCTATTCGGGTGTCAATTCTAAAACCCGAATTTTATATGGGAAATTAGGGTTTACACTTCCATAACCCGAACATCCCGGATAACCCGAAGTAGATAAGTAATTTTATCCCAATACAATGAATTAAACTCCCGCATAATCCAACAACGTGAATTAAACTCCGCAGAGCCCAAGAACGCATCATTGACCACAAGTCTCGAAGCCTCAATCGCTCAACTTTACGCACATGAACAAGCCACGAAGGACCGAGACCCTGACCTGGCCGCCAGCACGCGGTCCGCTTTCACCCATCCCCTCGCACCCATCCTAGCCTGAGATGACAAGGAGCTGCAACGTGTTAGCCGCCTCCCGCCGCCTACCTCGATGACGTGTTGTGGTGATATGCAGCGCCCGCGGCCTACCTTGACGGCATGCTGTGGTACAGTGCAGCGCTCGCCGCCTACCTTGACGGCATACTGTGGTATAGCGCAGCGCCCACTACCTCCCTGGAGTGAACGACATGTTGTGATGGAGTGCTGCTCGGGTGTTGCGTGTACGGGTGCAGCGCTACGCCGATCAATATGCTAAGTCCTCCTCTAGTAGCTACGACTGTGATGCATTGAGGAATTTCTTTAAGTGATGCTCCTATTCGGGTAGATCGGGAAAACCCGAACCCGAATTATCGGGTTCTTATTATTTTAGCTAAATTTCGGGTATAATTTTTCAGAACCCGAATTTTTTAAAACCTCAACGAATGGTAATGAAAAACTTATCATAATCCATGTAAAGCAAAGTGTTTAGACTTTTAAGAGCGGTTTCCATTAGCATTTTTCTTTATTGGTTGGCACTTCCCCCCATCTTTCTTTCACAAATCAGGGCTAGCCGTATCCACCAGTACCCACTAGCTTTCATCAAACCATGGGGAAGTACCTTTTTAAATTACTTTTAAATCATATTATTTGGCATTATCTCTCTGCAAATTTAGATGAGCACAGATTCCATACTCATCGAGTGAAATAAGGAAGAAGAACTTTGCTTGACATAAACTATAATAAACTTTAAACTACTTACTCATGAGCTAAAACAGGAACACAAAATAGGTTAATAATTTTGAAGGTTTAAAGGTAGAACACAAGAAATTTACCTAGAGTGGTGGTGAAATACCACGTATAGGTAGACATGGTGGACACATTTGGCAAAATTTTGTATTTTTGGGAGTTGGATGCACGAGTAGAGCTCATACTTAGTACATTTAAAGGCTAGTAAAGGACTGGAAGCGAGCAACTAAGAGAGCAATAACGACCATAATCATGCATAGCGACAAAACATCATTAATCAAAGCATGAAGTGATATTACAAGTCAAAAACTATGATCATCAAGGCTAGAGGTGACTTTGTTTGTAGTCATAATATGGTGTGAGAATGCGCCAAGTCAATCTAGATAAATCATTCAAAGGAGAAATACCACAATACCATGCTTCAATATGAGGAAATAACACATGATTAATTTCAATGACATTAAGCACTCTCATCTATTTGAGACTAGTCATGGTACATCATATACTACTAAGCACAAAATTAAAATAACATCTAACATGACATGCTAAAGCCTAAGCCATAGTCAAAACAAGCTTCCCATTGCACCACTATAAGCATGAAACATTTTAGTCTTCTCCAACACCAATCAACTTATTTGAAACAACTCTCAAAACAAATAAAAATAGAAAACCAGAGATCTAATCATATATAACTGAATAAAACCAATGAGATATGAACGAAATTCGAGTTAAAAACAAGAGCTAAACTCAGTACTAGCAAAAACTGAACACTCATAGAACAATAAGAGTGAAAACTAGAGTGTTCCAGTCAATGAAACCGAAGCATGTTTCTCTCCAAAATAAAAGTGCTAGGATCCAACCAAAATATACAGCCAAGAAAGAAAAATAAAATTACGCTCAAGAATAACACATATCATGTGAATCAATAAAAATATAGTGTTTTGAAAGAAACCTTATATTTTTGTTGCTGAAGAAGAAGATGCCTTGGGCATCCCCAAACTTTGACGCTTGTACATCTTGGATATGTTTTGGGGTGACATGGGCATCCCCAATCTTGATATTTTGTCGATCCTTCATCTCATCACATCATTCTTCTCTCCCTACACTTGAAAACTTCCTCCACCCAAAACTTCTCACAATCTTAATTAGCAACGTTAGTGTAATCAAAACAACAACTCCACTTGGTTCAATTTAACACTCAATTTTAAAAAACTAGCCACTGTCACAACTTATTTATAGCTCCCCCTCAAAAGAACACCAAAATAAAGAGATTAAGACACAAATGCAAATATTGGCAGAAATCTATCAAAATAGAACGATCGGTAAAGATGATTTTTTTTTCAAAAATCTTCTGCTGCTCAAATCAAAACGTGGGAAAATAATGAAAGTTAGATAACAACCTAGGGCATGTGTCTATCTTTGTTCAAAGCACTCCGACATTCTGTTTGAAAGAAATATTTTTTTTGGTAACAACCCAGAAATCTATTTCGGAACAGCAACTTCCCCAAATCGCACTACCTCTCTATTGGAGGTTACTCTTGGCACAAAAACGAAATAAAAAGGATAAGGAGTGATTGCTACATAGGTAAGAACTTACAAGACACAAACATAACAAAGAAAACAGAAGAAAACAAAGGAAAACAAAGTGGTTTGCCTCCCACAAGCGCTTTTCTTTAACACCTTTTAGCTAGGATGAAGACCGAATCAAGTATTATCAATAGAATCATGGGTAGTACTCACAAGGGAATCAAAAGGTAACTTCATTATATTTATAGGGAAATGTTCCATGCCCCTTTTAAAGGGAAACTGAAATCTTATAATTCCCTCTTTCATCTCAATAATAGCACCAACCGTGCGAAGAAAAGGTCTCCCCAAAACGATAGGACAAGAAGCATTGCATTCAATATCCAAAACAAGAAAATCAACAGGGAAATAATTATCATTAGAAATGATAAGAACATCATCAATTCTTCCCAGAGGTCTTTTAACGGCGGAGTCTATAAGATGCACTCCTAAAATACTATGATCCAATGGTTTCAAATCAAGCATATCATATAAACTTTTAGGAATAATAGAAGAATTTGCACCAAGACCACACAAAGAATTGCAATCAAAATCATTTACTATTATTCTAATAGTGGGATCCCAACCATCTTGTAATTTTTTAGGAATAGAGTCTTCAAGTTTGAGCCTTTCTTCTTTAGCTTCAATGAGAGCATTAGTGATATGTTTAGTGAAAGCAATATTTATCCTACTAGCATTAGGATCTTTAGCCAATTTTTGTAAGAAATTAATAACATCAGAGATGGTGAAATTAAAAAAATCAAGTTTATTATCCTCAAACATAGTGGAAAAAATTTCTCCTAAAGTCATATTATCCTCAATTCCACTTGCGACAATTTTGTCACTAGAAATATTTTTAATCTCCAAACTTTTGGGAATCCTTCTACCCAAAGTCATGACATCTCCAATACAATTTGTTTTGACATAAATATGTTTAGAAGCATTAGGATAATCATTGTTACGTAAAGTTTTCACTTCATTAAAGGGTTGGATGGTATAAATTTTAACAGGCTCACTTTTAGCAGTTTTTCAGCAATTTCAGCCTCTCTTTCTCTTCTAGCACGTATTTTAGCTAACATTCTCATGTTCCTATTTATTTGAACTTTATAGAATTTATAGGTTCAGTTTTCTTGGCCTCAATAGGTGTAGTCCTAATTTTTAAATATCTACATCATGAGCAAGACTATCAACTTTCAGCACAAGATTATCTAGATTTGCAAGCCTTTCATCAACAGTTCTATTGAAATCTTTTTGTGTAGTGATAAATTCTTTAAGCATGTTATCAAGATCAGAGGTGGAACTTTTAGGATTGTTATAAGAATCGCCATAAGAATTCCCATATGAATTACCATTATTATTAGGTTATGGCCTATAGTTGTTACCACCAAAATTATTCTTGTAAGCACTATTGTTGAAATTGTTTCTATCAATAAAATTCACATCAATTTTATAATTCTCATTAGCAACCAGAGATTTCAGGGGAGAATTATTAGGATCTATAGGCACTTATTTAGCCAACAAAGAAGTAAGCATATCAATCTTATCACTCAAAGAAGAGACCTCCTCGACAGAATTTACCTTTTTACCTATTGGAGCCCTTTCTGTGTGCCATTGGGAATAGTTTGTCATTAGATCATCCAATAACTTGTTTGTTACACCAAAAGCAAGGTCCATGAAGGTTCCTCCCGCAGCTGAATCCAATAAATTCCTTTAAGAAAAATTTAATCCTGCATAAAAAGTTTTCATTCTTTCCCAAGCTTGAGAAACATGTTCATTATCATTTTGTCTGAAGTACATATTGTTGCTCCTCAGTTGTATAATTTTTGCAGGTGGATAATACTTCCCAATAAAAGCATCTTAGCATTTAGTCCAAGAATCAATGTTATTTATAGGCAAAGAGAATGACAATTCCTTAGCTCTTACTCTTAAAGAGAAAGGGGACAATCTCAATTTCACAATATCACCATCTACCTATTTATATTTTTTGCATATAAAATAACTCAATAAAGTTATCTAAATGAGAGGCAAAATCTTCTCCAATACCATAAAATTGATCTTTCATGACAAGAGTCAACAAAGCAGGTTTAATTTCATAAGAATCTGTTGTCGCAGCAAGTGTAGCAATTGGCGTGCATATGAAATAATTACTATTGGTACTAGTAAAGTCACAAAGCTTGGTGGTATCATTGGTAGCCATGCTTGCAAGATAACACAAAATAAACTAGCAACACAAATACAAGACTAGAAATTAGAGAACTATTTTTTTTTTGTTATTTGGTAAATAGAAAACAAGACTAAACAAAAGTAAAATAAGCAAGAACAAAAAAAGAGAGTGGAAGTGTGAGACTCCCCTTGCAGGAAGCTAGAAGTCCTCGACAACAATGCCATAAAACATACTTGATGCTGAGTGATCACACACTCGTTGGGAGACGCCAAGCAAAAGGTATGATGTAGTCTAGCGAAAATTTCCCCCTAAATTAAGGAACCGAGGTTATAGAACAAGTAGGACTTCATAGTCTTGAAAAAGGTTTCTTGTATCAACGGTGTCGTTTATCAATGTTGACCAAGCGTGGAACCTGCACACAAACTCTCTCTTGCCCCAACTTTCCGGAAGGTTGTTAATCTTCCAGTCTTGCTGAAAACATGAGAATTAAACGTATAGTTTTGAAAAGCAATAAAATTAAAAACGGAAAAGTAAGGAAACAATGATGAAAAGTGCTTAAAAGAAGGTTGCAAATATGAGGAAATAGGACCGGGGGCCATAGGTTCACTAGTGGTGTCTCTCCAAAGAAAACAAACATGCTGGGTGAACAAATTACAGTTGGGCAATTGACAAATCATGAACGTATAACAATACTATTATGCCGAGATATAGTTCACGTGTTCTAACATTGTAGGCATTACGTCAAGTCATATGGACCGCTATCCAGCATGCGTCCATATCTAAAAGTTCACCTTAAGAAAGCTATCTAGCAAACATCTCTGGTATTAAGTTGCAGCAACGAAGTGATTGCTTTGTGTGCAACATACAAATATATTAAGAACAATATGTAATGTAAGCAATGGTTCTCATCCATAGACAAGAGCACCGATGTGTTCTCCCTAATAGCAATAGCACATCCACCCTCTCCCCCCCACATGTTTCTGTCACTCAAGCGCAGGCAACAAGGAGGCATGAACCCACTATCTAGCATATAAACCCTCTCTTGGAGGTGAAAACAACAACGTGGCCAAGGTAATCATAAACATCATAGAGTATTACAAGACAAGATTAAAACTCTCTGCAAATATAAGTGAAGCAACTCAAATTGATATTAACAAAATAATCATAATCTCATGGTTCATCGGATCCCAACAAACACAACATGCACAATTACATAATGGTGGTCTCAATCATGTGAGGAAGCTCACGAGACTCTAAACATGGAGGCAAAGGGAGAGGAAAACCATCTAGCTACTGCTATGGACCCGTAGTCCCGAGATGAACTACTCACGCATCTTTCCGGAGGCGAATATGGTGATGTAGAGGCCTCTGATGATGATTCCCCTCTCCGGCAGGGTGCCGGAGTAGGACTATAGAAGCCCTAGATTGGACTTTCGAGGTGACGACGCCTCTTTGTATGTTTCATGGAAAATAGCTCTGCCCCTCTGATTTTTTGGGTCAAAGGCAATATATAGGCGAAGTGGCGACGAGAGGCGGTGGCCAGGGCCGCCAGGAGCCTACCATGCGTGGCCTAGGGGCGCGCCTGGCACCCTCCTAGTGGCCCCCTAGCTTCCCTCTAGATCTTGTTTGGACTCTGTCTCCTTTCCTGGTAAAAAAATGATCTCCGTGGATTTTTAGCCCTTTTTGAGAATATTTCCTTAAGAACTTTTCTGAATAGAAAAACAACCGAAAACAACAACTCGCCTATGGCATCTTGGTAATAGGTTAGTCCGTGAAAACATCCAGAAAAAGAAAGAAAACATGTGGAAAACAAAAGTTATTGAGTATATAACAAGCATGGAGCATCAAAAATTATAGATACTTCTGCAACGTATCAGCATGCTCTCTGTTGCTCTCTTGCTTGCTCCGGCTGTCTCGGCCGACGCTGTAAGAATCAAACTACTATTCTCACTCCTCTCTTCCTTCCTATCCAATTCGATTCGATATTCTTCCTCGAATAGAAATCGTGCATCCCCGATTCCCTAGCTGACTTACGCGATCCATTGCTCCAGTGGTGAGTGCTGCCATGGCCTCGGATGGCAACGATGTCGCTCCACTACATCGTCTCGTTGCTACGTCGTCATAGTCTCCGTCCAGCTCTCAGGGTATGTATCCTCCTCGCATTCTCTCTCCTCTCTCCTCTCTCTCTCTCTCTCTCTCTCTCTCTTATTCTCTATATCTCTTTGCGGACCTAGGATTTATCTTGCATACTGAATTCCTATGAACTAGTGATGCTCTTGCTTGATTACTTAGCTCTCTAGGCTTAATCCTGGTGTAGAACATGTCCCCTAACTTAGTAACAAGATATTGGGTTTTCTCTCCCTTTAACTGGCGCGTTCTTGTTCGGAACTTTCTGAAAAGCATGTTTGCGACCTTGTAGTTGTATCACTGCTCTAGGTACTTTGCTTATGCTATGTGAGTAATATATGCACTAATCCAGGCATGTGAGTAGTTGTGACTACACATTGTAGATAAATGAATTTCCTAACTGAGAACACTTGTGTTCTAACTGAAATTTATTCTAGTGCTTAGTGTAATATTAGTGTAGCTCTCACTGTAGGTTACTTCAATGACTTAATAAAGAACAGGATGGCCTTTTCCTTTGACCCCAGCTGCTATTGAGGTGATTCAGTCACCTCTTTAGTCAACTGTGCATGTGAATGGTGTAGATATGTTCATCTACATCATTTTGTGACCATCCCAGTATTGGGTCACGTAGCAGAATTTAAAAATTTTCGTCCTACCTAACACGCAGGATCTACTATGCAAGTAAAGGCGTGAGTAGATCTGATTCGTTATCGACATGAAGCATGGAAGGAGTGTCGATGATGATGTCGGTAATGCCTGATTCCCCGTATCCCACCTTTTGGATCCATGAGAGTGAGGGTATCATTTGTTACCCCTCTGAGAGCTTGCACACATGCGTCCGTCAAAATCTTGCTAGCGCTTCACCGTCCCGGACTAGGCAACTGATACATCATAAGCGTATCCTTAATTTCTGATGTTACATGTTGTTTTTATGCCATATGCCTACATGTTTTCCTTTCACTTTATGTCATTTTTATCAATTTCTCGGGACTAACCTATTGACAAGATGCCACAGAGCCAGTTCCTTTTTTCTGCTATTTTTAGTTTCAGAAAAGTTGTTCTGGAAATATTCTCGTAATTGGACGATTCAAAAGCCAGAAGTCTTAGAATTCCTAGAGCGTCAAGGAAGTCCAAAGGAGACCCAGAGGGGGGCCCCGGAGCCCCCACACCATGCCTGGGCATGGGTGGGCCCCTGGTCGCGCCGGGAGGTGGTGTAGGCCCCTCGGGCGCCCACCGCCATCGCTCTTTCGCCTATATATGACCCCTCGATACATAAACCCTAAAGAGATCAGCCTTTTTCCATGAAAAGTTACGTAGCTCCGCCGTCGCCGCCGACAAGTTTCGGAGGACAGAAATCTCTGTTCCGGCACCCTGCCGGGGCGGGGAAGTGCCCTCGGATCCATCTCCATCGACTCCACCGCCATCTTCATCGTTGTTGCCGTCTCCCATGATGAGGAGGGAGTAGTTCTCCCCCGGGGCTGAGGGCTCTACCGATAGCTATGTGTCTCATCTCTCTCTCCCATGGTGTGATCTTTATGTGATCATGAGTTTTGTAATCTAGTTGAATAAGTAGATGTTACTCTTCATCTGTCATGCTACTCAAGTGGTTTTGTATGAGATATCCGTAAAGACTTTGATCACGGTGTAAAGGTGACAGTGTGTGCACCGTGTGGTTTAGCATGATATTTATATCTTGTGTTGGATGACCCTATGAAATTGTGGCGTTTGTTTAGTAATAATTTGGGGCGCTCATAGTGACAGTGTGTGGTGCCCTAGAGAGGAAATACAGACTTGAGAAGTGATGTTATAGCCCTACACATGGATTGGTGTTTGTTATCAGACCGGAGAGTGGTTCAGAGTAGCATTGTGAAGAGATGATATTGATGCATCAATTATGTTATCATTGTAGAGAGTGTCCACTAGTGAAAGTATGATCCATAGGCCTTGTTTCTAAGCATTGAAACACCGTTTACATTCAGGTCTGCTACATGTTTACTTGCTGCCATTTTTATTTCAGATTGCTATTATCACTTATAATCATCCATATTACTTGTATTTCACTCTCTCTTCACAGAACTATTGCACCTATACAACTGACAATTGTATTATATGTGTTGGGGACACAAGAGACTTCTTGTATCGTAATTGCAGGGTTGCTTGAGAGGGATATATTTGACCTCTACCTCCCTGAGTTCGATCAACCTTGGGTGATCCACTTAAGGGAAATTTGTTGTTGTTCTACAAACCTCTGCACTTGGAGGCCCAACACTGTCTACAAGAATAGAAGCGTGCGTAGACATCAAGCTCTTTTCTAGCGCCGTTGCCGGGGAGGTAATGTATAAGGTACTCACATCCTGTGTGAGTGCTCGAAGTTATTTCCTTTAGATTCTGCAATTAGATCTTTTTGTTTCTTGTTTTTATTTTCACTAGTTAGGCTTAACGGAAAACAACAAAAATATGAGAGAGCTTTATAATCTTTATCTTGAGTTAGGACATGAAGTGTTTGAAGAGAAAATTAAAAAACCAATGGAGCTTTATTTGCATGCTAGTAGCAATGTTATTAGTGTAAATTCTTTGAACACCATTATTGTTAATGCTATGGAAAAGTCTAAGCTTGGGGAAGCTAGTTTTGATGAATATGATATTTTTAGTTCCCCAAGTTTTGAGGAGGAAATTTTCTTTGATGATACTTTGCCTCCAATACGTGATGATTATAATGATTATGATATTTTCATTCCACCTACTATTGAGGAGAAAATTGATTATGATTACAATATTCCTCCTATATTTTATGATTATGGTGATGAGAATAATAATGATAGCTATTTTGTTGAATTTGCTCTCACTACTATTAATGAGAATGACTATGCTTATGTGGAGAGTAATAATTCTTTTATGCATGTGGCTCATGATAAGAATGTTATATGTGATAGTTATATTGTTAATTTCGTTCATGATTCTACTGAAAGTTATTATGAGGAGAGAGAAACATAATTTTATGCATCTCAACAATATCAAGTTCCCCCTCTTTATGTTGAAAATTTTGAAGTTGCCCTTGTTTTGCTTTCCTATGCTTGTTGCTTTGTGCTTTCATGACTTTGTTTTTCTACAAGATTATTTTTCATAGAAAGTGGGTTAGGCTTAATTTTGTTTACATTTGCTTCTTGATTCTCTCTTTTGCTTCAATTAATATTTCTCATGTGAGCATCATCTCAAATTATCATGCCTAGCTAAAAGGCGTTAAGAAAAGCACTTCTTGGGAGATAACCCATGGTTTTATTTTTGCTTTGTTTTTATCTGTTTTATTTGAGTCAAGGTGTTTTTTACTTATGTATAAAATCCTTTGTATCTTTCTTTCATGTATTAGTTGTGCCAAGTGAAGTTTCTAGCGAAAGTTGGTGTTGGTTTTGGATTTCTACGGAGAAAACTGATTTCTGCTATCCACCGTAAACAATCGTATAAGTTACAGAAAGATCAAAATGACCTAAAATTCTTTATGGTTAGTGCTCAGCTGATTCCGAAACTTTTTATTTCTTTACGTTTTTCGATTTGAGCAACATAAGTGTCCTAAAATATTTCTTCTTTACAGACAGTTCTGGTTTTGACAGATTCTGCCATTTTTCTTGCATTTGCTCTTTTGCGATGTCATGTGGATTTCTTTGCTTCACGAAACATAAGTGGCTGTAGCTAATGTTTAAAAGTGTCAATAGAACTTGTGCCCATGCAGAACCCATGGATTTTTGATTGTTTCACTCACCCTCTAATGTGAATTACTTTTTGAGTGTGGTGTGAAGGAAGTTTCCAAGGGTGCAAGGTCAAATCTTCGGGATTCCCCCATGGTTCATCCCAGAAAATTCCAATAAGACTCAAGCTTCTAAGCTTGGGGATGCCCAAGGCATCCCCTTCTTCATCAACAATTTATCAGGTCACTTCTAGTGAAACTATATTTTTATTCGGTCACATCATATGAAGTTTACTTGGAGCGTATGTTTGTTTTTTTCCTTTTGTTTTATTTTATTTTCCTTGCTTAAATAATATAGTTGCAACCTAGCATTCTTTGTGTGGGAGAGAGACATGCTCCGCTTTTTCGTTTGAATACTCGATATGCTCGTATTCTTAGTTTTTCTGCTAGCTGCTGCAAAATTCCTGTTTAGCTCATGTTTTTCTTGCATCTCTTATTTAGAGCTGTTAGTGTTAGTAGAGTTGTGTTAATACTCTCTTGTTTCATTTATGCATCTCTTGGAGAGTTTTTGTTTAGTATAAAATGCTTGGTGTTGGAAAGCAGTAGTACAGTTTTCGTGCTTATAACGGTGCAATTAGAAGCTTGTATAGACTGTGGCAAGACTTTTTCATGTCATGCTAGATGTTATTTTATTTCTAAATCCTAGTGGTTACTTTTGTAGCATGATTTGTCTCAAATAGCTGAGAGTGTTTAATGTGCCTTAGAAAGAATCATGAGTTGTTCTTGTCATATTGAAGCACAAATTTATGGTGTTCTCCTTTGAATGTTTTATTTGGTTGACTTGGCGCATGCTCACACCATGTTTATGACTACAAACCGGTCACTTGTAGCCTCTATGATAATTTACTTTTTTTAACTTGTAGTACCACTTATGCTTTGATTAGTGATGATTTTGTCGCTATGCATGATTATGGCCATTATTGCTCTCTTGATTTGTCGCTCCTAGTCTTTTTCTAGCCTCCACTTGTACCGAGTATGAGCTCTACTCGTGCATCCAACTCCCAAAAACCAAAGTTTGCCAAATGTGTCCACCATACCTACCTACATGTGGTATTTAACTGTCACTCCAAAGTAAATTGCTCATGTGTTACCTTTAACACCTTCAAAATTACTCCTATTTTGTGCTCCTGTTTTAGCTCATGAGGATGTAAATAGAGAATATTTATCTCACTTGTTGATTGGACTTTCACACCCTGGACTAGTGTCTTCATCCGCTTATCAAATTGATAGAAGAGCTGGCAGCGGGGTGCCCAGCCCCAAAGTAATACAACAAATTCTCTTCACTATTTTTGTCCTTGATTTATCAGTGAAAGCATAATTGTGTAGACAAAATAGAAAGAGGGATGACCTTCTACCCAGATGCGAGCTTCTATGGGAGCCGCTCTTGTGAAGTCTAGTTGGCTTGTGACGTACTGTAAAAAAATTAGACACTCCTCCATGGTATGTGATTGTTGGAAGGCACACGAGGATTCAGTTAGCCATGGTTTGTGTAAGAAAGGTTGGGAGGAGTGTCAACCATGTTATACCTCGGTTTAACAAAATAAAATCTCTAGCACATGAGTGATCCCTTTTTCCCTCTACGAAGGGCCTTTCTTTTTTTACTTTTATGTTGATTCTCCATCTTCTAACTTTATGCATAGTTGAGAGAGCATAGTTTCCATTCTGAGTTTAATGTGCATTTGTCCCAGAAACATTATTAATTGATTCATGATGTGTTATTATTTGTTCTCAAATTATTTGTTCTAGTCTTCCTATTAAACTTTGAAGGTATCCTGGCATTTATGTTTTGCCCCACTCTTAAGGACAAGCGAAATATCACTTTGTTATGTTATCTCTATGCTTGAAACAAACGTATAACTTTTGAGTGCATTATTATTCGTGATCTTTTGTTTGTGTTACTTTTCATGATGCAAGGTGATTGTTATGTTTTATTGTTAGAATTATATTTATCATGCTTGTGTTAAAGTTCTATGGTCTCAGCTATGCTTATGCTTTTACAATTTTGATGATCAAGTTTATGTTGGTAGCATGTCACCTCAGAAATTATTTGTTTTTATCGTTTACCTACTCGAGGACGAGTAGGAACTAAGCTTGGGGATGTTGATACGTCATAAACGTATCCTTATTTTCTGATGTTCCATGTTGTTTTCATGCCATATGCTACATGTTTTCCTTACACTTTATGTCATTTTTATCGATTTCCCGGGACTAACCTATGGACAAGATGCGATAGAGTCAGTTCTTGTTTTCTGTTGTTTTTAGTTTCAGAAAAGTTGTTCTAGAAATATTCTCGGAATTGGACGATTCAAAATCCAGAAGTCTTAGAATTCCCGGAGCCAGAAGCCAGAAGTCAGAAGACGGAATTGGACGATTCAAAAGCCAGAAGCCAGAAGTCTTAGACTTCTGAACCCGTTGGTTGTTAAGTAAGTTCCTATTACTTCGCGATACCAATCAATACCTCAGGACGAGATAAATGATAAGTCCGTGACTAAACTCTTTAATCACCTTATCACATTATTCCCGATATCTGGTATGATTTATTTTACTCGTTGATGTTACATAGTATCCCCATGATTAGTGTCATGTCTTTGTCTGCACAGACTTATTTACCGATACTATTTCATCGAGTGGATCCTGGATGTATCTCTTTAGTAATTAGAGGAGTAATTCCCAATCTTGAACTATCACAATGAATGAATACTTTCGTGACCACCCAATGTTAGCATTTTTATCACCCAGTTTACGGTGTGATACTTGACTATACCAAAATTATCCTTATGGCAAACATCATTGAATATTCTCATGGTCTAAGGAAGCAAACAAAACAACATTTTATGACCATAATATTTAGCAAAAGTAATCTCGTAGTATCTCAACTACTTGGGTCTGCCCAGCCACAATGTTGAAACAACATTATGCTCCGATTAATATTGACACAACAAATTTCCATGTCCAGGAAAACATGGTCATCTAATATTAACGAGTTTGTGTGTGAGACATGACAAATGGGTTATAATGGTGTGTTTATGTTTCTACACGTGCGTATGAGTTTTCCTCTGAATCTCATATTAGTGACCATAGTAGTTATAGCATAAAAACATAATACATTAATCATGAAACTGATGTATTTTATCGTCTCTTGGGCATATATCCAACACCTAGATGTCTTGTAGTTGAAGGTGTTAGTAGTGGAAATCATGAATGATTTCCTTTGCTTTCCACTTCTCTGTCCTCTCTCTTATGTATAAAATCATGTAAAATGTTTCCTTGTGAAGCTTTGGAATAAAGTTCACTCTCTTGTGTCATTGTCCCTTGTGCAAAATAATTAGTGAGTGTAGGAAACATTCTTTTAGAAGATTATGCATGATGAGGCCTCCATTGTAAAATGCATAGATGAATTTTGCATATTTTCACATGGTTTTCTATTACATATTGCATCATATAAGGGTATAATTCAATGTTTTATAGTATTTTGGGGTTAAATTACAAAGTCCCCCAACTTTTATGGAATTAACCCTGCCCGTCAGAAACCCCGTTTTCTATATTTTTGACGTTTCAGGGGGCAAACTTCCGCGAAATCACCTGAAAATCTGCGGGGGTCATTTTCTTGGAAGGAGAAGACTTGCGGGCGAAGGATCCACGAGAATTGGGCAAGGAGGCCCAAAAGAGGACCCTCCACGCGGCCAGATTCCTTGGCCGCGTGAGAGGCCCCCTTTTGGCCCCTGTGGCCCCAATTCCTTCCATCTTCGACTTACCGACTCCGTCTTGACATAAAACCGACTATAAAAAGGGTCCCCCGTACCCTTACGGAGAGGAGCGCCGCCGAAACACCGAAACACCAAAACAGAGACCAGAGTTCCAGATTGGAGGGGAAAACTCCGGCGGGGCGCCGCCGGTGTGATCTCCTACCCCTCCAACGTCATTTCCATCGACATATCCATGAAGAGGGAGTAGTCCACCCCAGGGCAATGGGTTTGTGGAAGTAGCACTTGTATCTCTCTCTCTATGTGCTTCACTAATT
Organism: Alopecurus myosuroides; assembly: GCA_028641055.1. NCBI lineage: Eukaryota > Viridiplantae > Streptophyta > Magnoliopsida > Poales > Poaceae > Alopecurus > Alopecurus myosuroides. Next base: position 365,748,348 of record CM054059.1, on the reverse strand, counting down.
AGATCCGTATGAGCTGCCTCACATGATTACGGGCGCCGTTGTAATTCCTATGTGGTGGATCTTTTCTACGAGTTAATGAATCTGAGATTGCAATTGTTTCTCTTGAGTTATTTGAGTAGATGTATCTTATGTACCCCGTTCTTATTTGCTAGCTTTGATCAATCTAGTTCTTGAGAGCGTGTGTGGGGTGATGGGTGCATTAGTTGGAGTAACGGGGGGTGGCTAGTGTTGTGAAAGTGACAGAAGTTCAGCGATCCACTTAGGTTTTGTTAAAACTTTCTTAGTTACCTCACTAGGGATAAAAAGGAGTACCTTGTTACCGGGGATTTGAAGTGACACTAATCAATCTCCATGACTAGATCTAGCAAGTTCTTCCTTCAACTTCATGTCACATTGCTTAAAGCTATACTCTGTTTTTTCCTTAATTATCGAGGTGTTATGATTTATTTCGCATCTTGGTGGAGTATAAGAGGGATCAATATGACCGTAGAGATCTCTATGCTAGGACGTGATGCCCATATGAAAGTACTCAATGTTAAACATGTTATTGTAATCTCACATGTAATTCTTTATGTCCACCGTCTACCACTTTATTTGAGAGAATGCAAGTGTGAAACCATGAACCCCGGTCCTATTTTAAATATAAGAAAACACTCTAGTTACTTTGCTGCAATTTACTTTACTTGCACTTTACTTTACTTGCATCTCCAATTCGAATTTACATTATCTCCATCACCACTTGCATCACAAAAATACAAAAACAATCCATTGCATATTTATTTTCTCATTTGCATTTAGTAGTAGATTTAATTATTGCACATTTACTTTCAGTTTTGCATTGCAATTTAGAAGTCTCACACCTTGTGCTTGACAACCACTTGGTGAGGTTGAGAGAACAAAATTCTCTACTTGTTTGCAGGATCCTGGAGGAAGCTTGGAAGACAACTGCTGAAATACTGGCTCCCCAAGAGTTCGATATAAACCCTCGAGTCACCCTCGTGGGGAAGAAGGCTTGCCACTAGCTACACACTCTGCACTTGGAGTCTCAACCTAGCCATCAAGCGTTTTTCTGGCGCCGTTGCCGGGGAGCCATAGGTGAAGGAGTTGTCCAAGGGATCTCACAAGAAGTCTTCATCACCAACAAGGTGTGCAAACACCTAAGCTTGGGGAGGTTGCACCTACGTGAGTACCGTCCTTTCTATCTCCACCTTCTTTCAAGTAGATTGTTTTGTTTCTTGTCTTGTTTTTGTTTTTGTTTTGTTTTTGTTCTTGTTTTTGTTTTGTCTTGCATATTTTATTTTAGTTTGCATTTTAGTTTTGCATTTAGTTATCTAGTTTATTTTAGTATTTCGAATTTGCCTAGTTACTTTAATTTTCAGTTTTGCATAAAAAAATTAAAAACTACATTAAAACTTGGAAAATGGAGCAGAGAACTTATTGGCCATTCAGTGTTAGGAATTTTCCTCAAGAGCTAAATATTCCCATTGAAAAATTAGAGGTAGATCCTAGTGTTATTAAAATGATTTATGAATCTCGTTTCTATGGAAAGCCTAAAGAAGACCCTTTGTTCCATCTTAAGAAATTTGATGAAAGATGTAAAACTTTGAACTTGAATCATGCAAACATCAACACTACTAAAGTTAAACTCTTTCCCTACTCACTAGGAGGCAAAGCATTAGATTGGATATTAAGATGGCCTCCTAGCAATTTTACTACTTGGTTCAACTTAAGGGTTTGTCATGCTGAAAAGAATTACAATGTTAAACAATTGCTCATTACCTTTAAACAAGAAAAAGATGAATCAATGATACAAGCATGGGAGAGATTTAGAAGTAGAGCATATGGAATAGGGCATGGCTTTAGAGATTGGATACTTATGCATATGTTTTATAAGGGACTTTCTGAAACTTCTAGAGCCTTTTTAGATAATGAATGTGGGGGATCTTTTACTAGTACTAATGCTGCAAATACCCATGTTTTGCTTGAAAGTTTGCTCTTAGAGGTTAAAATTAAAGAGAGCTTAAAAAAGGCTGAAGTACCCGAGGATATTTTTGATGATCGCTATGAGATTTTTAATATGCATAATAGAAAAGGAAAAGTAGAGGAAATTATGATGCTTACTGAAATTAAGAATCCATTGCTTGATTTATAAAAAAGTAGCTTGCAAGAACTTATTGCTACTCTACAAAAATTTGCTAGTGATCCCACTATAAATGTTAATCAACCTGGCTTTGGATCTTATATTGCTAATCATGTCTTGCAAGAAAAAATTGCTAGGTACAAGAATGAGGCCATGATACCTCCTAAGCTTGGGGATGCATGGATCCCCAAGGTGCTAGTTTCAATTGGAAAAGAAATTCACCATGCTATGTTAGATCTAGGTTCTAGTATATCGGTACTCTCTGAAGAATTATATGAATTGCTAGAACTAGAAAATTTAGAAAAGTGCTCAAGTGAATTTGTCCTTACTGATAACTCTACTAAACATGCTGTAGGACAAGTAAAAGATGTTATGATTGAATTGCACATGACTTTCGTACCCGTTGATTTCATTATTATGGATATGGGGGATAAATCCCCTAGTCCTATTATTTTGGGTAGACCTTTTGTAACAGCCCAAGTATGAAAACCTACCATTTAGAATGTTTGATTTCTTGTTATTAAAGTATTGCATCATGGCATCATATTTATTTCCTTGTTTGCCTTGTTTACTATTTGTTTTGCATCTGTTATTCTTTGTTTTCATAATGAAACTCAAACAATTCCAAAAGCTTTGTTTTCATACTTGCTCTGTTACAACCTTTTAAATAAAAATCTCAAATAAAAACAACCAAATTGTTTTCTTTTTAATCCATAATGATCACTTATTAAATTGTTGGTTTTAATCAAACAATTAATTCAATCAATTAATTCCAAATCATTTCAAACTCAAATAAAATCTTCAAATCAGCACCCAACTTGAGTTTATGAAAATCACCAAACAAACATACCCATTTAATAAAATTAAACCATAGGGGTCACCCTATTAAAATGTTTGTTTACATTAATGTTTAATTAATATTAAAATTCACCCAATTTTGGTTTTATTAACAAACAACAATTAAATTTGAAAACTTTGGAAAACAAAATATAGTTTTGAGTTGCTGTTTGAAAAACTCAACTAACCAAAAATTTTCCTAAATTTTATTAACTTGAAACCCCATCCTTTTCTTCCATTTGGTTTTGTCAAAAAAATAAATAAATAAAACAAACAGAAAAGGAAAAAGTAAATCTCACCTGCGAAGGGGGGGGGACCTTTTGGCCCAGCCCACTAACCACGCGGAGCTGGCCCGGTACCCCTTCGTGGCCGCCCCCGTCGTCTGTCCCGCGTACGGCAGGACATCGGGGCGTGCCACGGCGGCAGACAACCCCGTCGACGGCCAGCAGTGATCCCGAGGCCCTATAAAGATGCCCTAGACCCCCTGGCGCCGCCTAACCTAGCCCTACCCTATCCCCTCGCGCCGCCACCGTTCCTCAATCTCTCCCCGATGAATTTCTTCCGCCACTGTCACTGCTCCATCCGCCGCCGATCTCTGAATTCCTGCCATGCCCCGTCGCTGTAGTCCCCTTCCACCCCAGCTATCCACGGGAACCACCTCGCCGTGTTTTCCTCGTGCTGTTCGACACCTTCACGAGCACGGGGACCCTCTGGATCGACGCCGCGGTCCTCGTCGTCTCCGGCCACCGCGGCGCCCTCTCTGAACCTTTGTCCGCCGTCGTCGTTGCCGTATCCCTCGACGTGATCTGGCTACGGGAACGAAGCCGCCGTCACCTCCTCGCGCTGTTGGACACCGCAGCAGGCACGGGGACATCGTGGATCGCCGCCGCCATCTGCTACACCGCCGCGGCAGTCACCTCCGTCGTTGAGCTCGACCGCGGCAAACCCCACGGTGATCACCGTCAGTCTCTTCCCCCTCCTCTCTGATGCTTGTCCGCACTGCACGAGCAACACCACCACCCAACACAGCACGTCGAGCACGCACACGGCATCAATCACCGCAACTCACCGCCGGCGTCACCCTCTGTCATGGTCGTGGAAGCAATTGCTCGTCAGTGAAATTCAGTTAACGCGATTGTTGAAGTTTAACCTGTCCGCGTATCGTTCTCTGTCAAAACTGACGAAGCAGCGCAATGGTTTAGTGTATCGTGCGCGCAGCGAGAGGTCGCTGGTTCGATCCCTGCGGCTGCGAATAAAAACCATCTTTTTCCTCCGCGCACTGACATCCATGCCCCACCCGTCAGCGTCCCTAGCTGCCACGCAAGCGAGCGCAGCGCCACGCTGGCCCCAGGCCCACGCTGCAGTGGCACTGGCTAGGTTCCAGTGCGGTGTAACACGTTTTATTCAGTTTCTGTTTTAAACCTAGGTCCAATAAAATCACAGATTGGTCCCTCATTTTCAATTGCTTATAACTTTTATTTCATAACTCAAAAAAATGAAAATAAAATATGCACACTACTCTAAATCAAATTGTCTACCCATTGGTACCATTTGTTTACTGTTTTGAAATTTCAAAATGCAATTCAAATTTGAATTCAAACAAATCAATTGCAATTTGATAAAATCAATAACTAATTCATTATTAATCCACTAAATGCAAATAAAATATGTTTTCCATACCATTTTGAATAACCTTTTCAAATATAATTTTTGTTTCCTGTTTTGAATAATTAAAATTGCCTAAACAATTTAAACCTTGTTTAATTCAATTAAAATTGCTAAAATCATAACTTGCTCAAATTAATTTATTTTTGAACATGTAAAATATGTTTTCAAAACAGAAAAACATAACCTTTTCAAATATGAACTTTAAATAATGTTTTGAGCAATTAAAATTCAATTAATATCCCTATTTGCAATAATTCCAATTTAAATCTTGTTTAAATTGCTTAATCCATAATTAATTCATACTAACTCCTATTTCAAAATTTGAAACATGTAATCCAACTAAAATTTGATGTTCTTTTCAAATTAAACTTTGTTATTTGTTTTGAACACTTTAACTTGATGAAAACAACAAATGCTTGTGTGACACCTTTAAGTAACCAAAATTTTCTAAATTAATAAATGAATTTCTAAACTTGTTAAACCTTATTTCTATTTGGTTCTATTGTTGTTATTTTGCTGTTTTCCTCATCCATGCATCATGCTAATCAACTTTCACATGATGATTAGTTGTAAAACAATTAATTCAACCATAATTCATGGGCTTTTCATATGCAATCCAATTGCATGTGGGTCCATTTAATCATGTTGTTATCTTGTCAACTAGTTTAGTTTGATGCATCAATTAAATGGTCATGCATCATCCCATGTTTGTGCACTATGCCATGTTATTGATTGTTTATCTTTCTGCATTGTTTGTTTGCTTCTTCTCGGATAAACGACGACATTGAGACCGACGATACTTACGACACCCCTTCTAAGGAGTTAGCTCAGTACCAGGCTACTGGGTTTTGCAGGCAAGTTATCACTCACATGAACCACTGTGTTCCTTTCAACCTTGGTTAACGATACTTTCCGTTGTCTATTTCTGCTAGCCTTAGTAGTAGTTGTTTCTGTTACGAACCTATCACATGAATCCCTTAACCCTGATATTGCCTCACCTCCATACCTATAACCATTGCTTGTTGCCCGTGTCTTACTAGCATGCTTAGGGTTGTTTTGCTCGAGTCTGTTACCCGTTACTTTCTGTTACTACTCTATTATGTTCTGGGGGCTCGATGGTTAATCAATCAATCATGCTAATGTTATTGTTAATAATAAATTTGATGATAAGGCACCGGCAGGAGGCCCTGTGTGGTTTTGAGGCCTGCTAGTGTCGACCCTAATAGGAAAAGGGTCTTGTCTACTGATCCATGATGAGCGCACTAACCGCATGTGGGAAGCGAGTATGGGCGCCCCCCTCAATTTGATTCGATTCACATCTTGTCCAAATCGCCTCATTTAGTTCGTGTTTTCCATTTGCCGCATGCATGTTTTTGCGAGCCCAGGCCAGGGTGGAACTTTTGTAGTCGGCATATAGGGGGACACGTTCTTAGAGTGCTATGAGGGTCCATTTTCTTCTGGGCTCGATTAGCCGTGCGCCCAAGGTTCTTTGGGCTTGATGCGAAGAAGAGTTGAGTTGTGTTGAGTGCCCCGCTTGGTGGGAGGCATCCCATCTGGCGGGTTATGCATACGTGTACGGCCAAATTGGTGCAACCCTGCAGGGATAATCTTCTCGAGAAGCCGTGTTTTCCGCGGTTATGGATTACTTGGTGAAAGTACTGGCTAACAAGTACTCAGGACAACTTAAACCTAATGATTAACAACCTTACACCCACTGATTAACAATTTGACTAGTAATAGGCTTATTGACACAATAATCTGAACCATCATTATTCCAACTGTGTGAGTTATCCTCGGATTGCTTCTTTGGATAAGGGGCGAGATCCAGGATGGGTTTGTTTGGTGGTTAGCTATAGTTGGTTACAATACTCGATCTTATCCCCTTTCTGTTAGTGGGAAGTTGTAGTTCCCTGTAGTTGGTTAGCGCAGCCAGTTGCAGCATCTTTTATATCCCCTTTCTTCCGTTGAACCCAAGGCATCTGTGCTTGGTGTTGACGGGCTACACTTTGGTGAACTATGAGTCTTGCTTGCCAGTACGTTTATGTACTGACCCCTTTGGGGCTGTGGTTTCCGCAGACCTACGTTTCCGAGGATCTACATGGTGGCTACTACGTGGAGTATGACGAGACTGCTGACGAGTAGATAGCGGACCCGGGCAGGATCCGAGACTTCGTGGATGGGCTCCGTCTTTTCGTTTCCGGCCTCTTAGGCCTATTTGGTTCTTGTCTGTACTCAGACATGTTGAATGCTTCCGCTGTGATGTAATGATGAATTGTTGGGACATGTGTCCTCTGAATGATTGTATTTGCTATCTCTGCTCTAGTGAGAGCTATTTGCAACTTATTTCGATCTTTTGTGTCGTAGAGACCTGTTGTGATATCACTTGTTCCAATGCCGTTGACGTACCATGTGTGTATGTTTTGAAGTACGTCAATGGAAGTATCCTGATTTCTATGGGATAGTTTACGTCGACGCTGAACAGATAGGGGTTGGTTGTCACACCTACGTGTGTTGGCCTACTCGTAAGAGGACGCGGGTGCCGGTAAGCCCCGTAATACAATCTACTACTGTTCAACGGAACGGCGAGTATCCTTTAGAAGTCCGGGTGCGACAAATGGTATCAGAGCCTGTCTGCCTGTAGGATCCCTTTTTACTGGTCGCAGTTGAGTCTAGAAATTATTTTGTAGCTATATAGGAAAAATGAAACGTGAGAGTCGGAATTCTGTTCTTTTTCTTCTTTCCCCACCCACCCTCCCTTTTTCTGGTAAGGAAGTGCAACGTTGTTTTCCCTTCTCATCTAAACTTTCAAGTTAGGATTTCACGAATTCTAGTTTCTCTAGGATGGTTAGATCTACTAGACCATAGGAATGGAGGTGGTTGTGACATGATTTATCATGTTGCCTACTCATGATTGAGAACGGAGGCGTGTAAGACCCGGAAGCAGATCCTCTATTTCTTAAGCAGTAGATATTGATCCTTTAGAAGCCCGGATGGGTTTTCCGTAGTACCTCAGGAGTTTTTGTTCTCGTTTTCCCCGATGTTGATATCCTGTTCTTCTCAACATCCTTTTCGTCCGTTCAAATCTTGTTGTTGTTTTCCATTTCAGATCTTCTACCGGCGTCTAATCAAAAACTTCCTCGTAAACTCTATTCCAGCTAAAAGTGTTGTTTGATACCGGAGCATCGCATTCCTTTGTGTCAAAAATCTTTGCCACAACAAACAACCTAATTGTGGTTCCACTAAGCAATCAAATGACTGTTCACTCTCCGGGACCGCAAATGTTGACTTCCAAGATAAGTAAGGACAATCAAATCCTAATCGGAGACCACATATTCCTTGCTTCTCTCATAATGCTTGGCAATTCTGACATTGATGTCATTCTTGGTATTGGATTGATGTCAATAACTCTGTTCCACCATTCTAGCCAGATAATCTATTCTCCAAATGAATCAAGTTCCATTCAGCTATACACCCTTGGTGCAAGACCTCTCCCTTTACTTGAAAATGTTCCGGTGGTTTGCTATTTCCCTGACGTCTATCCAATGTGCATGATGTGTTTCACGTGACACAACTCAAGAGGATCTTCCCAAGAAGTTTCCGGACCTTTTCTTTTCTCAGTAGGAATCTCGGGGCGCGATTCCTTCAAGGGGGGGGGGCGTTTTGTAACAGCCCAAGTATGAAAACCTACCATTTAGAATGTTTGATTTCTTGTTATTAAAGTATTGCATCATGGCATCATATTTATTTCCTTGTTTGCCTTGTTTACTATTTGTTTTGCATCTGTTATTCTTTGTTTTCATAATGAAACTCAAACAATTCCAAAAGCTTTGTTTTCATACTTGCTCTGTTACAACCTTTTAAATAAAAATCTCAAATAAAAACAACCAAATTGTTTTCTTTTTAATCCATAATGATCACTTATTAAATTGTTGGTTTTAATCAAACAATTAATTCCAAATCATTTCAAACTCAAATAAAATCTTCAAATCAGCACCCAACTTGAGTTTATGAAAATCACCAAACAAACATACCCATTTAATCAAATTAAACCATAGGGGTCACCCTATTAAAATGTTTGTTTACATTAATGTTTAATTAATATTAAAATTCACCCAATTTTGGTTTTATTAACAAACAACAATTAAATTTGAAAACTTTGGAAAACAAAAAATAGTTTTGAGTTGCTGTTTGAAAAACTCAACTAACCAAAAAATTTCCTAAATTTTATTAACTTGAAACCCCATCCTTTTCTTCCATTTGGTTTTGTCAAAAAAAATAAATAAATAAAACAAACAGAAAAGGAAAAAGTAAATCTCACCTGCGAAGGGGGGACCTTTTGGCCCAGCCCACTAACCACGCGGAGCTGGCCCGGTACCCCTTCGTGGCCGCCCCCGTCGTCTGTCCCGCGTACGGCAGGACATCGGGCGTGCCACGGCGGCAGACAACCCCATCGACGGCCAGCAGCGATCCCGAGGCCCTATAAAGATGCCCTAGACCCCCCTGGCGCCGCCTAACCTAGCCCTACCCTATCCCCTCGCGCCGCCACCGTTCCTCTCTCTCTCCCCGATGAATTTCTTCCGCCACTGTCACTGCTCCATCCGCCGCCGATCTCTGAATTCCGGCCATGCCCCGTCGCTGTAGTCCCCTTCCACCCCAGCTATCCACGGGAACCACCTCGCCGTGTTTTCCTCGTGCTGTTCGACACCTTCACGAGCACGGGGACCCTCTGGATCGACGCCGCGGTCCTCGTCGTCTCCGGCCACCGCGGCGCCCTCTCTGAACCTTTGTCCGCCGTCGTCGTTGCCGTATCCCTCGACGTGATCTGGCTACGGGAACGAAGCCGTCGTCACCTCCTCGCGCTGTTGGACACCGCAGCAGGCACGGGGACATCGTGGATCGCTGCCGCCATCTGCTACACCGCCGCGGCAGTCACCTCCGTCGTCGAGCTCGACCGCGGCAAACCCCACGGTGAACACCGTCACTCTCTTTCCCCTCCTCTCTGATGCTTGTCCGCACTGCACGAGCAACACCACCACCCAACACAGCACGTCGAGCACGCACACGGCATCAATCACCGCAACTCACCGCCGGCGTCACCCTCTGTCATGGTCGTGGAAGCAATTGCTCGTCAGTGAAATTCAGTTAACGCGATTGTTGAAGTTTAACCTGTCCGCGTATCGTTCTCTGTCAAAACTGACGAAGCAGCGCAATGGTTCAGTGTATCGTGCGCGCAGCGAGAGGTCGCTGGTTCGATCCCTGCGGCTGCGAATAAAAACCATCTTTTTCCTCCGCGCACTAACATCCGTGCCCCACCCGTCAGCGTCCCTAGCTGCCACACAAGCGAGCGTAGCGCCACGCTGGCCCCAGGCCCACGCTGCAGTGGCACTGGCTAGGTTCCAGTGCGGTGTAACACGTTTTATTCAGTTTCTGTTTTAAACCTAGGTCCAATAAAATCACAGATTGGTCCCTCATTTTCAATTGCTTATAACTTTTATTTCATAACTCAAAAAAATGAAAATAAAATATGCACACTACTCTAAATCAAATTGTCTACACATTGGTACCATTTGTTTACTGTTTTGAAATTTCAAAATGCAATTCAAATTTGAATTCAAACAAATCAATTGCAATTAGATAAAATCAATAACTAATTCATTATTAATCCACTAAATGCAAATAAAATATGTTTTCCATACCATTTTGAATAACCTTTTCAAATATAATTTTTGTTTCCTGTTTTGAATAATTAAAATTGCCTAAACAATTTAAACCTTGTTTAATTCAATTAAAATTGCTAAAATCATAACTTGCTCAAATTAATTTATTTTTGAACATGTAAAATATGTTTTCAAAACAGAAAAACATAACCTTTTCAAATATGAACTTTAAATAATGTTTTGAGCAATTAAAATTCAATTAATATCCCTATTTGCAATAATTCCAATTTAAATCTTGTTTAAATTGCTTAATCCATAATTAATTCATACTAACTCCTATTTCAAAATTTGAAACATGTAATCCAACTAAAATTTGATGTTCTTTTCAAATTAAACTTTGTTATTTGTTTTGAACACTTTAACTTGATGAAAACAACAAATGCTTGTGTGACACCTTTAAGTAACCAAAATTTCCTAAATTAATAAATGAATTTCTAAACTTGTTAAACCTTATTTCTATTTGGTTCTATTGTTGTTATTTTGCTGTTTTCCTCATCCATGCATCATGCTAATCAACTTTCACATGATGATTAGTTGTAAAACAATTAATTCAACCATAATTCATGGGCTTTTCATATGCAATCCAATTGCATGTGGGTCCATTTAATCATGTTGTTATCTTGTCAACTAGTTTAGTTTGATGCATCAATTAAATGGTCATGCATCATCCCATGTTTGTGCACTATGCCATGTTATTGATTGTTTATCTTTCTGCATTGTTTGTTTGCTTCTTCTCGGATAAACGACGACGTTGAGACCGACGATACTTACGACACCCCTTCTAAGGAGTTAGCTCAGTACCAGGCTACTGGGTTTTGCAGGCAAGTTATCACTCACATGAACCACTGTGTTCCTTTCAACCTTGGTTACCGATACTTTCCGTTGTCTATTTCTGCTAGCCTTAGTAGTAGTTGTTTCTGTTACGAACCTATCACATGAATCCCTTAACCCTGATATTGCCTCACCTCCATACCTATAACCATTGCTTGTTGCCCGTGTCTTACTAGCATGCTTAGGGCTGTTTTGCTCGAGTCTGTTACCCGTTACTTTCTGTTACTACTCTATTATGTTCTGGGGGCTCGATGGTTAATCAATCAATCATGCTAATGTTATTGTTAATAATAAATTTGATGATAAGGCACCGGCAGGAGGCCCTGTGTGGTTTCGAGGCCTGCTAGTGTCGACCCTAATAGGAAAAGGGTCTTGTCTACTGATCCATGATGAGCGCACTAACCGCATGTGGGAAGCGAGTATGGGCGCTCCCCTCAATTTGATTCGATTCGCATCTCGTCCAAATCGCCTCATTTAGTTCGTGTTTTCCATTTGCCGCATGCATGTTTTTGCGAGCCCAGGCCAGGGTGGAACTTTTGTAGTCGGCATATAGGGGGACACGTTCTTAGAGTGCTATGAGGGTCCATTTTCTTCTGGGCTCGATTAGCCGTGTGCCCAAGGTTCTTTGGGCTTGATGCGAAGAAGAGTTGAGTTGTGTTGAGTGCCCCGCTTGGTGGGAGGCATCCCATCTGGCGGGTTATTCATATGTGTACGGCCAAATTGGTGCAACCCTGCAGGGATAATCTTCTCGAGAAGCCGTGTTTTCCGCGGTTATGGATTACTTGGTGAAAGTACTGGCTAACAAGTACTCAGGACAACTTAAACCTAATGATTAACAACCTTACACCCACTGATTAACAATTTGACTAGTAATAGGCTTATTGACACAATAATCGGAACCATCATTATTCCAACTGTGTGAGTTATCCTCGGATTGCTTCTTTGGATAAGGGGCGAGATCCAGGATGGGTTTGTTTGGTGGTTAGCTATAGTTGATTACAATACTCGATCTTATCCCCTTTCTGTTAGTGGGAATTGTAGTTCCCTGTAGTTGGTTAGCGCAGCCAGTTGCAGCATCTTTTATATCCCCGTTCTTCCGTTGAACCCAAGGCATCTGTGCTTGGTGTTGACGGGCTACACTTTGGTGAACTGTGAGTCTTGCTTGCCAGTACGTTTATGTAATGACCCCTTTGGGGCTGTGGTTTCCGCAGACCTACGTTTCCGAGGATCTACATGGTGGCTACTACGTGGAGTATGACGAGACTGCTGACGAGTAGATAGCGGACCCGGGCAGGATCCGAGACTTCGTGGATGGGCTCCGTCTTTTCGTTTCCGGCCTCTTAGGCCTATTTGGTTCTTGTCTGTACTCAGACATGTTGAATGCTTCCGCTGTGATGTAATGATGAATTGTTGGGACATGTGTACTCTGAATGATTGTATCTGCTATCTCTGCTCTAGTGAGAGCTATTTGCAACTTATTTCGATCTTTTGTGTCGTAGAGACCTGTTGTGATATCACTTGTTCCAATGCCGTTGACGTACCATGTGTGTATGTTTTGAAGTACGTCAATGGAAGTATCCTGATTTCTATGGGATAGTTTACGTCGACGCTGAACAGATAGGGGTTGGTTGTCACACCTACGTGTGTTGGCCTACTCGTAAGAGGACGCGGGTGCCGGTAAGCCCCGTAATCCAATCTACTACTGTTCAACGGAACGACGAGTATCCTTTAGAAGTCCGGGTGCGACACCTTTTCTTCGTACTACAGGTGCAATCATAGACTCCAAGGAAGGGAATGTCAAGTTTCAGTTCCCTCACAAGAAAATCATGTAGCACTTCCCAAGGAAGAGGGGCACGCTAAAGAACAAGCTCCCTCATGAGCTTTATCCCTCTTGATTATCAAGTAAGTAAAGCCTAGCTATATGACTATAAAGAAAGCGCTTTACGGGAGGCAACCCGGTTGTTTTTGTTTGGATTTTCCTAGTGTCCTCTTTCTGTCTCAAGAGATTAGTTTTTTTTTTAATTCTGGAGTTTTCAATAAAGAGTCAAGTCAAACCCATTTGGACTTATAAGTTGCTATCCTAGTGCATGAAATTTCTGTTTCAGCACGAGTCTGCTCACCGTATGATTTTACGTTTTTTATTGGTATGTCGGATTGAGCTAATTTTTTAGTATGTTCTGCAACTTTTCGTCCTCTGTAAGCACAAAAATTTGCTTAATTTTTTGACGAGTCTAGTTCAGGGACAAAACGTTCGTTTTGCTGCTGTTGCTTTTCTGTACAGATTCTGTCTTCTTTTGTTTTATGCACTCTTTGGGCTTGGGAATCGAATTTCCATGGTTCTTTCAAGCAAGAGAGTGAATATACAACATAATGAACCTTATTGTCTATCTACTGGAGCATTTTATTTGGAATTTTGCACAGCAAGCATGTGATTTGTTTGTCCTTACTAATCTCACCCCACAGAAAAAGAATGGGAGAAACATGTTTTGTGAAGTTTTTTCACATGGAATAGAGGAGCTGCGCCTCAAGACATCCAAGAATGTTGAAATCCATAAGCTTGGGGATGTGATGAACACCCCACTGGAGCTACACTCTTTTGGTTAGCACACTTCTACTTTCTATTTTTCTAAGCAAAGCATTTATCGTAGAGACTTGAAGCGTCTAGTTTTTGTTTTTATTTTTGTTTTGATAAGACCACCACCATCATTTTATATGAGATTGAGCTACTGGAGTTTGGGGTTGGAATGTATTGGATGCTAGTATTATGACTTGGAATAGGGATGCCATGGTGGATTTGAAGAGCTACATATGTTTGCATGATTCATAGGCTTTTTATGTGTAGAAAGTTGCAATAATGTTGTCTTGAGCTATCTCTTATTCATGTCCTTGATGTTAATTGCTGGTTTATTTAGTTTGTCATGAAATGAGTAGTTCTATGGACATATGCATGCATAGTAGCTGGTCAACTATCTCCCTCTTGCTAGACCAAAAATTTAAAAATTCCAACAAGTAAAAACTTGTTTCCAACACTCCTTAGCCAAGTATTTCCAGTGAGTCCACCATATCTTCCCATTAGCTTCATTGCTATTACGAGTATGTTTACCATGTTATTGTGTTATTTATGTTCTAAATTAAGATATTCACTTTATTAATTGTCATGGGTTGAACTTGGGATAGGACTCTCACAAACTTTTGAAGGCACACTTTACTTTTTATGCATCTAATAAACATGACCCAATAATGGGAGCCACAAGTTTTGTGTTTGACAAGTGTGTGGTTGGGAGCTAGCTATAAACGTGTATCACCGGAAAGCTTTCAACATTGCACAATTTTTTTACATTTGATTGATATCATGTACTTTTGTTTTTGGACTCCTGCCATGCCGAAATGAAACAAAGGAATAGTAAGTTTTGATGAGTAAGTATCTATATGACTAGAGAAACACATTGGGCCGCTAACCCAAGCCATGCTTTATCATGGTGGAAATTTACTTACAGCTTGAGTGACTCTACAACACATCCTATAATAAAATAAGAAGCTATGCATAATAGTGAATGAAAATAAAAAGGATGATAAGTCTACTCCGTTTGTTCATCTTGTCATTGTAACATGGGCTTGTTTCCATGTCATGGGGCAAGAGGTACCTCTTTGCGGTTCTCTATGATGTCATTATACTTATTATGATTGTACAAAGCTTATTAGGAATCTTAAGTTGAGTAATCATGGAGTAGGTTTTCACACTCACGGGGCATGAGGCTTTCAACCACCTTGTCATTCTCATTACTTCAATACTCACAATTTTTAGATGCTAGTGATAAAGGGGAAATGAGAGCCCTAGATCAATGGATACCACATTTCAATTAGTAATTTTAGTTGAATAATTTAGAGGCTAAATAAGACTTGATCATGTTTTACCTCTACTCAATTTTCTCCAAAGTGTCCACTATATTTTCTATTCTCCATTATGCTATTCTTTGACCAATATAGGATTTTATTTTTCATTTTGTGTATGCATTTGGTCCATAGTGCTTTTATTTCATTATACACTTTGTGAACTTTCATGAAGCATCTTTGCTTGCATATTTGATATTTCTTACAACATGAATTGTATATTGCTACTCATTTCTAGTATTAATCATTTGATTATATGTTGCATGAATAATCCTCCTTGATATCCCATGATTGTTTCAATATGCAAAACCCATCTTAGTTTTATCACCTTCATACTCGAGGACGAGCATGGGTTAAGCTTGGGGATGTTGATGCATGTAAAATGCATAGATGAATTTTGCATATTTTCACATGGTTTTCTATTACATATTGCATCATATAAGGGTATAATTCAATGTTTTATAGTATTTTGGGGTTAAATTACAAAGTCCCCCAACTTTTATGGAATTAACCCTGCCTGTCAGAAACCCCGTTTTCTATATTTTTGACGTTTCAGGGGGGCGGGGGTCATTTTCTAGGAAGGAGAAGACTTGCGGGCGAAGGATCCACGAGAATTGGGCAAGGAGGCCCAAAAGAGGACCCTCCACGCGGCCAGATTCCTTGGCCGCGTGAGAGGCCCCCTTTTGGCCCCTGTGGCCCCAATTCCTTCCATCTTCGACTTACCGACTCCGTCTTGACCTAAAACCGACTATAAAAAGGGTCCCCCGTACCCTTACGGAGAGGAGCGCCGCCGAAACACCGAAACACCGAAACAGAGACTAGAGTTCCAGATTGGAGGGGGGAAACTCCAGCGGGGCGCCGCCGGTGTGATCTCCTACCCCTCCAACGTCATCTCCATCGACATCTCCATGAAGAGGGAGTAGTCCACCCCAGGGCTATGGGTTTGTGGAAGTAGCACTTGTATCTCTCTCTCTATGTGCTTCACTAATTAGGTCCGTATGAGGTGCCTCACATGATTACGGGCGCCGTTGTAATTCCTATGTGGTGGATCTTTTCTATGAGTTAATGAATCTGAGATTGCAATTGTTTCTCTTGAGTTATTTGAGTAGATGTATCTTATGTACCCCGTTCTTATTTGCTAGCTTTGATCAATCTAGTTCTTGAGAGCGTGTGTGGGGTGATGGGTGCATTAGTTGGAGTAACGGGGGGTGGCTAGTGCTGTGAAAGTGACAGAAGTTCAGCGATCCACTTAGGTTTTGTTAAAACTTTCTTAGTTACCTCACTAGGGATAAAAAGGAGTACCTTGTTACCGGGGATTTGAAGTGACACTAATCAATCTCCATGACTAGATCTAGCAAGTTCTTACTTCAACTTCATGTCACATTGCTTAAAGCTATACTCTGGTTTTTCCTTAATTATCGTGGTGTTATGATTTATTTCGCATCTTGGTGGAGTATAAGAGGGATCAATATGACCGTAGAGATCTCTATGCTAGGACGTGATGCCCATATGAAAGTACTCAATGTTAAACATGTTATTGTAATCTCACATGTAATTCTTTATGTCCACCGTCTACCACTTTATTTGAGAGAATGCAAGTGTGAAACCATGAACCGCGGTCCTATTTTAAATATAAGAAAACACTCTAGTTACTTTGCTGCAATTTACTTTACTTGCACTTTACTTTACTTGCATCTCCAATTCGAATTTACATTATCTCCATCACCACTTGCATCACAAAAATACAAAAACAATCCATTGCATATTTATTTTCTCATTTGCATTTAGTAGTAGATTTAATTATTGCACATTTACTTTCAGTTTTGCATTGCAATTTAGAAGTCTCACACCTTGTGCTTGACAACCACTTGGTGAGGTTGAGGGCACAAAATTCTCTACTTGTTTGCAGGATCCTGGAGGAAGCTTGGAAGACAACTGCTGAAATACTGGCTCGCCAAGAGTTCGATATAAACCCTCGAGTCACCCTCGTGGGGAAGAAGGCTTGCCACTAGATACACACTCTGCACTTGGAGTCTCAACCTAGCCATCAGCTGGCTACCATGCCCCCCCCCCTAAAAATTCTGATGCCAAAATTTCTCCAAAAATCCCTCTCCTCACTGGATGCTCATGCCATGGATGGCTGCTAACCATAGATAGAAGTAACCAGGCATATGCATTCTTTACTCTCATCTTAACTGCTAAGAAATAACCTGTAGTGAGAAGAGAAGCTTGGTCTTCTGGATTCTAAACAAAATCTTCATCTTGTGGCTAGCTAGCTCCTCCTAGCTGCTTGACCTAATTCTTAGTTCTAATAATGGAACTTGCAGATGTGGGAGCGTGCTCTGGTTATGTGCTTGTGTGATGAGTCTTGCTGGTCGAGAGTCTTGTACTATTTATAGGGTTTTACTGCGATTCTCAGCTTGACACCAGGATAATTGCATGTGCTGGCAGTGCTGCTGTCATGTGGGTCCTCTGGCCCTAGTTTCAATCTCTCAAGTTGGTTTCCTACTTCCTTGACTAGCTTCATGTGATATTTGAATGTATATGTGGGTGATATGCACCTATGAAGGAAAATATCTCCCTTGCTGGTTGTGAGAAATGCTTGGTACTGGACCTGGGCTTCACTTTAAGCCTTGTAAACTCGTGGTCCATCAATTTTGATATCTGGCTTGCAGGTTTTGGCCTTGGCCTGGTGCCAGTTCCATGTTTAATTTCAATTTACTTTTAATATTTCTCCCGGTACTTGTTTTTAGGTCAAAGGATGGCTGGCTGGGGTTTTCCCTTGTTCTTGCTATTATAACTCGCATGATTGCAAATATTCCCGATACTAGTATTGGTTCGTGTTTAGTTACTGGCTTACTGTCACTATACTTTGTTGTATCTTGTGTTTTCCAGAGATAGATCTCCATGAATACACCACTATAGCAAATCTGGCATCGTGGTGCTGATACTGATCTCATACTTGACCTTTCTGTGATGTTTCTAACTTGTCTTGCTATGAAACTTGATGAATTTTGAATTTTTTAGCTCTGGGGTACTGATATTTGGCAATGCACTTTCATTCCGCCTCCTGTTTGTTTCTTAGTGCCCTACTGGTACTTCAGTTCTTCTATGGAAATTTCCATATGCTTTCTGGATTGCACTTATGCTTGTTACTTGATATCCCTTTGAAATCTTAGACTTAAACTTGATCAACCTAATGTTGATCAGGTTCAAAATCCATCCAAAATCAAAATGCCACACCCCAAGGTGCTGGGAACATTTTAATCCTAATAAAACCGGTTTTCTTTGCTTTTGTGTAGGTTGAGAAGCTCAACTCCAAGTCTTGAAAAAATAGAGATAGGTTTAGATAGGTATTTGTAATTTCCTTAGTATTTTTGTAAATTTTTATTTCATTTTATACCAGAATATCAGAAATGAAATAAAAAGAAGTTTGAATTCCTTTTCAACTTGTTCCTTGTGTATTTTCAATTCTCGTTTTGGATTATATAGAGTTTGTGAAGAATTATTTTTATGAGAATAATATTCAAAATTTCAAATTCTTATACACTCAAGAGTTGGTTTAGAAAAGATAAGCAAAGAAGTAAAGCTGTAAGGTAGGATATCAGAAACTACATAGGGTCAAATCAAACAACTCCTAAAAGAAATGTGAATCTACCCCCTCTCGACTAAAAGTCTGCGAAAGGTTCCCTGGTCTTTCGACAAGTCAAGAAGTGATCTCTTCGTCTCACTTTGCACAAAAGCGCGAAAGAAATCTCAAAAACCCCAAATGCATGAGATGCAAGGCTTATAACTACCCCTCTCGACTATTTGAACTGAGGGTTCATGTATTTCTACCTACTTTGTATCAGCAAACATCTTCATCACGTGTATCCACTTCATGCTAAATATCTTTTTGCTTACCGTTGAGAGTGCTAGACATTTACTTGAAGAATGCGTATCCTAAGGATTCTCAAGATCATCTTTGTTGGCATCAAGTGTATATGTGAATAGTTGCTTGAAGACTGCATGCACCCAAAATTCTAAGATCATCTTTGTTGGCATCAGATAACTCTCTCAAGACTGCACTCACTAGACTTCAAGTGATCATCTTCAAGCATGTTTTCAACCAAAACCATGACTACTTATAGAATGATCCCTTCATGTTCTATACTCTCGTTTGTGCACCAAAACATGTATGTCACCCTAGATATCATCCATTGCACTTGTTTCGGTGTGCATGCCATCAATCCACACGCATAACTTTATGTGTTTGTTCAAGGTGCATGCTTTCAGATTATTGCACATATCTCCTTGAAAAATTACTACCCATAAATGGTCAGTTACGCTGCAAACTTTTATAAACATCCATTCACCCCCATCTAGTCATCATACCTCGATCCTTTAGTTATCTATGTTGATCCAAACCACATGGTTTGCCACCGAGTTAATTCTAATAGTAGTTGCTACCTCAGTGAAGATTTTGAAGCTAACATTAAGGAGGAAGACCGGTCAACATTGTTGAATTTGTTCGACATCCTTGGTCGTAGGAAATAACATAATGTCACCGAAATTTGATTTAACAATTCCGAATGTTCGGGCATACATATTGCCGAAAAACTACAGAAGGTCACTCTTGATTGCATCACATTTCTTTTTAGAAAATTCAAGTAGGAAGCCATCTGGGTCAGGAATCTTGTTATGCGACATCCAGAAAACAACCATTCTCACCTCATTCCATGTGAAAGGTGCGGCGATGGACTTGTTTTGGATGTCTGAACCCGAGGAATGTCCTCCATACGGATCTCGAGTCCGTTAGACATAATACCCGACACGTATACGGTATGGAGTAGTACTCCAACCGTATAAGGTCTCTCTACCCTGTACAAGCCACGTAGGGGGCTTTTCCCTACTATATCAACATGCAACCGATGCCCCTACGGATAAGCATCGTTCCACCAAAACAAACATGGTATTAGATCCTCTTCATCCTAAACCTGAGCTGCCGAAACAACCACGACGAGCCGCCGCCGCTGAGGTTCCTCAGACCGCTGCCGCACTGCCGCCGTCGTGTTCAATTCCGGCTGCCGCCCTACAAGCAAACACCCAAAGCCAAAAACTTCTCACAACCCCTTGTTCCGTTGTTCTTCTCCGGTTGCATCCACTAAAACCAGAAAACAAAAACCCAACATCCAAGCTGCCGCCATCATGCTCTTCGGTTGCCGCATAAAAAACCACAACCAAAAACCCTGAAAAAACCAAACCCTACACCACATCCATGGCCAACTCGGGATCCTCAATGTCTTCCGTCGCCTCCACCCTTGGTTCACCTCCTTCCCAGAAGCTAACCCATGGAAATTTCTTGTTTTGGAAAACTCTTGTCTTTCCTGCCCTTCGTGGTGCACATGTAATGGGACTCCTTGATGGTTCTGATCCCCCTGCACGCATGATGGAAGTTGCTGACGGAGACAAACGGAAGACAGTGGCGAATCCTGAGTACGCACCCTGGATCACACGGGATCAGGCTTTCCTGAGTTATCGTCTGAACTCGCTGTCTCCCGAAATCCCGGCGCATGTCGTTGGACTGGACACCACCGAGGCAGTTTGGTCTGTGATCACCTCCATGTTCTCCACCCAGTCATTGTCCAAGATGAATCATCTTCAATCTGCTCTAGATGGTACTAAGAAGGGCGCACTCACCATAGCCCAATACTTTTCAAAGATGAAGAGTTTCAGTTTTGAATTACTTGCTCTTGGAAAGGAAATTGATGATAGTGAGCTAGTTGGCTACATCCTCAATGGGCTCGATGGGTCTTACCAAAATGTCGTTATCGCTGCCCATGGCAACCCACACACCACACTTGAAGAACTATATTATCAAATCTGTGCTCATGACCTTCGCCAGAGCATGGTTCAGGAGTTCGGGGACTCGTTCACCTCTTCTGTAAAACTGGCGCGTCGTGGGAGAGACAGCCGGTACCGCGGTGGTGACTGCGGTGACTGCACTGATGACAACCGCTACCGCGGTGGTGACTGCGGTGATCGCGCTCGTGATGATGATCATGGTGGCTATTGTCGCTATGATGACAATTGCCGCTATGACTATAATCGTGACAGGGGCTACACTGATCGTGGATACTCTCGTCGCAATGATGATGACAGAGATCATGGCTATCAACACCGCGATGATGGACAACGCCGTTGTGATGATCGTGATCGCATGGATGATCGGCCACTGATGGACGTCGCGATGGACGCAGACGTGATCGTGAGCCCACCTCATATGTAGACATTGATTGTCAAATATGCAAAATAATAGTCACTCTGCAACTGACTATTGGTGGAGAAACTCAAACATGGATGATTCTGATGATGACATTGATCGTGGCAATGACCGCAAGAAAACAGCTAATGTTGCCTCATATGGTGTTGACACCAATTGGTATCCTGACACTGGCGCTACTGATCACATCACTGGATAGTTGAGCAAGCTCTCTACTCATGAGAAGTACAGGGGCCGAGATCACATCCACACCGCCAATGGTCATGGTATGAAAATTTCTCATGTTGGTCATATAGTTTTGCACACTCCCAATATTTCATTACATCTAAACAATGTTCTACATGTTCCTAGTTCGTCTAAAAACCTTCTATCCGTTCATAAGCTCACTTTAGATAACAATGTGTTCATTGAGTTTCATCCCTTCTTCTTTTTGGTCAAGGATCAGGACACCAAGAGAACACTATTGCAAGAACCATGCCGTGATGGACTCTACCCACTAGTGCCTCTCTCTAGTGCCAATCAAGCCTACCTCACAATAAAGCCATCATCCTCCACATGGCATCGCAGTTTAGGACATCCATCCTCCTTTGTGGTGCAGAAAATTCTTAGAAAAAATGAACTATCTTATTCTCCTAAAATAAATCCATATATTTGTGACGCTTGTCAACTTGGCAAGAGCCTTGGAACAAGTGTTTTCTGATGTATGGGGTCCAGCACCTGCCTCAGTTGGCAAACATTGTTATTATGCGAGCTTTATAGATGATTTTAGCAAATTTACTTGGATATACTTTCTTAAAAATCGTGGTGAAGTTTATCAAGTCTTTCTCAATTTTCAACAATTTGTTGAACACAAGTTTGATAGAAAAATCAAAACTATGCAAACGGACTGGGGAGGCAAATATGAAAAACTCAACTGCTTCTTTCAAAAAGTTGGTATATCTCATCATGTTTCATGTCCACATGCTCACCAACAAAATGGCTCTGCTGAGCGTAATTTGAAGTTGGTTTGTCTTTACTTGCCAATGCATCTATGCCACTTAAATTCTGGGATGAAGCATTCCTGACAACCAATTTTCTCATAAATTTGCTTCCTAGCAAAGTCATTAACTTTGAAACTCCTGTTGAATGCCTTCTCCACACAAAACCCAATTATAATTACATTCGTGTTTTTGGGTGTGCTTGTTAGCCAAATCTCCATCCCTATAACACTCGATAACTTGCCTTTAGATCAACTCGTTGTGTGTTTCTTGGGTATAGTCCCCTTCATAAAGGAGTACAACTCCTAGATGTGTCTACTGGACGTGTATACATTTCTCATGATGTTGTGCTTGATGAGAATGTTTTTCCCTTTGCTTCACTTCATCCAAATGCGGGAAAACGCCTTCGTGCTGAAATCTTGCTCCTTCCACAAAATTTTGTACCCAACACTGAATCTATTGGGGATGTACATATTTATGATCACATGACATTGCCTATTATACCTGTTGTGACTAACAATGACCAGGTTAATATGGAGGACAGCGAAGAAGATAATACTTCTACAAATTTTGCATCTACAGAAAAAAAATTTGAGCCAAAACAATGCCTCTACGGGTGCACATGAGCAAGAAACATTCGGGTCTCAATTTTTGCTATAGGACAACAACGCTGGATCCGAGGATGCTACTGCATCTTCCTCGGATCATGTGCATGCAGATCCCCATGCGGATCCTCCACTTCATCCAACACAGCGGTCCCCCGCTGGCTCTCCCCCACGTGGAGCGTCTGCCGACCACGCTCCCGACAGAACGCCTGTCCCCCGCGGTAACGTGCAGGCCGCTGTCCGCGCGCGCGCTGGACACACGCTTCGCCCAGTCAGAACCTGCC
The DNA here is from genome assembly GCA_028641055.1 of Alopecurus myosuroides. Taxonomy (NCBI): domain Eukaryota; kingdom Viridiplantae; phylum Streptophyta; class Magnoliopsida; order Poales; family Poaceae; genus Alopecurus; species Alopecurus myosuroides. The sequence continues at coordinate 365,725,136 of CM054059.1, read as the reverse complement.
ACGTCGCCCGTTGCTGGCGCGGCTTCCTCTGGATCTTCTACATCGAATCACCCTGCAGGCTCCTCTGCGCTAGCAGGTTCGTCTGATTCGGCTGCGACCGGATCTTCTGCTTCTGATGACTCTGCAGCCTCGGCTGCTCCTCGTCCTCGCATTTGTCTTCAACAAGGTATAACAAATCCCAAGAAAATTACAGATGGTACAGTTCGTTATGAAATCAAACATGGTCATGTACGGTATGGTCTTCTTACTGCTAGAGGTGAACCTCGTTCTCTTGCTGAAGCACTGAATCATCCAGAGTGGAGGGCTGCAATGAAAGAGGAACATGAGGCTCTTAAGCAGAATAAAACCTGGCATCTTGTTCCTCCAAGCTCCTCCAAGAATTTTATTGACTGCAAATGGGTATATCGAATCAAATGACGTTCTGATGGTACCATTGATAGATACAAAGCACAACGTGTTGCCAAGGGCTTCAAGCAAAGGTACAACATTGATTATGATGATACTTTTCGTCCTGTTGTTAAAACAGCTACTATCGGAACAGTTCTTGCAGTCTCAGTTTCCCGAGGTTGGAGCTTACGACAACTTGATGTTAAGAACGCGTTTTTACATGGTGTTATTGAGGAAGATGTTTACATGAAACAACCTCCAGGATTTGAAGATCCACATGCCCCACATCATATCTGCAAACTTGACATAGCCTTATATGGTCTTAAACAAGCCCCCCCGAGCATGGTTTTCTAGACTCAGTTCCAAACGGCATGACCTTGGATTTATTCCCTCTCAGGCTGACACTTCTTTGTTTCTCTATCATCACTCAGATGTCATTATTTATCTTCTCATATATGTTGATGATATTAGTGTGGCCAGTTCCTCTGATGCAGCAGTCACAGTTCTTTTACAAAATCTCAATGTTCATTTTGCTATCAAAGATCTTGGTGTATTGCACTTCTTTCTTGGCATTGAGGTGAAACATTTTACAACTGGGTTGGTTCTCACACAATAAAAATATGCCTCAGATTTACTTACTAAAGTGGGTATGATTGATTGTAAGCATGCTCCTACTCCACTGTCCTCTACAGAAAAGTTATCTCTGATTGAGGGGGAACCACTAGACACAGCTGATTGTACAAAGTATCGCAGTATAGTTGGAGCACTCCAGTATCTCACACGCCCAGATATATCCTTTTCTGTTAACAAGGTGTGTCAGTATCTTCATGCACCTGCAACATCTCATTGGACAACAGTTAAACGCATACTCAGATATGGTACTATCAACCTTGGTATTACTTTTCAGAAATCCAGCTCTCTTTTATTGAGTGCTTATGGTGTGGTAACTTAGGTGCAACATATTTGTCTGCAAACTCAATTTTTCATGCTCGTACCAAGCACATTGAGATAGACTTTCACTTTATCCGTGAAAGGGTAGCAAGCAAGAATTTGGCTATAAAATTTATTTCTAGCAAGGACCAAGTGAACGGACAACAACGTCGCCTAGAGGGGGGGTGAATAGGCGATTAAAACTTTTCCGGTTAAAGCTTGCTAAATGCGGAAATAAACTAGGTGTTTAAATTAACAAGCATACAACCTAAATATTCTAGGGTCAACTAGATGAACCAACAACTTATGCTAAACAAGACAAGTAACAAGGTGATAGCAAGATATATAACTTCAAGCTCGAAGGCTATCACAATGTAAATTGCATAAGTAAAAAGCTCGGGTATAGAAATAACCGAGGCACACGGAGACGAAGATGTATTCCCGAGTTCCTCCCACAAAGGGGAGTACGTCTCGTTGGAGGGGTGTGAGCTCACCACGAAGGCCTACTCAACGCCACAAAGGCCTCACCCTATTCTCCGATGAACCCCACCACAAAGGCCTAGTTCACCTTCCACTATTGGCAACCTTCAAACCCGAGGCACGCATCCACAACTCAATTGGAGGCTCTCGGTGTCACCACAATCTTGGGGCACGCATCCACAACTCAATTGGAGGCTCCCAAGAACACCACAAGTCGTCTAGGGTCCAAGACCCAAGAGTAACAAGCTCACAAACTTTCAACTTCCATGAATCCTCGTGGAGAGAGCAAACCGATGCAACCGATGCAAATGGCAAGAGCACAAGTGCTCAAATCCTTCACTCTCAAATTCCAACAAAGCAACAAATGCTTATGGGGGAATAAGAGAGGAAGAACAAAGGAGGAGAAACACCAAGAACTCCAAGATCAAGATCTACTAAGTTTCCCTCACTAAGAAGGAAGATGGATTGGTGGAAATGTAGATCTAGATCTCCTCTACCTTCTCCCTCAAAGATATGCAAGAATCATAGGAGGGATTGGGAGAGGGGCAAGCTTTCCAAGGTCAACAATGGTGGGGGAGAGAGGATATTTCGTGCTTAGAAGACTTGGGGACCAATGTGGAAGAAAACCCCCTTAAATAGGTCCCCACAAAAACTAGTCGTTTGTGTGCAGAGTAGACCGGAATATCCGGTTCAAAACAGGACCGGAATATCCGGTCCGAAGTGAATAATCCGGTACAAATAATCCGGCCCATGCCAGTGTGAAATATGGTCCGAAAATTTCCCAAACCGGAATATCCGGTATGCCCCGAATAATCCGGTTCAAATAATCCGGTTCACTCCAGAAAGTTTTGACTCCGGTCCTTAGCCGTTTTCGAGCAAAAACTCCACAACCGGAATATCCGGTTTGAGATGAATATTCCGGTTCCAAATAATCCGGCTCATCTCTGTCCCGAATATGGACCAAAACTATCCTAACCGGAATATCCGGTTGCCCGGAATAATCCGGTTAGGATAGTTTTGGTCCATATTCGGGACAGAGATGAGCCGGATTATTTGGAACCGGAATATTCATCTCATATTCCGGTTAGAATAATCCGGTTGAGTTCTGAAACAGAGAGGCTGAACTAGAAACCCCATAACTTTTGCAAATGAACTCCGAATGAGAAAATATTGATACCTCAAAGTATGGAGAAGTTACCACACATGGAAGGTGTGGGAACATTCTCAAAGACGAACGGAATATTTTCACCACCGAAAACGCAACAAGTTTTTCTTACGAAATCCGTTTTCGAGAAACCAAGGCTTGTCATGAAGATCACGACAAGCACTAAAACCCAAAGGAGACAAAAGCCAAATAAGAACCAAGAAAGATGATATGCAAAGTATGCAAAGGTTTGAGCTCTCCATAACGATTCGATCGAGTTACTCACTTGAGAGCCCCTCTTGATAGTACGACTATCTATCCTATAACCCGGTCTCCCAAAGACACGAGACCGGTAAAATAGAAAACCTATCAAGATTATACCTTTGCCTTGAGCATTCCACTTGAGCTAGATGATGACGATCTTGACTCTCTCAAGTTGGATCTTCTTTCTTGATTGCGCTTGCTAGCACAAACTCCTCTTGATGAAGACTTGCAAGTTGCTCCCCCATACACCATTATGGGAGAGACTAGCTCCCCCATACACCATTATGGGAGAGACCCTTCGGCAAATCTTCACAAGGCCACAATATCCAAAAGGGTGGCAAGCATCAAGCATAGGATATCTTCTAGATGCTTCACTTGAGCTTCCACGTCAAGCTAGATGACAAACACCGCTTGACGACGGCATAGACCATGGGCTATATGAAATCTTCCTTTTGGTTCATGCCCATGGAAAGATACCTAACCACACATAGAGATGCGACACACACATATCATGGGTTAGTTCACAAAGCTATATTGACAAATGCTTACCATACCATGGGATACACAATCCCACTTGGTACAACTTGTAGCTTCGTGTGTTGATCGCTTGCTTGATCAACTTTGTATCTTTGCTTCTCACTTCTAAAGATGATGTCTTGAAGATGATAATGAAAGATCACCTAATCCTTTTCTTCAAGACATACTAGCAATAAGCTCAACTCAAACCAAGACCATTCTTCATATAAATCCATAAATAACAATGACCATCAAGGAAGCTAATAGAGTTCAACACATGAACTCCATTATTTCCTATGGACAAGATCTATAAGGATAACTCAATGCAAACATTAGTCCATAAAGGATTGTCATTAATTACCAAAACCAAATATGGGGGAACCATGCGCTTTCACCAAGTTGCTGATGGGTTCACCAAAGCTCTTCCTTTGCTAGTCTTCATCTTTTTAGACTTAATCTAAATTTTCTGCGAAGTTTAGATTAAGGGGGGTTGTTAGACATAATACTCAACACGTATACGGTATGGAGTAGTACTCCAACCATATACGGTCTCTCTACCCTGTATAAGCCACGTAGGGGGCTTTTCCCTACTATATCCACATGCAACCGATGCCCCTACGGGCAAGCATCGTTCCACCAAAACAAACAGTGTCGAGAGAAATTTCTTTCATTCGAAGCCTTGAATAGACAATTATAATATTTATATATATATGATTTTAGATGACCGTGACTCGAGATTCTACCTTCGTCCTGGTGGAGACTTCTAAATATACTTCTTTCGTGGTGGTAATTTTCTTTTAGGGCTCCTTTGATTTGGAGGAAACATGCAAGATATGTACAGAGTTAGGAAATTTTCCCAAAGTGCTATTGTTCACTCCTTTGATTCATAGGAATGATGCAAGGGAAAATAAAAATCCGCTTGTACCTCATTCTTGGATCCTATGCACAAGTAACAATGTAAGTATTACACCTGCCATCCTTTCCTGTTCCTATCACTTCCCTATTCCTTTGATTTTTCCCTGTCCTATGAATCAAAGAGGCCCTTAAACAAAAGATGTGCATTTTGTTCGTCCAATAGGGTCTTAGGCTCAATCTCCTAGTCAGATAAAGGACATATTTCTACGGGTTCACCTAGATCATCAATGATCCCAAAAGCATTTATTTTTCTTTTCATATGTGCCACTAGTATGAAGCATCCATCCTCTTAGATGTTGTCACAAAGGTGCCGATTTATTACTCCGTATTTGGAATTGTTGTTTACAACCGCGGATTTTTTGTGACTCGGCTAATTGAATAGTGATGGTCGAAGAGTGCGCCGCTATGGGTATCCAAATGCCTAATCCTGAGGATGATGCAACTTGACCAGTCCAACTCAATTCCCACGAATTCGGACTAACTTGCCCTTAATTAGACTCAGATCGCACTGCACCCAAACAACTCCTTAGGAGTAGTATTTTCTTTAGATACGAGCATTAAACCTGACTGATTCACTAATTGAATGGTGCAATGGTGACTGATGTTATAGCATCCAAAAAATCGATCCTGCCATTGTCTCAAACCCACAACTTAATTTCAGAAACCCGACACATGAGTATAATAACTAGCAAGCACAAAGAGAGTAAACCTAATGGACTCACTAAGGCATCGTTTGGCCTGGAGGGTTTTACGGACCCAAAGTGGACGAGGAATAGTGGGGATCGGGTGATACCCTCGGCGACACCCAGTCCTCGATCTTCCATGTCGCTTCTTCTTCATTTTCTGTTCGATCGATCTGCGAGAGCTGGCTCGGGCGTCAAACCCGCGTGGATGGGGAGGGATTGGGGTGGTTTGGCCGGGTTGGGGCAACCCCTCCCCTGTGTACCAAATTGGCCTTGCGGGAATTGTCGGGCTCTAAAACCTGGAGGGGATTTTCCCTTCAAATCCCGGCCCAGCGCTGTTTACCAAATAAAGCCTAATTAAATGGTAGATACCTGTAACAGTGACTGTGCAGAGAGTATCACTATCGATGTATGCGCCGACAGAGCCCATGCGTGCGCCGTGATGTCTCTTGTGCTTCAAGAGTCCCGGCGGGCAGGCAGCAGCTTGCATGTAAAGCATGCATCTTACAGCAGCTAGCCTAGCTTCACAAGTTTTAGCAAACATGCACGTACTGGCGACAAAACTAGGTTTGCAATTAACAGAGTTGGTTGCCGCTGGCAGTTCACTGTGTGGCTACGTACTCCTTACTCATCACGATAGTAGTATCAATCAGTCACCTGGTGAATTGAAACTTGCTCCTCCAACGTGCTAGCACCTTTTTCGATGGATGCGACAATGGACAAACTTTATTTGGTGTTCCCTTCCTCCACACACAGCGGCATAAAGCTCAATTGACCCGGACAAACGGGCCGGGTAGCGCCGTGCCTGAGTTTCTGCGTGCCTGCGCTTCCTCCTCGTGTGTGTACGCGCGCGTGAGGGGAGAGAGACAGAGGAGGAGGACAGGAGGGTGAGTCGATTGGCTAGCTAGGTCAGGCTCACGCGGCCATGGGGCACCACTGCTGCAGCAAGCAGAAGGTGAAGCGGGGGCTGTGGTCGCCGGAGGAGGACGAGAAGCTCCTCAGGTACATCACGGCCAACGGGCACAGCTGCTGGAGCGCCGTCCCCAAGAACGCCGGTACGTCCTCCGGCCGTAAACCTTACCGACTCCGCCCTTCCATCTCGATCCCGCAGATCTGACTCCATGCTGCTTCTCCTCGCGGTCGTGTGGTACGGTGGTTCAGGACTGCAGCGGTGCGGCAAGAGCTGCCGGCTCCGGTGGATCAACTACCTCCGCCCTGACCTCAAGCGCGGCACCTTCTCGGAACAGGAGGAGCGCACCATCCTCGACGTCCACCGCATCCTCGGCAACCGGTAATACATGTGTCTGGCTGAATTATTAGGTTTGGCGCCAGCTTGAGACAATTGAATTGACTCGACTGGTCGATCGCATCCATGGCATGGCAGGTGGGCGCAGATCGCCAAGCACCTCCCGGGGCGCACGGACAACGAGGTCAAGAACTTCTGGAACTCGTGCATCAAGAAGAAGCTCATCGCGCAGGGCCTCGACCCCAAGACACACAACCTGCTCCCGGCCTCCAAGAACCTCCTCCACTCCCACAGCAGCAGCGGAAACCCTAGCAACAACCATGCCGCGTCCCAGTTCCAGTCCTCCAACGGCAACGACACGCCGCCCTTCACCATCAGCTCCCCGACCAAAGCGCCTGTCACGGTTCCAGTGCTGCCAGCGATGGTGCCTCCGGCATTGTACGACGTCCCTAACCATGGCATGGTGATTGGGCAGCATGACGCGGGGGCGATGCAGCAGGGCTACCCGTACGACGACAACAACAACCATAACGGTGCTTTGCTCATGAGTTTTAGGGATCGGAACGGCACCGCCGTTCACGCCTCCATGGACTTCATGAATGGCTCCTCCAATTCGTCCCCTTCCATCGAGCACGCCGCGGGCATGCCTAGTGCCGGCAATGGCTTCAACCAGGGCATGGGAATGGCGGCGTTCATGGACGAGACGACAGCAATGTGGGCTACCGTCGTCCAGCCTGATGGAATGGGTGGAGGGATCGAAATGTCGCACCAGCAGCAGCAGCAGCAAGGGTTGGGGCAGGAGGAGGTGGTTGGGCCGCCAGCGCCAATGATGATGAACGGCGGTGCGGCAGCTGCCAAGGGCGTGGATATTATGGACGTCTCATCGGAGGTGTACGGCGACGCCGGTGCCACCACAGCGTTCGACCTGGAGCTCATGGAGTCGTGCGGGATGTTTTACGGCGGTGCCGGCCACGGCATGGACCAGCTGCAATGGGATTGCTAATTCAGCTAGTTAGCTCGTTATATGTCCTCAGTTCCTCACCCCCGCCTAATTCGTTCGATCATTTCCATATGTTTTAATTCGATGCGTTTTTTTGATGTGCACTTCCTGTCTTTTCTATCCAGAATTTCGTATCGTCCTTCCCAGCAAGAAATGCATGCTAAGCTGAGTTTCGAACTGAACTCGATCAGATTTAATCGAGAAACCAAAAATATAGTAATTTACTATTTCAAAAAAATCTAACTTGGAGTAATATACTATCAGCATGTTGTTTATGGTTTGCTCATGGCTTCATTTCAACCATAGTGAGATGGTCACGATTACACATGACATATAGTTACAGAAACGGCAGTAATTAAATGCCTTAGCCAAATGTAACTAATCTCTTTTAATTAACCAGATCCTTTTGCGCCCTTTTCTTGCAATATTGTCAATCTCAATTTTCATGTGAACGAACAAGCTAGTCAGTTACTATAGCTTGCAGGCACGCAGAAGCCCATACGTTTCACTCTTTTTTAGTGCAAGAGACAAGTTATTCAGTTGTGTCAATTTATGCAGAAGCAGACGAGTTTCTCCAACAAACACTGCACCCTTGCATGCTTGCACAATGTAACACCTTTTGTCTGTCTTACGAAGGATAACCATGCACTGCACAAGAAACAAAAGCTCCCAAGCAATCTCCAACTTATACATTGCACAAACTTGTAGCTAGTAATGACAACTTTTGTCTCCATGTTTACAAGAAAAAGAAATCTTTCAAAGCATGGACACGTGTACAAGACAGTAGAAGGTCACTCCGTCAGTGTCACATTTTATGCTGAGAACTCCAATTTGCCAGCTAGTATCGATACGTTGTTAAGGGACACTTCTTTTAAGTTTCTGCTTAAGCAGAAACCAGTTTCTGGGTTTTGGTGGGGAAAAAATGTTGTGAGGAGAAACTCCCCGGGAGACTTCTTTTGGGTTTCTGAAGATTTGGCTTATTTGATCGCATCAATTGTGAAATGCTCGTTATGCCCCTGAATTTAACACTGAGCCAATGTTATACATCTACACGTCATAATTGGATGGAAATATCAAAATCTAACATTAACATGACTGAAATTAGCACAAACACGGCCAGTAGGGCCATCCAGTTCAGGTTTAACAAATTTTGGCCAGCAAACTAGCAGATCAATTTCAACATGCAAGACAAGAGGTTCGAGGTGCTGCCGTCGTGAGAAGGTCGTCGACACTGGATCAACTACGAGCGGGACGATCTCGAGCAGTAAGCTCGGGTGGGATCCGTCAGGGAGGGGCTCGAGCGGCGATTTCCGTAGGGAGGGGTGTGATCCGGCGGAGGACGAACGGAGTAGCTCGGGGGAGGCAGGAGCCTGGCGATTTCTGTCGGGGAGAGGGGGGATCCAGCGGAGGACGAATGGAGGAGCTCGAGGGAGGCAGGAGCTCGGCGATTTCCGTCGGGGAGGGAGAGGGGCGGCGGGGAAAGCGAAGGTCGGGGGAGGCAGGAGCTCGGGGGGAGGTCGTCGGTGCTGGGTTGGTAGCTGCTGGGACGAGCTCGAGGTCGTCGGGGCTAGGACTGGCAGGGCCATCGGGGCTAGGACGGGCGGGGCCATTGGGGCTGGGACGAGCTCTAGGTCGAGGGAGGCAGGAGCTCGGGGGAGGTCGTCGGGGCTGGGCCGGTCGCGGCTGGGACGAGCTCGAGGTCGTCGAGGATGGGACGGGTGGGGCCATCGGGGATGGGACGAGCTCAAGGTTGAGCCGGAGTGGAGCGGGTCGGCGGCGGCGTGAGCTGGGAGATGCGGGGCGGCAGCCGATCGGCGGCGGCGTGAGCTGGGAGATCGGGGTTGCGTTTCTTTTTTTTCCCTCTTTACTCGTTGACCAGATGGTGGGATGGAGCCTAGAGGGATGGTGGGGTGGCAATTGGCCGTAATTTGACGATACAACATGTCCATTTTTGAATACCCCTTTGCTACCGAGTTGGCTTCTGCAGGAAACTCCTCCCGAGCAGTTTCTCGCTCCATGTACAAACTTTGCTTCTGCGGTCCATAGAAACTGGTAGAATATGTACACTTCTTTTGGGATTCCGCTGTTTGGTACCTAGAAGCAGCCTAGAAACTTAAAAGAAGTGTCCCAAGTTAGGGAAAAAGAGAAAGGACTTGATTAGCATAAAACTCTACTTTTACTCTAGCCCATTTTAAAAAAAATCTTGAATGCCGCCCGGAAAATTGCGGAGGCCCGAAGGGCGAATTTGGTATCTCTCACCGGAGGATCCCGCCGGAAAGGATGAAGGCTAGGAGCTCCATTCGGAGGCCCCTGGATTCGAGTACCTTTGTCGTACTCTAGAGGAGGATAATGGCCCCGATCTTCCGGCCGTTTTGGCTAGAGAGGAGAAGTGGAGAAGCAAGAAGTTGGGTGCCGGGATCATGGCGATATTACTATGTGAGGAACTTGGTAAGGCTCGCGTGATACTGTGGTCTCGATTGGTTTGACACCTCTGTCACCGACAACCTTTTTGTTTGATGTGTTTGATCCAGCTGAGTGGATTTTGGTTGAACGTCGTCATCGTTGCAAACTTGATCTTTGTGGTGATGATCGGATTCGTTTTATAATTCAAACGTGAACGTTTATAAGTCAATAGGCCAAACGGACCGGTTGCATCGTATTGACATGGGGCTATATTGTATATGCTGGCAGAAGAACTAGCCACCGTATCTACCCTTTTCGCAGCGATCAGGGTTCGCCAGGGTTTTAGAGGAAATGTTCGTGGATTACGACGCCTCTGGTTCGTTATCCCACGATGGAGAACAGTGGAGGTGGCCGCGGGCCAGGCGATGGTCGCGAGGCTGACCGTGCATGTCCGGATGGTCAGAGCCGGGGCGGCATGGCTAGCTAGGGTTACGAGAACTACCACCAAGGCGGACCGAGCGGGACGGTCGGCCAAGGTGACTACCAGTAGAGGAATCCGAACTTCAATGCCAACAATGGTTGAGGATTTGGGAACTTCATCGCAGGCTCAGGCTTTGGAAATCATGGTAGACACGCCAACAATAGAGCTAATCAGTACCGCCGTCCGTATTTCAATAATAATGGAGGTCGAGGTTACTACAGAGCCAGATTGTATTCGGGTTCGTACCAGAGAGGTCGTGCCGGTGGCCGAGTCTTGTCAAACCCGCCCATTGTCAATGTGGTGTCGGGGCTGCAGGAGGACATGGTCACTGCGGTGGTTCAACAGGTGTCGGAGGCACTCCGGGCGCAGGTAGGACCGGCGGGTCACATAGTGTAGATTCCGGCTGTTGCGCAAACGCAGTCCGGCAGCGTTTTTCCTCAATTCTCTACCGGGCAGAGCATTCAACCGGTTGTGGTTGCTCCTATTTAGGCAGCAACCTAACTACCTAAGGCGAGTGGTGTTCTCTCCTTTGGTTGCTCCTTTGTTAGTTCTTTTTTTTGACACATAAACAGTAGGGGAAAATCCATACTGTGTCATTTTCTCATTTTTCAACATGTACAAAGTACAGAGTACAAAAGTCTTACATCAGGGTTCATAAAGTGTCTAACGATTGAGTCATACCCTCTTTAATACTAGGCTTAGCACTATGTCTAGCAAGTGAAAAAATTTCTTTGAAAAAATACAATCATCCATAGATAAACTAGCATTGTCAAAAATAATTTTATTCTTGTGATTCCAAATGGACCAGGCACCAATGATGAGCTTCTCTCTGAAGTGGAGGCTTCTGTGTGTTGTGTTTCATTCCATAATTAGGCTAATGTGATTGTCTTGGAGGGGCCATTTGATGCCCAGGTGGTAGGTGGTTCCAGAACTAGGTAGAAAATTGACATGTGAAGAATAGGTGCATAATATCTTCACGAGTATCAGCTGAACAAAGAACACAATTTTTGTTTTCAATTTGAAATTTCTTCCTGGTCAGTAGGTCTCTCGTGTTTAGTCTGTCATGTAGGAGTAGCTAGAATAAGAATTTGTGTTTAGGTAGGGCACATGTTTTCCAATTCTAGTTGAATGGTTTGGGAGCAGTTGTGAAATACTTCATGTTTTTGTACATCAATGCACTAGAATATGTCTTCCTATGAATCTTTTGGTACCAAATATCATTGTCCAAAGTGGTAGTTCTCTATAGCATATGTTGTACAAGCTCATTATATTGGGTGGTAGCAATGTCTGACAGGGGAGTGTGGAACATGTCAAATATGTCACCCTGAGTAAAATAATTAGACATGGTTCTCATGGATGAGTTCTTATCCTTGGCATATGAGAATAATTGAGGTTATTTATGAATCATATTGAATTCTGCCTAGTTGTCGCTCCAAAATCTGATGGTGTCACCAATCCCAACTGTGGTATGTGTACGTGAGATGAAATTATACATAAGAGAAAGACAGTCTTTCCACCAAAATGAGCCACATGGATTTGTTGATTGTGGTATTCTGCCATTATTGTTATGGGCTTGCCAAATAAGATTGACCCAGGGAATGTCTCTCTTATTCATGAATTTGAATAGGAATTTGATAATGAGAGCATTATTCTATGTTCTAAGATCTAGGAAACCCAATCCTCCACTCTTCTTGGATTTGCATACCTGGTCCCATTTAACAAGGCATCTTCCTCTTTTTTCTATATCTTTACCAGCCCAGAGGAAACCTCTGTTTGTTTTCTCAATATGATCAATGAAGACAATAGGTAATTTGGTTGTGCACATTGCAAAATTAGGGATAGATGAGGTGATGGATTTAACAACAGTGAGTCTACCATCATAAGATAATGTATCTGCAATACCAGTAAGTCTTCGGTCAATCCTCTCAGTGATGCCAATAAAATCATCAATCCTTAGTTTGGTGGTGCCCATGGGTAACCCAAGATATGTGAATGGAAGGGTTTCTGTTTTGCATCCTATAAGATTAGCCAGGTCCTTGCATCTGTCACTTGTGATATTAATGGGAGCAATAGAAGATTTATTATAGTTAACTCTAAGACCAGTAGAGTCAGAGAATATGTCCAGAATATCCTTGATGGCCAACAGTTGATTGTTGTCAGCAGGTAGAATAATCAGTGGATCATCAGCATATTGAATAATAGGACAATCCATGCCATAATTATTGTCCAGTGGGTCATCTAAAATACTTCCATGCCTGGTTGATAGCATATTGCAAGAGTTCAAATGCTCCAACAAATAATAAAGGTGATAAAGGATCACCTTGTCTAACTCCTCTCTTACAGTGGATGATTTTGCCAGGTACACCATTAAGTATAATAGATGTGGTGGCATAGAAAAGAATTTGTTTAATCCATTGTAGCCATTTATCTCCAAATCCTTCGTTAGTTCTTTCTCGCAAGGAACTTCCTCTATGGCTCATGGTAGATCAGCTAGCACATGATGATGTGGACTTTGTGGAGGACATCCCAGCTGATCGAGTTGCTAATGCTCAAGCCTAGGCCGAACCATCGGCTCTTGATGGGGGTGTTGTTGTGGCTAGCTCTGCCGAGCTCGGCATCAAAGTGTGCTGCGAACCAGTTGAAAGATCATCTTCCGTTTTGATAATTAATGACAACATAACTATTGTACTAATGACTATTTGAGAGTATTTGCAGGTCCTATTAGATACATATGAAAATGCCTAGGTTCAACAATTATACAATCTCTATGGGTTACAAAAAAAATTCGAATGGAAAGAGCTCGAAGAAACAAAGCTGAGGAGCCATTTTTCCAAAGAGCGGAGGCTCCGGTGAAATCACCGGAACCTCCGCCCCATGCAAATCCCAGCACATCCAGGCGCTAGCCTCCGGTGTAGGTTCCGGTGGAACCTCCGCTAAAAACACCTTCGGGTGCATAAGAGCGGAGGCTCCGGCGGAACCTCCGGTGTACATCCGGTGGACGGAGCCTCCGGTGAAACCACCGGAGCCTCCGCTGGCTCCACTACCCCACTGTGGGGCTGGCCTCCGGTGGCGCCTCCGGTGCGGGCTCCGCTGAAATGCCGTTCGGATGGAAAAGAGTGGAGGCTCCAGCGGAGCCTCCGCCCTACAGGTTCCAGTATGAAGACCGCGAGCTGCGCGCGTGCGCATATGAGAAGACCACCGGAGCCTCCGGTGCTGCGTGGACTGCACAACGGCTTCTTGGGGGAAGGGGTATTTCAAGGCTTCCCCTACCTCATAAATGCTCAAGCTTTGCCCATTCTCTCTCCTAGCCATTAATGAAACCTCTCCAACCACCCAAACACACTGAAACTTTGTGGAGAGCTAGAGGAGACCTAGACCTGTGATTCCACCAAAGGAATTTCAAATCCATCCACCACATCCTAGTAGATCTAGAATCCTACTTGAGGCCTAGAAACCTTAGTAGATCTTGTGCTTGTAGCTTCCACCTTGTTGCAAGAAGCTTCGGACCCGTTGAGAGCCTCCATCCATCTTGTGGAGTGTCCTCAACCTTGTGTAAAGGTGGTCAACGCCTTCAAGTCGACCTCATAGTGGAAACGAGAATCTCCCTCACCGGAGAAGCTCAAGGAAAATAAGGTGTGCACAACCGTGCTATTGAGGAGCGCCTAGGTGGCTGCCCACCTCTCCAACGTTGACGTACTTCTCTTGAGAAGGAACTACGGGGAACATATCCTTGTCTCCTTGTTTACACTTGTGGTTTATCTTCTTGCCTTTCGTTTTATTTCCGCTGCGTATCTTATCTTGTATCTCTTAGGTTTCTCACCTAGTTTCACATCTAGAGAACCTTATCTTATCTTGCTTAGACATAATTAAAAGGAAAAGAAGAAAAATTGGTAGTCAACCTATTCACCCCCCCTCTGGTTGACCATGGTGCACTTTCAAATGGTATCAGAGCCTCGGCTCTTGCTGAGGGCTTAACCGCCTAAGAGTATAATGGTCAATGAAAATGAGCCCGGCGGTTCTAGTGCGGAAATCGCCAAAATGGCCGACACTATAACTAACCTACAGGAAACGGTTGGAACCCTCCAAACCGAATTGTCCAAGGTTAGCTCTAGTGTTGGCTCGGAGGTTTCTAGCATAAAGAAAATATTGGAGGCCATGATGGGGACAACCAGGGAGCTCGAGGAACCACCTCTCACCGCCGATGATGTTAGCTCGGACGATGAGTCCATTCCGGACATCACCGAAATGGAAGCTAACATTGTTTTAGCCAAGGCGAAAGCCAAGGCAAAATTCGATAAAAAGGCTAAGAGCGGTGGGAGCTCCGAAGGCTCCAAGTCTCATTCGGCTAACGGTTCGGGGTCTAACTCAAAAGTACCACACCTCTGAATTATGACATTATCCATCCTATTTCCACAATGCCACACATTCTAAATGTTGTACTTCTTCCCATGCTTAACACTAACGAATTCTCTTCTTTGAAGTTCGATATGGAGTCTCATATTTCAGGTTCTTGCACCGTCTTGCGGAGAAGTCTTCTCAATGGATTTCATCCTCACGATGCAAGCAACTTGACTCCAAGAGAACACGTGGAATTTCAACTCAACAAGACCGCTCTTGTCACTATCTAGAAGTCTCTCCCAAGAGAACATCTTGAACACATCCGCGGTATTAAGACCGCCAAGGAGGCTTGGGATAAACTTGACACCTTGTTTCAAGGCAATGCTAGCATCCAATCCTCCAAGTATGATTTGGCTCTTGACAAGTCCGAGAACTTCGTTATGCTTGAAGATGATAGTCCCGAAGAACTATATAGAAGGGTTTTCACTCTTGGCAACCAATTGATGGACTTTGGGAAAGAAGAGATCTCCGATGAGTGGATCAAGAGGAAGTTTGTCAAGGCCATAAATCCTTTCAAGGAGAACCTATCCACTAGCATTCGAACAAGATCGGACTACAACTCCCTCAACTCCATTGGTGTTCTTAGTGAGTTCATAGCCATATCCATATCTCACAATAGCGTGGATGATGCTCTTGCTCGCTCAAGAGGAGTTGGAAAGTCCCCCAACCTCGCCTTGAAGTCCAAGGCGGTTGCTCGGATAGAAGAAGTGGATGAGGACGACGAGGATGATGAGGACTATGAAGATACATACAAGGGTGCTCACAAGTGCATTGCTATTTCCATGAACGACTATTGGAAGAGATGGGAGGCTCACAAGGCCAGTGCTCTTAGACCTTCAAGAAACAAGATCTACAAGAAGAAGGGGGAGCGGCCAAGGACATGCTTCAATTGTGGAAATGCAAATCACTTCGTCAAGGAGTGTCCTCTTGATCCAAGAGAGGAGAATGAAGGGAAGCTTGTTCGCAAGGACAAGAACAAAGCTCCATAAAACAAGAATCTCGCGAGAAGTGTCCCAGGGGCTCTATATGTTCAAGAAGGCCCCACATTGGAAACATACTACTCCGGAGATGAAGGAGAAGATGAAGTCATAGGTGTGGCCCACGTCACCACAACTACGACTTCCTCTTCATCGGTCTCTCTATTTGAATCCCCCCAATGAGAAGACATTAGTCCGACGTACATGTCTCATGGCAAAAGCCACCACGGTAATATCTTCCACCTCCAAGTCTATTGCTACTAGTTCTCCCTCATTATTGGATTGTGTTGAAAACATTGTGGATGATGAGGAGACCAAGAATCTTAGCTCTTGGCTATGTAGTCTTGAAGGTGAAACCAAGGAAAAGGTAAAGGCTCTCTTGAGGCAACTTGATGATGCTAACTCTCTCATAGATGAGAAGGAAGAGATCATCACGACCTTGGAGAGCTATGGTGGTGGTCATGAGAATCATGACAATGAGCTTGTAGAAGCTCTTGAGAAAGAAAGATCCTTGAGAGCCTCTCTTGAAGGGAGACTATCTAGTTTAGAAGAGACTTATACTATTAGTGTTTCCAAAATTAGGAAGGATAATGAAAAATCTCGTGCTTTACTTAAAATCTTTGAAGAAGAATAGTTGAAGCTAGGGATAGCTAATGAGGAACTTGTTGAGCGTCATGGAAAACTAGAAAAGGAGTTCACGTCTCTTAAAGAAATCCATGACAAACTCACCATATCCCAGAATAAGCTCCTAGCTCAACAATATAATAAGCAAGTGACTCCCTCCTCTAATAGTATTGGTATCATGCCTACCTCTTGTACTACTACTAATGTTGTAGGAAGAGAGAAAATTCTCAATGACGCCATAATCTCTGAAGGAGCCAAGAAGGGAATGGAAGGACTTGGCTTCGTTGCCAAGTCAAAGAAGAAAACCAAGAATTCCACCTCTCCCTCTCGGAATGTTGTCTTTGTGAAAGAGCGAGAGGTGACCAAGGAGAAGGATACCAACGCCGTGGTGGGTGATGATACCTCTAGGGGGAGCATCACTCACAACGACTTTGCCGGAAAATATAACCCCTCTTATGTTCTTATGAAATCTAGAGATGGTCATGTTTATGCTAAATACGTTGGTACTTCTTATGGTGATGCTTATCATTGGACTATTTGGGTTCCTAAGACCCTTGTTACTAACAAAAGAGGACCCATTGAAGGATGGGTACCTAAATCAAGAAATTGATCTCTTGTAGGGACTTCCGGGTCGGGTAGATGGAAGGTGGATAGTGGTGCATCCCAACATATGACCGGAAGCAATGACGCAATGAGAAATATTGAACCTCCATTATCTCATCTCAATTGCGTCACTATTGGTGACAATTCCGAACTTAAGGTATTGGGACGAGGCAAGGTTGCTATCTCAAATGATGTACCAATTGAGAATGTTCTCCTTGTTGAGTCCCTTGGTTATAACTTGATGTCCGTTCTTCAACTTGCAAATTGTGGTTTTACCTCTTTCTTTAATAAAGAGAATGTGATTGTCACTTGGGAAACAACTCTTAAAGTAGCCTTTGTTGGGTTTGTCGAGAACGGCATGTATGTAGTGGACTTATCTAAAGTAGACACGTGTGTCGCGACATGCATAATGGGTAAAGTTGATGTGGGGTGGCTTTGGCATCGCCGGTTAGCCCACACCAATATGAGAATGTTGCATGAACTTCAAAGTGAAAATCATGTTCTAGGACTAACCAAGGCTAAGTTTGCTAAAGATCGTATATGTAGTTCTTGCGCCTTTGGAAAGCAACATGGAGAATTCCACCCAACCAAGACTAATATCTCCACCACAAGAATCCTTGAGCTCATTAACTTAGATCTCTTTGGTCCACTATCTTATGACAGTCTTGCAGGAAAGAAGTATTGTTTGGTGATTGTGCATGATTATTCAAGATATTGTTGGGTGTATTTCTTCAAGAGGAAGAGTGAGACTCAAAAGAGAGTCATCGATTTAATCACTCTAGTGGAGCGCCAACACAATGCTTCCATATTGGCCATTTGGAGTGATAATGGTACGGAGTTCAAGAACTATACCGTTGAGGGATTTCTTAGTGAAGAGGGCATTGCTCACCAATACTCCTCTCCCTACACCCCTCAACAAAATGGTGTTACAGAAAGGAAGAACCAAACTTTGATGGATGCGGCTAGGACAATGATTGCGGAGTTCTCTTCTCCTTATAACTTTTGGGACGAAGCTGTCTCCACCGCTTGTCATGCTACCAACCGGTTATATCTCCGCAAGATCTTGAACAAGACTCCCTATGAGATTCTCACGGGCAAGAAACCGGACGTATCTTACTTCAAGGTCTTTGGTTGCAAGTGCTTCATTCGCAAGAAAGGTAAACGTTTGTCAAAATTTGAGACCAAATCTTATGAGGGTATTTTTGTTGGCTATGCCACAAATGCTTACTCCTATAGAGTCTACAACAAGTTCACCGTACAAGTTGATGAAGCTATAGACATGGTGTTTGATGAGGATATCGGCTCCCAAGGGGGCGTATAGATCATGGTGTTGTAGGAGATGCAATTCCTCCCATCGTCATAAGAAGAATGGGGATTGGTGAAATAATTCCCATTGAGGGTTACCGGATGACGGAGGGAGAAGGACTATGCCCCACTCAAGTGGAGCCATTGACTACACCCATTGATACACAAGATACCCAACAAGATGCACCAAGCCCTCAAGCTAACTATCAAGGTCAAACAAGTGTTCAAGGACAAGATAATAATCAAGGCCAAACTTATCATCAAAGTCATGATCAAAGTCCCATCATTGTTGAGAGAACTCAACCTAGTGGTGATCCTTCACCCACTAATGATCAAGGCCGAGATGAACATGGACTTGTCTCCGATGAAGAAGGTGATTCTCAAGAAATATCCAAAGAATCTTTGGAGGAGATACTAGCTCGTGGAGCAAAGAGAAGGCTAGAGAATCTTGAGCGAGCGGGGAACACGAAGGACAAGATACTTGGGAAAGTTCGTGGAAGGGTTGTCACTAGGAAGCAATTGGCGGATTTTAGCAAGGCTCATGCTTTTATCTCTTTCATTGAACCCAAGAAGGTTTATGAAGCTCTCGAAGATCAAGATTGGCTTGAAGCCATGCATGATGAACTCAATAACTTCGAGCGCAACAAGGAAGTTAGTGCCAAGGTCCAAGGTTTGCAAGAATGTTATTGGCACCAAATCGGTGTTCAAGAATAAGCAAGACAAAGATGGTATCGTCATTCGCAACAAGGCAAGATTGGTGGCTCAAGGGTTTTCTCAAGTTAAAGGTGTTGATTTTGGTGAAACCTTTGCCCCCGTAGCTCGTCTTGAATCCATTCGCATCTTACTTGCTTATGCATCTCATCATAATTTTAAGTTGCAACAAATGGATGTTAAGAGTTCTTTCCTAATTGGTCCCATTAGTGAGTTAATATATGTTAAGCAATCTCCGGGTTTCGAGGATCCCAACCACCCCGATCACGTCTATAAACTCGATAAGGCACTCTATGGACTTAAACAAGATCCATGTGTGTGGTACGAGCACCTTAAAGAGTTTCTAGTGGATTGTGGGTTTAATGTTGGTTTAATCGATCCCACCTATTTACTAAGACGGTTGGAGGTGACTTATTCATATGCCAACTCTATATGGACGACATCATTTTTGGGTCTACTAACACTTTGTTCAATGAAGAGTTTTGCAAGCTTATGACCGATAGGTTTGAGATGTCTATGATGGGAGAATTGGAGTTTTTCCTTGGCTTTGAAGTGAATCAATATCATGAAGGAACCTTCATCAAACAAGCCAAATACACTCAAGACATGCTCAAGAGATTCAACATGCATGACACCAAGCCTATGGAGACTCCCATGTCCACAACCACTGACTTGAAACCCGACCCCAACGGTAAAGAGGTAGACCAAAAGGTGTACCGCTCCATGATTGGCTCTTTGCTCTACCTTTGTGCATCTAGACCGGATATCATGTATAGTGTAGGTAAATGTGCATGGTTTCAAGCCTGTTCGAGGCAAAGTCATTTGGAAGTGGTGAAACGAATCTTTCGATATTTAGTTCATACCCCAAATTTTGGTCTTTGGTATCCCAAGGGTTCAAGCTTTCAGCTCATCAGGTATTCGGATGCGGATTATGCGGGTGAGAAGACGGATAGGAAGTCCACGTCCGGGGGTTGCCAATTCCTTGGTCGCTCCCTAGTATGTTGGTCTTCAAAGAAGAAAAACTGCATTGCTCTCTCCACCACCGAGGCCGAGTATATCTCTGCGGCAAGTTGTTGTGCCAATTTCTTTGGATGAGGCAAACCTTAAAGGATTATGGTTTTTATTTTGACAAGTTGCCTCTTCTTTGTGACAATGAGAGTGCTATCAAGATCGCCTACAACCCCGTTCTCCACTCCAAGACGAAGCACATTGAGATTCGTCATCATTTTATTTGGGATCATGTTGAGAAGGGTGATATTGATCTCTCATATGTATCCACCAAGGACCAACTTGCCGATATCTTCACGAAGGCCCATGATGAACCAAGATTTCGAGCTTTGAGGAATGAACTAAATGTCATCGATTCTTCCAACTTCACTTGAGACCTTGCATATGTACCTGCATTATATGTGTTATTTGGTTTGGAGGTAGGCATGGACATAGCGGGCTCGTCACTCAACTCATGAGTATACACTCCTCTTATTATGCAAAAAAATCAATTCATCATTGCATATCTAGTCAATTTGTGACTTATTGTGCTTAATTGTGAGTAGTACTCTTGGACCCAAGATATATCTTCGCGGTGCCAAAGTACACACTCAAACATGGTGGCTTCGGCCACCGACCTCCTCCTCTCGGAGTTGTTTTAGTTTTTGGTTTTTTCCCGAATATCCTATTTCCCCTTGACAACTTGTGTGGGTTCGGCTTTTATTTCTTTGCATCTTGCGAACCCCATCGAGTAATGTCTCTTGTATGACAGCTACCATCTTCCAACCCAAGATCCCTTTGCCCAAAACACCATTCCAATCTTAATGCTCTCGTTTTTCTGTTCTTGGTGCGCGAAAACTGGGTCTGGCGGAGGCTCCGGTGAAACTACCGGAGGCTCCGCTGCGCCTGTCCACCGGAGGCCACCGGTACCTCCGCTGGTGCAAAATTCGCCCAACGGATCCGTACCGAACTGGGCTACACGGACAGGGGGCGGAGGCTCTGGTGAAACCACCGGAGGCTCCGCCCGTTGCGGTTCTGCGGGATAAGATCTAGGGCGAGCGGGGTCAACAAGATCCCATCTCATTTTACCCCGCTCGCCCTCCCTCTTCTTCCTCCAAACCGCCGCCGCCCCCTCACATCTTTGCCGTCGGGAAGGGTGCTCCACCGCCGGGAGACTCTCCTCCTTGTCTGGGACCACCCCGGGACCTTCTTCCTCCTCTCCTTCCACCATGGATGCGGGTATGTTTGCTCTCTCTCTCTCTCTCTCTCATCTAGTTGATGGATGGGGAAGCACTAGGAGCTACATGTTCTTCACATCTAGATGCGTGGATTTGGACTTTGGGAGTACGAAATCACGAGTACAAGACCTAGAAACCTAGATTGTGAGTATTAGGCTTGAATCACTTTGGTTCTTAGGGTGGATTTGTTCATGTGCCCTACCCCTTGTTATTCAACCCTAAGGCTATTCATATCTTTGTTCCTTGGATTTGTGCGTCACATAAACTTGAGCATTACCTCTTCTTCATGTTTTTCTTGTTATTTCTCTTTCATAGATGCCTCCGGTTCCAAGGGCAAGGGCACTCGCACCAAGAGTATGGCTCGTCGCAAAGCTCCAAGGGTTGATGAAATCGAGGAAACCTTGGAGCCATCTCAGCCAAGCGCAAGCCGAGATTCCCGGCTCCCGAGAAGACTTTGCCTCGCAAGGAAAAATCAGCTTCTCAAATGTCCGAGGGAGTGTTCTTTGAACAACACCGTGAGAACCCATACATTATTGAACGCAACCGCTTGATGCCACAGTTCCGGGGTAAGGATCCTCGATTCCACACCGTGTTTCAAAGCCAGATTTATAATGAGATCTTGATGAGGAAGTCCAAGGAGAATGTTGCTCCTCAACATGCCATCAACTTCGGTCATATGGAGAGGAAGCCCGAGTATTTTGGGGAAGCGCTGCAGATTGTCGATGCTTTTGGTCTTGCTCCCATTATGCAAGTCCAACAAGATTATGATGAAGGACTCGTTTGTGAGTTCTTGGCCAGAGTACACCTCGCCAATGAGACTGAGCGTGATCTTATTTGGATGACCAAGGGACATCAGCTCACTATCAAATGGTCTGAGGTTGGAGTTCTCCTTGGTGGCTACACGGATCATGGACCCTTTGACGGTGGCGAGGAGTTTGACAGTGGATGGTTCCGTGTTCATGCTACCAATACTCAATCACTCTCCAAGGATCAACTCACTCCTCTGTATCACTGGAAGAAATTTGATGTTGGGTTTGTCAAAGGTCTGTACCCCACTTATGATATTATACTCCGCATCTATCGAGAGACCATCAACCCAAAGGCGGGAACATTGATGAGATCCAAGGCTTCCTCAAGAATCTTATGCTTCTTACTCATGAGAAGCGGCTCTCCGGTCTGACTCAGAGGCTCGATGTGCTTGACTATCTGTGGAATGAGCTGTGGCATGTCATCATACAGAGGAAGAATGCTTGCTTTGGGCCTTTCATCATGAAGATCATCTTGAATGTGTGGGAGAACAAGTTCCTGGACGATCCTCTTGATGATAGTAATTGGATCCCACATACAGAGAAGAGGCTTCTCATCAAGGACCACATCGATCCTATTGTGCATCCCACTCCTGCTGCTCGCAAAGGCAAGGCCAAGCCACAGGTCATCATTGATGAAGAAGATGAAGAAGAGGAAGTTGGTCCCTCTCTCCCTCCTCCTTCTGACAGTGCCTTCAAGTGGATGGCAAGGGACCTCAAGAAAGTGTTCAAAGTGAACAACAAGATTGAGCATAATCAATGGGAAGTTCACTATGATAAGGAGCTCAAGCACCGCAAAGCAGCACAGGCAGAGCGTTAGTTTCGTCGTGATGGTGGGGAATCTGTGGACTCACCAAGGCAAGATAGCATCACGAACTGGGACGAGTGGCAAGCCAAGGATTCCGCGGGGAAGCTCATCGAGTGGTATGACGAGGAAGCAGGAGAAGAGGTCACCAGCTCTTGCCGCCGCGCCCGCCCTCCGAGCATGGATAACTCCTCCGAGTGATCATTGGGACATTAGCATCGGTCTCCTCCCTCTTTTGGTATCTTTATGCCAAAGGGGGAGAGATATCTACTAAGGAGCGGGCATTTGCATGGGATCTCTCTCGAGCGTTTTTTCGATTTGCATCTTTCATCTTGCTTGAGAGGGTTTGTTATTTGAAAACTTCGTTTGTTTAATTATTGTGTGTTGTGAACCTCGTAATGCATTATGTGAGCTTGTGAACTTAGTACCTTAATTATATCACTTGTTGTTTGCTCACTACTATATTTGTGTTTAGTTATCCATATTGTTTAAATTCTCTCAACATGAAGGGAGCACATCTCTAGGGGGAGCTCCATTCATGTTGGGTGAGTTATAGTTATGCAAATAGGGATGTTGTCATCAATTACCAAAAAGAGGGGGGAATGAAAGATCATCTTCTGTTTTGATAATTAATGACAACATAACTACTAGACTAATGACTATTTGAGAGTATTTGCATGTCCTATTAGATACATATGAAAATGCCCAGGTTCAACAATTATACAATCTCTATGGGTTACAAAAATGTTTCGAATGGAAAGAGCTCGAAGAAACAAAGCTGAGGAGTCTTTTTTGCAAATAGCGGAGGCTTCGGTGAAACCACCGGAACCTCCGCCCCATGCAAATCCCAGCACATCTAGGCGCTGGCCTCCGGTGTAGGTTCCGGTGGAACCTCCGCTAAAAAAACCTTCGGGTGCATAAGAGCGGAGGTCCAGCGGAACCTCCGGTGTACATCCGATGGGCGGAGCCTCCGGTGAAACCACCGGAGCCTCCGCTGGCTCCACTACCACACTGTGGGGCTGGCCTCCGCTGGCGCCTCCGGTGCGGGCTCCGCTGAAATGTCGTTCGGATGGATAAGAGCGGAGGCTCCAGAGGAGCCTCCGGTGGACCTCCGGTGGATGGAACCTCCGCCAAAGCCACCGGAGCCTCCGCCTTGTAGCTTCCACCTTGTTGCAAGAAGCTTCGGATCCGTTGAGATCCTCCATCCATCTTGTGGAGTGTCCTCAACCTTGTGTAAAGTATTGGTCAACGCCTTCAAGTCGACCTCATAGTGGAAACGATAATCTCCCTTACCGGAGAAGCTCAATTAGAATAAGGTGTGGACAACCGTGCTATTGAGGAGCGCCTAGGTGGCTCCCCACCTCTCCAACGTAGACGTACTTCTCTTGAGAAGGAACTACGGGAAACATATCCTTGTCTCCTTGTTTACACTTGTGGTTTATCTTGTTGCCTTTCGTTTTACTTCCGTTGCGTATCTTATCTTGTATCACTTAGGTTGCTCACCTAGTTGCACATCTAGAGAACCTTATCTTATCTTTCTTAGCCATAATTAAAAGGAAAAGAAGAAAATTTGGTAGTCAACCTATTCACCCCCCCTCTAGTTGACCATAGTGCACTTTCACCAGTGGCTGGCAGGTAGAGTTTTCCTGTCGGCGCCCGCTCTGCCGCTCGCCCGGCTGGGCAGCGCCTGTCGATCTCACTGGTTGGGAACCGTTCCACTCGGCCAATCGCGGCTACACCATCTTCTACTCAGGGCTTTCGTCGGTGCTACTCCATGGTCCCTCCAATGTGTCTTGTGGAGGTGTTTGATAAGGAGGGAGTACGCTCATCTCAACCAGACAGGTTGGGTTTCAAGGGGTCTCATGATTTCTTTGTCGTGAAGGAGTTTCTCTCCCCACAACCAAGCGGGTTGGGGTCAGGAGGGACGGTGCTGCTAGTTGAGAGACCTTCAGAGGCTGAGATTGTGGCATATGGTGGTCTTGGAGGGAGCATGATGGAGGTTCACTCAAGCCCGAGGCTTAGGGCCAAGGCGGATGCGTACTTACCATAGCTAGAGCGTGTGAGGGCTTTGGGGGAGCGGAAGGAGGTTGTGTATTCTTTAGGTACTAGCTGTCACTCCCAAATATCCATATGTTCTTTTTCTACTTATGAAATTTTGAATAGAGCGGATAGACTCGGTATATTGTTAGGAGTCGCGAAAGAGAGAACAAATTCGTCTATTATGGGTTTGATGGAAAGGGAACATGCTCGGTCTCTTATTTTTATTTAGAAGAATATTAATCAGAATGTTGAGGATTCCAATAGTAGTTTAGTAATGAAAAGAGTTTCAAACTTAAATGGGGATTTGGAAAATGAGGATGGTGAAATGGCTATAGATCATACGGATCTTATACCACAACTTAGTACGGTTAACCTTAACCATGTCCTCATTGGCCGGATCCATGTCGGTAATGGAGGGAGGTGAGGTGCGAATTTGCGCACCATGTCCTCGCTGGCTGGATCCTTCTGCTCGTCAAATACCTGCATAGCCAGGTTGATATTTATCAAGCGCGCCAAGAAGAAAGAGAAAACCGACCAAAGAGGCAACCGCCTTACTAGGGGAGGGGGTGCATTCAATCATAAGGTGGCAGACCGTAAGTCCACCCGTCGTTCACATGCTCCTTTGTTATCATCGAAAGCCATCTCTCCAGGCTCGCGACGGCCCGGTCGTAGGTGGTCAACCGGGTGGGGTCATACACCCGTACATGTGGCACATCTTGTGCAGCCAGTTCTGTAAAGGCATTACCCAGCGTGACATCTAGAAGACCGTGACGTTCCGGGGCTTGAGACCCACGTCCACCAGCTCCTTCAGCAGGCGCACTCCCCTCTCGACTTCCGCCTGGTCCCAGCTCACCTTCGGGCCCTAGTTCGTCTTCCGCGTGGGGCTGAGAGAGAAGTGAGGGAGGTTCACCCGGCCATTCGTTGTTAAGGATATAGAAGTAGCTGGTCTGCCACTCCTTGATGGTGTCAGGGAGGCCAAGCTTCAGTAGGTGATACATTGCAAACGTATCTATCATTTTTTATGCGCCATGCTTGTTTTACCCAATACTTTTGTTTTCAACATGTTTTTATATCGTTTTATGGATGTTTTCATTGACTAACCTATTAACAAGATGCCCCAGGCCAGTTGTTGTTTTCGGCTGTTTTCCTATTTCAGAAAAGTTCTTAAAGAAATATTCTTAGAAAGGGCTCAGGGGGTGCGAGACGCAGCCCCACCCTAGGCCGCGCCTGGTAGGCCCCTGGGAGCCCCGACCACCGCCTCTCGAAGCCTCTTCGCCTATAAATTGACTTTAACCCTAAAAACATCGGGGACGGAGTTATTTTCCATGAAACATATAGATAGGCGTTGTCACCTCAAAAGTCCGATCTAGGGCTTTTGCAGCCATGTTCCGGTACCCTAACGGAGGGGGAGTCGTCATCAGAGGCCTCTACATCGCCATGATCGCCTCCGGACAGATGCGTGAGTAGTTCACCTCTGGACTATGGGTCCATAGTAGTAGCTAGATGGTTGTTCTCTCCCCTATGCCTCCATGTTTAGAGTCTCATGAGCTGCCTCGCATGATCAAGACCACCGTTATGTAATTGTTCATGTTGTGTTTGATAGAATCCGGTGAACCATGATATTGTGATTATTTTGTTCATGCCAATCTGAGATGCTTCAGTTATATTCGTAGATATTTTTAATCTTTGTCTTGCAATGCTCTCTGGTGTTTATGATTACCTTGGCCACGTAGTTGTTTTCACCTCCAAGAGAAGATTTATATGCTAGATGGTAGGTTCATGTCTCCCTTACAACTATGCTCGAGTGACAGAAACGTGACGGACGGGGATGTGATGTTGCTACTAGGGAGAAAACATCGATGCTCTTGTCTACGGACGAGGACCACTTCTTACATTATGTATTGTTCTTAATGCATTTGTCTATTGCACACAAAGCAGTCACTTCGTTGCTGCAACTTAATACCAGAGAAATTTGTTGGATAGCTTTCTTGAGGTGGACTTTTAGATATGGATGCATGCTGGATAGTGGTCCATATGCCTTGACGTAATGCCTACAATGTTAGAACCTGTGAACTATATATCTTCATAATAGTATTGTTATATGCTCATGATCTGTCAATTGCCCAGCTGTAATTTGGTCACCCAGCATGTTTGTTTTCTTTGGAGAGACACCACTAGTGAACCTATGGCTCGTCGGTCATGTTTTCCTCATATTTGCAACCTTCTTTTAAGCACTTTCATAATCGTTTCCTTGATGTTCTGTTCTTACGTTTATTACTTTTCAAGCAAACTTCTTTTAAGTATTCATTAATGTATTAGTCAGGAAAGGAAGGAGTTTGCCAAACCATTCTTTGTGGAGGTAGTTATTACTGCTTGTAGACATATTTGGCTTCAAAGAAATGGAAAAGTTTTTGAAAATCTGAGGCCTTCTTTTCTTAAGTGGAAGGGGGGTTCATTCATGCTATGACCATGCTTCGGTTCAGAATGAAGAAGAAGAGTAAAGATGGGTTGTTGCAATGGATTCATGCTCTACCTTAATATGTGTAGCTTGTTATAATTAGGCTTTTTGATATTTCTCTCTTTTTTTTACATAAATTTTTGGTTATTCTTTTAATAAAGGGGTGGGATACTGTGGGGCTTTTTCCCTACAGTTAGAATGCTCTAAAAAAAGTTCAGCAAGACTGGAAGATTGACAACCTTTCGAAAAGTTGGGGCAAGAGAGATTTTGTGTTTGTGTGCAGGTTCCATGCTTGTTGACGCGCTACACAACAAGCAACCTTCTCCAAGACTATGAAGTCCTACTGGTTCGATAAACCCTGGTTCCTTAGTTGGGGGAAATTTTCCGCTAGACTACATCACCTTCCGCTTGGGGTCTCCCAACAAGCGTGTGATCACGTTAGCATTTATAGGCCGTTGTCTGACGTGCTATATATGACAACGCACCCATAGTCCACCATCGGGCCACTGGCGCCCTCCCTGTAGCATCTGAGGAAGTGGTACCACCAGAAGAGAAGCCCGAGCTAAGGGTGGATGCTAAAGTAAACTTTGCATAGGGACGTAAAGTAGCAAATCTGGGCGACAACGTTCGTCCCAAGGTGATGCGGTTGCGGGTTGAAGAAATCGAGAAGCTCGCAGAAGAAGGGGATCGCCGGGAAGGCCAATCCGCAGTGGATGTGGTCCATGAAGACCATGCGCTCCCCCTATCCGGGAGGGGGCGGGAACCACCTCGCCATCGTCGACGAGCTGCACAGTAGTATTCTCCTCCGAGCCCAAGAAACCAACACGGTGGAGCTTTTTCAGATCGTTGGAGGTGATGATGGACCCCCGCCATAAACCATCGATCTTTGCCGCCGTCTCGGAAGATTGCACCATCAGGGCGACGGCGATCTAGAGAACCATGTCCCATGACAAGAAGTGTAGCGTCTCCAGAGAAGCTAAGCGCAAGTTCGTCGGAGAATGGAGGAAGCAGAGAAGGAAGAAGATGGGAGGGGACTGCGGAACTTCTACTCCAATACCATTGCCTCCTTTTATGGGGGGCATCTCCTGGGCTCCCTCCCGCAAACCATCGCTCGTTCATGGCCATGTGGTGCTAGGAACTGCCGCATGGGTGGTTATCGCCACATACTGATCCCACTAGCGCACCATTTCAGCGCAAAGGATCCCACACGAAGGAACCGAGGTGTTGTCGTGCCTTCGCATAGTGGATGTGCAGACTGATGGGAGGCGTCCACGTCATCCCTGACGTCACCCTCGCAACCGGTTGCCCAGACTTTTCGAGAAAACGTCCCGCTAGCCGTCTACCATCGTGCAACCAGAGAAGAATCAAAGATGGGTAGCAGACAGATTTTTTCCGGCAGCCATGACAACCGTGAAGCTTCCGCCTGCTTGAGGGCTACTATCAGGGGGTGACCCCCGGATTGCTCAAGATACTTAGAAGATTCACCTCCAATGGGGTTCGCCGGCAGTCCCAGCCGGATGTGGAGCATAGAGCCATCCAGACGAAAGAAGGACCCGACCGGCTGGAAGAGCCAGCCGGAGCTCTGATACGTCTCCAACGTATCTATTATTTCTGATGTTCCATGTTGATATTATGCCAATTGCTACAGGTTTTCCTATGTTTTCTTACGATTTCCGGGACTAACCTATTAAGAAGATGCCAAGTGCCAGTTCCCTGTTTTCTACTGTTTTTAGTTTCAGAAAATCTGTTCTGGAAATATTCTCGGAATTGGAAAATTCGAAGCCCAGAAGTCTTAGAAGTCCCGGAAGCATCCAGAAGCCACCTAGGGGTGTGGGCCCCCTGGCCACCTCCCGGCATCTCCCTTTCGCCCATATATGCTCCCCGAGGCATAAACCCTAGAGCGATCGACATTTTCCACAAAATACATCCGTAGCTCTGGCGCCACCGCCGACAAGTTTCGGGGAATAGATCTCTGTTTTGGCACCCTGCCGGGATGGGGAAGTGCCCCTGGAACCATCTCCATCGACTCCACCGCCATCTCCATCGCCGTTGATGCCTCCTATGATGAGGAGGGAGTAGTTCTCCCCCGAGGTTGAGGGCTCTACCGGTATCTATGTGGTTCATCTCTCTCTCCCATGGCGTGATCTATATGTGATCATGAGCTTTGTAATCTATTTGAATTCGTAGATGTTACTCTTCATCTTGTGCTACTCAAGTGTTTTATTAATATGAACTTTGGAGTCACCTTGTCCCACGGTGTGAAGGTGACAGTGTGCATAGTGACAACGTGGGGTTAACTAGACATGGGAATACAAACTTGAGGAGTGATGTTACAGCCCAACGCAATGATTAGTGTTCGTTATCCAACCGTAGAGGGTTAAGAGTAGCATAGTGAAGGGACGATATTTATGCATTCAGTTATGTGATCATTGTTGAGAGTGTCCACTAGTGAAAGTAGGATCCATAGGCCTTATTTCCAAGCATTGAAACACTGTTTTCCGCATGTTCTGCTACATGTTTGATTGCTGCCATATTTATTTCAGATTTCTATTATCACTTATTATCATCCATATTAGTTGCATTTTACTCTCTCTTTGCCGAACTAGTGCACCTATATACCTGACAAGTATATTGGGTGTGTTGGGGACACAAGAGACTTCTTGTATCTTGATTGCAGGGTTGCTTGAGAGGGATATCTTTGACCTCTACCTCCCTGATTTCGATAAACCTTCGGTAATCCACTTAAGGGAAACTTTTTGTTGTTCTACAAACCTCTGCACTTGGAGGCCTAACACTGTCTACAAGAATAGAAGCGTGCGTAGACATCAAGCTCTGTTCTGGCGCCGTTGCCGAGGAGGTAAGGTAAAAGGTACTCACATCCTCGGGTGTGAGTGCTCGAAGTTATTTCCTTTAGATTCTGCAATTATATCTTTTTGTTTCTTGTTTTCACTAGTTAGGCTTATTTTTACTTGTTGCTTGTTTTTATTTTTACTAGTTAGTCTTAATGGAAAACAACAAAAATATGTGAGAGCTTTATTTGCATTCTAGTAGAAATGTTATTAGCATTAATTATTTGGATACTATTATTTCTAGTACTATGGAAAAGTCTAAGCTTGGGGAAGCTAGTTTCTATAAACTTATTATTTCCCCAGCTTTAGAGGATAAAATTTGCTCTCATGATACTTTATCTCCCATATGTGATAAACCTAATGATTCTTTTGATATTTTAAACCCTCCTACTGAACGCATTCCTTTTAAAATACCCAAGAAAATTGTTGAACTTGTCATGGATAACCGTTATTTTGGATATGGAACTGTCCATCCTCGTGATCATTTACTCTTTATACATGAATTATGCGGGTTGTTCAAGTGTGCAGGTATTTCAATGGACCAAGTTAAGAAGAGGTTATTCTATTTGTCTCTTAAGGACAAAGCAAGGG
Organism: Alopecurus myosuroides; assembly: GCA_028641055.1. Classification (NCBI taxonomy): domain Eukaryota; kingdom Viridiplantae; phylum Streptophyta; class Magnoliopsida; order Poales; family Poaceae; genus Alopecurus; species Alopecurus myosuroides. The sequence goes on along the minus strand of CM054059.1, from coordinate 365,694,295 downwards.
AGTGGTATGAGCTTCTAGATGATCCTCATCATTTGGAGTGGAAGGAGCTCGAATCTCTATTTCAATCTAAATTTTATTCTTCGTATGAACTGTATTTAGATAGGAATTACATTTATAATTTTTTGCCTCGTTATGGAGAAAGAATTGTTCAAGATTGGGGAAGACTGAAAACATTAATACTTAAATGTCCTAACCATGAGCTTCCTAAAGAAATAATTGTTATTAATTTTTATGCAAAGCTTTCAGGACATTACAGGGATTATCTAGATACATGTTTAGAGGGTTCTTTCTCAAGTAAGAAGGTTGAAGCTAAATGGGATCTTCTTAAAACAATTGAAACCAATAGTGAAGGTTGGAATCATGAAAAAGGTAAAGAATTAGGTATAAACTATGAGTATGATTGCATTAAGTCTTTCACTGAAACTGCTGATTTTCAAGAGCTTAGTGCTAAATATGGTCGTAATCCTCAAATGACTATTGGTTGGTATAGATCCTTTGCTTCTTATATTAATGTTCCTAAATCAAATGGGGACATATATCATGAACCTTTTAAAGACACTTGCATGAAAAATGAAACTGTCAGTAATGATTGCAATGAACATGCTCAAACTTCTGAAAGTACTATTTCTTATAAGCATGTTAATTTCTGTGGAGCACTTAGACCTTGTGAAAAGAATCAAATCGAAGAAGAATATTGTATCCATCATAGGAATGAAAAAACTAGAAAGTGGGATAGGGCTGTAAATGATCTTGGTGAAAAAGTTTGTGCCCTCTATCCTTTTATTTGTGAACTTTGCTATAAAGTGGGTCATTTTAATTTTTAATGCTCAAGCCATGATAGTAGCCTTTTGAATCTTATGAGAACTGCAAGTTTGTATTGTGATGACACGATCACCCCTAATGAGCATGATGAACTTACATTATGTTTGGGGTGTGAAGAGTTATTAAGAAAAACTTCTTTGATTGATATGAGTGCTTTTGATATGAATAGTGTCTTGCATGAATGCCATCTTTATTGTGTTGAAAATTGCCATGCAAATACTTACATACAAAATATTCTAAAAGAGGACACTTTACCAAAATATGACAGGGCTAATATTTGTTTTCATCTTATTAATGAAGAGGAGGAATCCTCCAAGGTTTGTTCTATTGTTTCTAACAATAAACCATTGTATGTGGAGAAGCTTCCTTTCAAGCCCCTCCCTCCTATAGAGAGTAAGAAGAAGAAGAAGAAGAAGAAGAAGAAGAGGAGGAGGAGGAGGATTAAAAAGAGAGAGGTAATGGTATCTCTCCCTAAGCATGTTGCTCATATTACAGCTTTTGCTGATGAGTCTGAACTTGATGATTTTCCTATGCCTGTTATTTATGAAAGTAACCATGATTGGGAGAAACACATTACTTTTGATATTGAAAACCTCTTTGGTACCAATTCTGAAAATGATGATAATTGATGTACTATTAGTACCATCCATGTTCCTTCCAATGATAATAATAAAGCTCTGAGCTTGTGGATGATGTGTTTGAAAATCCTTTTGCTACTGATGATATGCTTGATACATCTCTTTCTAGTAAAAATTATGATATGTTTACAATTAATGCACTTTGAAAGATAACTATTCTATTGCCTATGATGATACTATGCCTCAAGTCTTTGATAACTATTACAAAAGATGTTATAACATAGGCTATGATTACAATTATCCTTATGAAACATGTCATAGTTATGGAGGGATTACCCAAAACCATCTCCCTAATATACAACTTGTCTATCATGTTGGAGTTCTTTATGATGTTTATGATATTTCCAGTCCACCTACTATTGAGGAAAAAATTAATTATGATTACAATATGCCTCCTATATTTAATGATTATGGTGATGAGAATAATAATGATAGCTATTTTGTTGAATTTTCTCCCACTACTATTAATAAGAATGACTATGCTTATGTGGAGAGTATTAATTCTTTTATGCATGTGGCTCATGATAAGAATGTTTTATGTGATAGTTATATTGTTAATTTTATTCATGATGCTACTGAAGTTATTATGAGAGAGGGAAACATGGTTTTATGCATCTCAACAATATTAAGTTTTCCCTCTTTATGTTGAAATTTTTGAATTTGCACTTATTTTGTCTTCCTATGCTAGTCACTTTGTGCTTCGTTGACTTGTTTTTCTACAAGATTCTTTTTCATAGGAAGTGGGTTCGACTTAAATGTGTTTTATATTTGCTTCTTGATGCTCTCCTATTGTGCTTCAACTCTTATTATTATGTGAGCATCTTTTAAAAATCATTGTGCATAGCTGAAAGGCGTTAAAGAAAAGCGCTTCCGGGAGACAACCCGTTTTATTTCTCCGTTTTCAACCCGTTTTCTGTCGTTTTATTTTGTTTTCTTTGCACCTGGGTGTTTTATATTTCCTTAACAATCCTGCTGTATCTTTTCTTTTGTGTATTAGTTGAGCCAAGTAAATCCTCTAGTGGAAAGTTGAGGCTATTTCGGATTTCTGCGAAGGAAAAATATTTCTGCTGTCCACTGTTAAAATCGTATAAAATCACAGAAAATTCAAAATGACCTGAGTTTTTTTGTGCGTAATCCTGGGTTATATACGCAACTTTTCTTAGTTGGCCACTTTTTGATTTGAGCAACAGAAGATTTTCGAAAAAAAATCATCTTTACCTGCTGTCCTGTTTTGACAGATTTCTGCCAATAATTGCATTTGCATCTGACTTGTGTTGAAACTGAAACATGTGAATTTATTATTTCAATTGCACTAACGTTGCTAATGAAGATTGTGAGAATTTTGGTGTGAAGGAAGTTTTCAAGGGTCAAGAGAAGAGGATGAGATGACGTGATCAACAAGAGTGAAGAGCCTAAGCTTGGGGATGCCCCGGTGGTACATCCCAGCAAAATTCCAAGAAGACTCAAGCGTCTAAGCTTGGGGATGCCCAAGGCATCTCCTTCTTCATAAAAAACTATATTTTTATTCAGTCACATCTTATGTGCTTTACTTGGAGTGTCTTTTATTTTTGTTTTCAGCTTGTTTGGTTTTCTTTGCTCTAATAAATGGTTGGATCTTATCATACTTGTGTGGGAGAGAGACACGCTCCATTTTCATTGCTTAGAACACTCTAGTTTTAATTCTTATTGTTCTGCGAGTGTTCACTTTTTGCTAGTACTGCGTTTAGCTTTTGTTTTCATGCATCTCTTATTCAGAGCTGTTAGTTTTAGTAGTGTTATGTGAGTACGCTCATGTTTGCTTTCTGTATCATGTAGATAGTTTTTGTTGTCTCATATATGTGCTTGGTTGGGAATAGAAATGCTCATGTGGTAGTTGGTATAGTGGAAAAATTCGCATGGTCTTGTAGATCACTAAACTGCTTCACTTGAATCACTGCTTTTGTTTTGAGATATTAATTTGCTTAATGGATAAAATGGAAGGACTAGTAAGTATAAACTTTTAATGGTTGGTCTAAGAAACTTGAAACTGTGCCACACTTAAATTACCAGCTGATAGAAACAATGGTATATGATTGCTACGAGTGATACATTTCTGATCGGCCTTTTGTTACGCGCTACGATCGGGGTAGCTAACAGTGACTTGTGACGGCCACGGATCCTCTCGGAGTGATTTGCATTGTGCCTTGTAAGATGATTTGCTTGTTGTAATCTTTTAACTCGTGAGTCTATGTTGTGGTTCCTGGCACTTCCACCATCCATATTTGCTAGCCTCTTCGGTACTGTGCATTGCCCTTTCTCACATTGAGAGTTGGTGCAAACTTCGCCAGTGCATCCAAATCCGTGGGATGACTTTGTTCTCCTACACATAAGCCCATATATTCTTCCTCAAAACAGCCACCATACCTACCTATCATGGCATTTCCATAGCCATTCTAAGATATATTGCTGCACAACATCCACCTCCATTATGTTACCTGATGATGAGCTTCATGGTTATTTATGCATACTCCTACACTGGAAGGAGCATGCAGTTGGATACATCAGAGATATTCCATTATGAGTACTAAAAGTGTGATAATTCATTGTAATATAGGATGTTGCCCCTACCGGTGAGGATATATAAAATAAAAAAATAAAAAAAATGAAAAAGCCCAAAAAGAAAAAAAGAAAGGGCCAAAGAGAGAATTAAGAGAGAGGGGGCGCATCACTATCCTTTATACCACACTTGTGCTTCATGTTTCGCACCAATACTTCAGTTTGGAGAGAGTTTTCATATTATTATCATTCATAACTATGTGGGGAACTTTACATTATAGAACTTGGCTTGTATATTCCAATGATGAGCCTCCTCAAATGAGCTCTAGGTCTTCATGAGAAAGCAAGTTGGATGCACCCCCACTAGTTCCATTGGAGAGCTTTCATACACTTATAGCTATATGTGCATCCGTTGTGTGGCAATCCCTACTCCTTGCATAGCTTCGGTTGTAAGACTTTTTCTTGTCTAATGACCACTTTCAGCTTTGTGAGCCTTTCTTCCATTGACCATCCAACCCCCCCCCCCATAATGTTCTCTTAGCCATAACATCCCGGTGCCAGGGACCAACGCAGAACACTTGCTTGTTTTTAGTGTGCAAATAGTTTAAGATTCAAGCATTGCATCGTGTGGAAAGCTTGACTTGATCCTAACACGGGTTGTGAAGATTGTTTGACGTACATGATATTGTTGTTCTTGAAAGCTTAAACCATCTCTAATAAACTTTGCACGGTTGATAGTATTTTAGTATTGATTCATTAAAAGTTTTGCTTCTTTCTTCTTATTTGTTTATGCATTACTTGTTGATATCAAATATAGATCACAGCTTTAGTTCATTTTATCCTAGTTTACATACTCTACTTTACATATTATGATCAAGATTGTGTGGTAGCATGTCACCTCAGAAATTATTTTGTTTATCGTTTACCTACTCGAGGACGAGTAGGAACTAAGCTTGGGGATGCTTGATACGTCTCCAACGTATCTATCATTTCTGATGTTCCATGTTGATATTATGCCAATTGCTACATGTTTTTCGTATGTTTTCCTACGTTTTCTTACGTTTTCCGGGACTAACCTATTAACAAGATGCCAAGTCCCAGTTCCATGTATTCTGCTGTTTTTAGTTTTAGAAATGTTGTTCTGGAAATATTCTCGGAATTGGAAAATTGGAAGCCCAGAAGTCTTAGAAGTCCCGGAAGCATCCAGAAGTCCCGAAGAGCCCCGGAGGGGGCCACAGGGTGGCCACACCATGGGGTGGCGCGGGTCCCCCCCCCCCCCGGCCGCGCCACCTATGGGTGTGGGCCCCCTGTCCACCTCCCGGCATCGCCCTTTCGCCCATATATACTCCCTGAGGCATAAACCCTAGAACGATCGACCTTTTCCACAAAATACATCCGTAGCTCCGCCGCCGCCGCCGACAAGTTTCGGCCCGGAACCATTTCCATCGACTCCACCGCCATCTCCATCGTCGTTGCTGTCCCCTATGATGAGGTGGGAGTAGTTCTCCCCCAAGGCTGAGGGATCTACCGGTAGCTATGTGGTTCATATCTCTCTCCCATTGTGTGTCTATATGTGATCATGAGCTTTGTAATCTATCTGAATTCGTAGATGTTACTCTTCATCTTGTGCTACTCAAGTGTTTTATTAATATGAACTTTAGAGTCACCTTGTCCTGCGGTGTGAACGTGACAGTGTGCACGCCGTGTGTGTCTCCTGTATGAATTGTGGAGTTTGCTTAGTACCTTCTAGGGCGCTCATAGTGACAGCGTGGGGTTAACTAGACATGGGAATACAAACTTGAGGAGTGTTCTTACAGCCCTACGCAATGATTAGTGTTCGTTATCCAACCAGAGAGGGTTAAGAGTAGCATAGTGAAGGGACGATATTTATGCATTCAATTATGTGATCATTGTTGAGAGTGTCCACTAGTGAAAGTAAGATCCCTAGGCCTTATTTCCAAGCATTGAAACACCGGTTTCTGCCTGTTCTGCTACATGTTTGCTTGCTGCCATATTTATTTCAGATTGCTATTATCACTTATTATCATCCATGTTACTTGCATTTTACTCTCTCTTCGCCGAACTAGTGCACCTATATACCTGACAATTATATTGGGTGTGTTGGGGACACAAGAGACTTCTTGTATCTTGATTGCAAGGTTGCTTGAGAGGGATATCTTTGACCTCTACCTCCCTGAGTTCGATAAACCTTGGGTAATCCACTTAAGGGAAACTTGTTGTTGTTCTACAAACCTCTGCACTTGGAGGCCCAACACTGTCTACAAGAATAGAAGCGTGCGTAGACATCAAGCTCTCTCATCGCCGGTTGGTAGAACCGGCTAGCTAAAGTCAAGGTGACATGCGGCATGGGAAGCGTAAAAGGTGATGCCGCCTATAGTTCCCCCACGTTGTCAAGTACACCAACATTACAAGGAGGAGGCGGTGTAGCCGGAGGCACCGGTCTCCCACGTCGTGGTGCCATAGTGCGACATCTGGTTACTATGCTCAACATCACCGGGGGTGCAGCCTTGTAGCAGTCGTCCGTGGGACCTAACCGGCTGGTTGTTTTGTTAGCCGGTCCCACCTGTAAGCCGACGTGTCAGCTCCTTTATAAAGTAGGTCGGGCACGCTTAGAGGAGGATCCATCCCTGAAAGGCTACTTCGCATCCTACCTAGCAATACATTTCCAAGATGATCATGTAGCCACCATCATAGTTCCATCCTTGGAGGAGTAGGGGTTTTACCTCGCCACGAGGGCCCAGGACCTGGGTACATCGTGTCTCTATGCTTGTATCCCAATCCCACGCGAGCACCATCACCCCGCATATTGTCCCCCAAACTAAACTCCATCGTTAGATCGATGGTCTTGTTGTGCAACATACCACGACAATACTCAAAATAACAATTATGCTCTCCTAATTGGTGATTTAAGCCAGAAAGATGGAGAATCAACATAAAATTAAAAGATAGTCCCTTCGCAGAGGGAAGCAGGGATTACTCATGTGCTAGAGCTTTTTATTTGTAAAATATAATGTATGAAAATATAATGTTGAGAGGTGTGTGTCTTTGTAAATGAATGATGATAAATACTTCATTACTTCCCATGTTGAACGAAATTTCGAAGAGCGGCTCCCATAGAGAAATGATAACAATCCTCTTTCTCCTTTGTTTACACAAGCAAAGTTTGACAGATTTCTCAAGAACAAAGTGTTGGGAGAGTATTGAAACATTATATGTTGGCATTTATCTTTTGTGGACTGGGCACCCGTTCGCCAGCTCTTTTGCAATATTAAGGACAAGAACGTTATGCATGCAAGTCAAGGGGTAAAGCCGTTCAACATGGAATAAATAATAAATAATCTATCACTTCCTCATGATCTAAAAACAACAACACAAATAAAGGATAGTTATTTTGAAGATTTTAAAGGTAGCACAAAAGTAATTAACTTGGAATGGCAAGAAAATATCATGTATGGTTAGTTATGGTGTAAACTATTGGGATAACTTTGTTCAAGGGTTTGGATGCACGAGTAGAGCTCATACTCAATAGACTAGGGGCGACCAACTAAGAGAGCAATAACGGTCATAATCATGCATTGCGATAAAACATCATTAAATAAAGCATGAAAGTGATATTACCATCCTAAAATTAAAGATCATCAAGGCCGAATTGACTTTTCTTTATAGTCTTAACATGGTGTGATCATGTGCCAAAGCAATCCAAATAAATTCTTTAGAGGAGAATACCACAATGCCATACCAAATCATGAACAAAACAACACATGTTGACATTTTAATAACGCATTATGCACTCTTAGTTATTTAAGACTAATCATAGGACAACTTGAATTACTAAGAAAACATAATTGAATAGCCATCCAACATGACAAGTCAAAGCAAAACCAAAGTCTAAGCATGCTTCCCTTTGTACCACTACCACGTGCACGAAACTTCTTTTATTTTAGAACCAACACCAATCAACTTATTTGAAATAATGCTCTTAATTAATACACAAGAAATACCAGAGAGATTTTTCACAACAAAAATAAAGAAAACTAACAGCTCTTAACAAGATATAAGTGAAAAACAAGTGTAGAGTTCCCACATTTAAATAATGCAAGAACATCTGTGTTAATGTGCTAGTCCCTGGATTAATTGCTAGCACCACAGTACAATATGAAATAGCATGCAAGTGCATCAAATTCTTGATCCAGTCTTTACAACTTGCATAGGTTCAGAAGACTATGATGAACTAAATTACATCTTGCATAGTCTTAGAATACTAGCAAGAAACATAGTATTACGGCAGAAAACATACTACATCATTGCGCTTCATCTTCTTCATGTTCCATAGGCAAACATGTTGGCGGTAGACTCGAGATCCTAAAGAAAATTCTCACTCGTCAACAGATCCATCTGCAATATGGAATATGCAGCCACAGGGGGTTAGTATAATTAAATATACTGGCAAATAACACTATGGTGGATGTGTGGAAAAATTCTATCTTTTGCATGCTTATTTGGCTAAGTGGAGTTCCAGGCTAGATTTTGCATAATAATTTGCGCAACGCCACTAGTTTGAGAACCTATAGTTTAGCTTAGGTTTGTCTTACAGATTGGAAACTTTCTGCCAGACAAGTGAGGTTGACCGAGTGTTAGATCGCGTAGTTCACCAATCTACATGTGGGAAAATGATATGGGTGCAGGATCGACTGATCACCATTCCTACTACTCATGTTATTCACTCTCACTATGTTGGGTTAAATGAATTATGTTTGCCTTGAACCTTAGTCAAGTGACGACGATGTTAATCCTAGACCAGAGAATGGTAAGATGTAATAATATCCCTATGTTAGGCAAGTGTTGCTGAAACGTACTATCTTTCGGTGAGGATAAAACCAACCTTGGATGTACCAAGCAATGAAGAATATTGTCTACCATGAGAGTTTTGTTAGAAATAGCATGGTGTTTGCATCCAAGGAAGACAACAACAAGATGGAACCCAGCTAAGGACACCAAATGAAAGAATGAGATGATGCTGTGAAATCCTCTCAACATGGTCTCTTGATTGACCCAAAGAGTGACACCTCGGTGTCAAAGGTAGTTAAAAAAAATTATGTTGGTTTGGAAGTCTACTGCCAACATGTTTTGCCTATGGCACATGAAGAAGATGAGGCTCAATGATTTACTATGTTTTCCGTTGTAGTACTATGTTTCTTGCTCATCTTCTAAGACTATGCAAGTTGTAATTTAGTTCATGTCTTCTGAGGCTATGCAGGTTGTAAAGACTGGATCATGTGATGTAATAGAATTTGATGTATTTGCATGATATTTCATATTGTACTGTAGTGCTAGCAATTGATCCAGAGACTAGTGCAGTAACACAGATGTTCTTGCATTATTTAAATGTGGGAATGCTACAACAAGAGAGCTAAAAACAATTGTAGCAAAAACTGAATACTCAAAGAATATGAGAGTGGAACACTAGAGTATTCTAAAAGAAAAGGCGGAGTTTGTCTCTCTCCAAAACAAGTATGCTAGGATCCAACTAAGAAAATGACCAGCAAGAAAAACAAAACTGAAAGCAAAACAAAATGACATTCCAAGAATAGCACATAATATGTAAAGCAATAAAAATGTAGTTTCAACGGACACGACCTAATAATTTTGTTGATGAATAAGGGGATGCATTGGGCATCCCTAAGCTTTGACGTTTGATGCTTCTTGAATATTTCTTGGGGTTCCATAGGGCATCCCAAGGTTGAGCTTTTGTCCCTCCTTAATCATTTCATATCATACTCTCTCTCGTGAAACTTATAAACTTACTTCAAACAAAACATCTCATCATCTTCATTAGAGGGATTAGTAATCAAATAAATAAATCAACTTAGGTACTATATGGACACACTGCAAACACTCAATTTAAACATTATCTACTGTCACTAACTTTTATTAAAGCACTCCACCCCTAGAGAACCTAAAAGAAATGAGTAAAGAGACAAATGCAAATAAGGCAGAAATCTATCAAAACAGAACTAATGAATTTTTTTTGAGAAATTTCAGTGAATCAAATCAGAAAAATCAATGCTAATGAAGGATAGATAACAAACTGAAGCAAGTGCCCAAATTGTTTCAGAATTTCATCATGCTCAGGTGACGAGATACAAATTTAATGGTAAGGCACAAATATCTGGACAACAAAACCAAACCCTGCACTTTCTTTCAAATAGAGGAAATTCTTGGCACAAAAACAAAAATAAAAGGATAAGAGGAGTTTGATACAGAGGTAACAACTTACAATACTCAAAAAAAATAAAACGAAACTGAAAGCAAAAATAAAGTGGGTTGCCTCCCACAAGTGGTTTTCTTTAACGCCTTTTAGCTAGGCAAAAAGCAAGAAAGTTTTATTAATAAATCCGTCATAAAGATCATCAACTTCCTTAACAAGAACATTTTTAACTCTGCTGGAAAACAAAACTTACCCCTAATGGGAGCATAAGAACTTAACAAACCAAATCTAACATTTCTGATGCATCCCACGGTTTTTAAGAGCGGCCTTCCAAGCGCTATATTTCCTTTGTCTCCGTGTTCCATAATCATAAAATCCACAGGGTTAACTTTATTACAAATATAAACTTGAAATCTTTAAATTTTCCCAAAATGTCGAGACATCGTAGTAGAATTCATAGACGGGGGTGCCATGAGACTACGGGTAGAGACGTGGGGGAACGTGGTTGCGCTAAGGACGAAAACACAGGCTTTACCCAGGTTCGGTACGTCGTAGTAATACGGCGTTCCTACTCCTGCAAACTCACTATTCAGGTCTAAAGCTTGTGTATACAAAGTACAACATGAGGTTCTGTTGGCTATTCATCGAGGATCAACCTCTCGGCGAGTTAGCTAGTAGTTTCTTCTCTATCTATCATATCTCCCGTCCGGCTTTATATAATAGCCGGGTTAGGGCATACAGAGTAGGAATCCTAGAAGACTACGGTAACTATTAACTTGGAAAGTAAGGAATCCGCCTTCTACTCCAAGCCAGATCACGTGGGCCGTGATCCGGGTTCTTCTAGAATCCGGCTTCTGTGCGTCAGCTTACTGGGCCGCCCAATGGACCGTAGCCCACTACCATTTGGGCCACCCGGGTAATCCGGCACTTTAGACTACCATCTGATATACCCCTATTCAGTATATATCCGACAGTAGCCCCCAAGAAAGATCGAGACTCCGTTTTCACCGTCTTTCGCCAAATGCATCTTTTCCGAGAAATATCGGCCTGCAGTCTTGATTCTTCTTTTTCTCCTTAAAAGATGTGGTAACGTAAAACTCGGAATCCAGAAAATCCGGCTTTTCTCGCACGATCCTTCGTGGAGAAGGAACTTCCTACGTCAGCGCTTAAAACTTGCTGACGTAAGGGACGTTTGGGTTACAGGTGGGAAACCCAGAAACATATCTCTGACAGATTCTCGCGGGAAACGAGGAGATAGCAATAATCATCCTGTCGTTTCATTTCCCGGATTTTCCGGCGAGTGACACGCGTTGGACATCCAACGGTCAAAAGAGCCGTCAGCATGCATCGTGACGGAATTCCGGCTATAAATAGTCGTCTTCGTCCACCGTGAAAACCTTCCGCTTCTCACTTCGCACGCCATTTCCCAGCGCCCAAGCTCACAGCAAAACAGCTCCCGAACGCACCATCGCGTCCAAGACCTCACCGGAAACGACCGAGCGCCGCTACTCGATGGCCTCACCGTCGTCTTCCCCAGCCCGCGCCGTCGCCAAGGAGATTGACGAGATTATCGACACAATGGATCCACAATTGGATTCTCCGGTGCACGTCTCCGGCGACGAGCCGGCGAAGGCTACGGGAGGCACGGAGGGCGAGGAAACCTCTCTCGCCTCCGCGGATCTTGCGGGATCTTCATCCGCGCCCACTCCGCCGTTCGCTCCCGAAACGGTGGAGGAAAAAATCGCGCTCGTTGGCGATGAGCTCGCGCGCGGAGGCCGCAGCCTCCGCTGCCGCCGGAGCCGAAGAAGAGACGGAGACTGCCGGCAATTGGAGTCCGAGCAGCCTTCTGCGATCCCTCCTTCCGACAATGGAGAAGGAGGGGCTTTGTGTTAAAGATAAATGGCGGAGCCCGGATGACGAATCCGAGCCCAAGCCAAAAGACGGGGAACGCGTCCTCCTTATTTCTCATATTGCGAGAGGTATGGGTTTGCCACCTTCCGCCTTTTTCTTGGAAGTCCTTAACCATTACGGCATTCAGTCACATAATCTTCCACCAAACTCCATTCTCTACCTAGCAGGTTTCCAAGCCCTTTTCGAGGGGTACTTAGGAATAGCTCCCAGACTAAATTTTTGGCAATATTGCTTTGGAGTGAAGCGTAACCCTACAGAGGGCATTCTTCCGATCTGCGTGACTATATCTTTCACTCTTCGGAGATTCAGGGAAGATTGGTACCCAAAGATAAAAACATCGGAATCCTTCAAGTTTTGGACGGGTTCTTTCTTTTACCATCATGACATCCCGTTTCCCGGGAAAGAAAGCGGGGTTCCTCCATTCGTCAACTCCACCGCCGTTCCTCGGGAGAGTTGGGCAGTCGAAGCGGTGCAAACTTTGCCGGAAGACTTGATGAAGATAAAACGACGTATCGCCAAACTTACTTCTTCTCATCCTCCCTTAACTAGAGCAGACACTGTTTTGTGCTGGTTTGGACGCCGTATTCAACCTCTCTCTTTTCGTTCCCGACTCCTTTGTGAGTACGAAGGGCCTGAAGATAGCATGAGAGGGACGGACAAATCCTACTCCAAAAGAGATTTCAAAAAACGAGTCAACCAACTGGTCGCTACTCGCGACCAATACACAGAAAGTTTGGAAATGTATCACGAAGAAAACCCAGTCCCCAAGGTATTTATATTTTCCTTGCTTTTGGGTTTCTCTCGGACTATCTCTTTTTCCTGACTTAGTCGAATCTTTTTCCATCTCCATAGTTTGACGAACTTAAAGGAAACGATCTTGCATCCGACGCCGATCTCGACGAACTTCATGCCGGCTTTTATGGCGGCCGGAAACGCAAGCGGGTATTTTTACTGGAACTTTTTTCTTATCATTCCCTTCCGGTTATTTGAGATATTTATTTCTCGGATGTTTCCCTTTCAGCCTTGCTCCAGTTCCTCTAAAGACAAAGAAATTGAAGAAACATAAGGCTGCTGCTAGCAAAGGAGAACCATCTTCCGCTGCAGTTTCTCCCCCTTTAGCTGCATTTAGCAGGGAAGAGAAAACCACAAATCCGGGCGCAGAATTTCAGCAATCCAGCCAGCCTATTGCATCTAACATGGATGCGAGGGAAAGGGCGGGACCAGATATGGGTAGAAATATTCGAGCATCTGGGGAGGACGAACCTATTCCCACTTTTGACAGGAATTTCCAGGTAAAGGAAGAACCGTTCGATGAACTCGGATATATTCGTCCAGAAGGTAGAAATTTCTTTGCTCCTGCCCCTCTAATCCGTCCTTGGCCGCAAGGCGGGCTAATTGTCCGCAATGACTTCGTATTTTCACCTCGTCAGGTCATACAAGACGGCCTTCACCACGTTGGAATCCTTTTCTCTGAATATGTAAAGGAATTCAACGAAACCTTGTCAAATTTGCAGGAAATGAGCCAGGTAATATCTCTAGCCCCCAAGCAATAAGTCGAAAGCATGCTATCCACTTAATGCTTTTCATAGCGCTTGTTCTAACTTAAGCGTCGTACTTTCATTTCCGCGTTTCAGCATATTGCTGATAAAATAAACTTGGAAATTTTTAACAAGCTTAACATAAAAAATGAAGAGGTGAAAACCCTTCTATCTGTTATTGATGTTAAGAAAACAGAGCTGGCATCATCTCAGCTGCAGTTGTCGGAAACAACAGGTATATTTTGATTCTCTGAAGTTCTTTATCCAGCTTTTTGTCTAATTACTTTCCCAGGTTTTTCTAAACTCGGAATTTTGTTCCTTGCTTTCCAGCTGCTTTGGCTAAGGCCAAGGAAATAGCTGAAGATGCCGGCAATGCCGCGATTCTCCGACAGGAGAATTTGGACCTTCATAAGGATCTTATGAAGGCTCAAAAGGATCTGGAAGCCAGCAACATGGCCCTTTGGATTGCTCAGTCCAAGGCCTCTCAGCAGGCAGAGAAGGACAAGGCCACTATCCAGGACTTGGAGAATGCCTTAACCCTGCACCTTGAGGTAGGCTCCGAGATGGACAAGATTCTCGGTAAGTTGTCAACATTTACCGGTTTTTCCATGTCTTGATTTCCTTCTCTGCTTTTTCGCTAACCTTTCGATTGTTTGTCTGAAAAAACAGGAGATAACCCAGATCTCACTCGGATTGAGAAAATCCGAGCTTTTGGGAAGGTATGGACTGCGATCAGGGCTGCAGGCATGCAGCTGGTCAACAAGTTCCTTCCCTCAAGAACTGGGGAATTCTCGGAAGTTGAAAAACTTCCGGAAGCTATCCTGGAGGTGGCGGAATCCAAGGAGTCCACCTTGCGCTCCGCAGCACGGGGTGGTGCACGCATGGCCTTAGGCCTTATGCGAGTGCATTATCCTAGTGCCAAATCTTGGCGCGTGGCGTTCGGTATCCCCCTTGGATACTCAGAGACCCAACGGACCACCATCTTCGACGAGGTCAAGGGTCACGCCACCAAGATTGCCTCCATGGTGAACATCTCCATCACCTACCCGGAAGAAGCGATTCCCGCAGCCCCCGAGAATGATAGCAGCGATGAAGACTCGGATGCCTGAAGGATTCTTCTTAACCTGGATGGTGGAAGTAGAAAATAGGAGCATTACTGCATTTTACAATGTAAACTAATATTATAATGCTTCTGTTCTTTTGTATAAACAAGTACTCCACCTTTTGCAGTTAATTATGAAATTCTTTGCAAATTTTTCGGGTTTAATATTCCTTTATCTTCTAAGTTCTCTGGCTTATGTGCTTTAACTGTCCTTAGTGTTTGAAATGGCTCAATAGTACTATGAATCTTCATGCCGAACTACTGGGTAAAACCAATCAGTTTGAACTCGGAAACATGGATCATACTAAGGGCATTTTTACTAACTAGCTCCAGTGACCCAACACATAAACAATCAGATAATGCTTAGAGAATAGTAAGGAATTTTTTGAATGAAACTCGGGCACGCAGGCACAATCCGAGTTTCCTTTAGCCTTTAATAGGCTGAAAATCATTCAGTTTTTAAACACCGAGCACGCAGGCACAATTCGGGTTAACATTGAGTATTTTGTAAGATCATTGGGAAATAGATAAGGTGGAATCATGTTTTGAACTATAATAAACTTGTAAAAAACATGGATATTAGAATTCCGACAACTTTATTTCATGATCTCAAAGATGTTTACATAGAATTGAACTAAGTATAGAAGGGACGTAACTGCTGGATACTCCAGGGCCTTTTTGTCTCTCCTAGTTCATCATCTATCTTTCTCTTTCTTTTGCGATTCGGCTTCTCGGGGTCATCTTCCGTATTGCGAATGTCGACAACATAATATGATCCATTCTTCATGGCTTTACTGATGACAAATGGTCCTTCCCATACTGGGGCCAGTTTGTGCTTTCTTTGCTGGATCAATCTTAGCACTAGGTCACCTTCTTTAAAAGAACGATGCCTGATTTTCCGACTATGATAACGTCGTAAACCTTGCTGGTAGATGGCGGATCTTTGAAGCACAAGTTCTCGTTCCTCTTCTAAGAGATCGACGACATCCTGTCGTGCTTTTTCGGCATCCGAGTCATCGAAATATTGCACTCTTGGGCTATCGTGGATCATGTCTGTCGGAAGGATTGCTTCCGCGCCATAAACTAGGAAAAACGGGGTTTGCCCTGTTGACTTGTTTGGTGTCGTTCGAATACTCCAAAGTACGGAAGGTAAACTCTTCTACCCATGCTCCAGCCGCTCTATGAAGAGGAGATTCGAGTCTTGGACGTATTCCTTGCAGGATTGAGCTATTCATTCTTTCAACCTGTCCATTGGATTGCGGGTGTGCCACAGATGCGAGATCTAGGCGAATTCCCGTTTGTCGGCAATATTTTGCTAACTCTCCAATGGAGAAATTTGTCCCGTTGTCGGTTATTATGCTGTGCGGAACGCCGTATCTCATGACTACGTCAATGATGAAATTTCTGGCGTTACACCGTCAAGATTTTTGATGGGTTTAGCCTCCACCCACTTGGTATATTTATCCACAGCTACAAGTAGATGTGTGAGTCCGCCTCGTGCAGTTTTGAATGGTCCCATCATTTGGGCTGGCATATTAGTCTGCTTGGCGTAATACTGACATCCTGCACATGTATTTACTATGTGCTCAGCATCTGTCTTGGCTGTTAGCCAGAAAAACCCGGCACGGAATGCTTTTTCCGCAATCTCCGGCATGGATTTCTTGCAGGATTTCTAGTCCTTCTTCTGGTGAAATACATCGCAGAAAAATTCCGGAAGTGTTGCGTTTATACAGGCAATTTTTAATTACTGTGTATCCTTTGCATCGACGCTGGATCTGTCTTTGCAAGACTTTGTCTGCTCCTTCCGGGTACTTCTGATTGGCTAAGAAGTTTATATATGGGATTGTCCAATCCGGGTTAACGAGCATAACTTCAATTGACTCGGAAGCCAGAGGATAATCAACATCTCCACCTTTTATCGATGGTTCGTACGAATGTTGAACGAAAACACCTGGCGGTAGGATTTTTACCCTTTCTGATCCCATGCGGGCTAACGCATCCGCGTTCCAATTTTCTTCCCTTTTAACATGGAGCACTTCGAATCCGAAGAAACAAATGGAAAACTCGTCCACCGTTCTCCGATATTCGGCCATTATAGGGCTTTTTGCGTCCCAAGTTTGGTTGAGCTGGTGCTGTACCAAATCTGAGTCACCGTAGCACAAAATGCGCTTGACACCTATTTCTTTTGCAATATGCAAGCCATGAAGCAGAGCTTCGTATTCTGCCACGTTGTTGCTGGCATTGAACTGTATTTGTAATACATACTCCATTGTATCTCCTTTAGGGGATTTTAAAACTACACCAGCTCCAGCGCCCTCCTTCATCTTGGATCCGTCAAAGTGCATGATCCATTACTCAGACTCCGGCATTGGTGTTTTCTCCATTGCTTCCGTCCAGTCGGCGACAAAATCTGCCAAAACCTGGGATTTTATTGCCGTCCTGGGCTGATACTTAATGTCGAAGGCTGCTAGCTCGATGCCCCATTTGGCTACTCGGCCAGTCGCCTCCACACTGTTTATTATATCCCCTAGTGGTGCTTTACATATCACTGTTATGGAATGTTCTTGGAAGTAATGGCGCAGTTTTCCGGATGCGAAAAATACGCCATATGCCAGTTTTTAATAGTGTGGATACCTTTGTTTGGACTCAGAGAAAACTTCGCTTATATAATATACCGGATGCTGGTCTGGTATGCTCTGTTCGTCTTTCTTCCGTTCCACGACAATTACTGCACTGATAACCCGGTTTGTAGCCGTAAGGTACAATAACATAGGTTCTTCGTCTTTTGGGGATGCCAAAATCGGAGCTTTCATCAAAGTTTCCTTTAACTGGGTTAACGATGCATCTGTCTCTTCCGTCCACTCGAATTTGTCGGATTTTTTCAGCAACTTGTAGAGTGGTAAGGCTTTATCCCCCAGCCGACTAATAAATCTGCTGACGGCTGCAGCGGAACCCGTCAATCTTTGGACACCTTTTACCCACGTGGGTTTGGAGATGTTTAAGATTGTTTTGATCTTTTCTGGGTTTACTTCTATTCCTCTATGAGAAACGATGAAACCCAGAAGTTTTCCTGAGGGAACCCCGAATACGCACTTTGATGGATTTAACTTCATCTTGTAAGTGCGCAAATTTTCGAAGGTTTCTCGTAAATCCTCAAGGAGAGTATCTTTTTCCTTGGTTACGACAGCAATGTCGTCCACGTAAACATGGACATTTTTTCCAATCTGACTATGCAAACAACGTTGCATGCAACGCTGGTAGGTTGCACCTGCGTTCTTCAGGCCAAAAGGCATGGTTATGTAATAGTACGTCCCATAAGGGGTTATAAAAGAAGTCTTAATTTGATCTTCCTTTTTCATGCGTATTTGATGGTACACGGAATATGCATCCAAAAAGCATAAAAGCTCAGAGCCTGCAGTGGCATCTATTATTTGATCAATTCGCGGTAACGCGAACCTATCTTTTGGACACAGTTTGTTTAAGCCGGTGTAATCTATACACATCCTAAGGGCAGTAGTATCTTTCTTCGGTAATAATACCGGATTTGCAGACCATTCGGTGTGTATAACTTCCTTGATAAAGTCTGCTGCTAAAAGCCGGAAAATTTCCTTGTCGATAGCCTTCCGTCTTCTTCCGTCAAATCGACGGAGACCTTGTTTGACGGGTTTGGAGCCTGGAATCACCTTAAGTTGGTGCTCAGCAAGTTCCCTGGGTACGCCTGGCATGTCAGCTGGACACCAGGCGAAAATATCCCAGTTCTCACGGAGGAACTTGATGAGCTCGCTTTCCTATTTGTCGGTCATCCCAGTTCCCATTACGACAAATTTTGTCGGATCTTTGGGATCTAGGATTACCTGTCTTGTGTTCTCGGAGGCCTTGAAGCTATCTTCTGGCTTCCGGGTTTCTTTTCCTGCCGGCATTTCTGTCGGCGATACCTCTTTGGCCAGCTCCTTCAACTCTTCCTTTGCTATGATTTTCTCAGCGCAAAGGGTGTTTTCTTTTTCCAGCTTGTTTGCCAGCTTGAAATCTCCAGATATGGTGATTACTCCTCCTTTTGGCCCTGGCATCTTCAGCTTGTTATAGATATAACATGATCTTGCCATGAATTTGGCGAAAGCTGGACGTCCGAGTATTGCATGATACACGCTTTGGAACGGCACTACTTCGAAGGATACTTTTTCCTAACGGAAGTGATCTTTTTCTCCGAAAGTGACATCTAGGGAAATTTCTCCAAGGGATCGTGCTTGCCTACCAGGAACAATGCCGTGAAAACGTATGTTGTTGTGGTTGAGCTGGGTCTCGGAGATTTTCAGATGCCTCAGTGTATCCAGGTACATTATGTTAATGCTGGATCCTCCATCCATCAGCACTCTTTTTAGCCTAGTGTTTTGGACAATAGGGCTTACAACAAGAGCTTGCGTGCCGGGTTCAGGGATATTGCCGGGATGATCAGACTGATCCCAGGTGATTGGTGTGTTTGAATACGTCAAGAATTTCGGGGTTGGTGGAACAACCGCGTTTATTTCTCGAAGCGTTCTTTTTGCCACCTTTGCTGATGGAGTTGCCAGGAAAGTTAGGGCACACTCTCCATCAACCCTCGGAAACTTGGGCTCGCCTTTTCGCTGCTGTTCCTGGATTTTTTCGTCAGTGTCTGATTCACTGTCTTCTTTTTCAGCTTCTGGCTTTTGCTTGGAAAATTTCCTTTTGGAATTCTTCCCCTTGTTTCCGGATCCTGCACTGCCTTTCATATGCTTGTTCAGCCGGCATTGTGCGTTGGTATGGGTGGGTTTCCCAAATTGTGAATGGTGGACGCAGGGTTCCGACTTAATCTTTTCCCATTCTTCCTTGGTGTAATTGATTGGTTCTGAACTGTGTCCTTTCCACCTATTCCCCTTTTCACTTCCAAAGGCTATGTTAACTTCTTTGGGCTTTTGTGTTGCGTCTGGAGTTCCTTTTTTCTTAGGGTGAGGATTCTTTTTGGCCTGTATCAGTGTATCGATATTGCCTCCTCTAGCTCTGATGTCGTCTTCGGCTGCAGCGTGTTCATTGGCGGTTGTAAGCATAGATCCGAGATCTTTGTGCTGTTTGGAACCAACCATGAACGGTACAAGTCCGGGTTTTAGGACATTGACGAAAGCATGCATTGCTTGTACGTCAGTTACTCTAGAGCAGCTATTCTTCATTGCAGTCCATCTTGAGATGAAATCCACGTATGGTTCGTCCTCAAATTGGGTGCAACGGTTTAACTGGTTGATGCTATTCGGGCGTTTGTAAGTTCCCCGGAAATGCTGAGTGAATACTTGAGCCATATCATCCTAGCTGTCGACAGTTCTGGAAGGTAATCCGTTAATCCAATCTATGGCTCCATCCAGTAACATTACGGGAAGAAACTTTACAGCTTCCAGGTCTGTCCCATTGTTAATCTGGACGGTTGTATAATAGTCTGAGAGCCAGGTATCCGGGTTTGTACTACCGGTGTATTTTTGGTATGTTGGACCAACTTTGGCAAAACCAGAATGCAGGGTTATCCTTCGGATCCTGTCTGTGAAGCACTTAGGTCCAAAGTATAGATCATCCCTTTCCGCCCTATCCATGTGTGCGGAGTACCTGCCGGCTGAATGGACAGAAGGGGATCTACTCCTTTCTTTTCCATTGTTGCGCGGACGCGCTTTTCCGGGATCATCTCTATTTCTTCTGATATCACGCCCCTTTGGATGAGGTGGAGTTCTACTCCTATACCTTTCCTTATCCCTGGGGGTGTCCGAGATCTCTCACGCCCGTGAGGTATACCATGTCTTCCAGCTTTTTCAGCTGGGTGTCTCGGAGGTGGCATTGCTTTGTCGTCATTCCGGTGTTTTTCTTCCCGATCGTGGGGGCTAAGTCCACCTTTCGGGAGATGGGATCCGGTTCTAGACGCTTCATCCTTGTTATCAGGATTTTTCTTGTCTTTTCTCGGATCCGTTTTCCTCTCTTTTGAGTTTTTTGAATCTCTAGGCTCCTCCGGTCCAGGTGCTCCAGCGGTGCAAGTAGCTGTTTTGCATAGGGCGGAGTCGTCATGCAACTTCCCTGATCGCTCTTGCCCCCCGCTGTTGCTGTTGCAATGCTTTTCCGAGGAAAGCATACACCCCTTGAAGTTTTTCGCCGTTGGAGTACATATTGTTGTTGAGGATGGCGAACGCTCCTTCCGCGTTTTCTGCTGCGGTTTTGTATATTGGTTCGACTCTGGCATCTTTGCCGTTTACGTGCTTTTGCCAAGATGGGTTGTGAAACCTTTCTTTTGGCGGCAGTACTTCCGGTCTTACGATTCCGGGTAACCTTGTAGGTTTAATGGAAGATCTATTCTTTTTCTCGTACTCCTCGATTTCTTCCTTCATGATCTTGATGTCATCCTGGGTTTTTTTTAGGTGTTCACGAGTTCTGAATAGATGCTGCTGTTGCCTTTGGAGAGCTTGTCTCCTGACTTCTAGCACTTCAGGGGGTTCATGCACTCCCACTGGTGTTTGTAGCAATTTCTGTTCTTCTTGCTCTGTCATTGGCAGAACAAGGATTTCTTTGGTTTTCTTCTCCGCAGGTTTTATTCCGCTTGCATCTCCTACTTCCGGGCTTTCGTCAGCTGGATCAGCCGATTTCTTCTTCCGGAGTTTGTATTGGAGTTTTTTAGCGGCCTTGTGATTTTTCTTGGAAGAGGGAGGTTTTTTGACAGGTTCATCCTTTGCCAGTTCTTTAACATTGGGAAATATTGGAGAGGTTTCTCCGTCTTCTCTCTCTTCCTCTGGCGGAGGAGTTCTAGGGCTTCCCTGACTGCCGGCGTCCGTGTTTTCAGCCGGTTTCGCCATTAGTACTTCGTGGAATCCTTCCTAAAAAGATTTAACCTTTCTTTCGAAGGCATCCTCGTCTTCGTCTTCGGAATCAAAGTCATCTGATCCGGTTTCTGACTCTAATCTCGCCTCAATGGCGGCTAGCACAGAGTCAGCTTCCGAGTTCATCGCTATATTGGCGGATGTCGAATCTTCCACCTCTGTGGTGGGTTTGCTGTTTTCTGCCTCTTGCACGGGATTGCTTTCATCTGTGTTTTCGGCGACCTCGGATTGCACCATACCGATAAAGTGTGAATCACTTTTTTGTCGGCGATCTGAGCAAAACCCGGTATCGTAGTCATCTTCGACTAGGTATAGGGCGGGTGGGAAAAATTTGCTTCCACCGCAAAACCCCATGGCCTCTGCAGTTAGTCCGATAAAGATATTTGCAGATCCAATCGGTAACACGCAGGCACTTACCAGATGATTTTGCGCCGGTATGTAAGATACATTGTCGAGGAAGCGTCCAACATCGTCGTCGAACTCCAAGCTTCCGACAGTTATGGAACTGCCGATTCCGCCGAGTATCCCAGATCAAACTTAACACCTGACGCCATTTGCCCCACGGTGGGCGCCAACTGTCGAGACATCGTAGTAGAATTCATAGACGGGGGTGCCATGAGACTACGGGTAGAGACGTGGGGGAACGTGGTTGCTCTAAGGACGAAAACACAGGTTTTACCCAGGTTCGGTACGTCGTAGTAATACGGCGTTTCTACTCCTGCAAACTCACTATTCAGGTCTAAAGCCTGTGTATACAAAGTACAACGTGAGGTTCTGTTGGCTATTCGTCGAGGATCAAACTCTCGACGAGTTAGCTAGTAGTTTCTTCTCTATCTATCATATCTCCCGTCCGGTTTTATATAATAGCCGGGTTAGGGCATACAGAGTAGGAATCCTAGAAGACTACGGTAACTATTAACTTGGAAAGTAAGGAATCCGCCTTCTACTCCAAGCCAGATCACGTGGGCCGTGATCCGGGTTCTTCTAGAATCCGGCTTCTGTGCGTCAGCTTACTGGGCCGCCCAATGGACCGTAGCCCACTACCATTTGGGCCACCCGGGTAATCCGGCACTTTAGACTACCATCCGATATACCCCTATTCAGTATATATCCGACACAAAATCTTAGAAATACCACCATTAGATGTGGGTGATAAAATAAGGTAATCAATCATGTTTTCATATTTTAAAGAATCATACACCATTTTGGTCATAGTAGATATCATGGAACCAACGTCACAATAAGCAATCGACTCTTGTGCCTCGCCTGCCTTATATCTCTCAGCCAGATCCTCTCTTGCGTCC
This sequence comes from Alopecurus myosuroides, assembly GCA_028641055.1. Classification (NCBI taxonomy): domain Eukaryota; kingdom Viridiplantae; phylum Streptophyta; class Magnoliopsida; order Poales; family Poaceae; genus Alopecurus; species Alopecurus myosuroides. The sequence goes on along the minus strand of CM054059.1, from coordinate 365,671,356 downwards.
AGCACATCGCCTTCTAGACAGGGCACATCCCCAATGCTCTATGCGTGACTACGACACCCCCAATGATGTGCTTGGTGGGGTGGCCTCTTCTATCATTTCCACCCCAACGTGTGGCATGGGCTCGCCGGAGTGCATTCCATCAGGCCTAGGCTGCAATTAGTCAGATTCTGTCGAGGCAGGGCAAGTTGTAACGTCCCAAGATTTAGAATTGGAATGTTTTGCATTTAGAGCATATGCGTAGCATGGCATGTTTTAAAAATATTTGCATTTGAGTGTTGCAATTTAAACTCAAAACAAAATCATGTTTTTAAAAACCCAACATCCTTCTATAAGGAGTTTATAAGCTAAACGATAATTGAATATTTTATTTTGCCTAAAATTACTTAATAATAGTAAAATATGATAGAGTTTTAAATTTCAAAATTTTAGAAATTTGTTTGACACGATTCCGAGTTATATTTCAAAAGTTATTAAAGTTTTAAGAAAAAGAAAAAAAGATAAAAAAAAACGAGCCAAGCTCGCATGGGCCGACCCAGCAAGCAGCGCAGGAGGCAGGCAGCACGAGCGTATGTTTGCACGGTACAAATCCCGTTTTTTCTGACCTATCTCCATTCAAACACGCATATCTCTTCGTTGGAGAGTCCAAATTCGAATCCGCTTCTTTCTACTTGTTCCCTACTCCAAGGAGCAACTTTTAACCGACCTCCCCACCTATAAATACCCTTGCCTCGGCCGTGAGGTCGTCCCAAACTCGAAACTTTGATTTTAGATCTGTTTCGTGGTATTTTACTCGCCACGGTCCGTGAGTTCCTCGGTTGACTTTCAAGTTTTCACGAGAGTTTTAGATATCATCGATACCGATCCATCCCAAGAAACCTCACATCTTTTCATCCACCACAGCCGGAGAATTTCGCGATCTACACTCTCAGATCTGAAGCGGAAAACGTTCAATTACTCTTCAACCGTTTGTCCGTTTTCGCTCAAACTTCTACTGTAGTTGCATTTCATCATTATCTACAACTTTCGTTTTTTGAGTTTTTCGATTTGAGCTACAAATCTATTTATATAATTCCGATCTACTTTTGCCCACCGGAGAAACTCGAAATTTCAAATCTATACTTCGTTCTTATTCATCTAAAAAGTTTTCGTTGAGTGTTTTCTTTTACTTTTTGGATCTTATTAGCACGTTAGGTTTAGATCTACCTTTTTATAAACTTTATTTCGATAAGATCTTGTAGATCGTTAATTAACCCAATTTAATATGGTTAAACTGCCTTTTGTGTCTTGTTGCATTACAAATCTTTTCATGCATCATATATTGTTTAGTCAACCAGAGAACTAGTAAATTAGTTGTCTTGCATTATTAAATCATCATGCATCCATATGTTGCATTGTGGTTTTGTCTGGTTTGGTTATTTATTGTGGTATGCTTGCAACGTGTATATTGCAAGAGTTGCGGTTGCTGTTCGTGTGAGGACCGTGGTTGTTACGGTTGCGACTGAGTCGAGTGCGTGAACGAATCCAATTTCTGTCAAGGCAAGTGACACACATGATTCTACTATTTTAATATATGCATTAGAGTTTTATTGTATCTATGCATTAGCAGGAGTTGTGTGTTATCGCTATGCTAGATTGCTTCACTAACACCCAAGTGGAGTAATCATATGTTTCCCGTAGAAGTTAGCAATCCATATGCTAGGCAAACATCGTACTTATATATTGCTTAGCCATACTCTAGATATTCGTGGTTGGGATTATTATCATGTTAAAGAAGTACTCCTTATTTTAATTTCTTATGAAAACAACATGATAATTAATTAACCACTGGGCGGATTGCTAGCATGTCATCAGAGTACAAATTTCGGTGGGGACCGCCGCCCAGTATATTGAGATTATGTTTAGTTTTCTTTATGTAGTTGTTCTTTCGTGCAGCCGTGTTTCATATTAGTATGGGCAAGACATAATTTGTAGGGTGTGGTGACTCGAACCCAACGTGTCCAGAGATGTAGAATAGTGGTAGGATGGTCCGGTGCGTGGAGGATTTGGGGATCTACTTCTTATGAGTTATGGCTTAATCTTCTTTCCTTCCGTGATACTAATGGTGTATCATGGTGTTTGGGGTCGATTGGGCAACACGGGTAAAGGGCACAAACCTCGCGAGGGTTAAAACTAAGATCTTAGCCGTGTTCCATTGGTTAGGAACAATTCAACAACTAGATGGGAAACATGACATATCTCGTTCATCTCGTTTTATTAATTACTACCAATTTGACTATGGGTTATTGGAGAAGTGCATGATGGTGTTTCAGCGTGCTAATCCAAAAAGGGTAGGAGCACTTTGCTATCAACCGAAGTGTCCAACTATATAGGAGCACTTTGCTATCAACCAAAGTGTCCAATTAGATGCAAAATTATTTTCTATTAAAAGATAGGACAAATGCATTTATGCAAAATTGCCTAAAAACTCCACCAGCCAAATATGCATCTAGACTAGCACTTGCCATTTATATACCACCATAGTGTCACTTGCCACCATTGCTCAGAATGATCTGACCTCCTTTTGGGGGCTGCATATTTCAACGTGCAGGTTGTTCGGTTTCAGAGTGATCGACGTAGGTCTCGTGACTCCACTCAACATGTTTGTTCGCCTGGGCGCAAATTTAAGACTGAGCCCCTTTTATTCGCTTTGTTATACTTGAATAAGTTTTGTGCTAGCTTCCGCTATGCAACTTGTAAAGAATTTTGTACTCTGGATTATTATTCGCTAGATATGAGATACATTTGCTTATTTGGATATCTATCTAGTTGTGTGTGCTGATGAACGGTCCAGGGGCCAGTACTACACGCAACAGTATAGCCTGTGTTGGGCTGTACTACTTCAGATGGTATCAGAGCAATGTGTTGACTGTAGGAACGAGACCTTAGAAAATGGATTAGGAAAAACCATATGATGAAAACTTATTTTTCCAAATCCTTTATACACTCTTCCTTTGAATCTATTCTTGTAATCTTTTTATCTTTATGTCCTACTTCCATCTCTTATTTTTTAAAATCATAGTGGAGATTCCCGTAGAGAAGAAGATTCAATTCAATATAAAGGATATTAACCTCAAGATAGAGAAGAAGGCTTACTACAAGAAGGAAACACGATGCATGCTACTAAAGCTATCTTAAGACACTAGGTTCCCCACCACATAGTATTCCTATTTATCGAGAACGTGTTAGGTATTGACCATATCAAATCATATGATTTGGCAATGATAGTCCGAGTATTTTCAAATGTTTTGTTTCTAAAACTTTATTGGTATTTTCGCAGGAATCTATATCATATTTTTGAAAACTATTTTAAAGTGTTTGGTTTGGTTATATGTTCATTGCTAAGTGTTGCTTTGTTCATGTATAGTATGGGTAGCTACTTCCTTTAGATCTTTCTATCTAAACTCATCTATTCTAAACCCAAACTCATCTATTCTAAACCCAATAGATGTCTTTCCATAATACTTCTTATATCAACCACCTAGAGATGTCACATGCAATGAATCAACTTGTGGAGGCTCAGACTCAACATATCACCTAGAACCTAGCCAAGAAGAAAGACAAGGAACTCGTATAGGAGACAACGACGTGGATTCAAGATATAAAAGAAACAATGGAGGATGCCAGCGTTGACGCGAATGTGATGCTTCGTTATGCCACACAACCTATAGGCGGAGATGCTCCATATTGGTGAAGGATGCACAACACAATTAACAAAACAAGGAGTGAAGATCATGATATATTTATCTACGCATGGATCTAGTGATACCAAGTAGATTTCTCTTAAGGGGGTTAGCCTAGATATTGACCGTAGGAAAACCCATCCACACCTATTTGCTAGCCATTCCGAATCTCGGGACGAGATTCATCTTAAGGGGGTTAGTTTGTAACATCCCAAGATTTAGAATTGGAATGTTTTGCATTTAGAGAATATGTGTAGCATGGCATGTTTTAAAAATATTTGCATTTGAGTGTTGCATTTTAAACCCAAAACAAAATCATGTTTTTAAAAGCCCAACATCCTTCTATAAGGCGTTTATAAGCTAAACGATAATTGAATATTTTATTTTGCCTAAAATTACTTAATAATAATAAATATGATAGAATTTTAAATTTCAAAATTTTAGAAATTTGTTTGACTCGATTCCGGGTTATATTTCAAAAGTTATTAAAGTTTTAAGAAAAAGAAAAAAAAAAGATAGAAAAAAAAACGAGCCCAGCTCGCATGGGCCGGAGCAAATAGCGCAGGAGGCAGGCAGCACCAGCGTTTTTCTGACGTATCTCCATTCAAACTCGCATATCTATTCGTTGGAGAGTCCAAATCCGAATCCGCTTCTTTCTACTTGTTCCCTACTCCAATGAGCAACTTTTCACCGACCTCCCCACCTATAAATACCCCAGCCCCGGCCGTGAGGTCGTCCCAAACTCGAAACTTTGATTTCAGATCTGTTTCGTGGTATTTTACTCGCCACGGTCCGTGAGTTCCTTGGTTGACTTTCAAGTCTTCACGAGAGTTTTAGATATCGTCGATACCAATCCATTCCAAGAAACCTCACCTCTTTTCATCCACCACAGCCGGAGAATTTCGCGATCTACTCTCTCAGATCTGAAGCGGAAAAAGTTTGATTACTCTTCAACCGTTTGTCCGTTTTTGCTCAAATTTCTACTGTAGTTGCATCTCATCATTATCTACATCTTTCGTTCTTTGAGTTTTTCGATTTGAGCTACAGATCTATATATATAATTCCGATCTACTTTTGCCCACCGGAGAAACTCGAAATTTCAAATCTATTAGAACGAAGTATTAGAACGAAGTATAGATCGGAATAAGAACGAAGTATAGTTTCGTGGTTGACTAAACACCACCGGAGAGTTTTAGATGAATAAAAATAAAGTATAGATTTGAAATTTCGAGTTTCTCCGGTGGGCAAAAGTAGATCGGAATTATATAAATAGATCTGTAGCTCAAATCGAAAAACTCAAAGAACGAAAGTTGTAGATAATGATGAGATGCAACTACAGTAGATATTTGAGCGAAAACGGACAAACGGTTGAAGAGTAATTGAACTTTTGCCGCTTCAGATCTGAGAGAGTAGATCGCGAAATTCTCCGGCTGTGGTGGATGAAAAGAGGTGAGGTGGTATCGACGATATCTAAAACTCTCGTGAAGACTTGAAAGTCAACCGAGGAACTCACGGACCGTGGCGAGTAAAATACCACCAAACAGATATGTAATCAAAGTTTCGAGTTTGGGACGACCTCACGGCCGGGGCTGGGGTATTTATAGGTGGGAAGGTCGGTGGAAAGTTGCTCATTGGAGTAAGGAACAAGTAGAAAGAAGCGGATTCAAATTTGGACTCTCCAACGAAGATATATGCGAGTTTGAATGGAGATAGGTCAGAAAAAACGGGATTTATACCGTGCAAAGGTACGCTGGTGCTGCCTGCCTCCTGCGTTGTTTGCTGGGCCGGCCCATGCTAGCTGGGCTCGTTTTTTTCTATCTTTTTTTTTCTTTTTCTTAAAACTTTAATAACTTTTGAAATATAACTCGGAATCGAGTCAAACAAATTTCTAAAATTTTGAAATTTAAAACTCTATCATATTTTACTATTATTAAGTAATTTTAGGCAAAATAAAATATTCAATTATCGTTTAGCTTATAAACGCCTTATAGAAGGATGTTGGGCTTTTAAAAACATGATTTTGTTTTGGGTTTAAAATGCAACACTCAAATGCAAATATTTTTTAAACATGTCATGCTACGCATATGCTCTAAATGCAAAATATTCCAATTCTAAATATTGGGATGTTACAAACTAACCCCTTTAAGATGAATCTCGTCCCGAGATTCGGAATGGCTAGCAAATAGGTGTGGATGGGTTTTCCTACGGTCAATATCTAGGCTAACCCCCTTAAGAGAAATCTACTTGGTATCACTAGATCCATGCGTAGATAAATATATCATGATCTTCACTCCTTGTTTTGTCAATTGTGTTGTGCATCCTTCACCAATATGGAGCATCTCCTCCTATAGGTTGTGTGGCATAACGAAGCATCACATTCGCGTCAACGCTGGCATCCTCCATTGTTTCTTTTATATCTTGAATACACGTCGTTGTCTCGTATACGAGTTCCTTGTCTTTCTTCTTGGCTAGGTTCTAGGTGATAGGTTGAGTCTGAGCCTCCACAAGTTGTTTCACTGCATGTGACATCTCTAGGTGGTTGATATAAGAAGTATTGTGGAAAGGCATCTATTGGGTTTAGAATAGATGAGTTTAGATAGAAAGATCTAAAGGAATTAGCTACCCATACTATACATGAACAAAGCAACACTTAGCAATCAACATATAACCAAACCAAACACTTTAAAATAGTTTTCAAAAATAGGATATAGATTCCTGCGAAAATACCAATAAAGTTTTAGAAACAAAACATTTGAAAATACTCGGACTATCATTGCCAAATCATATGATTTGATATGGTCAATACCTAACACGTTCTCGATAAATAGGAATACTATATGGTGGGCAACCTAGTGTCTTAAGATAGCTTTAGTAGCATGCATCGTGTTTCCTTCTTGTAGTAAGTCTTCTTCTCTATCTTGAGGTTAATCTCCTTTATATTGAATTGAATCTTCTTCTCTACGGGAATCTCCACTATGATTTTGAAAAATAAGAGATGGAAGTAGGACATAAAGAGAAGAAGATTACAAGAATAGATTCAAAGGAAGAATGTACAAAGGATTTGGAAAAATAAGTTTTCATCATATGGCTTTTCCTAATCCATTTTCTAAGGTCTCGTTCCTACAGTCAATACATTGCTCTGATACCATCTGAAGTAGTACAGCCCAACACAGGCTATACTGTTGCGTGTAGTACTGGCCCCTGGACCGTTCACCAGCACACACAACTAGATAGATATCCAAATAAGAAAATGTATATCATATCTAGCGAATAATAATGCAGAGTACAAAATTCTTTACAAGTTGCATAGCGGAAGCTAGCACAAAACTTATTCAAGTATAACAAAGCGAATAAAAGGGCCTCAGTCTTCAATTTGCGCCAGAGGCGAACAAACATGTTGAGTGGAGTCACGAGACCTACGTCGATCACTCTGAAACCGAACAACCTGCACGTTGGAATATGCAGCCCCAAAAGGAGGTCAGATCATTCTGAGCAATGGTGGCAAGTGACACTATGGTGGTATATAAATGGCAAGTGCTAGTCTAGATGCATATTTGGCTGGTGGAGTTTTTAGGCAATTTTGCATAAATGCATTTGTCCTATCTTTTAATAGAAAATAATTTTGCATCTAATTGGACACTTTGGTTGATAGCAAAGTGCTCCTATATAGTTGGACACTTTGGTTGATAGCAAAGTGCTCCTACCCTTTTTGGATTAGCACGCTGAAACACCATCAGGCACTTCTCCAATAACTCATAGTCAAATTGGTAGTAATTAATAAAACAAGATGAACGAGATATGTCATGTTTCCCATCTAGGTGTTGAATTGTTCCTAACCAATGGAACACGGCTAAGATCTTAGTTTTAACCCTCGCGAGATTTGTGCCCTTTACCCGTGTTGCCCAATCGACCCCAAACACCATGATACACCATTAGTATCACGGAAGGAAAGAAGATTAAGCCATAACTCATAAGAAGTAGATCCCCAAACCCTCCACGCACCGGACCATCCTACCACTATTCTACATCTCTGGACACGTTGGATTCGAGTCACCACACCCTAAAAATTATGTCTAGCCCATACTAATATAAAACACGGCTGCACGGAAGAACAACTACATAAAGAAAACTAAACATAATCTCAATATACTGAGCGGCGGTCCCCACCGAAATTTGTACTCTGATGACATGCTAGCAATCCGCCCAGTGGTTAATTAATTATCATGTTGTTTTCATAAGAAATTAAAATAAGGAGTACTTCTTTAACATGATAATAATCCCAACCACGAATATCTAGACCATGGCTAAGCAATCTACAAGTACGATGTTTGCCTAGCATATAGATTGCTAACTTCTACGGGAAACATATGATTAGTCCACTTGGGTGTTAGTGAAGCATTCTAGCATAGCGATAACACACAACTCCTGCTAATGCATAGCTACAATAAAACTCTAATGCATATATTAAAATAGTAGAATCATGTGTGTCACTTGGCTTGACAGAAATTGGAGTCGTTCACGCACTCGACTCAGTCGCAACCGTAACAACCACGGTCCTCACACGAACAACAACCGCAACTCTCGCAATCTACACGTTGCAAGCATACCACAATAAATAACCAAATCAGACAAAACAACAATGCAACATATGGATGCATGATGATTTAATAATGCAAGACAACTAATTTACTAGTTCTCTGGTTGACTAAACAATATATGATGCATGAAAAGATTTGTAATGCAACAAGACACAACAAGCAGCTTAACCATATTAAATCGGGTTAATTAACGATCTATAAGATCTTATCGAAATAAAGTTTATAAAAAGGTAAATCTAAACCTAACTTGCTAACAAGATCCAAAAAGAAAAAGAAAACACTCAACGAAAACTTTTTAGATGAATAAGAACGAAGTATAGATTTGAAATTTCGAGTTTCTCTGGTGGGCAAAAGTAGATCGGAATTATATAAATAGATCTGTAGCTCAAATCGAAAAACTCAAAAAACGAAAGTTGTAGATAATGATGAGATGCAACTACAGTAGAAGTTTGAGCGAAAACGGACAAACGGTTGAAGTGTAATTGAACGTTTTCCGCTTCAGATCTGAGAGAGTAGATCGCGAAATTCTCCGGCTGTGGTGGATGAAAAGATGTGAGGTTTCTTGGGATGGATCGGTATCGACGATATCTAAAACTCTCGTGAAAACTTGAAAGTCAACCGAGAAACTCACGGACCGTGGCGAGTAAAATACCACGAAACAGATCTGAAATCAAAGTTTCGAGTTTGGGACGACCTCGCGGCCGGGGCTAGGGTATTTATAGGTGGGGAGGTCGGTAGAAAGTTGCTCATTGGAGTATGGAACAAGTAGAAAGAAGCGGAAAAAACAGGATTTGTACCGTGCAAACGTACGCTGGTGCTGCCGCTGCTTGCTGGGCTCGTTTTTTTTTCTATCTTTTTTTTTCTTTTTCTTAAAACTTTAATAACTTTTAAAATATAACTCGGAATCGAGTCAAACAAATTTCTAAAATTTTGAAATTTAAAACTCTATCATATTTTACTATTATTAAGTAATTTTAGGCGAAATAAAATATTCAATTATCCTTAGGTTATAAACGCCTTATAGAAGGATGTTGGGCTTTTTAAAACATGATTTTGTTTTGGGTTTAAAATGCAACACTCAAATGCAAATATTTTTAAAACATGCCATGCTACGCATATGCTCTACACAAGTCGACAGTGGCCCTTCCAGTTTATGTTGGGTTTGTGCCCACGCAAACTTGTTTACGTTGGCTAATCTGGTTTGCTACTTGGCTTCTGCCATCTTTGGGTGTCTTGTCTTAATTTTGTACCTTCATTGAGCTGACCGTTTCTTGAACTTCTTATAGTATGTTGAACAGGTTTCACATACTCAGTGGTCTGACACCTTTATGTCCCATTAAGCGTCTACATGAGCATACATGCATTGTACACGACCTTAGCGGGAGCAAAGGCCACGGAAAAGAAAAGAAAAGAATAACGAGGAAATGACCTCACCCAGAGTAGAACCCGGCGGTACAATTATTGGTGTACATAATGGCAAAATAACAGCCTTGTCACAGTGCATGCTTCGAAAAGATACAAGTCTCACTTGTTGGGCTTTTTGGTTGTACATACCAGCCACGATAACAGCACGGTTCACTGTATGCTATGAAAAGGTTTAAATGCCATTTGTTGGGCTTTTTACACGAGTTAAACACACTTCTGATAACAGCTCATGAGCTTTTCCCGTAGAGGTCAATGGATCCTATTTGAAACCTTGTATTGGCACTAGATTCTCTTGCATGTAGAAACCGAAACCTGGCACATGTGAGCGAAATCTTTTTTAGTCGCAAGGAAAAAATATATTGTACAACGTTTATATCAGACGATATTATAAAGCCTACCGAAATGCATTTGCCGTGGATCTCTTGTCAACAGTAAATGATTTCCTACAGAAACGGCTGTCGAAGGTTATGGAACTCCGAGCATCAATAGTACTCCAGGTAAAGCCTCCATCTGCGCTCCCCTCAAGAATCCTGAAACACAACATTTTAAGTCACGTACAGAATATTTTCGACAATCCAAATTCTTTCGTCTTGTATGTTCTATCCTGACTTGTAGAATATCACCATTTCAAAAATTTAAAGCGGACACGGCTCGTAGCATATCTGATGACTATTCCAATTAACAATGTGAATAGTTTGAGTAGCAAGCAACACATTTTTCTTGGAGAGAATTCCTTATTTGACACTACTTGAAAATGTGGTTTCCTTATTCGGCCCTAGAAAAAATTCTTCCCTATTTGACACTTGGTGTATTGTTTTTGCCTAATATGACACTCTAGTTCATTTTGACCACTAACGGTGTTAAATAGGGACATAAAAAGACGCTTTTACCCCTGATACATTGTGTGACCAAAATTTTGTACAAGACAAAAGCAACAATATGTGACATATTGGGTCATGATTAAATGCCAAATGAGACCCGTACATTTGGTCACCGGAACCGACTTTAACCGAAAAACTTGGTCCTCATATGCGTCTTAATTTGATGACATATCCTTGCACATAGTTCATATTATTCCAACAAAATTTGATGCCGACTAGCCTCGTGGGACACGTCTTTCCACTTGCAACGTGAATTTCACATAGCCGATTCCAGCTTGCTGAACTCCGCGGTTGCGCACTCAAGCTTGTGCGCTCTGAGAGTTTCCGCAACGCATGGCCAATAAGGCGACCCCAGGTACAGAATCCCGGCTGACCCGGCGGTTTTGCCCTCAATCCTGGGCGCCGGGCGCAAAAATTTGCAGCAGCCACTTAGGTATTTGCAGCGAGGTGAGAGCAGTGGGCGCAGGCAGCTGAACAATAAAGTTGGGCAACCTGCAATTAGCTAGCTACACATGGGCTAATAGTTGGATAGATAGCTATGTGCCATAGCAATGGCTCAATTGTTTTGGGTGGCTTGGTCGTCATAGCCCGTGCAGCTGCCGCTATGCGCTAGCGATATAGACTGGGGGACAGTGACGAGAGGATTGGGCCAGCATTTTTTTTCAATGTTGCACGACGACTCACAAAGTTTGGTCCTGGATGAGAAAAACTAACAGAACAGCCTAACGCAACCAACGGCGATGTCATATTGGGCAAACAATTTAGCCCGTGTGTCATATAGGGAAGGAATGTTTTCTCAGGGCTAAATGAATCAAATTTTCAGGTAGTGACAAATAAGGAATTCTCTCTTTTTCTTAACAAACACTGAAGTTAATAATCTTGTCAACATATAGTATAAAAAAATGACAGAAACAGATTAATTGATAATGGATACATGCTCTCCTTTTTATAAGGGGTGGTTGTCTTATCCCCCGAGCAGCCAATCTCTTAACTTATACTCCCTCCATCCCAAATTAATAGTCTTGGATTGGTCCAAATACGGATGTATCGATACACTAAAGTATGTCTAGATACATCCATATTTTGACAAATCCACGACAATTAATTCGAGACGGAGGGAGTAGTAACTAATATGATTTCTTAAATAGAATCTAATCCTAACAAATTCTAAGGAGAATGTGTCTTTATTTTATTTATTTTTAGATTTAGATGTGTCTTTAGTTGAGATGCCCCGCTTTGGCCTGTAATTTTACGTGCATAACATACAGCGTAAGCTCGATTATCAACAGACAAAAGATTAAATCACATAAGACAGCCAAGCAAATTTAACTTGGAAGTTCACATACCATGCTAGATAAAAAAGACAGGTAATAAATGTCAAACTTTAATGCAAACTGTATCCTACAAGGTACTCCTACAAAAGTATTAAAGAACGGGTTTTTTTTTGTTATTATACCAGTCCATTGGATCCCTCTCTGGAACATCATTAGCTGACATCAAATCATATGACTCTAGCTCACAAGTTTGGCCATCATCCACTTTATAAATTAGCCAACACCCTGCAAATTGATTTTGTTAGCCAATACAACAAATCAATAAAATTCCACAATTCCACTATGTTCTTTAGCACACGATGAAAATTCTGCAGAACATCAGCAACGACAGTCGACCAGACACTACTGCCAAAAGTCGATCAACTGGATATCGTACGAAAAAGGCTAGACTAGTTTCAAGGAGGACGTTGGTGGTGACGAACTTAGGAGCAGAAATTTTTTAACGTAGAGCGTTCTAGTTTTTTAGAATACTCATAGCATGTGCATCATCTACTCCCTCCGTTCCCTAAATGTAAGATGTCTCCGTTCCTAAATATAAGATGTTTTAGCCTTTTTCCACATTCACATGTATCTACACAACACATCTTATATTTAGGAATGGAGGGAGTATTAAAGAAGGGTTGCAGTGAAGGACACCGAGTACAACATAGAGCATTCTAGTTGATGGAGATTAATGAAATTCTGCAAAAATAAACTCAAGACGAGTACATTCTAACAGACCCCGTAAGATCAGTTCCAAATTCCCAATCAAGCAAATGGATATATCCATCTGGGAAACAAATGGTATAGAAGTAATGAAAAATATCATCAGATGCCGTAACTTCTTCATAGTGTATCATGATCAACAAAAAAATATGACTCCACCTAGGTACCAAGACATGCGCGGTTGGGCACCACCATTTTCATTAGACCAAGTTGGGATATACCAAAAATACGAATGAATACATTCAAACCTCCAAACTCACAGGTCTACAAACAAGAATATATATGCTATTATTTAATAAAGAACACAGATCTCTAGACTAGAGCACAAAAAGTTATATTGGTAGAGCCAAATTACCTTTGGCTCCATCAGGTTCTTCCCATTTGGACAAGCGAATGCCGTCAAATGCTGATGTTGCCTGAAATGATTTCATTGTTTTAGAGCAAAATCTGATGAACGGATATATATAGAAAATGTCAATTAGCAGATTTGCAAGACATACAATTCCAACTGGGAGTTGCTCGCTGCTTGCAAGGACTGAACCAGAGCAGAGTCTATTGCCTCTTGGGAATTGATGCCCTTTTGTGTATAAGATATTGCTCTTATAGTTGCTTAGTATCTCATCAACTGCATCTAGTGCTACTGGTAATGCTAAGGATGTATGTATCAGATTTCCATCTGTGGCCACAGATCGATCTCCATCAGTTCCTAATTTTGTTTTCAAAGAAATAGCAGAAAGCAGTCTTTCAGCAAAGGGAAGTATCTCCTCAAACATTTGTTGTGATTTTTGGTCCAATCTAACACTCCTGCTTTTAAAGTTGGCATCTTTAAGATTTTGCATCAAGCTCCTCAATGAGTCAAAAACTTCAACAACTCTTTCTTTAGGGATGTTTATATCACAAAAGTGAGAAAGAACAGCTGAAAGAGCATCATATATTTTTGAAACATGAGCATCGACACATCTTCGAACAGGACACGACGAGCAACTGAGTGAGTCTGCTTGTCCCAATTCTGACCTTGCTGTTCTCCATTCCACAGAACCACTTTGCCTTCCTGGTAAAGATATGCTGTTGTTGACTTCCAGATAGGTAGCTTTAGTAAGTTCCTCCAACTCTTTCATGTCACGGTTTTCTATAGCTGAGAGTTCATCAATAGACAATCCACTGCGACACTTCCCAGTTATATTCAATAGAATAGCTGAAACTGTATTCTCGGAGGTAATTGTTCGCCTAGAGAGAACCTGCAAATGTAAATCCGTGTGACACAGATCAATAATCAAAACAATTTCTAACAAAAAACAAAAGGTCAGCCACCCCCAAACAAGCACTAACCAAGCAAAAGTATTATACCTCGTGCCACTTTCTAGTGTAGCGTTTTGTTACATCACATACTCCAATTTTTGAAATAGCAATGGCATAATCTAATTTCTTGCTCCACCTAGAAAATAACACAACATCAGTATGTAGTGAAAAATAGACAAACTATCAGATGAATTATATGGCACATTTATATGCAGAAATCACTTGGGCAGAATTATAGTTACCCCTTCTCATACAACAATGGGTTATCGTAGACTCCTTCGCATGGATCTAGGTGCATCCATCTAAACATTCCAGAAGTGTGGCATTAATAAGAGTACCAGAATACCACAACAGAAGCAGTAGAAGGCTAAACTAACCTCCCATACAAGTTTGAATAACATTCTGTCCACACATGATCAGTGAAATCCAGAATCTGTAAAGTAAACAATAAGCATGTTCAATTTATTGACCATAGTAGAAAATAAACAGTTACAGATTCATTGTTGCTCCAAACAGAACTAGTAGCAGAGCTTAGGATGTCTTTACAAAAAGGTGGATATTTCACGCTCAAATGTGAATGAATATGTAAGATATTGATGGCAACCACTTGACAGATATGGAATCACTCATACAGTAACTATATAAGCTGAATCTATGAGCATCCTGAGACTAACCAAACGAGCTTCATATCCAAAAGCTCGACAGTAGAATGTAAAGCAATTCGCCCATTCTCCACAACGCCCTTTCCTAGTTTGTAGAAGCTTCCAAAGCAAGAAATATCAGTTTCTAGTTTGGTTTAAAAAAATACACACCCTCCCTGGATCACAAGAGACTGGAACAGTTTAATCATACCTTGTACGGATCATTGTACCTTGGGAAACGAGTGATACCAGAACAATGGTTGCACCTAAAAATAGAATATGTCAGTATATGCAAATGGTTCTAAGAATATAGATCATGCAGAATCAGCTGAGAAAGGAGATAAATCCTTAACGGATAGAAGTGCATTTGGTCTTGTATTATAGGATCTTATGATAATGCAATCCTGTAGGGCCATTTTAATCCTGATACTAACTAGGATCTAGTAGAGCTAATGATCTTTAGAACCACAATTCTTAATTAGCATCCTACCATGCTCATAAAATCCTGATTGTATCATCTTCAGAATTATCCTCCCCAAAATCGTAATCCTGACAGCCTTGATAAATCAGATAGAGATGACATATGGAAGCGCATCTAGGATTTGTCTTATGCTGCAGGTACAATTCCAGGGTAAAGAACTTCTGGAATGATACTTGACAAAGACTGAACTTGAGGCTGATGAAAGCCCACCTTATAAATAATAACATAGACATGGAGTGGGAAACAAGATAGCATATGTAACCATGGGGCAACTTGGGCAGGATCACCCTGTTAGATGAGATCTAGCAGGATGGAGGTCCAAAACAATACAACATTGACACAAGATGCATCTACCATGTCACAAATTTCAGATTTGAATATGGTCCGCACATCAAGAAACATGGAAGACAGGTCCTGCTGTAGATATTGGCAAATTCTAATGAACAATTCCAATTATATTCAAAACAAGTTTTTTTTTCGTTTCTCAACATGTGTGGTGAGTTTGGATCTGAAATCATGGTTAATGCATACAATGTGAATGTTGTAGAAAATACTGGAAATTTCCAATACTTTCTGTTCCTGTAAAGCGATGATCCTGCTCCATCCATAAACAAGCTCCAAGTAGTAGAATTCCAAAATTAAATTCGAATTAAGATGCCAGAAGTAAGATTGACTAAATAAAATCCAGTTGACTGCTACCTGTAGATCTCAACACGGGAGGCACCAAATTCAATTTCCGAGGGAAGTGGGTTGCCCATTCCAACCATAGATGTCTCACGGCCACAGCTGTCACAAGCTGCTGCATTAACCCATCTGCAAAGATAAGCATCATTATTAGATGATGGAGCGTATGAGCTCCCTTCTAGGCTATTCTATCACATATACAGGCTGTGTACTGTGTACTGAGTGGCATGGAAGTGTAGAAATCCAATCATAAACACCACACATAATATACCATGATAAGGCTCAGTAACGCTAAGAAAAATATTGTAAATTTTAATCTCTCTTTTTGTAGACTAGATTAGGAATGGGGCATTTTTGGATTGTCGGTGTTGCTTTCTGTGGCTGGTTTAGCCTCTGTTTCGATCTTGTCTGTTTTGGATTGGTCATCCCACCATTTGAGAGCTGTATTTTGTGCATTCTTGGTATTTTTCTTCTAATACAAAATGACATGAATTTCACTACGTGTTCAAGAAAAAAAAAATATCTATGTTCCACAGGCTAAAGTGAAGCCGTGCAAATACCACCAGAGTCATTTCTTAGGGGTGTACTGGTTATTTAGTCATGTTCTTCTTTGCTTAACTCCTTTGACGGCACTGTTTAAGACTTCAAACAGCAATACTTTTCAGAGATTTCATTCAAGATTCCCATATATATGTTTCAAAACAGCAAAAAGTAATGCCACAGAGTATAGATGACAGCAGACACACAACTCTAGGCATTTGGAGAAAGTAATGACTGAAAAGGGGTGCATGAGAGTGTCTCAATAACCTGAATGATTGCTTAAACCAGAAAAGCAGTTGCAACAGAAAGGCATGATCCTCTTCATTTTTCGAAGGACTGAAGGTCCCTTCCTACTAAAGAATCTTGTGTAAGAATTTCTGATAAACCATCTCTTCGAACATAGAATGCAACATAGCAATCAACACAATTACAACAACAAAATATCTAGACGCGGTCATCATGTTAAATTTTGTAAGGGTGCAGTAAAATACAACAATCTTGGAGCCAAACTTGTACCCAAAAAATATGCTTTTATCAATAAATCCAAGGAAATGTGACCATGTTGAAAATATTTAGAAAATCAAGCTGAAAGCAAAAGAATAAACTAATAGAAGATCAGAAGCAGAAACAGAAACCTTGGCCAGTGAAATCAATGCCTTCTCCTTAAGTTCATCTACTGGAACAGTTTTCAGTGCTGCTTCCTGGCGCATTGGATCCTCGTACTACATCCAAAAAAAGTGTCAACAGATAAGAACCAGAAACAACCACAACATAATGGAATGCTTCGCTAATGAAACATAATCCTATTACACACCTTCAGAACCTGGCGCACGTATGGCTCAACTCTTTCTCTGAACACCTCTCCTCCGTTATTTTGTATGCTGTATTGTTGCAGTAGAAGTGCCTCTTCTTCCGCCTAAGAAAATTTCAAGACATAAGCACATTTGAAAGACAAAAATGGTTTGACACTGGGTGGTGTGGGGGTGGGGGGGGGGGGGGGGGGGGGCACGTGCACTAGGCTGCCCTTCTCTTTTCCCCTAGGGCGAATTACTTCATTTCATTGCCATCCCCACACTACACTTATTAAAATTTGAACAAACGCAGCTAGACTCTAGCAAAATCAAACATGCTGCATGCCTCTGCTCATTTTCAATGCTCAATCAAACAAAACCGATCTCCAACAACTGTTAACAGTACAAAAACCCGTCGAGGCCATCTAAACTGCAGTGCCCATGTTTCACCCAATTTCACGTTTGATATTCCACCTCAGTATCTCACCTGCTCATTTCCCAATAGGACACTTAACCATTCCATTTCCACCTAACAACCTAGATCACTGCAAGTTACTCGGCACCTGAATCGAAGTCAAACTTCCCACCTGGTTTAAATCTGAGCTAAATCAAATCAAATATAAATGCCATCAATCCTACAGCATTCAAACCAGAATGTAACCAAATGCAGCTAATTTGACACCAGTTTCATCCAGCTACAACCCATTAGCTACGAAATTCAAACAAAACCAAGTCACCCTACCCCCAAATTATCACTGAACAACTCCTAGTCTCACACAAGACCATCCACGCCGCACCTGAATCATCCTCGCAAACTCCTCGTCGGACTTCTCCTGCGCCCTGGCCGCTGCCACCGCGGCATCCACATCCTCCTCGTTGTCGATTGGCACAAGGCGGAGGCCCCCAGAAATAGACTCCCAATCAGTGCCATGATCCACCACGGACCCATCCGCCTCCACTACGATCTGCACGGGCACCACAGATAATCAGAGAAATTAAGTGTTTGCTGCATACTTGGTGATCTTCCTCAGTATTCCCAAATAGGATAAATGGATAATAGTGTTCTAACGCAAGTTACTCAGCACCTGAGCTAAATTCAGATACTTCGCACCTGGTTCAGACCTTAGCTAAACTGAAGCCATTCTAAGAACCATCAATCATGTGACATCCAAGACAGAATGTAAGAAAATGCGGCTAAATTAACAACGGATTCCTCCAGCCCCAACCGAAACAAAACAAAACTAAGTGATCCTGCCCTCAACTTAGACAACAATTGCGTAAACCCGCTTTACCAGATCAATTTGTAAACTATCATTGAAAAACAACACCTGGCTCAATCCCGAATACCATCACCTACTGCAAGGGAAGTCAAATAACGAAGCCGTACCTGAGTCATCCTCGCGAGGTCGTCGTCCCCCTCATCGATGGAAACGAGGCGGAGGCCCTCGGAAATGGACTCGAGGTCGGTGCCGTCGTCGACCACGGACCCATCCGCCTCCACCACGATCTGCACAAGCACCACACCGCATCAGATAAAAGAGGAGCCAAAGCAGCGCCCGGATGATCGCGGGGTGTGTGTGGTCCGGGCGGGGAGGGAACCTTCTGGTGGTCGGGCGGGACGGAGGTGAGGGAGAAGATCTGGAAGCGGAGGACATCGAGGCCGTCCTCCGTGTCGTACTCGACCGCGTGCTCCTCGCCGGCGGAGGCCTGCCGGACCACGAACCTGCGAGCCACCATCGCGTTCTCTCTCGGTGGACCAGGTCGAAGAGAGTCCACTCTCAAAGGCTTTGCGTGACAGGTGGGAGGCACGAAAGGCGAGGAATAGCACCGAAGCAACGCATCACATCTACTGCCACTTTTTTTTTCTTTGAGCGGAATCTACTGCCACCCTAGTTGAATACTCCTCCGTTCCTAAATGTAATATGTTTTAACTCTTTTCCACGTTCACACATGTATACATGTATCTAGACAACTTTTAGTGCATATGTTCACTCCTATTATCTAGACAACATGAATAATAACTACAACTTCTTATATTTAGGAACGGAGAGCACTGGCCAAAACTCAGGTCGGACCATGCCTAAGAAGCCCAAAACTTGGTCCAAGCCCGATCCGGCCTAGCCAATTCTGTTTTCTGTAAAACTGAGTCTGGCCTGGCTGGACAGTTGGACTAAAAAATCAGACCGGATGGCATGAGCTGGCCGGGCCAAACCCTGAGATTTTCGGGTCGGACGAGCTGCTTATGGCCAGGTATGACACTTTCTTATTCTAAAAAAAATGATATTTGACACTTTCTAAATTTTGACACTTATTTGACACTAAAATTCCTTATTTAACACTTTCTAAAACTTTGATCCTTATTTGACACTAGAAAAAATGTCTTCCCTATTTAACTGTAGGTGTAAAAAAAATCCTTACATGACACTCCCGTCAACTCCATTAAAGCCTCCCATCACTTTTATTTTCTTAGACCAAACTATCATGTGCTTACTTAATATGCATTTTTTGAAAGAAAAAAAAAGACATCCGATTGAGTCCCGACACGCTAGTTGAATAGCTGGCGCGCGGCATGATAACAAAACATATTTTCAATCCCGCTCGGGGCCGAAGGATTACAGGGCGAAAGGGAGGTGGCAAGTTTTCCTACGATCTCTTAGGCGAAGTCGTGGGTTCCTCGATGTTTTTGTGATGTGCCTTGCGACAGCTGGTCCTGGATGTTTCTGGGTTTTTTTTTCATGGAAGTTAATGAACACGATAATAAACATCTAAAAAAGAAGGGCGGCGGCTTTCTCTACCATGCACCGAGACATGCTCTAGGCTTGAACGCAAGCCACTCGCTGATGGAAATACGTGAATGATGAAAGGTCGCATCTGAAGACACATTAGAACCAGAACCATCCTTGCGTGCTGCTAGCCTTTCTTTAAGGAAAACGCTTGGTAACCTCCGAAGGATCGCGCGTTGCGTCCTCCGGATCGTCCGCGCGCTACGCTTCCACATGCGTGGACCACTCTTCTCCATGTATTTATTATTCCTTCGTCTCAAGAGTTGTTTTCCTCGCTACACGAGAGAACCAGAGCCCCTTCCCTAGTTCCATGTGAGAGCTCGAAGTGATGTGCCGCGGTTGACCTGTGCCCTCATGTGGCCGCTAGTGCCCCTGCTTCCACGCCATCACCGTCACGCAAGGTCGTAAATTCCACAGAATCTTGGTGCCTCCCCAAATCCTACCTTGCACCCATCCTCCCTCCATGTGACGCCCAGAGCATGGAGGCTCTCCCACTAGTGGCATTCATCGATGCGGCACGTGCGTACATTGTCGTCGCCACTGACTGCCTCCATGGTTGGTGCGGCGCCGAGCGGCAAGCGTCGAGGCTCCCATCCACGGGGACGCTGGGGAAAGTGTTGTGGTGCTTCTTGCAGCACGCTACGAACCGCAGACACACTTTCTGCCAGCCATGGCCGGGGGTCATACGAAGGGGGCGCATGGTGCTACCAACACTGGACATCGGTGTTGCGAGCGGTAGCCGGTGATGCTCCCTGCAGCAGGTATTGTTGCTACAAGCCGGTGATTGTTCTCTCCTTTTTAGCTGCATGTGGTGCAAATTTTTGTTAGGTTTGTAGCACTTTTTTCTCCTTATGATGCAAATCAACGAACTTATTATAACAATGTTCTTAAAATAATAGAAATTTGTTGATGTGGTGCAAATTTTAGTTAGATTTGTAGCAACTTTTTTCTCCTTGTGATGAAATCAACGAACTTACTATAGCAATATTCTCCACATCATAGCAATTTTTTGATGTGGTGCAAATTTTAGTTAGATTTGTAGCAACTTTTTTTGTCCTTGTGATGCAAATCAACGAACTTGTAGCAATGGTCTCTACATCATAGCAATTTGTTGATGTAATGCAAATTTTTGAAACGTTTGTAGTAGCATTTTCATCGTTTGATGCAAATCATCATAGAGGTTGTCGTGGTGGTGTCACGGCAGATGCCATAGGATGGCTAAAGATGTGGGGACGAAGGACGCTGGAGGTGCTCGGGGAGGAATCACGCGACGAGTAGCCGCGTGAAGTAAGAACTAAACACTGCAAACAACACGATCTACCCAGGTTCAGGGCCCTCGTGAGGAGGTAAAACCCCTACTCCTGCCTTTCTTTGTGTATTCTGATGTCTCACCGAATAGCCACAGTACAATGGTTCTTGCTACCGAGTAGCCGCTCTTCTCTATACGTGATGAACTAGGTCAAGAATCTAGGGTTTCCTGTGTTCAAGCATGCGATCCCTCACGCAGGAGGCGGCGGGGCACCTTATATACACGGTGCCCAGCCGGATACGTCCAAATACGGACAAGTGTCGACATTGTGTGCACATCGTCCTTCTTCCGAGTTCCCGCTGACAGCTTTGGTTCCTAATCTTGTCCTGTCCGGAAAGTCGTTGGGCAAAACCAAGTGAACAGTCTGGTATCACTGCGCTTAACACAGAGTAGGTCCCCCCCTATCCTACGACGGCCTGCTGCCATACTGTCGCTGTCAGGCACGCCGGCCCCAGATGAACAGTGGTGTGAATAGTGCCAAGTACGGACCCAGGATACGCGGGATCCTGTGTCAGAACGGCTCCTTTGACTTCTGGCCCGAGTAGGTTCCCGCCAGTTTTACTCGGGCCAACTCTTCTACTCGAACGGACGTAACTTGCTTGATATCTCCTTCTGGTCATCTTTTCGTAAGACCGAGTAGCTGTCGACCGGGTAGCAAGTACCGGGTAGGCGGCTACTCGACCAAACTTCTCTTCTGACTGTTGCCTTTACCACTTGCCTTTACCCTACTCGGGGGTAACCCCCCGACAGCAGTCCCCGAAGCTGGTAGAGTCTTGCGAACTTGTTCACTAGGCTCTGCCAGCTTAAAAACCAATCTTTGCAACATCGCCCTTGAACCTCAAGATGCCGAGTAAAACCTCCGAGTAGCACTCTGGAAAGTACCTTGGGTTTCCTTTCTTCCGAATAGGGCTAGTCTCCTTCTCTGCGTCCGAGTAAAAGGACTTAGAGAATTTCTCAAGCAGAGTCTCTGCAGCGCAGAGCACAATCCAGCCTTCCGTGCTGCAACTGGACACGTGTCAAGCATCCGCGACCCCGTCGTCTCGCTGCCCAGGACACGACGTGCCACGCGCCCAGTTTTCACGGAGTGGGCCCACCGGCTCGTCATGTCCCATCAAGCGCAGTAATAGCCCACGATCTGGTCGTGGGATCAATTGTGGCCGTTACGCGCGCGTTCCGCGCTTGTGTGCGTTTCTAACCGGCCACAGACCCCACCACACGAGAGTTATGGCCACGATCGATCCCACTACCCCGATGGTAACGGTAATCTGAGGAGAGGATATAAATACCCCCATCGGTAACTTCCTCTTCTCCTTCCTCCGTACTTTCCTCTTTCGCCTCTCTGTTTCTTCTCCGCCGCCGAGCTCTCCGCCGCCGCGCAACTCTTTGCGCCGCCGCGGATTCATTCTCTCCACCAGATTCTTCCAAACTTTCCACCACTTTCTCACTCGCTGCCATGGCTGCTCGCGCCGGCTGGGCTGGTTCTGATGTCACCGTCGACGATTGCTCCTGGCTCGTGAACACCCGGAGGGTTCCTCCTGGTGTTCAGTGCCGGCCGTCCGACGGCGAAATCGTTCCGGCCCCGCGGGAGGGCGAGCACGTCGTCTTCCTCGCGCACTTCGCGCGAGGATTTGGCCTGCCAGCTTCCGATTTCCTCCGTTCCTTTCTGGATCACTTCGGTGTTCAGATGCATCATCTCCCCCCAAATGCCGTCGTCTTCCTCGCCTATCACACCGTGGTGTGCGAGGCCTTTCTTGGCGTCCGCCCCACGGTGCAGACGTGGTTGAAGTACTTCCACCTCCGCCAGCAGAGCAAAGGGAAGAAGGACGGCGCGGCCGCTGGCAGCCGGGTAACCGACACCGGCAGCGCCATGATGGTGCAGCGGACGGGAACCAATCACCCTCGCATCAAGGGCTTGGACTCCGTCCGTATGTGGCAAAAATCCTTCCTCTATGTGAAGAATATCCCCGCCACGAAGGGGGGAAAGGTAACGGACCGCATCAATCTGCCTGCTTGGAGCAACCGAGCTCCATCCGGGCAGAATTGGAAGACGAAGCCCTCCAACGACCGCAACGCAGTGCAGATGGAGGAGCGGCTCGCTCATCTAATCGGAGAGGGCCTCAAGAGCGATGATCCCGTCGCCTGCTGGATCCGGAACCGGGTGCTGCCTCTGCAGCAGCGCTCCCACCCAATGTGCTACCTGGGAGGCCCCCGCGACTGCACTCGGACGACCACGTTCGAGCTCAGCAACGCGGACGTCGCCGCGCACGCAAGATCCATCCTGACCACAAGCCTTCGAGATAACTGGCAGTATGGGTTCATCCCATTCAGCCGCACGAAGCCGATTCCTCGGGTACGTTCTCCTTATTCTGCTTCCAATATATGCAATCCGAGTAGAGAGCCTTCTCTCCTTGCTGCGACTAGCAATCGCATTCTGCGCCGAGTAGAGCACTCTGCAGAACTGCTTAGGCTTGATATGCTTGATGTTTGCACGCCTTGTCGAGTAGCATACTTAGGAGAAATACTTAGGCTTAATGTGCTTGTTGTTTGCACGCCTTGCCGAGTAGGACACTTAGCAAATTTCCCTAGGCTTAGTGTGCTTTGTGTTTGCACGCCCATCCGGGTAGAATGCCTTCACGCTACTCGGCTAATTTGCGATGTTTCTCTGTCCTTTCAGGTCCTTGACCGCCAGCTTGCTGAGAGCTGTGAGTGCTTCGAGGGCAACTGGTCATCTGACCGAGAAGAAGATGACCAGGCCTCCTTCGAGACCGCGGACAAGCTCGATCCTCCTGAAGCCGCCCAGGCGAGTGATCATCACGCGGAATCGTCTCTTCGTGACTGGTCCGAGGATGAAGGTGAAGGTAATTGAACTTATCCCTTCTGATCGCGAGCAGCGCAAACCAATTGCTTTCTGCTTCTGAATTGTTTTCTTCCTTTCTATTTCACAGATGGTGCTGATGCTGAGGACCAAGACGAGGATGAGGATGAGGACGAGGACGCCCAGGTCGTCAAACCTCTTGCAGTTGCCGCTCCTGCCACCCGCAAACGGACAGGCAGTGGCGCCCAAGAGCCTCCCGCCAAGAAGAAGAAGCCGACCGAGAAGACGACCAAGAAGGTCGTGAAGAGAAAGAAGCCAGCGATTCCTTCCCGCCAGGGGTAAGTTCCTTCCCGGTTATACGCTTTGGTTCACTTCGTTCTTCTCGGTTGATTCCCAATCCTTTTGCCTCGCTGTTTCCTCTTGATTTCCTCTGCCCTCTTCTTATTTCTGAACACAATTTTCTCTTCAGAGCCCCCTTGGACGCGGACGCCGCTCTTGCGTCCACTGAGACCCAGAAGAAAGCCGCCATCGACGTTGACAAGCTTATTGACCTCGATGACGACGAGAACAACGCCGCCAACGCACAATCAGAGGGCACCGATGCCCAGAATGCCGAGCTGGAGCAGCAGTCCCGCGCAGATCAAGAAGCGCAGGATGCTGCTCACCAAGATAGACCTCCTTCTCCTCCGGCCAATACTGCCGAGGAGAACCAAGAACAAGACACCGAGATGCACCACGACGCCGCCCTTGAGCGGCAGGAAGAAGGAGAAGAGCAGCCAGCAACAGGGGCTGCTGGACAAGAAGACCCCGCGGCCCAGCCGCGGGTAGAAGAACCAGATGCCTCACAGTCAGATCCCTCTGCCGGGCAGCGGGTAGAAGAAGTCAACGTGACGGAGGAGTACCCATTGAGCGACGCGCAACCAGACGCCGCGCAGGGTAGCGTCCAGCCGGATGCCGCGCCGGGTAGCGCGCCCCTGGTGCCACCTACTGATCAAGGTAGCTCCCAGCCAGATTCCTCCTTGGTGCAGAAAACCAAGGCTGCAGCCAGCCCTCCGGCCAGGCCGGTTACAAGGAAGAATGCTCAGGAAGCTGCCGAGAAGCAGGCCGCCGAGGAGAAAGCCAAGAAGACCACCGAGAAGAAGTTGACCGAGAAGCCAAGCACCGAGAAGCCGACCGCCAAGAAGGAAGTGTCGAAGAAGCGAGCAGCCGACATGCCGCCGCCAACATCAACTGCCCCATCCGGTCAGTTGGCTATTCGCGAGTCCGGCGCAACTGCTGTCGCCGCTGCTGCATCCGGTGCTCCAGATCCACCCATCTACCCTCCATACATGGTGAAGGTTAGCCAGCAGCACCAGATTGGCCTCAGCCTCACGGATAGGAGGCTTGCTCTTCAGAAAGGGAAGAAAGCCGTGGCAGTGGACTCCAGACCCCCAGCTCCAAATCAAGACAAATCCCTCTCCATTTCTTCACGTGGGGTTCAGGACGAGGCGGTAACATCCGAGAGCCTTGAGCAAATTCTTGATTTGGTTGGCTTCATCGATGCCAAGTGGGACAGCAAGGTTCTCGGCAACTCGAACTGGAACGGCATCGATTTGGGCGACATCGACCATATGCGTGTCGACTGGAACAAGGTAGATCTGGGTTACAAACCCATGACTGTCTCATCCACCTCTGCTACGCTTGCCGCCAAGATGTTTGTTCACCGCAAGAACGCAGAGGACCTTGAGCAATCTTATGCGGTAAGCTTCTACTCATCCTCTCCGAGTTGCATTTTCAGTTTTTTCTTCTACTCTTCTTCTTTTCCTTATCCATCACCTAGTCCCCGAGATTCTGGCCGAGTAGGCGGACACTCTCCCGAGTAGCCGCCTTCTCGGGTTGAATCTCTATTACTTTGCCTGATTCTCTTTTCTTTCGCTTCTCAGAATAGCGTACTGAAACGGACCGACTTGCATCGTCGGCTGCTCTGGAACCATGCCATTGCCAAGAGACGCATTGCCGCCTTGGAAAAAGAGAAGATAGCCGCCGAGGACGCTGATAAAGAAGTGATGAACAGCACCCTGAGGCTTTCTGAAGTTGAAGGTACGCTTTTAGCTACGCGGTTCTTGCGTTTGGTGTTTACGCCCGCTTCGGCTTTTTGCGCTGACCAATTTTTACTCTGCAGGGAAGTTGAAGGCCCTGGCTGACGAGCACCAGAACTGCCGTGCCTTCGTTGAGAACGGCCAGGCCACCATCAAGAGATTGGAGGGTATGTTGCCGTCTACTCGGCTTTTCCTGTGTTTCTTTCTTTCGCTTCTCTGCTAACCGTGCTTTGCCTCCCGCAGAAGATCATAAGAAATTCGCTGAGGAGCATCAAGACTGCCTCAAACCTGCTGAGGTGCAGCAGCAGTTGTCCAGCCAGGCTGTCGAGCTGGTGAAAGAGCACACTACTGAGATGGAGAAGCTCCAAGTCCAGCTGCAGACTGCGCTCCAGGATGCTATCAACCTTGGTGCCGAAAGGGATAGAGTAATCGCCGAGAAGGCAAAGAGCGAAGCAGCAGCCAAGGCCAGGGAGAGAACCCTCGAACAGGAGTGTGAGGTGCTGAAGAAGAGCAACGTTGGGCTCTTCACTCAGCTAGAGGAGCTCCGCTTGATCGAAGAGAAACATCTATCCAACGAGGAAACATGGAAGACCCAGCTGCTAGGGCTGCGCCATGATTTGAACAGTAAGTGCTCCCTTTTCTCTGCTTCTCTGCTACTCGGCTGTGCCTTTCTTCTCTGCTTCTCGTTTCACGCTTCCACTCTGTTATTGTTTCTGATCTTCTCGATAGCTCTTGCAGGAATCTTTCCCGACCTTGAATCTTCTTGCGTGCCCTCCCTGCAAAAGGTCCGAGCAGCTCGTGTTGAGAAGGGCGAGCCTTTGGACACCAGAGCAGAAATCGAGGAAAGTATCCTGATTATGCAGGGTCAGTGTCCGCGGCTAGCGGGCGTGGGCACCGAGCTGGTGCGCGTCGCCTTCCAGATCCACAACTTCTTCTGGCCTGATGACTCTGCGCCGACAACAATCTCCGGACTTGCCTTGAAGTTGCAGCGCGTGAAAGCCGAACTGAAGAAATGGCGCGCCTCGGGAGCTCGGGCAGGTGCGGACATGATGCTGCTCTTCGTCACCACCTGGAACGAAAACCTCAATATGCAGATTATCCGCGAGATGCGCCGAGACTCCAAGTGGGAGAAGGACCCCGACTGCGTGGCTATTCGCCAGTTGGTTGCTCACGAGGTCGCTCAGTATGCTGACACTGCGACCTTCATCGACGGCCTCACCGAGCCCGACACCGAGGTGGACGAGGGCGAGGAGGAGGATGAAGACGAGGAGACGGACACTAATGAGCCGGACCTGAGCTACTTCGACTCTCCTGGTGGCAAGGCCGGGAAGGGGAAAGCTGCGGTCATTGCGGGTAGCGACGAGGAGGAGGAGGGCGAGAAGATGTCCATCAACACCGCCGCGCTCGAGTTCGGCACCTCGTCAGGAGCTGCCCTCGACGACACCGTCAACCTTCGCGCCCAAACCACCGGCTCCACCTCCGCGACAACGCCTGTCTCAGTGGCCACGGCCACTTCAGACCAGGTAGCCACCGAGCCCGACGCCGAGGACGAAGCAGCGAAGCTTGTTGATGCCAGCGCAGAGGCGGACGCGACCAATGCCAGCGCCGAGGACGAAGCCGCGAGGACTGTTGACGCCAGCCCGGAAGCGGACACAACCAATGCCACTACTGAAGACGAAACAACCAAGGCCAGCACCGAGAACACCACGTCGACCTGAGTTTATCCTGCAGCTTTATTTCTCAAACACTTATCAGATCCCCGGGATGCCGGGTGCAAATGTATCAGACTATTTATGCCGTTGCTACTCATTTTTATTTCTACTTGTTATTTTCAACTTAATCAATTTGTTCAGCCTGGGCTCGATGCCGGGTTGCGTTATCATGCGAGTCCCCGAGTTGCATTTCTTATTCACTCTCTCTTTTCGTCTCAGCTCTACCCGCAACTTGTTGCTTTTTTGGTATTCGAGACACAAGAGTTAAAGAGCAGAGCTGCAAATACTTAGCCGCTTAGAAACAATCATAGTAACGCAGCCCACCACTTAGCCGAAAAGATAAGACAAAGAACAGTAATAAAAGCACCCTACTCGGTTCCTGCACTCTTCCTTTCCTTAGTATTTTTTCTTGTGCTCATGGACCCTTTGCTTGTTCTCTTGCTTGCCATGAAGCCGGGTTTCGGACAACAGCAAAGTCGAAGAGTTGGCATGTGGGTTTAAACACAGTACTCAATGTACCTTTGAATTTTGAAGTAGAGCAACCGAATAGGCAAGAGGTAAAGCCGAGTAGAAACACTTAGAGCAATTTTGGACGAGGGCAGTCCCCGAGTTCAATTTTAGATTGCAGAATAGAATTTCAACTCGGATGAGAGGGTACATACACATCTTTGCTCACGAATGAAAACGACGGAGTAGAGCTACATTCCAAGGGCGCTTGGTTTCCTCTCCAGCTTTATCTGCCCTGTTCGCCTGTGGTGGGCGCGCATCTACAAGATAGTATGCATCGTTGTGCAGCGCTTTGCTCACAATGAGGGCCCTTCCCATGGAGGAGACAACTTGTGCATCCCGGCTGTGCGCTGCACAAGCCTAAGGACCATGTCTCCTTCTCGGAAAACCCTTGGGTTCACCTTTCGGCTATGATAACGCCGCAGGTTTTGCTGGTAGATAGCCGAACGTGACAGAGTCAGCTCTCTTGCTTCTTCAAGCAGGTCAACGTCGTCTTCTCGAGCTTCTCTCGCCTCCACCTCAGTGTAGAGGGTTACTCGGGGGGGAGTCATGCTCTAGGTCTATTGGCAACACGGCCTCAGCCCCGTATACCAAGAAGAATGGCGTGTAGCCGGTTGACCGGTTAGGGGTAGTCCTTAGACTCCACAACACCGCTGGCAACTCGTCTAGCCAACACCCAGGTGTTTTCAGCAGTGGCTCCATCAGCCTTGGCTTTATGCATGCCAGTACCATGCCGTTTGCTCTTTCAACTTGCCCATTGGAAGCGGGATGCGCGACTGACGCAACGTCTAGTCGGATATGCTTATCTCTGCAGAACCGCACCATTGCTCCCTCAGCAAAATTTGTGCCGTTATCCGTGATGATGCTGTGCGGGTAGCCATATCTCAGGATCACATCCTTCAAGAATTTCACAGCTGTGGCCCCATCGCACTTCCGAATAGGCTTCACTTCAATCCACCTGGTGAATTTGTCCACCATGACCAAGATGTGAGTCATGTTGCCTCTAGCCGGCTGGAAGGGTCCGACCATGTCCAAACACCAAACAGCAAATGGCCAAGTGATAGGAATGGTTTTCAACTCGGAAGCAGGCATGTGAATCTTGCTTGCAAACATCTGGCAGCCATTGCACTTTCTCACGATGTCCTCAGCCTGCTGCAGAGCTGTGAGCCAATAGAAACCATGCCGAAAAGCCTTCTTGACCAATGCCCGAGAAGAGGCGTGATGTCCACATTCTCCTTGATGTATCTCTACCAGAATCTCTTCCCCTTCTTCTGGTTCCACGCAGCGTTGCAGCACGATGGTGGCACTCCTCTTGTGCAGCACATCTCGGAATATAGTGTAGCCCTTGGATCTTCTCTGAATCTGTCTTGCGGCCACCTCATCTTCTGGCAGAGTACCGTCCCTTAGAAAGGATAATATGGGCATGGCCCAACTCGGTGTCTCCCGTGTGGGAAACACTGGTTCGTCCACTTCCATTGGGACAGGCGCCTCTGGTTGCTCTTTAGGGTTGGGAGCACTTCTCTGGAGCCCAGATCGATTGGCAAGGACTTCCTCAATGAATGCGACAGTCCCCGGGTTAAGGACAGCAGTCCCCGAGTATGGAGTGGCAGTCCCCGAGTAAGGAGTGGCAGTCCCCGAGTAAGGAGTGGCAGTCCCCGAGTAGGGAGTGGCAGTCCCCGAGTAGGGAGTGGCAGTCCCCGAGTAGAGGACGGCAGTCCCTGAGTAGAGGACGGCAGTCCCCGAGTCGGGAGTGGCAGTCCCCGGGTTTCCTGTAGCATTCTCCCAGTCAATCTCCATGGGATCAGATTCCTCACTTGGCAGAGAAGGAACAAATATGGACTCCGAGTTGGGAGAGGGCTTGATGGATGGCTTCCTCAAGTGCTCCAAGGCAACCCCCGCCGGGATGGATTGCCGAGAAGATCCCAACTTGGACAGCTCGTCTGCCGCTTCGTTCTCTGCTCGGTGAATGTGCTGGAACTCGCAGCCCTCGAAGAATCCAGTCATAGACTGTACCAGGAAGCGATATGATGCCATGTTGGCATCTAGAGCATCCCAAGTGCCAGAGACTTGCTGCACCACCAGATCTGAATCGCCATAGCATATAATGCGCTGCACGCCAACCTCCTTAGCTACTCGCAAACCATGCACCACTGCCTCGTACTCTGCTACGTTGTTGGACGCCTTGAAATGAATCTGCAGCACATACTTGAGTTGGTCTCGCTTGGGTGACGTAAGCACTACGCCAGCACCAAGGCCTTCCTTCACCTTCGAGCCATCAAAGTGCATCTTCCAGTAATTAGAAACTGGAGCAGGAGGTTCATACTGCACCTCGGCCCAATCCACCAGAAATTCCGCCAGAATCTGAGACTTGATGGCTTCTCTTCTCGCGTACGCGGGCGCATACGCTGCCAGCTCGATTGCCCACTTGGCTACTCTGCCACTCGCCTCCTTGTTGCCCATGATATCCGAGATGGGAGCAGAGCTCACAACCGTGATAGGATGCTCTTGGAAGTAATGCTTTAGCTTCTTGGCGCCCAGGTACACGCCGTAGGTCATCTTCTGGTAGTGCGGGTAGTTTTGCTTGGAGCTGGACAGCACTTCACTGAGATAGTACACTGGGCGCTGCACACTCTTGCCTTCTTCTTCTCGTTCCACCACAATCACCACACTGACTACTCGGTTAGTGGCAGCAATGTATAGCAGCATCGGCTCCTTGGGTAGCGGACTAGCCAAGATGGGAGCGCTAGCCAGCATTGCTTTCAGCTCGTTGAATGCCACATCCGCTTGCGGAGTCCAGACAAACTTGTCACTTTTCTTCATCAGCTGGTACAGAGGCAGGGCCTTCTCGCCCATTCGGCCCAGAAAACGGCTCAGAGATGCCAAGCAACCAGTGAACTTCTGTACATCCTTCAGGGATCTCGGCAAAGACATGCTCTCAATAGCTTTTATCTTTGAAGGATTGGCTTCAATGCCCCGACTAGACACCAGGAAGCCGAGTAGCTTGCCAGCCGGGACACCAAAGGTGCATTTACTCGGATTCAGCTTTATTTTGTACTTGCGTAGGTTAGCAAAGGTTTCCTCCAGGTCGGCAAGCAGAGTATGTGTTTTATTCGTTTTGATGACAATGTCATCTACGTACACCTGCACATTCTTGCCGAGCTAGTCGTGCAAGCATTTCTGCATGCATCTCTGATAGGTTGCACCCGCATTCCTCAAGCCAAAACACATGACACGATAGCAATAAGCCCCGTACGGGGTAATGAAAGCAGTCTTTATTTGATCAGCAGGATTGAGTGCAATCTGGTGGAAACCAGAGTAGGCATCTATGAAAGACAGCAGTTCACAACCAGCAGTGGAATCGATCACCTGATCGATGCGAGGTAGTGGGAAGGGATCCTTGGGGCATGCCTTGTTCAAGTCGGTGTAGTCGACACACATGCGCCATGCAGTGGAAGCCTTGGGATCCTCCTTCTTCTTCTCGACCATGACCGGGTTGGCTAGCCAATCCGGATGCAGCACCTCCATGATGAAGTTGCTTATCAGCAGCTTGGTGATCTGGTCACCAATGGCCTTCCTTCTCTCATCTCCGAAAGCGGCGCATAGCCTGCTTTACTGGCTTGGCGTCAGGACGCACATGTAATGAGTGCTCAACCAACTCCCTCGGGACTCCTGGTAGATCTTCATTGGACCAGGCGAATACATCCCGATTCTCACGGAGGAAGCGGATGAGCTCGCTTTCCTATTTCTCCGCCAACCCGGAGCCAATGATGGCTACACGGTCGGGGAACTCGGGGTCGACCTGGACCTTCTTGGTTTCCTGAGATGCCTGGAACGCGGTCCCGTGTTGGCTACTCGGCACGCCTTGCGCGCCAGCTTGCGCCATGGCCACCACCTCATACATCTTCTTCTTCTCGGCAGCAATCACCATCGACTCCGCCAACTGGGAACCAGCAGAGGCACACTCCATGGACTTCTTGTAATCACCAGAGATAGTAATTATGCCATTGGGACCAGGGATCTTCATCTTCAGATATGCAACATGAGTAGAGGCCATGAACTTGCTCAGAGCAGGCCTGCCGAGTAGAGCATGGTAAGGGCTCTGATGATCAACCACTTCGAACTGCAGGCGCTCTGTGCGGCAGTTCTCCCTGGTGCCGAATAGCACATCTATCCACACTCGGCCAATCGGGTTGCACGAGATCCCGGGCACAATGCCATGGAAAGTGGTCTTGCTGGGCAGCATCATGTTCTCGGCCAGCCCAAGCTTCTCGAGTGTGTCTTTGTACACGATGTTGATGCTGCTGCCGTTGTCGATTAGCACCTTGCTGAACCTCACATTCTTCTCGGGACCCAGGAAGGTAGGATCCAACACCAAGGCGTAGCTACCCGGATTGGGCATCACCTTGGGATGATCTACTCGGGACCACCTGGTCTCCTGGTCACACCAATACATGTAGTGAGGGACAGCAGGAATCACTGCATTGACCTCCATGGCACGCCTGTGCTGTGATTGCTTGTCGACTGGCTCAGAGGTGAAGATCATGTAGCTCTCATGGTGCTCTTGGTACTGGTTGGAGCCTCCGCCCCCATTGTTGCCGTTGTTGTTGTTGCCCTGGTAGTTGTTGTTGTTGCCTCTGTTGTTGTTGCGGTTGTAGTTGTTGTTGTTGTTGTTGTTGTTGTTGTTGTTGCGGTAGCTCTCATTGTTGAAATGACGGTTGGCTCCTAAAGCCACTTGGTTCACATTTTCTCTTCTCGGGAACACTGGCGGCCGAGCTGCAGGTGCGCGAGTAGGCTGCACATTGGCATTGGCCGCTGGCAGAGGAGGAGGAGGAGGCAAGCCATCATTCTTGATCACATCCCACCACTCGCACTGCCGAGTAGTGTGGTTAGCAGGCCTTGAGGGGTGGTGAGTGTGAAAGCTGCATGGGCCATCCTTCATGTCGTCAAAGACGAACTTCCTCGGCTGCTCGGAGTTGCCGCTACCCGACTGAGGAGCGCGGAATGGTTTCTTGTTGCCTTGGCCCTGGTTCTGGTTCTGCCCGTAGGCTCCAGCAGGTTTCTGCCTTTGGCTACCCCCGGCTCCAACAGCCACTGCATTCACCTCTTCAGGGTCATACCGAGTATCTATTCGGTCACCCCTGCGCTTGTTGCGGAACTCGTTGCGCTTGCTGTTGCTGAAGTTTCTTCTCGGCTCAGAGGAGTCCATCAGGGGCTGAGTAGGATCACCGAGTGCGTACTGATCCGCAATCTTGATGGTCTCCGCCAGAGTGTTTGGCATCTCCCTCTGCAACCTCTGCCACAACATGTTGCCATGCCTGCATCCCTGCGCAAACCAAGTGATGGCATGGGCTTCATTCACACCCTCACAGGTGTTCCTCAACGTGCTCCACCGAGTAAGGTACTCGCGATCCGTCTCATCTTCTCGCTGCCTGCAAGCGGACAGCTGCTGTGGCCTATTCGGCCTCTTGTAAGTGCTTGTGAAGTTGCTGATGAAGGCATCCGAGAAGTCCAGCCAGCAATTGATGCTGTTCTTGGGCAAGTTGTTGAGCCAAGTGCGGGCTGGACCCTCTAGCATCTGTGGGACATAGCGCATCGCCCATCTCCTGTTGCCGTTCGCGATATGAACCGCGGTGACATAGTCATTGAGCCAATCTTCTGGCTTGGTGCTGCCGTTGTAGCTCTTGGTGCCCCTTGCGAGCTGGAAGTTCTTCACGGATGGCTCGTTCATGATGCGCGGGCCAAAGCACTCGGGGTCAGGAGGACCCGTGTTCTCCAGCCGGGCTGACAAGTTGATCCGGTCCAGCTGGTGCCTTGCATCTCCAGGCGCCAACACGCGCTCGCCAACACGGTCCAGAATGTCATAGCCAGCCATCTCCATGACCGAGTAGCCGTCATCATATCTGTCCACCTGCACAGCTGCAGGCTGCTCCACCGGGTTGGCGACTGGCGCCACTGCGCGCGGCTGCTGCCTCTGCCGAGTAGGCTGAGCAGCGGGACGCTGAGAAGGACCTGGGCGTGCTCCACCTCGGGCCTGGCTTTGAGCTTGATGGGCTTGAGAGCCTGCTCTTGCAGCGTTGTTGTAACAGCCCAAGTATGAAAACCTACCATTTAGAATGTTTGATTTCTTGTTATTAAGGTATTGCATCATGTCATCATATTGTTGCATTTGTTCCTTCTGTCTTGCATCTGTTATTCTTTGTTTTCATAATGAAACTCAAACAATTTCAAATGCCTTGTTTTCATACTTGCTCTGTTACAACTTTTGGAATAAAAATAACAACTGAAAACAACCAAATTGTTCCATTTTATTCCATGTTGATCACTCATTAAATTGTTGGTTTGATCAATCAATTGTTTCCAAATTGCAATCAAAAATTCAAATCAAAGCACCAAAACAAAATCACTTTGAAATCATGTTGAGGTCAAAACAAATCTACTCTATTTGTTTTTAATAACATAGGGGTCACCCTATTTAAAAGTGTGTTCTTATTAATATTCATCTAATAAAGAAACTCTTTCAATTTTGGTTATTTTTTCTAAACAGCACCAATTTCCAAGTCATTAAAACTACCCATCTATTCTAATAACTTTAATCACATTAATCAGTAGGGTTCACCCTACTAAAACCTTTGTTTTCAATATTATTTTATTTAATAACAAATAGCTCTAAATTTGAATTAATTTCTAACAGCACCTTAAATTTGCAAGTTTTGGAAAAACAAAGTTGTCAATTAGTTGACATTATAAAAACTAAGCTAACTATAATTTTTACCAAATTTTTCCTAACCTAACAACCATCATTTGCTTCCATTTGCTTTTGCTACAAAAAAAAACAGTAAAACAAAAAAAATAACAAAAGAGAAAAGGAGGCAGCAGCTAAACCTACCCCAGCCCAGCCCGTTACCACCTGGCCCAGTACCCCTCCCGCGATGTCGCTGTCTTCTTCCTCGCGTGATGTCACCTTCAGTACGAATGCTTCCCCCACCGGTCGATCATCGACCCCTCGCTACGATTACCGCCGTACAAGCCCCTCTCCCCCATAAAACTCACCTACCTCCCGTGCCCTAGCTCCCCCTCTCGCCATCTTTCTTCCCTGCCGCCGCCCTCCACTCCTTCTCCCTTCCCTCTGCCCTGCTTCTTTTCTCTGAACCTGCCACCACCATTACGACAGAGGAGAACGGCCGAGGATCGCCGTCGCCATGGATGCTCCCACGTCGAGCTGAACAGCGGAACGGAACCGCGACGCCCCGCGCTCCCTCCTCGTCGAATTTTCCGGGCCGGAGATGGCCTAGGGGAGGCGCCCGCTTCCTCGACGTTCCCGCCGGCCACCACCGCTGCGGCGGCATCGGCGCCCCCTCTGCTGCCTCGTCACGCCCTCCTGCGACCCCGTCGTCCTCTCCAGTTCGCCAAGATCCGCGGTGAGCCCCTTGTCCCCCCCTGCCAGCTCGTCTCCCTTCGCTCCAGAGCAACATCCACAGCCAGCGATCACCGGCGTTCTCCGTAGTGTTTGTCGAAACTGAAGTTTCGTCAGTTTCAGAATCCGCGCGCAGTGCTCACCTCAAAACCCCATGCCCTCTGTATCCATACAACACAGCAGCAGTAGCCCAGTGGTTGCCCACCGTGCAGCGCAACGCTAGCGCGCGGGTTCGAGTCCCGGCCGGCGCAAAGCCACCCTTTTTGGCTATTATTCATCACACACCCCACTGGCCCCACCTGTCATGCACGTAGGAGCACAGTCAGCACCCAACCACCTCCACGCGGGCGCCCGCTGGACGGCTGGCCCACTGGCCAGTGGGTGTGCGCGCTGTGTGTGGAGTAGAGAAGCCTCAGGGACCTGCCTGCAATGGTTTTCGGCCACTTTTCGGTCCCTGGAAATCACAGATAGGCCCCTGGTTTCAAAACCATCATATCTTTTATTTTATAACACTAAAAACTGCAAATAAAATATGCACTCTGATCTAAATTCAATTGTCTATCTTTTGGAAACATTTGTTCCCTGTTTTGAAATTTCAAAATACAATTAAAATTCAAATTTGAGTAATTCAAATGTAATTTGCAATAATTCATAAATAAGTCATACTAATTCCAAATAAGGCAAATAAAATATGTTTTTCATACCATTTTGAATATCTATTCAAATATAAAATTTGTTTCCTTGTTTGAATAATTTAAATTGCCTAAATGATTTAATACTTGTCTAATTCAATTAAATTTGATAAAATTATAATTTGCTCAAAATAAAATATTTTTGGACATGCAAAATGTGTTTTCAAACCATCAAAGTGTGAACTTTTCAAATGTGAATTTGAATTTATGATTTGAACAAATAAAATTCAAATAATATTTAAGCTTGTTTTAAATTCAATTAAAACTTGTTTAATATTGTTTAATTCATAATAAAATCATCCTAATTCAAATTTCAATATTTGAAACATGTAATCCAACTAAAATTTGATGTTCTTTTCAAATATAAATTTTGTTAATTGTTTTGCACACTTTAAATTGATGAAAACAATAATTGTTTGTGTGACATGTTTAAGTAACCAAATTTTCCAAACTTAATAAATAATTCCCAAACTTGTTTTATTCCTTTTCCTTTGCATCTATTATTGCTACCTTGTTGTTACTTTGTGGTTATCATCATGCATGCATCATGCTAACAACTCTCACATAATAATTAATTGTAAATCATTTGTTTCCACTTATTTCAATGGATCTTTTCCATATGCAATCCAATTGCATATGGGTCCAATTAAATTGTGTTATCTTGTCAAGTAGTTTATTTTGATGCCTCTATTAACATGACATGCATCATCCCATGTTTGTGCACCTATGCCATGATATTGATTGTTTATCTTCCTGCATTGTTTGTTTGCTTCTTCTCGGATACACGACGACGTTGAGACCGACGATACTTACGACACCCCTTCTAAGGAGTTAGCTCAGTACCAGGCTAATGGGTTTTGCAGGCAAGTTATCACTCACATGAACCATCGTGTTCCTTTCAACATTGGTTACCGATACTTTCCATTGTCTATTTTGCTAGCCCTATGATTAGTTGCTTCTGTTACGAACCTATCACATGTATCCTTTACCCTGATATTGCCTCACCACCATACCTATAACCTTTTGTTTGAGCCCGTGTCTTACTAGCATGCTTAGGTTGTTTTGCTCGAGTCTGTTCCCGTTACTTTCTGTTACTATATTCCATTATGTTCTGGGGGCTCGATGTTTAATCAATCAATCATGCTACTGTTAATGTTAAATAATAATTTGATGATAAGGCACCGGCAGGAGGCCCTGTGTGGTTTTGAGGCCTGCTAGTGTCGACCCTAATAGGAAAAGGGTCTTGTCTACTGATCCATGATGAGCGCACTAACCGCATGTGGGAAGCGAGTATGGGCGCCCCCCTCAATTTGATTCGATTCGCATCTCGTCCAAATCGCCTCATTTAGTTCGTGTGTTCTATTTGCCGCATGCATGTTTTTGCGAGCCCAGGCCAGGGTGGAACTTTCGTAGTCGGCATATAGGGGGACACGTTCTTAGAGTGCTATGAGGGTCCATTTTCTTCTGGGCTCGATTAGCCGTGCGCCCAAGGTTCTTTGGGCTTGATGCGAAGAAGAGTCGAGTTGTGTTGAGTGCCCCGCTTGGTGGAAGGGCCTTTCCATCTGGCGGGTTATTCATGCGTGTACGGCCAAATTGGTGCAACCCTGCAGGGATAATCTTCTCGAGAAGCCGTGTTTTCCGCGGTTATGGATTACTTGGTGAAAGTACTGGCTAACAAGTACTCAGGACAACTTAAACATAATGACCAAACATGTTATACCCAATGATTAATAACTTGACTAGTAATAGGTTGATGACACAATAACTTGATTCACCTTTAATACAACTGTGTGAGTTATCCTCGGATTGCTTCTTTGGATAAGGGGCGAGATCCAGGATGGGTTTGTTTGAAGTTATCTTTCAGTTGGTTACAGTTCTCGATCTTATCTCCTTTCTGTTAGCCGGAAGTGGTAGAATCTCTGTAGTTGGTTAGCGCAGCCAGTTGCAGCATCTTTTATATCCCTTTCCTTTCGTTGAACCCAAAGCATCTGTGCTTGGTGTTGACGGGTTACATTTTGGTGAACTGTGAGTCTTGCTTGCCAGTACGTTTATGTACTGACCCCTTTGGGGCTGTGGTTTCCGCAAACCTACGTTTCCGAAGATCTACATGGTGGCAACTACGTGGAGTATGACGAGACTGCTGACGAGTAGATAGCGGACCCGGGCAGGATCCGAGACTTCGTGGATGGGCTCCGTTTTTTTGTTTCCGGCCTCTTAGGCCTATTTGGTTCTTGTCTGTACTCAGACATTTTGAATGCTTCCGCTGTGTTGTAATGATGTATTGTTGGGACATGTGTCCTCTGGATGATTGTATTTGCTATCTCTGCTCTAATGAGAGCTATTTGCAACTTATTTCAATCTTTTGTGTCGTAGAGATCTGTTGTGATATCAGTTGTTCAACGCCGTTGACGTACCATGTGTGTATGGTTTGAAGTACGTCAATGGAAGTGTCCTGATTTCTATGGGATAGTTTACGTCGACGCTGAACAGATAGGGGTTGGTTGTCACACATACGTGTGTTGGCCTACTCGTAAGAGGACGCTGGTGCCGGTAAGCCCCGTAATCCAATCTACTATTGTTCAACGGAACGGCGAGTATCCTCTAGAAGTCCGGGTGCGACAAATGGTATCAGAGCCTGTCTGCCTGTAGGATCCCTTTTTACTGGTCGCAGTTGAGTCTAGAAACTATTTTGTAGCTATATAGGAAAAATGAAACGTGAGAGTAGGAATTCTGTTCTTTTATTTCTTACCCCACCCACCCTCCCTTTTCTGGTAAGGAAGTGTAACGTTGTTTTCCCTTCTCATCTAAACTTTCAAGTTAGGATTCCACGAATCCTGGTTTCTCTAGGATGGTTATATCTACTAGACCATAGGAATGGAGGTGGTTGTGACATGATTTATCATGTTGCCTACTCATGATTGAGAACGGAGGCGTCTAAGCCCCGGAAGCAAATCCTCTATTCCTTAAGCAGTAGATATTGATCCTTTAGAAGCCCGGATGGGTTTTCCGTAGTACCTCAGGAGTGTTTTGATCTTGTTTTTCCAGATGTTGCTTCGTTATCCTGTTCTTCTAAAGAACCTTTTCGTCCGTTGAAATCTTGTTGTTGTTTTCTACTTCAATTCTTCCACCGGCGTCTAATCAAAGTTTCCCCGTTCATCTGCTAAACTCTATTCCAGCTATAGTGTTATTTGATACCGGAGCATCACATTCCTTTGTGTCAAATATCTTTTCCACAACAAACTACCTAATTGTGGTTCCACTAAGCAATCAAATCACCGTTCACTCTCCGGAATCTCAATCCAATTCTAATGGGAGGCCACATATTCCTCGCTTCTCTCATGTTGCTGATTCTAACATTGATGTCATTCTTGGTGTTGCATTGATGTCAATAACTCTGTTCCACCCTTATTACAGATAGTCTATTCTCCAAATGAATCAAATTCTATCCAGCTATACACCCTCCATACAAAACCTATACCTCTACTAATATTGGTCCGGTGGTTTCCAAATTCCCTGACGTCTTTCCAAAAGAGTTGCCAGGAATTCCTATTGTTTTGAACTTCCACATAACTATCCAATGTGCACGATGTGTTTCACGTGTCACATCTCAAGTGGATCTTCCCAAGAAGTTTCCGGACTTTTCTTTTCTCAGTAGGAATCTCGGGGCGCGATTCCTTTCAAGGGGGGGCGTTTTGTAACAGCCCAAGTATGAAAACCTACCATTTAGAATGTTTGATTTCTTGTTATTAAGGTATTGCATCATGTCATCATATTGTTGCATTTGTTCCTTTTGTTTTGCATCTGTTATTCTTTGTTTTCACAATGAAACTCAAACAATTTCAAATGCCTTGTTTTCATACTTGCTCTGTTACAACTTTTGGAATAAAAATAACAACTGAAAACAACCAAATTGTTCCATTTTATTCCATGTTGATCACTCATTAAATTGTTGGTTTGATCAATCAATTGTTTCCAAATTGCAATCAAAAATTCAAATCAAAGCACCAAAACAAAATCACTTTGAAATCATGTTGAGGTCAAAACAAATCTACTCTATTTGTTTTTAATAACATAGGGGTCACCCTATTTAAAAGTGTGTTCTTATTAATATTCATCTAATAAAGAAACTCTTTCAATTTTGGTTATTTTTTCTAAACAGCACCAATTTCCAAGTCATTAAAACTACCCATCTATTCTAATAACTTTAATCACATTAATCAGTAGGGTTCACCCTACTAAAACCTTTGTTTTCAATATTATTTTATTTAATAACAAATAGCTCTAAATTTGAATTAATTTCTAACAGCACCTTAAATTTGCAAGTTTTGGAAAAACAAAGTTGTCAATTAGTTGACATTATAAAAACTAAGCTAACTATAATTTTTACCAAATTTTTCCTAACCTAACAACCATCATTTGCTTCCATTTGCTTTTGCTACAAAAAAAAACAATAAAACAAAAAAAATAACAAAAGAGAAAAGGAGGCAGCAGCTAAACCTACCCCAGCCCAGCCCGTTACCACCTGGCCCAGTACCCCTCCCGCGATGTCGCTGTCTTCTTCCTCGCGTGATGTCACCTTCAGTACGACTGCTTCCCCCACCGGTCGATCATCGACCCCTCGCTACGATTGCCGCCGTACAAGCCCCTCTCCCCCATAAAACTCACCTACCTCCCGTGCCCTAGCTCCCCCTCTCGCCATCTTTCTTCCCTGCCGCCGCCCTCCACTCCTTCTCCCTTCCCTCTGCCATGCTTCTTTTCTCTGAACCTGCCACCACCATTACGACAGAGGAGAACGGCCGAGGATCGCCGTCGCCATGGATGCTCCCACGTCGAGCTGAACAGCGGAACGGAACCGCGACGCCCCGCGCTCCCTCCTCGTCGAATTTTCCGGGCCGGAGATGGCCTAGGGGAGGCGCCCGCTTCCTCGACGTTCCCGCCGGCCACCACCGCTGCGGCGGCATCGGCGCCCCCTCTGCTGCCTCGTCACGCCCTCCTGCGACCCCGTCGTCCTCTCCAGTTCGCCAAGATCCGCGGTGAGCCCCTTGTCCCCCCCTGCCAGCTCGTCTCCCTTCGCTCCAGAGCAACATCCACAGCCAGCGATCACCGGCGTTCTCCGTAGTGTCTGTCGAAACTGAAGTTTCGTCAGTTTCAGAATCCGCGCGCAGTGCTCACCTCAAAACCCCATGCCCTCTGTATCCATACAACACAGCAGCAGTAGCCCAGTGGTTGCCCACCGTGCAGCGCAACGCTAGCACGCGGGTTCGAGTCCCGGCCGGCGCAAAGCCACCCTTTTTGGCTATTATTCATCACACACCCCACTGGCCCCACCTGTCATGCACGTAGGAGCACAGTCAGCACCCAACCACCTCCACGCGGGCGCCCGCTGGACGGCTGGCCCACTGGCCAGTGGCTGTGCGCGCTGTGTGTGGAGTAGAGAAGCCTCAGGGACCTGCCTGCAATGGTTTTCGGCCACTTTTCGGTCCCTGGAAATCACAGATAGGCCCCTGGTTTCAAAACCATCATATCTTT
Organism: Alopecurus myosuroides; assembly: GCA_028641055.1. Taxonomy (NCBI): domain Eukaryota; kingdom Viridiplantae; phylum Streptophyta; class Magnoliopsida; order Poales; family Poaceae; genus Alopecurus; species Alopecurus myosuroides. The sequence continues at coordinate 365,629,419 of CM054059.1, read as the reverse complement.
TATTTTATAACACTAAAAACTGCAAATAAAATATGCACTCTGATCTAAATTCAATTGTCTATCTTTTGGAAACATTTGTTCCCTGTTTTGAAATTTCAAAATACAATTAAAATTCAAATAAAATATTTTTGGACATGCAAAATGTGTTTTCAAACCATCAAAGTGTGAACTTTTCAAATGTGAATTTGAATTTATGATTTGAACAATTAAAATTCAAATAATATTTAAGCTTGTTTTAAATTCAATTAAAACTTGTTTAATATTGTTTAATTCATAATAAAATCATCCTAATTCAAATTTCAATATTTGAAACATGTAATCCAACTAAAATTTGATGTTCTTTTCAAATATAAATTTTGTTAATTGTTTTGCACACTTTAAATTGATGAAAACAATAATTGTTTGTGTGACATGTTTAAGTAACCAAATTTTCCAAACTTAATAAATAATTCCCAAACTTGTTTTATTCCTTTTCCTTTGCATCTATTATTGCTACCTTGTTGTTACTTTGTGGTTATTATCATGCATGCATCATGCTAACAACTCTCACATAATAATTAATTGTAAATCATTTGTTTCCACTTATTTCAATGGATCTTTTCCATATGCAATCCAATTGCATATGGGTCCAATTAAATTGTGTTATCTTGTCAAGTAGTTTATTTTGATGCCTCTATTAACATGACATGCATCATCCCATGTTTGTGCACCTATGCCATGATATTGATTGTTTATCTTCCTGCATTGTTTGTTTGCTTCTTCTCGGATACACGACGACGTTGAGACCGACGATACTTACGACACCCCTTCTAAGGAGTTAGCTCAGTACCAGGCTAATGGGTTTTGCAGGCAAGTTATCACTCACATGAACCATCGTGTTCCTTTCAACATTGGTTACCGATACTTTCCGTTGTCTATTTTGCTAGCCCTATGATTAGTTGCTTCTGTTACGAACCTATCACATGTATCCTTTACCCTGATATTGCCTCACCACCATACCTATAACCTTTTGTTTGAGCCCGTGTCTTACTAGCATGCTTAGGTTGTTTTGCTCGAGTCTGTTCCCGTTACTTTCTGTTACTATATTCCATTATGTTCTGGGGGCTCGATGTTTAATCAATCAATCATGCTACTGTTAATGTTAAATAATAATTTGATGATAAGGCACCGGCAGGAGGCCCTGTGTGGTTTTGAGGCCTGCTAGTGTCGACCCTAATAGGAAAAGGGTCTTGTCTACTGATCCATGATGAGCGCACTAACCGCATGTGGGAAGCGAGTATGGGCGCCCCCCTCAATTTGATTCGATTCGCATCTCGTCCAAATCGCCTCATTTAGTTCGTGTGTTCTATTTGCCGCATGCATGTTTTTGCGAGCCCAGGCCAGGGTGGAACTTTCGTAGTCGGCATATAGGGGGACACGTTCTTAGAGTGCTATGAGGGTCCACTTTCTTCTGGGCTCGATTAGCCGTGCGCCCAAGGTTCTTTGGGCTTGATGCGAAGAAGAGTCGAGTTGTGTTGAGTGCCCCGCTTGGTGGAAGGGCCTTTCCATCTGGCGGGTTATTCATGCGTGTACGGCCAAATTGGTGCAACCCTGCAGGGATAATCTTCTCGAGAAGCCGTGTTTTCCGCGGTTATGGATTACTTGGTGAAAGTACTGGCTAACAAGTACTCAGGACAACTTAAACATAATGACCAAACATGTTATACCCAATGATTAATAACTTGACTAGTAATAGGTTGATGACACAATAACTTGATTCACCTTTAATACAACTGTGTGAGTTATCCTCGGATTGCTTCTTTGGATAAGGGGCGAGATCCAGGATGGGTTTGTTTGAAGTTATCTTTCAGTTGGTTACAGTCCTCAATCTTATCTCCTTTCTGTTAGCCGGAAGTGGTAGAATCTCTGTAGTTGGTTAGCGCAGCCAGTTGCAGCATCTTTTATATCCCTTTCCTTCCGTTGAACCCAAAGCATCTGTGCTTGGTGTTGACGGGTTACATTTTGGTGAACTGTGAGTCTTGCTTGCCAGTACGTTTATGTACTGACCCCTTTGGGGCTGTGGTTTCCGCAGACCTACGTTTCCGAAGATCTACATGGTGGCAACTACGTGGAGTATGACGAGACTGCTGACGAGTAGATAGCGGACCCGGGCAGGATCCGAGACTTCGTGGATGGGCTCCGTTTTTTTGTTTCCGGCCTCTTAGGCCTATTTGGTTTTTGTCTGTACTCAGACATTTTGAATGCTTCCGCTGTGTTGTAATGATGTATTGTTGGGACATGTGTCCTCTGGATGATTGTATTTGCTATCTCTGCTCTAATGAGAGCTATTTGCAACTTATTTCAATCTTTTGTGTCGTAGAGATCTGTTGTGATATCAGTTGTTCAACGCCGTTGACGTACCATGTGTGTATGGTTTGAAGTACGTCAATGGAAGTGTCCTGATTTCTATGGGATAGTTTACGTCGACGCTGAACAGATAGGGGTTGGTTGTCACACATACGTGTGTTGGCCTACTCGTAAGAGGACGCGGGTGCCGGTAAGCCCCGTAATCCAATCTACTACTGTTCAATGGAACGGCGAGTATCCTCTAGAAGTCCGGGTGCGACAGTTGTGTTCCTGCCCGGGCTGCTGCGCCGCAGCAAGCTGTCTCGCGGCAGCAGCCGGGTCATACACCTGCATTTGCCTATCTCTGGCGGAACGTCCGCTGCGGCTCTTCTCGCGGCTGGGGTGCGGAGATGAGGCCTGATCGTTAGATCTAGCCGCGTGCGAGTGCACCACCTGCGAAGCTCCAGCACCCGGGTTGGCTTTCCGGAACTCCTCATTCTGCCTAGCAGCCTCTAACACCAACTCGTTGAGCCTCTCTTGCTGCCTAACGCGCGCGTCGCCGTCGAGACGAGGCAACTCGGCGGCCACAGCCTCTGCAGCTCTAAGTGTCTTGGCGGGTGTGCTATACCTGGGCCTAGTGGAGGTGTTTGCGGTGGCGGACTGAGCAGGAACCTCTACCACTGTCGCCATCTCGGCACCAAGGTTGCTCCGCGTGGCGCCTACTCTGCTAGCTCTCCTAGTGACTGGCGTGAAGCCGTGAGCCTTGTTGTACTCAAGCTGATCTAAGCTAAGCTCTAGCCTGATCTTGTCCAACTCCGCCTGCTCGGCGAGCAGCTCCTGGCGTTGCCGCTCGAGCTGCTCCTTCATGCTCAGGAGCTCGAGGTCGGTGGGAGGCGGCATGCCATTCCGCCCAGCCGACGCGGGAATAGTCGGAGTGGTGGAAGGAGGAAGGTTGCAGTCCTTCTCGTAAGGCCTGTGGGTCCTGCCACCAGCGCTTGAGGCAGCAAGATCCTCGACGACGACCGCGGCGCCAGCAGCAGCTGCGCCGGTGTTTGCCGCCAAGCCGGTCACCATCACCTCGGCGCGGTCCGCAGAGCGGCGCGCAGGCCTTCCGCGAGCAGCGATCACAACAGGAGGATCCTCCGCGTCATGCACCAGCTCGGGGTAGACGCGGTCGGTGACGGTGGCGACGTAGACGAGGTGCGCACCGAAGGAGATCACCGTGCCGCCCTCCGGCATGGCCTTGCCGCCGAAGTCGCCTGCGTTGTCGGTGACGAAGTCGAAGGAGCCGAATCTGTGGACAAGGCCACAGACTACGCGCTCCGTTGAAGAAGATCCCGTCCGAACAGAAACTCCAGCCAGGGCCGCTGGTTGCCCCACGGTGGGCGCCAACTGTCGTGGTGGTGTCACGGCAGATGCCATAGGATGGCTAAAGATGTGGGGACGAAGGACGCTGGAGGTGCTCGGGGAGGGATCACGCGACAAGTAGCCGCGTGAAGTAAGAACTAAACACTGCAAACAACACGATCTACCCAGGTTCAGGGCCCTCGTGAGGAGGTAAAACCCCTACTCCTGCCTTTCTTTGTGTATTCTGATGTCTCACCGAGTAGCCACAGTACAATGGTTCTTGCTACCGAGTAGCCGCTCTTCTCTATACGTGATGAACTAGGTCAAGAATCTAGGGTTTCCTGTGTTCAAGCATGCGATCCCTCACGCAGGAGGCGGCGGGGCACCTTATATACACGGTGCCCAGCCGGATACGTCCAAATACGGACAAGTGTCGACATTGTGTGCACATCGTCCTTCTTCCGAGTTCCCGCTGACAGCTTTGGTTCCTAATCTTGTCCTGTCCGGAAAGTCGTTGGGCAAAACCAAGTGAACAGTCTGGTATCACTGCGCTTAACACAGAGTAGGTCCCCCTATCCTACGACGGCCTGCTGCCATACTGTCGCTGTCAGGCACGCCGGCCCTAGATGAACAGTGGTGTGAATAGTGCCAAGTACGGACCCAGGATACGCGGGATCCTGTGTCAGAACGGCTCCTTTGACTTCTGGCCCGAGTAGGTTCCCGCCAGTTTTACTCGGGCCAACTCTTCTACTCGAACGAACGTAACTTGCTTGATATCTCCTTCTGGTCATCTTTTCGTAAGACCGAGTAGCTGTCGACCGGGTAGCAAGTACCGGGTAGGCGGCTACTCGACCAAACTTCTCTTCTGACTGTTGCCTTTACCACTTGCCTTTACCCTACTCGGGGGTAACCCCCCGACAGAGGTTGTAGCAAATTTCTTCTCAGATGATTATTTCTTCTTCAGAATGTTTAATATAGCAGATTTTTTTTCTCTTTTTGATGCAAATCCACAAAACATCTGTAGCAAAAAAAAAACACTATGACGGTTCTTGCAGCTCGGACGACGGCCTCTTGTAGCACAACCGGTGCAGCTCATAACAAGTGACGTCGCCGGAGTTGTGGCATCATCTTCCTGGGTGAAGATAGAGGCTCACGGAGGAGCGCCATGGACGGAAGCTATGAACTCATGGGAACCTACGAGCGGAGGCGGTGCTGCTAACCAGGTGTCGGATATATACCGATTAGGGGTATATCTGGCACTATCCTAAAGAGACGGATTACCAGGGTGGCCTTTTGGTAATGGACCACAGTCCATTGGACGGCCCAGTAAGCTGACGCACAGAAGACGGATTCTAGAAGAACCCGTACCACGGCCCAAAGTGGTGCGGCTTGGAGTACAAGACGGATCCTTCCTTTCCAAGTTAGATGTTTTCCGTAGTCTTCTAGGTTTTCTTTCTGTAAGCCCTAACCGAGTTATCTATATAAAGTCGGGCGGGAGAGAAGGAAGATAACAGACAATTAGGTAGAAGACAACTCGCCGAGAAGTTGATCCTCGCGAGTTAGCGAAACCCTACTCACATTGTACTTTATATACTTCAGGATTCAGCCCTGATTTAGTGAGATTGCAGGAGTAAGAACATCGCCTAGTTGCGTCGTACCGAACCTGGGTAATTTTGGTGTTCCTGGTTGTCGTACTACCACGTCCCCCCACGTCTCTACCCGTAGTCTCATGGCACCCCCATCTATGAACTCTACTACGATATCTCGACAGTTGGCGCCCACTGTGGGGCCAGCGACATCAGGCGTTATGTTTCGAAGCTATTTCCGGCACCCTGCCGGAGAGGAGATCATCACCGGAGGTTTCTACATCACCATGTCTGCCTCCGGAGTGATGCGTGAGTAGTTCATCCTTGGACTACGGGTTCGTAGCTGTAGCTAGATGGTTGTCTTCTCCTCATATGCCTCAATGTTTAGATCTCGTGAGCTGCCTATCATGATCAAGATTGATCTTATGTAATTCTATATGTTGTGTTTGCTGGTATCCGATGAATATTGAACTTATGCCAAGTTGATTATAGTCTTTATTTGCTTATGCTATTTGTGATCTTGCATGCTTTCCGTTGCTAGTGGTTGCTCTGGCCAAGTAGTTGCTAGTGACTCCAAGAGGGAGTATTTATGCTCGATAGTGGGTTCATGCCTCCTCACCACCTTGCTCGAGTGACAAAAACGTGAAGGGGGGATGTGATATTGCCATTAGGGAGAAAACAGCGGTGAGAGTTCCCGCGTGCATAATCATTTCTTACATTACACACTTTGTTTAATGCAGTTATTTGTTGCTTGCAACTTAATACCTAAGGGGGTTCGGATGATAACCTGAGGGTGGATTATTAGTCATAGATGCAGATGGATGTCGGTCTATGTATATTGTTGTAATGCCCACACTAAATATCATAGTAGTCTTCATGTCATATTGTGCACTACGGTGCAACCTCTATTTGTCGATTGCCCAGCTGTAATTTGTTCACCCAGCATGATATCTTTTATGGAGAGACATCACTAGTGAAACTATGAACCTCGGTCCATTTTTCCACATTGTAAACAAACCACAACTATTTCCTACTTTCTTTACTTACTGCAAGCATACATCATTTTCCACACTCTACGTCTAATCTTTGTTTTCAGCAAGACCGGTGAGATTGACAGCCTCACTGTACCGTTGGGACAAAGTATTTTGGTTGTGTTGTGTGCAGGTTCCACGTTGTTGCTGACACCAGTGAAGCGCCAGCACCACCGTCAATGGCATCAACCTTCCTGAGATCCTCTTCCTCCTACTGGATTGATAACCTTGGTTCTTAACTGAGGCGAATTTCTTGCCACTTGCTCATCACACCCTCCTCTTGTGGTTTCCAACGGTTTCCATCATAAGTAGCAAGGAGTTTCTGGCGCCGTTGTCGGGGATTTAATCATCATCAAGAAGCCTCCCCGTCAAGGCACCATCAAAGCGTAGCATAGTCCAAGGGTGAACTACTCACGCATCACTCCAGAGGCAGACATGGTGATGAAGAGCTCTCCCGACATGGTGCCGGGGAGAGCTTCAGAACTCTCCCGAACTAGGGTTGACTATGACGGCGGCTACGAAAGTTTTCGTGGAAAAAGCCTCGGGTATTTAGGTTTTCCCGAGGAAGAAGTATAAATAGGCGAAAGGGCAACATTGGTGGGTGGCCAGGGGGACCACACCACCTGGTGGTGCGGCCTGGGGCGCCACCCTATGGTGTGGGCCCTCTAGGGCTCCCCTCCGGACTCCGTGTACGTGACAGATTTCTAAGACCCTGGGATTTTGTTTCATCCAATTCCGAGAATATTTCCAAAATAACTTTTTTGAAACAAAAAAACAACAGAAAACAGGAACTGGCTCTATGGCATCTTGTCAATAGGTTAGTCCCAGGAAATCCATAAAAATGACATAAAGTGTATAGAAAACATGTAGCATATGGCACGAAAACAACATGGAACATCAGAAATTATAGATACGTTTCAGACGTATAAGCACCCCCAAGACTAGTTCCTACTCGTCCTCGAGTAGGTAAAACGATAAAAACAAACTAATTTTTGAGGTGACATGATACCAACATAAACTTGATTATCTAAATTTTAAAGCATATGTAAGCTAAGATCATAGTACTTTAAACACATGCATGGTAGATATAATTCTGACAATGAAACTTAGCAATCACTTTGCATCATGAAAAGTAACACAAATAAAAGATCACGAATAATAATGCACTTGAAAGTTTTATGTTTGTTTCGAGCATAAAGAAAACATAGCAAAAGTGATATTTCGCTTGTCCTTAAAAGTGGGGCAAAACATAAATGACATGACACCTTCAAAGTTCAAGTGGATGACTAGAACAAATAATTTGAGAGCAAGTAATAACACACAATGGATCAATCGGTAATAATCTTTGGGATTGATGCACATTAAACTCAGAATGGCAAATATGCTCTCTTAATTGTGCATAAATTTAGAAGATGGAGACTCAACATAAAAGTAAAAGAAAGGCCATTTGCATAGGGAAGCAGAGATTAACTCATGTGCTAGAGTTTTTATTTTATTAAATAGAGGTATTGAAATCATTTTTTAGAGAGGTGTATGCTTATGTCAACGAATGGTAAACGGAAAAATACAGTACGTCACAAGCCAACTAGACTTCACAAGAGCGGCTCCCATTGAAGGATGCAACTGTGGTCAGAAGGTCATCCCTCTTCTCTTTTGTTTACACAATTATGCTTTGACTGATAAATTAGGGGCAAAAATAGTGAAGATAATTTAATAGTAACCAATTTTGGGGCTGGGAACCCCGTTGCTAGCTCTTCTATCAATTTGAATAAGCGGATGTGCCACTAGTCCAGGTGTGTAAAGTCCGACCAACAAGTGATATAAAGATTCTCTATTTACGTCTTCATGATCTAAAACAGGGGCACAAAACGGGAATAATTTTGAAAGTTTTAAAGGTAGTGTTGTATTTGTGTCGAATATAGTGTACATGTTAGGTTATGTTTGGACTTGGAGTTGTAAAAGGTATTGATAAGTTACAAGTAGTGTTAGAGTCAAACTCTTGTAGCCTAGGCCTCCCATATAATGTGGGGGTGCCACATAATGTAACCATGACGACTTGATAGCAGCAGGCGCGTAGGAAACCTGCGGGCTGTGCTGGCGACTAAGGCGGCCGATGCAGCGGTATCAACGGGAAGGTGCGCCCGTAGTCATACCCTGCAGATGTAGGCAAGTTCGCCGAACTGCGTTGACAAATCTCGGTGTCGTCGTTATTGCTGTGATTGCTTATCCTCGATTCAAGCTGGGAATGGAGCGAAATCCACACCTAACCCAGTCCAACCCGCAAGAAATTAATCTAATCACCAACCCTCCCCAGACCAATTTTGTTTTCCCTCAATCCAAACCGCCCCGCACCAAATGATTGCTCCACCCACACCCGCACCGCTCCACATGCAGGATTCGGTCTGAACCCGCGGGGTAGAAGTGTAGAACCCATGGATTCAAGGCGCTCGCCCTTATAGCTGTCTGAACGGGAGCAGCAGGTAGACGACAGCAATGGCGGTGCAGCCAGGTTGACGGTTGCGCACCCCAAGAAGCCCTAGGGTGTTGGGGATTGAGAGGTCGAGGGCGGCCGTCGCTGGGCGGTTTTCGAGGGCGGTACCTACTCAGGGCGCCGGCGGTAGAGGTGTTGGGGCCTGGGGACCCTAGGCTTGATGTGCGCAGCTGCCATGGGGAGAAGCGGAGATGAGGAATTCAGGACAGGTCGGAGTAGTCATTGCTGCGGTGCCTCGCTGGAGTCGTGGCCTCGCCCCGAACGGCTTCCGCGGGTCGAACCCATGGGTTAAGCCATTTCTATTTTTCTTTTTTCGAGCCATGCCGCACCGCCCCGGGCCGCTTTCCCAGCAAGTCCGCACTGCTCCAGTCCAATTTACGATTGAAGCCATTTAAGCCCAAACCAATTAAGCCATAGCAGAATCCGCACCAAAATCACCGTTCCGAGCCGCACCATTCCCACCGTGATCCTCGATAGATCGATTGTGCGTCTTCAAATTGTATCAAGTGATATCAGAGCAAGGTTTAGAGGCTGCAGATTATTGATCTAGAGGATTAAAGATTAATGTTGAGTTGGATCGTGTCGCGGGACAGCTGCGGTAAACCCGCAGTAGCAGCGTGATGAAAGAACTCCAAGACGTGATCGGAAGCGGCGGATCAAGTCGATTCATGACACAGCAGTCAGTACACAAGATGTTTGAGTTGCCTGCATGTCCACGAGATTGGATTAAGAGGAATTCTTTCGAGACCAGTACGCAGCGGCGACGTACGTGTGGCCCACGAACGCATTGGCAAGTACGCGTGTGGGAGATGACTGTGGTGTTCATGTGGGGCTAACGCCTGCGGTGCATCGACAGCAGGCCAAGGGCCCCTAGCCACGTGAGTACGGGAGGCTTGCAGGCTGGTCTGAAACTTGTCCAAGGCGTGTGGGGATGGACATGCAGGAGCGTGCAAGGCTAATCACAAGGTGTGTGTTGAGCAAGGGATTTGTTACTAAGAGAAAAAAAAGAGGAATCTACAATCAAGGTATCCGGTGCATGGTGTGGCCGCATGGGAAAGAAAAAGTGCATGGGAGTTGTGGAAGCACGTGCAAGGTGCACCCATATAAGCTACCAGGGAGCAATTTCCTTCAGATTTGGCAGATTGACGACGTGGCGGACTGCGTCGTGGAGGATCATGCATATACGGGCGCCGGACGGTACATGGCAATTTGGCGGGTGCACTATGTCGCACCCGGACTTCTAAAGGATACTCGCCGTTCCGTTGAACAGTAGTAGATTGGATTACGGGGCTTACCGGCACCCGCGTCCTCTTACGAGTAGGCCAACACACGTATGTGTGACAACCAACCCCTATCTGTTCAACGTCGACGTAAACTATCCCATAGAAATTAGGACACTACCATTGACGTACTTCATACCATACACACATGGTACGTCAACGGCTTTGAACAAAACGATAACACAACATATCTCTAAGACACAAAAGATTAAAATAAGTTGCAACTGGCCCTCACTAGGGCAGAGAATAGCAAATACAATCATCCAGAGGACACATGTCCCAACATAACATCATTACATCTCAGCGGAAGCATTCCAAAGGGGTCTGAGTACAGACAAATCCAAATAGGCTTAAGAAGCCGGAAACTGAAATAAAGATGCAGCCCATCCACGATGTCTCGGATCCTGCCCGGGTCCGCTAACTACTCGTCAGCAGCCTCGTCAAACTCCACGTAGTAGCCGTCACCTGGATCCTCGTAAGCGTAGTCTGCGGAAACCACAGCCCCAAAGGGGTCAGTACATCCAAGTACTGGCAAGCAAGACTCACAGTTCACCAAAGTGTAACCCGTCAACACCAAGTACAGATGCCTTGGGTTCAACGGAAGAAAGGGGATATGAAAGATGCTGCAACTGGCTGCGCTAACCAACTACAGAAATCTACAACTTCCAACTATCAGAAAGGGGATAAGATAGCGTATAGTAACCCACTGAAAGATAACATCAAACAAACCCATCCTGGATCTCGCCCCTTATCCAAAGAAGCAATCCGAGGATAACTCACACGGTTGGATTAATGAATGATGGATCAAGTTGTTATGTCAATAAGTCTATTACTAGTCAATTCATCAATAGTTAGGTGTAAGTTGTTCTGAGTACTTGTTAGCCAGTACTTTCACCAAGTTAACCATAACCGCGGAAAACACGGCTTCTCGAGAAGATTTATCCCTGCAGGGTTGCACCAATTTGGCCGTACACGTAAGAATACCTCGCCAGATGGGATGCCTCCCACCAAGCGTGGCACTCAACACAACTCAACTCTTCTTCGCATCAAGCCCAAAGCACCTTGGGCGCACGGCTAATCGAGCCCAGAAGAAAATGGACCCTCATAGCACTCTAAGAACGTGTCCCCCTATATGCCGACTACAAAAGTTCCACCCTGCGCTGGGCTCGCAAAAACATGCATGCGGCAAATGGAAAACACGAACTAAATAAGATGATTTGGACGAGATGCGAATCGAATCAAATTGAGGGGGGGCGCCCATACTCGCTTCCCACATGCGGGTAGTGCGCTCATCATGGATCAGTAGACAAGACCCTTTTCCTATTAGGGTCGACACTAGCAGGCCTCAAAACCACACAGGGCCTCCTGCCGGTGCCTTATCATCAAATTATTATTAAGTAATAACATTAGCATGATTGATTGATTAAACATCGAGCCCCCAGAACATAATAAAATATAGTAACTGAAAGTAACGGGTAACAGACTCGAGCAAAACAACCTAAGCATGCTAGTAAGACACTGGCTCAAACAAAGGGTGTAGGAGTGGTGGTGAGGCAATATCAGGATTCAGGGATTCATGTGATAGGTTCGTAACAGAAACAACTACTACTAAGGCTAGCATAATTAGACAACGGAAAGTATCGGTAACCAGGGTTGAAAGGAACGCAATGGTTCATGTGAGTGATAACTTGCCTGCAAACCCAGTAGCCGGGTACTGAGCTAGATCCTCAGAAGGGGTGTCGTAAAGATCGTCGGTATCAACGTCGTCGTCTATCCGAGAAGAAGCAAAACAGACAATGCAGAAAGATAGACAATCAATATCATGGCATAGTGCACAATCATGGGATGATGCATGTCAAGTTAATGGTTGCATCAAAATAAACTAGCTAACATGATAACACAATTTTAAATGGACCCATATGCAATTGGATTGCATATGGCAAAGGTCCATGGATTAAGTGGAAACAAATGATCTACAATTTAGTTACCATGTGAAAATTGATTACCATGATGCATGCATGATGATAACAACAAAATAACAACAATATAAGCAAGTGGTAAAAGAATTTTAACATGTTTGGAAATCATTTATTAAGTTTAGAAATTTTGGGTTACTTAAACATGTCACACAACCAATTGTTGTTTTCCTCAAGTTAAAGTGTGCAAAACAATTAACAAAATTTATATTTGAAAAGAACATCAAATTTTAGTTGGATTACATGTTTCAAATTTTGAAATAGGAGTTAGGATGAATTTATTATGACTTAAACAATATTAAACAAGTTTTAAATGAATTTAAAACAAGTTTGAATATTATTTGAATTTTATTTGTTCAAAACATAAATTCAAGTTCACATTTGAAAAGTTTATGCTTTGATGGTTTGAAAACATGTTTTGCATGTTCAAAAATATTTTATTTTGAGCAAGTTATGATTTTATCAAATTTAAATGAATTAAACAAGGTTTAAATTATTTAGGCAATTTAAATTATTCAAACCATGAAACAAAAATTATATTTGAAAAGGTGAGTTGAAATGGTATGAAAAACATATTTTATTTGCATTTATTGTATTAAGAATGAATTACTTATGAATTTTAGCAAATTGCAAATGAATTATTTGAATTCAAATTTGAATTGCATTTTGAAATTTCAAAACAGGAAACAAATGATACCAATAGGAAGACAATTAAATTTAGAGTAGTGTGCATATTTTATTTTCATTTTTTAGAGTTATAAAATAAAAGTTATAAGCAATTGAAAACTAGGGACCAATCTGTGATTTTTAAGGGGCTGGTTTTAAAAACAGAAACTGGAAAAACGTTTTACACCGCACTGGAACCTAGCCAGTGCCACTGCAGCGTGGGCCTGGGGCCAGCGTGGCAGGCACGCGCGTGCGTGGCAGCTAGGGACGCTGACGGGTGGGGCTAGGCTGTCAGGCACGGGCGCAAAAAAAGGTTGGCTTTATTCAGCGTTGCCAAGGATCGAACCGTGCACCGCGGGCAAACGAACGAGGCAGTGCAACCACTGCGATACTGCTTCAGTTTTGACAGAGTTAGCGACGCGGACAGGTTATACTTCCTTAGCGAGTTAACTGAAGATTACTGACGACCAAAACCTTCTGCCCTTCGTCAGAGAAGAGATCACCGGCGGCGATCGCCGTGATACCGTGCCCGTGTTGCAATCTGGGGATGCAGTGAGGATGCAGATGCGTGTGCCGTGCGTGCGCAAGCAGACAGCGTGAAGGGAGGAGGAGGTGGTGGTCGCTCACCGCGGTTGCAGAGGGAAGCAGAGGGGCGAGGTAGCGGCCGGCGGCGATGTAGCAGATGGCGGCGGTGATCCTCGACGTCCACGGGCCCGCGGCGGTGTCCAAGCGCGAGCTGGGAGGGTGGCGGCTTGATTTCTGGGTTTAGGTAGGATGGTGGAGTGTTGAGGTGGTCGGGGCCATAGGAGATTCAGAGAGTTCACGGTGGTCTTCTCCGGCGAGCGATTCAGAGAGGTGGGAGGTGGCCGTGAGGAAGAAACCGGCGGCGGGGGCGCGGGGAGCGAGGGAGGCTAGGTTAGGGCACCTGCCAGGGGGGTCTAGGGCTACTTATAGCGGCCTAGGCGATCTCCTGGCCGTCGGGCGCGGCCGTACGGCGACGTGGCGCCACCGGATCGTCGCCATACACGAGAAAGAACGGGGGGAGATGAGCGAAACGTTTTCGGGCCGCGCGGGCTGGCTGCGCGCTAGGTTAGTTGCTTAGGTGGGCTGGGCCAGCTAGGTTAGGTGCTGCGCGCGCGTCCGTTTGCTTCTTTTTCCTTTTTCTGTATTTTTTTTGCTGAACACAAAATGGAAGAAAAAGAAGGCTTTTAGGTTAGCAAAATTTTGGAAAAAATTATGGTTAGTTTAGTTTTTTAAATAGCAACTAGAAACCAACTTTTGTTTTCCAAAAGTTTTCAAAACTTGTTGTTTGTTAATTACACCAAAATTTTAATGAATTTTTAATATTTAAGATGATTATTAAAACCAACACTTTAATAGAGTGACCCAATGTTTTAATTGGAAGCAAAGAGTATAAAAGGTTTTGGGTAATTTCATAAATTGAAAAATGGTGCTGTTTGAATGTTTTTGATGGGAATTTGAATAATTTGTTAATCAATGTATTAATATTGAAAACAATGTCTTATTTAGGGGGGCCCCTATTATTAAGTGGATCAAAACATTAGAATGGTTTGTTAGTTTTCATGACTTGGAATTTGGTGCTGTTTGAATTTGAATTTGGGTTTGAAAGCAATTTGGGAATTATTTATTTGAAATAAAGCACCATTTTATTAATTGATAACTATGGAATAATATGACAACAAATGAGTTGTTTTTATTTGAGATTTTCATTTAAAATGTTGTAACAGAGCAAGTATGAAATAAGGTTTGGAAATAATTTGAATTTGAAATGTGAAAACAATTAAGAACAGATGGAAAACAAATAGTAAACAATGCAAACAAATAATTAAACATGATGACATGATGCAATACTTGAATTAAACAAGAAACAAAACATTCTAAGGGTTATTTTCATACTTGGGATGTTACAAAACGCCCCCCCTTGAAGGAATCGCGCCCCGAGATTCCTACTGAGAAATGAAAAGGTCCGGATACTTCTTGCGAAGATCCTCTTCGGTCTCCCATGTTGCCTCTTTATCGGAATGATGAGACCACTGCACTTTCAAGAACTTGGTGCTCTTGTTGCGAGTCTTACGCTCGGTCTCATCGAGAATACGAACAGGGTGCTCCTCATAAGATAGATCATCTTGAAGTTCAATGGAATCATGATCAACTGCACGATCTGGATCTTTGAAACACTTCTTGAGCTGTGACACGTGGAACACATCGTGCACCTTGGATAGTTTTTCTGGAAGTTCAAGACGATAAGCATTTTCTGCACGTCTTGAGAGAATGTTGAAAGGGCCAATGTATCTTGGTGCAAGCTTTCCTTTCACACCAAAACGATGAGTGCCTCTGAGGGGAGTTACCCGGAGATATGCTTTGTCACCAGGTGCATAGATCATATCCCTGTGCTTGCTGTCATAGTAGCTCTTCTGAAGAGACTGAGCAATCTTGAGATTGTCATGAATGATACGAACTTTCTCCTCGGCTTCCTTAACAATGTCAGGGCCTAAGAGTGAACGTTCACCAGCTCCAGACCAATTGATTGGACTCCTGCATCTGCGGCCATACAATGCCTCAAATGGTGCCATGCCTAGGCTTGCCTGGTAGCTGTTGTTGTAGGAGAATTCAGCATATGGAAGGCAATCCTCCCATTTCATGCCAAAGGAGAGACCACATGCTCTGAGCATATCCTCGAGAATCTGATTGACTCTTTCGACTTGCCCCTGAGACTGAGGGTGATATGCTGTGCTGAACAGAAGTTTGGTGCCCAATGCTTCTTGAAAACTCTTCCAGAAATGAGAAGTGAATATGCTTCCACGGTCTGAGCTTATTTCCAAAGGAACACCATGAAGAGGAACAATCCTTGCTGTGTAGAGCTCTGCTAACTGCCTAGCTGAGATAGTTTCCTTGACAGCAAAGAAGTGAGCTACTTTAGTGAGACGATCAATAACAATGAAGATTGCATCGTTGCCCTTCTTGGACTTTGGAAAACCAGTAACGAAGTCCATTTCAATCATGTCCCACTTCCACTCAGGAATTTTCAGAGGTTGGAGTAGACCTGCTGTTTTCTGATGGACTGCCTTAGCACGTTGACAAACGTCGCATTCAGAAACGTATTGAGCAATTTCACGTTTCATGCCAGGCCACCAATACAGAGTCTTAAGATCCTGGTACATCTTTGTACTTCCAGGGTGGATGGAGAGAGGAGTTTCATGAGCCTCCTTGAGAATGATATCTTTGAGACTTTGAATCTGAGGAACTGCAATGCGTCCTTCGAAGAACACAGTTCCTTTGTCATCAATTGAGAAGGACTTGAATTTATCGTTGCCTTCTTTGATGTGCTCTACAATCTTCTTGATTTCAGCATCGCGAAGTTGTTCAGAACGAATCTTGTCCTCGAGAGTTGGACTGGCTGTCAAGCTAGCAAGATAACCTTGGGGAACAAGACCAAGGTTCAGTTTCTGGAATTCTTCATGAAGTGGAGGTTGGCTTTCCATGATCATGAGATTATTGCAATAGGATTTGCGACTGAGAGCATCGGCCATAACATTAGCCTTGCCTGGAGTGTAAGAAATGGTGAGATCAAAGTCTTTAATCTTTTCAATCCATCTCCTTTGCCTGAGGTTTAGATCTGGTTGAGTGAAGATGTATTTCAGACTCTTATGATCGGAAAAGATTTCAGTTTTGTTACCCAACAAGTATTGTCTCCATTTCTTGAGGGCAAACACAACTGCTGCAAGTTCAAGATCATGTGTGGGATAGTTTTGCTCATGTGCATTCAACTGACGTGAAGCATAAGCCACAACTTGACGTTCTTGCATAAGAACTGCACCTAGACCTTGGAGAGATGCATCGCAGAATATCTGGAAAGGTTTGGTAGTATCCGGGCCAACCAGAACTGGGGTGGAAGTGAGTTTAGCCTTCAGGAGATTGAAACTCTCATCACACTGTGGAGTCCAAACGAACTTCTTGTCCTTCTTTGTGAGATCAGTGAGAGGTTTGGCAATCTTGGAAAAGTTTTGGACGAAACGACGGCAATAGCTAGCCAAGCCAAGAAAACTCCTGACTTGCTTCACCGTCTTAGGAGGTTTCCAATCAACAATTGCCTTAACCTTTTCCGGGTCAATGGCTATGCCTTTGGCAGAGATGATATGACCAAGGTAAGCAACTTCTGGAATCCAGAACTCACATTTGGAGAACTTGGCATACAGACGATGCTCGCGAAGTTTCATGAGAGTGAGAAGAAGATGTTCTCCATGCTCTTCCTCGGATTTTGAGTAGACTAGAATATCATCGAGATATACCACAACGAACTTGTCGAGGTATTCATGGAAGACAGAATTCATGAGTCTTGAGAAGGTCGCCGGTGCATTGGTGAGACCAAAGGACATGACGGTGTATTCATATAGACCGTACCGAGTGGTGAAATAGGAGTTAGGATGAATTTATTATGACTTAAACAATATTAAACAAGTTTTAAATGAATTTAAAACAAGTTTGAATATTATTTGAATTTTATTTGTTCAAAACATAAATTCAAGTTCACATTTGAAAAGTTTATGCTTTGATGGTTTGAAAACATGTTTTGCATGTTCAAAAATATTTTATTTTGAGCAAGTTATGATTTTATCAAATTTAAATGAATTAAACAAGGTTTAAATTATTTAGGCAATTTAAATTATTCAAACCATGAAACAAAAATTATATTTGAAAAGGTGAGTTGAAATGGTATGAAAAACATATTTTATTTGCATTTATTGTATTAAGAATGAATTACTTATGAATTTTAGCAAATTGCAAATGAATTATTTGAATTCAAATTTGAATTGCATTTTGAAATTTCAAAACAGGAAACAAATGATACCAATAGGAAGACAATTAAATTTAGAGTAGTGTGCATATTTTATTTTCATTTTTTAGAGTTATAAAATAAAAGTTATAAGCAATTGAAAACTAGGGACCAATCTGTGATTTTTAAGGGGCTGGTTTTGAAAACAGAAACTGGAAAAACGTTTTACACCGCACTGGAACCTAGCCAGTGCCACTGCAGCGTGGGCCTGGGGCCAGCGTGGCAGGCACGCGCGTGCGTGGCAGCTAGGGACGCTGACGGGTGGGGCTAGGCTGTCAGGCACGGGCGCAAAAAAAGGTTGGCTTTATTCAGCGTTCCCAAGGATCGAACCGTGCACCGCGGGCAAACGAACGAGGCAGTGCAACCACTGCGATACTGCTTCAGTTTTGACAGAGTTAGCGACGCGGACAGGTTATACTTCCTTAGCGAGTTAACTGAAGATTACTGACGACCAAAACCTTCTGCCCTTCGTCAGAGAAGAGATCACCGGCGGCGATCGCCGTGATACCGTGCCCGTGTTGCAATCTGGGGATGCAGTGAGGATGCAGATGCGTGTGCCGTGCGTGCGCAAGCAGACAGCGTGAAGGGAGGAGGAGGTGGTGGTCGCTCATCGCGGTTGCAGAGGGAAGCAGAGGGGCGAGGTAGCGGCCGGCGGCGATGTAGCAGATGGCGGCGGTGATCCTCGACGTCCACGGGCCCGCGGCGGTGTCCAAGCGCGAGCTGGGAGGGTGGCGGCTTGATTTCTGGGTTTAGGTAGGATGGTGGAGTGTTGAGGTGGTCGGGGCCATAGGAGATTCAGAGAGTTCACGGTGGTCTTCTCCGGCGAGCGATTCAGAGAGGTGGGAGGTGGCCGTGAGGAAGAAACCGGCGGCGGGGGCGCGGGGAGCGAGGGAGGCTAGGTTAGGGCACCTGCCAGGGGGGTCTAGGGCTACTTATAGCGGCCTAGGCGATCTCCTGGCCGTCGGGCGCGGCCGTACGGCGATGTGGCGCCACCGGATCGTCGCCGTACACGAGAAAGAACGGGGGGAGATGAGCGAAACGTTTTCGGGCCGCGCGGGCTGGCTGCGCGCTAGGTTAGTTGCTTAGGTGGGCTGGGCCAGCTAGGTTAGGTGCTGCGCGCGCGTCCGTTTGCTTCTTTTTCCTTTTTCTGTATTTTTTTTTGCTGAACACAAAATGGAAGAAAAAGAAGGCTTTTAGGTTAGCAAAATTTTGGAAAAAATTATGGTTAGTTTAGTTTTTTAAATAGCTACTAGAAACCAACTTTTGTTTTCCAAAAGTTTTCAAAACTTGTTGTTTGTTAATTACACCAAAATTTTAATGAATTTTTAATATTTAAGATGATTATTAAAACCAACACTTTAATAGAGTGACCCAATGTTTTAATTGGAAGCAAAGAGTATAAAAGGTTTTGGGTAATTTCATAAATTGAAAAATGGTGCTGTTTGAATGTTTTTGATGGGAATTTGAATAATTTGTTAATCAATGTATTAATATTGAAAACAATGTCTTATTTAGGGGGACCCCTATTATTAAGTGGATCAAAACATTAGAATGGTTTGTTAGTTTTCATGACTTGGAATTTGGTGCTGTTTGAATTTGAATTTGGG
Organism: Alopecurus myosuroides; assembly: GCA_028641055.1. Taxonomy (NCBI): domain Eukaryota; kingdom Viridiplantae; phylum Streptophyta; class Magnoliopsida; order Poales; family Poaceae; genus Alopecurus; species Alopecurus myosuroides. The sequence goes on along the minus strand of CM054059.1, from coordinate 365,610,255 downwards.
TTTGAAAGCAATTTGGGAATTATTTATTTGAAATAAAGCACCATTTTATTAATTGATAACTATGGAATAATATGACAACAAATGAGTTGTTTTTATTTGAGATTTTCATTTAAAATGTTGTAACAGAGCAAGTATGAAATAAGGTTTGGAAATAATTTGAATTTGAAATGTGAAAACAATTAAGAACAGATGGAAAACAAATAGTAAACAATGCAAACAAATAATTAAACATGATGACATGATGCAATACTTGAATTAAACAAGAAACAAAACATTCTAAGGGTTATTTTCATACTTGGGATGTTACAAAACGCCCCCCCTTGAAGGAATCGCGCCCCGAGATTCCTACTGAGAAATGAAAAGGTCCGGATACTTCTTGCGAAGATCCTCTTCGGTCTCCCATGTTGCCTCTTTATCGGAATGATGAGACCACTGCACTTTCAAGAACTTGGTGCTCTTGTTGCGAGTCTTACGCTCGGTCTCATCGAGAATACGAACAGGGTGCTCCTCATAAGATAGATCATCTTGAAGTTCAATGGAATCATGATCAACTGCACGATCTGGATCTTTGAAACACTTCTTGAGCTGTGACACGTGGAACACATCGTGCACCTTGGATAGTTTTTCTGGAAGTTCAAGACGATAAGCATTTTCTGCACGTCTTGAGAGAATGTTGAAAGGGCCAATGTATCTTGGTGCAAGCTTTCCTTTCACACCAAAACGATGAGTGCCTCTGAGGGGAGTTACCCGGAGATATGCTTTGTCACCAGGTGCATAGATCATATCCCTGTGCTTGCTGTCATAGTAGCTCTTCTGAAGAGACTGAGCAATCTTGAGATTGTCATGAATGATACGAACTTTCTCCTCGGCTTCCTTAACAATGTCAGGGCCTAAGAGTGAACGTTCACCAGCTCCAGACCAATTGATTGGACTCCTGCATCTGCGGCCATACAATGCCTCAAATGGTGCCATGCCTAGGCTTGCCTGGTAGCTGTTGTTGTAGGAGAATTCGGCATATGGAAGGCAATCCTCCCATTTCATGCCAAAGGAGAGACCACATGCTCTGAGCATATCCTCGAGAATCTGATTGACTCTTTCGACTTGCCCCTGAGACTGAGGGTGATATGTTGTGCTGAACAGAAGTTTGGTGCCCAATGCTTCTTGAAAACTCTTCCAGAAATGAGAAGTGAATATGCTTCCACGGTCTGAGCTTATTTCCAAAGGAACACCATGAAGAGGAACAATCCTTGCTGTGTAGAGCTCTGCTAACTGCCTAGCTGAGATAGTTTCCTTGACAGCAAAGAAGTGAGCTACTTTAGTGAGACGATCAATAACAATGAAGATTGCATCGTTGCCCTTCTTGGACTTTGGAAAACCAGTAACGAAGTCCATTTCAATCATGTCCCACTTCCACTCAGGAATTTTCAGAGGTTGGAGTAGACCTGCTGTTTTCTGATGGACTGCCTTAGCACGTTGACAAACGTCGCATTCAGAAACGTATTGAGCAATTTCACGTTTCATGCCAGGCCACCAATACAGAGTCTTAAGATCCTGGTACATCTTTGTACTTCCAGGGTGGATGGAGAGAGGAGTTTCATGAGCCTCCTTGAGAATGATATCTTTGAGACTTTGAATCTGAGGAACTGCAATGCGTCCTTCGAAGAACACAGTTCCTTTGTCATCAATTGAGAAGGACTTGAATTTATCGTTGCCTTCTTTGATGTGCTCTACAATCTTCTTGATTTCAGCATCGCGAAGTTGTTCAGAACGAATCTTGTCCTCGAGAGTTGGACTGGCTGTCAAGCTAGCAAGATAACCTTGGGGAACAAGACCAAGGTTCAGTTTCTGGAATTCTTCATGAAGTGGAGGTTGGCTTTCCATGATCATGAGATTATTGCAATAGGATTTGCGACTGAGAGCATCGGCCATAACATTAGCCTTGCCTGGAGTGTAAGAAATGGTGAGATCAAAGTCTTTAATCTTTTCAATCCATCTCCTTTGCCTGAGGTTTAGATCTGGTTGAGTGAAGATGTATTTCAGACTCTTATGATCGGAAAAGATTTCAGTTTTGTTACCCAACAAGTATTGTCTCCATTTCTTGAGGGCAAACACAACTGCTGCAAGTTCAAGATCATGTGTGGGATAGTTTTGCTCATGTGCATTCAACTGACGTGAAGCATAAGCCACAACTTGACGTTCTTGCATAAGAACTGCACCTAGACCTTGGAGAGATGCATCGCAGAATATCTGGAAAGGTTTGGTAGTATCCGGGCCAACCAGAACTGGGGTGGAAGTGAGTTTAGCCTTCAGGAGATTGAAACTCTCATCACACTGTGGAGTCCAAACGAACTTCTTGTCCTTCTTTGTGAGATCAGTGAGAGGTTTGGCAATCTTGGAAAAGTTTTGGACGAAACGACGGCAATAGCTAGCCAAGCCAAGAAAACTCCTGACTTGCTTCACCGTCTTAGGAGGTTTCCAATCAACAATTGCCTTAACCTTTTCCGGGTCAATGGCTATGCCTTTGGCAGAGATGATATGACCAAGGTAAGCAACTTCTGGAATCCAGAACTCACATTTGGAGAACTTGGCATACAGACGATGCTCGCGAAGTTTCATGAGAGTGAGACGAAGATGTTCTCCATGCTCTTCCTCGGATTTTGAGTAGACTAGAATATCATCGAGATATACCACAACGAACTTGTCGAGGTATTCATGGAAGACAGAATTCATGAGTCTTGAGAAGGTCGCCGGTGCATTGGTGAGACCAAAGGACATGACGGTGTATTCATATAGACCGTACCGAGTGGTGAAAGCTGTCTTGGGAATATCTTCCTTTCTGATCTTTATTTGATGGTAACCCATCCTCAAGTCCAACTTTGAGAATATTGAGGCTCCAGCAAGCTGATCAAAAAGATCATCGATACGAGGAATTGGATACTTGTTTTTGATGGTTTTCTCGTTGAGAGGACGATAGTCAACCACGAGTCTTTTTGTTTGATCCTTCTTGGCAACAAACAGAGTTGGGCAACCCCAAGCGGAGGAACTAGGCTGAATGTAACCCTTCTCCATGTACATATCGATTTTCTCCTTCAACAATTTCAGTTCAGGAGGAGCTATCTTATATGGATGCTTAGAGATTGGAGCAGTACCTGGCTCAAGCTCGATCACGAACTCAACTGCTCTGTCCGGAGGCATCCCTGGCAACTCTTCTGGAAAGACGTCAGGGAATTCACAAACCACCGGAACATTTTCAATTGCAGGAAGAGGTTTAGCATCGAGGTTGAACAGCTGAACAGAACTTGATCCATACGGATAATAGACTATCTGGCCTGAAGGGTGAGAGAGAGTTATTGACTTTTGAGCACAGTCAATTTTTGCTTTGTGGGTCTTCAACCAATCCATACCCAGAATGACATCAATGTCAGAATTTCCCAGCAACATGAGTGAAGCAAGGAATATGCGGCCTCCAATTAGGATCTGATTGTCCTTACTTATCTTGGAAGTCAACATTTGCGGTCCCGGAGAGTGAACAGGCATTTGATTGCTTAGCGGAACCAGAACTAGGTTGTATGCTTTTGCAAAAATCTTTGACACAAAAGAATGCGATGCTCCGGTATCAAACAACACTTTAGCTGGAATAGAGTTTACGAGTAATATACCGAGAACGACGTCAGCAGCTTCCTCAGCTTTGTCGGCCTTGATATGATTCACCCTCGCTGTCCTCTCGACAGGCCTGTTGTTGGAGTTGAAGGCTTTAGCCGGAGGAGCACGAACCATTGCCTGGTTGGTGTTGGGGCGAGGAGGTGGAGGTAGCTGCCTCTGAGTGCACTTATCAGCGTAGTGTCCAGTCTCCTTGCATTTGTAGCAAGTGACGACACGAGGAGGACCTGGCCTTGGCTGCCCCATTGGAACCCTCTGACTCTGCATCTGAGCTGGGTTGGGTGGGCGGGGAGCAAAGCCTGGAGAAGCTTGGGCATATGGAGCCCGAGTGACAGCAGCATTTGGCACCCAGATGCGGCGCTTCTGCGGAGGGGTGGTCATGTTGGAGGAGGAACCACCCTCACGCGAGTGCTTGCGGGACTCCTCGAACGCCTTGCGCCCATTTTCCTCATTGAGCGCGGTGTTCACGAGCTCCTCGAAGTCCTTGCACTTGATGTTGGTGAGAGCGTACTTCAGTTCCGGGTTAAAACCTCGGCGGAACCTTGCCATCTTCTTGGCTTCAGTGGACACCTCATCACCAGCGTATCGAGCGAGACGATTGAACTCGTTCTGGTAGCCAATGACGTCCAGCTTGCCCTGCTTGAGAGAGCAAAACTCCTCACGCATCCTTTCCATGAGACCATCTGGGATGTGGTGCTTCAGGAAGGCATCCTTGAAACATCCCCAGGTGATAGGATAGCCAGCTCTCATGGTCTGGTAGTTCTCCCACCAGGTAGCTGCCTGACCCTTCAGTAGGTAGGTGGCATACTTGACTTTATCCTCCTCAGCAACGTGAGCAATGTCCAGAGCCCTGGTCATCTCCCTGATCCAGTCATCAACATCCAGAGGCTCACGTGTTGCCACGAAAGCTCTCGGACCCATACTCAGAAACTCCTTGATGCTGACTCGCGGAGCATTCTGGTTGTTGTGCTGGTTAGCCTGGATCTGGGCCATCTGAGCCACGACCTGAGTCATCTGAGTCAACAGCTCCGTGAGCGGAGGTGGTTCAGGCGGGTTGCTCCTTGTTGGCGGCATCCTGGATAGACATGCATTTTAGCACAACAACAGAAAAGGATAGACTTGGTAACCGAAAGATAGATTATTCCGACGCATGAATAGGTAACCAACAGGTACATCATCACATGTTCAAATACATCAGAATATCCAACACACCAATACATGGTTCGAAAGACAAAGGATAACTAAACATAGCTAGAAATGGATACATCGGTACTCCCATGCTCATCACGTAGGACGGCGGTGAGTAGTACGACGAGAGATACGGTGAGGAGGAATCCCACGGAAGTAGGTAGAACGATGATCCACGTAGATCGGGACTGCTCTGAGAGCGACTCTCGGTGTGGTGAAGTAGAAAGCGTCGTCTTCCTGTGCTCCAAAGCGTGGAATCCCAGTGTAACCAGCTCCGAGGTTGAGAAGTGGACCTCTGATCGGCTCGTAACCTCAAGCATCTGGCAAACTACGTCCAACTGTCTGATGGAAACGTGCAAAGCGCTCATCTCCAACAAAGTCTGTGGTGTACGTAGCCAGACGAGTCAAAGCAAGGTAGAGCTGCTCCCTGACTGAGGCCAACTCCTGAGAAAGTGTGGTGGCAACAGCGTCACTGTGCCTCACAAACTGAGCGGTGGTGTGCAGCCTGGTGTTATCATGCTCGTAGACATCCAGGTTGTCGTAGAGGGTGAAGTGAGCTCCCGCTGAAGTGATGTAACCACGGGGGATGTGGCGATAGATAGAATCGTCAAACCCCCAGTAGTCAGCACGAAGGACGGTGAGACTCACGTAAGCTGCCTGCTGCACAGCCATATCCACTGTGGAACCTACTGCCTCGTAGCGGTGGACAACGCTCCATCATCTGACAGAATGTAGACGATAGCCTGGTAGTAGGTCTGGTCAAACTCTTGCTGCTGCTCGTAGACCTGGTACTCTGGTGCCCAATGGAACCCCAGATAGGTGACCATGTCTCTCAGCATCTCCGGATAACCGGCAGTGCTCTCGCAACGAGTCATCCGAACCACCTGCGGGAAGAACCTGAGATCCATCTGCAGATGATCGGGGAAGTTTTGATTAGACGCCGGTAGAGAACTGATGTGGAAAGCAACAACAAGATTCAACGGACGATAAGGATGTTGAAAAGAACAGGATATTGAAGCAACATCGGGAAACACGAGACCAAAAACTCCTGAGGTACTACGGAGAACCCAAAACACGTGAAATCCTAACTTGAAAGTTTAGGTGAGAACAGAAAACAACGTTGCACTTCCTTACCAGAAAAGGGTGGGTGGGTGGGGAAAGGAGAAAAATGGCAGAATTCCTACTCTCACGTTTCATTTTTCCTATATAGCTACAAAATAGTTTCTAGACTCAACTGCGACCAGTAAAAGGGATCCTACAGGCAGACAGGCTCTGATACCATTTGTCGCACCCGGACTTCTAAAGGATACTCGCCGTTCCGTTGAACAGTAGTAGATTGGATTACGGGACTTACCGGCACCCGCGTCCTCTTACGAGTAGGCCAACACACGTATGTGTGACAACCAACCCCTATCTGTTCAACGTCGACGTAAACTATCCCATAGAAATCAGGACACTACCATTGACGTACTTCATACCATACACACATGGTACGTCAACGGCTTTGAACAAAACGATAACACAACATATCTCTAAGACACAAAAGATTAAAATAAGTTGCAACTGGCCCTCACTAGGGCAGAGAATAGCAAATACAATCATCCAGAGGACACATGTCCCAACATAACATCATTACATCTCAGCGGAAGCATTCCAAAGGGGTCTGAGTACAGACAAATCCAAATAGGCTTAAGAAGCCGGAAACTGAAATAAAGACGCAGCCCATCCACGATGTCTCGGATCCTGCCCGGGTCCGCTAACTACTCGTCAGCAGGCTCGTCAAACTCCACGTAGTAGCCGTCACCTGGATCCTCGTAAGCATAGTCTGCGGAAACCACAACCCCAAAGGGGTCAGTACATCCAAGTACTGGCAAGCAAGACTCACAGTTCACCAAAGTGTAACCCGTCAACACCAAGTACAGATGCCTTGGGTTCAACGGAAGAAAGGGGATATGAAAGATGCTGCAACTGGCTGCGCTAACCAACTACAGAAATCTACAACTTCCAACTATCAGAAAGGGGATAAGATAGCGTATAGTAACCCACTGAAAGATAACATCAAACAAACCCATCCTGGATCTCGCCCCTTATCCAAAGAAGCAATCCGAGGATAACTCACACGGTTGGATTAATGAATGATGGATCAAGTTGTTATGTCAATAAGTCTATTACTAGTCAATTCATCAATAGTTAGGTGTAAGTTGTTCTGAGTACTTGTTAGCCAGTACTTTCACCAAGTTAACCATAACCGCGGAAAACACGGCTTCTCGAGAAGATTTATCCCTGCAGGGTTGCACCAATTTGGCCGTACACGTAAGAATACCTCGCCAGATGGGATGCCTCCCACCAAGCGTGGCACTCAACACAACTCAACTCTTCTTCGCATCAAGCCCAAAGCACCTTGGGCGCACGGCTAATCGAGCCCAGAAGAAAATGGACCCTCATAGCACTCTAAGAACGTGTCCCCCTATATGCCGACTACAAAAGTTCCACCCTGCGCTGGGCTCGCAAAAACATGCATGCGGCAAATGGAAAACACGAACTAAATGAGATGATTTGGACGATATGCGAATCGAATCAAATTGAGGGGGGGGGGGCGCCCATACTCGCTTCCCACATGCGGGTAGTGCGCTCATCATGGATCAGTAGACAAGACCCTTTTCCTATTAGGGTCGACACTAGTAGGCCTCAAAACCACACAGGGCCTCCTGCCGGTGCCTTATCATCAAATTATTATTAAGTAATAACATTAGCATGATTGATTGATTAAACATCGAGCCCCCAGAACATAATAAAATATAGTAACTGAAAGTAACGGGTAACAGACTCGAGCAAAACAACCTAAGCATGCTAGTAAGACACTGGCTCAAACAAAGGGTGTAGGAGTGGTGGTGAGGCAATATCAGGGTTCAGGGATTCATGTGATAGGTTCGTAACAGAAACAACTACTACTAAGACTAGCAGAATTAGACAACGGAAAGTATCGGTAACCAGGGTTGAAAGGAACACAATGGTTCATGTGAGTGATAACTTGCCTGCAAACCCAGTAGCCGGGTACTGAGCTAGATCCTCAGAAGGGGTGTCGTAAAGATCGTCGGTATCAACATCGTCGTCTATCCGAGAAGAAGCAAAACAGACAATGCAGAAAGATAGACAATCAATATCATGGCATAGTGCACAATCATGGGATGATGCATGTCAAGTTAATGGTTGCATCAAAATAAACTAGCTAACATGATAACACAATTTTAAATGGACCCATATGCAATTGGATTGCATATGGCAAAGGTCCATGGATTAAGTGGAAACAAATGATCTACAATTTAGTTACCATGTGAAAATTGATTACCATGATGCATGCATGATGATAACAACAAAATAACAACAATAGAAGCAAGTGGTAAAAGAATTTTAACATGTTTGGAAATCATTTATTAAGTTTAGAAATTTTGGGTTACTTAAACATGTCACACAACCAATTGTTGTTTTCCTCAAGTTAAAGTGTGCAAAACAATTAACAAAATTTATATTTGAAAAGAACATCAAATTTTAGTTGGATTACATGTTTCAAATTTTGAAATAGGAGTTAGGATGAATTTATTATGACTTAAACAATATTAAACAAGTTTTAAATGAATTTAAAACAAGTTTGAATATTATTTGAATTTTATTTGTTCAAAACATAAATTCAAGTTCACATTTGAAAAGTTTATGCTTTGATGGTTTGAAAACATGTTTTGCATGTTCAAAAATATTTTATTTTGAGCAAGTTATGATTTTATCAAATTTAAATGAATTAAACAAGGTTTAAATTATTTAGGCAATTTAAATTATTCAAACCATGAAACAAAAATTATATTTGAAAAGGTGAGTTGAAATGGTATGAAAAACATATTTTATTTGCATTTATTGGATTAAGAATGAATTACTTATGAATTTTAGCAAATTGCAAATGAATTATTTGAATTCAAATTTGAATTGCATTTTGAAATTTCAAAACAGGAAACAAATGATACCAATAGGAAGACAATTAAATTTAGAGTAGTGTGCATATTTTATTTTCATTTTTTAGAGTTATAAAATAAAAATTATAAGCAATTGAAAACTAGGGACCAATCTGTGATTTTTAAGGGGCTGGTTTTAAAAACAGAAACTGGAAAAACGTTTTACACCGCACTGGAACCTAGCCAGTGCCACTGCAGCGTGGGCCTAGGGCCAGCGTGGCAGGCACGCGCGTGCGTGGCAGCTAGGGACGCTGACGGGTGGGGCTAGGCTGTCAGGCACGGGCGCAAAAAAGGTTGGCTTTATTCAGCGTTGCCAAGGATCGAACCGTGCACCGCGGGCAAACGAACGAGGCAGTGCAACCACTGTGATACTGCTTCAGTTTTGACAGAGTTAGCGACGCGGACAGGTTATACTTCCTTAGCGAGTTAACTGAAGATTACTGACGACCAAAACCTTCTGCCCTTCGTCAGAGAAGAGATCACCGGCGGCGATCGCCGTGATACCGTGCTCGTGTTGCAATATGGGGATGCAGTGAGGATGCAGATGCGTGTGCCGTGCGTGCGCAAGCAGACAGCGTGAAGGGAGGAGGAGGTGGTGGTCGCTCACCGCGGTTGCAGAGGGAAGCAGAGGGGCGAGGTAGCGGCCGGCAGCGATGTAGCAGATGGCGGCGGTGATCCTCGACGTCCACGGGCCCGCGGCGGTGTCCAAGCGCGAGCTGGGAGGGTGGCGGCTTGATTTCTGGGTTTAGGTAGGATGGTGGAGTGTTGAGGTGGTCGGGGCCATAGGAGATTCAGAGAGTTCACGGTGGTCTTCTCCGGCGAGCGATTCAGAGAGGTGGGAGGTGGCCGTGAGGAAGAAACCGGCGGCGGGGGCGCGGGGAGCGAGGGAGGCTAGGTTAGGGCACCTGCCAGGGGGGTCTAGGGCTACTTATAGCGGCCTAGGCGATCTCCTGGCCGTCGGGCGCGGCCGTACGGCGACGTGGCGCCACCGGATCGTCGCCGTACACGAGAAAGAACGGGGGGGAGATGAGCGAAACGTTTTCGGGCCGCGCGGGCTGGCTGCGCGCTAGGTTAGTTGCTTAGGTGGGCTGGGCCAGCTAGGTTAGGTGCTGCGCGCACGTCCGTTTGCTTCTTTTTCCTTTTTCTGTATTATTTTTTTTTGCTGAACACAAAATGGAAGAAAAAGAAGGCTTTTAGGTTAGCAAAAATTTGGAAAAAATTATGGTTAGTTTAGTTTTTTAAATAGCAACTAGAAACCAACTTTTGTTTTCCAAAAGTTTTCAAAACTTGCTGTTTGTTAATTACACCAAAATTTGAATGAATTTTTAATATTTAAGATGATTATTAAAACCAACACTTTAATAGAGTGACCCAATGTTTTAATTGGAAGCAAAGAGTATAAAAGGTTTTGGGTAATTTCATAAATTGAAAAATGGTGCTGTTTGAATGTTTTTGATGGGAATTTGAATAATGTGTTAATCAATGTATTAATATTGAAAACAATGTATTATTTAGGGGGACCCCTATTATTAAGTGGATCAAAACATTAGAATGGTTTGTTAGTTTTCATGACTTGGAATTTGGTGCTGTTTGAATTTGAATTTGGGTTTGAAAGCAATTTGGGAATTATTTATTTGAAATAAAGCACCATTTTATTAATTGATAACTATGGAATAATATGACAACAAATGAGTTGTTTTTATTTGAGATTTTCATTTAAAATGTTGTAACAGAGCAAGTATGAAATAAGGTTTGGAAATAATTTGAATTTGAAATGTGAAAACAATTAAGAACAGATGGAAAACAAATAGTAAACAATGCAAACAAATAATTAAACATGATGACATGATGCAATACTTGAATTAAACAAGAAACAAAACATTCTAAGGGTTATTTTCATACTTGGGATGTTACACACTAGGCGCAAGGTGGAGCATGATTGCAGTCGGATATGTTCGGCTGGGTTGGACTGGACAGTTTGACGGGACAAAATATGGTGAAGATCAACGATGACGACGTAGGAGCGTGACGGCTGATGGTGACCGAATTCTGTGGCGTGGCAATACGTGGCGCACTGGTATGCGTGCTTCTACATGCGATGGCGCGGGGTTGATTCAAGATGGTGCACATGTAATATCTTGATGTCGATGGGGCGCGGGGTGGACTGGTCATCTACCATGGAGGCATGTTGAAGGTGGAGCTGGATTCTATCGATTCCAGTCAGCTGATGGAGGGGCTATGGCGTAAGCGTGGAGAGTCGAAGACTAGTCATCGGGAAGGAGAGAAGCACGGTTGTCGAACTGGACGTTAGTGTTCGAGAGATGCGTGGAACTCGGCATCGGTCGGGTATGACTGATGGTTATCTGCAATGGGGCCTAAGGTGATGTGGGTTGGCGACCCGGTAGATCTTGGCCAAGATTGCGGATGCTCGACGCGGTAAAAGAGGCGAGGCGTGTGGTAAGCACGGGACACGGCGACGGACCAGAGCACAGACGGTCAGACATGAGGTTTGACATGGGTGCAGGGGTTTTGAAGCAGTGTTGGCGAGTAACAGATTCAAGTTAGTGACTAGGTCTATGGAGATTGACGTCGGGTGATAGACATGGGTCAGCCATGGGGAATCTGAGAAAGTGTTGGAAAGTCTATAATGTCGGAATCTTGGAGAGTACATGGCCGTATATTCTTTGATGTTCAGTGCACATGGCAAAGTGCGGGTTGACAAGATACAGAAGGAGGCGAAGTGTTATAGCTATGGGACATGTAGAAGACTATCCAGAAAAAGATGAGACAACTCTGAATTTGATTCGAAGTGACTAAAGAGCGACGGTGAATTCTTTCAAGTTGAAAGTCTTTTCACGTAGACTATGGTTGGTATGTGATGGTCTTGAACAGGAAGAAGGGACTACAGTTGAAGGTGGAGTCACGAGGAGTCTGGGAGTAGAAGTGGAGCTCATGGAAGACAAGTAAAGTCCGGAGTACATAGAGGTTTGACACATTGACGAATTCAAGGTGGTGGAGAATATTTGCCAAGGTGGAGTTGGTTGTATTTGTGTCGAATATAGTGTACATGTTAGGTTACGTTTGGACTTGGAGTTGTAAAAGGTGTGGATAGGTTACGAGTAGTGTTAGAGTCGAACTCTTGTAGCCTAGGCCTCCCATATAATGTGGGGGTGCCACATAATGTAACCATGACGACTTGATAGCAGCAGGAGCATAAGGGAAACCGGCGGGTTGTGCCGGCGACCAAGGCGGCCGGTGCAGCGGTATCAATGGGGAGGTGCGCCCGTAGTCATGCCCCACAGATGTGGGCGAGTTCGCCGAACTGAGTTAACAAATCTCGGTGTCGTCATCATTGTGATTGCTTATCCTTGGTAGATTGATTGTGCGCCTACAAATTGTAACATGTAGCACATGAGAAATTTATTTGGAGTGACAGTTAAATACCCCATATAGGTAGGTATGATGGACACATTTGGAAAACTTTGGTTTTGGGGAGTTGGATGCACGAGTAGAGCTCATACTCAGTACAGATGGAGGCTAGCAAAAGACTAGAGCGACAAATTAAGAGAGCAATAATAGCCATAATCATGCATAGCGACAAAAACATTATTAATCAAATCATAAATGATATTACAAGTCAAAAATTAAATGATCATAGAGGCTATAAATGACTGGTTTGTAGTCATAAACATGGTGTAACCATGCGCCAAGTCAACCAAATAAAGCATTCAAAGGAGAACACCACAATATTATTCTTCATTGTGATAAAAACAACTCATGATTCTTTCAATGGCACATTAAGCACTCTCAGCTATTTGAGACAATTCATGCTACAATAATAGCTACTAAGCATAGAATTAAAATAACATCCAACATGACATGATAAAGTCTAGCCACAGTCTATACAAGCTTCTTTTTGCACCATTATAAGCACGAAAATTGTACTACCGCTTTCCAACACCAATAATTTCAAACAAAACAAACACTCTCCAAGATATATATCAATAAAACAAGATAGTACTAGTACTACTCTACTAGAACTAACAACTCTGAATAATAGATGCATGAAAAGCAGGAGCTAAAAGGATTTGGAGCAGCTTGAAGAAAAACTAAGAATACAAGCATGGAAGAAAACGAGTATTCATATGAAAAAGTGGAGCGTGTCTCTCTTCCACATAAGAATGGTGGGTTCCAACTAATTTTATTGCAGCAAACAAAACAAAAGAAAACAAAACAAAAACAAACATGCGCCCGAAGTAAAGTGCATATGATGTGACCGAATAAAAATATAGTTTCACTAGAAGTGACCTGATAAGTTGTTGATGAAGAAGGGGATGCCCAAGGCATCCCCAAGCTTAGACGCTTGAGTCTTCTTAGAATTTACTGGGATGAACCACGGGGGCATCCCCAAGCTTTGGATTTTCACACTTCTTTATCACATTATATCACCCTCTTCTCTTGACCCTTGAAAACTTCCTTCACACAACACTTAAAGTAATTCTCATTAGAGGGCTAGTGCACAATCAAAAACTCACATGTTCTCCTTGGACACAAGTATTATCAATACTTTTTAAACATTATGTACAACCACTGATGTTTTGTGGAGCAAAGAAATCCACTCAACATAGTAAAAGAGAGAATACAAGTAAAAAAGGCAGAATCAGTCAAAACCAGAACAGTCTGTAAAGACGATTTTTTTCGGGGCACTTACGTTGCTCAAATCGAAAAACACAAAAGTAGAAAAAGTTTCGGAAATATCTGAGGGTTAAGAACAAAAAAATTCAGGTCATTTTGATCTTTCTGTGATTTTATACAAATTTAACAGTGGACAACAATAATCTTTTTCATGCGTAGAAATCCAAATCTAGCTTCAACTTTCACTAGAGACTTTACTTGGCACAACAAATGCGAGAAAATAAAGATACAAAGGAGTTGCTACAGAAGTAAACAACACCTTGACTCAAACAAAAACAAAAGAAAACATTGCATAAATAAAACCATGGGTTATCTCCCAAGAAGTGCTTTTCTTTAACGCCTTTTAGTTAGGCCTAGAAAACAAGAATCAAGTATAAGTGAAGAAGCATCCAAATTGAGACAAGAAACCTCCTAAAAAATGCATTCTATTTTATCTATATAAGTCCCAGATTTCCCTTTCTCAACACTTTTAGGTTTACTACTTACATCAAATGGGGTTTCAGGAACAATCCAATCAAAATTCTTCTCTAAAGCTTCATGCATTTCTACTAGTTTAAAAGGTATTGGTATTTTTATTTCCTCCTTGTTTTTAGGTTCAATTTTGTCTAGTTTTTCAAGAGCACCAATAACATCTACACATGACCCTAGCATCTTAAAACGATCAAAGACTTTCCTAGCTTCTATAGAAACATCACCAAACTCTTTAAGCAAAGTTTCCAGAATAAAATCTCTCTTTTCAGTGTCGTCAACATCATTTAGGTTAAGAAACATTTACTGCATTAGGGGGTTAAGGTTAACAAACCTAGCCTCTAACATGTGAATTAAAGAAGTTGCAACAGTTTCATAATTGGGAGCAAGTTCTACTATGGATCTATCCTCAAAATCTTTATTCTTGCTAACATGATTAAAGAATCATTCAATATTATCCTTTCTAGTTATAGAACCACTACCTATCGATAAGTCTTTCAGAGTGAACTTAGGGAGCAACACGATGAAAAATAACAACAGGGTTACAAAAATAACAACTAGAACAAGAACTATTTTTTTGTGTTTTTGATAAAGAGAAGCAAACAAGACAAAATAAAATAAACTAAGCAAAACAAAAACAAAGTAAAGATATTGGAGGTGAGAGACCCCCTTGCAGAAATCCTCTTCCTCCCCGGCAACGGCGCCAGAAAAGAGCTTGATGGCGTGTAACACACGTTCGTTGGGAGACCCCAAGAGGAAGGTATGAAGAGCATAGTAGAAAGTTTCGCTCAGAAAGAAACCAAGGTTGAATCAACTAGTAGGATAAAGAAATCACTTCCGAAGGTTGTTCTCAGCTGATGTTGGCAGAGCGCACTACCGGTTCAGCAGCAACGTGAAATCTACACAACACAACCAAGTTACTTTGCCCCAACGAAGCAGTGAGGTTGTCAATCTCACCGGTTTTGCCGAAAACAAAGGATTAGACGTATAGTGTGGAAAATAGTACTTGTTTGCAGTAAATGAAAGAGAATAGTGATGGTAGTGAATGAGAGGAAAACAATAATTGTAGTAGGAAAACTATGGTTGCAGTGGTTGTATTATCAATGTAAAAAAATGGATCGGGGTCCACAATTCACTAGTGGTGTCTCTCCATAAAAGATAGATAACATGCTAGGTAAACAAATTACAGCTGGGCAATTTACAGATATAAAGGCTGCACCATAGTGCATATGCATGACATGATGATTACTATGTGATTCATGCGGGCATTACAACATAATTCATAGACCGTTATCTAACTGCAACTATAACTAATAATCCACCCTCAGAGCATCATCGGATCAAACCTCGGGTATTAAGTTGCAAGCAACAGATCATTGTCTTAAGTAAAGTGTGTAATGTAAACAATGTAAACATCGTTGTTTTCTCCCTAATGGCAACAATACATCCCCCACCCGTTACATTTCTGTCACTCGAGCGTGAGTGAAAGGGAGGCATGAACCCACTACCGAGAATAAATACTCCCTCTTGGAGTTACGAGCATCAACTTGGTCAAAGCATCTACTAGTAATGGAGATCATGCAAGATCATAAATAACATAAACATGAATGAACATGATAGATTAATAATCACTGGACATATCATTCAATATTCATCGGGTCGCAGCAAACACAACATGTAGCATTACAATAAGATGATCTTCATCATGTTAGGCAGCTCACAAGATCTAAACATGAGGCATAAAGAGGAGAGAACAACCATCTAGCTACTGCTATGGACCCGTAGTCCAAGGATGAACCACTCACGCATCACTTCTGAGGCATGCATGGTGATGAAGAGCCCTCCGGTGATGATTCACCCTCCCGGCAGGGTGCCAGGGAGAACTTCTGAACCCTCACGGACTTGGGTTGACGATGATGGCGGATACTGAACTTTTCGTGGAAAAAGGCTTGGGTATTTAGGTTTTCCCGAGGAAGAAGTATAAATAGGCAAAAGGGCAACGTCGGTGGGTGGCCAGGGGGCCACACCACCCGGTGGCCCGGCCAGGGGGCGCGCTGCCCTATGGTGTGGGCCCTCCAGGCCCCCCCGGACTCCATGTACGTGACAGATTTCTAAAACCTTGGGATTTTGTTTCGTCCAATTTTGAGAATATTTTCAGAACAAATTTTCTGAAACCAAAAATAGTAGAAAACAGGAACTGGATCTGTGACATTTTTTCAATATGTTAGTCCCAGGAAATCCATAAAAATGACATAAAGTATATAGAAAACATGTAGCATATGGCATGAAAACAACGTGGAACATCAGAAATTATAGATACGTCTGAGACGTATCAGGCCCTCTAGATGTCGTACTCTGGCAAAGTACGCGGCAGGGGGTGGGGGGTTACTCCAGTAGGGCATTAGCCATGGAAAATGCCTCCGCAAGAGTACGCGCCCCCGACATCTGAGGTTGCGACTGGCGTCGAGACATCGTGGTAGTTTTCATAGACGGGGGTGCCATGAGACTACGGGTAGAGACGTGGGGGAACGGGGTCGCGTTGAAGACAAAGACGCTGGATTTACCCAGGTTCGGTACGTCATAATAATACGACGTTCCTACTCCTGCAATCTCACTAATCAGGTCTAAAGCATGTGTATACAATTACAATGTGAGGTTTTGTTTGGCTATTCGCTGAGGATCAACTTCCCGGCGAGTTAGTCTGTATCCTCTTTATCGTATCTCCCGTCCGGCTTTATACAATAGCCGGGCTAGGGCTTACAGAGTAAGAAACCTAGAAGACTACGGTAACTATTAACTTGGAAAGTAAGGAATCCGCCTTCTACTCCAAGCCAGATCACGTGGGCCGTGACCCGGGTTCTTCTAGAATCCGGCTTCTGCGCGTCAGACTACTGGGCCTCCCAATGGACCACTGCCCACTACCACTTGGGCCACCCTGGTAATCCGGCACTTTTGACTACTATCTGATAATACCCCTATTCAGTATATATCCGACAGTAGCCCCCAAGAAGGATTAAAACTCTGATTCGCCGTCTTTCGCCAAATGTATATTGTCCGAGAAATATTGGCCAGCAGTCTTGATTCTTCTTATTCTTCTTTAAAAAGAGATGGTAACGTAAAACTCGGAATTCTAAAAATCCGGCTTTTCTCACACAATCCTTCGCAGAGAAGGAACCTCCTACGTCAGCGCCTTAATCATGCTGACGTAAGGGACGTTTGGGTTTCAAGCGGGAAACCCAGAAACATATCTCTGACAGATTCTCGCGGGAAACGAGGAGATAGCCATAATCACCCTGTCGATTCATTTCCCGGATTTTCAGGCGAGTGACACGCGTTGATCATCCAACGGTCAAAAGAGCCGTTAGCACGTATCATGACGGATTTCCGGCTATAAATAGCCTTCTTCGTCCTCTCGAAAAACCTTCCGCTCCCACTTCGAACACCATTATAGCGCCCAAGCTTCCAGCAGAGAGAAATTCCCGAACGCACTCCGCGTCCAAGACCTCACCAGAGGCGAACCAGCGCCGCCACCCAATGGCCTCTCCGTCGTCCTCGCCCGCCCGCACCGTCGCGCAAGACATCGAGGATATCATCAACACGATGGACCCTATGTTGGATTCCCCAACGCGCACCGGCGACGAGCCGGTGAAGACCGCGGGCACCGCGGCGGACGAGGGAAACGCTTCCGCCGCCGCGGATCTTGCGGGTTCGAGCTCCGCGCCTACTCCGCCATTCGCTCCCGAGACGGCGGAGGAGAAAATCACGCTCGTTGGCGACGAGCTTGCAGCCGCGGAGGCCGCCGCTTCCGCCGCCCCCGGAGCTGATGAAGAGATGGAATTCGTCGGCAACTGGAGTTCGAGTAATATTCCTCCTCTCCTCTCCTCCTTCCACAAATGGAAAAGGAAGGGCTCATAGTCAAAGGCAAATGGCGGAACTCAGAAAATGAGCTCGAGCCCATACCAAAAGACGGGGAACGCGTCCTCCTTACTTCTCACGTCGCGAGAGGTATGGGTTTACCACCTTCCACCTTTTTCTTGAATATCCTTGATTATTACGGCGTCCAGCCACACAATCTTTCTCCCAACTCCATTCTCTACCTAGCTGGTTTCCAAGCCCTTTTTGAAGGGTATTTAGGAATAGCACCCAGTCTAGATTTTTGGCGATATTGCTTCGAAGTGAAACGTAACCTCACAGAAGGTATTCCTCCTATCTGCGGAACTATTTCTTTCACTCTTCGAAGACTTAGGGAACATTGGTATCCGAAGATAAAAACGTCGGAACCCGTCAAATCTTGGATAGGTTCCTTCTTTTATCATCAGGACATCCCATTTCCTGGTAAGGAAAGCGGGGTTCCTCCATTCGTTAATTCCGCCGCCACTCCTCAAGAGAGTTGGACAGTTGAAGCAGTGCAAACTTTGCCGGAAGATCTGATGAAGATAAAACGGCGTATTTCCAAGCTTACTTCCTCTCAGCCTCCCTTAACTGGAAAGGATACTGTCTTATGTTGGTTTGGACGCCGTATTCAACCTCTTTCCTTTCGTTCCCGGCTCCTTTGCGAATATGAAGGGCCAGAAGATAGCATGAGGGGGACGAATAAATCTTATACCAAAAAGGATTTCATGAAGCGAGTCAACCAACTGGTCGCCACCTGCGATCAATACGCAGAAAGTCTGGCAATATATCACGAGGAGAATCCAGCCCCTAAGGTATTTGTACTTTCCTTGCTTTCGGGTTCCTCTCGGATTAACCTCTTTTTCTGACTTTAAACGCATCGTTGCTACTTCCCTAGTTTGACGAACTTGAGGGAGCTGATCTTGCTTCCGACGCCAAGCTTGACGAATTACATGCCAACTTCTATGGCGGCCGGAAACGCAAAAGGCAAGTGACCTTTGAGGAAACGATAACTATTGACGGAATTCCCGTCGCCACATCCAGGTATTCTGCTGGAGCTTTTTTAATCGTCACTCCCCTCCAGTTCTTCGAGATATTTATTTCTCGGATGTTCCCTTTTCAGCCTTGCTCCAACTCCTTTGAAGACAAAGAAACTGCACCTTACGCTCCGCAACACGGGGTGGTGCACGCATGGCACTCAGCCTTATGCGTATGCATTACCCTGGTGCCAAGTCTTGGCGCGTGGCGTCCGGTATCCCTCAAGGATACACGGAAACCCAGCGGACCACCATCTTTGATGAAATCAAAGGTCACGCCACCAAGATCGCCTCCATGGTGAACATCTCCATCACCTATCCGGAAGAGGAGATCCCCGAAGCCCCCGAGAATGACAGCAGCGAAGAAGACTCAGATGCTTGAAGGGCTGTCCTGAACCTGGATGGTGGAAGTAGACAATAGGAGCATTACTGCACTTTTACAATGTAATTTATATTGTAATGCTTCTATTCCTTTTGTATAAACAAGAACTCCGCCTTTTTCAGTTTTAATTATGAAATTCTTTGCAAGGTTTCCGGGTTTTAATATTCCTTTGTCTTCTAAGTTCTCTGACTTATGTGTTTTAACTGTCCTTAGTGTTTGAAATGGCTCAATAGTACTATGAATCATCATGCCGAATTACTGGGTAAAACCAATCAGTTCAAACTCGGAAACATGGATCATACTAAGGGCATTTTTACTAACTAGCTCCAGTGACCCAACACATAAGCAATCAGATAATACTTAGAGAAAAGCAAGGAATTTTTTGAATGAAACTTGGGCACGCAGGCACAATCCGAGTTTCCTTTAGCCGTTAGTAGGCTGAAAATCGTTCAGTTTTTAAACACCAAGCACGCAGGCACAATTCGGGTTAACATTGAGCATTTTGTAAGATCATTGGGAAATAGATAAGGTGGAATCATGTTTTGTACTATAATAAACTTGTAAAAACATGGATATAAGAATTCCGACAACTTTATTTCATGATCTCAAAGATGTTTACATAGAAATTGAACTAAGTATAGAAGGGATGTAACTGCTGGATGCTCCAGGGCCTCTTTGTCTCTCCTAGTTCATCATCTATCTTTCTCTTTATTTTGCGATTCGGCTTCTCGGGATCGTCTTCCGTGTCCCGAATATCTACAAGATAATATGACCCATTTTTCATAGCTTTGCTGATTACAAATGGTCCTTCCCATACTGGGGCCAACTTGTGCTTTCTTTGCTGCACCAATCTCAGCACTAAGTCACCTTCTTTAAAAGAACGATGTCTGATTTTCCGACTGTGGTAACGTCGTAAACCTTGCTGGTAAATGGCGGATCTTTGAAGCACAAGCTCTCGTTCCTCTTCTAAGAGATCGACGGCATCCTGTCGTGCTTCTTCGGCATCCGAGTCGTCGAAATCCCACACTCTTGGGCTATCATGGATCATGTCCGTTGGAAGGATAGCTTCCGCACCATAAACTAGGAAAAACGGGGTTTGCCCAGTTGACCTATTTGGCGTCGTTCGAATACTCCAAAGCACGGAAGGTAGCTCCTCTACCCATGCTCCAGCTGCTCTATGAAGAGGAGATTCGAGTCTTGGGCGTATTCCTTGCAGGATTGAGCTATTCATTCTTTCAACCTGTCCATTGGATTGCGGGTGTGCCACAGATGCGAGATCTAGGCGAATTACCTTTTGTCGGCAATATTTTGCCAATTCTCCAATGGAGAAATTTGTCCCGTTGTCTGTTATTATGCTGTGTGGAACGCCGTATCTCATGACTATGTTAATGATGAAATTTCTGGCAGTTACACCGTCAAGCTTTTTGATGGGTTTAGCCTCCACCCACTTGGTATATTTATCCACAGCTACAAGTAGATGTGTAAGTCCGCCTCGCGCAGTTTTGAATGGTCCCATCATATCTAGCCCCCAGACCGCAAATGGCCATGTAATGGGGATAGTTTTGAGTGCTTGGGCCGGCATATTAGTCTGCTTGGCGTAATATTGACACCCTGCAGATGTATTCACTATGTGCTCAGCATCTGTCTTGGCTGTTAGCCATAAAAACCCGTCACGGAATGCTTTTTTAACTATGCTTTTTGATTGAGCATGATGTCCGCAATCTCCGGCATGGATTTCTTGCAGAATTTCTCGTCCTTCTTCTGGCGAAATACATCGCAGAAAAATGCCGGAAGTACTACGTTTGTACATGCAGTTATCAATTACCGTGTATCCTTTGCATCGACGCTGAATTTGCCTCTGCAGGACTTCATCTACTCCTTCCGGATACTTCTGGTTTACTAAGAAGTTTAAATATGGAATTGTCCAATCCGGGTTGACGAGCATAACTTCAATTGACTCGGAAGCCAGGGGGTAATCGATATCTCCACCTTTTATGGATGGCTCGTACAAATGCTGGACGAATACACCTGGTGGTAGGCTTTTTACCCTTTCTGACCCCATGCGGGCTAATGCATCCGCGTTCCAATTTTCCTCCCTTTTGACATAGAGTACTTCGAATCCGAAAAAATAAATGGCGAACTCGTCCACCGTTCTCTGGTATTCGGCCATAATAGGGCTTTTTGCATCTCAGGTTTGGTTAAGCTGGTGCTGTACCAAATCCGAGTCGCCGTAGCACAAGATGCGCTTGACACCTATTTCTTTTGCAATATGCAAGCCATGAAGCAAAGCTTCATATTCTGCCACGTTATTACTGGCGTTGAAGTGTATTTGTAATACGTACTCCATTGTGTCTCCTTTAGGGGATTTTAAGACTACACCAGCTCCAGCGTCCTCCTTCATCTTGGATCCGCCAAAATGCATGATCCAGTACTCTGACTCCGGCATTGGTGTTTTCTCCATTG
Organism: Alopecurus myosuroides; assembly: GCA_028641055.1. Lineage (NCBI taxonomy): Eukaryota > Viridiplantae > Streptophyta > Magnoliopsida > Poales > Poaceae > Alopecurus > Alopecurus myosuroides. Next base: position 365,588,467 of record CM054059.1, on the reverse strand, counting down.
CTTCTGTCCAGTCGGCGACAAAATCTGCCAGAACCTGGGATTTTATTGCCGTCCTTGGCTGATACTTAATGTCGAAGGCTGTTAGCTCGATACCCCCATTTGGCTACTCGGCCAGTTGCCTCCGCATTGTTTATTATATCCCCTAGTGGTGCTTTACATACCACTGTTATGGAATGTCCTTGGAAGTAATGGCGCAACTTTCTAGATGCGAAAAATACGCCATATGCCAGTTTTTGGTAGTGTGGGTACCTTTGCTTGGACTCGGAGAAAACTTCACTTATGTAATATACCGGATGCTGGTCTGGTATGCTTTGTTCGTCTTTCTTCCGTTCCACAACAATTACTGCACTAATAACCCTGTTTGTAGCCGTGAGGTACAATAACATAGGTTCTTCGTCTTTTGGGGATGCCAAAATCGGAGCTTTCATCAAAGTTTCCTTTAACTGGGTTAATGCTGCATCGGCCTCTTCTGTCCACTCGAATTTGTCAGATTTTTTCAGCAACTTGTAGAGTGGTAAGGCTTTATCCCCGAGCCGACTAATAAATCTGCTGAAGGCAGCGGCGGAACCCGTCAATCTTTGGACATCTTTCACACACGTGGGTTTGGAGATGTTCAAGATTGCTTTGATCTTTTCCGGGTTGACTTCTATTCCTCTGTGAGAAACGATGAAACCCAGAAGTTTTCCTGAGGGAACCCCGAATACACACTTTCATGGATTTAACTTCATCTTATAAGTGCGCAAGTTTTCGAAGGTTTCTCGCAGATCTTCAAGGAGCGTGTCTTTTTCCTTGGTTACGACGGCAATATCGTCTACGTACACGTGGACATTTTTGCCAATCTGACTATGCAAACAACGTTGCATGCAACGCTGGTAAGTTGCACCTGCGTTCTTCAGGCCAAATGGCATGGTTATGTAATAATACGTCCCGTACGGGGTTATAAAAGAAGTCTTGATTTGATCTTCTTTTTTCATGCGTATTTGGTGATACCCGGAATATGCATCCAAAAAGCATAAAAGCTCAGAGCCTACGGTGGCATCTATTATTTGATCGATTCGCGGTAACGCGAACCTATCTTTTGGACACAGTTTGTTCAAGCCGGTGTAATCTATACACATTCTAAGAGCAGTAGTGTCTTTCTTTGGTACTAATACCGGATTTGCAGACCATTCAGTGTGTATTACTTCCTGGATGAACTCTGCTGCTAAAAGCCGGATAATTTCCTTACCAATAGCCTTCCGTCTTCTTCCGTCGAACCGACGGAGACCTTGTTTGACGGGTTTGGAGCCTAGAATCACCTTGAGTTGATGCTCAGCAAGTTCCCTGGGTACGCCTGGCATGTCAGCGGGACACCAGGCGAAAATATCCCAGTTCTCACGGAGGAACTTGATGAGCTCGCCTTCCTATTTGTCGGTCATCCCAGTTCCTACTACGACAAATTTTGTTGGATCTTCGGGATCTAGGATTACCTATCTTGTATTCTCGGATGCCTTGAAGCTATCTGCTGGCTTCCGGGTTTCTTTTCCTGCCGGCATTTCTGTCGGCGATACCTCCTTGGCCAGCTCTTTCAGCTCTTCCTTTGCTATGATCTTCTTAGCACAAAGGGCGTTTTCTTTTTCCAGCTTGTTTGCCAGTTTGAAGTCTCCCGATATGGTGATTACTCCTCCTTTTGGCCCTGGCATCTTCAGCTTGTTATAGATATAACATGATCTTGCCATAAATTTGGCGAAAGCTGGACGTCCGAGTATCACGTGATACACGCTTTCGAACGGCACCACCTCGAAGGATACTTTTTCCTGACGGAAGTGATCTTTTTCTCCGAAAGTGACATCTAGGGAAATTTCTCCTAGGGATCGTGCTTGCCTACCAGGAACAATGCCATGGAAGCGTATGTTGCTATAATTGAGCTGGGTCTCGGAGATTTTCAGATGTCTCAACGTATCCAGGTACATTATGTTGATGCTGGATCCTCCGTCCATCAGCACTCTTTTTAGCCTAGTGTTCTGGACAATAGGGCTTACAACGAGAGCTTGTGTGCCGGGTTCAGGCATGTTTCCGGGATGATCAGACTGATCCCATGTGATTGGTGTGTTCGAATACTTCAAGAATTTTGGGGTTGCCGGAACAACCGCGTTTATTTCTCGAAGTGTTCTTTTCGCCACCTTTGCTGATGGAGTTGCCAAGAAAGTTAGGGCGCACTCTCCATCAACTCTCGGAAACTTGGGTTCGCCTTTCCGCTGTTGTTCCTGGATTTTTTCGTCAGTGTCCGATTCACTGTCTTCTTTCTCAGCTTCTGGCTTTTATTTAGAGAATTTCCTTTTGGAACTCTTCCCCTTGTTTCCGGATCCTGCACTGCCTTTCATGTGCTTATTCATTCGGCATTGTGCGTTTGTATGGGTGGGTTTCCCGAATTGCGAATGGTGGACGCAGGGTTCCGACTTAATCTTCTCCCACTCTTCTTTAGTGTAGTTGATTGGTTCTGAACTGCGTCCTTTCCATCTGTTCCCTTTTTAACTTCCAAAGGCTATGTTAACCTCTTTGGGTTTTGGTGTTGCATCTGAAGTTCCTTTTTTCTCAGGGCGAGGATTTTTCTTGGCCAGTATCAGTGTATCGATATTGCCTCCTCTTGCTCTGATGTCGTCTTTGGCTGCAGCATGCTCATTGGCGGTTGTAAGCATAGATCCGAGATCTTTGTGCTGTTTGGAACCAACCATGAATGGTACTAGTCCGGGTTTTAGGCCATTGACGAAAGCATGCATTGCTTGTACGTCAGTTACTCCAGAACAACTATTCTTCATTGCAGTCCATCTAGAGATGAAATCCACGTATGGTTCATCCTCGAACTAGGTGCAACGGTTGAGCTGGTTGATGCTGTTCGGGCGTTTGTAAGTTCCCCGGAAATGTTGAGTGAATACTCGAGCCATATCATCCCAGCTGTCGACGGTTCTTGATGGCAAGCCATTGATCCAATCTCTGGCTCCATCCAGTAACATTAGGGGAAGAAACTTTACAGCTTCTAGGTCTGTCCCGTTGTTAATCTGGACGGCTGTATAGTAGTCTGAGAGCCGGGTATCCGGGTTTGTACTGCCGGTGTATTTCTGGTACGTTTGACCGACCTTGGCGAAGCCAGAATGCAGGGTTATTCTTCGGATCCTACCAGTGAAACACTTAGGTCCAAAGTACAGGTCATCCTTTTCCGCCCTATCCATGAGCGCGGAATATCTACCGGCTGAATGGACAGAAGGGGATCTACTCCTTTCTTTTCCATTGTTGCGCGGACGCGCTTTTCCGGGATCGTTTCTATTTCTTTCAAGATCACGCCCTTTTGGATGAGGCGGAGTTCTACTCCTGTGCCTTTCTTTATCCTTGGGAGGTGTCCGAGATCTCTCACGCCTGTGAGGTACATCATGTCTTACGGCTTTTTCAGCAGGGTGTCTCGGAGGTGGCATTGCTTTGCCATCCTTCCGGTGTTTTTCTTCCCGATCGTGGGGTTTGCGTCCACCTTTCGGGAGATGAGATCCAGTTCTAGACGCCTCATCCCTATTGTCGGGATTTTTCTTGTCTTTTCTCGGATCCAATTTCTTATCCTTTGAATTGTCAGAATATCCAGGTTCTTCCGGTTCAGGTGCTCCAGCGGCGCAAGTAGCTGTTTTGCATAGGGCGGAGTCGTCGTGCAACTTCCATGATCGCTCTTGGCCCCGCTGTTGTTGTTGCAATGCTTTTCCTAGGAAAGCATACACCCCTTGGAGTTTTTCACCGTTGGAGTACATGTCATTGTTGAGGATGTCAAACGCTGCTTCCGCGTTTTCTGCTGCGGTTTTGTATATTGGTTCGCCTCTGGCATCTTTGCCGTTTACCTGCTTTTGCCAAGATGGGTTGTGAAACCTTTCTTTTGGCGGCAGTACTTCCGGTCTTACGATTCCGGGTAACCTTGTAGGTTTAATGACAGATCTATTCTTTTTCTCGTACTCCTCGATTTCTTCCTTCATGAGCTTGATGTCATCCTGGGTTTTTTGGAGGTGTTCGCGAGTTCTGAATAGATGTTGCTGTTGCCGTTGGAGAGCTTGTCTCCTGGCTTCTAGCACTTCAGGGGGTTCATGCAATCCCACTGGTGTTTGTAACAATTTCTGTTCTTCTTGCTCTGTCATTGGCGGAACAAGGATTTCTTTTGTTTTCTTCTCCGCAAGTTTTATTCCGCTTGCATATCCTACTTCCGGGCTTTCATCAGCTGGATCAGCCAATTTCTTCTTCCGGAGTTTGTATTGGAGTTTTTTAGCGGCCTTGTGCTTTTTCTTGGAAGAGGGAGGTTTTTTAGCAGGTTCATCCTCTGTCAATTCCTTGACGTTGGGAAATATTGGAGAAGTTTCTCCATCTTCTCTCTCTTCCTCTCGCGGAGGAGTTTTAGGGCTTTCCTGACTACCGGCGTCCGTGTTTTCAGCCGGTTTCGCCATTAGTACTTCATGGAATCCCTCCTGAAAAGATTTAACTTTTCTTTCGAAGGCGTCCACGTCTTCGTCTTTGGAATCAAAGTCATCTGATCCGGTTTCTGACTCTAATCTCGCCTCAATGGCGGCTAGCACTGAGTCAGCTTCCGAGTTCATCGCCATGTTGACGGATGTCGGATCTTCCACCTCTGTGGTGGGCGTGCTGTTGTCTGCCTCCTGCACGGGATTTCCGTCGTCCGTCTTTTCGGCGACCTCGGATTGCACCATACCGATAAAGTGTGCATCACTTTCATGTCGGCGATCTGAGCAAAATCCGGTATCATAGTCATCTTCGACTGGGTATAGGGCGGGTGGGAAAAATTTGCTTCCACCGCAAAACCCCATGGCCTCTGCAGTTAGTCCGATAAAGATATTAGCAAATCCGATCAGTAACACGCAGGCACTTACCAGATGTTTTTGCGCCGGTATATAAGATCCATTGTCAAGGAAGCGTCCGACGTCATCGTCGAACTCCAGGCTTCCGACAGTTATGGAACTGCCGATTCCGCCGAGTATCCCAGATCGGAACTTAACGCCTGACGTCGTTTGCCCCATGGTGGGCGCCAACTGTCGAGACATCGTGGTAGTTTTCATAGACGGGGGTGCCATGAGACTACGGGTAGAGACGTGGGGGAACGGGATCGCGTTGAAGACAAAGACGCTGGATTTACCCAGGTTCGGTACGTCGTAATAATACGACGTTCCTACTCCTGCAATCTCACTAATCAGGTCTAAAGCCTGTGTATATAATTACAAGGTGAGGTTTTGTTTGGCTATTCGCTGAGGATCAACTTCCCGGCGAGTTAGTCTGTATCCTCTTTATCGTATCTCCCGTCCGACTTTATATAATAGCCGGGCTAGGGCTTACAGAGTAAGAAACCTAGAATACTACGGTAACTATTAACTTGGAAAGTAAGGAATCCGCCTTCTACTCCAAGCCAGATCACGTGGGCCGTGACCCAGGTTCTTCTAGAATCCGGCTTCTGCGCGTCAGACTACTGGGCCGCCCAATGGACCATTGCCCACTACCACTTGGGCCACCCTGGTAATCCGGCACTTTTGACTACTATCTGATATACCCCTATTCAGTATATATCCGACAACTGGTGAGAAGCAGAGCCGGAGTGTCGCCTCCCTCCTGCCGACAACGGTCTTTGCTCCGCATCAAAAGATCTTGCCCATCCCGGTGGCGGAGGTGTCGGTGGAGCGTCTTCTGCTCGCGGTCCACCTGGCGCCCCGCTCGCGAGGCTGCTCTGGCGCCTGCCTCCACCACGCTTCGACGTCGCTCCCCCGACAGGAGGCTCCTCCTCAGGCCAAGGAGGATTGGCCGGGGGGCTTGCGCTGGGTATGCAGCGCGGCTTTGCTCTGAGACGGCATGCCGCGCGCGTGGCAATGCACCGGATCTCGTCGGACGACAGCTGATTCCCTCCCAGCGGCCTGCGCTTGTGAGAGGGTATGCGTCGCGGGAGGGTCGGCACATGCGGGGGAGCTTCGTGCCCCCGCAGTGTTTCCGGCTAGTGGCATGACTTCCACCCGAAGTTGCTAGTAGTTCGGGCACAGGGGCGTACGCTCCCCTGCCTGACGCACCATATGTCTCGTGTCGAAACACGGACACAGGGAGTGGCCGATGTCCAGCTCCCTGATTTGTTCGGCGGATGAGCGTAATGGCTCATGTCTGCTCGGGGACACTTCAGAAAACACAAAGGGGAGAGAAACTCGTTCCCCCATGATCAATGACACAAGTTTTACCCAGGTCCAGGCCATCGTAAGATAGAACCCTACATCCTGCATGTCTGAACAGGAATTATATGTCCGAGGGTGTGTGTACAAGTCTGGTGTTCCTTCTTTGTCCTCCTAGTCCGTTCTCTCCTTTTATCCTTATAGGCGTGCGCACAAAATTGGGCTTGTCACCCTGCGACACCACATGCAAGGGGACAGGATCAACGCCAATATCCTCAGTCTAAACACCTGTGTCTACACAAACTGGAACACACGCTTCAATACCCTTCCTCTCATCAATAAGAGACTTGTCTTCAACTGGCTTGTCACCAACAAGTACAGACTTGTCGTCTACATGCATGGTTGAATCAATTTTTGTATCAACGCTCCTTGCATCATGCTCCACTTGCTGCAACTTAGCTAACCGTTGTTCTTGTTTAGCTTTTTGCAACTTCTCCTTGTGAATAACCAAATTCACATCAGATATAATTTGATCATCCTTCATAGGCTTTAAAATATGTTGTTTGCCATCATGCATAATAGAATATGTATTGGCTCTCCCAGCATGAGTAACATTGCAATCATACTGCCAAGGTCGTCCAAGTAACAGTCCACACACCTCCAAAGGCAATACATCACACTCAACCTCGTCAACATAGTCACCAACTATGAATGGCACACGCACTCTATGAGTAACCTTTAGCATATCACAACTATTTAACCACTCTATGTGCTTAGGTTCAGGAATACGCCAAGTGGACAACCTCAATGCTGCCACCATTGCCTTGCTTATGCCATTAGTACACCTACCACCATCAATCATCAGCTTGCAGTGTTTGTCTTTTATCATGCGCTGAGTCTGAAATAAACTCCACCGCTGACACTTGTCAACTATTTTGCAAGCCTCCTCATGTTTCCTTTTGAGTTGCATATTTAGCCCACTCAATGGTTCCACCGTATCCATTGCAATTTCAGTGCACACAACCACTTTCTCAACATCAGGCTGCTGTGCTCCATAAATCTTTGTATCGGCCGCATTGAACGTTTGCACTGGAACTACTATCTTCACACTCATTCAGGAGGTGGAAAAGACATAGCAATCTCCTTGGAATAAGGATGCACCCTCGTGGAAACATCACTCCTCTGCACAACGTTTGTCACCTTCACAGGTTTGGTACAAGATATCCCACGGAGAGGAGATAAAAAACAGGCACACAAAAATTGAGTGAAATTACGCCAACTTGCATACGTGTTGTCCTTCCCATACATCTCCTCATTCCACCAACGAGTCACGTCCTCATCCATACATCGTAATGCAAGAACCACACGCGTAGACCAATACACTCTCTCATATGTATCACATATGTAGAAACCCTCTTTCATACGATGTTCCCAGCACTCATAATCAGTCTAAGGTGCCAAATAGTCCAGTCTCCACTTGATTGAAGAGTCACCACATACCACACCGTTTAAGATGTCTAGATAGTCATTAAACATATCAGATTTTTGGCCACTTTGACACCTCTTTCCGTAGTAATCACTCGAAAAATAAGTCATCTCTGAATATTTTGTATCTTGCCGGACAAAAGAAGATGAATAAAAAAATGTGTAATTCACAGGGGTACTGTAGGCTGTACGTAACAGCAGGAAGTCGTAAGTCCAACAGCTATCGGCAGCAGCAACGATCGATACTTTGCGTAACACGGCAAGTTCCGATCCCAATCCCTGCCCGTATCCTCTTGTCACGTACTCCCTCCGTTCCAAAATGTAAGCCTTTTTGGCAAACTGTTTTAGCTCGCTAAAAAGGCTTACATTTTGGAATGGAGGAAGTAATTGTGTACATGAATCGGCAAAGAATCCCACGTGACTAGCAACCACCAAACTGATCCAAAGATCTCCACGTCTTTTTTTTTAACTAGCACATGTAGTAAGGAAGGAAACAAACGTGACCAGATTGCTACTTTTCTTCTTGGCTTTTACCGATAATTAGCCACAAGACCCGATCCAAATTATCTTCTTGTTTTTTAGCTCACGTATCAAGCAAGGAAATTGTCACGTAATAGGAAGGAAACAAATCAGTACTTTCCTTCGTTGCTTCTACCGAAAATTCAGCCAACAACTCTGAACCTTGCCTGACGTAACAACTATTACGCCCCACCAGATCTCAATCGTGGCGTAGCCCTAGGAACTCCCGCACGCGACGACAAGATGAGCATGTGAATCTCGTGTCACGTACGAGAGGAGAGACAGAAACTCCGATCCGTCCTTCTTGGTTTCTACAACAGCAGTGACGTAATCCTTTCGAGATCCGATCCGTCCTTCCGTGTGCCACCAGCGTACGAGTGCAGGACTCCCCCAATCAATGCTCGCTAGCGGTAGGAACGCAAGGAAACTCACGGCAGCGACAGAAAACTTCTCGATCCGATGATCTCCCCAAGCAAGATCGCGCACCTCCACAAAACGAGCAATCAGCAAGAGCAACTAGTCCGAAGAGAAACCAGTATATCAACAAAAACTCGCGGTGATCAACCCAAAAATATGATACCATATGATAAGGAGCTACCTGATGATCCTAAAATTGTTGTCCCAATCTTTCAGAGCGAGTAACCCGGACGATAAATCCTTCCAACCACGCCAATGACGTCACCTGAAGGTGAGGAATAAATCCAGCAAGCAACATGGAGATAATCAACACGCCTCAAACCTTAGCACGATAATCCTTGATGAACGCAAGAACCCTCGCAGCAATATTTATTGGATAACACGACGGCGTCGTCCCCAGAGGGATGATACACCTCAAACACACGCGGTAGCTTTTAGACTAAAATTCTGACCCCCTAATACCTAGGCCGGCCAACTCCTTATATGGAGGGGTGGAACGGCCAAGGACTTTGGACTCGAACCTAGTTCGTTTGGACAGGCCCAAACCAAACACACACAAATAAAACATGACGACAAATATAAAACACAAATAAAACTAAAACTCAAACGACAGAACTACTATGGAAACGACTAGCTTGGTGGAGTCCTGAAATTGGGCTACACCTCCTCTATCTTGCCCGTATCACCCTACCCGAGAGCTTTTCTCTCTCGGGTGTTTTCCGCCCCGAGGCGGTGACGGAATAATTCTTCGATGATGGTATGGGGCTTAGGGTTCCCTGGGGGTCAAGTACGCGAAAGATGTCGACCAGAGGTGGGCCGGGGTGGCCACACCATTTGGCGGCACGACCAAGAGGGGGGACGCCACCCCATGGCATATGGGCCCCTGGTGGCCCCCCTCAAGCTTTCCTCGTGGCTGGCTCCCTGTTATGAACTTCTAAGATGCCTCCGGTGTCCCTCCTCTTATTCTGATCTTCTGAAATAGGGTATCTCGACGGTGCTTTTTCCATCAGATTTCTGGTCCCGGTGTTTATTCTCCAAAAATTATGAAACATGCAAAATAAGATAAAATAACATAAGGGGTGCATCGTAACATGAAATATATTGATGAATAACAGAAAATAACCACATAAAACGGTGATGCAAAATGGACGTATTAGGCCCTAGGCCTCCACTTCCTTTGCCCTTTTGCCTATTTATAACCCCTGATACGTCAACCCTAAAAATATACCACTTCATCTCGAGAAACACCCGAGGCCGCCGTCATCGTCATCCCAAGATTGGGAGGGTTCTAGAGCTCTCCCCGGCACCCTGCAGGGAGGGGAATTCATCACCGGAGGGGTCTACACCACCATGCCCTCCTCCGAAGTTATGTGTGAGTAGTTCATCCGTGGACTACGGGTCCATAGCAGTACTAGATGGTTGTTCTGTCCACTTTGTACCTCATGTTTAGTTCTCGTGAGCTGCCTCACATGATCGAGATCATCTTTATGTAATGCTACATGGTGTGTTTGTTGGGATCTGATGAATGTTGAATGTTATGTCTTCGGATTATCAATCTATCATGTTATCTTCATGCATATGTTATTTATAATGTTGCATGCTCTCCGTTATTAGTAGATGCAATGGACAAGTAGATACTAGTAACTCCAAGAGGGAGTATTTATGATCGATAGTGGGTTCATGCCTCCTTTGCATCTGTGCTCGAGTGACAGAAACGTGACAGATGGAGTGTCGGATATATACCGATTAGGGGTATATCTGGCATTGTCCTAAAGAGCCGGATCACTAGGGTGGCCTGATTGGTAATGGATCACAGTCCATTAGGCGGCCCAGTAAGCTGACACGCAGAAGCCGGATTCTAGAAGAACCCGGACCATGGCCCACGTGTTGCGGCTTGGAGTAGAAGGCGGATTCTTGCCTTCTAGAAGCTTACCGTAGTCTTCTAGGTTTCCTTTCTGTAAGCCCTAACCCGGCTATCTATATAAAGTCGGACGGGAGAGAAGAACAGAGATAGACAATAAGCTAGAAGCCAACACACCGAGAAGTTGAACCTCGTTGAGTTAGAAACCCAAACTCACATTGTACTTTGTATACTTCAGGCTTCAGCCCTGATTTAGTGAGATTGCAGGAGTAGGAATGCCTCCTAGTTGCGACGTACCAAACCTGGGTAAACTTTGGTGTCCCTGGTTGTCATACTACCACGTTCCCCCCCACATCTCTACCCGTAGGCTCATGGAACCCCCGTCTATGATCCTTACTACGATGTCTCGACAGTTGGCGCCCACCTTGGGGCCAGCGACGTCAGGCGTTATGTTTCGATCGGGGATACTCGGCGGAATCGGCAGTACCATGACTGTCGGAAGCTTGGAATTCGACAACGACGTCGGGCGTTTCCTCGACAATGGATCGTACATGACAACACGGAATCATCTGGTAAGTGTCTGCGTTTTACTGATTTGATCTGCAAACATCTTTATCGGATTAACTGCAGAGGCAATGAGATTCTATGGTGGAAGTAGATTTATCCCACACGCCCTATACCCAGTTGATGAAAACTATGATGACGGATTTTGCTCGGATCACCAATATCCTGCAAAAATTGCTGCCTCTGTGGAGATACCTGCAATGAGATCGCACTTTATTGGTATGGTGCAATCCGAGATCGCCGAAAACACGGACGAAAACAATCCCATGGAAAAGGCAGAAGAAAAAAATCCCACAGTAGAGGTGGAAGATCCGACATCCGTCGATACGACGACGAACTCGAAAGCCGGTTCTGTGTTAGCGGCCATTGAGGCGAGATTAGAGTCGGAACCCGGATCAGATGAACTCCGAAGACGAAGATGAAGATTCTTTCGAAAGAAAGGTCAAATCTCTTCAGGAGGGACTCCATGAAGTGCTTATGGCAAAACCGGCTGGAAACACGGATGCCGAAAGTCAGGAAGACCCGCAAACACCTCCGCCATATGAGGAAAGAGAGGACGGTGAAACCATTCCAATTTACCCTGATGTCAAGGAATTGACAGAAGAAGAACCTGGTAAAAAACCTCCATCTTCCAAGAAAAGAAACAAGGCTGCCAAGAAACTCCAGTACAAACTCCGGAAGAAAAAACTGGTGAATCCCGCCAATGAAAACCTGGAAGTAGGAGGAGGAAGCGGAGTCAAATCTGCGGAGAAGAAAACAAAGGAAATCCCTGTTCCACTAATGTCAGAACAGGACGAACGGGATTTACTTCAAACACCAGTGGGACTACACGAACCCCCTGAAGTGTTGGAAGCTAGGAGGACAACAACATCTATTCAGAACTCGGGAAAATCTCCTACAAACCCAGGCTGACATTAAGTTGAAGTAGGAAGAAATTGAAGAGTACGAGAGAAGGAATAGATCTGGCATAAAACCTACACGGTTACCCGGAATCGTAAGATCGAAAGTATTGCAGCCGAAGGAACGGTTCCAAAACCCTGCCTGGCAAAAGCAAGTAAACGACATCGATGCCACGGGTGAACCTATATACAAAACTAACAGAAAATGCGGAAGCCGCATTCGCCATCCTCAATGATGATCTGTACTCCAATGACGAAAAACTCCAAGGGGTGTATGCCTTCTTAGGAAAATCATTGCAACAACAACAGCGAGGGAAGGCAAGATCAGGGAAGTTGCACGACGAATTAGCCCTATGTAAAACAGCCACATGCGCCCCTGGAGCACCTGGACATGGAGAACCTGGAGATTCGGGCAATTCAAAAGAGAATAAAGGAGATCCTAGAAAGGACAAGAAAATTCCCGATAACAAGGATGCCGCGGAAAGGTGAAGTCAACCCCCGTGATCGGGAAGAACAGAACCGGAAGGACGGAAAAGCAATGCCGCCCCCAAGACGCCCTGCTGAAAAAGCCGGAAGATATGATATTCCTCACAGGTGTGAGAGATCCCTTACTTCCCCTAGGAATAAGGAATGGCCAAGGAGCAGAACTCCGCCTCATTCCAAAGGGCATGATAACGGACGAAACAGGGATAATCCTGGAAGAGCGCATTCGCGCAACAATGGGCCAGAAAAGAGCAGACCCCCTTCTGTCCGTTCATCCGGTAGATATTCCGCACACGCCGATAAGGCGGAAAGAGATGATCTATACTTTGGACCTAAGTGTTTCACTGACAGGATCCGAAGGATAACTCTACATTCTGGCTTCTCCAAAGTTGGTCCAACATATCAAAAGTATATCGGCAGCACAAACACGGATACCTGGCTCTCAGACTATTATACAGCCGTCCAGATCAACAAAGGGACAGATTTAGAGGCGGTAAAATTCCCCCCCCCCCTAATGTTACTGGATGGAGCCAGAGATTGGATTAACGGGCTTCCGTCAAGAACCGTAGATAGCTGGGATGATATGGCTATAGTTTTTACTCAGCATTTTCGGGGAACTTACAAACGCCCAAACAACATCAACCAGCTAAACCGCTGCACCCAGTTTGAAGATGAGCCATACGTGGATTTCATCTCAAGATGGACTGCAATGAAGAACAGCTGCTATGGAGTAAGTGACGTACAAGCAATGCATGCTTTCGTTAGTGGCTTAAAACCCGGCCTCGTACCATTCATGGTTGGTTCAAAGCAGCACAAAGATCTCGGATCTATGCCTACAACCGCAAATGAACATGCAGCGGCCGAAGATGACATCAGAGCGAGAGGTGGAATTATCGATGCTTTGGCTCGGGCCAAAAAGATGCCTCGTTCTGAAAAGAAATCTACTCCAGAAACACAGCCAAAGTCCAAAGAAGTTAACCTAGCCTTTGGAAAGGATAATGGAAGCAAATGGAAAGGAAGAAACACAGAACCTATCTCCTACACAAAGGAAGAGTGGGAAAAGACTAAGTCAGAGAACTGTGTCCACCATTCACAATTTGGGAAACCCACCCATACTAACGCACAATGCCGGCTTAATAAGCATATGAAAGGCAGTGCAGGATCCGGGAACAAGGGGAAGAACTCCAAGAGGAAATTCTCCAAGCAAAAGCCAGAAGCTGAAAAAGAAGAAGGTGAATCGGACACTGATGAAAAAATCCAGGAACAACAGCGAAAAGGCGAACCAAAGTTCCCGAGAGTCGATGGAGAATGCAATTTAACTTTTCTTGCAACTCCCTCAGCAAAGGTGGCAAAGAAGACACTTCGAGAAATAAACGTGGTTGTTCCACCAACCCCCAAATTCTTGAAGTACTCGAATACACCAATTACCTGGGATCATTCTGATCATCCCGGAAATATCCCAGAACCCGGCACACAAGCCCTAATTGTAAGCCCTATTGTTCAAAACGCTAGGCTAAAAAAAGTGCTGATGGATGGAGTATCCAACATTAACATAATGTACATGGATACACTGAAGCATCTGCGAATCTCCGAGACCCAGCTCAATCATAGCAACATACGTAACCTTTAGAGAAAGTGAGCACTTCCGACAGGAAAAATCTCTTTCGAGGTCATGCCGTTCGAGAGCGAATACCACGCAATTCTCGGACATCCAGCTTTCGCCAAATTCATGGCAAGATCATGTTATATTTATAACAAGCTGAAGATGCCAGGGCCAAAAGGAGGAGTAATCACCATATCAGGAGACTTCAAATTGGCAAACGAGCTAGAAAAAGGAAATGCCCTTTGCGCAAAAAAGTGATAGCAAAGGAGGAATTGAAAGAGCTGGCAAAAGAAGTATCACCGACAGAAATGCCGGCAGGAAAAGAAAGCAGGAAGCCCGCAGATAGTTTCAAAGCGTCCGAGAATACAAGACAGGTTATCCTCGATCCCAACGATCCGACAAAATTTGTCGTAGTGGGGACAGGGATGACCGAAAAATAGGAAAGCGCGCTCATCGAGTTCCTCCGTGAGAACTGGGATATTTTTGCCTGGTGTCCAGCGGACATGCCAGGTGTACCTAGGGAAGTTGCTGAGCATCAACTCAAGGTGATTCCAGGATCCAAACCCGTCAAACGATGTCTCCGTCGATTTAACAGAAGAAGATGGAAGGCTATTGGCAAGGAAATCATCCGGCTATTAGCAGCTGATTTTATCCGGGAAGTTATACATACTGAATGGTCTGCGAACCCTGTTCTTAGGATGTGTATAGATTACACCGGCTTGAACAAGTTGTGTCCAAAAGATAGGTTCGCATTACCACGAATCGATCAAATAATAGATGCCACTGCTGGCTCTAAGCTTTTATGCTTTTTGGATGCTTATTCCGGGTACCATCAAATACGTATGAGGAAAGAGGATCAAATCAAAACTTCCTTCATAACCCCGTATGGAACATACTATTACATAACCATGCCCTTTGGCCTGAAGAACGCAAGTGCAACTTACCAGCGTTGCATGCAACGATGTTTGCATAGTCAGATTGGCAAAAATGTTCACATTTACGTGGACGATATTGTCCTCGTTTCCAAGGAAAAAGACACACTCCTTGAAGATTTGCGAGAAACCTTTGAAAATTTGCGCACTTACAAAATGAAGTTATATCCATTAAAACGCGTATTCGGGGTTCCCTCGGGAAAAATTCTGGGTTTTATTGTTTCTCACAGAGGAATAGAAGTAAACCCGGAAAAGATCAAGGCAATCTTAAACATCACAAGGCCTACGTGCTTAAAAGATGTACAAAGATTGACGGGTTCTGCAGCCGCCGTCAGCAGGTTTATAAGCCGAATAGGAGACAAAGCTCTGCCATTATACAAATTGTTGAAGAAATCCGACAAATTTGAGTGGACAGAAGAGGCGGACAAAACATTAACCCAGCTAAAAGAAACCTTGATGAAAGCTCCAATTTTGGCATCACCAAAAGGCGAAGAACCCATGTTACTGTATCTCACAGCAATAAACAGGGTTATTAGCGCTGTGATAGTTGTGGAAAGGCGGAAAGAAGAGCAAAGCATTCCAGATCAACATCCGGTATATTATAGAAGAGAAGTTTTTTCCGATTCCAAACAAAGGTACCCACACTATCAAAAGCTGGCATATGGCGTGTTTTTCGCATCTCGAAAACTTCGTCATTATTTCCAAGGACATTCCATAACAGTGGTATGTAAAGCACCACTAGGGATATAATTAACAATGCGGACGCAACAGGCGGAGTAGCCAAATGGGGCATCGAGCTGGCTACGTTCGACATTAAGTACCAACCCGGACGGCGATTAAATCCTAGGCGTTGGCAGATTTCGTTGCTAATTGGACAGATACAATGGAAAATACACCAATGCCGGAGTCGGAATACTGGGTTATGCACTTTGATGGATCCAAGATGAAGGAAGGTGTTGGAGCTGGAGTAGTACTAAAATCCCCAAAAGGAGATACTATGGAGTATGTATTACAAATACATTTCAACGCCAGCAATAATGTGGCAGAATACGAAGCTTTGCTTTATGGCTTGCACATTGCAAAATAAATAGGTGTCAAACGCATATTATGCTATGGTGACTCAGATTTGGTACATCATCAGCTCAACCAAACATGGGACGCCAAAATCCCCATCATGGCTGAATATCGGAGAACGGTGGATGAGTTTGCTATTTGATTCCTGGGATTTGAAGTACTTCATGTCAAAAGGGAAGAAAATTGGAACGCGGACGCATTAGCCCGCATGGGTTCGGAAAGAGTGAAAACCCTACCACCAGGTGTGTTTGTCCAACATTTGCATAAACCATTGATAAAAGGTGGAGATGTTGATTATCCTCTCATGTCCGAGTCAATTGAAGCCCTGCTCGTTAACCCGGATTGGACAATTCCATATTTAAACTTCTTAGTAGATCAGAAGTACCCGAATGGAGCTGACGAGGTCTTGCAAAGACAAATAAAACATCGATGCAAAGGATACACGGTAATCAATGGTTGCCTGTATAAAGCAACACTACTGGAATCTTTCAGTGATGTATTTCGCCAAAAGAAGGCCGAGAAATACTGCAAGAAATCCATGCAGAGGATTGCGGACATCATGCTCAATCAAAAAGCATAGTTAAGAAAGCATTCCGTGCAGGGTTTTTCTGGCTAACAGCCAAGACAGACGCCGAGCACATAGTAAACACATGTGCCAGATGCCAGTATTACGCCAAGCAGACGAATATGTCAGCCCAAGCACTCAAAACTATCCCTATCACATGGCCATTTGCGGTTTGGGGGCTAGATATGATGGGACCATTCAAAACTGCAAGAGGCGGACTCACACATCTACTCGTTGCAGTAGATAAGTATACCAAGTGGGTGGAGGAAAAACCCATCAATAAACTTAACGGTGTGACCGCCAGAAACTTCATCATTGACGTAGTCATGAGATATGGCGTTCCACACAGTATAATCACCGACAACGGGACAAATTTCTCTATTGGAGAGTTGGCAAAATATTGCCGACAAACAGGCATACGCCTAGATCTTGCATCGGTGGCTCACCCACAATCCAATGGGTAGGTTGAAAGAATGAATAGCTCAATCCTGCAAGGAATACGCCCAAGACTCGAATCTCCTCTTCATAGAGCAGCTGGAGCATGGGTAGAAGAATTACCTTCTGTGCTTTGGAGTATTCGAACGACGCCAAATAGATCAATAGAGCAAACCCCGTTTTTCTTAGTTTACGGTGCAGAAGCAATGCTTCCAATGGACATGCTCCATGATAGCCCAAGAGTGCAGGCTTACGATGACTCGGATGCCGAATGTGCTCGACAGGATGCCGTCGATCTTTTAGAAGAAGAACGAGACCTTGTGCTTCAAATATCCGCCATTTATCAGCAAGGATTGAGACGCTACCATAGTCGGAAAATCAGGCATCGATCTTTCAAAGAAGGTGACCTACTGCTAAGATTGGTCAAGAAAGGAAGCACAAGCTAGCCCAGTTTGGGAGGGACCATTTGTCATTAGCAAGGCTATGAAAAATGGATCTTATTATCTTGTAGATATTCGAGACACGGAAGATGATCCCAAGCGCCCGAATCGCAAAAGAAAGAGAAAGATAGATGTTGAGCTAGGAGAGACAAAAAGGCCCTGGAGCATCCATCAGTTACGTCCCTTCTACACTTAGTTCAATTTCTATGTAAACATCTTTGAGATCATGAAATAAAGTTGTCGGAATTCATGCATTATTTTTTATCAGTTTTCATACAAAGCATAAGTCCGTCTTATCTATTTCCCAATGATCTTACAAAATACTCAATGTTAACCCGAATTGTGCCTGCGTGCTCGGAGTTAAAAAACTGAATGATTTTCAGCCTAAGGAGGCTTAAGGAAACCCAGATTGTACCTGCGTGCCTGAGTTTCATGCAAAATTCCTTACTTTTTCTCTAAGTATTATCTGTTTGTTTTTATGTTGGGTCACTGGAGCTAGTAAGTAAAAATGCCTTTAGTATGATCCATGTTTCCGAGTTTTGACTGATTGGTTGTACCCAGTCACTTGGCATGAAGATTAAGTACTATCGAGTCATTTCAAACACTAAGGACAGTTAAGGCATATGAACTAGAGAACTTAGAAGATAAAGGAATAAAAACCCGGAAAACTTGCAAAGACTTAATAATTAAACTACAAAAGCGGAGTACTTGTTTATACAAAGGAATAGAAAGCATTACAATAAGGTTTACATTGTAAGAACGATAATTCTTCTATTTTTCCCATCTCCTACTCAGGACCAGGCAGCTTCTTCACGCATCCGACTCTTCCTCGCTGCTGGATTCCTCGGGAGGTGCCGGGATTGCTTCTTCGGGGTAGAAGGTGGATATGTTCACCATGTTGGCAATCTTGGTGGCGTGACCTTTGATTTCATCAAAGATGTTGGCCCGTTGACCTTCCGTGTATCCCCGAGGAATGTCGGACGCCACACGCCAAGACTTGGCAGTAGGGTAGTGCATGCGCATGAGCCCAAGGGCCATGCGTGCACCACCGCGAGCCGTAGAACGGAGCAGGGACTCCTTGCGATTTGCCACCTCCACGATAGCTTCCGAAAGTTTTTCAGTTTCCGAGAACTCCCCGGACTTGGCGGGAAGATACTTATTAATAAGTAACATTCCCGCAGCCTTGATCGCGGTGAAGACCTTCCCGAAAGCCCGGATTCTTTCGATCCGGGTAATCCGGGAGTTACCTCCTATTTCAATCAGCCCACAAGTGTTAGAAAAAACAGTATAAGAGAAAACAAGGAAAATCCGGTAAAAGGCAAAGTAGCTTACCGAGAATCCGGTCCATCTCGGTGCCTTCCTCAAGGCGTTGGTTCAAGGCATTCTCCAGATCCCAGATGGTGGCCTTATCTTTCTCGGCCTGGCTGGAGGCCTTAGACTCGGCAATGCCAACAGCTAGTTGGCTGGCCTCCAGGTCCTTCTGGAGCTTCACAGTCAGTTTGTGAAGATCCAGGTTCTCGCGGCGGAGGTTTTCGGCGTTGCCGGCATCTTCAGCGATTTGTTTGGCTTTCGCCAAAGAAGCTGAAAAGCAAGTAAGGGAAGAGTTAGAAACTCGGAAAACTATTTAGAAAAAATCACAACTGAAAGCAGAGAAATTCTTACCTGCTGATTCGCTCAGCTGTTGCTGAGTGGACGCCAGTTCTGCCTCCTTATCCTCAAGAATGGAAAGAAGGGTTTTCACCTCCTTGTTCTTGATGGTAAGTTTGTTGAAAATCTCCATGTTGATGTTCTTAGCAGTTTGCTGAAACACGGAAAAGAGACAAAAAATGCTTAAGTTAAAAACAAGCATAACAATGAAAAAAGCATTAAGGCAAAAGTATGCATTTGACTTATTGCTTGGGGGCTAGAGATATTACCTGGCTCATCCGTTGTAGACCCGACAAGTTTTCGTTGAACTCTTTTGCATACTCTGCAAAAAGAGTCCCGACGTGATTGAGGCCGTCCTAGATGACCTTGAAATCCATGTCGAAAGTCGGAATGGGCTCCTCCTCGGCTATGTGAGAAGGACCACCCATTTTCGGAACCGCCTTTTCCCTCGTGTCCATTTCCGGCACAATAGGCTGGCTGGTCTGCTGGGTTTCTTCTTCCCTGGCAGCAGCACTTCCTTCTGCGGCCGTGACCGGAGTATCCGGGGCAGTAGCAGGAGAAGGATGTGGTCCTCTTTTAGCCGCCGACTTAATTTTCTTCTGGCCTTTTGGCTTCAATGTTGTCGGAGCCAGGCTGAAAATATAAAATCCGAGATGTTAGAATTCCGAGAAAATAATAAAAACTCCTGCGACAAAAAGCACGGAAAGAAGTAACCCGGATGATTTACCTGCAAGTATCGACGGGAACCCCGTCAAGGTCGATTATCTCCTGGGTAGAGGAAGGCTTCTTGCGCTTCCGTCCGCCTGCAAAGTTGGCACGCATTGCGTCCAACTCGGCATCGGTCGCATGATCTGCCTCAGGAAGATCGACAATCTGTCAAAAAAGACAAATTCCGGGTTAAGACAATTATCCGAGAAAGAAGAAACGCAAAACCAAAGCCCAGAATGTAAAAGATGTACCTTTGGAGCCGGGTTTGTCACCGTGTACATCGGCCGGCTTTCCTCATATTGGTCGCGTGCTGCGACCAACTGGTTTACACGTTTCCTCAAATCCTTCGCCATTAAAGATTTGTTCGTCATCCGCATGGCGTCTTCGGTTCCCGAGTACTCGCACATAAGTTGAGGACCGTGATGAGCCAAAGGCTGAATTTGCCTTTCTAACCAGCAAAGGACCGTGTCCATGCCGGTAAGAGGTGGATCGGAGGAGACGAGTTTGGCAATGCGCCGCTTAATCCTAAGCAAATCCGGCGGTAGAGTCTGAACTGCCTCCACCGCCCAATTATCTTGGGGAGTGGCAGCGCAGTTGGTGAAAGGTGGAATCCCCGTTTCCTTTCCAGGAAACGGGATGTCTTGGTGGTAGAAGAAGGAACCCGTCCAGAATTTGACGGATTCTGATGTTTTGATCTTGGGGAACCAATCCTCCCTGAATCTACGCAGGGTGAAGGATATGGTCCCGCAAGTCGGGAGTGCGCCCTCTAAGGGGTTTCGCTTAACCCCGAAGCTATACTGCCAGAAATCTAACCTAGGCTCTAATCCTAGATACCCTTCGAAGAGGGCCTGGAACTCGGCTAAATAAATAATGGAGTTTGGAGGCAGATTGTGGGGTTGGATGTTATAGTGGTTGAGGATTTGAAGAAAGAAGGCGGAAGGCGGAATTCCCATACCTCGAGAAATGTGCGAGGTCACGAGAACCCTTTCCCCGGCATTGGGCAAGGGCTCGGACTCATCTTCTTCATGCCGCATTTCCCCTTCACGATTAGCCCATCCTTATCCATTGTCGGAAGAAGGGCAGGGGCCAAGTTGCATCGGCTCCAATTGCCGGACATCTCGCCCTCGTCTTCGGCTTCGGCGGCGGCGGCCGCAGCGGCGAGTTCTTCCCCGATGAGGAGGATTTTCTCTTCCGCCGTTTCGGTGCAGAGGAAGAGGTGGCCAGGTTCTCGACCGCGAGAGGAGGATCCTCGCGAACTGGTCGCCGGGAGTTTTCTCTGTCGCGCTGGCAGCGGTGCGGCTCGGAGAATCGAGCCGCGGGTCGATGTTGTTTATTATCTCGTCGATGTCAACGGAGACCTAGTGCTCCTCTGCCACGCGCGGTGAGTCACCGGTGTCCATTCGCGGGCGATGTAGTGAGGGTCTTGAGCTTCCGACGGAGAAGTTCCGGGAATGGTGCTATGCGTGCACGGGCTCTGCTCTCGCTAGAGGAACCTTGGCTCGGGGGCTATAGTGCTTGGGAGCTGGGAGGTGAAGGGAGAGCAGAAGAATCGCCGGAGGGCCTGATGGAGGCTATTTATAGCCGGAAAAATCTTTGAGATGCGCTTCAACGGCTCTTTGGACCGTTAGATCATCAACGCATGTCACTGGCCGGACAATCTAGGAAATGAGGTGGCGGGTGATTATGGCTATCTCCTCGTTTTCCGCGAGAATCTGTCAGAGATACGTTTCAGGGTTTCACATTTGGAATCCAAACGTCCCTGACATCAGCATGCTTTTATCGCTGACGTAGGAAGTTCCTTCTCCACGAAGGCTCGTGGAAGAGATAGCCGAATTTTTTCCCCGAAATTCGAGTTTCGCGTTAATGCATGATTTAAGGAAAAGAAGAATCGAGACGAAGAGCCAACATTTCTTGGAAATAATTCAAATTGACGAAAGACGGTGAACTGAAGTCTCAATCCTTCTTCGGGGCTACTGCCGGATATATACCGATTAGGGGTATATCTGGCATTGTCCTAAAGAGCCGGATTACCAGGGTTGCCTGATTGGTAATGGATCACAGTCCATTAGGCGGCCCAGTAAGCTGACGCGCAAAAGCCGGATTCTAGAAGAACCCGGACCACGGCCCACGTGGTGCGGCTTGGAGTAGAAGGTGGATTCTTGCCTTCCAAGTTAGAAGCTTACCGTAGTCTTCTAGGTTTCCTTTCTGTAAGCCCTAACCCGTCTATCTATATAAATCCGGGCGGGAGAGAAGAACAGAGATAGACAATAAGCTAGAAGCTAACTTGCTGAGAAGTTGAACCTCGTCGAGTTAGCAACCCAAACTCACATTGTACTTTGTATACTTCAAGCTTCAGCCCTGATTTAGTGAGATTGCAGGAGTAGGAACGCCGCCTAATTGCGACGTACCAAACCTGTGTAAACTTTGGTGTCCCTGGTTGTCATACTACCACGTTCCCCCCACGTCTCTACCCGTAGGCTCATGGCACCCCCGTCTATGATCCCTACTATGTTGTCTCGACATGGAGGATGTGATATTGCCATTAGGGACAAAACAACAGTGTTTACCTAGTTTACATTGTTTACATTACACACTTTGCATACTGTGATAATATGTTGCTAGCAACTTAATACCCAGCGTTTGTTCGGATGATATTCGGAGGGTGGATTATTAGACAAAGATGCAGTTGGATGACGGTCTATATATTTTGTTGTAATTCCCGCATGAATCACATAGTAATCTTTATGTCTTGCATATGCACTATGGTGCAACCTTCATTTCTGTCAATTGCCCAACTATAATTTGTTCACCACATATGTTATTTATCTTTCACGGAGAGACACCACTAGTGAATTGTGGACCCCGGTCCATTTTCCTCATACTGATAAAACACCTACCGCTTTCACACTACTTTCATACTGTTGCTATTGTTTTTCTATTGTTTCCTACTCTTTTCCACACCATAAATTTAACCTCTTTGTGTTCAGCAAAAACGGTGAGATTGACAACCTCACTGCTATGTTGGGACAAAGTGATTCGATTGTGTTGTGTAGTTTCCACATTGCTGCTGAACCGGTAGTGCGCCCTGCCACCTCAGCTGCATCAACCTTCAGAGATTGCTTGTCCTCCTACTAGTCGATTCAACCTTGGTTTCTTTTCTGAGGGAAAACTTGCTGCTGCACTCTTCACAACCTTTCTCCTGGGGTTTACCAACATGAGCCTCATGTCAAGGCATCGTCAACAAGTTTTTTCGCGCGGTTGCCGGGGAGGAAGAGAATTTCTGTAAGGGAGTCTCTCACTTCCAATATCTTTACTTTGTTTTTGTTTTTCTTATTTTATTTTATTTTTTCTTGTTTGCTTCTCTTTATCAAAAACACAAAAAAAATTAGTTCTTATTCTAGTGGTTATTTTTTCTTTATCATGCTTGCTATCAATGTTTGATGTCTTTGAAACTAGATCTTATTGGCAAGGTGGGTTCACGGTGAACAACAAAAATATTATAATGAACACCGCTTGTCACAAAAGGGGATACACTTATGGGAGCAAATTAATAAATTGCATGACTGTGCTAAAAAGTTGTGCTCTGCTTATAATGTTACTTATTGCTTTGATAAGTCTCGTTGCTGTAGGAGGTATAAACACCTCCCTTTTCAATGTGAGTATATAATGATAATGTTACCATATCTTCTTATGTTAAGGGAAATTATGAATTTTATGATGTTGAAAAAATTGAAGAATTTATTGCTTGGAAGGGTGCATTCGAAATTGCCTGTTTGCTTGAAAGTATTGATGATGCACCCTATAAATATGAGATTTATGATATTCTTGAATATTGCTTTGATAACTACAAGGATTGTAATTACTACACAATGGAATATCTTAATAAACGCTCTCAACCTAAGGAAGAGACTAATACCTTGCAGGAACCTATGGAAGAAGAAACTGCTGAATCTGGAAGCACATTGTATGAAAAAGAGGAGGAGAGTGATGATAAAGAGGAGGAAGAATGGAGCTACCCATGTCTACCTCCCAATGATAATAACTCTTTAACTCATACATTATTTGATTAAATCGATACTGCAATGAATGATATTGCTACTGTTATTTACGATAATCCATGTTACTTGGATAAATCTTATGATAATGCTCTTAATGATGGTCCTATGTTACTTGATGTTATAAATTATAATGCTACTGAAAATAGGATTGCTATAATGTGTCATATAACTTTTAATAGTGACCAACTATCTTGTTTTTCTATCGCTAAAAGTGGGAAAAAGTGGAGCTGATTTTGAATTACGATCCCACTATTTTGGAGCTTGATATGAATTGTGTGCTTTTAGACCTTGCCAAACATGCTTTATGTGATACTTATGTTGTTTATTTTGTTCATGACGCTACTAAAAATTATTATGAGAGAGGAAAATATGGTTGTAGGAATTTTCATGTTACTAAAACACCTCTCTTTTTGCTGAAAGTTTTGAAGTTGCTCTTGTTCTACCTTCCCATGATTTCTAGTTTGAGCTTCTTTAATTTATTTCTTTACGAGATTCTTATGCATAGGAGGTGGATTAGAAATCAATTAGTTTTATACTTTCTTTTTTATGCTCTGTTTTGCTTTAATTCACATTTCTTATGTGAGCATCTTCTTCGCTTGAAAACACTTGATTCCACTTTTCTGGGCCTAGCTAAAAGGCGTTAAAGAAAAACTCTTCTTGGGAGATAACCCATGGTTTTATTTTTGCTTTGTTTTTCTCTGTTTTCTTTGAGTCAAGGGGTTGTATAATTCTGTAGAAACTCCTTTGTATCTTTATTTTCATGTTTTACTAGTGCCAAGTAAGGTTTCTGACGAGAGTTGAAGTTGGTTTTCGGATTTCTGCGCAGGAAAAATATTTTTCTGCTGTCCATCGTAAAAAATCGTAAAATTCATAAAAAAATCATAATCACCATTTTTCGTTCTTTAAGTTTTCCGATCTGAGCAACGTAAGTTCCTTGAAATTTTTTGGCTTTACAAACTGTTTCGGTTTTGACAGATTCTGCCATTTTTCTTGCATTTGCTCTTTTGTGATGTCAAGTGGATTTCTTTGCTTCACAAAACATCAGTGTATGTAGATAATGTTTAAAAGTATCAATAGGACTTGTGCCCTTACATAAAACATGGATTTTTTTTATTGTTTCACTAACCCTCTAATGCGAATTACTCTTTGAGTGTGGTGTGAAGGAAGTTTTCAAGAGTCAAGAGAAGATGGTGTTATATGTGATTAAGAAGAGTGCAAGGTCAAAGATCAAATATTGGGGATGCCCCCGTGGTTCATCCAAGCATATTTTTAGAAGACTCAAGCATCTAAGCTTGGGGATGCCCAAGGCATCTCCTTCTTCATCAACAATCTATCAGGTCACTTCTAGTGAAACTATATTTTTATTCGGTCACATTATATGAAGTTTACATGGAGCGTTTGTTTGTTTTTCTTTTGTTTTTTTGTTTTCCTTGCTGCAATAATATAGTTGGACCCTAGCATACCTTATTTAGGAGAGAGACACGCTCCACTTTTTCGTTTGAATACTTTCTATGCTAGTATTCTTAGTTTTTCTTCTAGCTGCTGCAAAAATTCCTGTTTAGCTCTTGTTTTCATTGCATCTCTTGTTCAGAGCTGTTAGTTGTAGTAGTGTTATGTGAGTACTCGCATGTTTTCTTGCTTTAGAATTTAGAGAGTTTTTGTTAAAGCATGCTTTGTATGGTGCTTGTTGGGAAAGAAACTACTGTTTGAGGTAGAATTTGTAATGGTGCAAGTAGAAGCTTGTATAGACTATGGCTAGACTTTTTCATGTCATGCTAGATGTTATTCTAATTCTAAATACTTGTGGTTATTTAGTAGCATGATTAGCCTCAAATAGCTGAGAGTGTTTAATGTGCCATTGAAAGAATCATGAGTTGTTCTTGTCATATTGAAGCATAAATTTGTGGTATTCTCCTTTGAATGTTTTATTTGGTTGACTTGGCGCATGCTCACACCATGTTTATGACTATGAACCAGTCACTTATAGCCTCCACGATCATTTAGTTTATGAACTTTTGGTACCACTTATGCTTTGATTAATGATGTTTATGTCGCTATGCATGATTATGGCTCTTATGTTCTCTTGATTTGTCGCTCCCAGTCTTTTGCTAGCCTCCACCTGTACTGAGAACGAGCTCTACTCATGCATCCAACTCCCATAAACCAAAGTTTTCCCAATGTGTCAACCATAGCTACCTACATGTGGTATTTAACCGCCACTCCAAAATAAATTGCTCATGTATTACCTTTAAAACTTTGAAAATTACTCTTGTTTTGTGCTCCTGATTTAGCTCATGAGGACGTGAATAGAGAATTTTTATCTCACTTATTGATTGGACTTCACACCCTGGACTAGTGGATTCATCCACTTATCCAGCGATAGAAGAGCTGGAGGCGGGGTCCCCAGCCCCAAATTTATACACACAAAATCTCTTCACTATTTTTGCCCCTGATTTATCAGTCAAAGCATAATTGTGTAAACAAAAGAGAAAGATGGATGATCTTCTATACCAGTTGAGTCCTTCATATGGGAGCCGCTCTTGTGAATCCAGTTGGCTTGTGACGTACTATATTTTCTTGTTTATCATTCGTTGACATTAGCATACATCTCCCAAAATATAGACACTCCTCCATGGTATGTGATAGTTGGCACGCACCCGAGGATTAGGTTAGCCATGGTTTGTGAAAGATGGATGGGGGGAGTGTCAAACTTTTAATACCTTTGTTTAATAAAATAAAAGGCTCTAGCACATGAGTGATCCCTACTTCCCTCTGCGAAGGGCCTTTCTTTTACTTTTATGTTGAGTATCCATCTTCTAACTTTATGCACAGTTGAGAGAACATAGTTTCCATTCTGAGTTTTATGTGCATTTGTCCCATAAACATTATTAATTGATTCATGATGTGTTATTGCTTGTTCTAATTATTTTTTCTAGTCTTCCTCATGAACTTTGAAGGTGTCCTGGCATTTATGTTTTCCCCACTCTTAAGGACTAGCGAAATATCACTTTGCCATGTTTTCTCTATACTTGAAACAAAAGTATATCTTTCGTTGCATTGTTATTCTGGATCATTTATTTGTGTTACTTCTCATGATGCAAGGTGATTGCTATGCTTTACTATTAAAATTCTATTTATCGTGCTTGTGTTGAAGTTCTATGATCTCAGCTTACTTATGCTTTTACATTATCGATGATCAAGTTTATGTTCGTAGCATGTCACCTCAGAAATTATGTGTTCTTATCGTTTACCTACTCGAGGACGAGTAGGAACTAAGCTTGGGGATATTGATACGTCATAAATGTATCCTTAATTTCTGATGTTCCATGTTGTTTCCCACATGTTTGCTATACACTTTATGTCATTTTTATCGATTTTCCGGACTAACCTATTGACAAGATGCCACAAAGCCAGTTCCCTATTTTCTGCCGTTTTTAGTTTCAGAAAATTTGTTCTGGAAATTTTCTCGGAATTGGAAAATTCAAAGTGCGGAGGTCCTAGAATTTCCGAAGGTTCCACGGAGTCCCGAAGAGACCCGGAGGGGGCCACAGAGGGCCCGCGCCATAGGGCGGCGCGCTCCCTGGCCGCGCCATGGGGTGGTGTGGGCCCCCAGGCCTCCAGTTCGCCTATTTATACCCGTGATACGTCAACCCTAAAAATATACCACTTTGTCCCGAGAAACACCCGAGGCCGCCGTCATCGTCATCCCGAGATCGGGAGGGTTCTGGAGCTCTCCTCGGCACCCTGTCGGGAGGGGAATTCATCACCGGAGGGGTCTACACCACCATGCCCTTCTCCGAACTGATGCGTGAGTAGTTCATCCCTGGACTACGGGTCCATAGCAGTAGCTAGATGGTTGCTCTCTCCACTTTGTACCTCATGTTTAGATCTCGTGAGCTGCCTCACATGATCGAGATCATCTTAATGTAATGCTACATGTTGTGTTTGCTAGTATCTGATGAATGTTGAATGTTATGTCTTCTGATTATCAATCTATCATGTTATCTTCATGCATATGTTATTTATGATCTTGCATGCTCTCCGTTATTAGTAGATGCTCTGGCCAAGTAGATGCTAGTAACTCCAAGAGGGAGTATTTACGCTCGATAGTGGGTTCATGCCTCCTTTGCATCTGTGCTCAAGTGACAGAAACGTGACAGATGGAGGATGTGTTGTTGCCATTAGGGAGAAAACAATGGTGTTTACCTAGTTTACATTGTTTACATTCACACTTTGCTTACTGCAATAATATGTTGCTAGCAACTTAATACCCAACGTTTGTTCGGATGATATTCGGAGGGTGGATTATTAGACATAGATGTAGTTGGATGACGGTCTATGTATTTTGTTGTAATGCCCGCATGAATCACATGGTAATCTTTATGTCTTGCATATACACTACGGTGCAGCCTTCATTTCTGTCAATTGCCCAACTGTAATTTGTTTACCACACATGTTATTTATCTTTCACGGAGAGACACCACTAGTGAACTATGGACCCCGGTCCATTTTCCTCATACTGATAAAACACCTACCGCTTTCACACTGCTTTTATACCGCTGCTACTGTTTCCTATTGTTTTTCACACCATACGTTTAACCTCTTTGTGTTCAGCAAAACTGGTGAGATTGACAACCTCACTGCTACATTGGGACAAAGTGATTTGATTGTGTTGTGTAGGTTCCACGCTGCTGTTGAACCGGTAGTGTGCCCTGCCACCTCAGCTGCATCAACCTTCAGAGATTGCTTGTCCTCCTACTGGTCGATTCAACTTTGGTTTCTTTTCTGAGGGAAAACTTGCTGCTACACTCTTCACAACCTTTCTCTTGGGGTTTACCAACGTAAACCTCACGTCAAGGCATCATCACGAGGCCTCAAGGGAAACTACTGGTAATTAAGGTGATCCTTTTAATAAAGCACTGGAGCAAAGCATTAACACTCTGTGAACACACGTGATCCTCACATCATAACCACCCCCTCCGGTTGTCCCAAATTCTGCCACTTTGGGGCCCCGGGTTCCGGAAAATGACATGTGTAAACAACTTGCATATGTGATCAAGAAACATAATTATACTCATGAAACAATAACATGTTCAGGTCTTAGATCATGCCACTCGGGCTCAAAGTCACAAGCATTAAGCATAATAAGCTGCAACAACGGTAGAAAACACTAACAATGGATACTAGGCACTATGCGTTAACAATCTAACAACATTAAATGATCGATCTCATACAATCCCTTCCATCCCTCTCATCCTACAATGGCGTTTACTCAAAAATGGACGAGGGAATCATGGATGGTTGATGGAGAAGAGGTGGCGGTGATGATGGCGATGATCTCATTCGAATCCCCGTCCCGGTAGGGCGCCAGAACAGGAACTTATGATCCCCGAATTGAGTTTCGAGGTGGAGTCGACGCTCTGTGGTGTTTTGTGGAATATGACGAACCCCCTGTTGTTTTAGGGTTACGGGCGATAAGTAGTCGAAAGGGGAGCCCGAGGGGGTGCCTGGGGTGATGGTGTAGATCTTGCACTCGTTGGGATACCCCAAGAGGAGAGTGTGATGAGCACAGCGTTAGGAGTTTTCCTCTTAGTTAGGAACCAAGGTTATTGATACGTCCATTTTGCATCACTATTTTATATCATAATTTTCTGTTATTCATCAATATATTTCATGTTATGATGCATCTCTTATGTTATTTTATCTTATTTTGCATGTTTTATAATTTTTGGAGAAAAACACCGGGACCAGAAAACTGATGGAAAAAAGCACCGTCGAGATATCATATTTTAGAAGATCAGAAGAAGAAGGGGGACATCCGGGGGTTCCTAAAAGTCCACAGGAGGAACACAGCCAAGAGGGGAGCCAGAGGGGGCCACCAGGGGCCCACACCTAGGGCTGGTGCGCCCCCTGGCTGCGCCAGCTAGGGGTGTGGCCACCCTGGCCCACCTCTGGGGGTCATCTTTGGCCCCCGGGGTCCCGAGGGAACCCTAAGCCTCATTCCATCCTCGAAGAATTATTCCGCCACCACTGCGGGGCGGAAAACACCCGAGAGAGAAAAGCTCATGGCAGGGAGAAATCTGCCGGGGAAATTCCTCTCCGGAGAGGGAAAATCACCGCCATCGTCACCGTCATCACTCCGGGCATCATCAAGATCATCATCATCATCGTCATAACCACCAGCACCATCCCACTCATCATCCACCTTCATCCCGCTGTAACAATTAGGAGCCTCTATCGTTGTTTTGCATTAGATCTCTCTCCAAGTGTGGATTACTTGTTAGTAGTTGATGCTTGTGAGATTTATCGGTGTTTGCACTTTATGACCAGATTGTTATCATACATTGTAGCGCCTCTGATTATGATACATATGATGTGTTGTGAGTAGTTCGTATTGTTCTTGAGGACATGGGAGAAGTCAAGTTGTTAGTAGTGAAGTAATGTTGAATAATATTAATGTTTGATATTTAAGTTGTGGTGCTATTCTTCTAGTGGTGGCATGTGAACGTCGACTACATGATACTTCACCATTTATGGGCCTAGGGGAATACATCGTGTATGTGTCTACTAATTGTGGGGTTGCCAGAGTGACAAAAACCTAAACCCCCGTTAGGAAACCATTACACGAGGGAGCGTAGGATCCCAGAGTTTAAAGCTGTGGTTAGATTTATTTCTTAATTACTTTCTTGTAGTTGCGGATGCTTGCAAGGGGTATAATCACAAGTATGTATTAGTATTGGATGGGACGGTACATTAGCATAGATTCACCCACACAACACTTATCAAAACACCAAAGTTATTCAGTTGCATGGAACAAAAGTACTTGACAGAAACCTCCCGTGTGTCCTCAAGAATGTTTGTTAATCATAAGTAAACTCACCGGCTTGTCCTTTGCTGAAGAAGGGAATGGGCCACTTGCTGCAATTATTACTACTTATTTACTCGCACTTTATTTATCTGCATTATCAAAAATCCCTACAAATTTTTTTCCCAGTATTTATAGCTATTCCTTCATCGAAACTGCTTGTCAACACCTTCTGCTCCTCGTTGGGTTCGACACTCTTATTTATCGAAAGTACTATGATACACCGCCTATACTTGTGGGTCATCAAGACTATTTTCTGGCGCTGTTGCCGGGGAGTGAAGAGATATTGGGAAGTGGAACCGATAAAGGAAGTTCCTGCTGTAAGTGATGTTTTTATTTCTGTTTTTATTTCAGTTTACTACTTTATTACACTATGTTTGGAACTCCTTTTGAGTCCCTATTTGCGGGCACTGCTGCCACTACTAGGGTAGTAAGTGACCAACTACATGATGATATGGATCCCTATAAAATACCTATAAATATTGTTAAACATGTTATGGATAACTGCTATACAGGTGATGGAAATGTCCATCCTGGTGATCATTTGCTCTTTTTACATGAATTATGCGAGTTGTTCAAGTGTGCAGGTATTACAATGAGCCAAGTGAAGAGGAAATTATTATCTATGTCATTGACAGGCCGAGCCTCTGAATGGTTCAAGCTGCTGAAAAATAGCCAGACTATTGAATGGGAGGAAATTGTACCTCTCTTTTATTCTAAATTCTATCCTCCAAGTGAAATCCATAGAGATCGGAATTATATATATATTTTTTGGCCTCATGATGGAGAGAGTATTGCCCAAGCACGAGGGAGATTGAAGTTACTAATACTCAAATGCCCCATTCAAGCTCCCCAGTAATATCGATATTAATAATTTCTATGCAAGAATTCCTCTTCATGATAAGGATTTATTGGATGCTTCTTGTTCTGGATCATTTACACGTATGAAGGATGAAGCTCAATGGGATCTTCTTAACCGTATTCAAGATAAAACTGAAGCATGGGAGAATGAAAAAGGTAGAAAGTCAGGTATAAATTATGATTATGAATGCATTGAAACTTTTATGTCATCCGATGATTTTCATAATATTAATACTGCTTATGGTCTTGATTATCAAGATGCTGCGAACTTATATAAGGCTTTTGCTTCTTATTTTGATATTCCTAAAAAGGAATGGGACAAGTACCGCACTCCTTATAAAGATACTGTTAATTGTGTTCCTGCTAGAGATATAGAAGTTCATATTGTTGATTTTGTTGTGCCTGAACCTTATATTGAGAAAATGCCTTTCCCTGCTAAGGTAAAAGAACACTCTATGTTAGCTAGTGTGTTTAATAAAAGTGCAAGGAAACCTGTAGAACCCGAGGAACAAATAACTGTAGAACCTACAGTAGCAATAGTAAAGGACCTTGTTTATGAAAATGTAGAAGAGGGACAAATTATATTTTGTGAAGATGCTTCTAATATTGTCTCTCACCCTAGTAAATCTAGGAAACCCAGTGTTCCTGTGCTATCTGTTAGGATAGGTGATCATTGCTATTATGGTTTGTGTGATATTGGTGCTAGTTCTAGTGCCATTCCTTATGAGCTTTATAAAGAAGTCATGAATGAAATTGGTTCTTATGAACTTGAAGACATTGATGTGATTATTCAACTTGCTAATAGGGAAACTATTTATCCAATTGGTATGGTTAGAGATGTGGAGGTCTTGTGTGGTAAAACTAAGTATCCTGCTGATTTTCTAGTACTAGGCACTTCTTCTAGTGATACTTGTCATATTATATTTGGTAGACCTTTCTTAAACACTTGTGGTGCTGTTATTGATTGTAAAAAGGAGAAAATTCTTACAAAGTTTGATAAAGAGTCTTATGAATTTAATTTCTCCAAATTTGCTAAAGCACCTTATGAAGATGAATTGCCAAATGAAAATTACAAAGTTGAACAATTGGATGCTATTGCTCTTTCTCCTAACAATCCTTTGCAGCAATACATGGAAGACCACGAAAGTGATGTCTTTATGGAAGAAAGGAATGAAATTGATGAGATTTTCCTACATCAGTCAGCAATGCTGAAACATAATTTACCTTTGGAAGACTTGGGTACAACATTACCACCCAAGGAAGATCCTATTTTTGATTTAAAGCCTTTGCCAGATAATCTTAAATATGCTCATATTGATGATAAGAAATTATATCCTGTTATTATTAGTTCTCAACTTTCTGATAAAGAAGAGGAGAGATTATTCGGGATATTGAAGAAACATAAGGTGCTATTGGTTATACTCTTGATGATTTGAAAGGGATTTCTCCTACTATATGTCAGCATGCTATTAATATTGAACCTGATGCAAAGCCAGTTGTTGAGCATCAACGCTGTTTAAATCCTAAGATCAAGGATGTGGTAAGAAATGAGGTATTGAAACTCCTTGATGCTGGCATTATTTATCCTATTGCTAATAGTAGATGGGTTAGTCATGTGCATTGTGTCCCTAAGAAAGGAGGGATGACTGTTGTGCCAAATGAAAACAATGAACTTATACCTCAAAGAGTAGTAGTTGGTTATAGGATGTGCATTGATTTTAGGAAGGTTAACAAAGTTACTGAGAAAGATCACTATCCTTTGCCTTTTACTAATCAAATGTTAGAAAGGTTGTCTAAGAAAACTCATTTCTGCTTTCTTGATGGTTATTCTGGGTTTCCTCAAATTGTTGTTAAAAATCTTGATCAAGAGAAAACAACTTTCACTTGTCCTTATGGAACTTATGCTTATAGACGTATGCCTTCTGGTTTATGTAATGCTCCTGCTACCTTTCAAAGATGCATGTCTGCTATATTTCATGTTTTTTGTGAAGAAATTGTGGAAGTTTTCATGGATGATTTCTCCGTCTATGGAACTTATTTTGATAATTGTTTGCAGAATCTTCACAAAGTTTTGCAGAGATGTGAGGAGACTAATCTTGTTCTTAACTAGGAGAAATGCCATTTTATGGTTAATGAAGGAATTGTTCTTGGATATAAAATCTCTGAAAGAGGTACTGAAGTTGATAGAGCTAAAGTTGAAGCTATTGAGAAAATGCCCGGTCCCAGGGATGTTAAAGGTATTAGTAGTATTCTTGGTCATGCTGGTTTCTATAGAAGGTTTATTAAAGATTTCTCTAAAATATCAAAACCTCTTACTAATCTTCTTCAAAAATATGTATCGTTTGTTTGTGATGAAGATTGTAAAGAAGCTTTTGAAATTTTAAAGAACGCTTTAATATCTGCCCCTATTGTTCAACCACCTGATTGGAATTTACCATTTGAAATTATGTGTGGTGCTAGTGATTATGTTGTAGGTGATGTTCTTGGACAGCGGGTAGATAAGAAGTTAAATGTTATTCATTATGCTAGTAAAACTCTTGATATCGCTCAAAAGAATTATGCTACCACTGAGAAAGAATTCCTAGCTGTATTTTTGCTTATGATAAATTTAGGCAGCATATTGTTGATTCTAAAGTTACTATTCATACTGATCATGCTGCTATTAAGTACCTTATGGAAAAGAAAGATGCTAAGCCTAGGCTTATTAGATGGGTGCTTCTCTTACAAGAGTTTGATTTACATATTGTGGATAGGAAGGGTGCTGAAAATCATGTTGCTGATAATTTGTCTAGATAAGAAAATATCCTTGATGACCCTATTCCTGTTAATGATAGTTTTCCTA
The DNA here is from genome assembly GCA_028641055.1 of Alopecurus myosuroides. Classification (NCBI taxonomy): domain Eukaryota; kingdom Viridiplantae; phylum Streptophyta; class Magnoliopsida; order Poales; family Poaceae; genus Alopecurus; species Alopecurus myosuroides. Next base: position 365,554,045 of record CM054059.1, on the reverse strand, counting down.
ATGAACAGTTAGCTGAAATAAAATTGAGCTCTCATGAGAGTCCATGGTATGATGATTATGCTAACTTTATTGTTTTGAAGTATTTGCCTCCTACCTTTACAACTCAGCAAAGAAGAAAATTCTTCTATGATTTGAGGCATTATTTTTGGGATGACCCACACCTATATAAAGAAGGTCTTGATGGTATTATGAGAAGATGTGTTCCTGAAAATCCACAACAGGAGATATTGAGAAAATGTCATAGTAGTGCTTATGGAGGACATCATGCTGAAGATAGAACTGCACATAAAGTTCTACAGTCAGGTTTTTATTGGCCTACTCTCTTTAAAGATGCTAGAAAATTTGTTTTACCTTGTGATCAATGCCAAAGGGTTGGAAATATTTCTAGACGTAACGAAATGCCTATGAATTATTCTCTTGTTATTGAACCGTTTGATTGTTGGGGTTTTGACTTTGTGGGTCCTTTCCCTCCTTCAAAAGGTTATACTCATATTCTTGTCGTTGTTGATTATGTTACTAAATGGGTAGAAGCTATACCTACTAAAAGTGTTGATGGTGAAACCTCTTTAAAAATGCTTAAGGACATTATTTTCCCTAGGTTTGGTGTGCCTAGATATCTTATGACTGATGGGGGTTCTTCTTTTATTCATGGTGATTTTAGAAAAACCCTTGCTAAATATGATGTTAATCGTAGAATTGCTTCACCATATCATCCTCAAACTAGTGGGAAAGTAGAATTATCAAATAGAGAAATGAAATCTATCTTGCAAAAGACTGTTAACAAATCTAGGAAGAATTGGGCTAAGAAATTAAATGATGCTCTGTGGGCTTATAGAACCGCTTACAAAAAACCCATGGGAATGTATCCTTATAAAATAGTTTATGGAAAAGCTTGTCACTTGCCCCTAGAATTAGAACACAAAGCTTATTGGGCAGTGAAAGGCCTAAATAGAGATTTTAAACTTGCTGGTGAGAAAAGGCTGCTTGACTTAAGTTCTCTAGATGAATGGAGGAGTGAAGCATATGAAAATGATAATATCTTTAAAGAGAAAGTTAAAATGTGGCATGATAAGAGAATTATTAAAAGAGAATTTCATGTTGGTGAGAAAGTGCTATTGTATAGGTCTCGTCTTCGATTTTTTGCAGGAAAATTACTCTCGAGATGGGAAGGACCTTTTATTATCGAAGAGGTATATCGTTTTGGGGCAATTAAAATTGTTTCCCTTGAAGAAAACTCTTCACAAGTGGTGAATGGACAAAGACTCAAGCATTATATCTCCGGAGATTCTTATAATTAAAATGTTGATTGTATTCAAGCCATAATCCCAGAGGAGTTCATTAGGAAGCATATTTCAGAAACTGCAGAGACAGTTTTCGAATAGGTAACAGTTTTGGTAAGAAAATGTTCGCGAAACATCTTCCAACTTATATTTTTGTTGTTTTTGGAAAATATAAAAAATTATGAGCCGGAAACAAGAGGGAGATGGATCCCGGAGGCTCCACACCATCGGGTGGCGCGGGCCCACCTCTGGCCGCGCCAGCCCTAGGTGTGGGCTCCCCGGAGCCCCTCTCTGACTCGTTTTCGATCTGGGCTTTCCTTTCGTTATGAATTTTTTTTACTATATAATCCCCCGGACCCCCCCCCAGGTTCGTATATCGTTTTCTCGTCGTGTTTCTGTTTCGAGTTGTTTCTGCCCGGTTACATCTTCAGATCTAGAGAATCAATGGATTCTCCTGGATCTTCCAAAGACAGTTTCTTTGAGAACGTCGTCAACCCATACTTGAACGAGTTTAAGATGCATCCCAAGGAATTGCTTGTAGCATCCCAACTTTTAATAAAGATGGAATACCTGTGTTACTGTGCTAGTCCCTGGATCAAATGCTGGCACCACAGTACAAAATGAAATATCATGCAAATGCATCAAATTCTATTACATCGCATGATCCAGTATTTACAAAATAGTATTACAACTTGCATAGTCTTAGAAGACTAGCAGAAAACAAAGTATTACAGCGGAAAACATAGAACAACATTGAGCCCATCTTCTTCATGTGCCACAGGCAAAACATGTTGGCGATAGTCTCGAGATCCTAAACGAAATCCTCACTCGTCTTCAGAAACATCTGCAATATGGAATATGCAGCCACAAGGGAGTCAATACAATTTAATGTATTGGCAAGTAACACTATGGTGGATATAAATGGCAAGACTAATACTACATGCTTATTTGGCTGAGTGGAGTTTAGGCTAAGTTTGCATAAAGCCAGTTTTGTCCTATCTCTTTTGTAAAACAAACTTTTCTTTTCAAAGGGGTGGCAACATTGGATTTAGATCCAAGCACCACAAAACTCTTCACTTGGTCAAAATTTTACTTATTGAAATTGGTGATGAGATTCTTCCGTCAATCCTTGTCCAGCTGCTCATAATTGTCCATAACCGGGGACACGGCTAAGATCTTAGTTTGTTGACTCTGCAGAGGTTGTGCACTTTCACCCTTTGTCTTCAATTAGCCCAAACATCCTATACACCCGGAGTGCATCATGGAAAGGAGAGAATTGAGACGAGATCTTTCAGAAGAAGAAGTCCAAACCCACCGGCAAGACCCGTTCCACCTATAATTTTGCTACATCTGCTTGTCAAGCCTGGGCTGAACCCTCACAACTTAATTGATCAAGACAGAGCCCATATTGTCAAAAGGCTGCACGGGAAGCTACTAAACTTAGAAGGACATAGTAATCTCTTTGTTCCTGGGTGGCCATCCGCAAGTGACAACCTCAAGTGGAATAACCCTTAGATAAGGGCCCTGAGGAAACACTCAACATAACCCATTCTTACCACTTCCACCCAGGTGGTTCATTCATTAGTTATACTTAGGATTTTTCCTCAACATCTAGTAAAACAATTTGTAACATTGCATAGCACCTAGTAAATTCTAAGGCTATCAAAATAACAAGGTAAAAGGGATGGATACACACTACTAAGATAATAGCATAGCATAATATAACTTAGTAAAATTTCCTATCATGCATACTACTCAAAATCAACTAATGCATATAGAAAATAATGGGTAGTTGATGGTGTGTTACTTGCCTTGTTGAAGTTGGTGAAGATATTCACACTCTCCTCACAAAAGGTCGTTTCTCTCCGTACAATCTATTCATTGAAAACACAAAAACAAAATAAACAAACATGCTAGTAAGCAAACATACAAGTGTAGAAAACATACATAGCAACTAACATATAAAAAGGGGCTTAACCAAATTGGTTAGGACAAAGTCTAGGTTTGAGTTGAAATATTCATTCTCTAATGGTCTCATACTTGTTAAGGAAATTCCAATGGTTTACTTGGGAAGGACTAGGTGGATTTTGTAGTGATCAAACTTTATTATAACCATACTTGTCGAGGAAGTTCCAAGAGTTCACTAAGAATAAACATATTACTTCTTCAACTAAAGTAATACATGCAAACACTTGGTCATATTCACCTTCAAAAATATTTGAGTGACTATGTTAGTATTTTCCATTGTGGTTAGGGTAGGTCTACTAACTTCATCATCAAAGGAAAAATATTACTAAGTCTTGGGTTTTCTATTTGGGTCAATGGTTGGACAAAAACAACTTGTTATTCTTCAACTTGTGTGAATTGCTTCTAGACCTCATCTGATTGCCTTCTTGAAGATCATCTTCATGCTTCTATTGTAGTCTTGTTCCTTGGATGGATTCTTCTCTTGGTCTTGATAAATTATTCAGGGCTTTCACTTCACTAATTGGTTTGGGTATGGGATGGGCACAAATACCACTAAGTCAAATTGGAAAGAAAATAAGAAGAAGGATAGGAAGAGAGGGGGAGATGTTTTCTTCTAAATTTCTTCACACTTGTACTTCTTGAGTTTTCTTCTAGGTGTGGAGTACAAGTCTTTTCTTCAAAACTTCTTCATTGATCTTCCTTGTAGCTCTTCATGTTGCCACCAAGTTGAAAGTGAAGAGCCTTCTATTGCTTGAGTCTTGTTTTTCATTTGCTAACTTGATGGATTCTTGAAGCAAGAATAGGGGGATGGAGGAGTAGATAGAAACCTATAGTACTAGTGTTTGAGGTTCACTACTTGGTCTCTTAGATGGTTTACATACAAGGGACTTGGTCTTGGATTCAAAATGGCCACAACAAACAATGGTAGAAAGAAATAGAAACAAAATCTAAGACATAATAACTAGATGGACTACTATGATGGATTTTTGGCTAAAATACATGGTCATGGTCCAAGGGTGTCCAAAATGGTTGGGCAAGGTTTTTCTGGTCCAAGGTTGTCAAATGGAACAATTTTGCAAAAGGAACTATATTGAAATTATTTACAGAATTAAATCTATGACAAAATTACTCAAATACTCCAATTAATTCTAAATTCAATTTTAATTTGATCAACAATTATTTTGGGACAGGGGATATGAAAGTACACATCCTAAGGTTTCCAAATATATTTTATTTACAATTTTTGAATTTGTAGAATTTGAATTATGCCAAATTTCATCAAACAAGCATATTTGAATTTGAACAAATTTAAGTTTGTCAAATTTGAATTTGGCCAGTGCTAAAAGTTTCTAAATGTCAAGGGCTTTCCAAAAAGTCCAAGATTGCTAAATTTGGGCTTATGGATCAAAAGTTATGTTAGATCTAAGTTGCAGGGACTAATCTGTAAAACTGCCAAAATAATTCCAGCGGGAGAAAAATTGAATTTACAGGCTGGCCACGTGGGGCTCTGTGATTGGGTGGGTGTGCTGACTGGGTGCTGACTAGGCTAGGGTGACGTGGATAAGTGGTTAGATCTGAGCCGTCAGATCTCGATCTAACGGTAACATACCGATTCGTTAGGGGATCTAATCCTACGCGTCTGTTTCAGATCTAACGGCGTGGGAGGGCTAGGGTTTACCTGGCCGGAGTTGTCGCCGGAAATGGCCGATACGGCGGCGCTGCGCTCGGATGTCAACGGAGACGGCGATCCGGTGACCTCCGCGCTCGATGAAGACCACGATGAGCTTCGCCTCGACGCGGTGAAGTCGATGGTGCCCACGGTTTGCACGCTGGCGGCCTCGAGTGATGGCGCGGCGATGTCCCGAGGCGGAGCAACTCCGGTGCTCGTCGGGGACGTGGTTCCGCTGCGGGAAAAACCGAAACAAGGGCATGAGGGGGTGCAGGGAGTTGAGGGGAAGAGGAGGGGCGTAAAATGGGCGGCGGGAACCTACTGCTGTGGCCGGAAGTGATGAAGAACGGCGGCGGCAGCTGCGGACTCCGGCGAGGAATCGTGACAGAGAGGGGGTGCAATCGTCAGAGGAGGGAGGGGGAAATTGGAGCTGACACACGGGGCTTCTTATAGGCACGTACAGGGAAAGAAATTATGGTCTTAAAGGCGCGGGATTGAGGGGAGATCAATTCGGCCGAAAAGAACGCAATTTCCATCCTGAGGAAGAAGATGATGACGTCAGCAATGACATCATCCCTTATTTTCTTTTAATTTCTGTTTATCTAATTAAATCATAACTTCTGTTTTAAGTATCCAAATGACATGAAATAAAATTCTAAATTCTTGAAATTTAAACTACTTTCCAACAGTACCATTTTTGTAATCTTTTCAACATATTTTATTTTTGAATTTTGGAAATTTGAAATAATTCCTTAATAGAGCTTAATGTGATTTTTAATTTAGAAAATTATAAAATACAATTATTAGTCAAATATAATTTCAGTGGCTTTATAAAGATCAAATACTATTTTCCAAAACCATTTCAAAGAGTTTTCATCTCTTTTATGTTTTGAAAATATAATTAATTCACTAATAGTATTTAATACCATTTTAAAATAGAAAATAGTAAAATGGGGTTTTTGATTCAATAAATTTTTAGAGACATTAAACATTTCAAATAATAGTTTTGGAAGTCAATTTCAACCCATTTTCATAGTTAATAATTTTAGGATATGAAGGATTTATTAATAGTAACTTAGTGCTATTTTATTAGTTTATATCAATTAATTATTATTGTTGATCAATAAAATTTAGAATAAAACCACTAGTCATAATATTGTTTTCAAAACCTTTTGTTATGTTATTATCAAAGCAATGCATTTCATTTTCACCCCTTCATGTTTAAAACTTGGAATAACAACTAAAAGTTATTATTAATAATTTTATTCTCATAAAAATATTTTTGGGGATTAGAACTTTATTAAGGTTTATAATTCTTTCATTTTTGATGCCATAAAATAAATTAAGATTAATATTGGAGTTGTAAACATTTTAGGTAAAGGTTTGTTAATAAAAGATATTCCCTTTATATAAAGAAACTTATTTTTTGAATAAGGTTTTAGGGTTTAAGGAACAAGGCATAATTGGATTGGTGAACTCAATTTCATTGAAATATGTATTGTTTTCTTTTGTTTCTTGCTTCTCATTTGGATTTGGTGACTTGCACAATATGAAAACAAAAAGTTTCAAATTTTTGTGATTTTTGAGTTTTCCAAAAATCAGGGATGTTACAGACTACCACCCTTAAAAGAAATCTCATCCCGAGATTTGGGAAGGTTAGAAAGAAAGATTTGGGTAATTGGATTCCAAAACAACTGGGTGGGCTACCACCCTTAAAAGAAACTTTTGTGGGTAGTCTATTTTCATTAGATTGGAGTGTAGATTGATTCTAAATTAGCTTGAGTAGATCTTTCCTCTGTGGTAGAGGTGTAGACCAACATAGGTCTGTTGAACTACCTTTGACACTGAGGGGTCACTCTTTGGGTCAATCAAAAGATCAAGTTGAGAGGATTTCACAACATCATCTCATTATAATGGGAACACATTTCTCAGACATTCATTGTGGTTTATTACACTGGAAGAACTCCTAGGGAAAATAAATTTATTTTCAACATGAAACTTTGCCTAAGATTTCTTCTTTCAGAAAGTCATGTTTCCTTCCTTATCCCTTTGAGGGCATCCATTTGCATAGTGTCCTTTATCTCTGCATTTGAAGCAAGTCACTTGGCTGATGTCTCTATAGACAGGATTGGGGTTCTTCTGAAGTTTCTTCTTCTTCCTTGGTGGAGTTAAATTGGCCATCATATCTTCATACTGCTGCCCAGTATACTCAACTATGTCGGTTGAAGGTATGGGTTTCTTGTTGGGACAATTTCTAGACAAATGTCCATCTTCTTCACAAGAATAGCAATTCTTGGTGGAGTGTTTGGATGAATATGGATGTGGTGTAGTCTTGGCTCCAGTATCTATCTTGACATGGTCCATCTGAAAAGTATCCAGCTTGTGTTTTCCCTTCACATCTGGTTTTCCTAAGTTCTCTTGGATTTCACTAAGCATTTCCATTTTGGCTTGTTGTCCAACTTGTTGTACCATGGGGTAAAGTGGACATTGTGTTGGAACATGTGTTGTCCCTTCACACAGAAAACAAGTAACTTGAGTGAAGTATCCTTCAATTGAGTTGTTTGCATCACCATGGGGCCACTCATCAGGACAATCTTTGGAATAGTGTCCTATCTCTCCACAAGATTTGCAGGCTTTGGGTGTTGAAAACATTTCTTCTTCTATCTCATGGTTATCTCTAGTTATCCAAGGCTGGTTGTCTTTACTATTGGCCAAGTTTTGGGACATCATCTTCACTATCTGTGATTGAGTGTCCAACACTTGTTGCATTCCTTGGGTTAACTCCATATTGGGGTGGCTTTCTTGGTTCTGGATCATCAGTTGTATCAGCTGAGTTTGAGCTTCTAGTAACATCTGCATTGCTATTGAGTTCTCCGGGTTGTTGGAATTCTGGCTAGACATCTGTTTTGAGGTTTTAGGGAAGATGAGTAGAGGTTAGAAAGGATCTAAGAAGGTTCCTATCCAAACACAGCAGATCAAGGAAACTCATCTTACAAACAACACATAACAAACATATAGCAACACATTCATCACACCAAACAACATAGTTTTAGGAAAACATCTAGTATTGTCATACCACACTCATTAGTATGATCAATACTCTAATCGTGTTTCGTGTCTCACAACTTTGTTACATCTCATGGTGGTCTACTATTCAAGGCATGGTAACAACTTTCTTGATTTATTCCTCATGATAGGTCTTCAATACTCAGTCTTCACAATGATCTCCGCGTTCTTGTACATTGTAATCTATTTTTCAAGAGTGTTGATCTCTTCTTCGGCTTCCTTATAATCTTCTTAGTGTTGTGAAGTCTCCACTTGAGTCTCTCAGTAAGTTCTTCAATAGCCCTCCATGCAGCACTTCTTGCTGAATCAAGGAATGTCAAATGCACCTCCTTGTTGGTAAGCATGCAATCTCCTCCCTTCTTGTGGTCGTACTCCTTGTTCATGTACAGATGCATCTGCACCCACCAATATTCAAGATCATCTTCCTCATCAATGTAGGGAAAACCCCAATAGACTGCTGGTCCTTCAAATCCCATGATTGACATGAGATCCTTCAATGCTCTTGGAAAATCAGTGTCACATTCCAGGGTCATGGTCATCATTGGTCCTTTCTTGAGTGATTCAATGATGTTGGTCATCTACAGATAAGAGTATACATTAGAAATGTAAAATGGAAAGGAGTACGAGGAGAAATGAAGATATAAAAGATTCCTTTGTGGAGTAGTTAATAGATAGTATGTTTTTATTCCTATGGCTTTTCCTATTCTAATCCAAACTTAGGGTCTCGAATCCTACAGGCAACACAATGCTCTGATACCATTTTGTAGCATCCCAACTTTTAATAAAGATGGAATACCTGTGTTACTGTGCTAGTCCCTGGATCAAATGCTGGCACCACAGTACAAAATGAAATATCATGCAAATGCATCAAATTCTATTACATCGCATGATCCAGTCTTTACAAAATAGTATTACAACTTGCATAGTCTTAGAAGACTAGCAGAAAACAAAGTATTACAGCGGAAAACATAGAACAACATTGAGCCCATCTTCTTCATGTGCCACAGGCAAAACATGTTGGCGATAGTCTCGAGATCCTAAACGAAATCCTCACTCGTCTTCAGAAACATCTGCAATATGGAATATGCAGCCACAAGGGAGTCAATACAATTTAATGTATTGGCAAGTAACACTATGGTGGATATAAATGGCAAGACTAATACTACATGCTTATTTGGCTGAGTGGAGTTTAGGCTAAGTTTGCATAAAGCCAGTTTTTTCCTATCTCTTTTGTAAAACAAACTTTTCTTTTCAAAGGGGTGGCAACATTGGATTTAGATCCAAGCACCACAAAACTCTTCACTTGGTCAAAATTTTACTTATTGAAATTGGTGATGAGATTCTTCCGTCAATCCTTGTCCAGCTGCTCATAATTGTCCATAACCGGGGACACGGCTAAGATCTTAGTTTGTTGACTCTGCAGAGGTTGTGCACTTTCACCCTTTGTCTTCAATTAGCCCAAACATCCTATACACCCGGAGTGCATCATGGAAAGGAGAGAATTGAGACGAGATCTTTCAGAAGAAGAAGTCCAAACCCACCGGCAAGACCCGTTCCACCTATAATTTTGCTACATCTGCTTGTCAAGCCTGGGCTGAACCCTCACAACTTAATTGATCAAGACAGAGCCCATATTGTCAAAAGGCTGCACGGGAAGCTACTAAACTTAGAAGGACATAGTAATCTCTTTGTTCCTGGGTGGCCATCCGCAAGTGACAACCTCAAGTGGAATAACCCTTAGATAAGGGCCCTGAGGAAACACTCAACATAACCCATTCTTACCACTTCCACCCAGGTGGTTCATTCATTAGTTATACTTAGGATTTTTCCTCAACATCTAGTAAAACAATTTGTAACATTGCATAGCACCTAGTAAATTCTAAGGCTATCAAAATAACAAGGTAAAAGGGATGGATACACACTACTAAGATAATAGCATAGCATAATATAACTTAGTAAAATTTCCTATCATGCATACTACTCAAAATCAACTAATGCATATAGAAAATAATGGGTAGTTGATGGTGTGTTACTTGCCTTGTTGAAGTTGGTGAAGATATTCACACTCTCCTCACAAAAGGTCGTTTCTCTCCGTACAATCTATTCATTGAAAACACAAAAACAAAATAAACAAACATGCTAGTAAGCAAACATACAAGTGTAGAAAACATACATAGCAACTAACATATAAAAAGGGGCTTAACCAAATTGGTTAGGACAAAGTCTAGGTTTGAGTTGAAATATTCATTCTCTAATGGTCTCATACTTGTTAAGGAAATTCCAATGGTTTACTTGGGAAGGACTAGGTGGATTTTGTAGTGATCAAACTTTATTATAACCATACTTGTCGAGGAAGTTCCAAGAGTTCACTAAGAATAAACATATTACTTCTTCAACTAAAGTAATACATGCAAACACTTGGTCATATTCACCTTCAAAAATATTTGAGTGACTATGTTAGTATTTTCCATTGTGGTTAGGGTAGGTCTACTAACTTCATCATCAAAGGAAAAATATTACTAAGTCTTGGGTTTTCTATTTGGGTCAATGGTTGGACAAAAACAACTTGTTATTCTTCAACTTGTGTGAATTGCTTCTAGACCTCATCTGATTGCCTTCTTGAAGATCATCTTCATGCTTCTATTGTAGTCTTGTTCCTTGGATGGATTCTTCTCTTGGTCTTGATAAATTCTTCAGGGCTTTCACTTCACTAATTGGTTTGGGTATGGGATGGGCACAAATACCACTAAGTCAAATTGGAAAGAAAATAAGAAGAAGGATAGGAAGAGAGGGGGAGATGTTTTCTTCTAAATTTCTTCACACTTGTACTTCTTGAGTTTTCTTCTAGGTGTGGAGTACAAGTCTTTTCTTCAAAACTTCTTCATTGATCTTCCTTGTAGCTCTTCATGTTGCCACCAAGTTGAAAGTGAAGAGCCTTCTATTGCTTGAGTCTTGTTTTTCATTTGCTAACTTGATGGATTCTTGAAGCAAGAATAGGGGGATGGAGGAGTAGATAGAAACCTATAGTACTAGTGTTTGAGGTTCACTACTTGGTCTCTTAGATGGTTTACATACAAGGGACTTGGTCTTGGATTCAAAATGGCCACAACAAACAATGGTAGAAAGAAATAGAAACAAAATCTAAGACATAATAACTAGATGGACTACTATGATGGATTTTTGGCTAAAATACATGGTCATGGTCCAAGGGTGTCCAAAATGGTTGGGCAAGGTTTTTCTGGTCCAAGGTTGTCAAATGGAACAATTTTGCAAAAGGAACTATATTGAAATTATTTACAGAATTAAATCTATGACAAAATTACTCAAATACTCCAATTAATTCTAAATTCAATTTTAATTTGATCAACAATTATTTTGGGACAGGGGATATGAAAGTACACATCCTAAGGTTTCCAAATATATTTTATTTACAATTTTTGAATTTGTAGAATTTGAATTATGCCAAATTTCATCAAACAAGCATATTTGAATTTGAACAAATTTAAGTTTGTCAAATTTGAATTTGGCCAGTGCTAAAAGTTTCTAAATGTCAAGGGCTTTCCAAAAAGTCCAAGATTGCTAAATTTGGGCTTATGGATCAAAAGTTATGTTAGATCTAAGTTGCAGGGACTAATCTGTAAAACTGCCAAAATAATTCCAGCGGGAGAAAAATTGAATTTACAGGCTGGCCACGTGGGGCTCTGTGATTGGGTGGGTGTGCTGACTGGGTGCTGACTAGGCTAGGGTGACGTGGATAAGTGGTTAGATCTGAGCCGTCAGATCTCGATCTAACGGTAACATACCGATTCGTTAGGGGATCTAATCCTACGCGTCTGTTTCAGATCTAACGGCGTGGGAGGGCTAGGGTTTACCTGGCCGGAGTTGTCGCCGGAAATGGCCGATACGGCGGCGCTGCGCTCGGATGTCAACGGAGACGGCGATCCGGTGACCTCCGCGCTCGATGAAGACCACGATGAGCTTCGCCTCGACGCGGTGAAGTCGATGGTGCCCACGGTTTGCACGCTGGCGGCCTCGAGTGATGGCGCGGCGATGTCCCGAGGCGGAGCAACTCCGGTGCTCGTCGGGGACGTGGTTCCGCTGCGGGAAAAACCGAAACAAGGGCATGAGGGGGTGCAGGGAGTTGAGGGGAAGAGGAGGGGCGTAAAATGGGCGGCGGGAACCTACTGCTGTGGCCGGAAGTGATGAAGAACGGCGGCGGCAGCTGCGGACTCCGGCGAGGAATCGTGACAGAGAGGGGGTGCAATCGTCAGAGGAGGGAGGGGGAAATTGGAGCTGACACACGGGGCTTCTTATAGGCACGTACAGGGAAAGAAATTATGGTCTTAAAGGCGCGGGATTGAGGGGAGATCAATTCGGCCGAAAAGAACGCAATTTCCATCCTGAGGAAGAAGATGATGACGTCAGCAATGACATCATCCCTTATTTTCTTTTAATTTCTGTTTATCTAATTAAATCATAACTTCTGTTTTAAGTATCCAAATGACATGAAATAAAATTCTAAATTCTTGAAATTTAAACTACTTTCCAACAGTACCATTTTTGTAATCTTTTCAACATATTTTATTTTTGAATTTTGGAAATTTGAAATAATTCCTTAATAGAGCTTAATGTGATTTTTAATTTAGAAAATTATAAAATACAATTATTAGTCAAATATAATTTCAGTGGCTTTATAAAGATCAAATACTATTTTCCAAAACCATTTCAAAGAGTTTTCATCTCTTTTATGTTTTGAAAATATAATTAATTCACTAATAGTATTTAATACCATTTTAAAATAGAAAATAGTAAAATGGGGTTTTTGATTCAATAAATTTTTAGAGACATTAAACATTTCAAATAATAGTTTTGGAAGTCAATTTCAACCCATTTTCATAGTTAATAATTTTAGGATATGAAGGATTTATTAATAGTAACTTAGTGCTATTTTATTAGTTTATATCAATTAATTATTATTGTTGATCAATAAAATTTAGAATAAAACCACTAGTCATAATATTGTTTTCAAAACCTTTTGTTATGTTATTATCAAAGCAATGCATTTCATTTTCACCCCTTCATGTTTAAAACTTGGAATAACAACTAAAAGTTATTATTAATAATTTTATTCTCATAAAAATATTTTTGGGGATTAGAACTTTATTAAGGTTTATAATTCTTTCATTTTTGATGCCATAAAATAAATTAAGATTAATATTGGAGTTGTAAACATTTTAGGTAAAGGTTTGTTAATAAAAGATATTCCCTTTATATAAAGAAACTTATTTTTTGAATAAGGTTTTAGGGTTTAAGGAACAAGGCATAATTGGATTGGTGAACTCAATTTCATTGAAATATGTATTGTTTTCTTTTGTTTCTTGCTTCTCATTTGGATTTGGTGACTTGCACAATATGAAAACAAAAAGTTTCAAATTTTTGTGATTTTTGAGTTTTCCAAAAATCAGGGATGTTACAGACTACCACCCTTAAAAGAAATCTCATCCCGAGATTTGGGAAGGTTAGAAAGAAAGATTTGGGTAATTGGATTCCAAAACAACTGGGTGGGCTACCACCCTTAAAAGAAACTTTTGTGGGTAGTCTATTTTCATTAGATTGGAGTGTAGATTGATTCTAAATTAGCTTGAGTAGATCTTTCCTCTGTGGTAGAGGTGTAGACCAACATAGGTCTGTTGAACTACCTTTGACACTGAGGGGTCACTCTTTGGGTCAATCAAAAGATCAAGTTGAGAGGATTTCACAACATCATCTCATTATAATGGGAACACATTTCTCAGACATTCATTGTGGTTTATTACACTGGAAGAACTCCTAGGGAAAATAAATTTATTTTCAACATGAAACTTTGCCTAAGATTTCTTCTTTCAGAAAGTCATGTTTCCTTCCTTATCCCTTTGAGGGCATCCATTTGCATAGTGTCCTTTATCTCTGCATTTGAAGCAAGTCACTTGGCTGATGTCTCTATAGACAGGATTGGGGTTCTTCTGAAGTTTCTTCTTCTTCCTTGGTGGAGTTAAATTGGCCATCATATCTTCATACTGCTGCCCAGTATACTCAACTATGTCGGTTGAAGGTATGGGTTTCTTGTTGGGACAATTTCTAGACAAATGTCCATCTTCTTCACAAGAATAGCAATTCTTGGTGGAGTGTTTGGATGAATATGGATGTGGTGTAGTCTTGGCTCCAGTATCTATCTTGACATGGTCCATCTGAAAAGTATCCAGCTTGTGTTTTCCCTTCACATCTGGTTTTCCTAAGTTCTCTTGGATTTCACTAAGCATTTCCATTTTGGCTTGTTGTCCAACTTGTTGTACCATGGGGTAAAGTGGACATTGTGTTGGAACATGTGTTGTCCCTTCACACAGAAAACAAGTAACTTGAGTGAAGTATCCTTCAATTGAGTTGTTTGCATCACCATGGGGCCACTCATCAGGACAATCTTTGGAATAGTGTCCTATCTCTCCACAAGATTTGCAGGCTTTGGGTGTTGAAAACATTTCTTCTTCTATCTCATGGTTATCTCTAGTTATCCAAGGCTGGTTGTCTTTACTATTGGCCAAGTTTTGGGACATCATCTTCACTATCTGTGATTGAGTGTCCAACACTTGTTGCATTCCTTGGGTTAACTCCATATTGGGGTGGCTTTCTTGGTTCTGGATCATCAGTTGTATCAGCTGAGTTTGAGCTTCTAGTAACATCTGCATTGCTATTGAGTTCTCCGGGTTGTTGGAATTCTGGCTAGACATCTGTTTTGAGGTTTTAGGGAAGATGAGTAGAGGTTAGAAAGGATCTAAGAAGGTTCCTATCCAAACACAGCAGATCAAGGAAACTCATCTTACAAACAACACATAACAAACATATAGCAACACATTCATCACACCAAACAACATAGTTTTAGGAAAACATCTAGTATTGTCATACCACACTCATTAGTATGATCAATACTCTAATCGTGTTTCGTGTCTCACAACTTTGTTACATCTCATGGTGGTCTACTATTCAAGGCATGGTAACAACTTTCTTGATTTATTCCTCATGATAGGTCTTCAATACTCAGTCTTCACAATGATCTCCGCGTTCTTGTACATTGTAATCTATTTTTCAAGAGTGTTGATCTCTTCTTCGGCTTCCTTGAGAATCTTCTTAGTGTTGTGAAGTCTCCACTTGAGTCTCTCAGTAAGTTCTTCAATAGCCCTCCATGCAGCACTTCTTGCTGAATCAAGGAATGTCAAATGCACCTCCTTGTTGGTAAGCATGCAATCTCCTCCCTTCTTGTGGTCGTACTCCTTGTTCATGTACAGATGCATCTGCACCCACCAATATTCAAGATCATCTTCCTCATCAATGTAGGGAAAACCCCAATAGACTGCTGGTCCTTCAAATCCCATGATTGACATGAGATCCTTCAATGCTCTTGGAAAATCAGTGTCACATTCCAGGGTCATGGTCATCATTGGTCCTTTCTTGAGTGATTCAATGATGTTGGTCATCTACAGATAAGAGTATACATTAGAAATGTAAAATGGAAAGGAGTACGAGGATAAATGAAGATATAAAAGATTCCTTTGTGGAGTAGTTAATAGATAGTATGTTTTTATTCCTATGGCTTTTCCTATTCTAATCCAAACTTAGGGTCTCGAATCCTACAGGCAACACAATGCTCTGATACCATTTTGTAGCATCCCAACTTTTAATAAAGATGGAATACCTGTGTTACTGTGCTAGTCCCTGGATCAAATGCTGGCACCACAGTACAAAATGAAATATCATGCAAATGCATCAAATTCTATTACATCGCATGATCCAGTCTTTACAAAATAGTATTACAACTTGCATAGTCTTAGAAGACTAGCAGAAAACAAAGTATTACAGCGGAAAACATAGAACAACATTGAGCCCATCTTCTTCATGTGCCACAGGCAAAACATGTTGGCGATAGTCTCGAGATCCTAAACGAAATCCTCACTCGTCTTCAGAAACATCTGCAATATGGAATATGCAGCCACAAGGGAGTCAATACAATTTAATGTATTGGCAAGTAACACTATGGTGGATATAAATGGCAAGACTAATACTACATGCTTATTTGGCTGAGTGGAGTTTAGGCTAAGTTTGCATAAAGCCAGTTTTTTCCTATCTCTTTTGTAAAACAAACTTTTCTTTTCAAAGGGGTGGCAACATTGGATTTAGATCCAAGCACCACAAAACTCTTCACTTGGTCAAAATTTTACTTATTGAAATTGGTGATGAGATTCTTCCGTCAATCCTTGTCCAGCTGCTCATAATTGTCCATAACCGGGGACACGGCTAAGATCTTAGTTTGTTGACTCTGCAGAGGTTGTGCACTTTCACCCTTTGTCTTCAATTAGCCCAAACATCCTATACACCCGGAGTGCATCATGGAAAGGAGAGAATTGAGACGAGATCTTTCAGAAGAAGAAGTCCAAACCCACCGGCAAGACCCGTTCCACCTATAATTTTGCTACATCTGCTTGTCAAGCCTGGGCTGAACCCTCACAACTTAATTGATCAAGACAGAGCCCATATTGTCAAAAGGCTGCACGGGAAGCTACTAAACTTAGAAGGACATAGTAATCTCTTTGTTCCTGGGTGGCCATCCGCAAGTGACAACCTCAAGTGGAATAACCCTTAGATAAGGGCCCTGAGGAAACACTCAACATAACCCATTCTTACCACTTCCACCCAGGTGGTTCATTCATTAGTTATACTTAGGATTTTTCCTCAACATCTAGTAAAACAATTTGTAACATTGCATAGCACCTAGTAAATTCTAAGGCTATCAAAATAACAAGGTAAAAGGGATGGATACACACTACTAAGATAATAGCATAGCATAATATAACTTAGTAAAATTTCCTATCATGCATACTACTCAAAATCAACTAATGCATATAGAAAATAATGGGTAGTTGATGGTGTGTTACTTGCCTTGTTGAAGTTGGTGAAGATATTCACACTCTCCTCACAAAAGGTCGTTTCTCTCCGTACAATCTATTCATTGAAAACACAAAAACAAAATAAACAAACATGCTAGTAAGCAAACATACAAGTGTAGAAAACATACATAGCAACTAACATATAAAAAGGGGCTTAACCAAATTGGTTAGGACAAAGTCTAGGTTTGAGTTGAAATATTCATTCTCTAATGGTCTCATACTTGTTAAGGAAATTCCAATGGTTTACTTGGGAAGGACTAGGTGGATTTTGTAGTGATCAAACTTTATTATAACCATACTTGTCGAGGAAGTTCCAAGAGTTCACTAAGAATAAACATATTACTTCTTCAACTAAAGTAATACATGCAAACACTTGGTCATATTCACCTTCAAAAATATTTGAGTGACTATGTTAGTATTTTCCATTGTGGTTAGGGTAGGTCTACTAACTTCATCATCAAAGGAAAAATATTACTAAGTCTTGGGTTTTCTATTTGGGTCAATGGTTGGACAAAAACAACTTGTTATTCTTCAACTTGTGTGAATTGCTTCTAGACCTCATCTGATTGCCTTCTTGAAGATCATCTTCATGCTTCTATTGTAGTCTTGTTCCTTGGATGGATTCTTCTCTTGGTCTTGATAAATTCTTCAGGGCTTTCACTTCACTAATTGGTTTGGGTATGGGATGGGCACAAATACCACTAAGTCAAATTGGAAAGAAAATAAGAAGAAGGATAGGAAGAGAGGGGGAGATGTTTTCTTCTAAATTTCTTCACACTTGTACTTCTTGAGTTTTCTTCTAGGTGTGGAGTACAAGTCTTTTCTTCAAAACTTCTTCATTGATCTTCCTTGTAGCTCTTCATGTTGCCACCAAGTTGAAAGTGAAGAGCCTTCTATTGCTTGAGTCTTGTTTTTCATTTGCTAACTTGATGGATTCTTGAAGCAAGAATAGGGGGATGGAGGAGTAGATAGAAACCTATAGTACTAGTGTTTGAGGTTCACTACTTGGTCTCTTAGATGGTTTACATACAAGGGACTTGGTCTTGGATTCAAAATGGCCACAACAAACAATGGTAGAAAGAAATAGAAACAAAATCTAAGACATAATAACTAGATGGACTACTATGATGGATTTTTGGCTAAAATACATGGTCATGGTCCAAGGGTGTCCAAAATGGTTGGGCAAGGTTTTTCTGGTCCAAGGTTGTCAAATGGAACAATTTTGCAAAAGGAACTATATTGAAATTATTTACAGAATTAAATCTATGACAAAATTACTCAAATACTCCAATTAATTCTAAATTCAATTTTAATTTGATCAACAATTATTTTGGGACAGGGGATATGAAAGTACACATCCTAAGGTTTCCAAATATATTTTATTTACAATTTTTGAATTTGTAGAATTTGAATTATGCCAAATTTCATCAAACAAGCATATTTGAATTTGAACAAATTTAAGTTTGTCAAATTTGAATTTGGCCAGTGCTAAAAGTTTCTAAATGTCAAGGGCTTTCCAAAAAGTCCAAGATTGCTAAATTTGGGCTTATGGATCAAAAGTTATGTTAGATCTAAGTTGCAGGGACTAATCTGTAAAACTGCCAAAATAATTCCAGCGGGAGAAAAATTGAATTTACAGGCTGGCCACGTGGGGCTCTGTGATTGGGTGGGTGTGCTGACTGGGTGCTGACTAGGCTAGGGTGACGTGGATAAGTGGTTAGATCTGAGCCGTCAGATCTCGATCTAACGGTAACATACCGATTCGTTAGGGGATCTAATCCTACGCGTCTGTTTCAGATCTAACGGCGTGGGAGGGCTAGGGTTTACCTGGCCGGAGTTGTCGCCGGAAATGGCCGATACGGCGGCGCTGCGCTCGGATGTCAACGGAGACGGCGATCCGGTGACCTCCGCGCTCGATGAAGACCACGATGAGCTTCGCCTCGACGCGGTGAAGTCGATGGTGCCCACGGTTTGCACGCTGGCGGCCTCGAGTGATGGCGCGGCGATGTCCCGAGGCGGAGCAACTCCGGTGCTCGTCGGGGACGTGGTTCCGCTGCGGGAAAAACCGAAACAAGGGCATGAGGGGGTGCAGGGAGTTGAGGGGAAGAGGAGGGGCGTAAAATGGGCGGCGGGAACCTACTGCTGTGGCCGGAAGTGATGAAGAACGGCGGCGGCAGCTGCGGACTCCGGCGAGGAATCGTGACAGAGAGGGGGTGCAATCGTCAGAGGAGGGAGGGGGAAATTGGAGCTGACACACGGGGCTTCTTATAGGCACGTACAGGGAAAGAAATTATGGTCTTAAAGGCGCGGGATTGAGGGGAGATCAATTCGGCCGAAAAGAACGCAATTTCCATCCTGAGGAAGAAGATGATGACGTCAGCAATGACATCATCCCTTATTTTCTTTTAATTTCTGTTTATCTAATTAAATCATAACTTCTGTTTTAAGTATCCAAATGACATGAAATAAAATTCTAAATTCTTGAAATTTAAACTACTTTCCAACAGTACCATTTTTGTAATCTTTTCAACATATTTTATTTTTGAATTTTGGAAATTTGAAATAATTCCTTAATAGAGCTTAATGTGATTTTTAATTTAGAAAATTATAAAATACAATTATTAGTCAAATATAATTTCAGTGGCTTTATAAAGATCAAATACTATTTTCCAAAACCATTTCAAAGAGTTTTCATCTCTTTTATGTTTTGAAAATATAATTAATTCACTAATAGTATTTAATACCATTTTAAAATAGAAAATAGTAAAATGGGGTTTTTGATTCAATAAATTTTTAGAGACATTAAACATTTCAAATAATAGTTTTGGAAGTCAATTTCAACCCATTTTCATAGTTAATAATTTTAGGATATGAAGGATTTATTAATAGTAACTTAGTGCTATTTTATTAGTTTATATCAATTAATTATTATTGTTGATCAATAAAATTTAGAATAAAACCACTAGTCATAATATTGTTTTCAAAACCTTTTGTTATGTTATTATCAAAGCAATGCATTTCATTTTCACCCCTTCATGTTTAAAACTTGGAATAACAACTAAAAGTTATTATTAATAATTTTATTCTCATAAAAATATTTTTGGGGATTAGAACTTTATTAAGGTTTATAATTCATTCATTTTTGATGCCATAAAATAAATTAAGATTAATATTGGAGTTGTAAACATTTTAGGTAAAGGTTTGTTAATAAAAGATATTCCCTTTATATAAAGAAACTTATTTTTTGAATAAGGTTTTAGGGTTTAAGGAACAAGGCATAATTGGATTGGTGAACTCAATTTCATTGAAATATGTATCGTTTTCTTTTGTTTCTTGCTTCTCATTTGGTTTTGGTGACTTGCACAATATGAAAACAAAAAGTTTCAAATTTTTGTGATTTTTGAGTTTTCCAAAAATCAGGGATGTTACATTGCTGCTCAAGGACGGGAAGGTGCAGATTGAAGATGTTCGGGGCCCTAGAGGAGAAGGTAGTCTGGAAGCTAGGATTGAAGAACTGGAGCAAGAAGTTTACAAGTACAAGAAGATGGCAGAGCGTGAAGTTGAGATCATCAACATGATAAAGACAGAACAGATCGCTGAATACAAGAGGGAGAATTTGAAGCTTTGGGAGGAGATTCTCTCACTCGACAAGATCACCAATGATCTGCAAGCACAACTCTATGACGTGCAGAACCAGAACTGTGAGTATGAGAACAGGTTTAAACGTATAAGCGCTGCTGCTAGTTTCAGGTTGATGGAGACTAGGACGTCATTTGTGGATGGAGAGCCTTTATCTTGGAAGATCGAGGATGAGAAGGATCCTCCACCACCGAAGAACTGATTCGTCATTGGTTTTGGCATCCCCTCGGCTTGTTCCAAGCTTGGGGGGAGTGCCGCGGTATCACGTCACTATCTTTCATCTTTTACTTTTTCAGTAGAGTCATATCATGAGTAGAGAGGTTATCATATAGGATGGTTTGAAGTATGGAAGTGTCTCTCCCTAGTTGGTTATTGTTGTATCCGTTGGTGTGAGTTGCCGGTTTGAAATATTAATGAGAAGTTTCATCATTTACTTTCGATGCACATTATTTCAGTTTTCAATTTCTGTCATATGGTTTAGCTTGTTACTAGTACTTAGTATCAGTCTAGAGATCATCAAGTTAATCTAGTTGGTTTTGGCAAACTTAGCTTTTGTCAGCAGAAATAATAATTTGAGTTGCTAGTATATGAAAATGGAATTTGCCTCTTAGCTCATAAACTTAGTATTCACAAGTTAAGATTGTTTGTGCTTTCAATGAAGATTGCATGATTGGTTTCATCATATGTATATTTGTTTATTTTCCTTCAACTCTTATGCTTGTTACCCAACCTTGCTAGCCAAAAACCCTGTACTGAGAGGGAATGCTTCTCGTGTATCCAAACCTTAAACCCAAAATCTTGCCATTGTGTCCACCATACCTACCTACATGTGGTATTTCACCGCCACTCCAAGTAAATTGCTCATGTGCTACCTTTAAACTTTCAAATTACTCATGTTTTGTGTTCATGTGTTAGCTCATGAGGACGCAAATAGAGAATCTTTATCTCACTTGTTGATTGGACTCACACACCCGGACTAGTGGCTTCATCCGCTTATCCAAATGCTAGAAGAGCTGGCAGCGGGGTACCCAGCCCCAAATAATAATACAAATTCTCTTCACTATTTTTGCCCCTGATTTATCAGTCAAAGCATACTTGTGTAAACAAAAGAGAAAGAGGGATGACCTTCTATAGCAGTTGCATCCTTCACCATGGGAGCCGCTCTTGTGAGTCTAGTTGGCTTGTGACGTACTGTATTTTCTATTTGCCATTCGTTGACATAAATATACACCTCTCAAAATTTAGAAACTCCTCCACGGTTTGTGATTGTTGGCAGGCACCCGAGGATTCGGTTAGCCATGGTTTATGCAAGATGGATGAGAGGAGTGTCATGCATTTTATACCTCTGATTATTAAAATAAAAGCTCTAGCACACGAGTAGTCCATGTTTCCCTCTGCGAAGGGCCTATCTTTTACGTTTATGTTGAGTCAGTAAACCCATTTCCTTCTGTCTCCATCATGCATTTGAGTTCTTGTGTTCTCATCATTTATATGTTGATTTATTCAATCATGTTTTCCATCCTTCTTTGTTTAGCACATGCTTTATTATCTGAATGAATATTACTTTGAAAGCTATGAATCACTAAAAAGAGTTGTTACAATTAAACATGTTAGGCTCTACAAACATAAACCTTGTTACAAAGACTTCACCTAACATAAGTATATTTTCATTAATTGTTCTCTGACCAAGAACAAAGTTTGCCATCACCAATTTTGATTCTCTCTTTTGCATCTTTGTTTGTGACTCCCTTTACTTGTTTCAAGTTAAGTTTTATGAGAGGAAGATGCTGTCTGTAATGATTGGTGCATAGGTAAATGTGATGCTTCTTGTCCGTATTTTATTTATCGACTCTTCACTCCAAAAAACCGTGGTCATATTTTCTGGTTCAGTTTCGCTTGGGGACAAGAGAGGTCTAAGCTTGGGGGGAGTTGATAAGTCCATTTTGCATCACTGTTTTTATATCATAATTTTCTGTTATTCATCGATATATTTCATGTTATGATGCATCTCTTATGTTATTTTATCTTATTTTGCATGTTTTATATTTTTTGGAGAATAAACACCGGGACCAGAAATCTGATGGAAAAGGCACCGCCGAGATATCATATTTCAGAAGACCGGAAGAAGAACAGGGACATCCGGGGGTTCCTAAAAGTCCAGAGGAGGAACACATCCAAGAGGGGAGCTAGAGGGGGGCCACCAGGGGCCCACACCTAGGGCTGGCGCGCCCCCTGGCCGCGCCAGCTAGGGGTGTGGCCAGCCTGGCCCACCTCTGGGGGTCATCTTTGGCCCTCGGGGTCCCGAGGGAACCCTAAGCCTCATTCCATCCTCGAAGAATTTTTTCGCCGCCGCTGCGGGGTGGAAAACACCCGAGAGAGAAAAGCTCTTTGGCAGGGAGAAATCTGTCGGGTTAATTCCTCTCCGGAGAGGGGAAATCACCGCCATCGTCACCGTCATCACTCCGGGCATCATCAAGATCGTCATCATCATCGTCATCACCACCAACACCATCACCCTCATCATCAACCTTCATCCAGTTGTAACAATTAGGGGTCTCTATCGTTGTTTTTCTTTAGATCTCTCTCCCGGTGTGGATTACTTGTTAGTAGTTGATGCTTGTGAGATTTATCGGTGTTTGCACTTTATGACCAGATTGTTATCATCCATTATATCACCTCTAATTATGATCCATATGATGTGTTGTGAGTAGTTCGTGTTGTTCTTGAGGACATGGGGGAAGTCAAGTTGTTAGTAGTGAAGTAATGTTGAATAATATTAATGTTTGATATTTAAGTTGTGGTGCTATTCTTCTAGTGGTGTCATGTGAATGTCGACTACATGATACTTCACCATTTATGGGCCTAGGTAAATGCATCGTGTATTTGGCTACTAATTGTGGGGTTACGGGAGTGACAGAAACCTAAACCCCCGTTAGGAAACCATTACACGAGGGAGCGTAGGATCCCGGAGTTTAAAGCTGTTGTTAGATTTATTTCTTAATTACTTTCTTGTAGTTGCGGATGCTTTCAAGGGGTATAATAACAAGTATGTATTAGTATTGTATGGGACGGTACATTAGCATAGATTCACCCACACAACACTTAGCAAAACACCAAATTTATTCAGCTGCATGGAACAAAAGCACTTGACAGAAACCTCCCGTCTGTCCTCGAGTACGTTTGTTAATCATAAGTAAACTCACCGGCTTGTCCTTTTCTGAAGAAAGGATTGGGCCACTCGCTGCAATTATTACTACTGCATTTTATTTATCTGCATTATCAAAAAACCCTAGAAATCTGTTTTCCAGTATTTACAGTTATTCCTTCATCGAAACTGCTTTTCAACACCTTCTGCTCCTTGTTGGGTTCGACACTCTTATTTATCGAAAGTACTACGATACACCCCCTATACTTGTGGGTCATCAGTTATCGATCTAGTAGGAGAAAGAGGACCTTCGTAAGGTTGATGCCACTGACGGTGGTGATGGCTCACCGGTGTCAGCAACAACGTGGAACCTGCACACAACACAACCAAAATACTTTGTCCACCCGGTACAGTGAGGTTGTCAATCTCACCGGTCTTGCTGAAAACAAAGATTAGACGTATAGTGTGGAAAATAATTTATGCTTGCAGTAAGTAAAGAAAGCAGGAAATTGTGGTGGTTTGTTTTAATAGTGTAGGAAAATGGACCGGGGTTCATAGGTTCACTAGTGGTGTCTCTCCATAAAAGATAGCATGTTGGGTGAAAACATTACAGCTGGGCAATTGACAAATAAAGGTTACACCGTAGTGCACATTCATGACATGATGACTACTATGATATTTAGTGCGGGCATTACAACAATATACATAGACCGTAATCCAACTGCATCTATGACTAATAATCCACCCTCAGGTTATCATCCGAACCCCCTTAGGTATTAAGTTGCAAGAAACAAATAACTGCATTAAACAAAGTATGTAATGTAAACAATGATTGTACACGTGGGAACTGTCACCGCTGTTTTATCCCTACTGGCAACATCACATCCTCCCCCTTCACGTTTCTGTCACTCGTTCAAGGCAAAAAGGAGGCATGAACCCACTATCGAGCATAAACACTCCCTCTTGGAGTCACTAGCAACAACTTGGCCAGAGCAACCACTAGCAACGGAAAGCATGCAAGATCACAAATAGCATATGCAATAAAGACTATAATCAACTTGGCATAAGTTCAATATTCATCGGATCCCAGCAAACACAGCACAACGAATTACATAAGATCAATCTCGATCATGTAAGGCAGCTCACGAGATCTAAACACGGAGGCATATGAGGAGAAGACAACCATCTAGCTACTGCTATGGACCCGTAGTCCAAGGATGAACTACTCACGCATCACTCTGGAGGCAGGCATGGTGATGGAGAGGCCTCCGATGATGATTTCCTCTCCGGCAGGGTGACGGAGACAACTTAAGAATCCCCTTGACATGTAAAAATGACATAAAGAAGGGAGAAAGCATGTAGCAATTGGTCTAATATTATCATGGAGCATCAAAAATTATAGATACGTTGGATACGTATCAAGCATCCCCAAGATTAGTTCCTACTCGTCCTCGAGTAGGTAAACAACACAACAAAATAGTTTCTGAGGTGACATGCTACTAACATAATCTTGATCATAAAAATGTAAAGGCATATGCAAGCTGACATCATAGAACTTCAAACACAAACATGATAAACAGAACTTTAATAATAAAGCAAAGCAATCACTTTTCATCATGAAGAGTATCTCAAACAAAGGATGATGAGAAATAATGCAAAGAAAGATAAACGTCTGTTTCAGGTATAGAGAAAGCATGGCAAAGTGAAATTTCGCTAGTCCTTAAGAGCGGGGCAAAACATAAATGCCAGGACACCTTCAAAGTTCATGAGGAAGACTAGAGCAAATAATTTAAGAACAAATGATATCACATCATAAAGTAATTATTGATGTTTATTGTGACGCCCCGAGATCGGGCACTATGCAGATTTCAGCATTCCCGCCAAATCCGCATAATAACCGATTCCAGGTTGCCACTTATGATAACATTACAACAGTTCACGAATATTCCACAATTACAACAGAAACAGATAGATACAAGATGACTCAAACGAGCCAGGGTTACAACTGATACATTACAAAGATCCAAAATAACAGCGGAAGAAACAACATATCGTCCGTCTACGGACAAGATCCAAATTGGACTAAGAGTCCTGAAGATAACCGAGAGCGTCCAATCCCTGCCCAGGCCAAGCCGGAGGGATTCCCAAGCTAACGTCGTCAGACTTCAAACCTGTTGACTGCAATATTGAATATGCAGCCACGAAAAAGATTCGTGGGTCAGTACGGTTAAGTACTGGCAAGTGGATAACCCATACTCACAAGTTACCGGCGTAGCCAGTCATCACAAGATACAAATACTTTGGGTTCAACGGAAAGGAAGGGATTATTGCAAATAAGCGGCAACGGGCTGCACTAACCATCTACAGAGAGATACTACAACTTCCGGCTAACAGAAAGAAGATAAGATCGAGTATTGTGACCAACGGAAAGATAACTTCAAACAAACCCATCCTGGATCTCGCCCCTTATCCGAAGAAGCAATCCGAGGATAACTCACACAGTTGGATTAATGATGGTTCAGATTATTGTGTCAATAAGCCTATTACTAGTCAAGTTGTTAATCATTGGGTGTAAGATTGTTAATCATTAGGTTTAAGTTGTCCTGAGTACTTGTTAGCCAGTACTTTCACCAAGTAATCCATAACCGCGGAAAACACGGCTTCTCGAGAAGATTATCCCTGCAGGGTTGCACCAATTTGGCCGTACACGTAAGAATAACCCGCCAGACGGGGGATCAACCCACCAAGCGAGGTACTCAACACAACTCAACTCTTCTTCGCATCAAGCCCAAAGAACCTTGGGCGCACGGCTAATCGAGCCCAGAAGAAAATGGACCCTCATAGCACTCTAAGACCGTGTCCCCCTATATGCCGACTACGAAAGTTCCACCCGGGATCCAAGGGCCCGCAAGATCATGCATGCAACAAATGGAAAACCTGAACTAAATGAGGCGATTTGGACGAGATGCGAATCGAGTCAAATTGAGGGGGCGCCCATACTCGCTTCCCACATGCAGGCCTCGAAACCACAAAGGGCCTCCTGCCGGTGCCTTATCATCAAATTATTATTTAACAATAACATTAGCATGATTGATTGATTAAACATCGAGCCCCCAGAACGATAATAATAGTAAAAGAAGTAACCGACAACAGACTCGAGCAAAAGCAACCCTAAGCATGCAGCTACGACACGAAGGCCAACGAGGTAAACAAACAACAGTTAATAGGAAGTGGAAGGGAAAAGGCTATATCATGGCGGCAAGGTAAACAATATGATAGGTTCGAGACACAAGCATCGTATCAACAGGCTAGAATAAGGACAATGGAAAGAATCGGTAACAAGTGATGAAAGGCAGCCATTTGGCAGCAAGTGACTATACTTGCCTGAGATCCCGCAAGGTAGCAGAACTTGTCTTTGCTCACATCATCTCAACGTCCTATCCGGGAAGAAGCAATGAACCTCGAACAAACACCGGATGCAACAATTACTACTACGGCAAAAGATCCAGCATGATCAAGATATGGATGCATGACAATTTAATGGATGCATAGAAATAAACTAGTTGACATGATAAACAGATTTAAATGGACCCATATGCAATTTGAGTTGCATATGAAAAGCCCATGAATTATGGTTGAAACAATTGTTTTCCTACTAATCATTAGGTGAAAGTGGTTTAGGATGAGGCATGGATGAGGAAAACAACAAAATAACAACAATAGAATCAATTGGAAATAAGGTTTACCAATTTTAGAAATTTATTTATTAAGTTAGAAAATTTTGGTTCCTTAAGGGTGTCACACAAACAATTGTTGTTTTCATCAAGTTAAAGTGTTCAAAACAAATAACAAAATTTATATTTGAAAAGAACATCAAATTTTAGTTGGATTACATGTTTCAAATATTGAAATTGGAATTAGGATAATTTAATTATGAATTAAACAATATTAAACAAGTTTTAAATGGATTTAAAACAAGTTTGAATTTAATTGAATTTTTATTTGTTCAAAACATAAATTCAAACTCACATTTGAAAAGTTCACACTTTGATGGTTTGAAAACATATTTTGCATGTTCAAAATTATTTTATTTTGAGCAAGTTATGATTTTATCAAATTTAAATGAATTAAACAAGTATTAAATTATTTAGGCAATTTAAATTATTCAAACCATGAAACAAAATTTATATTTGAAAAAGTTATTCAAAATGGTATGGAAAACATATTTTATTTGCCTTATTTAGAATTAGTAGGAATTATTTATGAATTGTTGCAAATTACAATTGAATTATTTGAATTCAAATTTGAATTGCATTTTGAAAATTCAAAATAGAAAACAAATGTTACCAATGGGTAGGGAATTAAATTTAGATTAGTGCACATATTTTATTGTTATCATTTGGACTTAGGAAATAAAAGTTATTACCATTTTAAAATTAGGGGTCAATCTGTAAAAGCAGGGGCCTAAAAGAAAGAAAAGAATTCGCAGAGGGGCCCCTGGGGCGTTTTTTACCCAGGGCAACCCAGCCTGGGTCTCTGCAGCGCGGGCCCGTGCCCAGGTGGCAGCCACGCGGGCGTGTGCGAGCTCTGAGGTGGCACATGGGTCGATGACTGGTGGGGCCTGCCCCTGCGCGCGGAAGAAATTGCAAAAAGGGGGGGTGTGTGCGCCCGCGGGGTCTCGAACCCGGGACGCCTCGCTGCACGGAAGGGAAACGAACCACTGCGGTACTCTGAACTTTTGTGATACAACGTAAACTGACAGAAGAAAAGGTAGTGCACGGGGTTAACTGAATTTTAGAACAGCTTGCTCGCTGAACCTGCTGCACTG
Source organism: Alopecurus myosuroides (assembly GCA_028641055.1). Taxonomy (NCBI): domain Eukaryota; kingdom Viridiplantae; phylum Streptophyta; class Magnoliopsida; order Poales; family Poaceae; genus Alopecurus; species Alopecurus myosuroides. The sequence continues at coordinate 365,525,475 of CM054059.1, read as the reverse complement.
GGCAGTGATCGCCGGCGGGAGAATGGACAGCTGCGGTGCGGTGGAGGGGTGCAGTGCGTGGGCGTGCTTGGGTGTAGCGTGCGGGTACGTTCAGGAGAGATAGGGAGGAGGAAGGGGTACTGAGCGCACCTGCGGCTGCTCGTGGAAGCAGACGGTGGCGCGGATGTCCGGCGACAGCGAGGTGTCACCGATGGCGCCGTCGACTCGGCCAACCTCCCGTCTCCAAGCCTTCACCAATCATGACGAGAACGAGGGGGTGGTTCCATTCCTCTCACCAGAAGGACCCCGAGGTGGCTGTGGCGATGGGACGGTGGAGGTGGTCTCGGTGGATGTTGGGGGGGGACAGGAGCAGAGAGGTTCAGAGGAAGAGGGGAGAGGAAGCTGGCGGCGCTAGGAGGGGAAAGGAGTAGGGCTAGGGGGTCTAGGGTAGAGGGGTGGCTGTTTTATGGGGGGGAGAGACCTGGTACGGCAGGCCATCGGAGGAGTTGCAGAAGATCACACGGAGGAGATGGAGTCGTACAGGTGACGACAGCCACGAGGGGGAAGACGACAGAAAGGAGGGCTAGTGGGCTGGGGTAGGTGGGCTTGGGCAGAAAAGAAGGGAGATGGGCTGTGGGAGAAGGAAAAGAAAGGAGTGGCCTGCCTCTCTCCTTTGCTCTTTTTTTTTCCTTTTGAATTTTTTTTGTAAAGGAATGAAAGGGAGAGAGAGAAAGGATTTGGGGGTTTTGGGGTGGTTTATTTCATTAAATATTTTTATTACTTTTTCAAAACAGGAAATGAAAGCAATGTTAGCATTATTTTCACAAGGTGGAAATTTTAATTGAATTAAAGTTGTTAGTTGAACTTTTCAAATAGAGTTTGGGATTTTTATTTAATAAATATTTTCTATTAAGTTGCAAAACAATAAGCAAAGCAAAGGTTAGTTAATGATTTCAAAATTGGAAATATTAGTTTGATGTTTAAGTGGTTAGTGGAATTTCAAATAATGTTTGATTTGGGAAATTTGGAAAAGCAAATTCTAGTTAATAAGCTCAAGCAATTAAACAAACATTATTGAATTTAAATTTGTTTGCCAAATCTTAATATTTAAACCCATATTGAAATATGATAAATAAGATTGATTTGATTTGAATTTTTGGAATTTGCCATTAGGGTTTTAATAACAGGGAACATTTTATTAACAAGCAAGTTTATTAAAACAAATTCAACCAGTGAAAAACAATTGAGTGGTTTAGCTTGAAATTTTGAAATTGGAAATTTTGAGCAGGGGGGTGAAAGTTTAAATTGTTTTCAGTTGTGATGCAAACATGGTGCAATGCAATGTGATGCATATGATGCAAGCAAAAAAAGAAAACAAACAACTCTCTATTAGGGTAACACCCCAGGTGTTACATTTATGGGACAGTACACATAGAACTAAGAATGGAAAAATGCTCTCTCAACTGTGCATAAAGTTAGAAGATGGAGACTCATCATAAAAGTAAAAGAAAGGCCCTTCGCGAAGGGAAGCATGGATCACTCATGTGCTAGAGCTTTTTATTTTATTAAACAGAGGTATTAAAAGTTTGACACTCCTCCCATCCATCTTTCACAAACCATGGCTAACCGAATCCTCGGGTGCCTGCCAACAATCACATACCGTGGAGGAGTGTTTATATTTGGGGAGATGTATGCTAATGTCAACGAATGGTAAATAGAAAATGCAATGCGTCACAAGCCAACTGGATTCACAAGAGCGGCTCCCATATGAAGGACTCATCTGGGTAGAAGGTCATCCCTCTTTCTCTTTTGTTTACACAGTTATGCTTTGACTAATAAATCAGGGGCAAAAATAGTGAAGAGATTTTGTGTGCATTAATTTGGGGTTGGGCACCCCTCTGCCAGCTCTTCTATCATTTGGATAAGCGGATGAAGCCACTATTCCAGGGTGTGAAATCCAATCAACAAGTGGGATAAAGATTCTCTATTGACGTCCTCACGAGCAAAAACAGGAACATAAAGCAGGAGTAATTTTGAAGGTTTTAAAGGCAACACATGAGCAATTTACTTCGTGTGGCAGTTAAATACCACATGTAGATAGGTATGGTGGACACAATGGGAAAACTTTGGTTTAAGGGAGTTGGATTCACGAGTAGAGCTCATACTCAGTACAGGTGGAGGCTAGCCAAAGACTGGGAGCGAGAAATCAAGATAGCATAAGAGCCATAATCATGCATAGCGACATAAGCATCATTAATTAAAGCATAAGCAGTATCATAGTTCAAAAACTAAGTGGTCATGGAGGCTATTCGTGACTGGTTTTTAGTCATAAACATGGTGTGAGCATGCGCCAAGTCAACGAAATAAAACATTCGAAAGAGAATACCAAAAATTTATGCTGCCTTATGACAAGAACAACTCATGAATCTTTCAATGACATATTAAAACTCTCAGCTATTTGAGGCTATTCATGCTACTCAACATAACAAGGATTTATAACTAAAATAACATTTAGCATGGCATGAAAAAGTTCTAGCAACAGTCTATACAAGCTTCTACTTGCACCGTTATAAATTCTACTTTAAACAACAGTTTTTTCTCCCAACAAGCACCATACAAGATATGTTTTAACAAAAACTCTCTAAATGCTACAGCAAGAAAACATGAGAGTACTCACATAATACTACTAAAACTAACAGCTCTAATAAGAGATGCATGCAAAACAGGAGCTAAATAAATGCAGCATCCAGACAAAGATTCAGAATAAAAAGCATTCCCATGAAAAAGTGGAGCATGTCACTCTCAAATAAAAGAATGCTGGGGTCCAACCAAGTTTATTGCAAAAAGTAAAAAACAAACTGAAAGCAAAAACAAAAACAAAATGAAAGCAAAAATATAAGACGCTCCAAGTAAAGCACATAAGATGTGACCGAATAAAAATATAGTTTCACTAGAAGTGACCTAATAATTTGTTGATGAAGAAGGGGATGTCTTGGGCATCCCCGAGCTTAGACGCTTGAGTCTTCTTGGAATTTGCTGGGATGTACCACCGGGGCATCCCCGAGCTTAGGATCTTCACTCTTCTTGATAATGTCATATCATCCTTTTCTCTTGACCCTTGAAAACTTCCTTCACACCAAACTTCTCACAATCTTCATTAGCAACGTTAGTGCAATCGAAATAATAAATTCACATGGTGCAGTTTCAACACAAGACTAACACTAATAAACCCATTAGCTACTGTCACAATTTCTTTTAAAACTCTTTTTCTCAAAATAACACCAAAAGAAAGCGATTAAGATGCAAATGCAATTATTGGCAGAAATCTGTCAAAACAGGACAACAGGTAAAGATGATTTTTCTCGAAAATCTTATGTTTCTCAAATCAAAAAGTTTTCAACTAATAAAAGTTGCGTATACAGCCCAGTATTACCCACAAAAAAACTCAGGTAATTTTGAATTTTCTGTGATTTTATACGGAATAAACAGTGGACAGCAGAAATCTGTTTCCTGCGCAGAAATCCGAAATATAGCCTCAACTTTCCACTAGAGGCTTTACTTGGCTCAACAAAAACTCAAAAGAAAATATACAGCAGGGTTGCTAAGTAAATAGAGAACACCCAGGTGCAAAGAACACAAAAGAAAACAAAGGAAAAACGGGTTGAAAACAGCGAAATAATACGGGTTGTCTCCCGGTAGCGCTTTTCTTTAACGCCTTTCAGCTAGGCATAGAAATGAACTCAAGTATTTTCAAGTGAAGAAGCATCAACATCATAACTTTCTCTAATAATAGAGTCAAAAGTTAGCTTCATCCTCTTTCTAGGAAAGTGTTCCATACCTTTCTTGAGTGGGAATTAGTATTTAATACTCCCCTCTTTCATATCAATAACAACACCAACAGTTCTAAGAAAAGGTCTTCCCAAAACAATAGGACAAGAAGCATTGCATTCGATGTTCATAACAACAAAATCAACAGGGACAAGATTATTATTAACCATAAGAAGAACATCATCAATTCTACCAAGAGGTTTCTTCTTAGCATTATCAGCAAGATGAACATCCAAATAACAGTGTTCCAAACGGTGGTAGATCAAGCATATCATACAGCTTTTGAGGCATAACACAGATACTAGCACCAAGATCACAGAAATCATTGCAATCAAAATCATTTACTTTTATCTTAATGATAGTCTCCCAACCATCATCTGATTTTCTAGGGATAGATGTCTCAAGTTTCAGCTTTTCTTCCCTAACTTTCATGAGAGCGTTGGTAATATGTTTAGTAAAGGCCATATTCATGGCACTAACATTGGGACTTCTAGCAAGATTTTGTAGGAACTTAATAACTTCAGAGATATTGCAATCATCAAAATCAATATTATTATCATCAAAAGTAATGGAACCATTATCTCCCACATCTCTAAAAAAAATAGCACTTTTATCAGAAACAGTTTCAGCAGTTTGAGGCAGTTTAGCAAGTTTCACAGAAGGGGTGGAGTCTTTGTTAAAACCAACTACTTTACCATTGATACTAGGAGGTTTACTAGCACTTGGAGCTTCAGTTTTACTAGTGGTTGTGATAGTGCAAACTCTAGCAATATTATTCTTTCTAGCCAATTCATCTTCTCTTTCCCACCTAGCACGTAATTCAACCATCAACCTAACATTATTATCAATTCGAACTTGGATGGCATTCAAAGTTTTACTTTCATTAACATCATGTGGCAAAACCTTCAGTTTAAGAAAATCAACATCAATAGCTAGGCTATCTACTTTAGATGCAAGAACATCTATTTTACCAAGCTTTTCCTCGACAAATTTATTAAAAGCAGTTTGTGTGCTAATAAATTCTCTAAGCATGTTTTCAAGATCAGAGGTAGAGCTTTTATTATTATTGTAGGAATTGCCATAAGAATTACCATAACCATTATTAGGAGGATAGGGCTTGTAATTGTTTCCACCAAAATTATTTCTATAAGCATTGTTGTTAAAATTATTATTTCTAATAAAGTTCACATCAACATCCTCTTCTTGAGCAACCAAAGAGGCTAAAGGAACATTATTTGGATCAAATTGAGCTTTACCATTAACAAGCATAGACATAATATCATCAAGCCTTTCACTCAAAGAGGAGGTTTCCTCAACAGAATTTACCTTCTTACCTTCTAGAGCGCTCTCGGTGTGCCACTCTGAATAATTTATCATCATATCATCAAGAAGCTTTGTTGCATTGCCCAAAGTGATGGACATAAAGGTACCTCCAGCAGCTGAATCCAATAGGTTCCTTGAGGAGAAATTCAGTCCTGCATAAAAGGTTTGTATAATCATCCAAGTAGTCAGTCCATGAGTGGGACAATTCTTCACCATAGTTTTCATTCATTCCCAAGCTTTAGCAACATGTTCATTATCAAATTATTTAAAATTCATTATGTCACTTCTCAGGGATATAATATTAGCAGGAGGATAATATTTTCCAATGAAAGCATCTTTAGACTTAGTCCAAGAATCAATATTATTTCTAGGCAAAGATAGCAACCATTCTTTAGCTCTTCCTCTGAAAGAGAAAGGAAATAATTTTAGTTTAATAATATCTCCATCCACATCTTTATATTTTTGCATCTCACATATTTCAATAAAATTATTAAGGTGGGCAGAAGCATCATCAGTACTAACACTAGAGAATTTCTCTTTCATAACAAGATTTAATAAAGCAGGTTTAATTTCATAGAAAGCAGCAGTAGGAGCAGGTGGAGCAATAGGTGTGCAAATAAAATCATTGTTGTTTGTGCTAGTGAAGTCACACAACTTAGTATTCTCAGAGGAACTCATTGTAGCAAAATAAAAGCAAGCAAATAAATAATAGAATAAAGTAAACTATTTTTTTGTGTGTTTTTGATAAAGAGAAGCAAAACAAGACAAAAATAAAAACAAGACAATAGGCAAAATAGAGAGGTTGAGAGTGAGAGACTCCCCTTGCCAGAAGACTTCCTTCTCCATGGCAACGGCGCCAGAAAAAGTCCTTGATGGTGCAGATCTTGCACTCGTTGGGATACCCCATTAGGAGGGTGTGATGACCACAACGGTAGGACTTTTCCCCTTAGTTAAGAACCAAGGTTATCAATCCAGTAGGAGAAAGAGGACCTTCGGAAAGTTGATGCCACTGACGGTGCTGATGGCTCACCGGTGTCAGCAACAACGTGGAACCTACACACAACACAACCAAAATACTTTGTCCCAACGGTATAGTGAGGTTATCAGTCTCACCGGTCTTGCTGAAAACAAATATTAGACGTATAGTGTGGAAAATAATGTATGCTTGCAGTAAGTAAAGAAAGCAGGAAATTGCGGTGGTTTGTTTTAACAGTGTAGGAAAATGGACCGGGGTTCATAGGTTCACTAGTGGTGTCTCTCCATAAAAGATAGAATGTTGGGTGAATAAATTACAGCTGGGCAATTGACAAATAAAGGTTGCACCATAGTGCACATTCATGACATGATGACTACTATGATATTTAGTGTAGGCATTACAACAATATACATAGACCGTAATCCAACTGCATCTATGACTAATAATCCACCCTCAGGTTATCATCCGAACCCCCTTAGGTATTAAGTTGCAAGCAACAGATAACTGCATTAAACAAAGTGTGTAATGTAAGCAATGATTGTACACGTCGGCACTCTCACTGTTGTTTTCTCCCTAGTGGAAACAACACATCCTCCCACTTCACTTTCTCTCACTCGAGCAAGGCGAAAAGGAGGCATGAACCCTCTATCGAGCATAAATACTCCCTCTTGGATTCCCTATCAACTACTTGGCCAGAGCAACCACTAGCAATGGAAAGCATGAAAGATCACAAATAGCATATCAATAAAGACTATAATCAACTTGGCATAAGTTCAATATTCATCGGATCCCAACAAACACAACACAGAGAATTACATCAGATCAATCTCGATCATGTTAGGCATCTCACGAGATCTAAACATGGAGGCATATGAGGAGAAGACAACCATCTAGCTACTGCTATGGACCCGTAGTCCAAGGATGGACTACTCACGCATCACTCCGGAGGCAGGCATGGTGATGGAGAGGGCTCCGGTGATGATTTCCTCTCCGGCAGGGTGCCGGAGACAGCTTCAGAACCCCCCTGATCTAGGGTTGACGGTGACGGCGGCTGCGAAACTTTTCGGGGATTTTTTATCACGTATCTAGGGTTTTCCATCCGGGGGGAACAAAAAGGCGAAAGGGCAGAGGCGGTGGAGCACTGGGGGGACACACCACCCCATGGTGTGGGCCCCCTGATGCCCCTCTTCGTCTCCTCTTCGGTCTTCTGGATGCTTCCGGGGAAAATAAGCACTTCGGGCTTTGTGGGGTCCAATTCCGAGAATATTTCCAGAACAACTTTTCTGAAACCAAAAACAGCAGAAAACAGGGAACTCGCACTTGGCATCCTGTTAATAGGTTATTCCCGAAGAACATGTAAAAATGACATAAAGAAGGAAGAAAACATGTAGCAATTGGCATAATATTATGATGGAGCATCAGAAATTATAGATACGTTGGAGACGTATCAGGGGGCCCACACCACTAGGTTGCTAGCTCTCCAATTGCAAAGTTTGTCCCGTTATCCGTGATTATACTATGTGGGACGTCGTATCGCATGTCAATGTCAATAACGAAATTTCTGGGAGTCACACCGTCAAGTTTTTTGATGGGTTTAGCCTCCACCCACTTGGTATACTTACCTACTGCAACGAGTAGATGTGTGAGTACGCCTCTTGCAGTTTTGAATGGCCCCATCATATCTAGCCCCCATATCGCAAACGACCATGTTCTGGGGATAGTCTTGAGTGCTTGAGCCGGCATATTTGTCTGCTTGGCATAGTACTGACATCTGGCACATGTGTTAACTATGTGTTATGCATATGTCTTGGCTGTAAGCCAGAAAAATACTGCACAGAATGCATTCTTAACTAGGCTTTTTGATTGAGCATGATGTCCGCAATCTCCGGCATGGATTTCTTGCAGAATTTGTCGTCCTTCCTCTAGCGAAATACATCGCTGAAAAATTTCGATAGTGCTGCGTTTATATAGGCAACCATTGATTACCGTGTATCCTTTGCATCGGCGTTTAATCCGCCTTTGCAAGACTTTATCTGCTCCATCCGGGAACTTCTGATCAACTAAGAAGTTCAAGTATGGAATTGTCCAATCCAGGTTAACAAGCAGAACTTCTATTGACTCAAAAACTAGGGGATAATCGACCTCTCCGCTTTTTATTGATGGTTCATACAGATGTTGGATGAATACACGAGGTGGCAATGTTTTCACCCTTTTCGAGCCCATTCGAGCTAGAGCATCATTATTCCAGTTTTCTTCACTTTTGACGTGATGTACCTCAAATCCTAGGAAGCAAATGGTGAACTCGTCGACTGTTCTCCGATATTCGACCATTATGGGGCTTTTGGCATCCCATGTCTGGTTCAGCTGGTGTTGTACTAGATCCGAGTCTCCATAGAAAAGTATGCGTTTGACGCCTATTTCTTTTGCAATATGCAAGCCATGAAGCAGTGCTTCGTATTCTGCCACAATGTTGCTGGCATTGAAGTGTATTTGTAATACATATTCCATTGTGTTGTCTTTTGGAGATTTCAGCACAACACCAGCACCAGCGCCTTCTTTCATCTTGGATCCATCGAAATTCATTATCCTATACTCCGACTCTGGCATTGGTGTGCTTTCTATTGCTTCTGTCCAATCATCTACAAAATCTGCCAACACCTGGGATTTGATCGATGTCCGGGGTTGGTACTTAATGTCGAACGCAGCGAGCTCAATCCCCCACTTGGCTACTCTGCCAGTTGCGTCCACATTGTTTATAATATCCCCTAGTGGTGCTTTGCTTACCATTGTTATGGAATGTCCTTGGAAATAATGGCGGAGTTTTTGAGATGCGAAAAATACGCCATATGCCAACTTTTGATAATGTGGATATCTTTGTTTTGACTCTGAGAATACTTTGCTTACGTAGTATACTGGATGCTGATCTGGAACACTTTACTCGTATTTCCGTCTTTCCACAATTATCACCGCACTAATAACCCTGTTTGTTGTTGTGAGATATAGTAACATGGGCTCTTTGTCTTTTGGGGATGCCAAAATCGGAGCTTTCATCAAAGTTTCTTTTAACTGGGTTAATGCTTTGTCCGCCTCTTATATCCACTCAAACTTGTCGGATTTCTTCAACAATTTGTATAATGGCAGAGCCTTATCACCAAGCCGGGTTATGAACCTGCTTACAGCGGCTACAGAACCCGTCAATCTTTGAACGTCTTTTAGACACGTAGGTCTTTTGATGTTCAAAATTGCTTTGATCTTTTTCGGGTTTACTTCTATTCCTCTGTGAGAAACGATGAAACCTAGAAGTTTTCCCGAGGGAACTCCGAATACACACTTTAATGGATTTAACATCATTTTGTAAGTGCGGAGGTTGTCGAAGGTTTCTCGTAGATCTTCAAGGAGTGTATGCTTTTCCTTGGAAATGATGGAAATATAATCCACGTAAACATGCACGTTTTGCCTATTTGAGTATGCAAGCATTTTGCATGCAACGGTGGTATGTGGCTCCAGCATTCTTCATGCCAAAAGGCATGGTTATGTAATAGTATGTTCCATAGGGTGTTATGAAGGAGGTTTTTTATTTGGTCTTCTTCTTTCATGCGTGTTTGATGATACCCTGAATAAGCGTCCAAAAAGCATAAAAGCTTAGAGCCAGCAGTGGCATCTATTGTTTTATCGATTCATGGTAACAAAAACCTATCTTTTGTGCACAATTTGTTAAGACCGGTGTAATCTATACACATCCTAAGAATAACACTATCCTTGTTCGGGACTAACACTGGGTTCGCAGACCAATCAATGTGTATAACTTCCTGGATGAAATCAGCTGCTAAAAGCTGGATAATTTCCTTGCCAATAGTCTTCCGCCTTCTTCCACCGAAATCACGGAGACCTTGTTTGACGGGTTTTGATCCTGGAATAACCTTCAGTTGGTGCTCAACAAGTTCCCTGGGGACACCTGGCATATCAGCAGAACACCAGGCAAAAATATCCCAGTTCTCACGTAGGAACTTGATGAGTGCGCTTTCCTATTTTTCCGTCATTCTTGTTCCTACCACGAAATTTTTTGTGGGGTCTTTAGGATCCAGGATTATCTGCTTTGTACTCTCAGATGCTTTGAAACTGTCTGCCGGCTTCCGGCTTTCTTTTTTGCCGGCATTTCTGTCGGCGATACCTCTTTAGCTAGCTCCTCTTTTCGTATCACATGTTCGGCGCACAAGGCGTTTCCCACCTCTAGCTCGTTTGCCAGCTTGAAGTTTCCTTCAATGGTGATTACTCCATCTTTTTGCCCTAGCATCTTCAGCTTATTGTAGATGTAGCACGACCTAGCCATGAATTTGGCGAAATCCGGACGTCCGAGTATTGCGTGGTACACACCTTCGAACGGTACTACCTCAAACGAGATCATCTCCTAGCGGAAGTGTTCCGCCTTTCCGAAGGTTGCTTCTAGGGAAATTTCTCCTAGGGAATGTGCTTACCTGCCAGGAACAATGCCGTGAAAACGTACATTGTTGTGCTTGATCTGGGTCTCGGAGAGATGCAATTTCTTCAGAGTGCTTAGGTACATGATATTGATACTCGATCCTCCATCCATCAACACACTTTTTAGCCTAATGTTTTGAACAATAGGGCTTGCGACCAAGGCGTGTGTGCTGGGTTCTGGGATATTACCGGGATGATCGGACTGATCCCAAATAATTGGCGTCTTTGAATACTTCAAGTACTTTGGGGTTGCAGGCACAATCGCGTTGATTTCTTGAAGCGTTCATTTTTCCTGTTTTGCTGATGGAGTTGCAAGGAAAGTTAGGTTACATTCTCCTTAAACTATCGGGACTTTAGGTTCGCCTTTCCATTGCTGCTCATGGGTCTTGTCATCCGTGTCAGACTCACTTTTGTCTTTGTCAGCTTCCGGCTTTTGCCTGTTGAATTTCCTTTTGGAATTCTTTCCTTTATTCCCGGATCCTGCACTTCCCTTCATGTGATTATTAAGTCGGCATTGCGCATTTTTATGGGTAGGATTCCCAAATTGCGAATGGTGGACACATGATTCCGACTTAATTTTTTCCCACTCTTCCTTGGAGTAGGAGATAGGTTCCATGCTTTCTGTGCTTTTTCCCTTCCATCTGCTGCCATTATCCTTTTCAAAGGCTATGTTTACTTCTTTGAGTTTTGGCTGTGCTTCTGGAGTAGCCTTCTTTTTAGAACGAGACGCTTTTTTTTTGGCTTGAACCAAACCGGGTTTCAGGCCATTGATGAAAACATGCATTGTTTGTACATCACTTACTCCAGAGCAACTATTTTTCATTGCAGTACATCTTGAGATAAAGTCGACATACGACTCGTCTTTGTATTGGACGCAACAGTTCAACTGGTTAATGCTCTTGGGGCATTTATACGTACCCCGGAAGTGCTGGGCGAAAACTCTAGCCATATCTTCCCAGCCGTCCATCGTTCTTGACCGAAGGCCGTTAATCCAGTCTTTGGCTCCATCCAACAACATTAGGGGCAAGAATTTCACAACTTCTAGATCTGTTCCTTCGTTGATTTGGACGGCTGTATAGTAATCAGAGAGCCATGTATCCGGTTTTGTACTTCTGGTATACTTTTGATAAGTTGGCCCAACTTTGGCAAAGCCAGAGTGTCGAATGATTTTCCGGATCCTGTCAGTGAAACACTTTGTTCTGAAATACAAATCGTCTCTTTCCGCCTTATTCACGTGTGCGGAATACCTTCCAGCTGAATGGACAAAGGGGTATCTACTCCGTTCTGGTCCATTGTTGGGTGAATACACTCTTCTGGGATCATCCCTAATTTTTCCAGCATCCCGTCCTTTGGAATAAGGCGGAGTTCTACATCTCTCCCTTTCTTTCTTCCTTGGAGGGGTTAGGGATCTCTCACGCCCGTGAGGATTGTCGTATCTTCTAGCTTTATCATCCGGGTATCTCAGAGGCGGCATTGTTTTTCCGTCATTCCGGTTTTTCTCCTCCCGTTCGTTGTCATCACGGGGTTTTGCATTATTTCCGCCTTTCGGCGGATGGGATCATGTTCTGGACACTGCATCCTTGTTATCCAGGATTGTCTTGTCCTTCTTGGGATCTCCCTTCTTTTTCTTCTAATCACCTGAATCTTCGGGTTCGCCTGGGTCAGGTGCACCAGCGACGCACGTGCAGTTTTGCACAAGGCTGAATCATCAGGTAGCTTTCCTGAACATGCCTGTCCTCGTTGTTGTTGCTGTAATGCTTTTCCTAAGAAAGCATACACCCCCTGCAGATTTTCGTCGTTGGAGTACATATCATCATTAAGGATGGAGAAAGCGGCTTCTGCCTTTTCATTTGTAGTTTTGTAGATGTGTTCACCCTTAACGTTTGTGCTGTTAACATGCCTTTGCCAAGATGGGTTTTCAAACCGCTTTCTTGCTGGTAGCTCTTCCGGTTTTGAAATTTCGGGTAACCGCGTGGGTTTAGTTCCAGATGTATTCCTTCGTTCATATTCCTCGATTTCTTCTGCTGTATTTTGATATCAGCTTGGGTTTTGAGGAGGTTTTCTCGAGTTCGGAACAGATGTTGTTGTTGCCGCACTATTGCTTGTCGTCTGGCTTCCAGCACTTCTGGTGGCTCATTACGTGCAACCAGGGTTTGGATTAGATCAATCTCCTCCTGTTATGACATCTGGGGAACATGGATTTTAGCCTTTTTCTTCTCCGCAGTCTTTTTGCCGCTGTCGCTTCCGGCTTCCAGGTTTTGGTTAGACACCTTTTTTTTCTGGGTTTTGGCAATCAACTTTTTGGCAGACTTTTTCTTATTTTTGGAAGATGGAGGTTTTTTTGGTGGTTCATCCTCCGTTAACTCCTGTACATCAGGATAAGATGGACTTTTTTCACCACCTTCTTCATCTCCAGCTGGCGGAGGGGTTGCGGGGTCTTCCTCTTCCTCTTCGAATCCCAATTTCTGGTTGGTTTTGCCATGAGTACTTCATGGAAGCTTCCCTACATGGATTTGACCTTTCTTTTGAAAGCATCTTCATCTTTATCTTCAGAATCTGTATCTGCAGATTCGGTTTCCGAGTCTAGTTTTGCTTCTATAGTTGCTAGCACAGACTCAACTTCTGAGTTTGTCGCCTGATCGGCGGATGTCGGGTCTTCCACCTTTTCTGTGGGATCGTAATTTTGTGCCTTTTCCACGGGATGTTCGTCTTCCTTGTTTTCGGCGATCTCTGACCGCACCATGCCAATAAAGTGCGATCTGGCTGCAGACATCTCGTGATAGGCGGAAAATCTAGTCATGCTTTCCCGATATGCAGCTATTAATGCTTGATCTGCCCCTATGTATGAATAGGGTAAATCTGAGCAGATTCCGGCATCGAAGCCTTCCTCTATTGGGTATAGGGCGGGTGGGATGAAATTGCTTCCACCATGGAATCCCATCGCTTTTGCTATCAAACCGATAAAAAGATTAGCAGATACGATTGGTAAGACACAAGCACTTACTAGATGATTCCATGTCGGCATATAGGATCCGTTATTGAGGAAGCGTCCGACATTTCCGTCGAATTCCAGCCTTCCGACAGTGATCGTGTTGCCGATTCTGCCGAGTATTCTAGCTCGAAACGTAACTCCCGACGCTGCTGACCCCACGATGGACGCCAACTGTCGATACTTCGTGGTTAGGATCATGAACGGGGGTGCCATAAGCCTACTTGTAGAACCGTGGGGGCGTGGGAGAACTGGAAGCGAGGACACGATTTACCCAGGTTCGATACGTCGCAACTATGGCGGCGTTCCTACTCCTGTAATATCACTAAAATCAGGGCTAAAGGCCGAAGTATATATAGTACAATTGTGAGTATGATTTTGCTAACTCAGCGAGGATAAACTTCTCGGCGAGTTAGCTTCTAGCTATTGTCTTCTTGTTCTCTCGCTCCTGTCCGGCTTTACATAGATAGCCGGACTAGGGATTACAAGAAAGAAACCTAGAAGACTACAGGAAGTATCTAATATTGGAAAGTAAGGCATCCGACTTCTTCTCCAAGTTGTGTCACGTGTGGGCCGTGATCCGGGACCTTCTAGAATCTGGCTTCCTGCGCGTATGCTTACTGGGCCGCCCAATGAACTTCATTCCATTGCCTGTGGGCCACCCTGGTAATTCGGCCTCTAGCCAATGCCGGACATACCCCATTTGGCATATATCCGACACTGTCTCAACCCGACTCGAGGTATGCCCAGGTTTAGTATCACCGTGGGTTTGATCTGTGAGAGAATTCTTTATTTGACACCGGGATTTTTTTCCCCTTTTTGACCATAGGTGTTCATTTATTTTCTTATACGACACTTTAGTGCATTTTAAGAACTAACGGTGTTAACCCGGGACATAAAAATACACTTTTAACCCTACTGCATTATAAGACTGGATATTTTACGGGACAATAGCAACATCTCTACCCTTTATATATCTTGTTGATTAAATGACCATATGAGTAATGGCGTGCACGGGGAGTAATAGGATGGCAACACTGTTTAAAAAAAGGTTAGTGTAGAGCGTATTCCGGAGGATCGAAACCCCCGATCCTCTGCATAGACTGCTCGACACGCGTCTTGCCAATCGGTCAATGGAGGGTACGGGGGCCCAATCGATTTTCCCCCTTTTTATCTCCCTCTCACGACCAGTGCCTTCACCCCCCATCCGCGGGCAACATCGTATGCCCCTCTCCTCAACCATTGCCTTTCCTCTGAAAAAAAACCATGTCACCGCATTTGCAAAATTCTACGGAGAGGTCCTACAATGCGGCTCCCTTGGAAGCACCTCCCCTGGTGTCGAGACATCTAGTAGAGTTTATAGATGGGGGTGCCATGAGACTACAGGTAGAGACGTGGGGGGACGTGGTAGTACGACAACCAGGAACACCAAAATTACCCAGGTTCGGTACGGCGCAACTAGGCGACGTTCCTACTCCTGCAATCTCACTAAATCAGGGCTGAAGCCTGAAGTATACAAAGTACAATGTGAGTAGGATTTCGCTAACTCGGCGAGGATCAACTTCTCGGCGAGTTGGCTTCTAGCTAATTGTCTGTTATCTTCCTTCTCTACCGCCCGGCTTTATATAGATAACTGGGTTAGGGCTTATAGAAAGGAAACCTGGAAGACTATGGAAAACATCTAACTTGGAAAGGAAGGAATCCGTCTTCTACTCCAAGCCGCACCACTTTGGACCGTGATCCGGGTTCTTCTAGAATCCGGCTTCTGTGCGTTAGCTTAATGGGCCGCCCAATGGACTGTGGTCCATTACCAAAAGGCCACCCTGGTAATCCGTCTTTTTAGGACAGTGCCAGATATACCCCTAATCGGTATATATCCAACAGTAGCCCCCAAGAAGGATTGAGACTTCATTCTGCCACATTTCGTCAATTTGCATTCTTTTCCGAGAAATGTTGGCACTTTGTCTCGATTCTTCTTTTTCCAAAAAACTTCATAACGCATAACTCGGATTTCACCAAAATCCGCCTTTTTCTTCCACGAACCTTCGTGGAGAAAGAACTTCCTGACCTATAACTCGGATTTTGTCAAAACCCAGCTTTTTCTCCACGAGCCTTCATGGAGAAGGAACTTCATGACGTCAGCAATGGAATCATGCTGACATCATGGTTGTTTGGGTTCATTCAAAAACCGTAAAAACGTATCTTCTGACAGATTCTCACGGGAAACGAGGAGATAGCCATCATCACCCCGTCCCTCCGTTTCCCGGAATTCTCGCGTGTGACACGCGTCAAAGATCCAACGGTCAAATACCCGTTGTAATCAAATCTCAGTGCACCGTTTGGCTATAAATAGACACCTCGATGGCTCCGTTCACTCTTCCACTTACTCTTCTTCCTCGAGCCCCCTAGCGCCATAGCTAGAACCGGAGACCAAGCTCGAGCGAGTGAGCAGAGAGCAAGCTTTCTCATCTTCCCCAGAGAAACCATTGGAGGATCCGGCTCGCGACCGCCCCGTCCGAGAATGGTTGATGGAGAATATTCCCACGCCGCGGACGCGAGCAACGCTGCTTTGGACATCGAATCAATAATCAACGACCTTGACCCGCAGCTGGACTCCCCCGTCCGCGCCACTGCAAACGCGCTGGAGGGAAACGCCAGCGACGCGGCTCGCGGGGATCAGCCTCCCTCGACCGCAAACATCCCGTCGTCGTCAGCTCCTCCTTCTTCACCTTTCCCACCGAGCCCGCGAAAAAACCTCCAATCTCGGCGGTGAGGAGGTCGCTGCCTCCGGCGCCGCCGGAGGCGAAGAAGACATGGAGGAGACTCGGGGAACTAGATCCACTGTAATGTTGTTTCCTCCCTCCTTCCGGCAATGGAGAAGGAGGGGTTCATCCGGGAGAAGAAATTGCGGTACGTCCCGGACGAGTCCAAGCTGTCGCCAAAAGACGGCGAGCGAGTCCTCCTCGCGTCCCATGTTAACCGAGGTATCAGAATTCCGCCTTCCTCCTTCTTTCTCCAGGTCTTAGACCACTACCAGATCCAGCCACACAACCTCCCTCCAAATTCCATTCTCTACATTGCCGGATTTCAGGCTTTGTTCGAAGGATACTTAGGGTTAAAGCCTAGGCTAGATTTCTCGCAGTACTGCTTTGGAGTCAAGCACAACCCTTCTGAGGGCGCTCTCCCCACCTGTGGGTCCATCTCCTTTACCCTTCGTAGGTTTAGGGAAGATTGGTTCCCAAAAATAAAACATCGGAATCCGTCAAATTCTGGACGGGTTCCTTCTTCTATCATGAGGATAGCCCGTTTCCTGGAAAGGAAACGGGAATCCCACCTTTTGTCAATTCCGCGGCCACTCTCCAAGACAATTGGGCAGTGGACGCGGTCCAGACCCTGCCGCCGGATCTAATGAGGATCAGGTGGCGCATCGACAAGCTTGTTTCCGTCTCCCCTCCTCTTACTGGCATGGACACGGTTCTATGCTGGCTTGAAAGGCGGATCCAGCCTTTGGCTCACCGCGGTCCCCGACTAATGTGTGAATACACGGGACCCGAGGACGCGATGAGGGCGACGGACAAGTCTTTGTCGAAAAAAGAGTTGAAGAAACGCGTCAACCAGTTGGTCGCAACTCGCGACCAATATGAGGAAAGCCGGCCGATGTACACGGCAGCAAACCCGTCTCTAAAGGTATATTTCTAGCATTTTGGGCATTAGTTCTGATTTTCTTTTTTCTCGGATGTTTTTTCTAACCCGGACTTTGTCTTTTTTGACAGATTCTGACTCTTCCAGACTTAGAGCTTGCTTCTGATGCCGAGTTGGACGCTCTGCGTGCCAATTTTGCCGGTGGGCGGAAGCGAAAGAAACCCTCCGCCACTCAGGAGGTGATTGATCTTGACGGCATTGCCATCGCAGCTTCTAGGTAAACATCCGGATTCTTTCCTTTCTATGCTTTTTGTTGCATGAACTCTTTTCTTTCTCGGAATTCTTATTTCTCGGATTTTCTTTCTAGCCTGTCTCCTACAACTTTGAAGCCAAAGAGTCGGAAGAAACAAAAGTCTGTTGCTAGGAGAGGACCACAACCCTCTCCTGCTACTCCACCTGATACTCCGACTGCGGCTGAGGAGGAGAACTTGGCTGCAAGGGAAGAAGAATACCCCTTGCAGTCCAGCTAGCCTATTGCGCCGGAGATGGACGTGAGAGAAAGGGCGGAAGCAGCGGAGCCGGAAGTTTGAGGCCCTTCTAACATCCCGAAGGAGGAGCCCATGCCCAACTTTGACACGGAATTCAAGGTAAAACAAGAAGAACACTTTGACGAACATTGATACATACATCCGTGGGTGACAAAGTACTTTGCTCCATCTCCCTTAATCCGTCTTGGCCGCAAGGCGGACTTATTGTTAGGAATAATTTCGTGTTCTCGCCTCGGCAGGTCATCCAAGACGACCTTTGTCACGTCGGGATTCTCTTTGCAGACTATGCAAAAGAGTTTACCGAAAATCTGGCCAATCTGACAAAAATGAGCCACGTAATATCTCTAGCCCCCAAGAATTTGCCAAATGTATTCTTTTTTGACTTAATGCTTTGATCATTGACCTTGCTTGTTTTTTGACTTAAGCGGTGCGTCTCTTTTCCATGTTTCAGCAAACTGCCGAAAATATCAACATGGAAGTTTTTAATAAACTTACCATCAAGAATAAGGAGGTAAAAAATCTCCTTAACATTCTTGAAGAGAAAGATTCGGAGCTGGCCTCCGTTCAGCATAAGTTGGATGAATCGGCGGGTACATTCACCGTTGTTTTTGTGAGAGAAAAAATTTCTAAGTCATTTTCCGAGCTTTTAACTCTTCATTTTCCTTGCTTTTCAGCTGCTTTGGCGAAAGCCAAGCAAATAGTTGAAGATGCCAGCAATGCCGAGAACCTTTGAAATGAGAACATGGAACTTCATAAGATCAATATGAAGCTCCAAAAGGATCTGGAGGCCAGCCAACTGGCTGCCAGAATTGCCGAATCCAAACCTTCCAGCCAGGCTGAGAAGGACAAGGGAACCATCCTATACTTGGAGAACGCTCTAAATCAACGCCTTGAAGAAGGTGTTGAAATGGACAGGATTCTCGGTAAGTTTATGACACTTTAGCGGAATTTTTCTTTTTCCTCTTCTGTGTTTTCTAACTTTTCTTTGTTGATTTAAACAGAAGTTAGCCCCTCGCTTACCCGGATCGAAAGAATCCGAGCTTTTGGGAAGATCTTCACCGCGCTTAAGGCCGTGGGGATGTTACTTGTCAATAAGTACATTCCCGACAAAGCAAGAGAATTCTCGGATGTTAGCAAACTTCTGGAAGCGATTGAAGAGGTGGCGAACCAGAAGGAGTCATGGTTCCGCTCTGCAGCTCGTGGTGGTGCACGCACGACTCTTGGGCTAATGCTTATGCACTATACCACTATCGAGTCTTGGCGCGTGGCGACTGGTATCCCCCAAGGATACTCGGAAGCGTAGCGAGCCAGCATCTTCGACTCCGTCAAAGGCCACGCTACGAAGATAGCGCAAATGGTGTCCATCTCCACCTTTTATCCAGAAGAAGAAATTCCACGAACTCCTGGGTACCACAGCAGCGAGGAGGAGGACTCGGATTCTGAGGAGGCCTTCTGATTCCTGAGTAGTTAGCAGAAAAAATAGGAGCATTAGTATTCTCTTAATGTAATATTCATTGTAATGCTGCCTATCATTTGTATAAACAAGTATCCCTCTTTTGCAGTAAAGTTTTATGTCTTTGCAAGATTTTTTGGGTTTTAATTTATTTGCCTTCTAAGTTCTCTGGTTTATATGTTTTGACCGTCCTTAGTGTTGAAATGGCTCAATAGTACATAATCTTCATGCCAAGCGACTGGGTTTAACCTATCAGTGTAAACTCGGAATCATGGACTGTACTAAGGCATTTTTACTTACTAATTTCAGTGACCCAACACAAAAACAATCAGATAATACTTAGGGAAAAGTAAGGAAATTCGAAATTGCATGAAACTCAGGCACGCAGGCATAATCTGGGTTTCCTTAAGCCTCCTTAGGCTGAAAAGCATTCACTTTTATAACTCCGAGCACGCATGCACAATTCGGGTTAACATTGAGTATTTTAAAAGATAATTGGGAAATAGATAAAGACGGACTTATGCTTCGTACAAAAATAGGCAAATAAAACAGTAATGCATGAATTCCGACAACTTTATTTCATGATCTCAAAGATGTTTACATAGAAATTGAACTAACTGTAGAAGAGACGTAACTGCTGGATGCTCCAGGGTCTCTTTGTCTCTCCTAGTTCGACATCTATCTTTCTCTTTCTTTTGCGATTCGGACGTTTGGGACCATCTTCCGTGTCCCGAATATCTACAAGATAATATGATCCATTTTTCATAGCCTTGCTAATGACAAATGGTCCCTCCCAAACTGGGGCTAATTTGTGCTTCCTTTCCTGCACCAATCTTAGCACTAGGTCACCCTCCTTGAAAGAACGATGCCTGATTTTCCGACTATGGTATCGCCGTAATCCTTGCTGATAAATTACGGATCTTTGAAGCACAAGATCTCGTTCTTCTTCTAAAAGGTCGACGGCATCCTGTTGTGCATTTTCGCCATCTGAGTCGTCGTAAGGTTGCACTCTTGGGCTGTCATGGAGCATGTCCGTTGGAAGCACTGCTTCTGCGCCATAAACCAGGAAAAATGGTGTTTGCCCTGTTGATCTATTTGGCGTCGTTCGAATACTCCAAAGCACGGAAGGCAATTCTTGTACCCATGCTCCAGCTGCTCTATGAAGAGGAGATTCGAGTCTTGGGCGTATTCCTTGCAGGATTGAGCTATTCATTCTTTCAACCTGCCCATTGGATTGTGGGTGAGCCACAGATGCAAGATCTAGGCGTATTCCCGTTTGTCGGCAATATTTTGCCAACTCTGCAATAGAGAAATTTGTCCTGTTGTCAGTGATTATGATGTGTGGAACGCCGTGTCTCATGACTACGTCAATGATGAAATTTCTTGCCGTTGCACCATCAAGTTTTTTGATTGGTTTTGCCTCCACCCACTTGGTATACTTATCTACTGCAACGAGTAGATGTGTAAGTCCGCCTCTTGCAGTTTTGAATGGTCCCATCATATCTAGCCCCCAGACCGTGAACGACCATGTTATTGGGATAGTTTTGAGTGCTTGAGCTGGCATATTCGTCTGCTTGGCGTAATATTGGCATCCGGCACATGTGTTTACTATGTGTTCGGCATCTTTCTTGGCCGTAAGCTAGAAAAACCCTGCACGAAATGCTTTTTTGACTATGTTTTTTGATTGAGCATGATGTCCGCAATCTCATGCGTGGATTTCTTGCAAGATTTCTCTGCCTTCCTCTGGCGAAATACATCGCTGAAAAATTCTGATAGTGTTGTGTTTATACAGGCAACCACTAATTACCATGTATCCTTTGCTTCAGCATTGTATCTGCCTTTGGAAGACCTCGTCTGCTCCATCCGGGAACTTCTGATCAACTAAGAAGTTTAAGTATGGAATTGTCCAATCCGGGTTAACGAGCAGAAGTTCAATTGACTCAAAAACAAGAGGGTAATCAACATCTCCATCTTTGATTGATGGTTCATGCAAATGTTGGACGAACACACCAGGTGGTAGGGTTTTCACTCTTTTCGAGCCCATGCAAGCTAATGCATCCGTGTTCCAATTTTCTTCCCTTTTGATATGAAGTACTTCAAATCCTAGGAAGCAAATGGCAAACTCGTCCATAGTTCTCCGATATTCGGCTGTAATGGGGCTTTTGGCGTACCATGTTTGGTTTAGCTGATGTTGTACCAAATCCAAGTCACCATAACAGAGTATGCGTTTGACGCCTATTTTTTTTGCAATATGCAAGTCATGAAGCAGAGCTTCATATTCTGCCACATTGTTGCTGGAGTTGAAGTGTATTTGTAATACATACTCCATAATGTCACCTTTTGGAGATTTAAGCACTACACCAGCTCCGGCGCCTTCTTTCATCTTGGATCCGTCAAAATGCATGATCCAGTATTCCGACTCCAGCATTGGTGTGTTCTCCATTGCTTCTGTCCAATCGGCGACAAAATCTGCCAACACCTGGGATTTAATTGCCGTTGGGGGTTGGTACTTAATATCGGACGCAGCGAGCTCGATGCCCCATTTAGCAACTCGGCATGTTGCGTCGCATTGTTGATAATATCCCCTAGTGGTGCTTTGCTTACCACCATTATGGAATGTCCTTAGAAATAATGGCGCAGTTTTCGAGATGCGAAAAACACGTCATATGCCAGCTTTTGATAATATGGGTACCTTTGCTTTGACTCGGAGAATACTTCGCTAACATAGTACACCGGATGCTGATCTGTTATACTTTGTTCATCCTCCCGCCTTTCCACAATTATCACAACGCTGATAACCCTGTTTGTTGCTATAAGATATAGTAACATGGGTTCTTCGTCTTTTGGGGATGCCAAAATCGGAGCTTCCATCAAGGTTTCTTTCAGCTGGGCTAGTGCTTTGTCCGCCTCTCCTGTCCATTATAATTTGTCGGATTTCTTCATTAATTTGTATAATGGCAGAGCTTTGTCTCCTAGCCGGCTTATAAACCTGCTGACTGCGGCTGCAGAACCCGTCAATCTTTGTACATCTTTTAAGCATGTAGGCTTTGTGATGTTCAAGATTTCCTTGATCTTTTCCGGGTTTACTTCTATTCCTATGTGAGAAACAATAAAACCCAGAAGTTTTCCTGAGGGAACCCCGAATACGCACTTTAATGGATTCAACTTCATTTTGTAAGTCCGCAATTTTTTGAAGGTTTCTCGTAGATCTTCAAGGAGTGTATCCTTTTCCTTTGAAACTACGGCAATATCATCCACGTAAACATGGACATTCTTGCCGATTTGTCTATGCAAAAAACGTTGCATGCAACGCTGGTAAGTAGCACCGGCGTTCTTCAGGCCAAAGGCATGGTTATGTAATACTATGTTTCATACGGGGTTATGAAGGAAGTTTTGATTTGATCTTCCTCCTTCACACGTATTTGATGGTACCCGGAATAAGCATCGAAAAAGCATAAAAGCTCAGAGCCAGCAGTGGCATCGATTATTTGATCGATTCGCGGTAACACGAACCTATCTTTTGGACACAATTTGTTCAAACCGGTGTAATCTATACACATCCTAAGAACGATATTGTCTTTCTTTTGGGACTAATACTGGGTTTGCAGACCAGTCAGTATGTATTACTTCCCGTATAAAATCAGCTGCTAAAACCCAGATAATTTGCTTGCCTATAGCCTTCCGTCTTCTTCCATCAAAACGACGGAGACCTTGTTTGACGGGTTTTGAACCTGGAATCACTTTCAACTGATGCTCATCAAGTTCCCTGGGTACTCCCGACATGTCCGCAGGACACCATGCAAACATACCCCAGTTCTCACGGAGAAACTTGATGATCGCGTCTTCCTATTTTTCGGTCATCCAAGTTCCCACTACGACAAATTTTGTCGGATCTTTGGGATCTAGGATAACCTGTCTTGTGTTTTCCGATGCTTTGAAGCTATCTGCCAGCTTCCGACTTTCTTTTCCCGACGGCATTTCTATCGGCGAAACTTCTTTAGCTAGCTCTTTCAATTCCTCCCTTGCGATGACCTGCTCAGCGCAAAGAGCGTTTCCTTTCTCCAGCTCGTTCGCCAATTTGTAATCTCCGGCTATGGTAATTACTCCGCCTTCCGGCCCTGGCATCTTCAGCTTGTTATAGATATAAAAAGATCTTGCCATGAACTTGGCGAAAGCTGGACGTCCGAGTATTGCATGGTATACACTTTCGGACGACAGCACCTCGACTGAGATTTTTTCCTGGCGGAAATGTTCTCTACTTCTCAAGGTTACATCTAGGGATATTTCTCCTAGGGACTGCGCTTGCCTGCCAGGAACAATACCATGAAACCGTACATTGTTGTGCCTGAGCCGAGTCTCAGAAATATGTAGCTATTTTAATGTACTCAGGTACATGATGTTGATAGTAGATCCCCCATCCATCAGCACTCTTTTGAGCCTAGTGTTTTGAAAAATAGGACTTACGACCAAAGCATGCGTGCCGGGTTCTGGGATGTTTCCGGGATGTTCCGACTGATCCCAGGTAATTGCCGTATTGGAATACTTCAAGTACTTTGGTGTGGGTGGAACAACCGCGTTAATTTCTCGAAGTGTCCTGTCGCACCCTGATTTCTAGGGGATACTCACCGTACGAACTGGATAGCAGATGCTTGGATTATGGGGCATAACTGCTCCCACGTCCCAGCTTCCTGGTAGGCCTGCGCTTATGCGCGACAACACAAGCCCTGCTATTCCATCGTCGATGTAAACTATCCACTAGAGATCAAAGGCACTTCCGTCGACGTACTTCAAACCATACACACATGGTACGTCAACGGCGTTGAACAACTGATATCACAACAGATCTCTACGACACAAAAGATTGAAATAAGGTGCAAATAGCTCTCATTAGAGCAGAGATAGCAAATACAATCATTCAGAGGGCACATGCCCCAACAATTCATCATTACATCACAGCGGAAGCATTCAACATGTCTGAGTACAGACAAGAACCAAATAGGCCTAAGAGGCCGGAAACGAAAAGACGGAGCCCATCCACGAAGTCTCGGATCCTGCCCGGGTCCGCTATATACTCGTCAGCAGTCTCGTCATACTCCACGTAGTAGCCACCATGTAGATCCTCGGAAACGTAGGTCTGCGGAAACCACAGCCCCAAAGGGGTCAGTACATAAACGTACTGGCAAGCAAGACTCACAATTCACCAAAGTGTAACCCGTCAACACCAAGCACAGATGCCTTGGGTTCAACGGAAGAGAGGGATATAAAGGATGCTGCAACTGGCTACACTAACCAACTACAGAGATTCTACCACTTCCGGCTAACAGAAAGGAGATAAGATCGAGGATTGTAACCAACTGAAAGATAACTGCAAACAAACCCATCCTGGATCTCGCCCCTTATCCAAAGAAGCAATCCGAGGATAACTCACACAGTTGAAATAATGATGGTTCAAATTATTGTGTCAATAAGCCTATTACTAGTCAAGTTATTAATCATTGGGTGTGAAGTTGTTAATCATTAGGTTTAAGTTGTCCTGAGTACTTGTTAGCCAGTACTTTCACCAAGTAATCCATAACCGCGGAAAACACGGCTTCTCGAGAAGATTATCCCTGCAGGGTTGCACCAATTTGGCCGTACACGCAAGAATAACCCGCCAGATGGGAAGCTAACCCACCAAGCGGGGTACTCTACACAACCAACCATTCTTCGCATCAAGCCCAAAGAACCTTGGGCGCACGGCTAATCGAGCCCAGAAGAAAATGGACCCTCATAGCACTCTAAGAACGTGTCCCCCTATATGCCGACTACAAAAGTTCCACCCTGGCCTGGGCTCGCAAAAACATGCATGCGGCAAATGGAAAACACGAACTAAATGAGGCGATTTGGACGAGATGCGAATCAGGTCAAGTTGAGGGGGGCGCCCATACTCGCTTCCCACATGCGGGTAGTGCGCTCATCATGGATCAGTAGACAAGACCCTTTTCCTATTAGGGTCGACACTAGCAGGCCTCAAAACCACACAGGGCCTCCTGCCGGTGCCTTATCATCAAATTATTATTTAATAATAACATTAGCATGATTGATTGATTGATTGAACATCGAGCCCCAGAACATAATAGAGATAGCAACAGAAAGTAACGGTTAACAGACTCGAGCAAAACAACCCTAAGCATGCTATTAAGACACGGGCAACAAGCAATGGTTATAGGTATGGAGGTGAGGCAATGTCAGGGTTAAGGGATTCATGTGATAGGTTCGTAACAGAAACAACTACTAGTATGGCTAGCAGAATAGACAACGGAAAGTATCGGTAACCAATGTTGAAAGGAACACAATGGTTCATGTGAGTGATAACTTGCCTGCAAAACCCAGTAGCCTGGTACTGAGCTAACTCCTTAGAAGGGATGTCGTAAGTATCGTCGGTCTCAACGTCGTCGTATATCCGGGAAGAAGCAAACAAACATTGCAGAAAGATAAACAATCAATATAATGGCATAGGTGCACAAACATGGGATGATGCATGTCATGTTAATAGATGCATCAGAATAAACCACTTGACAAGATAACACAATTTAATTGGACTCATATGCAATTGGATTGCATATGGCAAGAGTCCATGAATTAAGTGGAAACAAATGATCTACAATTTAATTACCATGTGAAAGTGGATTACCATGATGCATGCATGATGATAACAACAAAATAACAACAAATAACAATGATAGTTGCAAGTGAAAAAGGATTGGAACAAGTTTTGGAAAGCATTGATTAAGTTTGGAAAAGTTTGGTTACTTAAACATATCACACAAGTAATTGTTGTTTTCATCAAGTTAAAGGGTTCAAAACAATTAACAAAATTTATATTTGAAAAGGTTATGCTTTTATGGTTTGAAAACATATTTTATATGTCCCAAAAGAATTTGACTTGATCAAGTTATGAATTTAGCAATATTAAATGATTTAAACAAGGTTTAAATCATTTAACCAGTTTTAATTATTCAAAACATGAAACAAATTTTATATTTGGAAAGGTGGTTTAATTTTGCATGGAAAACATATTTCATTTGTGGAAATTGGATTTAAAATGAGCAAGTTCTTATTTTGGCAATGTTAAATGCAATAATTAAGAAACAGTTGTTTTCAGCAATTTAAAATATCCAAAACAGCAAACAAAATTTATATTTGGAAAGTACATGAAAAGTTGATTGGAAAACATATTTAGTTTGTGCAATTTGGAATTTTTATGAACAAGTTATGAATTTTGCAAGTTTAAGTGAATTTGACAAGTTTTCAAATTTTGCACCAATTTAAAATATTCAAAACAGTAAACAAATTTTATATTTGGATAGAACATTTAATTTGGGGCAGAAAACATATTTAAAAAGTGAAAATTGGAGTTAAAATGAAATAGTTATGCAATTTACAATTTTAGGGTGCAATCTGCCATTTTAATTCATCTAGGGACTTAGGAAAAAATATTTCAGGGGTCTAGATTAATTACCAGGGGCCTATTGGTGATTTGCAGAAGGTTCTGTACCAAAACTTTGCAAAACAAAAAGTTGGTTTTATTGTGCAGGGGGTGGGATTCGACCCCTGCACCTCCTGCTTGCGCGCCTGGGACCTGAACCAGTGGGATGAGTTGCGGCTTGTGATAGAGAAGGGGGGCTAGGGGGTATGTGTTGTTGTTTCGGGTTGTTTCTGAATGTAACTGAATCGAAAGGTACTGCACCTGTACCACGATCGAACATGTCCAGCGACAGAGAGAAAAGCAGCGATGGGCAGGGGCGATCGCCGGAGATGCTAGGCATGGGGCGGGTGGTGCTGCGGCCAAGGGAGAGGGAGGAGGCGAGTGGGAGGAGAGAAGCGATGGGGGGCGGCCTCACCTTGGTGCCCTCGACGGACAGGAGGGAGGAGACGTCGGGCAGGAGCAGGTGGCGACCGGCGGCGAAACGGCGATGGCGGCGGCGCATCCGCCCCTCCCGGTGCCCACCGAGGGGGTGGAGAGGAAGAGGGGGCCGGGGGCGTTCCATTCCCGGCCTCGCCCTGGCCGGGGAAGGTCCCAGCCGCCGGCGATCATCGGAGCAACATGAGGGAAAAAATTCGGGTGTGGTTGTGCAGGTTCAGTGATGTTCAGAGGAGGAAGGGAAGTGGTAGAGGGAAGAAGGGATGGCGGCGGTGGCTTGGGGAACTAGGGTTAGCAGGTGGTCGAGGTAGGTTAGATATAGGGCATTGGAGCTTGTACGACAGCTCATCCAGCGGGGGAGGGGGAGATCGTCTGGTTCTGATGGGGTTCGTACAGAGATGACCTCAGCCAGAGGTAGGTGACAGCGATGGAGGGGAAAAGGGGTACTGGGCCTAAGGGAAAGTGGGCTGGGGAGAAAAATTGGATGGGTGGGCTTGCTGCTGCTCCTCTCTCTTTTATTATTTTTTCCTTTTCCTGTTTTTTTTTGTAGGTTTGCTTTTGGAAGAAAAAGAGGGTTTTTAAATCAGTAAAAATTCTGGAAAAATTAGGTTAGGTTGGTTAGTTGATTAGAAACCATATTCCAAGATTTGATTTCAAAAAGTTGAGTTTTAAAATGATATTTGTATTTGAATCCAAATAGAAACAATTTTCATTATTAAAACCACAACGTTGAAACAACAATTTAAATAGGGTTACCCCTATGAATTAATGTGTTTAAGGATTACAATTTTGAGGTGAATTTCATGGTTTCAATTAGGTACTGATTTGAAATACATTTGATTTGAAATTGGATTGAAATAGAATTAATTGATTGAAATAAAAGCACCATTTTATTAGTTGATCAACATGGAATAAAATGGAACAATTTGGTTGTTTTCACTTGTTATTTTTATTCCAAAAGTTGTAACAGAACAAGTATGAAAACATTGTTTGAGTAAGGTTTGAATTTGAGTTGTGAAAACAGTGGAAAACAAATGCAACAATTAAGAAACAAATGCAAACAACATGATGACATGATGCAATACTTAAATAAACAGGCAACAAACATTCTAAGGGGATGGTTTTCATACTTGGGTTATTACAAAACGCCCCCCCTTGAAGGAATCGCGCCCCGAGATTCCTACTGAGAAAAGAGAAGGTCCGGAAACTTCTTGGGTAGACGTCAGGGAATTTGGAAACCACCGGAACAGAGTTATTGACATCAATGCAACACCAAGAATAACATCAATGTCAGAATCATCAACATGAGAGTAACGAGGAATATGTGGCCTCCCATTAGAATTGTATTGTTTTTACTTATCTTGGAAGTCAACATTTGAGATCCCGGGGAGTGAACAGAGTTTTGATTGCTTAGTGGAACCAGAATTGGGTTGTATGTTGTGGAAAAGATTGTTGACACAAAGGAATGTGATGCTCCGGTATCAAATAACACTTTAACTGGAATAGAGTTTAGCAGATGAACGGGGAAACTTTGATTAGACGCCGGTAGAAGAATTGAATTGGAAAACAACAACAAGATTTCAACGGACGAAAAGGATGTTTAGAAGAACAGGATATCAACATCGGGGAAAAACGAGAACAAAACTCCTGAGGTACTACGGAAAAACCCATCCGGGCTTCTAAAGGATCATTATCTACTGCTTAAGGAATAGAGGATTTGCTTCCGGGGCTTACACGCCTCCGTTCTCAATCATGAGTAGGCAACATGATAAATCATGTCACAACCACCTCCATTCCTATGGTCTAGTAGATATAACCATCCTAGAGAAACCAGAATTCGTGAAATCCTAACTTGAAAGTTTAGATGAGAAGGGAAAATCAACGTTGCACTTCCTTACCAGAAAAAGGGAGGGAGGGTGGGGAAAAGAAGAAAAAGAACAGAATTCCTACTCTCACGTTTCATTTTGTTCCTATATAGCTACAAAATAGTTTCTAGACTCAACTGCGACCAGTAAAAGGGATCCTACGGTCAGACAGGCTCTGATACCATTTGTCGCACCCTGATTTCTAGGGGATACTCACCGTACGAACTGGATAGCAGATGCTTGGATTATGGGGCATAACTGCTCCCACGTCCCAGCTTCCTGGTAGGCCTGCGCTTATGCGCGACAACACAAGCCCTGCTATTCCATCGTCAATGTAAACTATCCACTAGAGATCAAAGGCACTTCCGTCGACGTACTTCAAACCATACACACATGGTACGTCAACGGCGTTGAACAACTGATATCACAACAGATCTCTACGACACAAAAGATTGAAATAAGGTGCAAATAGCTCTCATTAGAGCAGAGATAGCAAATACAATCATTCAGAGGGCACATGCCCCAACAATTCATCATTACATCACAGCGGAAGCATTCAACATGTCTGAGTACAGACAAGAACCAAATAGGCCTAAGAGGCCGGAAACGAAAAGACGGAGCCCATCCACGAAGTCTCGGATCCTGCCCGGGTCCGCTATCTACTCGTCAGCAGTCTCGTCATACTCCACGTAGTAGCCACCATGTAGATCCTCGGAAACGTAGGTCTGCGGAAACCACAGCCCCAAAGGGGTCAGTACATAAACGTACTGGCAAGCAAGACTCACAATTCACCAAAGTGTAACCCGTCAACACCAAGCACAGATGCCTTGGGTTCAACGGAAGAGAGGGATATAAAGGATGCTGCAACTGGCTGCACTAACCAACTACAGAGATTCTACCACTTCCGGCTAACAGAAAGGAGATAAGATCGAGGATTGTAACCAACTGAAAGATAACTGCAAACAAACCCATCCTGGATCTCGCCCCTTATCCAAAGAAGCAATCCGAGGATAACTGTAAGGACCCCAGACCGGCAGTCTGAAACCCTACGTATGCATACATTCACGATCCCAGAAAGATCAGTCGTGAACAACATACCCAGTTGGCACACAGAAATACATCATCCATTACACGAATACATAAAGGTATTACACAAATATCACATGATCAAGTTTAACGCAACTGCCACATGGGGCATGCAACTTATCAAACACAGCGGAAGACAAATAAAACACAACGTAGTTGAGCCCAAGTCACGCCTTAACCTACAGGCTGCTGACCCGGAGACGATCCTAGTTCGCAAAGCCGTCAACTCCGTACTTCTCTTCATAGATATCCTTTGGAGGCTCCTTCTCCAAATCTGATAAGTAGATACCAGGGGCGAAACCATAATGAGTACATTTGAATGTACTCAGCAAGACCATCCATCATGTCACTTACCAACATGCAAATATGCTTATATGGTGGAATAGGTAGGCTATAAATATGGTTCACTATCAATGGTGTTCATATATGATGACACCACAGTTGCAGTCAGGTTAATCTGTATCTTCGTTGAAGAAGATACTTCAGAAGAAAATAATATAGTTTTATTTCTCTTGTAGATATCACATGTACAAGAGGTTTTGTAAAGTTTTGTTAAAAGAATATTTTCTCTTTGCAAAACTTCTTGGAATCAGTTTCCAGAATTCTTGCTTAGAGTAGAAAAGGTTTTCTTTGCAAAACCTTTTGTTTTGTATAACATCATCTGGCTTTTCATCATCGACGATACCTCCACGGTATAAGTTTCCATTCCTTTCCGAACTTCACAAGTTCAACACTTCCTTTCCAAAATTTCCTTTTCAAAAACTTCCTTTTTGAAAACATTGACACAATGCTAGCTACATGGCCATTCAACCGTCCATATCCGAGGACGCGGCTATCTCGAAATAGTTTTACTCTGCAGAGGTGTACACATTTCCACCAGATCCAGAATCCGCCATGAAACACCCATGGACTGTCCTCACCTATGAGAACATCAGATAACTGATCTTGACTATCCACTATGTACAAGCTAGAACATGTCTATCTCTTCAATTGGGTTTCCCCCTCCCCGGCAAGCCGTGTCGCACACCGCCCAGACAGGAGGCCCAACTGCTGCATCCGGAGGGAAAATTAATCCCACACTTTAGATGTCCCGTATTCCCCACTCCTAGCAACATTTCGGTTCGGAGGATCCCATCCCCTATAGCACTTGAGATAGCACACATACTAACCATAACAAGTTTTTAATCAAGCCCCTACCCATATCGGGGTAAAGTGGCAGTACGGTAAAGGTTGTCCAGCGAAGACTAGGTTATGTGTCATTTTTGAAAACACCACTTTCTCAAAAATGACCACTTCCACATTCCTCCGGAGAACAAGGATCCGCCTTTTCTCCGGGTTTTTCCGTAAAGCCTTTGTTTTGTAGAATCACAATTTTAGGGTGTCCACTTAGGGACTAGTATATTTGATGGTAATAAATACCATATGGTGGCTTATGGGCTTGGTATTACCAAGTTTATCTACTGGCATGATAGTAACCTATAATATAGTATAGTAGTAATTTCCACCTCAAAAATAGTTTTGATAACCAAGTTTTTGTAAAACTTCAGAGGTAAAGCATGCATGATAGATTATGGTAAGTATTGTATCAGCAAGCAATCAGGATGCTTGCCTGGTATCTCTTGTGTCCCTGGTTTTGGAGTGACTGGAACTTGAAACAGAGCTTCACGACACTTCCTTCCTCTTCGTTTTCTAACGTCGTAAAAGGAATAAAGGACACACATTCAGAACCAATCAAGGCAAGCAACCATATGTAACAATACATACAGCAAGGGAACTAATAATAACCTATCACTCAATTATTAATGGAGCAAACAATCAAACAAACACACTTGGCAGAAATGCCATTTAATAAGACAGTTTAAGGTTGGAGGAAAACTATCTCGCAACCTCAATATCATGGATTCAGTGGGTGTGCCACTCTCATACCAAGATATTAATAAACCCAAAATACACTTAGTTTCACAAAGGTGAGACTACTAAAAGTATATAAAACATGCACAAAAATAATCATGGCAATGGGTCTGTCAACCAAACCACAAAAAGAAAAAGGTAGCTATCTTACTAAGTCTAAATTCACATCAAGAATAAATAAGGCACATGATTCACAAAAGTTACTTTTACAAATCAGTGAGCCTACACAAGTGTAACAAGTCAATAGACTCATCACAAAACACACAATTTCTCATAGTGAGAACAATAGAAACAATGACTAAAAAGGAGGAATCCTATAGACATGTTTCTACTAAAAGTTTGCTATGCAAGCAAGCATAATAAGTAAAGTACTAAAATTCAAACAAGGAACCATGTTATCATAATGGGAATGAAAACATGTCCTCATGCAAGGGTACACAATTTTCCACCAAACACATGTTGGCAGGAAAAATAATTCACTACAAAAATGCTAAGGAAAACTAGTACTACTCACACATGAAGAATCAATGGATGAATTTCAATCAAGTAATTGAAACACAACAATAGGGTCCATGTTATAAAAACAGGAGTGAAAAACATCTATACTTGCTATAACAAAAATATTCCATTTGATAAAACAAGCATCAATTTGCAGGGCAACTCCTACATACTAGTAGTAATAAAAAGGGCATTACTAGGGGAATCAAACAACAACCCAAAGATGGATTTTTCCTAGCAAGCCACACATTATTATAACCACTTACAAACAGAAGCATACCCATTTTTTTTAGCACAAAAATTCCCAAAGCAAAACTACTAGGCACTCACTAGTTATGAAACTATATAAAAGAAATACATCTAGTTTGGGGAAATAATGTTTCCACCAAAAATGCAATGAAACCAGTGGGTGTTCCACTAGCATAACAAGGCATTAAGAGGTCACAAAGCCTCTGGTCCACTTGCTAAAAAATTAACAACATACTAATCTAGCATCTAGTGCAATAATCATACTAGTAGAGAATAATAGGGTACAAAAATAAGCAAGGTAATGCTACCCATGCTATTGTTTTCACACAAGTGAAAACTCTAGGTATCAAGTACTCATAAAAACATCATCAAAATTCTACTGGTCCTATGAACAAAACACAAAAATAGGTGGATACACAACCACAAATTCTTATGCCAAAAATTCCTCACATGAGGGAATTTTTCCAGAACATTTTCATAGTCATGACAAAGCTACTCATGCTTTTCTACCAAATCAAATGCAAGCTAGAAGAGGTGATACTAACAAAATATAAGTACCAACATGGTACTGGATCCAATCAAGACTCCAAGTGCTTGCACATAATTTTATCACTCAAAAATATTATGCAAATATTAACTAGAGAATAATCATATGTTAATAACCAAAATCATATTTCTTCTCAAATAAAGTCCACACATTCTAACATGCTAAAATAGAAAAGTAACACTTAGAAAACAAGTTCACACATCTTATACATGCTAGAAAACAATATTGCAATACAAAAATATAATCATACAATTTAATTACTTAAAATGCCAAAATGGCAGAAACAAGCAAATCAAAGATCTGTCCACCAAATTTTATATGATGCTCTAAAAATTAAACCCTTCTAGGTTTGGATAGTCCTAAACATATACAAGACCATCCAGTTGAGTTTGCATCAAAATTCATTTTTAATAATTTTATAAAAATCACCAAAGTGCTCTCTGGTGTTTTACCAAATTGCATGACATTTCAAAAATACACAGAATTTGGAAGCAAGGTTAACTTCTTCAGTTAGGAAATTTCAAGGGCTTTCCAATGCAATTGGCCTCACTTCATTCTGACTTCTGAAATTAAAATGGTGCTCATTTTGGTGTTTCTGGTACCTGTTACCAAATCATTTTTCATTCTTAAAATATACATCCAAATGTAGATCTACAAGTTGTAGGTGGTTTAGATTTAGTTGCTTTACATCTGTGAATTTTGGTTTGGCCAAATTCATCTGTTTGGTTAGGTTTTAAGGCCAAAAGCAACCATGCTAGTTTTCTGTAAAAATTTAAATGGAAATCAAAGTTGTTGGGCCAGATCTGCCAAACGGGCCGGCCAGAACGATTTGCACCGCGGGGGAAGCTAGCCCCTGGTCGCTGACCTGCGGGCCGTCCTGCCACGCGGCCAGCCACGCGGCACAGCTGGGACCCACCTGCCGGTTTGACCGTCCCCGCGCGGGTCAAGGCGCGCATGACGTCGGCACGACGTCAATGCGACGTCATCGCCGGCTTGAGACGTCTCCGGCGAGCTCGCAATCGAGCGATTCCTTCCACTAATTTGCGAAACAACTACACCTACGCGTTGGGCTCGTCGAGGGGAACCCAAAACGGGCGGTCTCGTTTCCAGGGAAGCACCCGAGCGCGGCCGGCGACACGGACACGGCGGCGGCCGGACTCGTCCACGGCGCGGCGGCGATTCATGGGGTTAGGGAGAGGGGAAAAAGTAGGGGAGGAGCGCATCCTCACCATGAGCACGTTGGGACACTCGGTGTGGTCGGAGAAGGCGCTACTCGACGGGGATTCGCCGCCGGAGTCCCGCCGGACTCGAGGAAGGAGATGGACGGCGCGGGCATCACGGTTCGCTCTGGATCGATTCCTTCTGCATAGAGGGTCAGCGCGACAAGGCGGAGCTAATGGCATCAACGGAGAGCGGCGGCGAGCTCTCCATCGACCCAATCGATGGCGACCCAAAAACTAGGGTTTCGGTTTGGGCTCTATTTGTACAGAGGGAGAGAGCTCGAGGGGGGGGAGATAGAGGGGGGCCTGGGGGAGACAAGGCACATGGGGGGGCCTCTTTATCCTCCCGAATTCCTTCCACTCGAAGCAATGGTGTAGGTCTTCTGTTTGCTACAGCATGGCTAGAGGTAGGAGATGACACAGATTTCATTTTGGTCCCTGGATATTTACAACTAGGTCCCTGTGCTCTCTGAAAAAGGTTGTTTTCCCTAGTCAAACAAAGTTATAAATTTAAATCCTTTTGCACAAAATTCTAATTAGTTAAGATACACAACATATGTGAAAATTGGCTCAATTAGATAAACTTGATAATTCAAAGTTGTTCAAATTTGAATTCTTACAGAAATGGACATTGAATTTATTAACCTACTTAGGAGCTTCCAAAATGATAATTTTTGGCACACATTCCTTATTTGATGTGTTCCTTATGTGGTAGAAAATTCAAGTCATTTTGAGTTACTTCATAGAACAAACATGTTCAAATTTCAAAAAGGTGCTGTCAAGAAAACAGGGGTTTTTGGCAACTTCAATTATTCAAAAACTTGTGCCCTTTTGGTTTTCATCCTCATTTATGATATAGAGCATGTGGTATTTATTTCATGGCATTTGGAAAAAGTTTGTAGAACAAACTTGTTCAAAATCCCAATTGTTGCTGTGGAGAAAAACCATGTTTTCAGGACTTTAATGGATTCAATTTTTGGTCTCCTCTTGTGTGTGTTCCTTATTTGATATAAGGAAGCAATGGTATTAATTTCATCTCATTTTAAGAAAGTTTCCAATAGTAACTTGTTTTAGTTTTCTGTTTCTGGAAATATTGGAATTTCTATTTAATAAGGCACTTGGCTTTTCTTTAACAATGCTTTGCCAAAATATTTATGTGACTAGAGATAGCAAGTCAATGCTCTCCAATACCTTTGTTTTTAATCTTGCAAGGTTGGAAAAACATTTGATAATATTTTGGTGAAGCATTTAAGAATGCCTCTTTTTCTGATAATTTTTTTAGGGAAATTTTATTAAGTGTTTCCTCTTTCTTAATTTAGGTCTTGGAAATAATATTCAACAAATATGGGATTCATAAGATGGTTTGGAAAACTCTTTGATCAATATTTACTTTAGAAAATATTGCCAAAGTCATTGGAACAATATGTTGAATATTTTTAGTTTACTGCTTTGCTATCTTATTAAGTTTGTTTTCAATTTCTTAGCCATGTAAGATTATATAATAAGTTTGTTTAGTTGCACTCAAACAAACATAACCAAAGTTTAATTGTCACAAACAAAGTTTAATTGTCAAGCAATTAGCAAAACAACTGTGTTAACAGGTATTCCAAAATTGGGATGTGACAATAACTCACACAGTTGAAATAATGATGGTTCAAATTATTGTGTCAATAAGCCTATTACTAGTCAAGTTATTAATCATTGGGTGTGAAGTTGTTAATCATTAGGTTTAAGTTGTCCTGAGTACTTGTTAGCCAGTACTTTCACCAAGTAATCCATAACCGCGGAAAACACGGCTTCTCGAGAAGATTATCCCTGCAGGGTTGCACCAATTTGGCCGTACACGCAAGAATAACCCGCCAGATGGGAAGCTAACCCACCAAGCGGGGTACTCTACACAACCAACCATTCTTCGCATCAAGCCCAAAGAACCTTGGGCGCACGGCTAATCGAGCCCAGAAGAAAATGGACCCTCATAGCACTCTAAGAACGTGTCCCCCTATATGCCGACTACAAAAGTTCCATCCTGGCCTGGGCTCGCAAAAACATGCATGCGGCAAATGGAAAACACGAACTAAATGAGGCAATTTGGACGAGATGCGAATCAGGTCAAGTTGAGGGGGGCGCCCATACTCGCTTCCCACATGCGGGTAGTGCGCTCATCATGGATCAGTAGACAAGACCCTTTTCCTATTAGGGTCGACACTAGCAGGCCTCAAAACCACACAGGGCCTCCTGCCGGTGCCTTATCATCAAATTATTATTTAATAATAACATTAGCATGATTGATTGATTGATTGAACATCGAGCCCCAGAACATAATAGAGATAGCAACAGAAAGTAACGGTTAACAGACTCGAGCAAAACAACCCTAAGCATGCTATTAAGACACGGGCAACAAGCAATGGTTATAGGTATGGAGGTGAGGCAATGTCAGGGTTAAGGGATTCATGTGATAGGTTCGTAACAGAAACAACTACTACTATGGCTAGCAGAATAGACAACGGAAAGTATCGGTAACCAATGTTGAAAGGAACACAATGGTTCATGTGAGTGATAACTTGCCTGCAAAACCCAGTAGCCTGGTACTGAGCTAACTCCTTAGAAGGGATGTCGTAAGTATCGTCGGTCTCAACGTCGTCGTATATCCGGGAAGAAGCAAACAAACATTGCAGAAAGATAAACAATCAATATAATGGCATAGGTGCACAAACATGGGATGATGCATGTCATGTTAATAGATGCATCAGAATAAACTACTTGACAAGATAACACAATTTAATTGGACTCATATGCAATTGGATTGCATATGGCAAGAGTCCATGAATTAAGTGGAAACAAATGATCTACAATTTAATTACCATGTGAAAGTGGATTACCATGATGCATGCATGATGATAACAACAAAATAACAACAAATAACAATGATAGTTGCAAGTGAAAAAGGATTGGAACAAGTTTAGGAAAGCATTGATTAAGTTTGGAAAAGTTTGGTTACTTAAACATATCACACAAGTAATTGTTGTTTTCATCAAGTTAAAGGGTTCAAAACAATTAACAAAATTTATATTTGAAAAGGTTATGCTTTTATGGTTTGAAAACATATTTTATATGTCCCAAAAGAATTTGACTTGATCAAGTTATGAATTTAGCAATATTAAATGATTTAAACAAGGTTTAAATCATTTAACCAGTTTTAATTATTCAAAACATGAAACAAATTTTATATTTGGAAAGGTGGTTTAATTTTGCATGGAAAACATATTTCATTTGTGGAAATTGGATTTAAAATGAGCGAGTTCTTATTTTGGCAATGTTAAATGCAATAATTAAGAAACAGTTGTTTTCAGCAATTTAAAATATTCAAAACAGCAAACAAAATTTATATTTGGAAAGTACATGAAAAGTTGATTGGAAAACATATTTAGTTTGTGCAATTTGGAATTTTTATGAACAAGTTATGAATTTTGCAAGTTTAAGTGAATTTGACAAGTTTTCAAATTTTGCACCAATTTAAAATATTCAAAACAGTAAACAAATTTTATATTTGGATAGAACATTTAATTTGGGGCAGAAAACATATTTAAAAAGTGAAAATTGGAGTTAAAATGAAATAGTTATGCAATTTACAATTTTAGGGTGCAATCTGCCATTTTAATTCATCTAGGGACTTAGAAAAAATATTTCAGGGGTCTAGATTAATTACCAGGGGCCTATTGGTGATTTGCAGAAGGTTCTGTACCAAAACTTTGCAAAACAAAAAGTTGGTTTTATTGTGCAGGGGGTGGGATTCGACCCCTGCACCTCCTGCTTGCGCGCCTAGGACCTGAACCAGTGGGATGAGTTGCGGCTTGTGATAGAGAAGGGGGGG
Organism: Alopecurus myosuroides; assembly: GCA_028641055.1. Taxonomy (NCBI): domain Eukaryota; kingdom Viridiplantae; phylum Streptophyta; class Magnoliopsida; order Poales; family Poaceae; genus Alopecurus; species Alopecurus myosuroides. The sequence continues at coordinate 365,487,108 of CM054059.1, read as the reverse complement.
CTAGGGGGTATGTGTTGTTGTTTCGGGTTGTTTCTGAATGTAACTGAATCGAAAGGTACTGCACCTGTACCACGATCGAACATGTCCAGCGACAGAGAGAAAAGCAGCGATGGGCAGGGGCGATCGCCGGAGATGCTAGGCATGGGGCGGGTGGTGCTGCGGCCAAGGGAGAGGGAGGAGGCGAGTGGGGGGAGAGAAGCGATGGGGGGCGGCCTCACCTTGGTGCCCTCGACGGACAGGAGGGAGGAGACGTCGGGCAGGAGCAGGTGGCGACCGGCAGCGAAACGGCGATGGCGGCGGCGCATCCGCCCCTCCCGGTGCCCACCGAGGGGGTGGAGAGGAAGAGGGGGCCGGGGGCGTTCCATTCCCGGCCTCGACCTGGCCGGGGAAGGTCCCAGCTGCTGGCGATCATCGGAGCAACATGAGGGAAAAAAATCGGGTGTGGTTGTGTAGGTTCAGTGATGTTCAGAGGAGGAAGGGAAGTGGTAGAGAGAAGAAGGGATGGCGGCGGTGGCTTGGGGAACTAGGGTTAGCAGGTGGTCGAGGTAGGTTAGATATAGGGCATTGGAGCTTGTACGGCAGCTCATCCAGCGGGGGAGGGGGAGATCGTCTGGTTCTGATGGGGTTCGTACAGAGATGACCTCAGCCAGAGGTAGGTGACAGCGATGGAGGGGAAAAGGGGTACTGGGCCTAAGGGAAAGTGGGCTGGGGAGAAAAATTGGATGGGTGGGCTTGCTGCTGCTCCTCTCTCTTTTATTATTTTTTCCTTTTCCTGTTTTTTTTTTTTTTGTAGGTTTGCTTTTGGAAGAAAAAGAGGGTTTTTAAATCAGTAAAAATTCTGGAAAAATTAGGTTAGGTTGGTTAGTTGATTAGAAACCATATTCCAAGATTTGATTTCAAAAAGTTGAGTTTTAAAATGATATTTGTATTTGAATCCAAATAGAAACAATTTTCATTATTAAAACCACAACGTTGAAACAACAATTTAAATAGGGTTACCCCTATGAATTAATGTGTTTAAGGATTACAATTTTGAGGTGAATTTCATGGTTTCAATTAGGTACTGATTTGAAATACATTTGATTTGAAGTTGGATTGAAATAGAATTAATTGATTGAAATAAAAGCACCATTTTATTAGTTGATCAACATGGAATAAAATGGAACAATTTGGTTGTTTTCACTTGTTATTTTTATTCCAAAAGTTGTAACAGAACAAGTATGAAAACATTGTTTGAGTAAGGTTTGAATTTGAGTTGTGAAAACAGTGGAAAACAAATGCAACAATTAAGAAACAAATGCAAACAACATGATGACATGATGCAATACTTAAATAAACAGGCAACAAACATTCTAAGGGGATGGTTTTCATACTTGGGCTGTTACATGTCCTTTTTGCCTGCTTTGCCGAGGGAGTTGCCACGAAAGTTAGGTTGCATTCTCCATCAACTTTCGGGAATTTTGGCTCGCCTTTTCGCTGTTGTTCTTGGATGTTTTTTCATCAGTGTCCGATTCACTGTTTTCTTTCTCAGCTTCTGGCTTTTGCTTGTTGAATTTCCTCTTGAAATTCTTTCCTTTATTCCTGGATCCTGCAGTGCCCTTCATATGTTTGTTGAGGCGACACTACGCATTTTTATGGGTAGGTTTCCCAAATTGCGAATGGTGGACACAGTTTTCTGAATTATTTTTTTCCCACTCTTCCTTAGAGTAGGAGATAGGTTATGTGCTTCTTCCTTTCCATTTGTCGCCAGTATCTTTTCCAAAGGTTAAATTTACTTCCTTGGGCTTTGTCTGTGCTTCTGGAGTATCTTTCTTTTCAGAACGAGGCGTCTTTTTTGCCTGAACCCAAGCATCTATATTTCCACCTCTCGCTCTGATATCATCTTCGGTCGCTGCATGCTCATTGGCGGTGGTAATCATAGATATGAGATCTTTGTGCTCCTTTGAACCAACCATGAATGGTACGAGGCCGGTTTTAATCCATTGATGAAAGCATGCATTGCTTGTACATCACTTACTCCAGAGAAACTATTTTTCATTGCTGTCCATCTTGATATAAAGCCGACATACGACTCGTCTTCAAACTGGACGCAGCGATTTAGCTGGTTTATGCTCTTAGGGCGTTTGTACGTACCCCGAAAGTGTTGAGCGAATACTCTAGCCATATCATCCCCGCTATCCACGGTTCTTGACGGAAGCCCGTTGATCCAATCTCTGGCTCCATCCAGCAACATTAGGCGGGAGAAATTTCACTGCTTCCAGGTCTGTCCCTTTGTTGATCTGAACGACAATATAGTAATCTGAAAGCCATGTATCCGGGTTTGTACTTCCAGTGTACTTTTGTTAAGTTGGACCAACTTTCGCAAAGTCAGAATGTAGGGTTATTCTTCGGATCCTGTCAGTTAAACACTTAGGTCCAAAGTATATATCATCTCTTTTCGCCTTATCGACGTGTGCGGAATATCTGCCGGCTGAATGGACAGAGGGGGATCTGCTCCTTTGTGGCCCATTGTTGCGCGAATGCGCTCATCAGGGATTATCCCTATTTCGTCCGTTATCGTGTCCTTTGGAATAAGGTGGAGTTCTACTCCTTGGCCTTTCTTTGTTCCTAAGAGGATTACGGGATCTCTCACGCCTGTGAGGATTTTCATATTTTCCGGCTTTTTCAGATGGGCGTCTTGGAGGCGACATCATTTTTCCGTTTTTCCGGTTTTGTTCCTCCCGATCTTTGTGGTCACGGGGTTTATTTCCGCTTTTCGGCATATGAGATCCTGTTCTGGACGCGTCATCCCTATTGTCCGGGATTTTCTTGTCCTTCTTAGGATCTCCCTCCTTTTCCTTAGAATCGCCTGAATCTCCAGGTTCGCCAAGTACAGGTGCTCCAGCGGCACAAGTGGCAGTTTTGCATAGGGCCGAGTCGTCGTGCAACTTCCCTGATCTTGCATGTACTCGTTGTTGCTGTTGTAATGCTTTACCCAGGAAAGCATACACACCATGCAACTTTTCGTCTTTGGAGTACAGATCATAATTAAGGATGGCGAACGCGGCTTCCGTGTTTTCAGCTTCGGTTTTGTAGATTCGTTCGCCCTTGGCGTTTACGCCGTCAACCTGTCTTTGCTAAGAAGGGTTTTGCAAGCGTTCTTTTGCTGGCAGCACATCCGGCCTTGTGATTCCAGGTAATCTCGTGGGTTTTATCCCGGACATATTCCGTCTTTCGAATTCTTCAATTTACTCAGTAGCTTGGGCCTTGAGGAGGTTTTCTTGAGATTGGAATAGTTGTTGCTGCTACCATATAATGGCTTACCTTCTTGCTTCCAGCACTTCCGGTGGCTCGTACAGTCCTACCGGGGTTTTGATCAGATCGATCTCGTCCTGTTCCATCATTTGGGGAATAGAGATTTCTTTCTTTTTCTTCTCCACAGGTGTGACTCCGCTCGCTCCTCCTGCTTCCAGCTTTTGGTTAGCAACTTAGCATTATCTGCCAATTTTTTCTTCTGGAGTTTCTTGGCAGTCTTCGTTTTCTTCTTGGAAGAGGGAGGTTTTTTCCCAGGTTCTTCTTCTGTCAATTCCTTGACATCAGGATAGATGGGACTGGTTTCGCCGTCCTATCTTTCCTCATCCGGTGGAGGTGTTCTGGGGTCTTCATCTCCTTCGGCATTCGAGGTTTCAGTCAGGTTTGCCATAAGTACTTCATGGAAGCTCCCATGCATAGATTTAACCTTTCTTTCGAAAGCGTCTTCATCTTCATCTTCTGAATCTATGTCTTCATATCCAGGTTTTGACTCCAATCTTTCCTCTATGGCAGCTAGTACGGAATCGGCTTCCGAGTTCGTCGTTTCATTGACGGGTGTCGAATCTTCCACTTGTTCCGTGGGATTGTTGTTTTCTGCTTCTTCCACGGGATTGCTTACTTCCGTATTTTCAGCGACCTCGGACTGCACCATGCCAATGAAGTGAGATCTGATTGCGGGCATCTCCGAAGAGGCAGCAGATTCAGGGTTTTGGCGATCTGAGCAGAATCCGGTATCATAGTTTTCTTCAACTGGGTATAGGGCGGGTGGGATAAATTTTCTTCCACCATAGAATCCCACTGCTTCTGCAGTTAATCCGATAAAGATGTTTCCAGATCCAATCGGTAAAACACAGACACTTACCAGATGATTCTGTGCTGGCATGTACGATCCATTGTCGAGGAAGCACCCTGACGTCGTTGTCAAATTCCAAGCTTCCGGCAGTTATGGTACTGCTGATTCCCCCAAGTATCCCCGATCAGAACTCCCCTAATCTAGGGTTGATGGTGACGGCGGCTGCGGAATCTTTCGGTTTTTTTTATCAGGTGCCTAGGGTTTTCCATCCGGGGGGATTAAATAGGAGAAAGGGCAAAGGCGGTGGAGCTCCAGGGGCCCCACACCTATGGGTGGTGCGGCCAGGGGGACCCGCGCCACCCTATGGTGTGCCCCCCGTTTCCCATCTTCGACTCATCTTCGGTGTTCTGGATGCTTCCGGGGAAAATAGGAACTTCGGGCTTTGTGGGGTCCAATTCCAAGAATGTTTCGAGAACAACTTTTCTGAAACAAAAAACAGCAGAAAACAGAGAACTGGCACTTGGCATCTTGTTAATAGGTTAGTCCTGGAAAACATATAAAAATGCTATAAATAAGGGAGAAAACAAGTAGCAATCAACAAAATATGATCATGGAGCATCAAAAATTATAGAAACGTTGGAGACGTATCAGACTACGGGTCCATAGCAGTAGCTAGATGGTTTTTCTATCCTCTTTATGCCTCATGTTTAGATCTTGTGAGCTGCCTAACATGATCAAGGTCATCTTATTGTAATGCTACATGTTGTGTTTGTTGGGATCCGATGAATATTGAATGCTATGTCTAGTGATTACCAATCTATCATGTTCTTTCATGTTTATGTTATTTATGATCTTGCATGCTCTCCGTTACTAGTAGATGCTTTGGCCAAGTTGATGCTCGTAACTCCAAGAGGGAGTATTTATGCTTGATAGTGGGTTCATGCTTCCCTTTCACTCACGCTCGAGTGACAGAAATGTAACGGGTGGGAGATGTGTTGTTTCCATTTGGGAGAAAACAACAGTGTTTACATTACACACTTTACTTAAGGCAATAATCTGTTGCTTGCAACTTAATACCTGAGGTTTGATCGGATGACGCTCTGAGGGTGGATTATTAGTCATAGATGCAGTTGGATAACGGTCTAAGAATTATGTTATAATGCGTGCATGAATCAGATAGTAATTATCATTTCATGCATATGCACTACGGTGCATCCTTTATATTTGTCAATTGCCCAGTTGTAATTTTTTACCAAGCTTGTTATCTATATTAGATATAGAGACACCACTAGTGAAATGTGGACCCCGATCCATTTCTTTACACTGATAATACAACCACTGTTTTCCTACTGCAATTATTGTTTTCCTCTATTCACTGCCATCATTTTTCTCTTTCATTTACTGCAAACAAGAATTGTCTTCCACGCTATAAGTCTAATTCTTTGTTTTCAGTAAAACTGGTGAGATTGACAATCTCACTGCTTCGTTGGGGAAAAGTAACTTGATTGTGTTGTGTAGATTCCATGTTGCTACTAAACCGGTTGTGCTCCCTGCCAACATCAGCTGGCAACAACCTTAGGAAGAGATTTCTTACTCCTACTAGTCGATTCAACCTTGGTTTCTTTCTCAGGGAAACTTGCTACTGTGTTCTTCATACCTTCCTCTTGGGGTCTCCCAACGAACGTGTGTTACACGCTATCTGATGGAGGGATAATAACCCGGTAGGCCAATTCCACGGTGTAATCCGGCCCAAAGGACGCTGTGCAAGATCCGGCTAAGGATAAAAGAACTTCCAGAAGGCCCAAGTTTGCAGGCCTCGTAACCCGGATTGTGGGTTACGGTAAGGAAAGTTAGGGTTTAATATGCAGTGACCGGGTAGGATTCAAGTTGCGCCTTGGAGGGCAAGTCAAGGGGTTCGGGTGCTTTATAAACCCGCCCCTAGGTCTAGTTAGAGAGATCCGAGAGTTCCAGCAATATCGCTTGGTATCGAGCATCCAGTGTAACACCAGAGTTGAGTTAATATATTGAGATCAGAGACTCGGCGACTTGATTGCCGGCTACCAGATCGAGCTCCATCATGTTTTCCTCTGAGCTAAACCCTCTCCCAAACGCCTGTGTCGTCTTGCCCCAAGATCAGGTACCCCCGGTAACGTCTGCCGTGATTATCCCACGACAGTTGGCGCCCACCGTGGGGCCTGCGTCCAAAGGTGTTTACATCACGGGAGAAGCTCGGAAGAATATGGAGAAACTAGTCATCGGCGAGATCTACATCGACCACGAAGGAGAGAAGATGGTGGACGATTCCGGCTGGGGACCAGAGTCGGATCACCTCGAATCCGGATCTATTGTGACAATCGGCCAAATCAGCATCTTCATCGGTATGGTACGTACATATGGTTTTAAATGACAATATCATGTGCATACTACAGGAACTTCTAATAAAGACAAGAAGATACTGAAGCAAGCGGTAAACTCGGTTTCCTCGGCCGTTCCGAGATATCTGAGGTGGTCAGAACAAGATGTAACATGGAGCAGAAGAGATCATCCGGAAAGGATAGAGCACCCGGGAGTTTTAGCATTGGTAGTTGCACCACAGGTTAATGGTTATGAGTTGAAAAGGGTCCTGATGGACGGTGGAAGTAGTATCAATATCTTATACTGGGAAACTTTTTTACGCATGGATCTCAAGGAGTCTCAGCTACAGAAAAGCTCAACAATTTTTCATGGGATAGTGCCGGGTCACTCAGCATGCCCCGAGGGAAAAATCGCGTTGGAAGTAGCTTTTGGAGAATCAAAGGATAATTATCGAGTCGAGTGGCTCACTTTCGAGGTGGTCAAATTGCGCAGTCCTTATCACGCGCTGTTCGGAAGGCCGGCTTATGCTAAATTCATGGCCAGGCCGTGTTATGTATATTTACAGCTAAAAATCCCGGGTCCTAAACAAACCATCACCATACATGGGAGCCGGGATATAGCAGCTGAGTGCGATGAAGGAGATTCGGTAATGGCCGAGCAGGCTTGCAGAAAGGAGGAACTCAAGTACTATCGGTCCCAAGTAGACCCGGATGACAGGACAGCATTGAAAAGGCCGAATACTGAAGACGAAAGAGCAAAATTCAAGGCAGCGCAGGATACCAAGATGATAGCTTTTGTTGAAGGTGATCCCTCTAAGTAATTTACTATAGGATCTAACTTGGACAGCGAGCAGGAGAAAGCACTTGTGGAGTTTATTCGTTCTAACGCGGACGTATTCGCCTGGACGCCTAGCGATATGCCGGGTATCCCCACAGAATTGGCAGAACACAGTTTGCACGTGGACCCTAAGTCCAGGCCTGTGAAGCAGGGCCAGCGGAAGATGAACGAGGAAAGAAGGAAAGCTATAGGAGAAGAAATCGCGCGGCTGCTGACAGCCGGCTTCATTATGGAAGTATTTCACCCGGATTGGTTAGCAAATCCGGTTCTCGTGATGAAAAAGACCAATGAGTGGAGGATGTGCATTGATTTTACGAGTCTCAACAAGCATTGCCCAAAGGATCCGTTTGCGTTACCAAGGATAGATCAGATCATAGAAGCGGTAGCTGGAAGTGACCTATTATGTTTTCTGGATGCATATTCCGGGTATCATCAGATTAAGCTCAAGAGGGAGGATTGGGAGAAAACATCATTTATAACCCCTTTTGGGGCCTTTTGTTACAAAACTATGACGTTTGGATTGAAGAACGCTGGCGCAACCTATCAGCGGTGTATACAGAAGTGCTTTGAGGACCAAATTGGACGCAACGTCCATGCTTATGTGGATGATGTGGTTATCAAGACCAGGAAGGCAGAGACATTTATCGACGATCTAAAGGAGACGTTCAAGAACTTGAGGAGGTATCAGATAAAGCTTAACCCAACGAAGTGTGTATTTGGAGTTCCAGCTGGGAAGTTACTCGGCTTTATCGTTTCCGAGAGAGGAATTGAGGCAAACCCAGATAAAATAAAAGCTATCCAAAATCTGAAAAAGCCGGAAAATTTGAAGCATGTTCAAAATCTCACGGGCTGCGTAGCAGCCTTGAGCCGATATATATCCAGACTCGGAGAAAAAGCAATACCCTTGTAACGGCTCTTGAGGAAATCCGATAAATTCGTGTGGGATCAAGAGGCGGATGAGGCGTTCGAGGCATTAAAGAAGCAGTTGTCCGAAGCACCAGTCCTAGCGGCCCCGGGTCCTAAAGAGCCCATGTTGCTGTACGTAGCAGCGGGCCCCCGAGCCGTTAGTGCAGTAGTTGTTGTGGAGCGTAAAGAGGATGGGAAAGGTTACCCGGTCCAGAGACTGGTTTATTACGTCAGCGAGGTATTATCAGAGGCAAAGCAGCGCTATCCGCACTGGCAAAAACTGGTCTTCGGGGTCTTCATGGCCAGCCGGAAACTGAAGCCGTATTTTCAGGAGCACCCCATAACAGTGGTAAGTTCGATACCAATGTCGGATATCATCAGAAACTCAGATGCAACAGGAAGAATAGCCAAGTGGGCGATAGAAATGGGGGATTATCACATCAACTACGAGCCCAGGTCAGCAATCAAATCTCAGGCTTTGGTCGATTTCGTTAATGACTGGACACACACAGGCATGACCACCATGGCTCCAAACTCCGACTCTTGGATTATGCACTTCGATGGATCCAAGCAATACGAGGGATCAGGAGCTGGAGTGGTGCTAACATCACCCAAAGGAGACAAATTGAGTTACGTGCTACAGATTCATTTTGATTGTTCCAACAACGTGGCCGAGTACGAGGCCCTATTGCACGGCTTAAAGGTAGCCAAGGAGATGAACATTAAGAGGATACGATGCTTTGGAGATTCGGACCTTGTAGTACAGCAGGTATCAGGAACTTGGGATAGAAAGGATGCAACTATGGCAGCATACCGCAGAGAGGTTGACAGGGTCGCAGGATGCTTCTCCGGATATGAGGTGGAGCACATAGACAGAAGAAAGAATGAGGCAGCAGACGCCCTCGCTAGACTCGGCTCGCGCAGAGAGCCGGTTCCACCTAACGTCTTCCTGGATGAATTATGGCGACCATCAGTTAAAACCGAGTCTGAGGAAGAACTGGCGAGTCAAGACCCGGATTTGGAGCTCGTGGCCACGGTACGCGCTGTTCCCGAGTGGACAGAACCGTTTTTGGCCTACCTATCACGAGGCGAGTTACCACAGCAGGAGGTGTTAGCAAGGCAAATTTTGAGAAGAGCAAAGGGATATTCTATCATCAATGGGGAGTTATACAAGAGAAGCGCAGCAGGAGTCTTTTTGCGCTGTGTAGCACCAGAAGAAGGACGACAGATTCTTAAGGAAATCCATGAAGGTGATTGTGGGCATCATGCCTCCACAAGATCCCTTGTGGCCAAAGCTTATCGACACGGATTTTTCTGGCTCACGGCGCTAGCAGATGCGGAGCGATTAGTGGCAAGGTGTGACGGATGTCAAAGGTACGCTCGCCAAAACCACGTGCCGGCTATGGAATTACGGACAATTCCGTTAACTTGGCCGTTCGCTGTTTGGGGTATGGACATGGTTGGTCCCTTTCACATGTCACCTTGCAAGAAGACACATCTTTTGGTGGCTATTGATAAGTTTACTAAGTGGGTTGAGGTTATGCCAGTCACCAATTGTGAAGCAGTTACAGCAGTCAAGTTCCTAAAAAGAATTATCTATCGGTTCGGGTATCCCCACAGTATAATTACCGACAATGGAACCAACATGTCCCTTGGCGCAATGGAGAAGTTTTGCGGTAACAATGGAATCCGGCTTGACGTAGCATCAGTGGCTCATCCGCAGGCCAATGGACAAGTGGAAAGGGCAAACCAAGAATTACTTCATGGACTAAAACCACGACTGCGAGTCCCTTGCATTAGGGCTGCGGGTGCATGGGTCGAAGAACTACCTTCCGTGGTCTGGGGTATCAACACTACACCTAACAGATCTACTCAGATGACGCCATTCTTCATGGTTTATGGTGCGGAAGCAGTGCTGCCGAGTGATATTATTCATGATTCACCTCGAGTATCAGCTTACGTCGAGGTAGAGAACGAGAAGACCCGGCAGGATGCCGTAGATATGTTAGAAGAACACAGGGAGCAAGCCCTGGAAAGATCAGCCATATATCAGCAAGATTTACGGAGGTATCATAGCCGGCGCGTGAAAACCCGGGTATTCCAGGAAGGAGACTTGGTTCTACGCCTGGTACAGTCAAACGAAGGAAAACACAAGTTATCACCACCATGGGAAGGGCCGTTTATCATAAGCCGGAATCTGCACAACGGATCGTATTACCTGATAGATGCAAGGGAAGAATCGGCTACAGTTAATAACACCGCCCATTCCACTTCGTCTATGCAGGAAAGAGACAGACCATGGAACGTGGCTCAGCTACGTCCCTACTATACTTAGTATAGACTATATTGGCAAATGGAGTTGCACGATGTAACAGGCGGCAGGTTTCAGACGCACTCTTTTCCTATCCAGGGCACCCTTGGGGACTGGGTGGGTTTTTAATGAGGCGGCTTGCTGACCTAACATTCTCATATCAAGAAAAGAAGTGGTTATTCTCATGTTCTTTAATCTCAGTACGTTGCATATATATAGGTCTTGGGGGCTGATTGCTTGAATAGCACAGTTGCAAACTCAATGATCCGGCCTTGATGCCTATGAGTTATAAGGGCCGATTACTCGCAACGAGTACGGCTGCAATCTTATAACCGGACAAAGGAGCCAAACTTTCTTGACTTTTCTTACTTAAGCTCGATGTGACTCGCAATAAAAGTGGCATGATTTGCTCGCTTACGATTACAATCAGCCATGAAGCCCAATGGGACTTGCCTGACCCTATTTTCGTATAGATGTAGCAACATGGTATCCACGCGAAAGCCGGCTTATAGTACAAGATAGTCAAAAGGGTCATCTAAACCACAAGTTATGCAGAGTACAAAGCTAATAGCCGGAAACTCAACGTTTATCAAGCATAACTTCATTACCTATGTGAAACGGCTCCGGGTCTGGGCTTAGCAAACAACAAACTCGTTCTCTTCGAAAAGACCACATATTCCAGACTCGGAAATTCGGGTCTTGGCGATTCGGGATTTTGGAAAAAGAAAAAGTTGCTTAGTTGCTAAGGCTCAAAAAAAAACCCAAACATCCGAGTCTTGGGGACTTGGGGACTTAGAAGCAAGTTCGCTCGTCAACACCCATGAAACTCGGAAACCGAGTCTCACAAAAGGGATCGTAAAGAAAGTCGGATATCAAGAACAAGTTGACTCAAAAGTGGGTAAATTTAAACGATCAGAAGAAGCACAAAATGTATCAAGAACCTAGAGTGCATTACAAACTTCGGTAAATAGTATCAAAGGTGCACAGGCGCACCATCCAAAAATAGCTGTTTTAACAACACATCGGCCGACTGACGCGTATGCAGTAGCATCAGGTATCAGTCGGCGTTCTAGGCCGCGGCGTCCATCTTCGCCTTGCCCTTGCCATCACTTGGGGTAGCAGCAGCACCCGGATCAGCAGTACCGGCTAACGCAGGAGGAGGAACGACTGGTGTGGAGGTAGCGGGCGCAGAATCGGCTTCAGCCTTCTTTTTGGCAGCCTCCTCCCTCAACTTGGCAGCTTCCTCCTTCCATCGGGCCAGCATGTCATACGGCTCGGGAAGATCCGACTTAACCGCTTCACCAGCAGCATCATATGCAGGAACGAGGGAATCGACATCCAAGCCGTCAGCAATCACGCTGGCCGGGTAACGGACCTCCTTCTGGACGGCCTGGAAATCCTTCACGGAGAACTTGGACCCATCAAGCTTGAATTCCGGGAAACCGCCCATAAGCTTGGCTAGCTCGAGCTTAGGGAAGTAAGCCTTGGCAAGCGCAAGCCCCCGGGTTACTCCAACCCGGCAGGACGAGCGTTTCCAGTGCCAAATCCACTCGGGGATAGTGGAGCAAGCGTCTAGCATTCTCTTCAGGTCGCCATGCCCTTTACCCGGCCACCGTATTTCTTGAAGGATCCATTTGGTTCCGGCGCATAGCTGCCGGATAACGCTCTTGATAGTTTTCAGCCTGGCAATATCATCCTCATCCGGCATCACTTCATCCGGACCTGCAGAAAGAAATGGAAACATGAGTAAGGAAACTCCGGCTATTTATCAGAAGGACAACCCGGATGAAGAATCGTACCAAGCAAAGCACGATACGTATCAGCAATTTGAACAGAAAGGCTCGTTAGGTCATCTTCTGCTGTGTGAGCCCTCCGCCTATACTTCTTCATTATCTTCCCACTCCTCCTGGCTTCAGCCTCGGCCTCCTCACGTAGAGCCACCTCCTTTTCAATGAGCTTGGTGGCCTTTGCCAGTTCCTTCTCAGATTGAGTCACGAAGGACTGCACGGATGCAAGGAAGGATTAGCCGGGTAAAGGGGCAAGTTATCAGTCGCTTATACCGTAAAGTTCCAAGCAAATTGTGAATCAATTCACCCGGAACTTGGGGACTAGATAAGGACACAAGCAATATTATTCGGGTTTACCTCGTGTTTGGCTATTAAAGCCTCCAAGATGTTTTCTTCATTAGCCCTCAAAGTGCGCAGGGTTTCGAGCATCTGGGCAAACGTCAGGTCTTCGGGTCGGACACCAGAAGAGCCGGCAGCCTGGTCGCCTGATGGGGGAGCTTTCCCCGCCCTTGGGGTCGAGACCCGGACAGTCTGGGTATCCGGGTTGGGAGAACCCATCCTCGTGTCCGGAACCTCGATCTCCTCGTCCACTGGTTCGGATGACGCGGGAGACCCGGCGGCTTGGTGAAGTGGATCGCCCAAGGGGCCTTGTTCCTGGTTGTTCTCAGTATCACCGCCAGTTGCGGCGTCTACGTTCTCAGTCGGCTTCTCCGCCTCCCGGTTATCCATCTCCACATTCTCCGGGTCACTAACTGTGACTTGAGCGCTAAAGAAAGGGAAGAAGAGCAGTTAGCAACAGTAATTGAAAGTTATCAGGTATGAAAGGATGTCGTATAATAAAGACTCACCCGGTATTTACAGCGTAATCAGGCGGGAGTTCGCTGCTGGAAGCAGATGAAGCCGTCAAAGGGGCCGATAGTGGGACTCGGAATTGCCCCGCGAGTGGGTGATTGGGAGATGGATGGCGCTGAGGAGATTTGGAGGGGCGAGGAAGAGGAATATCGGCACGGAGGTTTGGCGAGGAGGAGATACCCGGGTTAAGGGGATCGTCCCCTGGTGAACTCCGGGTCACTCTGCGCTTGGCCGGGATAGAATCCTTCAAGTGCGATGAGTTAGATAGTCGTTGGTTAAGTATGCGCATGTTATCAAAAGAATAGGGTTCGGAAGACATGGTGGAATAGGGAACCTTGCACACCACTCCTCTGGCTTTCCTCTTGACCCCGACTGTTATTTCTGGATCGGACTCGGTGGCCTCCGGGTATTCGTCATCCTTCTCATCCTCGTCCTCTGGCCCTGCAAGCCGAGTATGTGTCGATGGAAAAGGTTAAAATAAGGAAATTTATGCAAATGAAGATGACGTAAGATTCGGATAATTACCCACATCATTGTCAGCCGGTTCGTCTTCCTCCTCCGGGTCTCCGGCAGCAGGAGAAGTTTCAACATTCCAGAAAGGGTTATCAGCCTGAGATAAAAACAGGAAGGTGGGAATCAGTAATTGCATCAAGTTGAAGACGTATGAATAAAGTTGCATATGTCGAGTCTTACCGCTGGGGCCGGGTTTTCCCGGGTAAATGGCGGCAACCCGGTAATGTTCTTGATCACTTCCAGCTTTTCCGTCAAGAAGCCTTTGATGGTTTTGTTGGTGTCACCGGCTGCAAAGCTCTTGGTGGAATATCGGAGTGCATCCGTGGCATGCCCCGAGTACTCGCACATCAATTTGGTGCGGATAGAATTAGGTTGGATCCGGAAATCAACCCAAGTTTTCACTAGATTGAGCCCAAGAAGGCCTTGGGCGGAGAGGACGGCTATTCTAGCTAGTGAAGGCAGGATTGCTTCCCTGTCCGAGTCAGGGGCGAAAGCATTGAATTTCTCGGAGATATCAAGGAGGCCCTCTGAGTAACCCGGCAACCTATTTTCGCCGGGTGGGGAGGTGTCCCGGCAATAGAAGTATGAGAGTTGCCAGTGTTTGACGTGTGAATTAAGAGTAAGAGGTGGCATTAGAGAATTCTTGCGGCGCTGGATAGAGACTCCGCCGCAAACAAGAAGTGCTCCGTCGCCGCTTTCGCGGCACGGTTTGCACTGGAAAAGTTCGGTGAAGAGAGCCAAACTTGGCGGGGTGCACAGGTATGACTCGGACAGAACAATGAAGTGGGTAATATTCAACATAGAGTTAGGCCCTATGTCAAATATCCTGAGGCCATAATGGCTCAGGACCTCACGAAAGAAAGGGTGACCCGGAGGACGGAATCCCCGGGTCACGTGCTCTATAAAACAGATTACCTCATCCTCGGCAGGTGTGGGCCGGGTCTCGTCACCCGGCGCCCTCCAATGAATGTCCTTCTGAGAAGGAAGGACCCCCAACTCGGCCAGCTCGTCCAGCTTGGCCTTTGTGACTGTGGATCGCCCCCAATTGGCGGATATGGATTGGGTTGTCTTCGCCTGGGCCGGCTGTTTCCCTTGTCTTTTGGGAGCCATGGGATCAACCTGCAAAACATCAGGCAAAAAGGTGCAGAAAGTAAGACTCGGAAACCATGGGCTATTCGAGTATCTGTGAGTGGTGACAAGAAAGTACGGAAGTTAAGCATCATCCGGGTGTCATTCTAGAAGGCAAGGTTACAAGTTATCCGGGTATCAAGCATCATTATACAAACTATGGGGTACTTACGTATTCAAAGGTGTTTGAGGAAGACGGATGATTGCCCATGAATCTACTGCAAGCAAAAGAACCGGAGGAAGAGGATTTTCCGAGTGTCAATGACATGCGCGGAAAATTGGAACGAAATGGATCTAGATTGGAAAACTTGCGGGCGATTCTACGAAGAAATTAATGGTTAATGATGATAGGAGAATGATGTATGGCCGTCAATCAAGCTATTGGAGGAGTTATCGAGCATCTAAAGCGACCCGACCGAGCATGACAGGAAGAATTGCCCGCGGGTTGACCTAGATCCAGTCTAGAGTAAATCAAGGGATTGTGAGGTTGAATTGATGGGTACGAGAAACTTACTGAAGGGGATTGGAGTAGCACGCAACGGCGGTGAACAGCGCGGTCTGGATGATCCCTCGCAACTCCCGGCGGTCCGGATGAAGGTATGGCGACGGAGCTCGGCGGCGGCGCAGAGTGGCGCGAGGATGAATGTGGCCGTTGGCGGCTTGGCTCCGGCAAGAGGCGTGAGGTTTTTCGCGATGGTGTTGCGCAATCACGAGAGAAGGGGAAAGGAGAAGAGTTGGAATGGATTGATGGAAGGTTGGGTTGTTTCCCGGGCACCTATTTATGAGGTGCGGGTGGATAAGATCTAGGCCAACGGAAAGGAGCCGGAAATTTTGGGATAACGGTTACCTGCGCGGATTTTGCGAGATACACTTTAAGTGCTGAACGAAATATCCGGACGAAAATAGGAAGTAGATCTTCCCCGTGACATCAGGGTTAATTATCAAGTAAAGTAAGCCAGATCTTTAACATTCTTATTAGGGTGTTAACCCGGAAAATTAAGCAAAGTACTTGGAGGATACCGGGTTACTATATGGCCGCCGTGGAGTTAGGCCTAGCTGTTTATCAAAGCAATTTAACCCGGCCTCCATTAAGTTTGTAAGTTTGATAATTTTGCAGGGAATAGCGTGCGCTTCAAAGAGAATCTTATGAAGCCCAAGCTATTCTGGGGACTACTGATGGAGGGATAATAACCCGGTAGGCCAATTCCACGGTGTAATCCGGCCCAAAGGACGCTGTGCAAGATCCGGCTAAGGATAAAAGAACTTCCAGAAGGCCCAAGTTTGCAGGCCTCGTAACCCGGATTGTGGGTTACAGTAAGGAAAGTTAGGGTTTAATATGCAGTGACCGGGTAGGATTCAAGTTGCGCCTTGGAGGGCAAGTCAAGGGTTCGGGTGCTTTATAAACCCGCCCCTAGGTCTAGTTAGAGAGATCCGAGAGTTCCAGCAATATCGCTTGGTATCGAGCATCCAGTGTAACACCAGAGTTGAGTTAATATATTGAGATCGGAGACTCGGCGACTTGATTGCCGGCTACCAGATCGAGTTCCATCATGTTTTCCTCTGAGCTAAACCCTCTCCCAAACGCCTGTGTCGTCTTGCCCCAAGATCAGTTACCCCCGGTAACGTCTGCCGTGATTATCCCACGACACTATCAGGGCCCGGGTCAGGAGCCTGTTGGCCTTTGCTCGCTAGGGGAATGACTTCACGGGGGCGTTGTCTTTGTCGCACGCGGGACCCGACCCATCTTTGCGACCGGGAAACCTAAGCCCTGTACGTGCTCCCTCTCGGGCGAATCGGGCCAACAACCCACCGGGACGAGGATACCACATCTCCATTGGGTCTTTTATACTCGACCTATCTCGAAGAAATCCGCTGCCCCCGAGGCCACAAAGGGAAGACTCCCGCCCTCAAGAGCCACGATGCGGTCAACCCTCCAGGGATGAGAGCGATGTTGCAGATGCAAGAGAGGTGGGGCAGGCTGCCCTCCAGTACGGAGGGGGATTCCTAGCCTTTACTCCGGAGCTCCGGTGGGTAGTGTGGTCATACAAGTTATATTTCCACATACTAGCCATGTATGATGGAACCACGGTTCCAAGAGAGTTTCTACATATCTCCTCAACTTCAATGGAGGTGCCACGGGTGGATGACAAAGTCATGGCTAATTGGTTTCCATTGGCCATGTCCGATGTCACTCGCCCATGGCTGATGCACCTACCGCAAAATTCGGTGGCTTCATGGGCGGACCTATGCGAGCAGTTTGTGGGGGCTTTCCAAGGGGGCTATCAGCGCGCGGGGACCCCCAAGGACCTACAACATGTCCACCAGAAGCCTGAGAGATGCTCTGATCCTTCATCGTTCATTTCTGTAAGGCCGCTCATCGCATCCCGAATGCGCCAGAACGAGCGGCCATCGTGGCATTCCGACACAATGCGCGTGATGTTAGGCTGCGGGAGGAGGTGGCCTACCGTGAGCCAACCACAACAAGGATGCTATTCAAGCTGGCGGACATGTGCGAAAGGATGGAGGAAGGACGTTGTGCCCTAGAACTGGTCCTCAAGGACCAAGAATAGGCTGACGTCCCAACGAAGAAGAAGACCAAGCGAGAGGACCGGCATGATCTCGCTGTGGGGAAGGAGGAGATCTCAAATCCCCCGTCCCCACATAAGGGACAGACCGCTGTGGTCAAATTCGCGGGGCCGTGGTGTCCGATTCACGAATCCAACGACCACAATGCATGGGATTGTCGGTTGCTTCAGGCGATCGTGGATGCACGAAAGTGGTTCTTCGGTGATTGGGATGGCATCCCGGGGACCCGCTTTAACTACGGGACCCCGGGGCATATTGCCCGGGAGTTCACCGCCCCATGGGGCGGCAAAACCCGGGGGCAGGGCGACAAAGGGCTACGTCTGGGGGCGGGCCTAGGGCGCGGGGGGCTCCCTGACAACCAAGGACCATAGGTGCAAGCAGGCAACCCTGCCCGCGTGCCAAAGGAAAGTGTCAGGATCGAAGCTCATGGCGGAGCTTTCCCGGAGGCGAAGGATGTGTCTTACATCCACGGAGGAGCTTGGACGCCTTCCTCCCATGGGAAGGTGAAGAAACTTGACTGGTTTTTCACTTCCCTCCATTGGTCCACTTCTTTCCCTAACACTTTGGTTAATCCCCTTGGCAAACCAACCTCTGATCATACTCCTTGTGTGGTGGCAATCCAAACAAGTATACCGGCTTGTAGATTATTTAGGTTCGAGAATTTCTGGCCTGCTCACTCCAGATTCTTGGAGGTTGTTAAGTCTAGTTGGTCTAAGTCCACACACAAGACAAATAGTATGTCCAATTTAAATGCAAAATAAAAATATTGAGGTATGATTTGAAATTTTGGAGCAAACATATTTCTAAGTTGTCTATCTGCATTGAGAATAGCAACAAGGCCTTGCTTGAGCTGGATAACTTGGAAGACAAAAGTGGAATGTCTATCCCTGAGATTAATATTAGGAGAATCCTTAGAGCCCACCTCCTAAAACTATTGGATTTTCAGAGACAGTACTGGAAGAAGAGATGTACCATCCGATAGACAAAATTTGGGGATGAAAATACAAAATTCTTTCGTTCAATTGCTACAGACAGATACACGACAATTCTATTGACCAATTAAAACTCTCTGATGGCTCTCTGGTCTCTACTCATCCTGAGAAGGAAAACGTGATTTTTGAGGCTTTTAAGGCCAGATTGGGCACTTCCTTGGATCCTGTGATGGAATTTGATTTACCCTCCTTAATTTCCCATGGTCCTGGGCTGGGGGATCTATCTGCTCCTTTTACTAGAAAAGAAATTGATGATGTGGTGAGATCCATGCCACCTGATAAAGCACCTGGCCCTGATGGTTTTAATGGCCAATTTCTTAAATCTTGTTGGCACATTATTAAGGAAGATATTTATAGCCTTTGTGATGATTTTTATCTTGGTAATCTTAACTGGAGAGCATTAATATGGGATACATCAGTCCTATTCCTAAAAATTTTCTCTCCTGAAAGTGTTAATGATTTTAGGCCGATTACTCTTTTGAACCGTTGCCTTAAATTGATTACAAAGGTGCTGGCTAATAGGCTTCAGAACATAATCTTGCAAATTGTTCATAAGCACCAATATGGCTTTCTTAAAGGAAGTAACATCCAGGATTGCGTTGCCTCGGCTTTTGAATTCATACACCAATGTGATACCTCTAAGAGGGAGATTGTGTTACTTAAATTGGATTTTGCCAAAGCATTTAACACTATTGATTATACAACAATGCTAAGGATCATGAAACATATGGGCTTTGATGATAAATGGCTTTCTTGGATTGAAACTATTTTTGGATCTGGCATGTCAGTTGTTCTTCTAAATGGAGTTCCTGGCAGACAATTCCACTGCAAAAGAGGAGTAAGACAAGGGGATCCGCTTTCCCCCCTTATTTTTGCGTTGGCTGCTGATCTTCTTCAAGCTGCCATTAATAAGGCCTTTTTAGATAATAATAACAAGGCTCCTCTTCCACATTTTGGGTTTGATTATCCAGTCATTCAATATGAAGATGATACAATTACTATTATGCCTACATGCCCTGTTTAGATCATAGAAATGAAGAGAATTCTAGATTCATATGCTAGGTCCACTGGTTTGCATATAAATTATCATAAATCTGTTACGATTCCCATGAATATTTCCACTTCCACTGCTGGTAATCTTGTTGCTCTTCTTGGTTGTGACATTGGGGCCATGCCTTTCACATACCTTGGGCTACCTCTAGGTACTACTAGACCCTCTGTTCAAGATCTCATGCCTCTAGTGGATAGAGTGGAGAGAAGTATTACTGCCAATTATATGATGATGTCTTATAGTGGGAGAGTTATTGTCATAAACTCACTACTCACTTTAGTGGTTACTCATACCATGTGTGTCCTTAAAATTCCCAAGAAGATTATGGATCATATTGACAAAATCAGGATGCACTGTCTTTGGGACAAAAAATCTGAGTCTAGGACAACAGTAATCCCCTCATTACCTGCAATGGAGTTTGTTGGCCTAAGCAGAAAGGGGGCATGGGAGTTCTCAATTTGAAAGTCCAAAATGAAGCCTTGCTTCTCAAGTTCTTGGATAAATTCTACAATAGAAAGGACACCCCTTGGGTACACTTGATTTGGCATGCTCATTAAAAGGATAAGGTTCCTCATGCTATTGACACTTGTGGCTCATTATGGTGGAAGGACATCCTCAAGCTCACACCAATTTTTAGAGGGATCTCCACCTGTTCTATTGGTTCAGGAAATTCAGTCCTATTTTGGAAGGACAATTGGGGAGAAGGAATTCTGGTTGATCTTTTCCCTAGAGCCATTTCCTTTTCTATAACTGAAGATATCTCGGCTTTGGACTTCCTCTCAGCCAACAATTTGTCCACCAATTTTGCTCTTCCTTTATCTAGTCAGGCTTTGGGAGAACTGAGACAAATACAGATTGCTTCATCACATATTGTGATTGACATGGGCTCGCCTGATAGTTGGTCTTATTCTTGGGTTGCTTCTTATTCTTCCAAGAAATTTTATGAGTTCTTTTTCAGAGATTTGCAGCCTAATGTGGCCTTTTCTTGGATTTGGAAAGCTGCAATACTCCTAAACTAAAATTCTTCTATTGGCTGCTTTTATCAGATAGATTGAATTCTAGGAATATGTTGAGAAGGAGGAACCTCAACATTAATAGTGGTTACACTTGAAGCATGTGTACCTCTGCTTCTGAGGAAACAATTGAACACATGTTTTTTCTTTGTCCTTTCAGTAACGAATGTTGGAATAGGTTGGCCATGCCTATTTCTAGTAATACCCAGCAGGATCGATTTCAACTAATCTTGTTTTCAAAGGAACACTTGAGAAAGGCTATGTTTATGGAGGTTTTAATCACAACTACTTGGAGTATTTGGAAGGAAAGAAACAGTTACTACTTCCAGGGGATTGCACCCTCGGTTTCTTCTTGGGTGACCAGGTTTAAACAAGATTTCCTTCTCCTTGTGCATAGAGCCAAGGAGGACAAGCACAATTTCATTAAGCTCTTGGTGGATTCTTTGTAGCACTTAGTGTTTTATCTCCCTCCCCCTCTCCTCCCTGAAATGTAAATATTTCCGCCCTTTTGTACATGATACTCTTTTTCAATATACAAGGCAGCAGGAGCCTTTCCTAATGTCATAAAACCTCAAAAAAGAAGAAGTCTTCGCCACACTCCCCAGTGTGGAATCGCAGATGGCCTTGAAGTGGTCTCACGTGCCCATCACCTTCAGCCAAGAAGACCACCCTAACTGCATTGCCAGGGTGGGCACGCTGCCACTGGTGGC
The DNA here is from genome assembly GCA_028641055.1 of Alopecurus myosuroides. Lineage (NCBI taxonomy): Eukaryota > Viridiplantae > Streptophyta > Magnoliopsida > Poales > Poaceae > Alopecurus > Alopecurus myosuroides. The sequence continues at coordinate 365,465,983 of CM054059.1, read as the reverse complement.
TGCACCCATCATCAACAATGTTGTGGTCAGCAAGATGTTGATCAATGGAGGTTCGAGCATCAATCTCATCTCCACTAAGCTAATGGCTAAGCTGCACATTCCGAAAATCATCCTGGCACCTATGGGTCCGTTCCAAGGTATCACCCCAGGAACTACCCAGCCATTAGACAAGATCCTCTTGCTCGTGACCTTCGGCACCAAGGATAATTATCACACGGAGAACATCATCTTCGACATGGACGACATCGCCATGCCTTACAATGGCATCCTTGGCCGCCCGACGCTGGCAAAGTTCATGGACGTTATGCATCACACCTACAACACCCTGAAGGTCACCCAGCAGGATCGATTTCAACTAATCTTGTTTTCAAAGGAACACTGGAGAAAGGCTATGTTTATGGAGGTTTTAATCACAACTACTTGGAGTATTTGGAAGGAAAGAAACAGTTACTACTTCCAGGGGATTGCACCCTCGGTTTCTTCTTGGGTGACCAGGTTTAAACAAGATTTCCTTCTCCTTGTGCATAGAGCCAAGGAGGACAAGCACAATTTCATTAAGCTCTTGGTGGATTCTTTGTAGCACTTAGTGTTTTATCTCCCTCCCCCTCTCCTCCCTGAAATGTAAATATTTCCGCCCTTTTGTACATGATACTCTTTTTCAATATACAAGGCAGCAGGAGCCTTTCCTAATGTCATAAAACCTCAAAAAAGAAGAAGTCTTCGCCACACTCCCCAGTGTGGAATCGCAGATGGCCTTGAAGTGGTCTCACGTGCCCATCACCTTCAGCCAAGAAGACCACCCTAACTGCATTGCCAGGGTGGGCACGCTGCCACTGGTGGCTGCACCCATCATCAACAATGTTGTGGTCAGCAAGATGTTGATCAATGGAGGTTCGAGCATCAATCTCATCTCCACTAAGCTAATGGCTAAGCTGCACATTCCGAAAATCATCCTGGCACCTATGGGTCCGTTCCAAGGTATCACCCCAGGAACTACCCAGCCATTAGACAAGATCCTCTTGCTCGTGACCTTCGGCACCAAGGATAATTATCACACGGAGAACATCATCTTCGACATGGACGACATCGCCATGCCTTACAATGGCATCCTTGGCCGCCCGACGCTGGCAAAGTTCATGGACATTATGCATCACACCTACAACACCCTGAAGATTCCATCTTACTGGGGAGTGATGCTTGCAGAGTTGATGGAGTTGTTGCTTCTTGGTGGCTTTGAATCCCCGGCAATAGTGCCAGAAATTCTTTGACTGATTTGTGTGTTGGGAACCCCAAGAGGAGGGTGTGATGAGCAAGAAGCAAGAATTTCCCTCAGTTAATAACCAAGGTTATCAATCCAGTAGGAGGAAGAGAATCTCGGGAAGGTTGATGCCACTGACGGTGGTGATGGCGCCTCACAGGTGTGAGCAACAACGTGGAACCTGCACACAAGACAAACAAAATACTTTGTCCCAACGGTACAGTGAGGTTGTCAATCTCACCGGTCTTGCTGAAAACAACGATTAGACGTATAGTGTGGAAAATGATGTATGCTTGCAGTAAGTAAAGAGAGCAGGAAATTGTTGTGGTTTGTTTAACAATGTGGAAAAATGGATCGGGGTTCATAGGTTCACTAGTGGTGTCTCTCCACAAAGATAACATGCTGGGTGAACAAATTACAGTTGGGCAATTAACAAATAGAGGTTGCACCGTAGTGCACATTATAAAATGATGACTACTATGATATTTAGTGCGGGCATTACAACAATATACATAGACCGAAATCCATCTGCATCTATGACTAATAATCCACCCTCAGGTTAACATTCGAACCCCCTTAGGTATTAAGTTGCAAGCAACAGATAACTGCATTAAACAAAGTGTGTAATGTAAGCAATAATTATGCACGCGGGCACTCTCATCGCTGTTTTCTCCCTAATGGCAACATCACATCCTGCCCCTTCACATTTCTGTCACTCGAGCAAGGTGGTGATGAGGCATGAACCCACTATCAAGCATAAATACTCCCTCTTGGGGTCACTAGCAACTACTTGTCCAGAGCAACCACTAGAAACGGAAAGCATGCAAGATCACAAATAACATATGCAATAAAGACTATAATCAACTTGGCATAAGTTCAATATTCATCGGATCCCAACAAACACAGCATACAGAATTACATAAGATCAATCTCGATCATGATAGGCAGCTCACAAGATCTAAACATGGAGGTATATGAGGAGAAGACAACCATCTAGCTACAACTACGAACCCGTAGTCCAAGGATGAACTACTCACGCATCACTCCGGAGGCAGGCATGGTGATGTAGGAGCCTCCTGTGATGATTTCCTCTCCGGCAGGGTGCCGAAGACAGCTTCAGAACCCCCTGGTCTAGGGTTGACGGTGACGGCGGCCGCGGAACTTTTCGGGGATTTTTGATCGGGTGCCTAGGGTTTTCCATCCGGGGAGATTAAATAGGCGAAAGGGCAAAGGCGCTAGAGCTCCAGGGGCCCCACACCCATAGCTGGCACGGCCAGGGGGCCGCGTCACCCTATGGTGTGCCCCCCTAGTGCCCGTCTTTGACTCTCCTTCGGTCTTCTGGATGCTTCCGGGGAAAATAGGCACTTCGGGCTTTGTGGGGTCCAATTCCGAGAATGTTTCCAGAACAACTTTTCTGAAACCAAAAACCAGCAGAAAACAGGGAACTGGCACTTGGCATCTTGTTAATAGGTTAGTCCCGGAAAACGTATAAAAATGATATAAATAAGGGAGAAAACATGTAGCAATTGACATAATATGATCATGGAGCATCAGAAATTATAGATACGTTGGAGACGTATCAGGGAGTGATGACCGTGACGACCAACGCCAGAGACGCGGTAGCCTGCGTACGACAAGTCTACAAGGAGATCTCAGTTGCTGTGGCTCAGAAGCTCAAGGGAACTTCCCTCAACAAGTTGGGCAAAGGGACATCCTCTTAGGTGCTCGGACCCCGGGAAGAAATCTCTGGGGAGGGACACCAAAGAACGCTGGTCTCACCAAGAAACTACATTGGCGTGAGGAGCTGCTCGACGTCGGGCTGAGTATAGTAAGTAATCTGCCTAACATAGCTCTGTTAAATACGCCACCACCAGTAACGAGAAAGTGATAAAAACATCCAATAAGGGAGGGCTCGCAGAGCAATCACCCTTTGGATCAAGAGCTACGGCGTCTCCAGGAACTCCCTGGATGTAAACCGCTGTAGGGAACCTCCATGCGAGGCGGGAGATGTAATGGCGAGTAACCTTTGGATTAATTTGCTTGGGCCTAGCCCCTGAACTTACCCTCATATCCCGGAGAAAAATGTGATTTTTTTGAACGAGCATGAGCAAGTGCCGTAGTTGCCAAGCCAGCAATTGTTGAGCAAGAGCGTAGGGACCGCTCTAGGATGCCGCAATGTTAGACGCTAAAATGATCATGCTATAATCATAATCATTTCCACATATTTCAGGGGCAGGAGGGATGTCTGGGGCACAACTCACAATTTTACAAATCCGAACACCAAGTAAAAGGCGAGAGGGATTCACGTCCGCTCCGGCCACAGGACATCCAACCGCCAAGAAAGTTGGACAAGGAAAAATAGATAAGTCATTTTCCTCTTTCTTTAAGGTCGGAACCCTTTTTCTCTCCTAGGTGAGGTCATTTTGTGCAGTCAGGGCGATGGATGGGTAGCCTTGGGTGGCGTAGGACTCTCGTGAGGCAGCCTAGGGTCTGTCCCCGGGGCCTCGCGCGTGGAATCGCGTGCCCAGGGCGCATTACCAGGCTCAGCATCAACATGAAATTTGCACACAACACAACCAAGATACTTTGCCCCCAACGAAACAGTGAGGTTGTCAATCTCACCGGTTTTGCTAAACACATGAAGATAGACCGTAATCGAACTACATCTATGACTAATAATCCACCCTCAGAATGTAATACAAGCAGACTTTGGGTATCAAGTTGTAAGCAACATATTACTGCATTAAGTAAAGTGCGTAATGTAAACAATAGAATTATCCTTAGACAAAGCATTGTTGTTTTATCCCTAGTGGAAACAGCACATCCACAATCTTAGAAGTTATTGTCACTCTTCGAGATAACTGGAGGCATGAACCCACTATCGAGCATAAATACTCCCTCTTGGAGTTACAAGCATCAACTTGGCCAGAACATCTACTAGTAACAGAGATCATGCAAGATCATAAATAACATACACATGAAGAGAACATGATAGATTGATAATCAAGAGACATAGCATTCAATAATTATCGAATCCCAGCAAACACAACATGTATCATTACAATAAGATGATCTCGATCATGTTAGGCAACTCACAAGATTTAAACATGATGGCACAAAAGGAGGAGAAGACAACCATCTAGCTACTGCTATGGACCCGTAGTCCAAGGATGAACCCACTATCGAGAACAGATGCAAAGGAGGCATGAACCCACTATCGAGCATAAATACTCTCTCTTGGAGTCACTAGCATCTACTTGGCCAGAGCATTTACTAGCAACGGAGAGCATGCAAGATCATAAATAACATACACATAAAGATAACATGATAGATTGACAATCCACAGACATAGCATTCAATAATCATCGGATCCCATTAAACACAACATGTATCATTACAGATACATGATCTCGATCATCTGAGGCATCTCATGAGATCTAAACACGAGGCATAAGGTGGAGATTAAAAACATCTAGCTATTGCTATGAACCCGTAGTCCAGGGATGAACTACTCACGCATCACTCCGGAGGCGAGCATGGTGGTGTAGACCCCTCCGGTGATGAATTCCCCTCCTAGCAGGGTGCCGGGGAGAGCTCCAGAACCCTCCCGATCTCGGGTTGATGATGACGGCGGCCTCAGGTGTTTCTCGGGACGAAGTGGTATATTTATAGGGTAGATGTATCAGGGGGAATAAATAGGCGAAAGGGCGATGGCGGTGGATGCCCAAGGGGCCCACACCACCCCCAGGCGTAGCCAGGGGGCGCGCCGCCCTATGGTGTGCCCCCTGTGGCCCCCCTCCGGGCCTCTTCAGGACTCCGTGGAACCTTCGAGAATTCTAAGACTTCTGGGCTTCAAATTTTCCAATTCCGAGAATATTTCTAGAACAACTTTTCTGAAACTAAAAACAGCAGAAAATAGGAACTAGCTCTGTGGCATCTTGTCAATAGGTTAGTCCAGGAAATCGATAAAACGACATAAAGTCTAAGGAAAACATGTAGCATATGGCAAGAAAACAACATGGAACATCAGAAATTATAGATATCTTTATGACGTATCAACATCCCCAAGCTTAGTTCCTACTCGTCCTTGAGTAGGTAAACGATAAAAACACATAATTTCTGAGGTGACATGCTACCAACATAAACTTGATCATCATATTTGTAAAAGCAATTGTAAGTTGAGATCATAGTAATCTAAACATAGGCATAATAAATATAATTATAATAATGAAACTTAGCAATCATGTTGTAACTTGAAAAGTAACATAAACAAAAGATCATGAATAATAATGCACTTGAAAGTTATACGTTTGTTTCGAGCATAAAGAAAACATAGCAAAGTGCTATTCTGCTTGTCTTTAAAAGTGAGAGCAAAACATAAATGCTAGGACACCTTCAAAATTCAAGTGGTGACTAGAAACAAATAATTTGAGAACAAGTAATAACATATCATGAATCAATCAATAATAATCTTTGGGACCGATGCACATTATACCCAGAATGACAACTATGCTCTCTTAATTGTGCATAAAGTTAGAAGATGAAGACTCAACATAAAAGTAAAAGAAAGGCCCTTCACAAAGGGAAGCAGGGATTAACTCATGTGCTAGAGCTTTTTACTTTATAAATAGACATATTGAAAACAATTTTTTAGAGAGGTGTGTGCTTATGTCAACGAATGGTAAACAGACAATACAGTAAGCCAACTAGACTTTACAAGAGCGTCTCCCATTGAAGGACGTTCTTTCTGCTGGGTTCAATAGATCATCCTCTTCTTTTTGTTTATACAACTATGATTTGACTGATAATTCAGGGGCAAAAAGAGTGAAGAGAATTTATAGTAACCAAGTTTGGGGCTGGGCACCCCGTTGCGATCTATTCTATCAATTTGGATAAGCGGATGTGCGACTAGTCCAATTGTGTAAACTAGAATTAACAAGTGAGATAAGGATTCTCTACTTATGTCCTCATGAGCTAAAACAAGAACACAAAACAGGTATAATTTTGAAGGTTTTAAAGGTAGCACATGAGAAATTTACTTTGGAGTGGCGGTAAAATACCACATGTAGGTAGGTATAGTGGAAACATTTGGCAAACTTTGGTTTTTGGGAGTTGGATGCACGAGTAGAGCTCATACTCAGTACAGATGGAGGCTAGCAAAAGACTGGGAGCGACAAATTAAGAGAGCAATAATGGTCATGATCATGCATAGCGACAAAAACATTATTAATCAAAGCATAAATGGTATTACAAGCCAAAAAATAAATTAACATAGAGGCTAGAGGTGACTGGTTTGTAGTCATAACATGGTGTAGGCATCCGCCAAGTCACTCAAATAAAGCATTTGAAGGAGAATACAACAATATTATGTTTCGATGTGATAAAAACAACTCATGATTCCTTCAATGGCACATTAAGTGCTCTCAGATATTTGAGACAAGTCATGTTACAATAATAAATAATAAGCATAGAATTAGAATAACATCTAACATGGCATGATAAGGTCTAGCGGTCTAGCCACAGTCTAAACAAGCTTCTTTTTGCACTGTTATAAGCATGAAATATTATATTTCTTTCCAACACCAATCATTTTATCTAAACAAAAACTCTCCAAATGATATATCAATGAACAGAGTAGTACTACTCTACAAAAACTAACAACTCTTAATAAGAGATGCATAAAAAACATGAGCTAAAAGGATTTGTAGTAGCTAGAACAAAAACGAAGAATACGAGTATGATAAATGAAGAATACGAGTATTCATATGAAAAAGCGGAGCATGTCTCTCTCCCACACAAGAATGTTGGGTTCCAACTAAGTTTATTGCAGCAAGAAAAATAAAATAAAAAAACAAAAACAAACAAACGCTCCAAGTAAAGTGCATATGATGTGACCGAATAAAAATATAGTTTCACTAGAACTGACCTGATAAGTTGCTGATGAAGAAGGGGATGCCTTGGGCATCCCCAAGCTTAGACGCTTGAGTCTTCTTGGATTTTTCTAGGATGAACCACGGGGGCATCTCCAAGCTTAGGCTTTTCAATCTTCTTAATCACATTATATCATTCTCTTCTCTTGACCCTTGAAAACTTCCTTCACACCAAACTCAAAGTAATTCTCATCAGAGGGTTCGTGCACAGTCAAAAACTCACATGTTCTCCATGGACACAAGTATTATTAATACTTCCTAAATATTAGCTACAGCCACTAATGTTTTGTGGAGCAAAGAAATCCACTCAACACAGTAAAAGAGAGAATGCGAAGTAAAAAAGGCAGAATCTGTCAAAATTAGAACAATCTATAAAGACGATTTTTTTTGAGGCACTTACGTTGCTCAGATCTAGAGGAAGTTTTGGAAATAGCTGAGGACCATGCAGAAAATTTTTCAGGCAGTTTCGATTTTTTTGTGAATTTATATGAATTAAACGGTGGATAGCAAAAATATGTTCCTTGCGCAGAAATCCAAATCTAACTTCAACTTTTCACTAGAGACTTTACTTGGCACAACAAATACGAGAAAGTAAAGGTACAAAAGAGTTGCTACAGAAGTAAACGACACCTTGACTCAAAGAAAACAGAAGAAAACATTGCAAAAATAAAAACATGGGTTATCTCCCATGAAGTGTTTGTCTTTAACGCCTTTTAGCTAGGCCCAGAAAACAAGAATCAAGTGTTTTCAAGTGAAGAAGCATCCAAATTGTCACTTGTTCTAATAATAGAATCAAAAGGCAACTTCATTTTCTTCCTAGGAAAGTGTTCCGTACCTTTCTCGAGTGGGAATTGATATTTAATATTCCCCTCTTTCATATCAATAATAGCACCATCAGTTCTAAAAAAAGGTCTTACCAAAGCAATAGGAAAAGAAGCATGACATTCAATATTCATAACAATAAAATAAACGGGGACAAGGTTGTTGTTAACCATAACAAAAGCATCATCAACTCTCCCCAAAGGTTTCTTCCCAGCATTATCAGCAAGTCGAACATCCAAATAACAGTGTTCCAAAGGTGGTAAATCAAGCATATCATAGGGTTTCTTAGGCATAACAGAGATACTAGCACCAAGATCACATCAAGCATTACAATCAAAATCATTCACTTTCATTTTAATGATGGGCTCCCAACCATCATCTAACTTCCTAGGGATAGAGGCTTCACGTTTTAATTCTTCTTCTCTAATTTACATGAGAGCATTTGTAATATGTTTTGTGAAAGCCATATTCATAGTACTAGCATTAGGAATACTAGAAAGTTTTTGTAGGAACATAATTACTTCATAAATATTGCAATCATCAAAATCAAGATCATTTTTACCAAAGGTAATGGGACCATTATCTCCCATATTTCGAAAAATTTCAGCACTTTTATCAGGAACGGTTTCACCTGGTTTCAGGCAATTTTAAACGTTTATCAGAAGAAGTGGAGGCATTTCCAACACCAATTACTTTACCGTTAATAGTAGGAGGTTTACTAGCATTTGAAACTTCAGTTTTACTAGTGGTGGTACTAGTACAAACTTTGTTATATTATTCTTTTTTAGCAATTTCATCTTCTCTTTCCCACCTAGCATGCAATTCAGCTAATATCCTAACATTGTCATCAATTCTAACTTGAATTGTCGAGACATCGTAGTAGTTTTCATAGACGGGGGTGCCATGAGACTACGGTAGAGACGTGGGGTAACGGGATAGCGTAGTAACACAGAACACAGGATTTTACCCAGGTTCGGTACGTCGCGACAGTACGACGTGCCTACTCCTGCACTTCTCACTAATTGGGACTAAAGCCCGTAAATAGGGTTACAATGTGAGGGTTTTAGATCTAAACCACTCGACGAGGATGAGCTTCTCGGCGAGTTGGCGTAGAGCTTCTATGTTATCTCTCCTTTTTTGGTTGTTTTGTTTATCTCCCATCCGGCTTTATATAACAGCCGGATTAGGGCTTACAGAATAGGAAACCTAGAAAACTACGGTAACTAGTAACTTGGAAAGCAAGGAATCCGTCTTCTCCTCCAAGCCAGATCACATGGGCTGTGATCCGGGTTCTTCTAGAATCCGGCTTCTGCGCGTCGGATTACTGGGCCGCCTAATGGACCTAAGCCCACTACCACTTAGGCCACCCTGGTAATCCGGCACTTGGCCTACCATCTTCTATACCCCTATTTGGTATATATCCGACAGTAGCCCCCAAGAAGGATCAAAACTCTGATTCTCCGCCGTTCGCCAAATATTCTTTGTCCGAGAAATATTGATTCAGCAGTCTTGATTCTTCTTATTCTTCTTTTGAAAAAGATGGTGGCATGAAACTCGGAATCCTGAAAATCCGGCTTTTCTCTCACGATCCTTCGCGGAGAAGAAACTTCCTACGTCAGCGCACTCAACCACGCTGACGTAAGCGACGTTTGAGGTTTACTCGGAAAAAACCCAGAAGCATATCTCTGACAGATTCTCGCGGGAAACGAGGAGATAACCATCATTACCCCGTCGTTTCATTTCCCGGATTTTCCGGCGAGTGACACGCGGCAAACATCCAACGGTCAAAATAGCCGTTGGCGCGTATCTTGACGGATTTCTAGCTATAAATAGCCATCCTCGTCCTCAACGAAAACCTTCCGCACTCTCACCGCTCTCGCCATTGACGCGCACAAGCTCCCAAGCGACGCACTGTCCCGAGCACTCCTCACCTCCAAGCACCGGAAACGAACCGCGCCGCCCGAAAATGGCAGGCTCACCGTCTTCGCCCACTCGCGCCGCCATCAACGACATCATCAGCGACCTAGATCCCCAAGCTGGGTCACCCAAGCACGCCGGCGACGAGCCGGAGAAATCCGCGGCCTCCGCGGCGGGCGGAGAAAATCTTTCCGCCGCCGCGGACGTTGCGGGCGCTAGCTCCGCCGCCTCCCCGCCGTTCGCCCCTGAAACGGCGGAGGAGAAGATCCAGCTCGTCGGTGACGAGCTCGCCGCCGCAGAAGCGGCCACCGCCTCCGCCACCGGAGCAGATGAAGAGGCGGAATCTGCAGGCAACTGGGTTGCCTGCAGCATTCCCCCGGCTCTTCTTCCAAACTTGGAGAAAGAGGGCCTGATCCTCCAAGGGAAATGGCGGCTCCCCGAAGACGAGAACGAGTCGGCGCCAAGAGATGGCGAAAGGGTTCTCCTTTCTTCCCACCTTCTAAGAGGTATGGGGCTCCCCCCTTCCGCTTTTTTCCTCCAAGTCCTTTCTCACTACAACATCCAACCCCACAACCTGCCACCCAACTCCATTCTTTATTTGGCCGGGTTCCAGGCCCTATTCGAGGGTTACTTAGGTTTAGAGCCTAGGTTAGACTTCTGGATGTATTGTTTCGGAGTTAAGCGGAACTCCTCGGAGGGCGCACTTCCGACTTGCGGGACCATCTCCTTTACTCTTCGGAGGTTTAGGGAAGATTGGTTCCCCAAGATCAAGACATCAGAATCCGTCAAATTTTGGACGGGTTCTTTCTTTTATCATCCCGATGTGCCTTTTCCAAAAAAGGCCATCGGGGTTCCACCTTTTGCCAACACCGCTGCTGTTCCCCAAGAGAATTGGGGAACAGAAGCCGTCCAAGTCCTGCCGCCTGATCTACTAAGGATCAAACGGCGCATCGCCAAGCTCACCTCCTTGGATCCGCCTCTAACCGGCATGGACACGGTTCTATGCTGGCTGACTAGGCGAATTCAGCCATTGGCCAACCACAGTGGCCGTCTCCTGTGCGAATACACGGGAGTCAAGGATCCAATGCGGACAACCACCAAAGATTGGCCCGCAAAGGAGCTTCGACGGCGCATCAACCAGTTGGTCGCATCACGCGACCAATACGAAGCGAGTCGGCCAATGTATACGGCCGACAATCCGGTTCCCAAGGTAATTTTTCAGTCATTTGGGTATAGTTTTATTTTTTCTCGGATTTTCTAGCTTCTGATTCTGATCTTGTTTGTCCGACAGTTCGCGGATCTTCCAGATTCGGAATTGGTCTCCGAGGCTGAGCTGGACGCGCTGCGCACCGCTGCTACAGGTGGACGCAAGCGCAAGAAGATTACTTCCTCTGAGGAAATTATCGACCTTGACGGAATCCCCGTCGCCACTTCCAGGTTCTTTCATCTGGGTTCTTTTTCTTTCATGAGAACTTTTCATCCCTCTTCCGTGTTTTAACTTTTCCGGGTTTTTTGTTTTTTAGCCTGCCTCCCTCCAGCCTAAAGCCGAAGAAGCTCAAGAAACACAAAGTTGTTTCCAGCCGAGGCAGCCAACCTTCTCCCGCCGTTGCCCCGGACACACCGTCCTCGATGGCGGAAGAGCACGCTGCAGCCCCCACGACCAGGCCGTCAGAGCCCAGCCAGCCCGTTGTGTCGGACACGGACACGAGGGAAAGGGCGGCTCCAGAGGTGGAGAAATTTTCTCGGACTTTCGACGAAGAAATTCCCACCTTTGACAAGGACTTCAAGATTATCAATGACGGCCTAAGCGCGGCCGGAACTGCTTTTGCGGAATACGCAAAGGAGTTCAAGGAAAACTTGGCGGGTTTGCACCGAATGAGCCAGGTATGTAACTCTAGCCCCCAAGCATTAAACAAAATTGCATGCCTGTTTTGCTTTGATGCTTTTTGTAACCATTCTTTTCCTTGCTATGTTGCAGCAAACCGCCGAAACCATAAACATGGAAGTTTTCAACAAACTCACCATCAAGAATAAGGAGGTTAGAAATCTCCTTTCTATTCTTGAGGAGAGAGAGGCGGAACTGGCATCGTCTCAGCTCGCTTTGTCGGAAACATCAGGTACACATTTTTCCTCTGAGGTTTGCGATTCAATTTTTTGTCTAAGTACTTATTCCGGAAATTTTCTAAACCCGGAATTTTCTTTGCTTTCCAGCTGCTTTGGCTAAGGCCAAGCAAATAGCTGAAGATGCCGGCAATGCCGAGAATCTCCGAAAGGAGAATTTGGAGCTTCACAAGCATCTTGTGAAGGCTCAAAAGGATCTGGAGGCCAGCAACTTGGCCCTTGGAGTTGCCAACTCCAAGGCTTCTGAGCAGGCGGAGAAGGATAAATCCACCATTCAGGATTTAGAAAATGCTCTGAACCTTCGCCTGGAGGAAATCTCCGAGATTGACAAGCTTATCGGTAATTTTCCGTTACCTTTTTTATTTTTCCATATCTTGTTTTTCTTCTCTGTTTTTTACCTAACACTTTTGATTGTTTTTGTCGGAAAAAACAGGAGATACCCCAGATGGTACCCGGCTTGAAGGGATCCAAGCCTTTGGGAAGATGTGGACTTCAATCCGTGCTGCTGGAATGCAGCTGGTGAACAAGTTTCTTCCCGCAAGGACTGGGGAGTTCTCGGAGGTTGAAAAACTTCCGGGAGCCATCATGGAGGTGGCGGAATCCAGGGATTCTATCCTGCGTTCCGCTGCACGGGGTGGTGCGCGTATGGCACTCGGCCTTATGCGCATGCACTACCCCGGTGCTAAATCTTGGCGCGTGGCGTCCGGTGTCCCTCAAGGATACACGGACACTCAGCGAAATACCATCTTTGATGAAATCAAAGGCCACGCCACCCAGATTGCCTCCATGGTAAATATTTCCGTCAATTATCCAGAAGAGGAGATCCCTCCAATCCCCGAGGACGACAGCAGCGAGGAGGAATCAGATGCTTGAAGGGCTACCTTTGACCTGGATAGTAAAAATAGACAATAGGAGCATTACTGTTCTTTTAATGTAATCCAAAATGTAATGCTTCTGTTTGTATGAATGAAAAATTCCGCCTTTTGCAATTTTTAATTATGAAATTTTTTGCAAGGTTTTTCGGATGTTATTATTCCTTTATCTTCTAAGTTCTCTGGCATATATGTTTTAACTGTCCTTAGTGTTTGAAATGGCTCAAATAGCAATATGAATCGTCATGCCGAGTAACTGGGAGTAACCAATCAGTTTAAACTCGGAAACATGGACCATGCTAAAGGCATTTTTACTAACTAGCTCCAGTAACCCAACACATACGCAATCAGATAATGCTTAGAGAAACAAGGAATTTTTTGACCGAAACTTGGGCACGCAGGCAATTCAAGTTTCCTTTAGCCGTTAGCAGGCTGAAAAAACATTCAGTTTCTTAACGCCGAGTACGCAGGCACAATTCGGGTTAACATTGAGTATTTTGTAAGATCATTGGGAAATAGAGAAGGTGGAAACATGCTTTTACTATAATGAACTTGTAAAAAACATGGATACCAGAAATCCAACAACTTTATTTCATGATCTCAAAAGATGTTTACATAGATATTGAACTAAGTATAGAAGAGACATAACTGCTATGTACTCCAAAGCTTTGCTATCCACTTGACTTTGTCGGATGTCTTCACCAACTTGTATAGTGTTAGGATTTTAGCCCCCAGCCGACTAATAAATCTGCTAACGGCAGCTGCGGAACCCGTCAATCTTTGGACATCTTTGACGCAGGTAGGTTTTGTGATGTTCAAGATTGCCTTGATCTTTTCCGGGTTAACTTCTATTCCTCTGTGAGAAACGATGAAACCCAGAAGTTTTCCTGAGGGAACCCCGAATACGCACTTAGATGGATTCAACTTCATCTTGTAGGTGCGTAAGTTTTCGAAAGTTTCTCGCAAATCCTCAAGGAGTGTATCTTTTTCCTTGGTTACGACAGCAATATCGTCCACATAAACATGGACATTTTTTCCAATCTGACTATGCAAACAACGTTGCATGCAACGCTGGTAGGTTGCACCTGCGTTCTTCAGGCCAAACGGCATGGTTACGTAATAATACGTCCCGTATGGGGTTATGAAAGAAGTCTTAATTTGATCTTCCTTTTTCATGCGTATTTGGTGGTACCCGGAGTATGCATCCAAAAAGCACAAAAGCTCAGAGCCTGCTGTGGCATCTATTATTTGATCGATTCGCGGTAATGCGAACCTATCTTTCGGACACAATTTGTTCAAGCCTGTGTAATCTATACACATTCTAAGAGCAGTGGTGTCTTTCTTCGGTACTAATACCGGATTTGCGGACCAGTCAGTATGGATCACTTCCTTGATGAAATCCGCTGCTAAAAGCCGGATAATTTCCTTGCCAATAGCCTTCCGTCTTCTTCCGTCAAATCGACGGAGACCTTGTTTGACGGGTTTTGATCCAGGAATAACCTTAAGTTGGTGCTCAGCAAGTTCCCTGGGTACACCTGGCATGTCAGCTGGACACCAGGCAAAAATATCCCAGTTCTCACGGAGGAACTTGATGAGCTCGCCTTCCTATTTGTCAGTCATCCCAGTCCCTACGACGACAAATTTTGTCGGATCTTTGGGATCTAGGATTACCTGTCTTGTATTCTCGGATGCCTTGAAGCTGTCTGTTGGTTTCCGAGTTTCTTTTCCTGCCGGCATTTCTGACGGTGATACTTCCTTGGCTAATTCCTTCAGTTCTTCCTTTGCTATGACTCTCTGAGCGCAAAGGGCGTTTTCTTTCTCCAACTCGTTTGCTAGCTTGAAATCACCAGCTATAGTGATTACTCCTCCTTTGGGTCCTGGCATCTTCAGCTTGTTATAAATATAACAGGATCTTGCCATGAATTTGGCGAAAGCTGGACGTCCGAGTATTGCGTGATACACGCTTTCGAACGGCACTACTTCGAAGGATACTTTTTCCTGCCGGAAGTGATCTTTATCTCCGAAGGTGACATCTAGGGAAATTTCTCCTAGGGATCGTGCTTGCCTGCCAGGGACGATACCATGGAAGCGTATGTTGCTGTAGTTGAGCTGAGACTCGGAAATCTTCAGATGCTTCAGTGTATCCAGGTACATTATGTTAATGCTGGATCCTCCATCCATTAGCACTCTTCTTAGCCTAGTATTTTGAACAATAGGACTTACAACAAGAGCTTGTGTGCCGGGTTCAGGGATATTTCCGGGATGATCAGACTGATCCCAGATTATCGGTGTGTTGGAGTACTTCAAGAATTTCGGGGTTGCCGGAACAACCGCGTTTATTTCTCGAAGTGTTCTTTTTGCCACCTTTGCTGACGGGGTTGCTAAGAAAGTTAGCATTGCTTCTCCATCAACTCTCGGAAACTTGGGTTCGCCTTTACGCTGTTGTTCCTGGATTTTTTCGTTAGTGTCCGATTCACTGTCTTCTTTGTCAGCTTCTGGTTTTTGTTTGGCGGGTTTCCTTTTGGAACCCTTCCCCTTGCCTCCGGCTCCTGCACTGCCTTTCATGTGCTTATTCAGCCGGCATTGCGCGTTTGTATGGGTGGGTTTCCCAAATTGCGAGTGGTGAACGCAAGGTTCCGACTTAATCCTTTCCCACTCCTCTGGAGTGTAGTTGATTGGATCTGGGTTGCGTCCTTTCCACTTGTTTCCCTTTTCTCCTCCAAAGGCTATGTTCACCTCTTTGGGCTTCGTCGTTGTTTCTGGAGTGGTTTTTTGTCAGAACGAGGGGTTTTCTTGGCAAGTATCAATGATTCAATATTGCCTCCTCTTGCTCTGATGTCATCCTCGGCTGCGGCATGCTCATTGGCGGTTGTAAGCATGGATCCGAGATCCTTGTGCTTTTTGGAACCAACCATGAACGGTACGAGTCCGGGTTTTAGGCCATTGACGAAAGCATGCATTGCTTGTACGTCAGTTACTCCAGAGAAACTATTCTTCATTGCTGTCCATCTGGAGATGAAATCCACGTATGGTTCATCCTCAAATTGCGTGCAACGGTTTAGCTGGTTGATGCTATTCGGGCGTTTGTATGTTCTCCGGAAATGCTGAGTAAATACTCTAGCCATATTGTCCCAGCTGTCGACTGTTCGTGACGGTAATCCATTGATCCAATCTCTGGCTCCGTCCAGCAGCATTAGGGGAAGAAACTTGACAGCTTCCAAGTCTGTCCCATTGTTGATCTGGACGGCTGTATAGTAATCCGAGAGCCAGGTATCCGGGTTTGTGCTGCCGGTGTATTTCTGGTATGTTGGACCGACCTTGGCAAAGCCAGAATGCAGCGTTATTCTTTGGATCCTGTCGGTAAAACATTTAGGACCAAAGTATAGATCATCTTTTTCTGCTCTGTCAATGTGTGCAGAATATCTTCCGGCTGAATGAACAGAAGGGGACCTGCTCCTTTCTCTTCCATTGTTGCGCAAACGCGCTTTTCCGGGATTGTCTCTATCTCTTCCGTGATCACGCCCTTTTGGATTAGGCGGAGTTCTACTCCTGTGCCTTTCTTTGTCCTTAGGCGGTGTCCGGGATCTCTCACGCCTGTGAGGTATATCGTATCTTCCAGCTTTCTCAGCTGGGTTTCTCGGAGGTGGCATTATTTTGCCGTCCTTCCGGTGTTTGTCTTCCCGATCATGGGGTTTATACCCATCTTTCGGGAGATGGGATCCGGTCCTAGACGCTGCATCCCGGTTGTCGAGGTTTTTCTTGTCTTTTCTCGGATCCTCTTTTTTATCTTTTGAGTTGTCTGAATCCCCAGGTTCTTCCGGTCCAGGTGCTCCAGCAGCGCAAGTAGCTGTCTTGCATAGGGCGAAGTTATCATGCAGCCTCCCTGATCGCTCTTGGGCGCGCTGTTGTTGTTGCAATGCTTTTCCTAGGAAAGCATACACCCCTTGGAGTTTTTCCCCGTTGGAATACAGATCGTTGTTAAGAATCGCGAACGCTGCTTCCGCGTTTTCTGCTGCGGTCTTGTATATTAGTTCGCCCTTGGCATCTTTGCCGTTTACCTGCTTTTGCCAAGACGGGTTATGGAACCTTTCTTTTGGCGGCAGTTCTTCCGGTCTTGCGATTTCGGGTAACCTAGTAGGTTTTAACGCGGATCTATTCTTTCTCTCGTACTCCTCTATTTCTTCCTTCATGACCTTGATGTCATTATGGGTTTGTTGGAGATGTTGCCGAGATCTGAGTAGATGTTGCTGTTGCCGTTGGAAAGCTTGTCTCCTGGCTTCCAGCATCTCAGGGGGTTCGTCTGGTCCCACTGGTGTTTGCAATAGCTCTTGCTCTTCCTGTTCCGTCATTTGCGGAGCAGTGATTTCTTTGGATTTCTTCTCCGCAGTCTTTGTTCCGCCAACATCTCCAACTTCCAGGTTTTCATCAGCGAGATCGGCTGATTTTTTCTTCCGGATTTTGTATTGGAGTTTTTTAGCAGCACGGTGCTTTTTCTTGGAAGAGGGAGGTTTTTTGACAGGCTCATCTTCTGTCATCTCCTTGACACTGGGGAATACCGGAGAAGTTTCTCCGTCTTCTCTCTCTTCCTCTGGCGGAGGGGTTTTAGGGCTTTCCTGGCTGCCGGCGTCCGTGGTATCAGCCGGTTTCGCCATTAGAACTTCGTGGAATCCCTCTTGAAAGAACTTAACCTTTCTTATAAAGGCGTCCTCATCTTCATCTTCGGAGTCGAAATTATCCGATCCGGTTTCCGACTCCAATCTCGCCTCAATGGCGGCAAGCACGGATTCTGCTTCCGAGTTCATCGTCTTGTTGACGGATGTCGGATCTTCCGCCTCTGTGACGGGTGTTTGATCTTCCGTCTCCGTGACGGGTGCGTTGTTGTCTGCCTCTTGCACGAGATTTCCGTCATCCATGTTTTCGGCGATTTCGGATTGCACCATGCCGATAAAGTGTGTATCACTTTTTTTGTCGGCGATCTGAGCAGAATCCGGCATCATAGTCATCTTCGACTGGGTATAGGGCGGGTGGGATAAATTTGCTTCCACCGCAAAACCCCATTGCTTCTGCAGTTAGCCCGATAAAGATGTTAGCAGATCCTATCGGTAGCACGCAGGCACTTACCAGGTGGTTTTGCGCCGGTATGTAGGATCCGTTGTCAAGGAAGCGCCCGACGTCGTTGTCGAACTCCAAGCTTCCGACAGTGATTGATCTTCCGATTCCGCCAAGTATCCCAGATCGGAATCTTACGCCTGACGTCGTTTGCCCCACGGTGGGCGCCAACTGTCGAGACATCGTAGTAGTTTTCATAGACGGGGGTGCCATGAGACTACGGTAGAGACGTGGGGTAACGGGATAGCGTAGTAACACAGAACACAGGATTTTACCCAGGTTCGGTACGTCGCGACAGTACGATGTGCCTACTCCTGCACTTCTCACTAATTGGGACTAAAGCCCGTAAACAGGGTTACAATGTGAGGGTTTTAGATCTAAACCACTCGACGAGGATGAGCTTCTCGGCGAGTTGGCGTAGAGCTTCTATGTTATCTCTCCTTTTTTTGGTTGTTTTGTTTATCTCCCGTCCGGCTTTATATAACAGCCAGATTAGGGCTTACAGAATAGGAAACCTAGAAAACTACGGTAACTAGTAACTTGGAAAGCAAGGAATCCGTCTTCTCCTCCAAGCCAGATCACATGGGCTGTGATCCGGGTTCTTCTAGAATCCGGCTTCTGCGCGTCGGATTACTGGGCCGCCTAATGGACCTAAGCCCACTACCACTTAGGCCACCCTGGTAATCCGGCACTTGGCCTACCATCTTCTATACCCCTATTTGGTATATATCCGACATGAATGGCATTAGTAGCAGAAAAGATATTTTCATCCAAAGTTTTAGGTTTTTCTAGACCAAGCTTCCTTAAAACTCTCATCACTCCCTTGTTTGAAACTAAAGATCATTTCCTCACGTGACATGGTAATAGGAACAAGAGTACTCATTTTAACAAGACTAAAAACAGGATAAAAACAACAACTAGAATAAGAATTAATTTTTTGTGTTTTTGATAAAGAGAAGCAAACAAGACAGAATAAAATAAACTAAGCAAAACAAAAACAAAGTAAATAGACTGGAAGCGAGAGACTCCCCTTGCAGAAATTCTCTTCCTCCTAGGCAACGGCGCTAGAAAACTTGCTGATGGATGACGTTGGTAAACCCCAAGAGAAAGGTTGTGAAGAGTGAAGCGGAAAGCTTTTCCTTAGAAAAGAAATCAAGGTTGCATCAACCAGTAGGAGGACAAGCAATTTCTGAAGGTTGATGCATCTGAGGTGGCATGGCGCACTACTGGTTGAGCAGCAACGTGGAACCTACACAACACAATCAATTCACTTTGCCCCAACGAAGCAGTGAGGTTGTCAATCTCACCGGTTTTGCTGAACACAAAGAGGTTAAACATATGGTGTGGTAAACAGTATGAGAACAGTATTAAAACAACAGTAGCAGTGTGGAAATAGTGAAAGCAGTGTGTGTACTATCAGTATGAGAAAATCGACCGTGGTCCACAGTTCACTAGTGGTGTCTCTCCATAAAAGTTAGCTAACATGCGTGGTGAACAAATTACAGCTGGGCAATTCATAGATAAAGAAACATGCATGACATAAATATTATTATGAGATTCATGCGGCCATTACAAAAAAATACAGAGATCATCATCCAACTGCATCTATGACTAATAATCCACCCTGCGAATATCATCCGAACAAACGTTAGGTATTAAGTTGCAAGCAACAGATTATCATAGTAAGAAAAGTGTGTAATGTAAACAATGTAACGAAGTAAACATCGTTGTTTTATCCCTAATGGCAACAACACATCCTCTACCCATCATGTTTCTGTCACTCGAGTACAGATGCAAAGGAGGCATGAACCCACTATCGAGCATAAATACTCCCTCTTGGAGTCACTAGCATCTACTTGGCCAGAGCATCTACTAACAACGGAGAGCATGAAAGATCATAAATAACATACACATGAATATAACATGATAGATTGATAATCAAAAGACATAGCATTCAGTAATCATCGGATCCCAGCAAACACAACATGTAGCATGACAATAAGATGTTCTCGATCATGTGAGGCAGCTCACGAGATCTTAACATGAGGCATAAAGAGGAGAGAACAATCATCTAGCTACTCGTATGGATCCGTAGTCCAAGGATGAACTACTCACGCATCGCTCTCGAGGAGGGCATGGTGGTGTAGAGCCCGCCGGTGATGATTTCCCCTCCCGGCAGGGTGCAGAGGAGAACTCTAGAACCCTCTTGATCTCGGGTTGACGATGACGGCGGCCTCGTGTGTTTTTTCGTAGAAAAGTGATCTCTCCCTAGGGTTAACTATCCGAGGGGGTAATATAGGCGAAAGGGTGATGGGCGCCCGAGGGGCCCAAACCACCCCAGGCACGGCCCGGGAGGGGGGGGAGGTGCGCTCGCCCTATGGTGTGCCCCCCTCCGGGCCTCTTTGGGACTCTGTGGAACCTTCGGAAATTCTAAGACTTCTGGCCTTCGAATTTTCCAATTCCGAGAATATTTCTAGAACAATTTTTCTGAAACTAAAAAACAACAGAAAACAAGAACTGGCTCTGTGGCATCTTGTCAATAGGTTAGTCCCGGGAAATCGATAAAAATGACATAAAGTGTAAGGAAAACATGTAGCATATGGCATGAAAACAACATGGAACATCAGAAATTAAGGATACATTTATGACGTATCAGGGGGTGCCTCCCTATGGCGTGGGGCCCCTGAGGCCCCCCTTCGGGTATCCTCCGGACTCCGTGTACGTGACGACTTTCTAAGACTCTGGGATTTTGTTTCGTCCAATTCCGAGAATATTTCCAAAACAACTTTTCTGAAACTAAAAACAACAGAAAACATGAACTGGCTTTATGGAATCTTGTCAATAGGTTAGTCCCAGAAAATCTATAAAAATGACATAAAGTGTATAGGAAACATGTAGCATAAGGCATGAAAACAACATGGAACATCAAAAATTATAGATACATTCGAGACGTATCAAGCATCCCCGAGCTTAGTTCCTACTCGTCCCCGAGTAGGTAAAGCGATAAAAACAAATAATTTCTGAGGTTACATACTACCAACATAAACTTGATCATCATAATGTAAAGCATGTAAACTAGGATCAAATGAATAAAGGCTGTGGCTTATAGTTGATATCAAATAGAGTAATGTATAAACCATTAGGAAAAACAAAGTAAAACTTTTCAACGAATCAATGCTAAAAGACAATCAACTGTGCAAAGTATATTAAAGATTATTTAAGCTTCAAGAACAACAATATAATCATCCTACGCATCAAAATCTCACAACAACTCCTGTCACGATCAAGTCAAGTGACAACAATATGCACGTAGAAAAATCATCAAACTATTTGTGCACTCAAAACAAGCAAGCGTTATGTATTGATCTTGGCACCAGGATGTTATGGCTAAAAGAACACTATGGGGGGTTTGGAAGGTCAATGGAAGAAAGTCTCGACATAACTGAAAGTGATCATTAGACAAGAGGAAGTCTTATAATCGAAGCTATGCATGGAGTAGTGATTGCCACACAACAGATGCACGTAGAGCTATAAGTGTATGAAAGCTCTCAAATGGAACTAGTAGGGGTGCATCCAACTTTCTTGCTCACGAAGACCTAGAGCACTTTTGAGGAGGCTCACCATTGGAATATACAAACAAAAGTTCTATAATGTAAGGTTCCCCACAAAGTCTACGCAAGTCATAAAATGAAAACTCTCTCCAAACTGAAGTATTGGTTCTAAATAAGCACAAGTGTGGAATAAAAGATAGTAATGCGCCCCCTCTCTGTTTATTATCTCTCTTTGGCCCTTTTGTTTTTTCCTATTGGGCTTTTTCCTTTCTTTGTTTTTTTATATAACCTCACTGGTAGGGGCAACACTCTATTTTACAATGAATCATCACACTTTTAGTACTCATAACTCAAACTGAAATATCTCTGATGTATAAAACTGAATGCTCCTACCAGTGTAGCAGTATGCAAAATAACAATGAAGCATGTCATCAAGTCACATAATGAAGATGGATGTTGTATGGCAATATATCTCGGAATGGCTATGTAAATGCTATGATAGATAGGTATGGTGGCTGTTTTGAGGAAGATCTTTGGGCTTATGTGTAGGAGAATGAAGTCCTCCCACGGGGTTTGGATGCACTGGCAAAGTTTGCACCTGCTCTCAATGTGAGAATGGGAAAATGCACAGTACCGAAGAGACTAGCAAATATGGATGGTGGAAGTGCCAGGAAACCGCAACTTAGAACTCACAAGTTAAAAGATTACAACTAGAAATATGATCATACAAGGCATAATGAAAATCACTCCAAGAGGGTTCGTGGCAGTGACAAGTCACTGTTGGCTACCCCGACCGTAGCGCGTAACAAAAATCCATTACGATTGTTATTAGCAAAGGAAGTCATATACCATTATACTATCATCTGGTTTATTCGAGTGTGGCACGGTTTCAAGCTTTTAGACCGACCATTAACTGTTTTCTACTTTACTAAACCATAAGATTTACCATTAAGCATATTAAAAATCTCAAAACAACATCAAACATTCAAGTGAAACAGTTTAATGATCCACAAGAGTATGCAAGTCTTTTCCAACTTACCATCTACCACATGTAACATTTTCTATTTCCATCAAACACCATTCAATATATATTTCAACACAAACTCTCCAACTAATATAACAATGAACCAAGAGAGTACTAACACTACTCTACTAGAACTAACAGCTCTGAATAAGAGATGCATTAAAAACAAGAGCTAAAAGGATTTGCAGCAGCCAGAAGAAAAACTAAGAATACGAGCATGGAAGAAAACGAGTATTCATATGAAAAAGCGGAGCGTGTCTCTCTCCCACACAGAATGCTAGGTTCCAACTATATTTATTGCAGCAAGGAAAACAAAACAAAAACCAAACATACACTCCAAGTAAAGTGCATATGATCTGACCGAATAAAAATATAGTTTCACTAGAAGTGACCTGATAAATTCTTGATGAAGAAGGGGATGCCTTGGGCATCCCCAATCTTAGACGCTTGAGTCTTATTGGAATTTGCTAGGATGAACCATAGGGGCATTCCCAAGCTTAGGGTTTTCACTCTTCTTGATCATATTATATCACCCTCTTCTCTTGACCCTTGAAAACTTCATTCACACCAAACTCAAAGTAATTCTCATTAGAGGGTTAGTGCACAATCACAAATTCACATGTTATCCTTGGACACAAGAATTATTAATACTTTTTAAACATTAGCTACGTCCACCGATGTTTTGTGGAGCAAAGAAATCCACTCAACATAGTAAAACAAAGAATGCAAGTACAAAAGTCAGGTCAAAACCAGAAGAATCTGTAAAGACGATTTTTTTTCAGGGCACTTACGTTGCTCGAATCGAGAAATGCAAAGCTAGAAAAAGTTTCGTAAATAGCTGAGGATTAAGCACAAAAATTTGCAATTTATTTTAATCTTTCTGTGATTTTACACGAATTTAACGGTGGAAAGCAGAAATTTGTTTCCTACGCATAAATCCAAATCTAACCTCCACTTTCACTAGAGACCTTACTTGGCACAAAAAATGCGAGAAAATAAAGATACAAAGGAGTTTCTACAGAACTAAACAACGCCTTTACTCAAACAAAACAGAGAAAAACAATGCAAAAATAAAACCATGGGTTATCTCCCAAGAAGTGTTTTTCTTTAACGCCTTTTAGCTAGGTCCAGAAACTAGAATCAAGTATTTTAAAGTGAAGACACATCCAATTTGAGACAAGAAACCTCCTCAGCAATGCATTGTATTTTATCTACATAAGTTTCAGATGTTCCTCTCTCAACACTTTTAGGTTTACTACTTCATCAAATAGGTTTTCAGGAACAATCCAGTCAAAATTCTTTTCCAAGGCTTCATGCACTGCTACTAGTTTAAAGGGTATTGGTATTTTCCCTTCCTTTTTATTTTTAGGTTTGGTCTTGTCTAGTTTTTCAAGAGCACCAATATCATCTACACTTGAGCCTAGCATATTAAAATGATCAAAAACTTTCCTAGCTTCTATAGCAACATATCCAAATTCTTTAAGCATGGTTTCCAAGATAAAATTTCCTTTTTTCAATATCTTCAATATTATTCATGTTAAGAAATAGTTGCCGCATTATGGGGTGAATGTTAACAAACCTAGCTTCTAACATGTGAACTAAAGAAACCGAGCAGTTTCATAATTTGGAGCAAGGTCTACTATGCATTTTTTCTTAGAATTCTCATGCTTACTAACATAATTAAAGAATTCTTCAATGGCATCCTTTCCCATTATAGAACCACTACCTATTTGATAGATTTTTCAGGGTAAACTTCAGGAGCAGCATGATGAAAAATAAAAACAGGGTAACAAAAATAACAACTAGAATAAGAACTATTTTTTTGATATAGAGAAGCAAACAAGACAAAATAAAATAAGCTAAGCAAAACAAAAACAAAGTAAAGAGATTGGAGGTGAGAGACTCCCCTTGCAAAAATCCTCTTCCTCCCCGGCAACGATGCCAGAAAAGAGCTTTATGGCGTGTAACACATGTTCGTTGGGAGACCCCAAGAGGAAGGTATGAAGAGCACAGTAGCAAGTTTCCCTTAGAAAGAAACCAAGGTTGAATCGACCAATAGGAGAAAGAAATCACTTCCGAAGGTTGTTGTCAGCTTATGTTGGCAGGACACACTACCGGTTCAGCAGCAACGTGGAATCTACACAACACAATCAAATTACTTTGCCCCAACGAAGCAGTGAGGTTGTTAATCTCACCAGTTTTGCTGAAAAAGGATTAGACATGTAGTGTGGAAAATAGTACTTGTTTGCAGGTAAATGAAAGAGAACAATAATTGCAGTAGTAAAACAACGGTTGTAGTGGTTGTATTATCAGTGTAAAGAAATGGACCGGGGTCCACAGTTCACTAGAGGTGTCTCTCCAAAACAGATAGATAACATGCTGGGTAAACAAATTACAACTAGGAAATTGACAGATATAAAGGCTGCACCGTAGTGCATATGCATGACATAATGATTACTATGTGATTCATGCGGGCATTACAACAAGAAACATAAACCGTTATCCAACTGCATCTATGACTAATAATCTACCCTCGGAGTGTCATCCGATCAAACCTTGGATATTAAGTTGCAAGCAACAGATAATTGCATTAAGCAACGTGTGTAATGTAAATAATAAAATTATCCTTAGACAAAGCATTGCTGTTTTCTCCCTAATGGCAACAACACATCCCCACCCGTTACGTTTCTGTCACTCGAGCATGAGTGAAAGGGAGGCATGAACCCACTATCGAGCATAAATACTCCCTCTTGGAGTTACAAGCATCTACTTGGCCAGAGCATCTACTAGTAACGGAGAGCATGCAAGATCATAAATAACATACACATGAAAGAACATGATAGATTGATAATCATTGGACATAACATTAAATATTCATCAGATCCCAGCGAACACAACATGTAGCATTACAATAAGATGATCTTGATCCTTTTAGGCAGCTCACAAGATCTAAACATGAGGCATAAAGAGGAGAGAACAACCATCTAGCTACTGCTATGTACATGTAGTCCAGGGATGAACTACTCACGCATCACTCTGGAGGCAGACATAGTGATGAAGAGCCCTCCGGTGACGATTCCCCCTCCCGGCAGGGTGCCGGTGAGAGCTCCAGAACCCTCCCGAACTAGGGTTGATGATGACGGCGGCTATGGAACTTTTTGGTGGAAAAGGCTCGGGTTTAGGGTTAACCCGTCGAGGAGCTTAAATAGGCGAGAGGGCAATGTCGGTAGGTGGCCCGGGGGCCCACACCACCAGCTGGCGCAGCCAGGGGGCGTGCCGCCCTATGTTCTGGTGCCCCTGAGGCCCCCCTACGGGTCTCCTCCGGACTCCGTGTACGTGACGACTTTCTAAGACTCTAGGATTTTGTTTCGTCTAATTACGATAATATTTCCAAAACAACTTTTCTGAAACAAAAAACGATAGAAAACAGGAATTTGCTTTGTGGCATCTTGTCAATAGGTTAGTCCCAGAAAATCTATAAAAATGACATAAAGTGTATAGGAAACATGTAGCATAAGGCATGAAAACAAGATGGAATATCAGAAATTATAGATACGTTTGAGACGTATCAACATCCAACTTGCTTGCTCGGAAAGACCTATAACACTTTTGAGGAGGCTAATATTGGAATATACAAGCCAAGTTCTAGAACGAAAGGATCCCCACACAACTATACAAGTAAAATATGAAAACTCTCTACAAACTTAAGTATAGGTGCTAACATAAGCACAAGTGTGGAATAAATGATAATAATGCTGTCCAGTCTCTCCTTTTGTTTTTTTATTGTTTTTGGGCCTCCATGGATCTTTTATTTTCTCTCATCTGGCCTATTTGAGCTCTTTTTTTTGCTCTCTTTAGAATCTTTTTATATCCTTGTCGGTAGGGGAAATACTCTATATGAAATGATCAACACAATTTTAGTACTAATAACTCATAATTAATGGCACATGATGTATACAATTGAATGCCTCTACCAGTGCAGTAGGATGTGCAATGATCTAGCGTAACATGGAATAAATGAATAGTGTAAAAAAGTCTCATAAACCATAATGTTGAAGGAGTTATGCCCTAAAGGCAAATAATAAAGGAGATTTATTATCATAACTCTTATGTTCATAATGGTTTATATCATGTTATAACAGTATTAAGCGGAAACATTAATGCACCTATGGTATGTAAACAAATCAGGTCCCCAGTAGCTTCTAGTTATACTAGTCCGTTGCCCGTTGGCCAACAGATGATCAAGGTTTCCTGATCATGGGTATTTATACCATTGACAACAGAGTCATGTCATTAGTGAATGATGTGATAGACTCACACCCATTATGTTTATCATGATGAGATCGAGTCATTAAGTTCAACGTTATGAGAACGAAAATGTAGTACCATAGCATTTGATCATGAGATGGTATTTAATTGCTATCCTGGAAGTTACTTTGATTGCATCAAACGTCACACTGTGACAGGATGATTATAAATGTGTCTCTTGGTTAATGAAAGGGATATGTTGAGGTGTACCATCAAGAGCGTAACTTGCCAATCCTAATGACGAATAGATACTCCTGGGCCCACTCAGTGGAGTTGCATCAATTAGGTTGCAAGCATGTAATTAGGTCACGGAGATACAACGACACGGGAACGAGTAGAATTGTTATATCGGCAACGAGACTGAACGGGGTATAAGATATCGGAAGATCAAGTCTCAGACAAACATAGTATCGCTAAGGCAAGAGTCATGGGGACTTACGTTTAAGGTTCAAAGCGACGCAAAAAATTCGATGGATACACATGGGCCATTATGGATGTCCAGCTCCCGCTATTGGTTATTGGTTGGAGAGGTGTCTTGACCATGTATGGAGTAGCCCGAACCGTAGGGTGTCACACTTAAGGGTAGACAATGTTTAAGAGCGATCTTAGTACCGAAGAGAATAATAGAGAGAGCCGGAATCGTTCTGGTATTTATCAGATAGAGATCGGAGAGTTCCGAAAGTGTAATACTCTACTTCTGCTTGTCTGATGGATTGCACTGCGATTCATTACAGTACAATAGGCGAGGTTTTGCTTGAGTTCAGACTAGGGGGCGAGGGAGCGAATGAGTTCTCCGCTGGTCCGTCCCCTTCCCCAGGGGCGAGGCGGCCCCTTATATACTCGCTCTGGCCTCTTTCCCGCTCATTCTTGGTGGGAAAGGGCCACCACATAGCGATAAGGAAGGGACATAACGTGCACTGCAGCTTCCGATGGTCTTGGTCTTCATGGGGCATCGCCACCGTCCATGACAGAATGGTGGGGGCTCTCGATGATGTTCCCTTCGTCTTTTAGTGCCGGCTTGGTCCTCTTGCACCGAAGTCGGAAAGATTTGGACGCCCTTTAGCGTGTGCAAGTGTCGTCCACGCTTTATACATGAGAATGACAACTACGACCAAAAGTGCTCTGCAGCACTGTCGTGCTCTCGTCAGCACGTAGGCCCGCACGTGTCATCGGCACATGGGATGTTCCCCTCTTGAGGGGAAAACCTTATCGAGAGGAGCGGAGAGCTCGAGGTAGAACTCCTCTCGAGCAATACGAGTTGAGCCCCTCCAGAGTGTCCAACCACCTGCTGGCAGCATCTCGGGAGAGGCGAGAGTCTCGCCGAGGAAGAATTCTCTCGCGAAGCATCCTTGTGGAGGCCTCTCTGCACCAGCTAGACTGGGCCGCAGCGGACGTGCCGTGGTACCCTGGTATCCACTGGACCGACATTCACATTCACATTTATAGGATAAGGTAATTTCTCTATTGCATCTATTTACCTACCGACTTCTATACTTTTGCCGGATACCTTATGTCCTAGCACTGTGCCTTATATTGCCATGGATTTTTCCCTAGTTGAGCACAAGATTTGTATCTTCACATCGCTGCAAGACTTTTGTAAGATTGTAGATACTTTAATAGAAGTTCCATAGACACAAAAGTCATCCATAAATACTTCCAAAATTTATTCAATTGCATTGCAGCTACTAAAGACAATTCTTGCGCTAGGAGCGCTAGAATACCCACAAGCGTCGAGCTACCGTTACCTTGGTACTACCCAAGCAGCCAGGCTATTACGACCTCGACAAGAATAGCGAAATCGAGCCACCCTTTCACGTGATCAGCGAGAAGAATTTCTCGCCCTATAAACCTCCACCCACTCAGAGCCACCACATACGACGTGTCAGAATTGGAAATGATCGTGTGCCCAAAATAGTGGGCAAAGGAATTCAGATGGCCAACTAAAGGTAGGCGCGATGCTGTGTTCTCCCGCTCCTCATGAATTCAACAAAAATGGATCTTATCTTTGCATGCCTAACTTGCGTATGTTTTTTTATGCACATACAACATTATTTTATATCTGGTGCATAATATGGTTAGGTTGGCCTTAAGTGAGCTAACTATATAGATTTTTGAAACTTTAGATCCATTTTGAAAGCTTTTGACCGACTTGACTGCTCTTCATTTTTTTGATAAAGGACATTTATTATTTATAAGTTTTAAGCGTTACACTGGCCTCAGCATAATAAGATGCACACGGCCGCGAACCAACCAAAGAGAAATGCAACCGACATTATACACTCGTAAAGACGTAAAAAATCATTGCCTATGGAGGAGTAATCCGAATATCAAGCGACCATTCATGTGGGATAAAAATATCCCTCGCCACCTTTTCCACATGTACACAAGCCTCTGTAAAAATGCCTTGATACTCAGCCTATTGTAGTGGACCACGAACGGAGAATAGCCGTGCATCGGAATAGAACCTGCATACGAGGGAAATTTTTATGAACAAAAATCTTGTCATTCCTACTCAGTCAAAGCAACCATATAACGACAAGCGCTCCTACCCTAAACATGGTTTTAAACCTTTTATCTATCTCGTTTAACCAATTGGCAAAAACATTAGCAATTGATGTGGGTGGATATAGCTTTCGAAGCCATTTGGATAGCGATCAAATAGAACTGGCGAATTTGCACTCAAAGAACAAGTGTCTAATTGTCTCATCCGGAGGACAAGAGACGCACTTCATACTCCCATGCAAATTACGTTTGACAAGATTATCCTTAGTTAATATGACACCCTTATGAAGGTACATGCGAAAATTTTCAGCTTCAATGGTACCTTCATTTGCTATATTTTTTTGTTATTATCGACTGGAATATCTGAGTGAACCATTGCTCTATACATGGAATCCACTGAAAACTTCCCGTTTTCAGTTATACTCCAACGAACTCATCGGGTGCCTTATGACAGTTGGACCAGAGCCAATCTATCCAGCAAAGCATTCCAAGACATAAGTCTCTGTCCAGTGATATCTCGCCTGAACGTCACATTGGGAGGCGATGTTTGCATAACCGTAGCCGGCGTATCACCTTTGTGACATACAATGTTGTATAAGGCCGGATATTGTTCCGAAGGACGGTATTACATAGCCATCTGTCCTCCAGAACGAGTGTTTAGCATAAAACCACCACTTTAGTGCAACGATGTCGAAAAACCACCACTTTAGTGTGAGATTGAAAAAAACCACCATCCTAGTACTAAGCTTTTTCAAATCGAGCCAAATCACGATTGAACACGAATTGACACCGAATTCTGACGTACGGGGCCCATCTGCAGGGATGACGTGGCTTATGAGCACAATAAAAAATAGGAGGGGATTTTCCTGCGCTGGTCTTCTTCCTCCCGGCGGCCACCGGCATCTCCGGCCGACCGGGCCGGCCACACCCCGCCTCTCCGGCCCCGCCCGCAGCCGGCCCCGCAGGTGGCCACCGCCCACCGAAATCTCTGCTCCCTGCACGTCGGGCCGTGGAGGCGCACGTGAACAGCACCGACGAGCCTGCCTCGCCCTCTCACGTGAACAACACTGGCCGGCGAGCCATGCGTCTACGCCACTCCTCTTCCGGTCGTCGTCGTCTCCAACTCGTGCAAGTCAGGGAACGTGGACGAGGACGACGACCAGCAGGGAGGAGAGCTAGGCGCGACGGGGAGGAGGGCCAGGCGGCGGGGAGGAGAGCCAGGCGCGACGGCGGGCGGTTGCGTTCGGCAGAGCGCAGGAAGAAGACGACCGGGTCGGGCTTGTCCCTTCCCGTGAGATTTTTTTTAATTGGGCTAAAAAGCCATTTCAGTTTTTGTGGTGGGCCCCACATGTCATAAATCGTATCAATTCGTGTTCAATCGGTGATCAATGCGAATTGCAAAGTGTCAATACTAGAGTGGTGGGTTTTGCAATCTGGCACTAAAGTGGTGGTTTTCCGAATATTTTGCACTAAAGTGGTGGGAATATATTTGAAGTACATAGAATGTGCTGACTCTGAATAATTAAAAGCAAGTCCGAAGTACTAATGTAAATCACCATGAGCGGTATTCCTTAAAAAAAAAAAGAGTAAACGCTTTTCTTTCAAGGGAGAGTAAAGGCTTAGTATCACAGAGAAGAAAGGAAGACGACGGTGTCATATAAAAGCTGAAGATAGAAAAGGCAGAAACAAGGTATGACGAACAAAAAGGCGAAGCATCTTCTTTCCCAAACCTCGCAGTGTCAACGTATAAAACCTCGGAAAACCTCCCCACTCGACTAGAAAGCTTCCCACCCAAACGGCCAACGGAATCAGGCCATCAATTCCATCCATCCCCACACCCGGCGCCCGCGCCTGGAGCGGCGGGCCGCGGCCACCCACCCGCCCGCCGTCTCACGCCACCGCGGAAACCGGCACTCACCTCGCGCCTGCCCCCACGTGTCCCTGCCCTGCCGCCCGTGGGCCCCGCCTGTCACCCACCTCTGGCCCTGGTGGGCAGGCGAAAGCGACGCGTGAAGGGAGCGCTGCGCACGGCCCCCCTACCACCTCCCGATGGGTGCCCTTCCCCATCGATAGCCGCGCCGCTCTCTGCTGCCCCTGCGCCCCCGTTCCCCATTTGCCCCCTCCTCCTCCCATCCCCACTTCCCGCATCTATTACGCCGCCGCCGCCGCGCCTAGCCCGCGCCGCAGCTGCTCCGCTTGCTTCCGGCCCCGCCTCAGTCTTTGCTCTGCTCCCTGGGGCGTCGCGCTGCGCGATCCGCCGCGGCCTCCGTCGATTTGGCTCGAGTTCGAGGGCGCTGCAGCGACTTCCGGAGGTGAAGCCGTTCTCGGAGCTGCTGCGGTTCAGCGTCTAATTGGGTGGGTTTACGGGGTTTTCTCTCAGGAATTTTGCTCTGGAGAGCTTTGACCGGCGGATGGAGTTGGGGGTTACGGCAGAGATTCGGATTTGTGTTTGAGTGCCGGTGTGGGCGTTTGGGGGTGCGAGGCTTGCTAGTCGGTGCTCAGCTTGTGCGTGAAACGATAATGCTTCTTTTCGTGACATCTGATTCCGAGCTAGTTGTAGTTGCCTGAGCGATAGTTCGTTATACTACTCTAGGGCAGCGAGGGAACTCCAGAGATACGTGTTGGCAACACTGGGCAAACCACCTGGGATGTAAATTTGGTATATCTGCTAGTGGGATTGACATGCTTGCCTTTGTCCCGTCCAGTTCCAGGACTGGTGGCGTGCTACACTATGCTTTACGTTAGACTCCTCCAGTGGATATAGAAGTAGTAACACAAACACGGGGAATTTATGTTAGGTTTTCAAGTTACGGACCATGGCGATCAGTAATGTAGTCGAGTTGTATATTAGGGACTAGGAAGGAAGGATCAGTGTGAGGTTCCCTAAGTGGGATTTGGCTATCTATTGCATGCCTAGGTTATATAGTTGAAGTTTCATCTTCAGTATCAGGGCAGCGTGTTAGCAACAAGTCCTGACAACCATATAATGTTGGGTTATCCTAGCTTTTCATGGTAAGAAAATGGTTTGCTTGTTGCATGCCGTTAATTTCGCTTTGTTGTGTTGCATACATGCATTCGCTGTCTCATGACGTATTAGTACAAAAAAGCAGAAGGAACATTCAGTGAAACCTATAATTCAAGTGCCCCATTTGTGCTTGTAATTATGTGGCTGATCATCAGCTAATGCTTCTTTTTTGTACTAGAAAACCATACATGCAATTTCTGAGTAAATCCATGTACCTCAAGTGATCACTTCATCTTCCGTGCTTGATTGAGCTCCTTTTGATCTCACATTGGATTCATATTGCAATCCTTAGTGTCTTAGATATCCACATACAGAGCTTAGTACATTCAATGAGTTGTCTATTTTGCATTTTTGAGCTACTAATAAAGAAATGCTTTATTCTGTTGCTGGCAGCATGTGACGACAGCACTCCGACGATGAAGGAGAGGAGCTCTTTATGTGATAGTGCAGCAGATGGAAATTGGGTTTCAAAATACAAAAGAAAGCGAAGCAAGTTAGCAGCTAGCTCATCAAATGAGCACGAGGCTACCTCACCAACGCCGGACTCTCTAATGAACAATGGTTCTATAAAGAAGAGGCCCAAGCATGACACTAGCATTTCTACATCAACCAAGAAGATAAGAGGGCACGATGGGGTGAATTCCTATCTTTGCTTTAGTTGACGTGTTACATCTTGTGGATATTGTTTGAGATCTTCTCTCTCCGTTCATTCAGGTCTATATTGATCAGGCTCATAGATTAAGAAAGCTCTAAGGTTGACAAATTCACCAATGTGAATGATTAATTTACCCTTCTAATATGTTCTCTAGAAATATGACACAATAGTTCGCGAGGTTGGTATGCCTTACAATTTTGAACAATGTTTTAAAAGTAATAGGCATATAAAAAGAATAAAAGGAACTACTTCATGTGTTGCTCTTACATGTAGTGTGAGCTAAAGGCTAAAACAATGATTTAATCATATATCCAGTTTAGCCAATATGTGAAACACTTACTTTAGTCAGAGTCCTGAATATCTCTTAGCAAATACTTTAGTGAAACTTTTCAGAAGTAGGAGCTTACATGTGTTCTATTAACATGTGAACTCTCCCATGCCTGCAACAGTTCGCCATATCTGTAAATGCGTATTCATGGGGTTAATACAAACTCTTTTGGAGGTAAATATAATGGAATGACATATCTTATTAGGCAACTGTAACTGCCGAAATAAAATAAATACTACCTATCAGCTGAGCATTTACATCTTCTCCAATTATAACATATCAATTACACAATTATTGCGACTTTAAGGCTTTGCATACTGTTGTTTTCTTTGAATTAATTTTGTATGTCACGTTTGTAATGCTGTTCAACTTATCTTACGCACCCATTCTCTTTGTTTCTTCAGTATTTCTATGAGTGTGTAGAATGTGACCTTGGTGGCAATTTGCTGTGTTGCGATAGCTGTCCACGAACATACCACTTGGAATGTCTTAATCCTCCTCTTAAGGTTCGAACCATTCATACTGTTTGCTTACATATCTCATTTTTTGGGTGCACTGATCTGTTTTATCTCTTTGCACCATTCCTTTTCAAATCTAGCGTGCACCGCCTGGGAATTGGCAATGTCCAAGATGTCGTACAAAACAAGTTAGCTTGAAGTTGTTAGGCAATGCAGATGCTGACACTTCCAAACCTGAAAGAACAAGGAGAATGCGCACAAGCCCCGCATCAGATAGCCCATCTCCCCATAACAAAGTCTATTTCAGAACCCGGAGTCCCATACAAGAGAGAAATGAATCAAGCGAACAAGGAAAACTGTCATGTGGTGGCACAGTGAAGGAGGGTGACCCAAGTGTGAAGGACAATGAAGTTCAGAAAAAGAAGCCATTGATAGTACATTTGAAGAGGCGTCCGATCAAGGAATTATCTGCAATTACGAAGCCCGTGAAGTCAGAATTCCTTGGTAAGTCGTCAGAAGAGAAGCAGGAGAAACATGGGGGCGCTTTGAAAATAAAGAAAAATCTGCGCTCCATGGACTTGTCTCCAAAGAAATATAAAAGCAAGAGGCAACATAGTCACAGAGACGGTAAGCGATCTGAAACAAAAAGGCTCAGATATTTAGCAACTGATGTTGACAGTGATTCATCAATGGGACCATCTACATCACCTGACCACAGCGGGTCACCACCAAAAAGAAAATCTTCGGATGGTAGAACGCCTACATCTAGCGCCAAGAAAGGAAAAAAGAAAGTGAAATTTGTTGATAAACAACATTCTGAGGTATTCAAACAACACTATGTTTTGTTCTAATATTCACGAACGTATACATTTTCTATATAGTTTGCCTTCCCAGAAATGCTACTGAATCATTATCTCATTGGTATGCCTACATGAACTCATTTAGTATGTCAGATGCTCACTTAAGAAACTTCTTTGTTTATGTTCTGACTCTGCCACTGTTATTATTTACATTATGCTACATTTTCATTCTCTGCACTTCTGCAAGATCCTTTTCTTTTATCTGTACTTTTCATGTTATAATTTACATAGGCTCAATTTTGTTTCAGTTAAAACCGTATTTTATGAGCAAACTAAATAATTTCAGCAAACTTGCCATGATTAACATTTTTTTATAATACATCTTATCATGCTTTCTGACATGGACTGAGGGAGATGCATGGTAGCCTCAAGTTTGATAGCCTCTTAAGGTCATCTTTGTCAGTTTTCATATTACCATGCAAACATAGAAATAATCGTAGCTTCTGTACTGTACCCCCTGAACATTAAATTTGCTTTATTACTTTTCTTAGAAATTTTTATTTTGATCTAATTCTCCATGTTTTTTCGGATCATTGGTCTTTTGGTTGCTACCATGATCAGCCTTCACTGCTTTTCTAATGTATGCCCTTCATATATCTGGTAAATGGTGCAGGTGCTAGGTGTCGCAGGGGACAAAATAATGACTCAGGAGGAGCTGCAGGTTCAGTCTGGGAAACAAGTACGCCATTGACTCCCTTAACCATATATATTGCATCTTCATCCAATCTTTTTTTCACCTTCGGTCTGTCCGCTTTTCTATGTTCTCTGATTATTGCAAACATTGCTTTCTTTAGGTTGACCGCATCCTAGGCTGTCGGCTTCGAACCAGCCAAACCATCTCACAGCCCAATGCTTCATCAGAGCAGATTGAATTAACTAATTTGCAGCCGGAAGATACAGCTCCTTCTAGTGCTTCCAGTGTACTAAAACGGCCTTTAAGCAAAGATATTGATATCACTCTTGAGGATGTATACGCTGATGAATCAGCAAATCTTGCCTCTGAAAATCATGTAGATGGTGTTGAAGTGCAGCAGGAGAGTAATGGTAAATCACGTGAACATAATGAGTTAGTGAACCCAGACGATGCCATGAAGACAGTGTCAGATTGTTCCACTGATCAAATCATCACAGTAAAGGATTCTGGAGTAGTAGAAGAAAACATAGCTTCAGTAAATGGTGAATTTGAGGCAATATCCGTTCTTCCAGCTGAAGGAACATTAGAAAAGGGTGACATCAAACTTTCAGTTTCCACAGAGGATGCAACAGTACTGACCCAACAAGCGCATACACCTGAAAGTAAAGTACATGTAAAGATGCAAGAACTGAAGGCCATGATGACACTGCATATGAATTTTTGGTCAAATGGGTTGGAAAATCAAACATCCATAACAGCTGGATTTCTGAATCTGAACTTAGAACATTAGCAAAACGGAAACTAGAGAATTACAAAGCAAAATATGGAATGGCTCTGATAAACATTTGCAAGGAACAGTGGTGCCAACCACAACGAGTTATTGCTCTGCGTGTTTCCTTAGATGGAGTAGAAGAGGCTTTAATCAAATGGTTTGGCCTACCTTATGATGAATGCACCTGGGAAAGATTAGATGAACCTATCATGCTGAAGTCTGTCCATTTGGTTACTCAGTTCAAAAAATTTGAATGCCAGGCTTTGGACAAAGATATGAGAGGTAACTGTGGAAATGCAAGAAACAGCCAAGAGCTGTGCGTGTTGGTTGAGCAGCCAAAAGAACTTGAGGGAGGCGCGCTCTTCCCTCATCAACTGGAAGCATTGAACTGGCTGCGTAAATGTTGGTACAAGTCAAAAAATGTTATCCTTGCTGATGAGATGGGTCTTGGAAAGACAGTGTCTGCTTGTGCTTTTCTGTCGTCCCTGTGCTGTGAATTTAAGATTAAATTGCCTTGTCTTGTCTTGGTTCCTCTTTCTACCATGCCTAACTGGATGGCTGAATTTGCATCTTGGGCTCCTCATTTAAATGTTGTGGAGTACCATGGTTCTGCACGGGCAAGATCTACAATTCGTCAATATGAGTGGTATGAGGGTGATGCAGCCCAGATAGGTAAAAGCAAGAAATCTCACAAGTTCAATGTCTTGCTCACCACTTACGAAATGGTGCTTGTTGATGCTACATATCTTCGTTCTGTGTCATGGGAAGTTCTTATAGTTGACGAGGGGCATCGTCTGAAGAATTCTAGTAGCAAACTCTTCAGTTTGCTCAATACTATTTCATTTCAGCACAGGGTTTTGTTGACTGGAACCCCATTACAGAACAACATCGGTGAAATGTATAATTTGTTGAACTTCCTACAGCCTGCTTCTTTCCCTTCTCTAGCATCATTTGAGGAGAAGTTTAATGATCTTGCAACAGCAGAGAAAGTGGAGGAGCTGAAGAAACTGGTAGCTCCACATATGCTTCGAAGGCTGAAAAAGGATGCAATGAAAAATATCCCTCCGAAGACAGAGCGAATGGTGCCTGTTGAATTGACATCAATCCAGGCCGAATACTACCGTGCTATGCTTACAAAGAACTACCAAGTACTGCGTAATACCGGAAAAGGTGGTGCCCATCAGTCATTGCTCAACATAGTAATGCAGCTTCGGAAAGTTTGCAACCATCCATATCTTATTCCTGGAACTGAACCTGAATCAGGTTCACCAGAGTTTTTGCATGAAATGAGAATAAAGGCATCAGCAAAGTTAGCTCTGTTGCATTCTATGCTCAAAATGTTACACAAGGATGGCCATCGTGTTCTTATTTTTTCCCAGATGACAAAACTTCTTGACATCCTCGAAGATTATCTGACTCTGGAATTTGGTCCTAAAACATTTGAAAGAGTAGATGGTTCGGTATCTGTGGCAGAACGCCAGGCAGCGATTACTCGTTTCAATCAGGACAAGACTCGTTTTGTATTTTTGCTATCTACTCGGTCATGTGGTCTTGGGATCAATTTGGCAACTGCAGATACTGTTATCATATATGATTCTGATTTCAATCCACATGCTGATATACAGGCGATGAATAGGGCACACAGAATTGGACAGTCAAACAGACTTTTAGTTTACAGGCTTGTAGTGCGTGCTAGTGTTGAGGAGCGTATCTTGCAACTTGCCAAGAAGAAACTGATGCTTGATCAACTTTTTGTAAACAAATCAGAATCGCAGAAGGAAGTGGAAGATATCATTCGCTGGGGAACTGAGGAGCTCTTCAGGAATGGCGATGAGGTGAATACTAAAGATAATGAAGAAGTTTCTGATGCTAAACACGATGTATCTGATGTGGAGGTTAAGCATAGGAGAAGAACTGGCGGCCTAGGTGATGTTTATGAGGATAAATGTATTGGCAGTTCTACCAACCTTATTTGGGATGAAAATGCTATCATGAAGCTTCTTGATAGATCTAACCTTCCAACAACAGTAGCTGAAAGCACTGATGGGGACTTGGACAATGATATGCTTGGCACTGTGAAGGTAATTTAACTGCGTACTTTCTTCTTCAAATAATAAATAGTTAATGTTTATGTAGTGATCCATTGGTAGTTTATGGAATCGAGTGTGTCATCTTGTCCATGTCTCACAAAGTTATAGCAGTAGTTAACTTAGGAAAAGTTCACTTAGTAGTTCCTAACCAGTGTCATTCAGTATTGTTGTTCTTGGATGACATTAACTCTTCTCTTACAGTTCTCGTTCCTTTCTGATGATGGTTGGTAATGTTATTGTGATGTAGATTTTACTTTGTGCAATTTATAGATTATCTCTGGAGATTTTGATTAATAGTTTATTTTACTTTCATCCATGAAGCAGTCAATTGATTGGAATGATGATGGGAATGATGATCCTGGTGGTACTGAGGACATTCCAAATATCGATAACGATAGTTGTGAACATGCATCTGAAACAAAACAGGATGCATCTAATCCTGTGGAAGAAAATGAATGGGACAAACTTCTACGCCTCAGGTGCTCTACGATACCATGGCTTGCTATTTTTTTGCCTGTCTATTGCCTTATGATTTTTTTTGTTTGTTTATATTTTTAGTGTTTTACTTCATAACTTTAACGAACCAGAGACAGAAACGGGAACAAAGTGGAAGAATAAATACTCCGTTCCAAAATAGATGACTTCCATTTGTTCAAACATGCATGTATGTAGACATCTTTTAGTCCACATACATGCATGTATGGACAAAATGGAAGTCATCTATTTTGGAACGGAGGGAGTACTTCAGTTCTAGAATGTATGCTATTTAGCAAGCGGTACAGAACAGTGTATAAAATCTTAGGTTAGTCATCTATTTTGGAACGAGGAGCACTGTAGTAATTACACTAGTCACTCTGCTTACTTAGCTCTCTCTCTCTCTCTCTCTTCGCGGGATGGTTTGTTACTAAATTCAAATTGGTGTTTCAGGTGGGAGCAGTATCAAATCGAGGAGGAGGCATCGCTTGGTCGAGGCAAGCGTTTAAGGAAAGCCGTTTCTTACAGGGAAACCTTTGCAGCAATTGCTAATGAAGCACTGAGTGAGGTACTTTTGTGTTTACATCACCTTTTTGTATATTCCACTCCTCCTTCCACACTTTGATCAGGAAACATTTCTGCCTTGCTGTTAATTTGCTGTTTTTCTAGTGTTACTAGTATGGTAAATATACCTCTGTCCTCCTAGCAAGCAAGTAATGAATTAGATTCGCAAAACAAAGTAAGGAATAATATATTTATTTAGTTTGACCACCTTGATCCATTGGATTGTGCCATATTTATGTTACCAAACGCTGCCCCTGCGCTGCTATAATTTCTTATATTTGAATCCTTATATTACTCGGAACGTGGTTCCTTAATCCGCTATATCCATAGTGTGCTCCATGATTTGCTATATTGTTATACAGGACTCGGATGACGGGGATGAACCCAAACGAGAATACACTGCAGCTGGACTGGTTTTGAAGGAAAAATAGTACGACTGCCCCTGTCTCCCCCCTCCTTCTTTTGCGGGGCATGTACTTTGCTTTTGCATGCACTGTATTTTCTTCAATTATTGATTTATTTCTGGTTGCAACAGTGGAAAGCTCCGAGCTAGACAGAAGGAAAGGATTGCTCAGCGGCACGCAATCAAGAACTATGCGGATGATAAACTTGAAGATTTCATAAAATTATATGACTCTAGTGTTGATGAATATGGTGTAAACCCTTTGAGTATCGTAGAAGATCCTGACTCCGCGCAGCCATCCGGGTCTAAACGTTTCAGCGATTCGACTGCTGAAATAAGGCATTCCTCGAAGAAAGCGAAGAGATATCCTGAAATATCTCGAGAACTTCATGTCAAACTTGCTGCAAATGCTAATTCGTCGAAGCACCACTCAAAGGCAACTGATGTCTTAAATCCAGGGATTCCACATCACCTCTTACCTGTTCTTGGCCTTTGTGCTCCAAATGCTGATCAGATAAACTCGTACAAGAACTCAAATTGTGGGCCAAACACGAAGGAGCAAAAAAGAGTTAGTGGCGAAGTAGCCAACAAACCACTGTCGCCTTCTGCTGCTGACCATTCTAGTGAACATAAGAATGATGGCCAATCAGCTCCTAGCAAGCCTATGTTTCCTGGTTCATCCGAAACTTTGCGAAGGCTGAATAACATAATTCCAGATAGCTACTTCCCCTTCCATCCTGTATGTACTCTTCTCTATCTGGCAATGCTCCTTTTTATATTCTATGCTGCTGGATTATTTCATGTAGTCTACCAGTATCCATGTTTTTCTTTTCTTTTGGAAGTCAAAAGTTAAGGTAAATGTCCACTTTATTAATGTTAGGATGGAATGCTGACACCCTAAGATTTTTTAATTTTATTTTTGTATCTATAATATTTCAACAGTAGTCATTCTTGATCAGAGCATGCTGTTTCCTATATTAAACAAAAGAAATAACATGGTTCTTCTGTGCAGATTCCTCCTATATCTGCGAAGGCACGTGATCCTGTTGAAAACCCTTTACCATCTATTGCTTCATTCCAAGGGAATATGGGTCTTCCGAACTTTGGTCTGGAAGACAATATTCCACTTAAGCATATGAAGTCAGTACCAGATCTATTTACCAACTTCTCACTGGGCACCAGTAACGAGTTTGTTCGTAATTCTATCCCAGAATTGCCGAACAGTTCATTTTTACCGAACTTCATGGCAGATATTGCTGGAACTTCAAATAAGGCGAGGTCAAAATTCATGGCAGATATGTCTGCCCTTCTTCCAGGGTTAGGAATTAACCCAGGTCAACAAATCCATTCAGCCATGCCAGAAAATCACAAGAAGGTACTGGACAATATAATGATGCGTGCTCAGTACGCCACAAATAAATTCATGAAAAAGAGGCCAAAATCTGATTATTGGTCTGAAGATGAACTTGATGCTTTGTGGATTGGAGTACGTAGGCACGGAAGGGGTAACTGGGATGCCATGCTTAGAGATCCGAAGTTGAAATTCCTGAACCACCGTACAAGTGAAGAGCTGGCCATGAGATGGATATTGGAGGAGCAGAAAATTATTGACGAACCAATGACTGCTGCCACCAAAAATTCCAACTCTACATTTCCTGGTTTATCTGATGCCATGATGTCCCGAGCACTGAATGGAAGTAACTTTTCTAAACATAAGATGGAGCCGCCAAAGTTGCAGTCCCACCTAACTGATATTCAGTTAGGTTGCAATGATGTACCGTCTAGATTTCCTCATGTTGAGGCTTCAAATTACATGAGTTCAATTGAGGGTGGTCCATCACTGACACCATGGAAGAATTTCAAGCATAAAACGGGTTATGGCGGGGATTTTCCGGGAGCACATCCGACAAGTGGGAGAAATCTGATGTTGTCCCACCATATATGCCAAATCCTTTTATGATGGAAAGCAGTAGCTCCATCCAGCAGAATGAATTTGCATCAAGTTCTCATGAGAACATTCTTCATGGTGTTTCAAATGGGCAGGCTGATTTGTTTCATGAGATGCAGCGGCGTGTGAAGTTAGGTAAACAGCCCATTGAGATGAATCTCTATCACACAAAGCACTCGAACCCTCTACTTGGAAGTGCTGGTATCTTTGGAAGTTCAAACGCAAACAAGCTACCTCATTGGCTTCAAGAGGCTGTGCGTGCTCCTCCATCTAAGGCGCTTGAAAGCGAGTTACCGGCAACTGTTTCAGCAATTGCACAGTCTGTGTGTCTACTTCTTGGCGAAGAAAAACCAGCAATACCTCCATTCCCTTTCCCAGGACCTCGCCTTT
This sequence comes from Alopecurus myosuroides, assembly GCA_028641055.1. NCBI lineage: Eukaryota > Viridiplantae > Streptophyta > Magnoliopsida > Poales > Poaceae > Alopecurus > Alopecurus myosuroides. Next base: position 365,423,968 of record CM054059.1, on the reverse strand, counting down.
CTCGCCCAAAGGACCCAAGAAACACTCCAAAGAAGAGGCGAGTACCTAGGGTTCAGCAAACTTCCACCCAGGCAGAGCATTCCAAAATCGGATCTAGGCAAGGCAATCATGTATCAACTCCAGCACCCCAATTAATGGAAGTTCTGCCTGCTTCTACTACAATTGATCACAATAATGGTGCCCCTTCAATCAATTTAAACTCCCTGTCATCATCTTCCGCCTGCAGTCAGGGGCAAGATGTGACACCTGCTTTTGAAGAAACACGCAGTACATTGGATGTTTCAGAAGATATGGCTGCTGCTTGTACGGCCAGGTCAGAGACTCCTGAAGCTGGTTGCCAGAGAGCTGAATTATCCGGGGCAGATGACATTGCTAGTGGGTCCAACGGATCACCACCAAGGGATACTCCTGATCCTGGTGCTCCAAGGAGCGAATTGTCAGGATCAGGTAATCCACCTATAGAATCCTCTATGCTGCCAGTAGTTGATGCAACTGTTATAAGTACCACACCGGCTGTAGGCCCTGTATCCAGTGGTGATGACCAGGAGCCCGAACAAGACAATCCATTAGACATCCACAGAGGGATTGAGGACACAGAGAAGCTATCGAAGAAACCTACGCCTCTTGACGAGAGCAGGGAATCAGGTGCATCGCATTCAGATTCAGCCAACACGATTGATGAAGATAAAGTCAACGACATCGTTGCAGATGATCCGTGATGAGCTCAAGAATTTCGTCCGTTCAGTGTTGGGATTTTCCCTTTCCCAATGTTTCCACTGTGTTGGTGCGCTGTGCTGTGTTTGTACGCTTAGTTCAGATGGAGTAAACTCCAAAGACTAGTAGTTTAGCACTAGTCTAGTCGGAGCAACTCCCGAAAGCCTCTCTATATACATGAAATGTATATATTTGCTAGCCTGGTGTGTGGACTGTTGACAAGTATATTCATTTATTTATGCGTGTATGGTTAAGATAGTACTTCGACCACTCAGGGTTACAGTTACATGCTTTTCAGCAGAAAAACAATCCCGAGATACGGCTGGGACTTGTCGGCAACAGCCTGGAAAAAGGGTTGACCGACCAGTCTGCTATTTCTTCGCAATTCTTCCATCCGCCCTGTATAATGTCTAGTATTATTGTTGTGTCTGGTTCGCTTATGCTGCCTGACTCTACCTTGATTATAAACATCATACCGTTCAGTTTTCTGGTGACGACTGTGTTGTCCTCATTTTTTTTTCGAGGTACACGAAAGGGTACCATTGCTCTATAGAAGGATAGAAATATTTACAAGATCCTGAGTAAGCAATTGCGAACAATTGCATCACGCAAACACCAGCAGAAAGGACATAAGCCTACTCTCCTAACCTATTTGGCCACCCACCTACACCTGCTAGCTTCCAAAGCCTACTCTCCTCTTTAAGAGCATCACTAGTGGAATCTTTAAACCCTCAAATCCTCAAACCAGTTTAAGGGTTTAAAATAGGCATTTTTTTGCACTTATAACGGTTGAAAAACAGGGGTAAAGACTAGAACCCTCAAACCCAACCCTTATAACGGAATATTCCTCGAAGGTCCATGAACGACGTCGACGGTGCGGGCATACCGTCGAACACCTCGTGTGCGACGGGCGGAGGGTCGGGGATGGCGACCGCGGGCTTCTTCCTCGCCTTGGGAGCGGTCTTCCTCGCGGCGGCGGCGACCTTGGCAGCCGCCGGCCCCTTCCTAGACACCTTCCGCCTTCTCTTGGTCGGGGCCGGGGCGGTCGAGGCGGATGGGACGACGACGGTCGAGGCTTGCGGGGCGGCGGCGGAGGAGGCGGGTGCGGCGACGGCCGGGGCGGCCGGAAGAGGGGAAGGGCGGGCGCGGGAGGCGGAGGGGCAGAGGCGGAGAGGCGGCCGGAGGGCGGAGGGCGGAGGCGGGCCGGGGCGGGGTGGAGGGCGGAGGCGAGGACGGGCGGGTGGGCGCGGGGAGGTCGCGCGGGCGGCCGACGGCGGCGGGGGAGACCGGTGGCGGCCGATGGCGGGCGCGGGCGCGGGTAGAGGGAAAATAACCGCCAGTGAGGGTTGGGTAGGGGTTTGCTCCCCAACCCTCACTTCTAAAGGTTGGGAGGGGGTTTGAGGGTTGGATCCTTAATTTTCTTTAAGAGTTTAAGGTTTTAGGGGTTCTAGTCTACGCGTTTTTTTGCTTTCAACCCGTAAAAAAGCGGTTATTTCTGATGATTTGAGGGTTTAGGGGTTCCACTAGTGATGCTCTAATCCTATTCACCATACCCTCGGGAAAAACAAATCCTATTCACCAGCTCCACGACTGACAATTGCAGGACGACAAGGTACTATTAAAAATAAATCAGGCACCCTCAAATTGTGACCTCTTTCGCTGGCGGAACTAGGATTAGAAATTAAGGGGAGCCCAACATGGTAATACTCCATTAAGGAGGGCCAAATAAGGTATTTTTCTCTAAAACATTGTCTAAACTAGGTTTGTATACTAAGAAAATTTAGCTTTTCCAAGCCAGAGGGGGGGGGGAGGCAAGGCCCCTGCTGGTCCCCCCGGTTCCGCCACTTACTTCTTTGGAAGGCTGGTGCCAACGCAGGCGAGGAGGGAGGCGGTAAGGGGCCCTATCGCCCGGCCCGGGGCGATAGCGGGCGAGAGCGGAGACGAGAGGCGTGGGCCGGGAGGCAGCAGGCTCGCCCGGCTTACCGCCCGCGCTGGCCGGTCGATAGCGGGGGGCCGGGGCGAGAGGGGGGGCGAGAGGGCGATAGGCGGGGCGGCGCGTTGGGCCGGGCCGGGCGAGAGGGGGGGGGGGGGGGGGGGGCGAGAGTGGCTAGCCGTTTGGGGGCAACGGCTAGCTGACGTGGCGCCCCCCTATTGGTCCACGTCAGCTAGTCGTTGGGGGTTACCGTTGCTGTCCCCAAAAATTCGAAAAAAATTCCAAAAAATTGCAAAATTTCATCTCATCCCTCCTATAAATACCCCCTCATATGCTGCACTCATTCCACACCAAATTCATCCTCTCTACTCTTCATTTCCACCCTCTCGACGCCATGTCTTCGTCAAGCAGCAGCGATTCGAGCGACAGAGTGGAGGGTGAGATGCTCGCCGCAATGCAGGCCGCAATGCAGGCCGAGTACGAGGCGGCGATCCAAGCGGTGCCAAGACCGCCGCGACGCCGTCGAGAGTTCATCATGCGTGATCGTGTTGGCGCCCACGAGCGGCTCTACGACGACTACTTCGCCACCAACTGCGCTTATCCTCCGAGGTTCTTCCGGCGAAGGTATCGGATGAGGCGATCCCTTTTTCTACGCATTGTGGATAGATTGGGTGAATACTCTCCGGCTTTCACCCAAAGATATGATGCTCTGAACCGTGCTGGTTTTTCTCCGCTACAAAAGTGTACTGCGGCGTTGAGTCTGTTAGCTTATTGATCCGGTGCTGATACGATAGATGAGTGGCTTAAGTTAGCTAGACAAACTTCGTCAGACTGTCTAGATGAATTCTGTGAGGGCATCATCGACTGTTACGGGGAAGAGTTTTGCCGTCGACCTAACGTCGCGGATACTCAGCGTCTGTTAGCGAAAGCCGAGGAGCGCGGCTTTCCGGGCATGCTAGGGAGCATAGATTGCATGCATTGGCAGTGGAGGAACTGCCCAGTTGCGCATGCCAGTCAGTTCACAAGGGGAGACATCAAACACCCTACCATAATCTTAGAAGCCGTTGCGTCGTATGATCGTTGGATCTGGCATGCTTTTTTTGGAGTCGTCGGGTCCAACAACGACATCAATGTGCTCAATCAGTCGCCATTGTTCACGGATGTGCTTAGAGGAGAAGCACCCATAGTGAACTTCACGGTGAATGGACACCAGTACAACAGGGGTTACTACCTTGCCGACGACATCTACCCCTCCTGGCCGGTGTTCATGAAGGGTGTTACTCTTCCACAAAGTGAAAAGCAACGTGTCTTCACTGCTGCTCAATCGTGTTGGCGCAAAGATGTGGAGTGTGCATTTGGAGTGATGAAGTCTAGGTTCAACATTTTAGCAGTTCCAGGACGCTCCTACTCCACGCGCACTCTTGGGTTGATCATGCGTGCATGTGTCATTCTGCACAACATGATCATCGACGATGAGCGTGGTACCAATTTGGAGAACATCTACGAGACAGTTGCGAGCACTGTCGGCCCTCCAATACATACCAATGCACCACCAAGCCTAGCAGCAAGGATTCAGATGGACAACGAAATGCAGGACTCGCCGATGTATACACAGCTTCAGCAGGATTTGATTGAGCATGTGTGGGCTCAAAACTAGATTATGTAATTTTTTTTCATTTTTTATGTAATTTTTATTTATTATTATGTAATCGGTACAATTTTAGTTGAATAAAATTATTTCTTCTATTATTTGCAATGTTTTTAATCTTCAAAAATATGTGTTGACGTGGAGGAGAGAGAAAAGCTGATGTGGCAGAGAGAGAAGCTATAGCCCGGGCTATAGCCCGTGCACTGGCACCGTGCCGTGAGAGTGGCGTGAGAGTGGCGTGAGAGTGGTGAAAAAAGGTGACGTGGCGGGGCTATAGCCCGTGAGAGTGTGTGGTGCATTGGCACCAGCCGAAGTGTTGGACATGTGTCGATGGTGGATGACGTGCCTAGCGGCGACCCCCCAAATGGCGCCCGACGGTCATATGTTTTCTATCTAATTTCTTTAAAACTTGTTGGACATGTGTCCGCCGCGATGGTGGATGCTGCGCCTAGCGGCAACCCCCCAAATGGCGGCTGGGCGGTCTTTTCTATCTAATAAAATTTTAAGAACTTGATTGTATGGCTAATAAAAGAGTTTAATAATTATGTAAAAATACAAAGTATAGTTATCATAACACTTAAAAATAATGTTGAACTAGAAGGATTGTGCGCGCTTTGCCACGCCCGTTCCTGACTGTTTTGTTAATTTGTTGCGTATTTTCTCTATGGGTAAAGTGCTTATAATGTTATGCATCATGGAGGGTCTGTGGCGTGGCTTATAAGCGGGGTCGCTTCTTGGGGCGGAAGGAAGTGTGGACGTGTGGCGGCGAAGTGTCTCTAAAATGGGCAAGCAACCAAGGCATGGGTACAATCAGCATAAATCGATGCTTCGATGTCCCATGGGTAATCCTGCAGCCAAAGGGTACTCTGCCTAAGTCAGGTAGACCACGGCTTGCAGTACTTGCATCACTGCTAGCCTTGATCATTCCTGTATCTCTTTCCCTAATTTTATCACGAATGACCTTGACACACATGACGTAGCAGAGTCCCAAAGTATTAATGCATATATAAAAAATATACAACCAGGTTGTGTGCCTTGTTCATAAATATTGCAAGAAGTATGACAAAGCAAAAGTTTCGCTACAATAGTTCACCTAAACATTTTTGACGGCATCAAGTACTCTATTACTTGATATAAAAGCATGTAGAAGGTCCCCTCCACAAGTCTAATACATAAAACCTTAAAACCTCATCTAGCTACCTGAGATTTCAATTTGATTGATTTAGAGTGTGTTTGGTTGAGAAATGCGGAAGAGAAACCGGGCAGCGCTCGCCCCCTACATCCGTGGTTCAGCAGCTGCAGATGCATAACGGTACACAAGTATATCATTCGGTATTTTTTACTCCCTCCGTTCCTAAATATAAGATGTTCTAGCCATTATTCATGTTATCTAGATACACACTAATATAAGTGAACATATATGCTAAAAGTTGTCTAAATAGATATAGACATGTATGGATGTAGAAAATGACTAAAACATCTTACATTAGGAACGGAGGGAGTATATATATGACGCACAACAGGTTGTGTACCATATTCTCTATTCAATGAGGTGGGTCGATAACATGTTGACCAAATTGTTCACACTAGTTAATTTTTGTCAGCTTTTTCACGAATCAATAAATACAACCGGTCCCTCATTGTTGATGGTACAAGCAACCATGCAATTTCTCCACTTTATTTATTTGAACAGTGAGCGTCCCAAACAAGGGCAGAACCTTCATTGAACCAACACGGTGGATGTACATAATTTTACAAAGGACCTCAGCAAATAGTAAATAAACATATAGGTCCTCAGCATTTGTAAAGAGGCCCTCGCCGACAGCACACAGAAAGCAATCGGGTCCTCTTTCTTCTCCACCGCGGAGCGACGATCGAAGCTGCTGCAGCCACGGATTTCAGCGGGGATCAAGCCACTTGCGTCCATCCCGGCAACACCATCAGCAAGCTCGATCCAGTAGGGCCTCCAAATGGAGGTTGATCTGCCGTTCTTCGGCTTCATCGACCTTCTGCTGGTCATGGATAGCGAGGATTCATCAAGAATCGTCGCGAAGGAGCTCCAAAGGTAGGTTCCAACGCTCAAGCACCTCCCCAGATTGCTCTCCTTCCACCCATCTTCCTCCTTCAATACCACCACGGCATCCAGAGGAGGAAAAGAATAGGCGGTCTTCGAGCTCTCCAGATTGATGCAAGCACTTCCACTCCGCCTCAAATATAACGGCTTCTCTCGCCCAAAGAACCTGCCACAGACCTGGGTAGGGAAGCGAAGAGGATGGCGATATAGAAGTACCAGAAGCTCGAGCTTATTGAGGCAGAGGTCGAATCCTTTCCTTCTTCTTCTCCACCTGAGAGCACAAAGAGGGGAAGAAATCAACCAGTCCGGTGAGTTGCTCGCCTTCTCACCAGCAGCGCTGCCATGGCTAGCCTTATCGCCGGAGATGCTCTCCACCTTGATCACCGTCTGCGTCACCGAGCGCCACCACGGCACCGCAAAAACAGAGCAGAGCTTCGAGGGCCCCCATCCTTGGCAGTAGAGGAATGGGGATCTACTCCACAACACCACACGGGGAAAACTAAACCTACCACTAGATCTACGATTCGCTACTCTATACACATAAGGGAACCACCCTAGCCCATCTCGACGCCTACCAGCTTCGACGCCGGCGGCGGGAGAGGCTCTCGACGGGAGGGAACGGTGGACTCTCAAGAGCGGCTACTGGCCGTCTCCGGATTAGATGGATATTTAAATAGTTGCAACGTTGCTTAAGAAAAAACTTAAAAACAAACCGTTCTGTTTTTAAAACAAATATCTCTCCAATAGTTCAAAACCCAATATTTTATTGAACCGGACATTGTATTTTCCTATATTCTTTAGGAAATTTAACATTCTTCTCTCTTGGTTAATAGTTAAAATTTAAAACCATTATTGAATGATTTTGTAGTGTTTGAATTTCCTTTTGTCTCCACAGATTTTGTTGTATTTTCTATAACAAACATTCCACCAATTCCCCAATATATTTTGTGAGAATTTCCCCTACCCCCACAACACTTAGAAATCAACAAAATAAAAATATTAAATTTTGATATTCAAAAAGACTTTGTATTTTTAAAAATCGAAATAATGCCCGTGGTAGTAATTACCGGATTAAAAACTTGTTTATTAGTGTTCTGTCCGTGCATACATACCATTGGGGTAAACAGTGATAAATGTGCTCTCACACACAGTCACTGCACGTTTCCAAAATGGTCCATCCATTATACTGTATTTAACCAGGTATTATTGATTTATCAAGTACGTATTCATGACAAATCAAAATCCCTTACATTAGGAGCTAATCTCAAAGCGTGTCGAGTCGGCTGAGATATAGGTGGCGAGCGCCACTATGTTCCAAAGATTCGTGTTCGTGTTTGGTTAGGCTTTTTACCCGGCTTTCCACGCTTATAAGTCGAAGCCTAACCAAACACAATTTTTGTACCGTGCTTTACGGCAGCGAACGTGCTTTCTTGTGCTATGAGGCCAAAGCACGCTCCAAGGTGCTTTCCAGGCTTCCCCCGATCCCACACCCTTCCTACCCCTACCAGTTTCCTAAAATTACACGAAACTGTCATTGTATATATGGGCAAATCCCTGGCCGAAAACGCCCATGAAAACCGTCCGTACCCCATTCCTTTCCTCCTATCGATAGAAGAGATGGAGCTCCTCCAGGAAACCTTGGTCGCTGCCCTCATCTGCTCCACTCTGGCGCCAGCTGGCTAGAACAGGCCGTTGCCGGACGTATCTGGCTCTCCGCCCCGCGCCGCCCTCCTCCCCCCTCCGGACCTGACCTGCTCGACCTTCACCGGAGGTCGCCGTCGTCGCCCGACCTAGTCCCCTTCCGGCGCCGGCTGGCTGGAACAGGCCGCCACCGGACGGATCTGGATCTCCGCCCCGTGTCGCCCTTGTCCCCCCACTCCTCCCCTCCGGACCTGACCTGCTCGACGTTCACCGGAGGTCGGCGTCGTCGCCCGACCTGTTCCCCTTCTGGCGCTGCTCCGACCTGCTCCTCCGGACTGGGTGCTCGCTGCTGCTGTTGGCTGGCTGTTGCCGCCTGTGACAGACAATAGAGGTGCAATTTGTTGTCTCTCTTTGTTATTCTTTCCAATGTATTCCATTCTTAATTGCTTGATTCATGTATGTGTATGCTTGATTCTTGTACATATGTATGGATGGATGTTTGATTCATGTGTTGTATGGATGGACGTTTGATTCATGTGTTGTATGGATGGATGGTTAGGAAAATCATTTTGCTTTTGTTGTACAAATTTAGGACTTGAACATGTTTGGATATAGTATGTACGGGTTAGACATTGTTGTTACTATATTGGTTCCACACGGTTGTATATTCTAGCATCCTAGATAAATATTGTTCTACATTGTAGTATGTAATTTAGGATGTGTGCTTTTACTCTCATAAATTTCATTTATAATAAATTATGTTGGAATTTTCCTGCTAACTTGAAGGAGATGGATGTCATGTTTTGTACAATTCATGTCACTGGAGAAACCGCTACCATTCCTAGAGAGATATCAAGTAGCTCCGATGATGATGATGGTGGCGGAAAGGAGGTAAAGGAAAGTGATGATGTCGAAGAGCTAACTCCGGGTTCATCCAAGAAGAAGAAGAAATAATGTAAAATATTGGGTAAACGCAAGCCCAATCCCATAGAAGATGAAGAGGAGAAGAATACTTTTCTCCGTGTGTTCAAACAAACATGTGGTAATATAAATGCAAGAGTGGCCGGTGAAGGTACAACCAATCTTGTTGACAAGAGTAATACTCCTACCGTGGCCGAAGTTCTTAATTTGATGGTGGAGTGTGGAGCCGTTGAAGGGACTCCTTTGTTTCATACTGCCACCAAGATTGTGATGAAGCCGACATATCGTGAGCTATTCATGTTGATTAAAACCAAATAGGGCAGAGTTGATTGGCTTCAAAGGGAGCATGAAGAAATGACCAAGTAGCAAGTTGTATCCTTTCGATGAATGATCAAAAGGAACTATCTAGTTTCCATGTAATGGATTATATTAGTGGGTAATGTGTGCATGTCATGAACTATTATGGTTGTCATGTGTGGATGTAATGAAATATTTTGGATCTCATGTGTGGTTGTCGTGAACTATGATGGTTGTCACGTGTGGTTGTCATGAAATATTATGGTTTTCATGTGTGCATGTGTTGAACTAATTTGGTCGTCATGTTCTATGGATAGTTTTTTTGTACCATTCGTATATCATTGTTTATGTGAAGCTCTCATGTTCTTCTTTCTGAATTTTTTTGGAGATGGATGCAAATTATGATGGAAGTGGCGATGGGGATAATGAGAGCATGGAGGAAATTATAGAGATGGAACATTTGGCATGAAGTTGCTATGGTGGGAGAACTAGGTAACAAGTATAGTCCAACTTACTTGAACAAATCACCTTATCGGATTCCCCAACAAACTGGATTTGAGTGGGTCATGGAAAACTTTGATCGTGCAAAGAGTAGCTACAAAATGTTTTGGATGTACCCGAATGTTTTTATGTCCTTGCATGATCTTCTTGTGTCCGACTACGGATTGGCATCAAGTAAAGGCATGACATCTTTGGAATCATTAGGCATGTTCTTATGGATGGTTGGAGCCCCTCAATCTTCCTCCAAGTTGAAAATTAATTTTCAATATCCCTTGAAATGATTCATCGAAAGTTCAAAGAAGTCTTGAATTGTCTATGCAAGTTGGAAGCTAACAACATAAAACCAATGGATTATTCTTTCATAACTCCTCATGAAAGAATTAAAGATGATCGTTTTTTTGCCTCATTTCCGTTTATCCAAACCGAAATGGCTACCTTGCTCCATTTCTAGGATAAACATACCATATACCCGAGTTTCGCAGACGTGGAAAACCAATGGGTAAGGAAGAGACATTCAATTATGCCCACTCTTCAACACGTGACTCAGTTGAGATGTCATTAGGTGTTCTTAAGGAAAGGTTTCACCTGCTAACAAAGGTTCCAAGTTTCAAGGCTCGAAGACAAAAGAAAATTATTGTTGCTTGTGTGTCTCTTCATAACTATATTCGAGACACCAAGTTACGTGACAAGGAGTTCGATAGATGTAATGCAAAAGAGAACTATATGCCAAAGGTGGTACGGCGAGCTACACCTATACCACATGATAGAGCATCATTGTCACTTGACACGGTCAAGATGAAAGTGGTTCGCAATACTATCGTGGATTCCTTATTTATGGCAAGACAAGAAGAAGAGTAGATATGTTGCAAGTACATGAATGAAGAAGTGGTGCCTTTTGGGTATATATATGTACATAAGAAATCTAGTATGTATATTTTGGTAGTAGACCTATGATATGTTATCAACGTTGTTATGTTACCTTATTATGTTTTGACTGTACATCGAAGAACTTTGGTAGTGGATCTGTCGTGGTTTTGTCACGGCAAGTGTCCTCAAGCGAGAACTAGATTGCGAGGCCATTGCTTCTAAGAGAAACTTCGAAAGGGTTAAGGTGGAAACGAGAGACGCGAGTTTACCCAGGTTCGGCCCCTCTATTGAGGGAAAAACCTACTCCTGCCTCCTTACTATTGGGGAACAAGGTCTCGATTACAAAGGGTGATTTTGGATTCCGATGTCTCGAGCTCCTTGGCTATCAACTTAGAACTTGTATTTCTACGTCTCAGGGTCTCGCCTTATATAAGGGACAAGACCTCCGGGTTACAAGGAGAGTCCGGGTTACGCCCTTCCTCGGAGTCTTAATCCCTTCCGGCTCTTTAGATACCTCGTTCCGGTTCTCATCATGACCCGACTCTTCCTTACCGGCCTTGGGCTATCCTCCGGGTTCCCAGGCCTCCATGTCTTCCTTCCCGGGCCTTGGGCCGGCCCCTTTATCCAGTCCGGGTTATGCTTACCATAACCCGGTTCTCCTTTGACGTAACCCGGATCTACCAGTTATAACCCGGATTACGTAACCTCCATTCGCCTGGACGATCTCCGGCTTATATTGGTGGCTGGTAAGGCTCCCCCTTACCTGTTCCCCCAATATTAGCCCCCAGGTTAACATGAACGCCTAAGTTTGAGCTTAAGAAGTTCACGTTAAGCTTTTTCCACGTCACCTGAAATGATAATGTTAAGTCTAAGAAAAATATCCTCTCCAAAGATATCTGTCCCGGATTACTCGGGAACCGTCATTTATTATCAGGATCATATCTTTCCAAATTTCAGAAAGATAACTCCGCAACTTATCACCAAGATCCTGATAACCGAAAAGTTTTTGACCTATCCCGGATTCTTCTCGGCGTAGTTTCCTCGGAAAAGATCTTAGTTCTCAGATCCAATCTCACCGCAAAATTTCCTTCAAAAATGTTAATCTGGAGGGGCCTTTGTGTAAAATTACTGCCTAACCCTAGGTTTTTACCCCGCCTATAAATAGTGGAGGCATGCCCCCTTGGGTTCATTCGCCCCCCATTCTCCCCACTTCGTCTTCCACCTCCAGCTCCTTGCTTACAAGCTCTATTTTCTCTCCTGCGCCGCCGCGGCCGGAGCATCGCCAGCGTTTGCCTCAGAAGAAAATGGTGAAAGATAAAAGTCTAGCGTCAAAACCCAGCGCTAAGGGGAAGAAGAAAACTGGAGGAACATCCGGTTCTAGAGCTGCCGGCTTAGGAAGAGGCAAACTCCGAGTGAACTGGTGTAAGTCGGACATGACCTAGGGCCGGCTTACGGAGATGGAGGAGTCTGGGTTATTGCCCAAGAACTTGTCTTGGCGCGCTCGTGGGAATGAGATCCGGCCCGAACCCGGGCCAGGCGAGGTAATAATTTTCGAGGCCCATATTCTCCGCAGGTTCCGTCCTCCCGGGTCTCTCTTTTTCCGTCGGCTTCTAAACTACTATGGCCTCCATCCTCAAGACCTCCCTCCAAATTCCATTCTTAATGTTAGCAACTTCGTAGTCCTTTGTGAGGACTACCTCCAAATAGAGCCAAACCTGGATCTCTTTCTCGAGTATTTTTATTGCAACAAGCATCCAGAGGTCGCTGGGGGCGAACTTACGCACTGGGGGGGTATCATTTCAGAGGCGCAAAGATATTGCCTATCCGGGTATTCCTTTGGCTAGTCACGCCAAACTGTGGCAAAAATCATTTTTTTACATCAAAAACACTTCTCCCAAAGGTGAACCGGCTTTGCCGGGTTACCGCTCTGAATGTTGACCTACAACAGTACCATGAATTCCTTCGCCAAACCCTCTGATAGGGTCAAGATCCGGCCTTTGCTGAAACACGTAACCTCGCTCATAGTTCACGGGCTTACGGGTTTAGATCTGACCAAGACCTGGGTAGATTGGCGTATCCAGCCTCTTAGTGTTAGGAACCGGCTATTTCATGAATACACCGGTTCCGTGGAACCCATGCGATATTCAGAGTCTATTGTGTCTAGGTCAGAGATGATAAACTCCCTAAAACTGTTAGTTGGAGTTAAGCAAGATAAGTTCTTCGATGTTGGTCTGACACCATATGACTCCACCAACCCGGCTCCTCCCGTAAGTTCTTTTTGTTTACGTAACCTTTGCTTTTCATAACTGTGCATAGTCTAACCTTGATTTTGTCTGGGTTACAGCCATCAGATTCCTTCTGGGTTACCACAGAGGACCCTGCTACTCCTGAAGAAGAAGAAGACTCGGAAGAATCGAGTGACGACGAGGATGAGGTTTTTGAATTTGATTCCCTCGGCCACTTGCACAATCAGTTAGCTGATGCTGATTACTCGCAGGGTGAGCAGGTAGAGCAGGAAGGCGCCGGGTTAGCTGAGGGTCAAGCAACTGAAGATGCGCCGGGTTATGGAACTGAAGAGGCGTCGGGTCATGGATCGCTGGCTCATAGCCCCCCGGGTCTTGATCCTTCCACTCCCATAACCGGATCCAACATGGTGATTGAGAAAGACTCCCCCGTAGGCCACAAGAGAACCCGACAAGAAGTCTCAAAGGTGCCTATCTCTAGATTGTCCAAAAACCCCTTGAAACCATCCTCTCATGTAAAGCAAACGCAGGATGATGAGGAGGGGAGCAAGAGAAGAAGGACCCGGAGCTTCGGCTCCAGTGAGTTAGAACCAGGTTTGCCTGAGAAAACTCCGATTCGCCGGGTCTCCCAAGCTCGAGTTTCGCCCACTGCATCTCATCCTTTAGCTGGAAAATTAAGGACCGAGCTGAGTCAAACCTTTCATTCAGATTCTCTTGTCTCAGGCTCGTCCCATTTTAGCGGTGCCAGTGAGTTCTCCATTAAATCTGGGTAAGTTAGTTTTCCCATCTCATCCTTTACTTGTGCTAACTCTTTGCTTGTATAACCTAACTTTTGGTTTTTTCGTGACCGCAGAGCTCAAGCCGTGCTAAAGGTTAAACCTGTCTCATCCGCTGCCCCAGCCACGGACCCTGAGAGGAGAGGCCTAGAGGAAGAAAAAGATGAACCGGCTGCTCCATCGCCGGACCACATGGATGTGACCACTGGAGAACAAGAAAAGGTGAACCCGGTTGATAATATCCCGGGTAATGATCCTCCAGTCGAAGAAGAGGCTGCTCAAGATCCAGATTTGGTCATCACCGGGTCTCAAGTCACCAAAGTTATTGGGACCTCAACAGTGCTCTCCAAGGTTACTGAAGACCTAAAAGTGAAACCAGAAGAGAAAAGGACTTCTCCTAGCGTGAACATTGAAGGTTAAGGCTTTGATGCACTGACTCAAGGACTTACTGAAAGCCGGCGTCGTACTGATGATATCATAAAATTTCTGAAACAAAGATACGAGGTAACCTTGATGTATATAACCTGTAGCCCCCAATCTTATAGTTTATATTCTGTAATATATACTTGAAGATTTTGCGACATAACTTATCTGAAAAAACTGAATTCCTGTAGCCCCCAAGTGTCGGTTTATAATTTTATTATAAACCAGGACTTGTTCTCCATTTGTGCTTTAATCTTTATAACTTGTGCTGAAATCTGTAGCCCCCAAGGGCCGGATTGCTAGCTTGCTGCTTTCCGGGTCTTAGACCGAGCTTATAAAAGTTAAATCTGAAACTGTGTAGCCCCCAAGGGCCGGGTTGCAAGCCTGCTGCTGCCCGGGACTTATCGTAATCCTGAAAAATGTTGAATTTGTAATGACCTTGTCATTGTCCGGGTTATAATCTGTCACGTTATAAATCCCTTTGTCTTATAATTGAAACTTTAATGATAACTTGTTCTAATGTAACCGATAATTGTGCAGAGTCTGGAATCCTCCTCGCAAAAAGAGGTTTCCAATCTGAAGAACTTGCTTGCCCAAGAGGCAAAAAAGACTGAAGAGGCCAGGACCCGGCAGAAAGAGCTTGAAGATCAAAACACTAAGGCAGCTAAGACTTGGTCTGTGATGCAACAGGATTTTGAAACCCGGGAAAAGGCCCTTATTGCAAGGGCTGAAAAAGATCTGGAGGAAACCAACACCAGTTTTACCACTGTCAAGAATCTGCTGAGAGACATCACTAACAGCGTTTTTGGTAAGTTAACCCGGATTGTGTCTCCTGGCTTAATGTTTTGCCTTTCTGCTTCATAGTCTTATTTGCTAAGTTATCCACAACTAGGTTCTTATCAAAGGTATTACTTCAATCTTGCAGGCAGGATGCATGGAAATAACCTCCAACTCCCTGACATGAAATTGAAAGCTCTGTTTACCCTTATCCGACAGTTATATGTCGGGGGTGGTGAGTGTATTAAAGCTGTCCGGAATTGGGATAGTCCTCCCCAGAGGCTCAGTGATATGCTTGTTGAACTATCTCATGTTCCTCAATGGATAGAAGAGCACAAGTTATCATCCTGCCGTCGTGGACCTATCAAGGTGATGTGTCTGGCGAAAGCCTATCACCCGGAACTGGAACCGGGTCTTCTCACCAAAGGTTTCCCAGAATATAAAGCTGATATGTCCAAATATGAGAAGGAAGACTTCGCCAAGATAGAGAAAGAGTGCCGGTTCCAAGCTTGTACCATTGCTGAAAAGTTGAAGCTGAAGGAGATGTGTCCGGGCTATACATCATCAGGTGAGCGTAAGACGGCCTTTTGTCCCCAGACAACAGCTGCTGTCCGCCAAGTCCCGCAGAAGAGCCGGCTTTCAGTAGCGTCTTCGTCTGGCGTGCCTCATACTGTTACCCCATCTGTTGCCGCTCCACCTCGCCCTTTATATGAACCGGAGAACACTACTGATGCTCTGGCTCAACTGGAGTGGAAATATGTTCGTGCCGATGAGGTTAAAGAGACAGAGGTCGTTCAGGCCACAGTTGAGCCAGAGACCCAAGACCCGGCGCTCCAAGACCCGACAGCTGAAGACCCAGCCCAGCAGAAAGGGAAAACTGTTGCGGAGTAATCATTGAATTTTTTGAGAAACAATAATTTGGCCCTGATGGGTCTGTAATAGGCAAGATAAACTGCTTCATTTCTAGTCCTATTTTTTGAAGTCGCATGTGCACTTAATATACAATTTGGTTTGTGATATCCTAGCTTCCTGCAAGGTTATGGGAAATTTTATTTCCGGGTTACAAACTTATGCAGTACCCTTAACTTGTTACAAAAAATTTCTTGATTTGGTTTTTCTTTGCTATCTAGCTCAGCCGGTTTTTCGCATGACATATTCTAGTGTTCTAACTCTGGTGAGTTCAGGGTCATAGTAACCCGGTTTTGCCAGGTTATGGCATGATTGACTCATCCAGGTTTAAACATCTAGGTCATAAATTTGCGTGTAACCACTGACTGGCAGGCAAGTATAACCAATATATTTTGGCGTATGCCAGATTCCTGAGATATAAACTATGCTCTAACATCAGTCCCCAAGTAATCATGCGTAAAAAGATATTTTGCTATGATTTTAAAATTATGATACAAATGCCAATAACTCAGATTTTGTCTAAGTCTGCCTTTTATTGCTGATCATGACATAGTGATTACAATGATCCTATGTATAATATGGCCTCAACTGGGCTATGTTCCATGGTCTTCCAGTTTCATCCTCAGATGTTTGTGATTTATCAGCATCACACATATCAATGAGGTAATATGACCCATTGTGTAGTTTCTTACTTACCACAAATGGTCCCTCCCATGGAGGACTTAGCTTTTGCATCCCATCCTTCTTTTGGATCAACCGTAACTCCAAGTCCCCTTCTTGAAAACTTCGAGTTCTAACTCTGCGGCTATGATAGCAACGCAGGTCCTGCTGATATATGGCTGACCTGGATGCTACAAGATCACGTGCTTCTTCTAAAGCATCAAGTGAGTCTTGACGAGCTAACTCGTTCTGAATCTCCACATAAGCAACCACTCGTGGTGAATCATGACAAATATCACTTGGCAAAACTTCTTCAGCTCCATAGACCAGAAAAAACGGTGTATAACCTGTTGACCTGTTTGGAGTAGTCCGTATGCTCGATAAGACAACTGGTAACTTGTCGACCTAGCATCCCGCAGTTTTTTCCAGCGGTACCTGGAGTCTGGTTTTGATACCTTTAAGCAATTCCTGGTTAGCTCGTTCTGCCTGTCCATTGGACTGTGGATTTGCTACCGAAGCAAGGTCAAGTCGTATATGGTTTTGTTCACAAAACTTCTGCGTTTCTCCTTTTGACAAATTTGTTCCATTGTCTGTTATAATGCTGTGTGGGTAACCAAATCTGAAAATCAAATTTTTTAAGAACTTCACTGCTGTAACTGCGTCCCATTTGCTGATTGGTTCTGCTTCTACCCACTTTGTAAACTTATCCACTGCCACCAGAAGATGAGTATTTTTATCTGATGACCTTTTGAAAGGTCCTACCATATCAAGCCCCCAGACCGCGAAAGTCCAAGTTATGGGAATCATACGTAAGTCCTGAGCCGGTACATGATCCTGTCTTGCATATCTTTGACATCCTTCACAAGTTTTCACTATGTTTTCCGCGTCAGCGTTTGCGGTAAGCCTAGAAAAAACCATGTCTAAAGGCTTTTTTAACCAAAGATCTTGAACTTGCATGATGGCCACAATCTCCTGAATGAATTTCCCTCAGGATCTGACATCCTTCTTCTGGAGAAACACACCTCTGGAAGATTCCAATTACACTTCTCTTATATAACTCACCATTGATAATTGTATATGATTTTGACCTTCTGATAACTTGTCGAGCTATAACCTCGTCCTACGGAAGTTCGCCTCTCGTAAGGTATGCAAGGTATGGTTCAGTCCACTCTGGTCTTGTATGCAACACTGCTATCAATTCTGATTCCGGGTCTGGGTTTGCTAGGTCTTCCTCCGTTGGAATCTTGACCGACAGAATACTAAGCTCGTCCAGGAAAACATTGGGTGGAACTTTTTTCTTCTGGGAGCCCAAACGAGCTAGTGCATCAGCTGCCTCATTAAGACGCCGATCAATGTGATCAACCTGATATCCCGGAAAATGTCCGGCTAGCTGGGTAACCGCTCGCCTGTAAGCTGCCATAACTGGGTCTTTAGAATCCCAGGTTCCTGCAACTTGTTGAGAAACAAGGTCTGAATCACCCAAGCATCGAATCCGGGTTACGCTCATCTCCTTTGCAAGAAGAAGTCCATAAAGTAAAGCTTCATACTCTGCTGCATTATTAGTGCACTTGAATGAAATTTGTAAGACATAGCGAAATTTATCACCTCTTGGGGATGTTAACACCACACCAGCTCCTGAACCTTCCAGCTGTCGAGACCCGTCAAAATGCATAGTCCCGTATTTTGTATCAGGCTTATCCGGTGGAACATGTAACCATGTCTAGTCATTTATAAATTCGGTCAAGGCTTGAGACTTTATTGCGGTCCTGGGCTCATATTTGATATGATATGGCCCCATCTCAATAGCCCATTTTGCAACTCTCCCTGTTGCTTCTCTGTTCTGAATAATATCTGACAAGGGCGCTGAACTAACCACAGTAATGGGATGTTCCTGAAAGTATTGTTTCAGCTTGCGACTAGCCATGAATACTCAAAAAACTAACTTCTGCCAATGCGGGTAACGTTGCTTGGACTCTGTCAAGACCTCGCTGACATTGTAAACCGGGTGCTGAACAAGACCCTCCTTTCCTTCCATCTTACGTTCCACAACTACGACCGCACTAACTGCCCTGTTGTTTGCTGCTATGTATAATAACATTGGTTCCTTTTTCTCGGGCGCAGCCAAGATTGGTGCATTAGAAAGTTGTTTTTTCAAAGCCTCCAAAGCCTCGTCCGCCTCTTGATTCCATACGAAGGTGTCAGTTTTCTTCAAGAGTCGATACAAGGGTATAGCTTTTTCACCTAACCTGCTTATAAACCGGCTTAAGGCAGCGACACAACCTGTAAGCTTCTGAACGTCCTTCAGGCAAGCCGGCTTCTTCAGGTTATGTATAGCCTGAATTTTTTCTGGGTTTGCTTCAATACCTCTCTCTGAAATAATGAAAACTAGTAACTTTCCCGCTGGCACTCCAAAAACGCATTTTGTCGGGTTAAGTTTCATCTAGTACTTGTGTAAGCTGGCAAACGTTTCTTCTAGGTCTGAAATCAAGGTGTCACCTTTTTGGGATTTTACCACTATGACATCCACATAAGCGTGCATGTTTCGCCCAATCTGACTTTCCAAACAGTTTTGAATACATCTCTGATAAGTTCCTCCTGCATTTTTAACCCAAAAGGCATTGACGTGTAACAAAAGGCTCCAAACGGAGTTATGAATGACGTCTTTTCCTGATCCTCTTCCATCATTTTGATTTGGTGATAACCTGAGTACGCATCTAGGAAACATAGCAATTCACAACCAGCCGTAGAGTCTATAATCTGATCGATACGGGGTAGAGCGAACGGGTCTTTAGGGCATGCTTTGTTCAGGTCTGTGTAGTCGATGCACATCCTCCAAGTTCCATTTTTCTTGAGAACCAGAACTGGATTGGCTAACCACTTTGGGTGTAACACCTCAACTATGAACCCTGCAGCAAGTAACCTTGCTATTTCTTCTCCAATTGCCTTTCTTCTCTCATCATTAAACGACGAAGGAATTGACGATAGGTTTCATGTTAGGATCCACACTTAAACTGTGCTCAGCAAGTTCCCTTGGGACACCTAGCATGTCAGAAGGTTTCCATGCAAAGATGTCCCAATTCTCAAGGAGGAACTTGATGAGCGTGCTTTCCTATTTTTCTGTCATGTGAGGCCCCACACTAAAATGCTTGGACGAGTCCCCGGAGGTAAAGTCCACCAACTTGGTGTCTTGAGCAGATTGGAATTTTAACTTAGACTCGGCTGATGGCTTTTTGAGTGAGGTAATATCTTCTGGATCAACTTGCGACTTATACAGTTTCAACTCTTCTTCTGCACATGCAGTCTCTGCATATGTTGCATCACCTTCCTCGCATTCCAAGGCTATGTCTCTGTCCCCATTGACAGTTATGTTTCTGTTAGGCCCTGGCATCTTTAGTTTGAGGTAGACGTAGCAAGGCCTTGCCATAAACTTAGCATAAGACGGTCGTCCAAACAAAGCGTGATACAGACTTTTGAATTTTACCACCTCAAACGCTAGCATCTCCGTCCTGTAATTGTCAAATACTCCAAAAGAGACCTCAAGGTTATTTTTCCAATAGGTTGTGCGGACTTACCAGGTACAATCCCATGGAAAACAGTTGATGATGGCTGGAGTTGTTTCTCTTGCACGTTCATTCTTTTGAACATGTCGTAATAGAGTATGTTTATACTGCTTCCTCCATCCATCAATTCTTTGTCCAGTTTATAACCTCCAACTTGCGGAGCCACGACGAGAGCCACGCTTCCCGGACTTTCAACTCTGGGAGGATGATCTGCCCGACTCCAGGTTATGGGCTGATCTAACCAATTGAGCCATCTAGGGACGACAGGAGCTACCGTATTGACTGCACGTTTTCTGCGCCTTGCGTTCCCTCCTGCATGAACTTGTAGTAAACACATGATATTGGCCATAGCTTAACTGTTTCGGGTTTGTTTGAAAACCGGAATTTCCTCCTTGGTGACCTTCGCCTTGAGTGTTTCCCAGGTTACTCTGACCAGGGTGACCTGGATTATGATTTCTGGGTCCTGGATTGCCAGGTCCCGAATGCCCGACTCCCATATTGCCGGAACTACCTCCATCATTGTTTCCTGGTCCATAGTTATTGTTACCACTAGGCCTGAAACCCTGCATAATAAAGCAATTTTCTCAGAAGTGATTTGCTAACTTCCCGTTTTTGCTATGTCTGGGGCATGGTCCTTTCAAAACCTGCTGAGCCTGAGCAAAACTGTTAGGTCGAAAATTTTGATTTCCTCTGAAGTTATTCCCCTGGCGCTGATTTCTGTAACCTTTATTTGTGTTAGCCACTAAATCTGAGGCCCCTTCCCCATTTTTGCGCTTGTTGTTGTTCAGGTTCTGGGGATTGTTGTTACTCTGATTCGTGTTCTGGCTACCCTTGTTTCCAGCTTTCTTTGCTTTAGCAGAATTCTCATCGTCTGAGTCTGCATTCTTTGTTTTGTCATACTCTGCATACTTGGTCATTGCATCCATTAATTCGCTCATATCATTTACGTATCGCTTGATGCGCCCCAGATTGTGCTATAACGGATCAAATATGCAATTCCGCTCCAACGCTATGACTGCTTGCTGAGCGGTAAGTCCGACTGATGAATGTATGATTTCTGCGACACGTCGAGACCAGTGTTGAGCAGACTCCCCTTCCTTCTGGACACAGTTTTCCAGGTCAGTAATGGTCGTCGGCCGCTTGCAGGTCCCTTGATTTTTTTTGATGAAATGGTCCTTCAACTCCTGCCAGCTATTGATCGAGTTTTCCGGTAAGTTTTTCAACCAAGACTTCGCAGGCCCTTCCAGCATCACGCTTAAGTATCGTGCGCACACCGTGTCGCTTACTTCCAGTATCTCCATGGCCAGTCTGCAGGCTCCATGTCAAGCGTGTAATTCACAACTCTGCGAGGCCCTTTAAAATCAGCTGGTATTCTCTCGTTCCTAATTGCAGGACCGAGGCACTGGATTCCAATCCTACGAGACCTGGCTTGAGCTGAGTTTGAGACCGTGATTTGGGCCGGGTTCTGATCATGACTTGGATTCCTGTTTTCAGGTTCTGCAATTCTATAACCTGTATTTAAAACTCCGGGCGCATAAGATACTGCTTGCCTGGGTGGGTTGGGTTGTCGGTTAGCATTGCTAGATCCTGCTGGGGCTGGAGAATTCCCATGATGACTCCGTGGCAGAGCTGTCCTACTATGGTAGGGTGTTGAGTGTATCCTGTCTTGATTACTGTAATTTAACTGCTGGACCACCGCTGTTTGTAGCATCTCAATGGCCCTCCGAGCTTCAGCTGCCATAGGGTTATTAGGGTCAACTGGGATCTGCGTCAGACTAGTGGTTGCTGCCCAAATATTATCCATCGGATTATTGAAGTGACCCGGAGGCGTATGAAACCTTTCTTGAACGGGCTGTGCTGGGGCTAGCACTGGATTTGGGCTCCCAAGCGGTTGGACAGGTGGCTAGAAACGCGCTGGATGGACTGGATTAGGGGTAACCAGCGAGTTCGTGGGGTAACCTGGGCCAGCTGGGTTACGAGCTGCGGGGTTCCCCGTTGGAGATGTAAACAAATTATGGAGATTAGTAGGCTCGATTCCTACGCCGAACTCGTTATTCAGGCGAGTATGATGACGTCTATTCTGTACTGAAGCTAGCTCCCTTTGCCTGAAAGTTAGATGAATTCCTTCCCTCTCCAAACGTGTGGCCTGTTTATGCATGTGGCTTCTTTCTCAATCTCTTGACATGCATTAGTTATTTCCCGTTGGAGTCTCTCTATCTCCGTGTTACGTTGTTCCAGGTTTTCTGGGGTGATCGGCGTTGCTAGAATCTCGTTTAATGAATCCATTGCGGCCATCAGCTCAGGTCTCGGGTTGTACGACGCAGGCCCGGTCAAGTCGATCACTGTCTCCCCTGGTCTGGTTGTTCCATGTCCTGTCGAGGGTGTCACCTCTGGTCCTCCTGGGGCAACCGTTGGCCCGGTTGGTGCTATGACTGTGACACCTGGTGCTCCAAGAACCGGGTTTTAGGTCGAAGCCTCGTTTGTAATCAGGTTTCCCTCCGAGTCATACCTGGGCTCGGTTGGTCGCGTGGGGCCAGCCATGTAAACAGCGGCATGGTGAGTTGTTTCATCGAAACCTGGTGTATCCAGTTCCAGGTCTCCTCCTAATCGATCTCCAAAGAGCTGGTGAATCGAGCCTGTTTCATCGTGATCGTCGTTGTTCCCAACTGAGGGCTCGCCATCGGAATCTACTGCCATGGTTTTCTCAGACACCGAATCAGAAAGTTGGTCTGGTTCTGAAGCTGCTGTCCCAACGTACCCGATGAAGACATGGATCTTGCCAAAGGGGACGTGAAGTCCTAAATCCACGGAGGCGAACTCAGGGCCCCACGTGTCATGATTGTAATAGTTTCCACGCCGGCTCCTCCTGATCCGGCCTATCGCGAGCTTCTCCATCCCAGGTAGCGCCCCTTCCGAAAAGACGACGCTTCCGCGAGCAGGCCCAACGGTGGGCGCCAACTGTCGTGGTTTTGTCACGGAAAGTGTCCTCAAGCGAGAACTAGATTGCGAGGCCATTGCTTCTAAGTGAAACTTCGAAAGGGTTAAGGTGGAAACGAGAGACGCGAGTTGACCCAGGTTCGGCCCCTCTATTGAGGAAAAAACCTACTCCTGCCCCCTTACTATTGGGGAAAAAAGTCTCGATTACAAAGGGCGATTCTGGCTTTCGATGTCTCGAGCTCCTTGGCTATCAACTTAGAACTTGTCTTTCTACGTCCCAGGGTCTCACCTTATATAAGGGACGAGACCTCCGGGTTACGCCCGTCCTCGGAGTCTTAATCCCTTCCGGCTCTTTAGATACCTCGTTCCGATTCTCATCATGACCCGGCTCTTCCTTACCGGCCTTGGGCTGTCCTCCGGGTTCCCAGGCCTCCATGTCTTTCTTCCCAGGCCTTGGGCCAGCCCCTTTATCCAGTCCGGGTTATGCTTATCATAACCCGGTTCTCCTTTGACGTAACCCGGATCTACCAGTTATAACCCGGATTACGTAACCTCCATTCGCCTGGACGATCTCCGGCTTACATTCGTGGCTGGTAAGGCTCCCCCTTACCTGTTCCCCCAACAGGATCAATGCAACTATTTGTATTGATCGATTCAGTATAACATAGTTATTGTATACAGAGCTCAACTCGGCCTAGTATCGGTAATTTGTGGATTTTTGTATCTATAATAGTTTAAAGATCGCTGAAATACGAAAATACTAGGCCAATACCGGTAATTCAATACTAACGAACTCAGGGAATTCTAGACTTTTCACCACTAACAGCTGACAGCTCACAACCAGTTTGCCAAACGGTTCCACTGCTCACAGCAGCTTCGCAGGACAACATGTCTTGCACAGCCTACAACCCATGTAGCATCTAAAATTTCCCATCTTATTATAATTTCATTTTTTTATGTTTGGTGCCATTCGGAATTGAAAGTGAAAACAGGATAACAGTTAATAAGGTGAAACTACCACACTGAGCCAACTAACAAAGAAACCACAAGAAGTGAGCCAAAAACAACAAACTTTGTCCCCGGTGGCCCGGTTAGGACCCATGTACACGACGGTTTCTAAGACAGACTCGACCCCTTGTGATTCACATTCAGGTCGCTTTCCTCCGATCACAGCGCCGCCTCCCCGTTCTCCATCTGAGTGGTAGGCCGAAGGGCCCCAAGTCAATGGCGACGTGAGCCGAGCCTACGCTTATCGCTTGCCCGACCAACTCCTAGCTGAGCTGTTCGTCGTGATCCTCGCTGCTGAGTCCAGCATGTTGAGCGTCTGTGCCACGCGATAGCGGAGTACCACCCTCTGTTCCTAAACAGCCCACACATGGCCTAGTCTTTGAGGGAGGCTATGGAAGGAATCACCATCGTGGTCGACATGGTCCGCATCACCGAAAAGGGGAAGATTATATATGACCGTGTGGGAAAACCTCTATTAGCAATCCAACCCAAACGAATGGATGACACCCGATTTTTCCTGGTCGAAACCTAGCCGAATGGGTCACAGAAACACAGATGCTCTGAGTCAACCGGTTTCGCAGTTCTCTCCGGTTTCCTTAGGGGGAGAAAGAGTCGCCGAACCTGCCACATATCAAGATAGTAAGAGTCCGAGGAAGGAGCACCCGAACACAAATATGGGTTTAATGGGGAGGCTTGCTGAAGGTTGAAGGAGCATAGGGAGCCGACGTCGACGACATCTAGCTGGACTGCCACTCCAGCAAACCAAGCCTTGCTAGGATTCGCTATAGGGGAATGTGTGGATGCGAAACATCGAGTCGCCAGTGAATCAGAGAAGGAGAGCGGGGCCGAGCCGGTCTGGTGATCGATGGCGGCGATGGTTTGTGGAGGCAGCCGGATCAAAAGAAGTAGCAAGTACCAAGCCATCGAAGTGAGCAACAATGAAGCAATGCAATTGTACAATGTTACATACCGTACACTTATCTAACTGATATACACGCACTGAAGCACAAATACATCACCAACACCTGCAATCTAGAAATACTAATAATCCACGAAAAAATTGATATACATAAAACGTTAGCATGCTACAATGACACAAGCAAGTTTGCCTCCTATTTGCTAGCGCGAACTGACTGCTTCAACGCAACAGGTGAGGTCGCATGTTTGAATCTTGCTTTAGAACAATTATTTTCCCGCTCTTGCCACCAATTTTCCCGCGCATAACCGACAGGAGGGCCCAACCTTAGGACGCAGCAGAGGCCACCAATTCTTGCCTAGTTAGATATTGAAGAGACTCGTCAAGTTTCTTAAAACAAATCATTCTGGTAAAAATACTTGGTAGCTCTGAGCGTCCATAAGTATGCGACAAGATCATTTTGTAGTTTATCATGAGTTGTCTCATCACGAATCTGTTGATAAACGCTGAGAAAATCTATAAAAACTCAGTAGGCACGCTTGGATGTGGATCCGCAAGAGGGTTGTGGAAGTCAAATGGCTCATCAAACACCCTACTCACATCTCGCTCACTCTTGATGATCATGTTGTGCATGATAATACAAGCGATCCTGACATCACATGTTTGATCTATCGACCCTGATAGAGAAGGGTACCTCACAACAGCAAACTGGGCCTGGAGCACACCAAATTCCCGCTTCGTGTTTCTTAACATAACGACTATTTCTCTCATCAATAGGGTTACACATTGTCTTCACAAATGCGGACCCGTTGGGATAGATGCCATACGCTAGATAGTACCCTTTTTCATACTCATGGACATTGATCCAATACTTGCTCTCCGGAGCGTGGCCTTTAGCAGTATATGAAACACCGGAGAGCGTTGCAACACGTTGATATCATTGTGCGAACTGGCCGCGCCAAAAAAATGAATGCCAAATATAAATATCGCAATCTTCCACAAACTCAAGTACACCGCTGCACTTTCTATGATGATCATATATGTACATCCCCTGCTAGGTGAACAAGCAATTCTTCCAGCTCCAATGCATTCAACCGATGCTCTCAAGCATCCCAAGAAATCCTCTTATTTTGGCTTTTGCCAAGAGACGATCCGCTCTCGGATAGACGGAACCAAAAGCTTCCATTACTGCCTTGCAAAATGTGAATGTGGCTTCAACGGCGATGGTCTGAGACATACAGAGATAGTCATCCAACGAGTCTATGGGAACTCCATATGGAAGAGACCGAATGACAGTTGTGCATTTCTGAATGGATGAAAATCCAATAAGCCTCGTGCAATATCTCTTCAACTCGAAGTAGTCATCACAATCCCGAACACCACGCATGATTCGCCTAGACAATTCTATGTTCATGATAAAACACCGAAAATATTCATGAGGTAGGTTTTCCACTGCTAGGAAAAATAGTCGTTGATCAAAATCATGTGGCCAGTTGTTCTATAATGATTTGTGTTCGCCTTGCACCATTTCTTTGATCCTCCATGCTGGGGACCAGCTTCCACCTCGGCGAGCACCTCAAAAAGAGCGGAAAAGACCATCTGATTCTCGTCATCATCTGCAAGGTAGTCACCTCTCCCATCATTTTACAAAACATGATGTCATTGTTTCTATCCATAGTCTATTGGACAAGAACGAAGAATTAGCATTGAGGTAGAGGACGAATCGGCGGTCCATCAAACTTTGGCAAACAACCAATAATGGGCTGTGCAACGGGAATTGAAATTTTTGCCATGCATTCTACACAAAAAAGACCTTGCTATGAAGATACAAGTGAATATTAATTCCAAGATCTAGTTTTCGAGATCGTGTATTAGACACCGTTACTAGCGGAAGAGATGTCGGTGACAATATCGATGAAGCCTATAGAAAATCCTCACGCACAAGCCTGTGGGTGAGGATGTTGCCGACTCCCCGTATCCAACACCTTGATCCAGCAGAGTGAGAGTCTCACGTGTTACCCCCATGAGAGTATACACACATACGTCGGGGCCAATTCTGTAGCGCTTCGCCATACAGGACTAGACACTGCAGGTGTACATGAGAGAGAGAAAGTAATTAGAATACCGATTAGAGGAAGATATAATACAATTAGAGTGGCTTTAATTAGAAGCTCTAATTAGACCCTCTAAATCTACTAGAGAGAGGCTTGAGAGCCAATTGTATGTTTTCCTTTGAGCCTTGGGGTCCTTTATATAGTGGGAGGGAGGGGGAGACTTTCCAAGAGTGAGGGAGGAGTCCTAGTTGTGCTAGGAGAAGGTGTCCGCACCTTGCCTTCTAGCCCAACACGGATTGCTCCATGTGGAGTCCAACTCCACTCATTCCTTTCCTTTTTCCTTTTTCTCTTTTTCTTTTCTCCTTTTAACTCTCCAATAAATTCAGAAACAAAATACCGGGATGATGATTACCATTATGTGAAGTCACTTGGGCCCACTGGGAAACCCCTAAAATATGGTGCGGCCATGAGAGGAAATCTGGCCCCCTCCGGTACTGCCCCCCTTTATGGAAAGTCCCCTGAAACTCTTCCCCGAACCATATGACCCCTTTAGATAAAATCATTGATATTATCTAACAATGTTAAAAATATATTTGTGACACCTCGGGACATCGCATTCCCCCCTTAATTTGATCCATAAAGCGTAGCTTCTCATATAAATTATACCAAACACCGGCATAATTTCTCTCTTATAGTAACTTCCCCGAAACCACTCCGATTGACACCGGAATTGTTTCTATGATATCGTAATGACATCAAACATTCATAACGCAAATAACAACATATTATTTCTGTGACGCCCCGAGATCGGGCACTATGCAGATTTCGGCATTTCCACCCAAATCCGCATAATAACCGATTTCAGGTTGCCACTCGTGTAGCATCCCAACTTTTAATAAAGATGGAATACCTGTGTTATTGTGCTAGTCCATGGATCAATTGCTAGCACCACAGTACAAAATGAAATATCATGCAAATGCATCAAATTCTATTACAACGCATGATCCAGTCTTTACAAAATAGGATTACAACTTGCATAGTCTTAGAAGACTAGCAGAAAGAAAGAAATACAGCGGAAAACAAGGTACAACATTGAGCCCATCTTCTTCATGTGCCACAGGCAAAACATGTTGGCGATAGTCTCGAGATCCTAAACGAAATCCTCACTCGTCTTCAGAAACATCTGCAATATGGAATATGCAGCCACAAGGGAGTCAATACAATTTAATGTATTGGCAAGTAACACTATGGTGGATATAAATGGCAAGACTAATACTACATGCTTATTTGGCTGAGTGGAGTTTTGGCTAAGTTTGCATAAAGCCAGTTTTGTCCTATCTCTTTTGTAAAACAAACTTTTCTTTTCAAAGGGGTGGCAACATTGGATTTAGATCCAAGCACCACAATACTCTTCACTTGGTCAAAATTTTACTTATTGAAATTGGTGATGTGATTTTTCCGTCCTTCCTTGTCCAGCTGCTCATAGTTGTCCATAACCGGGGACACGGCTAAGATCTTAGTTTGTTGACTCTGCAGAGCTTGTGCACTTTCACCCTTTGTCTTCAATTAGCCCAAACATCCTATACACCCGGAGTGCATCATGGAAAGGAGAGAATTGAGACGAGATCTTTCAGAAGAAGAAGTCCAAACCCACCGGCAAGACCCGTTCCACCTATAATTTTTCTACATCTGCTTGTCAAGCCTGGGCTGAACCCTCACAACTTAATTGATCAAGACAGAGCCCATATTGTCAAAAGGCTGCACGGGAAGCTACTAGATTTAGAAGGACATAGTAATCTCTTTGTTCCTGGGTGGCCATCCTCAAGTGACAACCTCAAGTGAAATAACCCTTAAACAAGGGCCCTGAGGCAACACTCAACATAACCCAGTCTTACCACTTCCACCCAGGTGGTTCATTCTTTAGTTATACTTAGAATTTTTCCTCAACATCTAGTAAAACAATTTGTAATATTGCATAGCATCCACTAAGTTCTAAGGCTATCAAAATAACAAGGGTAAAAGAGATGGCTACACACTACTAGGATAATAGCATAGCATAATATAACTTAGTAAAATTTCCTATCATGCATGCTACTCAAAATCAACTAATGCATATAGAAAATAATGGGTAGTTGATGGTGTGTTACTTGCCTTGTTGATGTTAGTGAAGGTATCACACTCTCTTCACAAAAGATCGTTGCTCTTCGTACAATCTATTCATTGACAACACAAAACCAAATAAACAAGCATCCTAACAAACAAACATACAAGTGTAGAGATCATACAAAGAAATAACATATCCAAAGGGGCTTAACCAAGTTGGTTAGGACAAGGTCTAGGTTCTAAAGATTCATTCTCTAATGGTCTCATACTTGTTGAGGAAATTCCAATGGTTTACTTGGGAAGGGCTAGGTTGAGCTTGATGTGATCTAACTTTATTATAACCATACTTGTCGAGGAAGTTCCAAGAGTTCACTAAGAATAAACATACTACTTCTTCAACTAAAGTAATACATTGTAAACACTTGGTCATATTCACCTTCAAAAATATTAAAGTGACTATGTTAGTATTTTCCATTGTGGTTAGGGTAGGTCTACTAAATTCATCATCAAAGGGAAAATATTACTAAGTCTTTGGTTTTCCATTTGGGTCAATGGTTGGACAAAAACAACTTGTTATTCTTCAACTTGTATGGATTGCTTCTAGACCTCATGTGATTGCCTTCTTGAAGATCATCATCATGCCATCTAAATTGTTTCCTTCCTTAGTGTGGTGCTTATCTTGGTCTTGATAGTCTTCATGGTTTTCACTTCACTAATTGGTTTGGTTATAGGATGGGCACATATACCACTAAGTCAATTTGGAAAGAAAAATAAGAAGAAAGATAGAAAGAGAGAGGGAGATGCTTTCTACTGAATTTCTTCACACTTGTACTTCTTGAGTTGCTTCTAGTTGTTGTGGAGTCTAAGTCTTCTCTTCAAAACTTCTTCATTGATCTTCCTTGTAGCTCATGTTGCCACCAGGTTGAAAGGAGAAAAATAGAAAAGGGAAGGAGAAAGACTTAGAGAGAAAGGGTGTTAGTCCTCTAGAAGTTTCTCTGGTTTTCTTCTAGTGCTTCCACTTCTTGGAGATGCTTATGAAGTTTGTTTTATTTTCCAAGTCCTTCAATGGTCTTCTATCTTCATGTTGCAAAATCTCTAGATGGTTAAGTCCTCCATTGCACTTCATGGTTCTCACAAATCCCAATTTGATGAAATCTTGAAGCATGAAAGGGGAGTTGATGAGGGGATAGTAACTCGGTATGCCAGCCCCAGGTGTAATCCGGCCCAAACGGCGTATGGACCAAATCCGGCTAAGGACGCAGAAGCTTCCGGAAGGCCCAGGGCTTGTAAGGATCGTAACCCGGATTGTGGGTTACGATAAGGAAAGCTAGGATACGTATGTAGAGTTCGAGTAGGACTCAAGGAGCGCTTTGTATGGCAAGCCAAAGGGGGTATGAGTACTATATAAACCAACCCCTAGGCTTCGCCTGAGAGAGATTCAAGTCATAACTGTAACACCTATTATCGAGTATCCAGTATAATCATATCGAGATCCGGCGAGTTGTGTTCCGGCTCTTAGATTGCTTTTCGCCATGTCTTCCTTCAAGCTAAATCCTCTCCCAAATACCTGTGTCGACTTGCCCCTAGATCAGTTACCCCCGGTAACATCTGCCGTGATTATCCCACGACAGTTGGCGCCCACCGTGGGGCCTGCGTCCAAAGGTGTTTACATCACGGGAGAAGCTCGGAAGAACATGAGGAACCTCGTCGTCGGAGAAATCTACGTCAACAACCAAGGAGAGAAGATGGTAGACGATTCTGGCTGGGGGCCAGAGTCGGATCACCTCGAAACCGGATCCGTCGTGACAGTCGGCCGCATCAACGTCTTCATCGGTATGGTATGTGCTTCCAATTCAAGCCGTGATAATCTTGAATCTGATTCTGTGTCAGGGGAGGACACGCGTGTTCAATCGGAAAAAGAAGAATCGATCGGAACAACGGGTCCGACAGAGAGGGAGGAAGGTGCCGAGTCTATACGGGATTTATCGGAGGACCGATACGAGAAGGAAAATAGCGAAGAGGAAGAACGGTACGAATCTACGCCAAGCATTATGCGCCGGGTTGCAGTTTATGCGGCCCCCGCAATCAATACCAATCAAGGAAACGCAGCCGCGGCGCCAGTCGGGGCGGCGCAGGTGCTGGCTCAGCAACAAGGTACGGCTGGCCCGATCTTGGCCCAGGTCGATGGAGAATCGGCATCAGTCACCAGTCGCCCAGCGGAGGAGGAGCGACACGCAAATATGTTTGGGTTCCAAGCAAACCGGACACCAGGGGCGGGCCCCTCGAATCCGCGTCACCCAGCTCTGTTTGATAATAATTTGATCTTGGATCCCACAGTCCTAGCTACAGTTATCACCCCAGAAAACGCAGCAGAGCGTGTAAGAGATCTGGACGTGGCTCGTCGTGCATTGGAGCAGCAAAGAAGGCAGGTAGAAGCAGAAAAGCAGGGGATGGCAGCGCGGCAGCGGGAACTGGATGACCTAGAGACCCGGCTTCGGGAGGAAACGACGAGGATTCACCAAAGGCACCGAACTATGTTACCGGCAACAGGAGGGGTTATCAACCCGACTGCCCTGGTGTTCACGCCTCAAGATCAGCCAATCCCACCGGCGAACCAAGGGACCATACCGCAACCAGCAACGGGAGTGCAGCCGGTAAACGCGCCAGCCGGGTTACCCTTGCCTCGGACGGGGGCGACAGCCGGCAACATCATGCCGCCTCCACCATCGCGATTCCGTACCCCAGCAGGTCACTACAACAACCCCATGGACAACGTGTATGCAGCAACACTCGCATTAAACCAGATTCCTGTAAGAGACTCGCCGCACGCAGAAGAAACCCGGCGAGCGATAGATCTGCTGCACACCGCGGTAGCACAGCAAGTCAATTATCCAGATCACAGAAGTGGGATGCATGGGACGCCATACGTGAGTCAACAACAGGGCAACGTCCAAACAAGCGCGGCACGACGAAGGGAAGAGCAACAGCAGATGCCACCCCCACCGCGCGTCCAGACAGTACCGGCAGTATCAGCAGCACAGGCAGTAGTGGACAGCTCCAGGGCCAGAAGAGCCGGGGCCGGGTCTGCAGCACACGATCCACCGGTGGCTCCTCACCCCGTGGCACCCCCGGCCGGGTCACGCATTTCCCGGGCGAGACCAGCCCCAACCACCCTTGCGGGACCCAAGTGTCTCTCGGATGATATCAGAGCGGAACCTTACCCGGAAAAGTTCAAAGAACCGGGGAAAGTAGTGAATTACGAGCCAACGATGGATCCGGAAACGTGGTTAAGCAGCTACGAGATGGCAATGTCAATTCGCAACGCATCCGAGAATCTCCAAGCCAAGTTCATGTACTTAATGATGTCAGAAGGAGCAGCAAAGTTATGGTTCACCAATTTACCGGAAAAGTCGATCAAGTCGTGGGAGGAGCTAAAAACCGCATTTATCAAGCACTTCCATGGGACCTGTAGGAAGTTATTTACTATTGATGACTTAGAAAGGTGCGTCCAGAAGAAAGGAGAGTCAGCACGAAGCTGGGTACGCCGGGTTATGGAGATACTCCACTCATCTACAGATATCCAACCAAAGGACGCACTACAAGCTATGGCGAAAACATGTAAGTATGTTCCTTTAGTACAAAAGCTAACCCGCATGAAATCCAGCAGAAATGCAGCGGAGGTTACGATGGGAGAGTTAATGGATGCATGCAACAAACACGCTGCAACGGATACTACAGAAGAGGAAGTTGATGACAAGAAGGCAAAAGCAAACGCAAGTAGCAGTGGGAAGACCGGCAATGGATCGGCACCAAACAACAATGGAAATAGCCAGAACAAGCGCCCGTTTGAGGGGAGTTCCGAGTTTGTGGCCAATACAGAGGCCGGGTCTTCGAGACCTAGATCCGAAGGGAATTTTAATACCGGAAATCACAATGGGGGACACTACCAAGTACCCCCAAGACCAAGCAACAGTTGGGACATATTTAGGATGGCGTGCCCGAAGCATAGCAGGAATGGCAAGCCGGCCAATCATTCATTGGAGCAGTGTGCCGACTTACAAAGGTGGAAGAACGAGGAAGTGAACAGGGCCATGCGAGGTGCGGGCCGAGGAGGAGGTCCGGGTCTAGGTGGAAATTCGGGCAACGGGCCGCCCCCAGCCGGCAA
This sequence comes from Alopecurus myosuroides, assembly GCA_028641055.1. Classification (NCBI taxonomy): domain Eukaryota; kingdom Viridiplantae; phylum Streptophyta; class Magnoliopsida; order Poales; family Poaceae; genus Alopecurus; species Alopecurus myosuroides. Next base: position 365,390,841 of record CM054059.1, on the reverse strand, counting down.
TCCGCCAGTTGGAAATCAAGGTAACAATCAAGGGGGAGCGGGAGGATTTCAAGCTAACCCCAAACAGCTGGGTCAGTATCATGTGCACACTACTGGAGGTTCTAGCAAGGACAAGAAGATACTGAAACAAGCAGTTAATTCAGTCTCCTCCGCTGTTCCAAGATATTTGAGGTGGTCAGAGCAAGAGGTAACATGGAGCAGAAGAGATCACCCGGATAGGATTGATCACCCGGGAGTCCTGGCTTTGGTAGTGGCGCCACAGGTCAATGGTTACGAGCTGAAGAAAGTCTTGATGGATGGAGGGAGTAGTATCAATATCCTATACTGGGAAACTTTTCTGCGCATGGGCTTAAAGGAATCACAGTTGCAAAAAAGTACAACAGTTTTTCACGGGATAGTGCCGGGTCATTCGGCATGCCCCGAAGGAAAAGTGGCATTGGAGGTAGCTTTCGGGGAGTCAAAGGACAATTATCGAATCGAGTGGCTTACCTTTGAGGTAGTAAAGTTGCGCAGCCCTTATCATGCATTGTTTGGAAGGCCGGCTTATGCCAAGTTCATGGCAAGACCATGTTATGTGTATCTACAGCTGAAGATCCCGGGTCCTAGAAAGACCATCACCGTACACGGAAACCGAGATATAGCAGCTGAGTGTGATGAAGGAGACGCGGCAATGGCCGAGCAAGCCTGTAGGAAGGAAGAGCTCAAACATTACCGTTCTCAGGTGGACCTAGAAGAGAGAGCAACGTCAAAAAAGCCAACTCCTGAGGGGGACAAAGCAAAAGTTAGGGCAGAACAAAACCCTAAGATGGTAGGCTTCATCGGGAACGATATTTTCAAAACTCTCAGTAGGGAAGAAGAAGACGTACCACCATCCGCAGCTGATCACGTGTCAAGGGCGATATACCCGGAATGGCTAGCAAATCCGGTACTCATTACGAAAGGGCATAGCAAGTGGAGAATGTGTATCGGCCGTACCAACGCGAGGCCGATTCTCGAGAATAACTAAAGCAGTGTAATGGGCGGCAGGTTTCATACGCACTCTTTTCCTATCCAGGGTACCTAAGGGGACTGGAAGGTTTTTAATGAGGCGGCCTGCTGATTCAAGTAAGAAATTTTTATCAATAAAAGAAGATGGTTTCGAGTCTTATCATGATCCTTGCTTCAGTTACAAGTAAGTAACATTGTTATTATCAATACATCAATATCATCGAAATACATTACGTGAATATAGGTCTCCGGAGGGTTGATCTACTTCAATAAGTAATCACAAACCCGGAGACCCGGCCATGATGCCTATAAGTTATGGGGGCTGGTTACTCGTACAAACGGGTGCGGCTACAATCCTATAACTGGACAAAGGAGCCAATTTTCTTGATTATTCTTACTTAAGCTCGATGTGACTCGCACCAAAGTGGCATGATATGTTCACTTACGATTACAATCAAACTATGCAGCCCAATGGAGCGTGCTTGATTTTGTTTTTCGTATAGATGCAACGACATGGTATCCACGCGAAAGCCGGCTTATAGTACAAGGTAATCAAAAGGGTCATCTAAACCACAAGTCCATGCAGAGTATAAGGCTAACATAGCCGGAAACTCAACAAATATTAAGCATGACTTCAGTATTTATGAGAACAGCTATTGGTCTTCAGCTTGGTAAACAGCAGTATGTCATCTGAGAAAGCCCACGCCCCCATAGCTCGTACTTTGGGTCATGGGGACTGGGGACTTCGAAACAGAAACAAACTATTTAACTACCAAGGTCTGTAAACCTTAGTTGCCGAGTATTGGGGACTTAAAGAAAAGTCCATCTATCAAAACCTACGATACTCGGTTAACCGAGTCTCAAAAGGAAATTGAAAGCAAGAGTTCGAAGTATCGAGAATAAGCTCATAAGTAACACAAGGATGGATATTATCAAAAGCCAGGGAAGGCAAAGAGTTATCATGAATTAACAAAGCATACAGTCATAGTATCAGCATCAATGGCGCACAGGCGCACTACAAAAATCATATCAGTATCGAGAAACGAAAAGCACAAGGTAGCATCCTACTCGGCATCCTGAGAGCGGCCCTCCGGGTCTAGATCTTGGACTTGCTCCTTGGCCTTGCCAGCAGTTTTGCTCGGGCTCTTCACATCTGGACGGACAGGCGGAGGCACGGCCGGTGTAGAGGTGGACGGCTTTGCGCCTAGCTCTGCTTCTCTCTTTGCGGCCTCTTCTTTCCTCCTGGCCAGGTCAGTCGACCATCTTTCCACCATATCAAAAGGAGGAGGTGCATCCACCAAAATAACTTTGCCCTCAGCGTCATATGAACTCATGATCTGGTCCAGCTCCATTTTGTCGGCCAAGGTAGTGGCTGAGGGGCGTACAGCACGTTGAATATCTTTGAAGTCCTTGGGCTCAAACTTGGACCCGTCAGCTTTGAATTCTGGAAACCCGGATGTTACCTTGGCCGGGTCAAGCTTAGGAAAATAAGCCTTCGCCAGTGTAAGGGCCCGGGTCATTCCAATCCGGCAAGCTGAGCGCTTCATTATCTCAATCCATCCAGGCACCGTTGAGAAGGCCTGCATAAGATTATCTTCTCCCGGGTATACCTCAGAAGGCCACTTGATAGCATCCAGCAAAAGTTTCGTGCCGGCAAAAAACGTCCGGAGCATAGTCTTCAGAGTTTTAACTTGAGTAATGGCATTCTCCTCCGGAGCAGCAAGGTTAGCACCTGCAATCGAAACATGCAAGAGCATATCAGTAATGTTGGTTATTACAGCAGCAAGATAGAGATACGCAAATTAATCGCAAATAGCAAACTTACTTAGCAAGATACGGTAAGTGTCCGTAAGCTGAGTCGACAGGTTATTCAGCGAAGACTGGGCAGTATTGTACTTCTTCTTGTAAATGGAGACATCTTTTTTCAATGTCTTTATCTCCGCTTCAAGGGCCTCCCTACGCTTAACTTCAGCCAGCAAGAGCTGCTCAGCTTTAAGTAACGCTTCATCTGACTGAGTAATCTCTGCCTGCAAAGGCCGGGTAAAGCTGTGAGCCGGATATCATGAGAATGTTTCATCTGAGGAAATGAGTACCGGAAAGTACTATGCGAAGTACCGAGGATAATTAAAGAAAATTATACTCGGGACTTGGGGACTGGACGTATAATAAGGAGTATCACGTGAAAGTTACCTGATGTGCTGCAGCCATACGTTCTAAGACAGTCCCTTCTGAAGCTTTCATGGCGAGAAGAGCGCTCATAAGCTGGTTAAAGTCAGCGTTATCCGGGTTAGATGGCTCGGGTACCTGGAAAGTGGGAAAAGGAGCATTTCTTGTAACAGGAGGTGGCACCCGGGTCATCCGAATGTCGGAGTCTGGTCCCCCTCCCGCGCTTGAAGCTGCTCCCTTCTCCTTCTCGCTTGCGTGCGAAGCAGTTGGATACTCGGCGTCATGCCTAGCTGGCTCCGGTGGCGACACTTGCTCGTCGCCAGTCGTGGTGAAGGCATCATCAGCCGGCTCGCTCTCGACCCGGACCCTAGCCCCGGAGTCCTCCTGGTCGCTACTAATAACCGTGGCTCTGAAGAAGGCGCAAGGGCGCAATTAGTCTTTGATTTTAAAAAAAAAAAAAAAGGGTGAAAGTTCGGTGTAATATCAGGAAAAGGCGCTTACCCGGTGTTCACCGGGAAGTCCGAGGGAAAGCCGTCAATAGACCCGGAAGAGACTGGAAAATGGCAAGAAAGACCTGGGATTATGTTACAAAGGAACGATCGGAAAGAAATTTTGTTTACAACAAATACCAGGGTGTTGAACCGGGGGCGGCGAAGCGACCGGGTTAGGGGTCTCGTTGCCCGGATGATTCCGGGTTACTCGGCGCCTAGTCGCGGGCGGCTCCTTCAGTTACGATCAAAAGGGGTGGAGATGGGGTTAGCCCCGGAGTGACGTTATGGAAACAGAAAACCAAAGTGTGAGGAGATGAAGTAAAAACCTGGAGGGCTATCCTCTGGGATTTCCTCTTTGTTCCGGCTTTGGTGGCCGGCTCCGGCTCTTCCTCCTCGCTGGTGGACCCGCCCCTGCTGTCTGTTTCTTCTTCTTCGCTTTGGTCCTCTCGCTCTGAAAAATATCCGAGTTCCCGCATAAAGAAGAAGAAGTGGCAGGATATAACGTGTGCAAGGGAATCAAGTGTGTACCTTCATTCGAGTCAATGACATCGTCTTCCTCCTCCGCGTCTTCGGAACTAGGAGAGGTGTCGACCTTCCAGAAGGCGTCATCGGCCTGAGGAGAGAATGCCAGAGTAATGGTTAATATCAAGACAAGAGAAGCGGATAAAAGTAAGCTGTCAGAAGTCAAAATCAAAAGGCAGGGAACTTACTGCGGGGGCTGGATTCTCGAGGGTAAAAGGTTCTAATCCGGCTATGCCCCGGATTACCTCGAGTTTCTCTGTCAGGAAACCCTTAATCGTTTTGTTGATGTCACCCGGAGCAAGGGTGCTGGTAGAGAAGCGGATTGGGTCCGTGGTTTGACCCGAGTATTCGCACATCAGCTTCTCACGAAGGGAGTTTGGCTGAATGCGGAAGCTAACCCAGGTCTTCACCAGGTTTAGTCCGATGAGGCCTCGGGCGGACAAGATGGAGATCCTAGCTAACAAAGGCAAGATCGCCTCCCTGTCTGAGTCAGGGGCGAAGGCGTTGAATTTCTCGGAGATGTCAAGTTGACCCTCCGAGTAACCCGGCAACTTTTTTTCGCCGGGTGGAGAGGTATCCTGGCAGTAGAAGTAAGAAAGCTGCCAGTGTTTTACGTGAGAATTGAGAGAAATGGGAGGCATAAGGGAGTTCTTGCGGCGCTGGATAGAAACCCCGCCGCAAGTAAGAAGTGCGCCGTCGCCGCTTTCGCGACACGGCTTGCACTGGAAAAGTTCGACAAAAAGAGCCAGACTTGGCGGAGTGCACAAGTAAGACTCGGAAAGAACGATAAAATGGGAGATGTTTAAAATGGAGTTCGGGCCTATATCAAAGATACGGAGTTTGTAGTGGTCTAAGACGTCACGGAAGAAGGGATGACCCGGAGGCCTGAAGCCCCGGGTCACGTGTTCAACGAAGCATATTACCTCATCCGTGGCTGGAGAAGGCCGGGTTTCGTTGCCAGGTGCTCTCCAGCGGATGGATTCCTGTGGAGGTAGGATTCCAAGCTCTACCAATTCCTCCAGTTTGGTCTTGGTGATGGAGGACTTCCCCCAGTTGGCTGAAATGGCGTTTGTGGATTTAGCCTTAGCCGGCTGTTTCCCCTGCCTCTTGGGCGCCATGGGATTGACCTGGTGAAACATTGAAGAAAAGGACGTAAGAAACAAAAACTTGGAAGTTAGCAGGTAAGCAGCTATCGGCAATTTAAACGTAATCCGGCTATTGCCTCGCCGGGTTAAGTATGGTTCGTCCGGGTATCAAGTGACTTTACAAAACCCAAAGAGCTTTCCGCAAAAGCAAATGTTTGGAGAAGCTAGGGGGATACTTATACGCATACTATCTGCGAATGAGCCGGAGAAGTAAGATTTTCTGAGGAGGGAGAGCAAAGGCGGAAACTCTAGATGGCCCGAGCCTAGATTGGGGATCTTATTTCTAAATTTGTGACCAAATTAGTGATTACTGGAGTTAGGGGAGCAATACAAGCTATAAATCCTATCTATGGGAGTGATTATAGTGGAAATCGGTGAGTTAATTTGGCGCAGCCCGAGAAATCGCGGACCGCTCGATTCAGATCCAATCTGAGGAAGAACTAAGAAATTGCGAGAATAAGCTGGAGGGTGTAAGGAACTTACCGAAGAGGATTGGAGTAAGGCCTTGCGGAGACAGATAGCGCAAGATTCGTGCCCTTTCGTGACCGTTGGCCGGCGAATCGGAGGCTTGGCGGCGGATTCGGGAGCTGGAGCGGTTCGTGCGGTGGCGGAGCGCAAACGAAGTCGGATGGGCTCCGGCGAGATGCGTGGGGTTCCCGTGGTGGCACTCTGCGAGCTCGAGCTTGGGAAGAAGTGGAATGGGGGAAATGAGCCGTTAAGAGTTGGATTTGCTCATTGGTCTTTATTTATAACCGTCCGGGTGGAAAGGCTTGGCCTAACGGTCGAGACCCGGGGAATGCGGAGTAATTGGTGATTTCGAAATTTGAAAGGCACATTTTATGCGCAGGCCAATATGATCCAGAGAAAAAGGAAGGGGAAATTGCCTTCCCTGTATCAGCGGTAGTTATCAAGAAGGATGTGGAGTCAGGGAGTTTCCTATTGAGATTTAAGTTTGAGAGATTAAGGAAGAACCTAAAAAGAAGAGCCGGGTTTTTACCTGGCTTCCTTGGCGCCAGTCTCGGCTATTCATAGACGCGCTGCGTCTTAATCCTCATGTGCTTGCATCTGATATTTCTGTAGGGAATAGCCAGCGCTTCGAAGAGTAAATCTTGGAAGCCCAAGCTATTCTGGGGACTACTGATGAGGGGATAGTAACTCGGTATGCCAGCCCCAGGTGTAATCCGGCCCAAACGGCGTATGGACCAAATCCGGCTAAGGACGCAGAAGCTTCCGGAAGGCCCAGGGCTTGTAAGGATCGTAACCCGGATTGTGGGTTACGATAAGGAAAGCTAGGATACGTATGTAGAGTTCGAGTAGGACTCAAGGAGCGCTTTGTATGGCAAGCCAAAGGGGGTATGAGTACTATATAAACCAACCCCTAGGCTTCGCCTGAGAGAGATTCAAGTCATAACTGTAACACCTATTATCGAGTATCCAGTATAATCATATCGAGATCCGGCGAGTTGTGTTCCGGCTCTTAGATTGCTTTTCGCCATGTCTTCCTTCAAGCTAAATCCTCTCCCAAATACCTGTGTCGACTTGCCCCTAGATCAGTTACCCCCGGTAACATCTGCCGTGATTATCCCACGACAGGAGTGGAAAACTAGATAGCAAACTAAATTTCACTATTTGGTACTATATGTGGTTGACACATTCTAAGGACTTGGCTTGGCTCCACTTAGACATAACATCAAGGAAAAACAGTTGAAAACAATTCCTAAGACATGGTAAAGATGGATGAATCACTAGGTTGGGTTTTTGTTCAAAAACACATGGCCATGGTCCAAGGATGTACAAAATGGTTGGGCAAGGTTGTTTCTGGTTCAAGGTTGTCAAATGGAACAATTTTGCAAAAGGAACTATATTGAAATTATTTATAGAATTAAATCTATGTCAAAATTACTCAAATAGAAAACTTAATTCTAAAATCAATTTTAATTTGATCAATAATTATTTTGGGACAGAGGTTATGAAATTACACATCCTAAGGTTTCCAAATATATTTTATTTACAATTTTTGGATTTGTAGAATTTGAATTATGCCAAATTTCATCAAACAAGCATATTTGAAATCGAACAATTTTAAGTTTGCCAAATTTGAATTTGGCCAGTGCCAAAAGTTTCTAGATGTCAAGGGCTTTTCAAAAAGTCCAAGATTGCTAAATTTGGCTAAGTGGTTGAAAAGATATGATGATTTGAAGTTGCAGGGGTTTTTCTGCAAAATTGATATTCTGTTTTTATTCGGGAATAAATCCCAGAGATAACTGGGCTCAGATTCGCTAAATGACGCGCAGGGTGACGGATAACAGATGGGCTTGGGCCGTCTACGCGCTGCACCGAGCGACGAATAAGAACATAATGCGCGGGCTGACTTGGCGAGCTCTGATTGGCTAATACCTATTCGCTTGGTGGATCTGTTTGCAGCCACTTGATCTGGATCGGATGGCTAGGATACAAGGAACTCACCGAGTGGCATGGATGGCGCCGGAATCTCGCCGGAATACGCAGACGCGGCGGTGCGACGCACGGGTGTGGACGGCGGCGTTGCTCCGGTGGTCTCCTGAGCTCGGGAAGACCACGTCGGGGTTCAGCGTGGCACGCAGAGGTCGATGGGGACAGTGGCGTCGCCTGCGGTGGCCTCTATCGACGATGACGAACGGACGGAATTCTCGGGGCGCCGGCGAGCTTCCGGTATGGACCTCCCGCTCGAATCAGCTGCGCCAAAAATTCGAAAAACGATATGAGAAGTAGCGCGAGGACAAGGAGAAGAGGGGCAGACCAAAGAGGGCGGCTAGGACCTGTTATTTCGCCGGAATACGACGAATCTTGGCCGCGGTCACTGTCAACTCCGGCGAGCAATAACTTGGAATTGGGGGCAGGAAATGGGGTGCATCCAGAGAGGAAAAAGGGGAGGAGGGATCCATATAAAAAGGGGTGTCTTCATTGCAATTTATCGTGCCTTAATTCTCCTGCAATCGAGCGCGCTAAATTCGGGAAGAAAAACGGTAGTTCAGTTTCTGAATGTTGAAGATGACATGATGTCATCAATGACGTCATCATTTCTTTTATTTTTCTTTTTAATTTCTGTTTAATCATTTCTTTAATAACTTCTGCATAAAAACTTCAATTGGTATGAAATAAATTTCTAAATTCTTAATAATCCAAATACTTTCCAACAGTACCATTTTTGTAAACTTTTCAACATATTTTTATTTTTAAATTTTGAAAATTGAATAATACCTTATTAGTAGCTTAATATGATTTTTAATTTAGTAAATTATAAAATATAAATATTTGTGAAATCAAATTTCAGTAGATTTATAATGACCAAATACTTTTTTTCAAAATCAAATCAAAGTGTTTTCATCTTTTTATAATTTTAAAAATATGATGAAAACATGAATAGTTACTTAATAGAAAAAGAGGGTTAATTATAGAAATATGATTTAAAAGATTTTAGAAAATATTTCTATGATTCAAATTATTGTTTTCAAGTCCCTTTTAAAATGTTTTTCAATATGAGAAATTCACTCATGGTATCTTATTAGTATAATCAAAATAGAGAAATTATTAATAAATTTTAATTTGAGGGTGAGTAAGAACAGAGAGATTTTCTCTAATGAAGATATTGTTTTCCCAATTTAAAACATTGTTTTTCCAAGGCATTTTACTTGTTTTCATAAGTCAATAATATATAACACCTTATTGTTTTGTTGATTGATATAATACTTGGAAAACAAATATCCAACTTTTAACCATTTGAGCTTAATATTAATAGTGACACAATTTCTTGAAGACAAGGAGAAAATATTATAAATAGTAACTCTCTGGTTTTTAATTATCATAATCATTTTCAAAATGGTAGTTGAGTTGAAAACATGTTGGTAAATATTTTTCCTAAGAAAATATTTTATTCACATGAGGAAACATATTTTATTTTATTTTAGAAATAGGCTTTAGGGTTTGTGGAATTAAGGCAAATTGGATTCTTTATTCTAATTACATATTGTTTTCTTTTATTTCCTCCTTTTAATTGGGTTTTGGTGACTTGCTTAATCATGAAAACAAAAAGTTTCAATTTTTAGTGATTTTTGGACTTTCCAAAAATCAGGGATGTTACAGACTACCACCCTTAAAAGAAATCTCGTCCCGAGATTTGGGAAGGTTAGAAAGAAAGATTTGGGTAACTGGATTCCAAAACAACTGGGTGGGCTACCACCCTTAAAAGAAACTTTTGTGGGTAGTCTATTTTCATTAGATTGGAGAGTAGATTGATTCTAAATTAGCTTGAGTAGATCTTTCCTTTATGGTAGAGGTGTAGACCAACATAGGTATGTTGAACTACCTTTGACACTGAGGGGTCACTCTTTGGGTCAATCAAAAGATCAAGTTGAGAGGATTTCACAACATCATCTCATTATAATGGGAACACATTTCTCAGACATTCATTGTGGTTTATTACACTGGAAGAACTCCTAGGGAAAATAAATTTATTTTCAACATGCAACTTTGCCTAAGATTCCTTCTTTCAGAAAGTCATGTTTCCTTCCTTCTCCCTTTGAGGGCATCCATTTGCATAGTGTCCTTTATCTCTGCATTTGAAGCAAGTCACTTGGCTGATGTCTCTATAGACAGGATTGGGGTTCTTCTGAAGTTTCTTCTTCTTCCTTGGTGGAGTTAAATTGGCCATCATATCTTCATACTGCTGCCCAGTATACTCAACTATGTTGGTTGAAGGTCTGGGTTTCTTGTTGGGACAATTTCTAGATAAATGTCTATCTTCTTCACAAGAATAGCAATTCTTGGTGGAGTGTTTGGATGAATATGGATGTGGTGTAGTCTTGGCTCCAGTATCTATCTTGACATGGTCCATCTGAAAAGTATCCAGCTTGCGTTTTCCCTTCACTTCTGGTTTTCCTAAGTTCTCTTGGATTGCACTAAGCATTTCCATTTTGGCTTGTTGTCCAACTTGTTGTACCATGGGGTAAAGTGGACATTGCTTTGGAACATGTGTTGTTCCTTCACACAGAAAACAAGTAACTTGAGTGAAGTATCCTTCAGTTGAGTTGTTTACATCACTATGGGGCCACTCATCTGGACAATCTTTGGAATAGTGTCCTATCTCTCCACAAGCTTTGCAGGCTTTGAGTGTTGAAAATATTTCTTCTTCTGTCTCCTGGTTATCCCTAGCTACCAAGGGTTGATGGTTTCCACTATTGGTCATGTTTTGGGACATCATGTGCACTATCTGGGATTGAGTATCTAACACTTGTTGCATTCCTGGTGTTAACTCCATATTGGGGTTGTTTGCTTGGTTCTGGGTCATCAGTTGTATCAGCTGAGTTTGAGCTTCTAGTAGCATCTGCATTGCTATTGAGTTCTCCGGGTTGTTGGAATTCTGGCTAGACATCTGTTTTGAGGTTTTAGGGAAGATGAGTAGAGGTTAGAAAGGATCTAAGAAGGTTCCTATCCAAACACAACAGATCAAGGAAACTCATCTTACAAACAACACATAACAAACATATAGCAACACATTCATCACACCAAACAACATAGTTTTAGGAAAACATCTAGTATTGTCATACCACACTCATTAGTATGATCAATACTCTAATCGTGTTTCGTGTCTCACAACTTTGTTACATCTCATGGTGGTCTACTATTCAAGGCAGGGTAACAACTTTCTTGCTTTATTCCTCATGATAGGTCTTCAATACTCAGTCTTCACAATGGTCTCCGCGTTCTTGTACATTGTAATCTCTTTTTCAAGAGTGTTGATCTCTTCTTCGGCTTCCTTGAGAATCTTCTTAGTGTTGTGAAGTCTCCACTTGAGTCTCTCAGTAAGTTCTTCAATAGCCCTCCATGCAGCACTTCTTGCTGAATCAAAGAATGTCAAATGCACCTCCTTGTTGGTAAGCATGCAATCTCCTCCCTTCTTGTGGTCGTACTCCTTGTTCATGTACAGATGAATCTGCACCCACCAATATTCAAGATCATCTTCCTCATCAATGTAGGGAAAACCCCAATAGACTGCTGGTCCTTCAAATCCCATGATTGACATGAGATCCTTCAATGCTCTTGGAAAATCAGTGTCACATTCCAGGGTCATGGTCATCATTGGTCCTTTCTTAAGTGATTCAATGATGTTGGTCATCTACAGATAAGAGTATACATTAGAAATGTACCATGGAAAGGAGTACGAGGAGAAATGAAGATATAAAAGATTTCTTTGTGGAGTTGTTAAAAAGTATATATATTTTATTCCTATGGCTTTTCCTATTCTAATCCAAACTTAGGGCCTCGAATCCTACAGGCAACACAATGCTCTGATACCATTTTGTAGCATCCCAACTTTTAATAAAGATGAAATACCTGTGTTATTGTGCTAGTCCCTGGATCAATTGCTAGCACCACAGTACAAAATGAAATATCATGCAAATGCATCAAATTCTATTACAACGCATGATCCAGTCTTTACAAAATAGGATTACAACTTGCATAGTCTTAGAAGACTAGCAGAAAGAAAGAAATACAGCGGAAAACAAGGTACAACATTGAGCCCATCTTCTTCATGTGCCACAGGCAAAACATGTTGGCGATAGTCTCGAGATCCTAAACGAAATCCTCACTCGTCTTCAGAAACATCTGCAATATGGAATATGCAGCCACAAGGGAGTCAATACAATTTAATGTATTGGCAAGTAACACTATGGTGGATATAAATGGCAAGACTAATACTACATGCTTATTTGGCTGAGTGGAGTTTTGGCTAAGTTTGCATAAAGCCAGTTTTGTCCTATCTCTTTTGTAAAACAAACTTTTCTTTTCAAAGGGGTGGCAACATTGGATTTAGATCCAAGCACCACAATACTCTTCACTTGGTCAAAATTTTACTTATTGAAATTGGTGATGTGATTTTTCCGTCCTTCCTTGTCCAGCTGCTCATAGTTGTCCATAACCGGGGACACGGCTAAGATCTTAGTTTGTTGACTCTGCAGAGCTTGTGCACTTTCACCCTTTGTCTTCAATTAGCCCAAACATCCTATACACCCGGAGTGCATCATGGAAAGGAGAGAATTGAGACGAGATCTTTCAGAAGAAGAAGTCCAAACCCACCGGCAAGACCCGTTCCACCTATAATTTTGCTACATCTGCTTGTCAAGCCTGGGCTGAACCCTCACAACTTAATTGATCAAGACAGAGCCCATATTGTCAAAAGGCTGCACGGGAAGCTACTAGATTTAGAGGGACATAGTAATCTCTTTGTTCCTGGGTGGCCATCCTCAAGTGACAACCTCAAGTGAAATAACCCTTAAACAAGGGCCCTGAGGCAACACTCAACATAACCCAGTCTTACCACTTCCACCCAGGTGGTTCATTCTTTAGTTATACTTAGAATTTTTCCTCAACATCTAGTAAAACAATTTGTAATATTGCATAGCATCCACTAAGTTCTAAGGCTATCAAAATAACAAGGGTAAAAGAGATGGCTACACACTACTAGGATAATAGCATAGCATAATATAACTTAGTAAAATTTCCTATCATGCATGCTACTCAAAATCAACTAATGCATATAGAAAATAATGGGTAGTTGATGGTGTGTTACTTGCCTTGTTGATGTTAGTGAAGGTATCACACTCTCTTCACAAAAGATCGTTGCTCTCCGTACAATCTATTCATTGACAACACAAAACCAAATAAACAAGCATCCTAACAAACAAACATACAAGTGTAGAGATCATACAAAGAAATAACATATCCAAAGGGGCTTAACCAAGTTGGTTAGGACAAGGTCTAGGTTCTAAAGATTCATTCTCTAATGGTCTCATACTTGTTGAGGAAATTCCAATGGTTTACTTGGGAAGGGCTAGGTTGAGCTTGATGTGATCTAACTTTATTATAACCATACTTGTCGAGGAAGTTCCAAGAGTTCACTAAGAATAAACATACTACTTCTTCAACTAAAGTAATACATTGTAAACACTTGGTCATATTCACCTTCAAAAATATTAAAGTGACTATGTTAGTATTTTCCATTGTGGTTAGGGTAGGTCTACTAACTTCATCATCAAAGGGAAAATATTACTAAGTCTTTGGTTTTCCATTTGGGTCAATGGTTGGACAAAAACAACTTGTTATTCTTCAACTTGTATGGATTGCTTCTAGACCTCATGTGATTGCCTTCTTGAAGATCATCATCATGCCATCTAAATTGTTTCCTTCCTTAGTGTGGTGCTTCTCTTGGTCTTGATAGTCTTCATGGTTTTCACTTCACTAATTGGTTTGGTTATAGGATGGGCACATATACCACTAAGTCAATTTGGAAAGAAAAATAAGAAGAAAGATAGAAAGAGAGAGGGAGATGCTTTCTACTGAATTTCTTCACACTTGTACTTCTTGAGTTGCTTCTAGTTGTTGTGGAGTCTAAGTCTTCTCTTCAAAACTTCTTCATTGATCTTCCTTGTAGCTCATGTTGCCACCAGGTTGAAAGGAGAAAAATAGAAAAGGGAAGGAGAAAGACTTAGAGAGAAAGAGTGTTAGTCCTCTAGAAGTTTCTCTGGTTTTCTTCTAGTGCTTCCACTTCTTGGAGATGCTTATGAAGTTTGTTTTATTTTCCAAGTCCTTCAATGGTCTTCTATCTTCATGTTGCAAAATCTCTAGATGGTTAAGTCCTCCATTGCACTTCATGGTTCTCACAAATCCCAATTTGATGAAATCTTGAAGCATGAAAGGGGAGTGGAAAAGTAGATAGCAAACTAAATTTCACTATTTGGTACTATATGTGGTTGACACATTCTAAGGACTTGGCTTGGCTCCACTTAGACATAACATCAAGGAAAAACAGTTGAAAACAATTCCTAAGACATGGTAAAGATGGATGAACCACTAGGTTGGGTTTTTGGTCAAAAACACATGGCCATGGTCCAAGGATGTACAAAATGGTTGGGCAAGGTTGTTTCTGGTTCAAGGTTGTCAAATGGAACAATTTTGCAAAAGGAACTATATTGAAATTATTTACAGAATTAAATCTATGTCAAAATTACTCAAATAGAAAACTTAATTCTAAAATCAATTTTAATTTGATCAATAATTATTTTGGGACAGAGGTTATGAAATTACACATCCTAAGGTTTCCAAATATATTTTATTTACAATTTTTGGATTTGTAGAATTTGAATTATGCCAAATTTCATCAAACAAGCATATTTGAAATTGAACAATTTTAAGTTTGCCAAATTTTAATTTGGCCAGTGCCAAAAGTTTCTAGATGTCAAGGGCTTTTCAAAAAGTCCAAGATTGCTAAATTTGGCTAAGTGGTTGAAAAGATATGATGATTTGAAGTTGCAGGGGTTTTTCTGCAAAATTGATATTCTGTTTTTATTCGGGAATAAATCCCAGAGATAACTGGGCTCAGATTCGCTAAATGACGCGCAGGGCGACGGATAACAGATGGGCTTGGGCCGTCTACGCGCTGCACCGAGCGACGAATAAGAACATAATGCGCGGGCTGACTTGGCGAGCTCTGATTGGCTAATACCTATTCGCTTGGTGGATCTGTTTGCAGCCACTTGATCTGGATCGGATGGCTAGGATACAAGGAACTCACCGGGTGGCATGGATGGCGCCGGAATCTCGCCGGAATACGCAGACGCGGCGGTGCGACGCACGGGTGTGGACGGCGGCGTTGCTCCGGTGGTCTCCTGAGCTCGGGAAGACCACGTCGGGGTTCAGCGTGGCACGCAGAGGTCGATGGGGACAGTGGCGTCGCCTGCGGTGGCCTCTATCGACGATGACGAACGGACGGAATTCTCGGGGCGCCGGCGAGCTTCCGGTATGGACCTCCCGCTCGAATCAGCTGCGCCAAAAATTCGAAAAACGATATGAGAAGTAGCGCGAGGACAAGGAGAAGAGGGGCAGACCAAAGAGGGCGGCTAGGACCTGTTATTTCGCCGGAATACGACGAATCTTGGCCGCGGTCACTGTCAACTCCGGCGAGCAATAACTTGGAATTGGGGTCAGGAAATGGGGTGCATCCAGAGAGGAAAAAGGGGAGGAGGGATCCATATAAAAAGGGGTGTCTTCATTGCAATTTATCGTGCCTTAATTCTCCTGCAATCGAGCGCGCTAAATTCGGGAAGAAAAACGGTAGTTCAGTTTCTGAATGTTGAAGATGACATGATGTCATCAATGACGTCATCATTTCTTTTATTTTTCTTTTTAATTTCTGTTTAATCATTTCTTTAATAACTTCTGCATAAAAACTTCAATTGGTATGAAATAAATTTCTAAATTCTTAATAATCCAAATACTTTCCAACAGTACCATTTTTGTAAACTTTTCAACATATTTTTATTTTTAAATTTTGAAAATTGAATAATACCTTATTAGTAGCTTAATATGATTTTTAATTTAGTAAATTATAAAATATAAATATTTGTGAAATCAAATTTCAGTAGATTTATAATGACCAAATACTTTTTTCCAAAATCAAATCAAAGTGTTTTCATCTTTTTATAATTTTAAAAATATGATGAAAACATGAATAGTTACTTAATAGAAAAAGAGGGTTAATTATAGAAATATGATTTAAAAGATTTTAGAAAATATTTCTATGATTTAAATTATTGTTTTCAAGTCCCTTTTAAAATGTTTTTCAATAAGAGAAATTCACTCATGGTATCTTATTAGTATAATCAAAATAGAGAAATTATTAATAAATTTTAATTTGAGGGTGAGTAAGAACAGAGAGATTTTCTCTAATGAAGATATTGTTTTCCCAATTTAAAACATTGTTTTTCCAAGGCATTTTACTTGTTTTCATAAGTCAATAATATATAACACCTTAATGTTTTGTTGATTGATATAATACTTGGAAAACAAATATCCAACTTTTAACCATTTGAGTTTAATAATAATAGTGACACAATTTCTTGAAGACAAGGAGAAAATATTATAAATAGTAACTCTCTGGTTTTTAATTATCATAATCATTTTCAAAATGGTAGTTGAGTTGAAAACATGTTGGTAAATATTTTTCCTAAGAAAATATTTTATTCACATGAGGAAACATATTTTATTTTATTTTAGAAATAGGCTTTAGGGTTTGTGGAATTAAGGCAAATTGGATTCTTTATTCTAATTACATATTGTTTTCTTTTATTTCCTCCTTTTAATTGGGTTTTGGTGACTTGCTTAATCATGAAAACAAAAAGTTTCAATTTTTAGTGATTTTTGGACTTTCCAAAAATCAGGGATGTTACAACTCGTGATAACATTACAACAGTTCACGAATAATCCACAACAACAACAGAGGAGGTATATACAAGACGACTCAAACGAGTCAAGGATACAACTGATACAATACAAAGATCCAAATAACAGCGGAAGAAACAACATAGCGTCCGGCTACGGACAAGATACAAATTGGACTAAGAGTCCCGAAGATAACCGATGGCGTCCAATCCCTGCCCAGGCCAAGCCGGAGGGATTCCCAAGCTAACGTCGTCAGACTTCAAACCTGTTGACTGCAATGTGGAATATGCAGCCACGAAAAGGATTCATGGGTCAGTACGGTTAAGTACTGGCAAGTGGATAAACCATACTCACAAGATACCAGCGTAACCAATCATCACAAGATACAAATACTTTGGGTTCAACGGAAAGGAAAGGATTATTGCAAAGAAGCGGCAGCGGGCTGCAATAACTAACTACAGAGACTCGCTATAACATCCGGCTAAAAGAAAGGGATAAGATAGCATATCAGAACCAACTACAACTACTCACCAAACAGTACCCATCCAATGTTACCCCCTACTAAGGAAGCAACCCAAGGAAACTCACACGGTGGATTAGGGTGACATTCATTTTGATGGTGAAGGTAATCTATATTACTAGTCAAGTTATCATCGTTAAGTGTAAGTTGTCTGAGTATTTGTTAGCCAGCACTTTCACCAAGTCATCCATAACCGCGGACAACACGGCTTCTCGAGAAGATTTAACCCTGCAGGGATGCACCAATTTGGTCGTACACGTAAGAATAACCCGCCAGACGGGGGATCAACCCATCAAGCGAGGTACTCAACACAACCCAACTCTTCTTCGCATCAAGCCCAAAGAACCACATGCTGTGCGTGCGCGGCTAATCGAGCCCCCACGAAGAAAAGGGGGACCCTCATAGCACTCTAAGACCACTCCGCCCTAAATGCCGACTACAAAAGTTCCACCCTGGTGCCAAGAGCTCGCACCTGCATATGCATGCATCAAATGGAAAGCCCGAACTAAGTGTGGCGATTTGGACGATATGCGAATCGAATCAAGTTGAGGGGGGCGCCCATACTCGCTTCCCACATGCGGTTAGTGCGCTCATCATGGATCAATGGACAAAACCCTTTTCCTAATTAGGGTCGACACTAGCAGGCCTCAAAACCACGCCGGGCCTCCTGCCGGTGCCTTATCATCAAATTATTATTACCCAAAACATTAACATGTTGTTGATTGAATTTAAACCCAACTATCAAACTAAACAGGTGATCAGACGGACAACAAGACTTGAGCGCAAACAACACTAAGCATGCAACTACGACACAAGGGCCAACAGGGTAAACAAACAACAATTAATAGGAAGTGGAAGGAAGGCTATATCATGGCTGCAAGGTAAACATATGGTAGGATCGAGACACAATCATCGAATCATAAGGCTAGAATAAAAGCAATGGGAAGAATCGGTAACAAGTGATGAAAGGCAGCCATTTGGCAGCAAGTGAGTATACTTGTCTGGAATCCAGCAAGTAGAGGTACATCCGCAGAACTTGTCGTTGCTCACATCATCTCAACGTCCTATCCGCGAAGAAGCATCGAACTAGAACAAACACCGGATGCAACAATTACTTCTACGGCAAAAGATCCAGCATGATCAAGATATGGATGCATGACAAGTTTAAGGATGCATCAAAGATAAACTAGTTGACATGGTAATCATATTTAAATGGGCCCATATGCAATTTGGATTGCATCTGGAAAAGCCCATGAATTAAGGTTGGATTAAACGATCTACAACTAACCATCATGTGAAAGTTGATTAGAATGATGCATGGATGATGAAAACAATAAGAAAACAACAATAGCTTCAATTTGAAATATTGTTTACCAAGTTTGGAATTTTATTTATTAAGTTATGAAATTTGGTACCCGCAAAAAAAGTTATGAAATTTGGCTTCTTAAGTGAGTTACACAAGCATTTGTTGTTTTCACCCATTTTAATTGTTCAAAACAGATAACAAAATTCATATTTGGAAAGAACACAAAATTTTAGATGGAATACATATTTCATTTGTTGAATTTGGATTTTAGATGAGCAAGTTATTAATTTGACAATTTTAAATGCATTAATTAAGAAACAATTGTTTTCAGCAATTTGAATTATTCAAAACAGAAAATAAAGTTGATATTTGCAAAGTTCATGAAAAATGGGATGGAAAACATATTTCACATGTTCAAAAAGAATTTAGTTTGACCAAGTTATTAATTTAGCAATTTTAAATGAATTAAACAAGATTTAAATTATTTAACCAAGTGTAATTATTCAAAACAGGAAACAAAGATTATATTTGCAAAGTTTAGAGAATTTTGATTGGAAAACATATTTTACTTTTCAAATTTGGAGTTAAAATGAATTAGTTATGATTTATGCAATTAAATCAATTTAAATTGAGCCGGAAGCCCAGCATTTAATTTAGGAGGTTCACGTTATTTATTCACCCATCAAGATTAAATGTTGTTTAACATGGCGAGATAATATAAAGATGAGCTATGCAATTTTAAATGGAACCGGAACAATATTTAATTATCCCAACTCATTCCATATTTAATTATTAGGTGATATTACTATTGCCCGCATCCACAAAATGCAATGCAACACAATGAATGATTTAATATGCACGATATAGATGACATTTAGAAAATAGGCATATAGGGTATAGGGTTAGGGTTTGGGTTCGCACGTTGGAAAGAGGATCTCCGGGGTCAACGCCGGAAACTTCGGGACGTGGAGGAAGTAGGCGTCCGTAGAGGAAGTAGTCGACGTCGAGGAAGTAGGGGAAGTAGTCGTTCACGTTATCGGTGGTAGTTGTCGATCTTGTCATCGAGGTTCGAAGAGGAAGTAGACGTAGTAGTCGTTCTCGCTCCGTAGTCGAAGTAGTTGTGGCCGAACGCAACATAACCTTCAATGTCGAGGGGTAGTGGAAGTAGACGTTCTTGTCGTCGGGTAGCCATGGTCGAGGCTCGTATCGTAGAACTTGGCATCCGTGTACTTGTCGACGAGGAACTCGGAAGGTGCGCCATTACATCTCCACACGGGCATCGTCGAAGTGTCGGACTTGGCGACGGGATTTTGACGGCGCGCGCGAAGGCGGCCAACACAGAAGATGTCACGACGAGACAAAAACGGCTTTGGATGTCGCCGTCGATTAGCTCCTGGACAGCGGCGTCAAGGTCACTGTGGTGGGCCTTGGGGGAGAGCGGCCTGACCTCCTACACGACGTGAACACGGACCATCGAGCCTTCGGATCCGGCGCGTTCAGGGCGCAAGATGGCCTCTTCTAGGGCCTCCCTGTCATTGGGCGCCCCTGTGCAGACGTCGGACATAGAACAGCAGCAGCCGTGGCCACAAGATGGTCCTGGCGTCGTGGTGGCCGGCAGCAGCGGAGGTCGGGGGAGACGCCGGCAGCAGCTCCGGAAGAGACGTTGTCCCCTGAGCGCGACTACCTTTGGATGCCGATGTCGACACGCGCTTGCACGGCGGCATTCAGCTACAGCAGCAGCACTGCGCGCCCTCGGCCATGACAACGCCGGCAGCAGCAGCTCCGGAGAGGCGCTGTCCCAGGTCCTTGGCGAGGTCGAGGTCGGCGCCCGGAGGAAGGCGATGGTCGTGGCCACGACTAGGAGCACGACGCCGGCCGGAATAGAGGGAGGGAGGCAGAGGTGGCGCTTGGGGCGAGGTGGAGGAGGGCGGCCGGCAGCGGGCAGCGGCCATGGCAGGACGGAGGACCTGCGACGGCAGGGAAGGAGGACGAGGGGAGAGGGCGACGCCAGGAGGGAGACGAGGGGGCAGGGAGGCGGCGGAGCTCGAGAGGGGCGCGGCCAGGAGGGATCGAGCGGGAGGAGAGGGGCGACGGGAGGAGGGGATCGAGCGTGGGCTTGGGAGGAGGAGGACGAAGGGATCGAGCGAGGGGAGAAGGGGATCAAGCGGGTTCGATGGGCTCGGTCTTCTGCGTGCGTGTGCGTGCAGTTGGGGTTCTGGTCGGGTGCGTTTTTTTTTCAGTTGGTGGAGGGACTTAGATGCAAAAAGGGGAAACGGCGGGGGGCAAAATGTGAGGGAGGGAAAGACCTAGGGTTTCGGTTTGGTGGGGGGCTGGCTGGGCCTTGCTGGGCCGAGTTCGGCCTGGCTTGGCTTGGCTGGCCCCCAAAACATTTTTTTTCCTGTGTGTTGTTATTCCTTTCAGTTGTGTTATTGGGCACTTAAAAAATTAGGCTATAGGGGAAACCCCGGGCGTTACAACCGACACCACTAACAAGGGATTGCGCCCTCGCAATCCGCCCAACGCCAGGAGAGAGGGAAAGAGTCGGACTACGGGTCTTCTCGGTCCAAGTTGATCTTCTCGACACCACTAACAAGAGATTCTTGCCCGGAGTGACGACGATGTGGTTCCGTCGAGAAATCTTCCGAAGATCGAACCTATTAGGTTACAAGCTCAGAAAACGTCCACCCACGTAGGATCCTAAAACTTTGAAAGATTGAGAGGGAGAGAGACTCCAAAACAAATAAGATGAGAGGAGAAACACAATAGAGATAAGGAGAAAACAAGAATCCTATTGAGATGTTTCCAAAATAGTTTAGCAGAAATAGTTTTTGACACTCTAGAAACACGACCGTTAGCGAGGTTATCCTACAGGCTTTGCGGACCCATTGCTTCGATAACCATTCGTATCAAAACAATATCGGGAATCGGAAACCATGCTCTGATACCATTTGTGACGCCCCGAGATCGGGCACTATGTAGATTTCGGCATTTCCACCCAAATCCGCATAATAACGGATTTCAGGTTGCCACTCGTGATAACATTACAACAGTTCACGAATAATCCACAACAAAAACAGAGGAGGTATATACAAGACGACTCAAATGATTCAAGGATACAACTGATACAATACAAAGATCCAAATAACAGCGGAAGAAACAACATAGCGTCCGGCTACGGACAAGATACAAATTGGACTAAGAGTCCTGAAGATAACCGATGGCGTCCAATCCCTGCCTAGGCCAAGCCGGAGGGATTCGCAAGCTAACGTCGTCAGACTTCAAACATGTTGACTGCAATGTGGAATATGCAGCCACGAAAAGGATTCGTGGGTCAGTACGGTTAAGTACTGGCAAGTGGATAAACCATACTCACAAGATACCAGCGTAACCAATCATCACAAGATACAAATACTTTGGGTTCAACGGAAAGGAAAGGATTATTGCAAAGAAGCGGCAGCGGGCTGCAATAACTAACTACAGAGACTCGCTATAACATCCGGCTAAAAGAAAGGGATAAGATAGCGTATCTGAACCAACTACAACTACTCACCAAACAGTACCCATCCAATGTTACCCCCTACTAAGGAAGCAACCCAAGAAAACTCACACGGTGGATTAGGGTGACATTCATTTTGATGGTGAAGGTAATTTATATTACTAGTCAAGTTATCATCGTTAAGTGTAAGTTGTCTGAGTATTTGTTAGCCAGCACTTTCACCAAGTCATCCATAACCGCGGACAACACGGCTTCTCGAGAAGATTTAACCCTGCAGGGATGCACCAATTTGGTCGTACACGTAAGAATAACCCGCCAGACGGGGGATCAACCCACCAAGCGAGGTACTCAACATAACCCAACTCTTCTTCGCATCAAGCCCAAAGAACCACATGCTGTGCGTGCGCGGCTAATCGAGCCCCCACGAAGAAAAGGGGGACCCTCATAGCACTCTAAGACCACGCCGCCCTAAATGAAGACTACAAAAGTTCCACCCTGGCGCCAAGAGCTCGCACCTGCATATGCATGCATCAAATGGAAAGCCCGAACTAAGTGTGGCGATTTGGACGAGATGTGAATGGAATCAAGTTGAGGGGGGCGCCCATACTCGCGTCCCACATGCGGTTAGTGCGCTCATCATGGATCAATGGACAAAACCCTTTTCCTAATTAGGGTCGACACTATCAGGCTTCAAAACCACGCCGGGCCTCCTGCCGGTGCCTTATCATCAAATTATTATTACCCAAAACATTAACATGTTGTTGATTGAATTTAAACCCAACTATCAAACTAAACAGGTGATCAGACGGACAACAAGACTTGAGCGCAAACAACACTAAGCATGCAACTACGACACAAGGGCCAACAGGGTAAACAAACAACAGTTAATAGGAAGTGGAAGGAAGGCTATATCATGGCTGCAAGGTAAACATATGGTAGGATCGAGACACAAGCATCGAATCATAAGGCTAGAATAAAGGCAACGGGAAGAATCGGTAACAAGTGATGAAAGGCAGCCATTTGGCAGCAAGTGAGTATACTTGCCTGGAATCCAGCAAGTAGAGGTACATCCGCAGAACTTGTCGTTGCTCACATCATCTCAACGTCCTATCCGCGAAGAAGCATCGAACTAGAACAAACACCGGATGCAACAATTACTTCTACGGCAAAAGATCCAGCATGATCAAGATATGGATGCATGACAAGTTTAAGGATGCATCAAAGATAAACTAGTTGACATGGTAATCATATTTAAATGGGCCCATATGCAATTTGGATTGCATCTGGAAAAGCCCATGAATTAAGGTTGGATTAAACGATCTACAAATAACCATCATGTGAAAGTTGATTAGAATGATGCATGGATGATGAAAACAATAAGAAAACAACAATAGCTTCAATTTGAAATATTGTTTACCAAGTTTGGAATTTTATTTATTAAGTTATGAAATTTGGCTTCTTAAGTGAGTTACACAAGCATTTGTTGTTTTCACCCATTTTAATTGTTCAAAACAGATAACAAAATTCATATTTGGAAAGAACACAAAATTTTAGATGGAATACATATTTCATTTGTTGAATTTGGATTTTAGATGAGCAAGTTATTAATTTGACAATTTTAAATGCATTAATTAAGAAACAGTTGTTTTCAGCAATTTGAATTATTCAAAACAGAAAATAAAGTTGATATTTGCAAAGTTCATGAAAAATGGGATGGAAAACATATTTCACATGTTCAAAAAGAATTTAGTTTGACCAAGTTATTAATTTAGCAATTTTAAATGAACTAAATAAGATTTAAATTATTTAACCAAGTGTAATTATTCAAAACAGGAAACAAAGTTTATATTTGCAAAGTTTAGAGAATTTTGATTGGAAAACATATTTTACTTTTCAAATTTGGAGTTAAAATGAATTAGTTATGATTTATGCAATTAAATCAATTTAAATTGAGCCGGAAGCCCAGCATTTAATTTAGGAGGTTCACGTTATTTATTTACCCATCAAGATTAATGTTGTTTAACATGGCGAGATAATATAAAGATGAGCTATGCAATTTTAAATGGAACCGGAACAATATTTAATTATCCCAACTCATTCCATATTTAATTATTAGGTGATATTACTATTGCCCGCACCCACAAAATGCAATGCAACACAATGAATGATTTAATATGCACGATATAGATGACATTTAGAAAATAGGCATATAGGGTATAGGGTTAGGGTTTGGGTTCGCACGTTGGAAAGAGGATCTCCGGGGTCAACGCCGGAAACTTCGGGACGTGGAGGAAGTAGGCGTCCGTAGAGGAAGTAGTCGACGTCAAGGAAGTAGGGGAAGTAGTCGTTCACGTCATCGGTGGTAGTTGTCGATCTTGTCATCGAGGTTCGAAGAGGAAGTAGACGTAGTAGTCGTTCTCGCTCCGTAGTCGAAGTAGTTGTGGCCGAACGCAACATAACCTTCAATGTCGAGGGGTAGTGGAAGTAGACATTCTTGTCGTCGGGTAGCCGTGGTCGAGGCTCGTATCGTAGAACTTGGCATCCGTGTACTTGTCGACGAGGAACTCGGAAGGTGCGCCATTACATCTCCACACGGGCATCGTCGAAGTGTCGGACTTGGCGATGGGATTTTGACGGCGCGCGCGAAGGCGGCCAACACAGAAGATGTCACGACGAGACAAAAACGGCTTTGGATGTCGCCGTCGATTAGCTCCTGGATAGCGGCGTCAAGGTCACTGTGGTGGGCCTTGGGGGAGAGCGGCCTGACCTCCTACACGACGTGAACACAGACCATCGAGCCTTCGGATCCGGCGCGTTCAGGGCGCAAGATGGCCTCTTCTAGGGCCTCCCCTGTCATTGGGCGCCCCTGTGCAGACGCCGGACATAGAACATCAGCAGCCGTGGCCACAAGATGGTCCTGGCGTCGTGGTGGCCGGCAGCAGTGGAGGTCGGGGGAGACGCCGGCGGCAGCTCCGGAAGAGACGTTGTCCCCTGAGCGCGACTACCTTTGGATGCCGATGTCGACACGCGCTTGCACGGCGGCATTCAGCTACAGCAGCAGCACTACGCGCCCTCGGCCATGACAACGCCGGCAGCAGCAGCTCCGGAGAGGCGCTGTCCCAGGTCCTTGGCGAGGTCGAGGTCGGCGCCCGGAGGAAGGCGATGGTCGTGGCCACGACTAGGAGCACGGCGCCGGCCGGAATAGAGGGAGGGAGGCAGAGGTGGCGCTTGGGGCGAGGTGGAGGAGGGCGGCCGGCAGCGGGCGGCGGCCATGGCGGGACGGAGGACCTGCGACGGCAGGGAAGGAGGACGAGGGGAGAGGGCGACTCCAGGAGGGAGACGAGGGGGCAGGGAAGCGGCGGAGCTCGAGAGGGGCGCGGCCAGGAGGGATCGAGCGGGAGGAGAGGGGCGACGGGAGGAGGGGATCGAGCGTGGGCTTGGGAGGAGGAGGACGAAGGGATCGAGCGAGGGGAGAAGGGGATCGAGCGTGTTCGATGGGCTCGGTCTTCTGCGTGCGTGTGCGTGCAGTTGGGGTTCTGGTCGGGTGCGTTTTTTTTCAGTTGGTGGAGGGACTTAGATGCAAAAAGGGGAAACGGCGGGGGGCAAAATGTGAGGGAGGGAAAGACCTAGGGTTTCGGTTTGGTGGGGGGGCTGGCTGGGCCTTGCTGGGCCGAGTTCGGCCTGGCTTGGCTTGGCTGGCCCCCAAAACATTTTTTTTCCTGTTTGTTGTTATTCCTTTCAGTTGTGTTATTGGGCACTTAAAAAATTATTTTTGATGCAATTTAATTCCAGAAAACAAGGTTGTTGAATTGCAACACTTTTAGCAAGTTTTAAAATTCACGAGGATGCATGATGCGATGTTATGCAAAGAAAACAACAAGCGATGCTATAGGGGAAACCCCGGGCGTTACAATTTCTCTCAATAAAAGGTTGGCATGGCTTATGGATGTGACCCGTAAAGGCTCGATAACACAGACATGTTTGGGCACTTACCGAACAATAACCAACAGCGGGACCGTGGACGTGCATGATGGCTCCTGTGTGTTCCCGATGTATGAGGGAACCTTATAAGTTACTCATTGCACTTATTCCCTTAACTTCACTATACCACAGATAACAAGAGGTGATACTATGTGATCTAGTTTGATTAAACTCTTGGATCATAACACCTATAACTCGTTTTCCGATATCGTTCTCTTTTCTTGTCCAAATCCCCGATGACCCTGTGATTAGATCACATAGTGTCTGACCAAAAAATATGTCATCGGTAATAATGAGAGGGCCCAAATAATCTATCTCTCTATCGTCTAGAGGAGTTAAGTACTAGTCTTGAACGATCTCAGTTCCATTACACTTTCTAGGTCATACCCAAATATCACCTTTATAGCCCCCAATTACGGCAAGGCGGTTGATGTTATACAAAGTATAAATTTCGATCATGCGGTCACTAGATATTCTCATAGTATAGGAATTATAGCCAATCTTAACTTCATATGTATATTCTAAAACATATGTTGGTTGTTTAGTCTCTTTTAGCAACAACATATTGATACGTCCATTTTGCATCACTATTTTATATCATAATTTACTGTTATTCATCGATATATTTCATATTTAGATATGATACTTATGTTATTTCATCTATTTTGCATGTTTTACAATTATTGGAGAATAATTCACCGGGACCAGAAATCTGCTGGAAAAAGCACCGTCAAGATACCCTATTTCTGAAGATCGGAAGAGGAAGGGAAACATCGGAGAGTTCTTAGGTTGCCAGATGACGGAGCTAGCCAGAAGGGAGCCCACCAAGGGCCCACACCACCTGGTGGCGCCCCCCTTGGCCGCGCCGCCACGTGGTATGGCCACCCTGGCCCACCTCTGGCAGCCCCCTTTCGCGTACTTCATCCCCATGGAGCCCTAAGACCAACATAACCATCAAGGGAATATTCCGCTGCCTCCTCGGGGCGGAAAACAACAAAGAGAGAAAAACTCTCCGACAGGGAGAAATCCGTCGGGGAAATTCCTGCCCGGAGAGGGGAAATCATCGCCATCATCACCATCATCGCACTGAGCATCATCAAGATCATCATTGTCATCATCATCACCACCAGCACCATCAGACTCACCATCCACCTTCGGCCCTCTGTAACAATTAAGGATCTATATCGTTGTTTCCACTATATCTCTCTCCTGGTGTGGATTACTTGTTAGTAGTTGATGCTTACGAGATTTATCGGTGTTTGCACTTTATGACCAGATTGTTATTCATCATTATATCACCTCTGATTATGATCCATATGATGTCTTGTGAGTAGTTCGTTTAGTTCTTGAGGACATGGGAGAAGTCAAGATGTTAGTAGTGGAGTTATGTTGAAGTAATATCTAATGGTTTGATATTTAAGTTATGGTGCTTTTTTCTAGTGGTGTTGATGCATGTAAAATGCATAGATGAATTTGCATATTTTCACATGGTTTTCTATTACATATTGCATCATATAAGGGTATAATTCAATGTTTTATAGTATTTTGGGGTTAAATTACAAAGTCCCCCAACTTTTATGGAATTAACCATGCCTGTCAGAAACCCCGTTTTCTATATTTTTGACGTTTCAGGGGGCAAACTTCCGCGAAATCACCTGAAAATATGCGGGGGTCATTTTCTTGGAAGGAGAAGACTTGCGGGCGAAGGATCCACGATAATTGGGCAAGGAGGCCCAAAAGAGGACCCTCCACGCGGCCAGATTCCTTGGCCGCGTGAGAGGCCCCCTTTTGGCCCCTGTGGCCCCAATTCCTTCCATCTTCGACTTACCGACTCCGTCTTGACCTAAAACCGACTATAAAAAGGGTCCCCCGTACCCTTACGGAGAGGGGCACCGACGAAACACCGAAACAGAGACCTGGAGTTCCAGATTGGAGGGGGAAAACTCCGGCGGGGCGCCGCCGGTGTGATCTCCTACCCCTCCAACGTCATCTCCATCGACATCTCCATGAAGAGGGAGTAGTCCACCCCAGGGCTATGGGTTTGTGGAAGTAGCACTTGTATCTATCTCTCTATGTGCTTCACTAATTAGATCCGTATGAGCTGCCTCACATGATTATGGGCACCGTTGTAATTCCTATGTGGTGGATCTTTTCTACGAGTTATTGAATCTGAGATTGCAATTGTTTCTCTTGAGTTATTTGAGTAGATGTATCTTATGTACCCCGTTCTTATTTGCTAGTTTGATCAATCTAGTTCTTGAGAGCGTGTGTGGGGTGATTGGTGCATTAGTTGGAGTAACGGGGGGTGGCTAGTACTGTGAAAGTGACAGAAGTTCAGCGATCCACTTAGATTTTGTTAAACCTTTCTTAGTTACCTCACTAGGGATAAAAAGGAGTACCTTGTTACCGGGGATTTGAAGTGACACTAATCAATCTCCATGACTAGATCTAGCAAGTTCTTACTTCAACTTCATGTCACATTGCTTAAAGCTATACTCTGGTTTTTCCTTAATTATCGAGGTGTTATGATTTATTTCGCATCTTGGTGGAGTATAAGAGGGATCAATATGACCGTAGAGATCTCTATGCTAGGACGTGATGCCCATATGAAAGTACTCAATGTTAAACATGTTATTGTAATCTCACATGTAATTCTTTATGTCCACCGTCTACTACTTTATTTGAGAGAATGCAAGTGTGAAACCATGAACCCCGGTCCTATTTTAAATATAAGAAAACACTCTAGTTACTTTGCTGCAATTTACTTTACTTGCACTTTACTTTACTTGCATCTCCAATTCGAATTTACATTATCTCCATCACCACTTGCATCACAAAAATACAAAAACAATCCATTGCATATTTATTTTCTCATTTGCATTTAGTAGTAGATTTAATTATTGCACATTTACTTTCAGTTTTGCATTGCAATTTAGAAGTCTCACACCTTGTGCTTGACAACCACTTGGTGAGGTTGAGGGCACAAAATTCTCTACTTGTTTGCAGGATCCTGGAGGAAGCTTGGAAGACAACTGCTGAAATACCGGCTCCCCAAGAGTTCGATATAAACCCTCGAGTCACCCTCGTGGGGAAGAAGGCTTGCCACTAGCTACACACTCTGCACTTGGAGTCTCAACCTATCCATCAAGCGTTTTTCTGGCGCCGTTGCCGGGGAGCCATAGGTGAAGGAGTTGTCCAAGGGAGCTCACAAGAAGTCTTCATCACCAACAAGGTGTGCAAACACCTAAGCTTGGGGAGGTTGCACCTACGTGAGTACCGTCCTTTCTATCTCCACCTTCTTTCAAGTAGATTGTTTTGTTTCTTGTCTTGTTTTTGTTTTTGTCCTTGTTTTTGTTTTGTCTTGCATATTTTATTTTAGTTTGCATTTTAGTTTTGCATTTAGTTATCTAGATTATTTTAGTATTTCGAATTTGCCTAGTTACTTTACCTTTCAGTTTTGCATAAAAAATTAAAAACTACATAAAAACTGTTAAAATGGGTGATAGAACTAAATTAAGTGACTACACAAATACACCCAATGACCAATTCATTGCTAGGCCAATTACTACACCTGAAATACAAGCTGAAAGCTATGAAGTAAGTCCTAGTTTATTGAATTTAATTACTAGAGAGCAATTTGGTGGTAGTGCTATGGAGGATGCCTCTATGCATCTTCATGATTTCATGGAAATATGTGATATGCAAAAATTTAAAAATGTGGAAAGTAATGTTTTAAAACTGAAATTATTTCCTTTTTCACTTAGAGGAAAGGCTAAAGAATGGTTACTTTCACTACCTACGGCTAGTATAAAGTCTTGGGATGATTTAAAAGAAGCTTTCATTAAGAAATATTATCAACCCATTAAAATTTTGCAAAATAGGAATAATATCCTCTCATTTAGGCAAAATGATAATGAACATGTAGCCATGGCATGGGATAGAATTAAATTAATGCTTAGAACATGCCCATCACATGGAGTAAATGAATGTACCATACTACACCCTTTTTTATAATGGTCTAAACTACATGTCTAGAAATATACTTGATTCTGCTGCTGGAGGTGCCTTTATGAGTAAAACTGTAGGTGAGGCTAAGAGCATATTAGAAAGCATATTTCAAAATTATAGTCAATGGAATACTGAAAGAGCACCCAATCCCACTAAGAAAATAAACTCAATTGAAGAAACCAATGATTTGTCTTGTAAAATGGACACTATTCTTGCTTTTA
Organism: Alopecurus myosuroides; assembly: GCA_028641055.1. Taxonomy (NCBI): domain Eukaryota; kingdom Viridiplantae; phylum Streptophyta; class Magnoliopsida; order Poales; family Poaceae; genus Alopecurus; species Alopecurus myosuroides. The sequence goes on along the minus strand of CM054059.1, from coordinate 365,360,742 downwards.
TTAATAAACAAAATATGGAGAATGTGCCTTTGCAGGAGCTAGTTGGTAGTAATTCTGAAAGTGTGGATGTTAATTTTGTTAGGAATTATGGTAGCAATGGTTTTGGTAATGCTTACAATTCATATAGTAAACCTCCTTATGTGCCAAATAAACCTTTTGTTCCATATCCTAATGCTAATGAAAACAAGTGGAAGCCTTCTAGTGAAATTTCTGAATTTAATAAATTGCTTATGGAACAAGTTGCTAGTCACAATGCTATGATACATGAGTTAAATAAGTCTATTGCATCCATTAGTAGTGATATTAAAGGATTGCAACTTCAATCTTCGAATTTAGATAAAGCATTGTCAAAATTAGCTGATAATCAAGCAACTCTATTAAGCATGTCAGCAGGAAAGCCACAAGCACAACCTAGTGTAGGAATGAATTCTATTACTATTGCTGCTCCTATTATTGAAAATATTGATCATATTGCTGAGAATACAAGTGAGCATGTACCTACTAGCTTAGAAGAAACTTTGAATGAAATAGTGAAGTACCCTGAATATTTACTTCCATATATGTCTTATCTTGCTAGCAAAGATGAAATTAGTCCTCATGAATCAAGCATGCTAGCTAAATTAGAGAGTAAAGTAGAGGAAATTATGATGCTTACTGAAATTAAGGATCCATTGCTTGATTTAGAAAAAACTAGCTTGCAAGAATTTATTGCTACTCTACAAAAATTTGCTAGTGACCCCACTATAAATGTTAATCAACCTGGCTTTGGATCTTATATTGCTAATCATGTCTTGCAAGAAAAAAATTCTAGGTACAAGAATGAGTCCATGATACCTCCTAAGATTGGGGATGCATGGATCCCCAAGGTGCTAGTTTCAATTGGAAAAGAAATTCACCATGCTATGTTAGATCTAGGTTCTAGTGTATCGGTACTCTCTAAAGAATTATATGAATTGGTAGAACTAGAAAATTTAGAAAAGTTCGCAAGTGAAATTGTCCTTTCTGATAACTCTACTAAACATGATGTAGGACAAGTAAAAGATGTTATGATTGAACTGCACATGACTTTCGTACCCGTTGATTTCATTATTATGGATATGGGGGATAAATCCCCTAGTCCTATTATTTTGGGTAGACCTTTTCTTCGTACTACAAGTGCAATCATAGACTCCAAGGAAGGGAATGTCAAGTTTCAGTTCCCTCACAAGAAAAGCATGGATCACTTCCCAAGGAAGAGGGGCACGCTGAAGAACAAGCTCCCTCATGAGCTTTATCCCTCTTGATTATCAAGTAAGTAAAGCCTAGCTATATGGCTATAAAGAAAGCGCTTTATGAGAGGCAACCCGGTTGTTTTTGTTTGGATTTTCCTAGTGTCCCCTTGCTGTCTCAAGAGATTAGTTTTTTTTGTTTTAATTCTGGAGTTTTCAATAAAGAGTCAAGTCAAACCCATTTGGACTTATAAGTTGCTATCCTAGTGCATGAAATTTCTGTTTCAGCACGAGTCTGCTCACCGTATGATTTTACGTTTTTTATTGGTATGTCGGATTGAGCTAAATTTGTAGTATGTTCTTCAACTTTTCGTCCTCTGTAAGCACACAAATTGTCTTAATTGTTTGACGAGTCTAGCTTAGGGAAAAACGTTCGTTTTGCTGCTGCTGCTTTTCTGGACAGATTCTGCCTTCTTTTGTTTTATGCACTCTTTGGGCTTGAGAATCGAATTTCCATGATTCTTTAAAGAAAGAGAGTGAACATACAAAATAATGAACCTTATTGTCTATCTACTGGGGCATTTGATTTGGAATTTTGCACAGCAAGCATGTGATTTGTTTGTCCTTGCTAATCTCACCCCACAGAAAAAGAATGGGAGAAACATGTTTTGTGAAGTTTTTTCACAGGGAATAGAGGAGCTGCGCCTCAAGACATCCAAGAATGGTGAAAGACATAAGCTTGGGGATGTGATGAACACCCCACTGGAGATACACTCTTTTGGTTAGCACACATCTACTTTCTATTTTTCTAAGCAAAGCATTTATCGTAGAGCTTGAAGCGTCTAGTTTTTGTTTTTATTTTTGTTTTGATAAGACCACCACCATCATTTTATATGAGATTGAGCTACTGGAGTTTGGGGTTGGAATGTATTGGATGCTAGTATTATGACTTGGAATAGGGATGCCATGGTTGATTTGAAGAGCTACATATGTTTGCATGATTTATAGGCTTTTTATGTGTAGAAATTTGCAATAATGTTGTCTTGAGCTATCTCTTATTCATGTCCTTGATGTTAATTGCTGGTTTATTTAGTTTGTCATGAAATGAGTAGTTCTATGGACATATTCATGCATAGTAGCTGGTCAACTATCTCCCCTTGCTAGCCCAAAAATTTAAAAATTCCAACAAGTAAAAACTTGTTTCCAACACTCCTTAGCCAAGTATTTCCAGTGAGTCCACCATATCTTCCCATTAGCTTCATTGCTATTACGAGTATGTTTACCATGTTATTGTGTTATTTATGTTCTAAATTAAGATATTCACTTTATTAATTGTCATGGGTTGAACTTGACATAGGACTCTCACGAACTTTTGAAGGCACACTTTACTTTTTATGCATCTAATAAACATGACCCAATAATGGGAGCCACAAGTTTTGCGTTTGACAAGTGTGTGGTTGGGAGCTAGCTATAAACGTGTATCACCGGAAAGCTTTCAACATTGCACAAAAAATTTACATTTGGTTGATATCATGTACTTTTGTTTTTGGACTCCTGCCATGCCGAAATGAAATAGAGGAATAGTAAGTTTTGATGAGTAAGTATCTATATGACTAGATAAACGCATTGGGCCGCTAACCCAAGCCATGCTTTATCATGGTGGAAATTTACTTACAGTTTGAGTGACTCTACAACACATCCTATAATAAAATAAGAAGCTATGCATAATAGTGAATGAAAATAAAAAGGATGATGAGTCTACTCCGTTTGTTCATCTTGTCATTGTAACATGGGCTTGTTTCCATGTCATGGGGCAAGAGGTACCTATTTGCGGTTCTCTATGATGTCATTAATACTTATTATGATTGTACAAAGCTTATTAGGAATCTTAAGTTGAGTAATCATGGAGTAGGTTTTCACACTCACGAGGCATGAGGCTTTCAACCACCTTGTCATTCTCATTACTTCAATACTCACAATTTTAAGATGCTAGTGATAAAGGGGCAATGAGAGTCCTAGATCAATGGATACCACATTTCAATTAGTAATTTTAGTTGAATAATTTAGAGGCTAAATAAGACTTGATCATGTTTTACCTCTACTCATTTTTCTCCAAAGTGTCCACTATATTTTCTATTCTCCATTATGCTATTCTTTGACCAATATAGGATTTTATTTTTCATTTTGTGTATGCATTTGGTCCATAGTGCTTTTATTTCATTATACAATTTGTGAACTTTCATGAAGCATCTTTGCTTTCATATTTGATATTTCTTACAACATTAATTGTATATTGCTACTCATTTCTAGTATTAATAATTTGATTATATGTAGCATGAATAATCCTCATCGATATCCCATGATTGTTTCAATATGCAAAACCCATCTTAGTTTTATCACCTTCATACTCGAGGACGAGCATGGGTTAAGCTTGGGGATGTTGATGCATGTAAAATGCATAGATGAATTTTGCATATTTTCACATGGTTTTCTATTACATATTGCATCATATAAGGGTATAATTCAATGTTTTATAGTATTTTGGGGTTAAATTACAAAGTCCCCCAACTTTTATGGAATTAACCCTGCCTGTCAGAAACCCCGTTTTCTATATTTTTGACGTTTCAGGGGGCAAACTTCCGCGAAATCACCTGAAAATCTGCGGGGGTCATTTTCTTGGAAGGAGAAGACTTGCGGGCGAAGGATCCACGAGAATTTGGCAAGGAGGCCCAAAAGAGGACCCTCCACGCGGCCAGATTCCTTGGCCGCGTGAGAGGCCCCCTTTTGGCCCCTGTGGCCCCAATTCCTTCCATCTTCGACTTACCGACTCCGTCTTGACCTAAAACCGACTATAAAAAGGGTCCCCCGTACCCTTACGGAGAGGGGCACCGCCAAAACACCAAAACAGAGACCTGGAGTTCCAGATTGGAGGGGGAAAACTCCGTCGGGGCGCCGCCGGTGTGATTCCTACCCCTCCAATATCATCTCCATTGACATCTCCATGAAGATGGAGTAGTCCACCCCAGGGCTATGGGTTTGTGGAAGTAGCACTTGTATCTCTCTCTCTATGTGCTTCACTAATTAGATCCGTATGAGCTGCCTCACATGATTACGGGCACCGTTGTAATTCCTATGTGGTGGATCTTTTCTACGAGTTATTGAATCTGAGATTGCAATTGTTTCTCTTGAGTTATTTGAGTAGATGTATCTTATGTACCCCGTTCTTATTTGCTAGCTTTGATCAATCTAGTTCTTGAGAGCGTGTGTGGGGTGATGGGTGCATTAGTTGGAGTAACGGGGGGTGGCTAGTGCTGTGAAAGTGACAGAAGTTCAGCGATCCACTTAGGTTTTGTTAAACCTTTCTTAGTTACCTCACTAGGGATAAAAAGGAGTACCTTGTTACCGGGGATTTGAAGTGACACTAATCAATCTCCATGACTAGATCTAGCAAGTTCTTACTTCAACTTCATGTCACATTGCTTAAAGCTATACTCTGGTTTTTCTTTAATTATCGAGGTGTTATGATTTATTTCGCATCTTGGTGGAGTATAAGAGGGATCAATATGACCGTAGATATCTCTATGCTAGGACGTGATGCCCATATGAAAGTACTCAATGTTAAACATGTTATTGTAATCTCACATGTAATTCTTTATGTCCACCTTCTACTACTTTATTTGAGAGAATGCAAGTGTGAAACCATGAACCCCGGTCCTATTTTAAATATAAGAAAACACTCTAGTTACTTCGCTGCAATTTACTTTACTTGCACTTTACTTTACTTGCATCTCCAATTCGAATTTACATTATCTCCATCACCACTTGCATCACAAAAATACAAAAACAATCCATTGCATATTTATTTTCTCATTTGCATTTAGTAGTAGATTTAATTATTGCACATTTACTTTCAGTTTTGCATTGCAATTTAGAAGTCTCACACCTTGTGCTTGACAACCACTTGGTGAGGTTGAGGGCACAAAATTCTCTACTTGTTTGCAGGATCCTGGAGGAAGCTTGGAAGACAACTGCTGAAATACTGGCTCCCCAAGAGTTCGATATAAACCCTCGAGTCACCCTCGTGGGGAAGAAGGCTTGCCACTAGCTACACACTCTGCACTTGGAGTCTCAACCTAGCCATCAGGTGTCATGTGAACGTAGACTACATGACACTTAAACTTTATGGGCCTAGAGGGATCATTGTGTATTTCGCAATTGATTGTGGGGTTGCCGGAGTGACAGAAACCTAAACCCCCTTTAGGAAACCAATGCACGAGGGGGTGTAGGATCCCCGAGTTTAAGGTTGTGGTTAGATTTATATTAATTACTTTCTTGTACTTGCGGATGCTTGCAAGGGGTATAATCACAAGTATGTATTAGTCATACTAGGGCGATGCATTAACATAGGTTCACCCACACAACACCTAGCAAAACAACAAATATTAATCAACTATATTAAACAAAAGCACTTGCCGGAATTCCCATGTGTCCTCGAGAACGTTTAGTCACCATGAGTAAACCAACTGGCTTGTCCTTTGCTCTAAATAGGATTGGGCCACTTGCTGTAATTATTATTACTGTCTTCTCGCACTTTATTTATCTCTTATATAAAAAACCACCAAAAACCTGTTTGCTAGTGTTTACAGTGAATCCTCTATCCAACCTGCTTGTCAACACCTTCTGCTCTTTGTTGGGTTCAACACTATTATTTAGGAAAGTACTACGATACACCCCTATACTTGTGGGTCATCAAGACTATTTTCTAGGGCCGTTGTCGGGGAGTGAAGCGCAATTGGTAAGTGGAATTGGTAAGAGAAACTTTTACTGTGAGTGTTGTTTTTATTTCTGTCTGCTGCTTTATTTCATTATGGAGATATCTCCATTTAATTCCCTATTTGGGAGTACTGCTGCTACTGCTAGGGTAGTAGAGGCACATTGTCTGCTCAATTGGATCCTTTTAAAATACCTATGAAAATTGTTGAACGTGTTATGGATAACTGCTATTTTGGAGATGGAACTGTCCATCCTGGTGATCATTTACTCTTTATACATGGATTATGCAAGTTGTTCAGGTGTGCAGGTATTTCAATGGACCAAGTTAACAGGAAATTATTCTCTTTATCACTCAAAGGAAGAGCTGCGGAATGGTTTAAAATGCTGAAGAATGGACGATCTATTGGATGAGAGGAAATTGTACCTCTATTTTATTCCAAATTCTATCCTCCCAGTGAGATTCATAAGGATAGGAATCAAATATATAATTTCTGAACTCATGATGGAGAGAGTATTGCCCAAGATTGGGGGAGATTGAAGTTATTAATGCTCGAATATCCGATTCATGAGCTCCCCAGTAATATCGTTATTAATAATTTTTAGGCAAGGCTTTCTCTTCATGATAAGGATTTATTGGATGCTTCTTGTTATGGATCATTTACACGTATGAAGGGAGAAGCGTAATGGGATCTTCTTGACCGTATTCAGGAAAATACTGAAGGATGGGAGAATGAAAAAGAAATAAAGTCAAGTATAAATTATGATTACAAATGCATTAAATCTTTTATGGGAACCGATGATTTACGTAATGTTAGTGTTGTTTATGGCCTTGAATCTCATTTTTTTGCAAACTATTTTAAGGCTTTTGCCTCCTATCTTGATATTCCCAAAAAGGAATGGAACAAGTATCATGCACCTTATAAAGATATTGTTAATTGTGTTCCTGGTAGAAATATAGAAGTTCATACTGTTAATCCTGCTGTGCCTGAACCTTATATTGAGAAAATGCCTTTCCCTGCTAAGGTAAATAAACATTCTATTGTAGCTAGTGTGGTTAACAAAAGTACAAAGAAATCTGTAGAACCTGATGAACAATTATCTGTTGAACCTACAATAGAAATAGTTAAAGAACTTGTCTCTGAAAGTGTAGAAGATGGACACATTATCTTCCATGAACATGGTTCTAATATTGTTTCACATCCTAGTAGATGTAGGAAAACTAGTGTCTTGTGCTTTCTGTCAGGATAGGTGATCATTGCTATTATGGTTTATGTGAGATTGGTGCAAGTTTAAGTGTTATTACTTATGAGCTTTATAGAGAAATCATGCATGAAATTGGCTCTTGTGAACTTGAAGAAGTTGATGTGGTTATTCAGCTTGCTAATAGAGAATTGGTATTGTTAGAGATGTAGAAGTTTTATGTGCTAAAACTAAATATCATGCTGATTTTCTAGTACTTGGTGCAACTGCTAGTAAAACTTGTTGTACCATTTTTGTTAGACCTTTCTTGAACACTTGTGGTGTTGCTAAGATGGTAATAAGGAGAAAATAGTAACTAAATTTGATGGAAAATTTTATGAGTTTAATTTTTCTAAATTTGCTAGAGGTCGTTATGAAACTGAATTTCCTAATGAAGATTTTAGAGTTGAACAACTTGCCTCTATTTCTCTTGCTCCTAACAATGCTTTGCAGCAATACATGGAGGACCACAAAAGTGGGGCCTTTATGGAATAAAGAAATGAGATTGACGAGATTCTTTTTCGTCGACCAGCGATGCTGAAACACAATTTACCTATGGAAGACTTGGGTACCACACTACCACCCAAGGAGGATCCCTTTTTTAATTAATTACCTGATGATCTTAAATATGCTGATATTGATGATAAGAAAACATATCATGTTATTATTAGTTCTAAACTTTCAGGTAAAGAAGAGGAAAGGTTATTGGAAATATTGAAGAAACACCGCGGAGCTATTGGATATACTCTTGATGATTTGAAAGGGATTTCCCCTGCTATATGTCAGCATGCTATTAATATAGAACCTGATGCAAAGCTAGTTTTCGAAAATCAACGCCGTTTAATTCCTAGATGAAGTAAGTGGTAAGAAATGAGGTATTAAAACTCCTTGATGCTGGTATTATTTATCCTATTGCTGTAGTAGATGGGTAAGTCATGTGCATTGTGTCCCTAAGAAAGGAGGAATTACTGTTGTGCCTAATGAAAATGATGAGCTTATTCCTCAAAGAGTAGTAGTTGATTATAGAATGTGCATTGATTTTAGAAAAGTTAACAAAGTCACTAAGAAAGATCATTATCCTTTACCTTTTATTGATCAAATGTTAGAAAGGTTGTCTAAGAAAACTCATTTTGCTTTCTTGATGGTTATTCTGGGTTTCTCAAATTGTTGTTAGGAAACAAGATCAAGAGAAAACAACTTTTACTTGTCCTTATGGAACTTATGCTTATAGCCTTTTGGTTTATGTAATGCTCCTGCTACGTTTCAAAGATGAATGTCTTCTATTTTTCATGGTTTTTGGGAGGAAATTGTGGAAGTATTAATGGACGATTTCTCCATCTATGGAACTTCTTTTGATAACTGCTTGCACAATCTTGATAAAGTTTTGCAGAGATGTGAGGAAACTAATCTTGTTCTTAATTGGGAAAACTGCCACTTTATGGCAAATGAAGGATTGTTCTTGGACATAAAATTTCTGAAAGAGGTATTGAAGTTGACAGAGCTAAAGTTGAAGCAATGGAGAAAATGCCCTGTTCCGGGGATGTCAAAGGCATTCGTAGTGTGCTTGGTCATGCTGGTTTCTATATGAGGTTTATTAAATATTTCTCTAAGTTATCAAAGCCTCTTACTAATCTTCTCCAAAAATATGTACCTTTTGTTTTTTATGATAATTGCAAAGAAGCTTTTGAAACTCTAAAGAAGGCTTTAATTACTGCTTCTATTATTCAACCACCTGATTTGAATTTGCCTTTTGAAATTATGTGTGATGCTAGTGATTTTGCTGTAGGTGCTATTCTTGGACAGAGAATAGATAAGAAGTTGAATGTTATTCATTATTCTAGTAAAAATCTTGATTATGCTCAAAAGAATTATGCTACCACTGAAAAAGAGTTCCTAGCTGTAGTTTTTGCTTGTGATAAGTTTAGACCTTATATTGTTGATTCGAAAGTTACTATTCATACTGATCATGCTGCTATTAAATACCTTATGGAAAAGAAAGATGCTAAACCTAGGCTTATTAGATGGGTGTTGCTTTTACAAGAGTTTGATTTTCATATTGTAGATAGGAAGGGTGCTGAAAATACTCTTGCTTATAATTTGTCTAGATTGGAAAACATTTGCTTATGACCCTATTCATGTTAATGATAGTTTTCCAAATGAACAGCTGGATGCAATAAAAGTAAGCTCGCGAGATAGTCCTTGGTATGCAGATTATGCTAACTTTACCTCCAACCTTTACAGCTCAGCAAAGAAGGAAATTCTTTTATGACTTGAGGCATTATTTTTGGGATGACCCACACTTATATAAACAAGGAGTAGATGGTATTATGCAAAGATGTGTTCCAGAACATGAACAACGAGAGATATTGATGAAGTTCCATGGTAGTTCTTATGGAGGACATCGCGCTGGAGATAGAACCGCACAGAAGATTCTACCATCAGGTTTCTATTGGCCTACTCTCTTTAAATATGAACGAAAGTTTATTTTATCTTGTGATGAATGTCAAAGAGTTGGTAATATTTCTAAACGCAATGAAATGCCTACGAATTATTCCCTTGTTATTGAACCTTTTGACTGTTGGGGATTTGACTTTATGGGCCCGTTTCCTCCTTCAAATGGTTATACTCATACACTTGTTGATGTTGATTATGTTACTAAATGAGTAGAAGCTATACCTACAAAGAGTGCTGATGGTGAAACCTCATTAAAAATGCTTAAAGATGTTATTTTTCCTAGGTTTGGCGTGCCTAGATATCTTATGACTGATGGGGGTTCTCACTTTATTCATGGTGGTTTTAGAAAACCCCTTGCTAAATATGATGTTAATCATAGAATTGCCTCATCTTATCATCCTCAAACAAGTGGGCAAGTAGAGTTATCAAATAGAGAAATTAAATCTATCTTGCAAAATACTGCTAATAAATCTAGGTAAAATTGGGCTAGTAAGTTAAATGATGCTTTATGGGCTTATAGAATTTCTTATAAAAATCCTATGGGCATGTCTCCTTATAAAATGGTTTATGGAAAAGCTTGTTACTTGCCTTTAGAATTAGAACAAAAAGCTTATTGGGCAGCAAGAGAACTAAATAGAGATTTGAAACTTTCCGGTAAGAAAAGGATGCTTGACTTGAGTTCTTTAGATGAATGGAGAAGTGAAGCCTATGAAAATTGTAGACTCTTTGAAGAGAAAGTTAAAAAAATGACATGATAGGAGAATTCTTAAGAGAGAGTTTCATGTTGGTGAGAAAGTTCTATTGTATAGGTCTCATCTCAAATTTTTTGCAGTAAAGTTACTCTCGAGATGGGAAGGACCTTTTGTTATTGAAGAGGTGTACCGTTCGGGTGCAATCAAAATTATTTCACTTAAAGATAATACTATGCAAGTGGTGAATGGTCAAAGACTCAAACATTATATTTCTGGAGATTCTTATGATGAAGATGTTGATACTATTCAAGTGATAACTCCGGGGGACTTCATTAAAGAGAAGACTCCAGAAACTACAGAGTCTATTTTCGAATAGGTAACAGTTTTGGTAAGAAAAAGTTCGCGTTTTATCTTCCAACTTATATTTTTGCTGTTTTTAGAAAATATGAAAAATAATGAGCCGAAAAAGAGTGGGATACGGTGCTCGAGGGCACCACACATTCTGGTGGCGTGGGCCCACCCCTGGTCGTGCCACCATAGGGTGTGGGCGCCTCGGAGCCCATATCCGACCCGTTTTCGCCCCGTACTTTCCTTTTGTTACGTAACTTTTCGCTATATAATCCCCCGGATCCCCCGAGGTATGTATATCGTTTCTCGTTGTGTTTTCGTTTTGATCTGTTTCTGCTAGATTTCATCTTCATATTTAGAGCCACGATGCCCTCTTCCGGACCTCCCAAGGACAACTTCTTTGTGAACATCGTAAACCCATACATGAATGAGTTGAAGATACATCCCAAGGAGTTGCTGCTCAAGGATGGGGTAGGGCAGAAAGAAGATGTTCAGGGTCCTAAAGGAGAAGGCAGTCTGGAAGCTAGGATGGAAGAGCTGGAGCAAGAAGTCTTTAGGTACAAGAAGATGGAGGAGCGTGAAGTGGACATCATCCACAGAATAAATGCAGAGCTGATTGCCGAGCACAAGAAGGAGACTGCCAAGCTTTGGGAGGATATCTTCTCGCTCCACGAGGCCACCAACAAATTACAAGCACAACTCTATGACGTGCCGAATCAAAACTGTGAGTATGAGATCAGGTTTAAACGTATAAGTTTTGCTGCCAGTTTCACGATATTAGAGACCAAGTCATCATTTGTTGATGGAGAGCCTTTACCTTGGAAATCTGATATTGGGAAGGATTCACCACCACCACCGAAGGAGTAATTCGTCATTGGTATTGGCATCCCCTTGGCTTGTTCCAATCTTGGGGGAGTGTCGCGGTATCACACCTTTATATTTCACATTTATACTTTTTAGTAGAGTCATATGATGAGTAAAGAAGTTATTATATAGGATGGTTTGAAGTGTGGAAGTATCTCTCCTTTAGTTGGTTATTTATGTATCTCTTGGTGTGAGTTGCTGTTATGGAATATTAATGAAAAGTTTTATCATTTACTTTCTGCACACCTTATTTTAGTTTGCAATTTCTGTTATATGATTGATCTTGTTGTTAGTATTGGTATCAATTTGGGAGCATCAAGTTAATCTATTTGGTTTTGGCAAACTTAGCATTGGTCAGTAGCAACAATAATTTGAGGCTCAAGTAGAAAAGAGGGAGATGCATGTAGATATATTATTCCATTATCTTTCTTTCTTGTTGGCTCATAAGCTTAGTATTCTCAAGTTAAGATCGTTTGTACTTCCAAGAAAGATTGCATGATTTTTTCTATCACATGTATATTTGTTTGTTTCCCTCAACTCTTATGCTTGCTACCCAACCTTGCTAGCCAAAAACCTGTACTGAGAGGGAATGCTTCTCGTGCATCCAAACGTTGAGCCAAAAACCATGCCATTTGTGTCCGTCATACCTACCTATACGTGGTATTTAACCGCCACTCCAAGTAAATTGCTTGTGTGCTACCTTTAAAACTTTCAAAATCATACATGTTTTGTGCTCTATTTTAGCTCACGAGGACGTAGGTAGACGGTCTTTATTTCACTCGTTGATTGTACTTTACACACCTGGACTAGTGGCACATCCGCTTATCCAACTGCTAGAAGAGCAGGCAATGGGGTGCCCAACCCCAAACTTGGTTACTATAAATTCTCTTCATTCTTTTTGCCCCTGATTTATGAGTGAGAGCAAAATTGTGTAAACAAAAGAGAAGGGATGATCTACCGACCCCAATAGAAAGGACGTCCTTCAATGGGAGTCGCTCTTGTAAAATCTAGTTGGCTTGTGACTTACTGTATTGTCTTCTTGATGATTCGTTGACATAGACATGCACCTCTCTTCAAAATTGTTTTGATTACCTCTATTTATCAAATAAATAGCTCTAGCACATGAGTTAATCACTGCTTCCCTCTGCGAAGGGCCTATCTTTTAATTTTATGTTGAGTCAGTAAACCTACTCCTTTTTGTCTTAAGCAAGCATTTGCGTTGTTGTGATCCAACCATCTATATGTTGATTTATTCAATCATGTCTTCTATCCTTCCTTGTTTAGTACAATGTTTTTATCTTAATGAATATTAATTTGAAAGTTATTAATAACTGTAAGGAGACTGTTATGATTGAGCATGTAAAACTCTGCAATATAAGCTCTAATATAAAGACTCTGATCGAAATATAATTACAATCTGTTAAATGTTCTCCGACCAAGAGCAAAGTTTGCCATAACCAATTATGATTTTCTCTTTGCACCTTTATCGTGACTCCCTCTACTAGTTTCAAGTTAAGTTATATGAGAGAAATTTTCTATCTAGAATGACTTGTGTATTGATAAATGTGATGCTTCTTGTCTGTATTTTATTTATCGACACTTCACTCCATAAATTTGTGGTCATGTTTACCGAGTTCAGTTTCACTTGGGGACAAGCGACGTCTAAGCTTGGGGGAAGTTGATACGTCCATTTTGCATCACCATTTTATATCATAATTTATTGTTATTCATCAATATATTTCGTATTTAGTGATGATACTTATGTTATTTCATCTATTTTGCATGTTTTACAATTATTGGAGAATAATTCACCGGGACTAGAAATCTGCTGGAAAAAGCACCATCAAGATACCCTATTTCTGAAGATCAGAAGAGGAAGGGAAACATCAGAGAGTTCTTAGGTTCCAGATGACGGAGCTAGCCAGGAGGGGAGCCAGAGGGGGCCCACACCACCTAGTGGCGCCCCCTTGGCCATGCCGCCATGTGGTATGGCCACCCTGGCCCACCTCTGGCAGCGCCCTTTCGCGTACTTCATCCCCAGGGAACTCTAAGACCAACAGAACCATCGAGGAAATATTCCACCGCCCCCTCAGGACGGAAAACAATAGAGATAGAAAAGCTCTCCGTTAGGGAGAAATCTGCAGGGGAAATTCCTCCCCGGAGAGGGGAAATCATCGCCATTGTCACCGTCATCGCACCGGGCATCATCAAGATCATCATTGTCATCATCATCACCACCAGCACCATCAGACTCACCATCCACCTCCGGCCCTCTGTAACAATTAAGGATCTATATCGTTGTTTCCACTATATCTCTCTCCTGGTGTGGATTACTTGTTAGTAGTTGATGCTTACGAGGTTTACCGGTGTTTGCACTTTATGACCATATTGTTATTCATCATTATATCACCTCTAATTATGATCCATATGATGTCTTGTGAGTACTTCGTTTATTTCTTGAGGACATGGGAGAAGTCAAGATGTTAGTAGTGGAATTATGTTGAAGTAATATCTAATGGTTTGATATTTAAGTTGTGGTGCTATTCTTCTAGTGGTGTCATGTGAACATAGACTACATGACACTCAAGCTTTATGGGCCTAGAGGGATGGATTGTGTATTTGGCTACTAATTGTGGGTTTGATGGAGTGACATAAACCTAAACACCCGTTAGGAAACCAATGCATGAGGTAATGTAGGATCCCAGAGTTTAAGGTTGTGGTTAGATTTATCTTAATTACTTTCTTGTAGTTGCGGATGCTTGCAAGAGGTATAATCACAAGTATGTATTAGTCCTAGTAGGGCGGTGCATTAGCATAGGTTCACCCACACAACACCTATCAAAATAATAAATATTAATCAACTGTATGAAACAAAAGCACTTGACAGAATTCCCATGTGTCCTCGAAAACCTTTTGTCACCATAAGTAAACCAACCGGCTTGTCCTTTGCTCTAAAAAGGATTGGGCCACTTGCACAATTATTATTACTGTATTTTATTTACTCGCACTTAATTTATCTGCTATATCAAAAACCACAAAAAAACCTGTTTGCTAGTGTTTACAGTGAATCCTCTAGCTAACCTGCTTGTCAACACCTTCTGATCCTCATTGGGTTCAACACTCTTATTTATCGAAAGTACTATGATACACCCCCTATACTTGTGGGTCATCACATACACTTGGATCGGTTCAGTACTATGGTTACCCTAACAATAAACTCCTATGTTTTGCTAGATTTTCTCTTAAGTCCATTATCAGGAAAATGTGATCATCTCACAAAAACAAGCTAATCTTAGAGACACGATTATGAAATCTTGTTTGTTTATGTATTCACACCTGCACAAAGATTTTCCTGTGAAAACTCACTTTTCAAGTGCTATAGTGGTTGTAGAATGATGACATAAACTTAATTCTGAACTTGGAGATAGAATAATAACTGAATATTATTTGTCTAGGGCATACCTCCAACAACAATATCCTTAAGCCTCTTCAGTATCCCCGTGAACTTGTCTTTGTGCTACCTCAATGACCAAAGGCACATGAGTTTGCACCCCAACAGTTCAGCATTGAGCTTATGACGAGCATGACAGACTTGCATGGAGAACCGAGCCTTCAAAGCTTCTATGAGACAGAAAGGGCAATAGTGTGGGTAACAATCACCAAGATCAGAACCCACCCTGTCTAGCATGACACATAAACTTGATACTCCTCATATCCTAATGGAGAATATTCTCCACGAGGTGCCAGGACTTTAGTGTCCAACACATGCTCTGTCTCAAGACCTTTGAGAGCTGCTCTCAGATTGTGAACCCAATCATAGAAGTTCACGCTTTCCTTAGTTAATTTGTTTATCCCCAACAACTCATTCAGACATGTTTTCAACGGGATCAATCTCTACAATAAAACAAGTTTATTTAGACTCTATAGTTCAAAATTAATTTGCACTAATTAATTCAATAAACTTGAAATTAAGATGTGCTCCCACTGAAACATATATTCCTCATAATCAACTTTCAGTGAAACGAGATCCCAATAAATTATGACAAGAAAGATGGATACATCTCAACCAATCACAACCAAAAGTGTAGGCCACCATGCCAATCACTCAATGTGATTCTCGCTCATCTTTTGATGAATGTGTTCCGAGCTCATAACTAGTTATGACTGAACGTCAAGTCAACAATCTGACACCGGACTGATCCTTGGATACAGGTCATCAATCCATACCTTCCCGCAAATGATAAGAATATGTTGATCCTTTGATACAAGTGATGAACGAAAACCCAACTCTGTTATGACGGTTGCTACAGTATGGGAGAACATGAGAAACCTTCATATTTTAAGTGAGGAATTGCCCTAATAAACGACTATTGTGGAATCAAGGTGAAAATAACAAAGGATAAATATCATAGGTAATTTATATTTCGTGTGGTTCGGTGTAGCCTTTGTTCTTTGGGGATTCTTTATGCATCTCGAATGAGGATCCTTCATGTTCCTTATTCTCACCATAGCAGGAAATCCGAGGAAATTCCGATGCGGTGAAAATTACTTCAAGTTTTTCCATGATGGAGAAAGACCAATTTCTCCTATCATGTACTTCCTCCGAGATCCGCGATGAACGCCTGATTGTCGATGTTGAACAATTACAATCCTTTGGCATTGGCCATCATGTCAAAACACAGTAACAAGATAGCTATACCACACCACACACATACCGTACAAAACCAAGTTAGACGCCTCTAACGCTTTGTTTGCAAGTTTTAGCGTGGTTGTAGGTTCTATGATCAACTACCATCATTACCTACGCAATTTGAGATATGTTTAATCGCATTTCTAGTTTAACTTTGCAAGGTGATTGAAACAAATAAATTACAAAAATGTTTATCGTCTCAATCTAAATTTATCCATAACCATGACCCCCCTGTGGATCCAATCCACATGCCCTTTCCACAGTGCCGTTAAAGGAGATATATGATAGGGGAAACTCGAGCGTGCTAGGATTGCCAGAAGTTTGTAAAAAATCATACCATACCGCTGGAAACAAAACAAACACGGCTTATTGGGAAGCACCGAAAAGAAACTGAATATTAGAGAACTTTCTAATATAATTGCACAAGGTTATGCAATACCCGCACAAAATTGTGTTCTAGATCCAATCGTATCTACGTGTAGTACGCTCTAATACCACTGCTAGTCTATGCTGCAGAATTTAAAAAATTGCCCTACGTAGTCCGCCAACATCACTATGCAGATAACGAGGCATGCGATATGCAAGGATCAGGATCACGACTCATAGGGCAGCGGAATCGATGCAGTCGTAGAATAGTTCTGAACAATTGTAGATCCTCGCAACTAGGCTTAGTTGCAAGGATGTCGCTAAGCTTCCCCCGTCAAGGATCACATATGTAATCCCTCTTATGGTGTGCACGTGTACCCTCATGTCAACCCTTTAACGCCCCGCCATCCAGGACTCGGCACCAACGAAGAGAGACATCATTTCGGCGTTGCTGATTGGTAGAACTAATCGGCTGCGATTAGAGCTATATGAATCTGAAAGTTTCTCAAAACATGAGGGAGAACTAATAATTAGAGCTAGGTCTAATCGGGAGAGAAGACCTCAAAAACCAATTAGAGGAAGCTCTAATTCAGTTATAGGGAGCTAATTAGAATCCTTAATTAGACCCTCTAATTCTACTAGAGAGAGAGGGGGGGCTTGCTCACAAAAATATGATTTAGCTCTTAGCCTTCGGGTCCTTTTTATAGTTGGAGCAGGATTTCCAAAGGGAGAGAGGAGTCATATTTGAGATAGGAGGGTTCTTGGCCGCACCAAGGAGGTGGCCGCACCCCTCCTCCTAGCCCAACTCGGATTGGATTCTCATATGGGAGTCCAACTCCATCTCCTCTCTCATTTTTTCCCTTTTTCTCTTTTCTTTAATTTTTCTCTTGAAATAAAACACGAGAAGGTTCCTAGTGCCATGATTGGAGGCCCTGTGGTGCACCAATTAGCCCCACCCATTGGTGCGGCCTAAGGGTGAAATTGCCCCCTTCGGCACTCCTCCCCTCTCTCCCGGTTTTTACCCAAAACTCTTCCGGAACCATATGAAAACAATAGATAAAATAATAGATATTATGTATTGATGTTAGAAACATATTTCTAACATCCTAGGGCATCTCATGTCCCCCGTTATCTCTCATATAAATTCTGCCTTACACCGGCATAATTTCTCCGTTATAGTAACTTTCCCGAAACGTCTCCGATTGACACCATAATTATTTCGGTGACATTGTATCGACATTGAACATTCATAAAACCAATAGCAACATATTTATTCTCTCAATTAAAGGTTTGCACGACTTAACTATGTGACCTATAAAGACTCGATAACACACTGACATGTTCAGCGAACTTAACGAACAATAATCAACAGCGGGACCGAGAACGCCTATGATGGCTCCAGTGTGTTCATGAAGAAAGAGGGAACCTTATAATTTACACATTGAACTTATTACCTTAACTCCACGGTGCAAACAATATCACGAGTTGAGACTATGTGCTCTCGTCTGATCAAACTTCTTTGATCAGAACACATATAGAACTCGTCACTGATATTGTCATCTTTTCTCATCCATATCCCCGATGTCCTTGTGATCAATCACACTGTGTCTGGCCAGACGATTGATTGACATTGGTGATACTGAGAGGTCCTAGAGCATGTATCTCTCTATCTTGTACGAGAGTTAAGCATTAATCTTGAACGATCTCAGGTCCATTACACTTTCTAGACTAGAGTCAGACATCACCGTTATGATTCCTAGTTACGGCAAAATGGTTGATGGCATCCAAAGAATAACTTTCGATCGTGCTGTCACTAGATATTTTCATAGTATAAGAATTATAGTCAATGACAACTTCATATGTACTTTTCTAAATATATTACAATTGTTTAGTCTCTTTTAGCAAGATCATATACTTGGGTAGGTTCGATACTATTGTTACCCTACCAATAAACTCTTATGTTTTGCTAGAATTTTAATCAATTCCATGGTCAAGAAAATATGATCATCTCACAAACCATAAGCTAATCTTAGAGACAAGATTAGGAACTCTTATTTGCTTATGTCTTCACACAACACAAAGATTTTCCTTTGAAAACTCACTTTTCAAGTGCTATGGCGGTTGTAGCATGATGACATAAACTTAATTCTGAATTTGGAGATAGAATAATAACTGAATGTTATTGTCTCTAGGGAATATCTCCAATAGGGGGAGAGGGGAGAGGGAGGGGGAGAGAGAGAGACTTTCCTGTGAAGAGTGACATGATCATCGCCACCGTCCACCAGACCTCCCTGCTGTGGAGACCTGGACGTAGGAGAGATCCTGTTTTGGATCAAGAGGAGAGCTCCAGAGCATGGAGAAGCGGTGCGGGCATGGGGCGTGCACCAGAGGTCGACCATGAGTTCTAGTCGGAGCACTGGGAAACTACCATCGCGGAAGCTACCGCTGCTCCTGGATGCGCTCTTTGCAGCCAACCGAACTGTGTGCATACGACACATCAGAGCGTACCTGCACACGCAAGGGGATCATGAGAAAGAAAAGGAAGGAATATGGTGTTAGCAAAGCGGAAACGCGGCAAGGACGTGATCTAACAATGGAGGAACTGATACAACGTGGTGTCGATGTTCGGCCAGGCAAAAGAAGTCAGAGAATCTGCATCTGGTCGGCGGCAATGGCTGGACGCAATGGCCGGCAGCGACGAGATCTAGAAGAAAGGGCGAGATTGAAGCAGGAAAATGCGAGGAGACGTACTACTTGACGTGCAGGAAGGGAGAGGACGGAGCAGGCCACCATATGTACCTCCTGTACTCGCCAACGATAGCAGATCCGCCACGCGCGTACGATTGCACTCGATGGCTCTGTTCTGGACGCGAAATCTCAAAACTGTCCCTTGCCCCAGAGAGGAATTACCCAACCTGCCACCGCGTCGTGGGATCCCTTCCACAACATTACTTGAGAGTGTTTCAACACAACTGCCACTAACCGGGCCCTAGCAAACCAAGACCCCATCCATCAGCCACGCTCAGGTCCGAGACACCGCGTGCAAAAATCATCCAGGCTCAAAGAAATAGTGGCCAAGCAGATCAGATTCATCCATCCGCTCGATTGGACAGCCCATAATATGTTTGTCGGGGGTTGTCCTGAAAGGTCTCACTTACTCACACCAATTGAACAATGAGATACAGGAGGGTAGGGTGGAGTGTCAGGTTTCCATCCTTTTCAGGTGATAGAACCATAACAAACAACTTATCAAATATGTTTGTGATATTTTTCTATGTGGTGACATAGCCCGCGCCTTGTCATTGAACTCTATAAATTCCGTTTTGTCATAATTTGTATTTTTCTCAGTCTTAACATCTACTAACTGAAGTGAAATTATCTCTAGCATGCAAGTGTCACTTTAATCTGAAGGATTTTCCTTGAGAATCGAAGAGTAGAGAGGACTTAAGAGTGATAACAAGTCAGCTCACATTACTACCTAAGAAATATATCAAGAAGGGGAAAGGGGATTTAAACAAATAAGCTAGAAAACTAGGCACTGCTTCGTAGATCATACCTCCGCCTCCGCCTGTGCCACCAAAAGATGCACCGATCAGGATGAGAGGTGTGATTTTAAACCGAGGAGATCTTCTTCGGAAACTAGCCTCAAGCCCCTAAGCATTCACCCGAACTGCTGCCTCAAGCCACCACCGCCACAAAGCAATATCGTCGCCAGAATTGGGAGCAAAGGTGGCGGATTGGATTTTACGAGAGATCCCAACCTCACTGTGCTCAAGATTCATCTCACCACTGAGGATCAAATGGCTCTGCCACCACTTGGCAAGCTTGATGATTTAGGAACTAACAAACATATTTCGGCTAACGAACAAGAAATAGTGCTAAGTTCAGTAACTAATGGCAGCGGAATTTTACGATTACAAAGGTAGGCTTGGCCAGCCCTTGCTGCAGAACACCCCATTCCACCAAACCCATCACTAAGTGGACCTATGACAAGATCACGAGCAAAGGCAATGCGTGATAAGGTGAACTCAATCCTCTCTCTCTATGCATTCGATGACTTGGTGAATAGTGTGCTACCTCATGGAAATGCCCTATGTGCTCAAGTTGGATCCCACCAAGGAGCTCCAAGAAGATGCCCAAGAAGCTATGGAAGAAGTCCGAGAGGAAGACGTTGAGGAAGAAGAAGAGAAGGAGAAGGGATGAGGAGGGCAGGGGAGCCGCCCATGCCAGCCTCTAGGCCGACCCCCATCCAGATGCTGCCGACCCCCACCCCGTCCTTGGGCCGACTCCACGGCGCCTCAGGACGGCCAGCCTCCTGAGCGACCCGGCCCCCACCCCGGCCCCAGGCCGGCTCGCCCCTGCGCCAGGCCGGGCGCCCACTTGAAGGCTCCGGCCTCCACCCCGGCCCCGGGCCGGCACGCCTGCACTGCCAGGCCGACCTCCCTGCGGCTGCTCCCACCCTGGCCTAAAGGCCCGGCCAGGCTAGGAGCTCTGAATATTCACAAATGGAGGGGGAAATCCCCTTTTCTCCCCTCACCTACACTCTTGGCTATATAAGGCGCCCTTTGGCTAGATCCAGGGATTAGAGATGAATTTAGACATTTGAGCTTTGCTGTTGTAACCCTCTTGTGAGGCTACTCCTATAGTTTGTACCTAGGATTGCATCAAGGCTACTCCTATGATGTGTATCTAGGATCATATCAAGATTCATCGGGTTTCCTATCCTTTCCCCTTGGGATTCGGTTAGGGACTTTCCAATCTTCCTCAACTAACCCTTGAGGTTCTATTGGCGTGGTGGACCGGCCACGAGTGTGAAGCGGTTTCCGAAAAGGTGAGTTCGGTTGGATCGATCATCCCGTAGGCGGCCGTTGCGGCTTAGTTACGGGAGATCTGGGTTCTTCAGTTCTTGCTAGTTATCTCCCCTTTGTTTTCCCCACGATTCCCCTTGATTCCCCTCTCGTGTTCTTCGTGTTCATCGTTCGTTCTTCGTGTTCTTGGTCGATTCGTGAAGATCGGGCCACCCAAGAGGTTAACCCCTCCATCATATGGTATCAGCAGCTATATTGACACGAATTCGATCCCCACTATCCCCCTTTCCACCAAAATTTCTCTCCCCCACCCTAAATTCGAAAATTTCACAAAAAATAGCCAAAAAGGGATTTCGACCGATTTGTTGATTTGTTGAGTTTTTCATGGATTTGTTGCTTGAGACTATTCCCCACCTTTCTATTCATCCACTTTCCTCGAATTTTTCAAAAAAAATTCTTGGATTTGAAGGAATTTCGAAATTGGGCAAAAATCCCAGAAAAATCCTGCTCTTCGATTCCTGGACAGATTTTTGAACGTGTTTTTCTTTGTCGTTGTTGGTCCGATTTGAGTGATTCAAGTTTCCACGCGAATCCCACAACTTCATCTATGCAACTACATGACCGGATCGACACGACATCGACAACCCCTGGCCGCAAGTCCATGATCATCCACCAAATAGGTATAACTTGCTTCCGCTTCAACTAACCCATTGTTTGTGTACCTTGCCCATTCGGACTAGCTCTTTTACATCGCTTGGCATTGCACTAGTGGCAACGAGAGTGCGTGTTAGGAACTTGTGAGAGCGTAATTTCGAGTAGACATTGGCATTTGGAATCATCAAAAATCGAAAAAAGTGAGAAAAAGAAGAAAAAGATCGATGCCAATTGCTATCACTTGTAGGAACGTGTAGCTTCGCGTCGCAAAAGAGAAGAGAGTGACCGGTTCCCACGGTGCGAATCTTGTTGCCTCTTGAAGTTTGCGGTTTGAGCTAGCGTCCTTCTTGTGTTGGTGTGGCATTGATCTTAGTATTCGTTAGGAACATTTTGTCTCTGCTCGTCCATTGGCGCACTAACCCCATTAATCACCTGTGTGTGTGTGTGTTCCATTTTTGTTTCCTCCACTAGATTTGGTTATTTTGCTAAAATTTTATTTTGGTTCTTCTCTATGTTTTACAACAAACTTTTCTTTGGATTTTTTGATTTTTTTGCCACTTTCCTCACCCATTTGACTTCCACATAAAGCGTGTGTGTTGTTGTTTGCGGTTTTCATTCGATATTTTTGGACCCACTTTGGACATACCGCCCTACACCTAGGCTCGTCCACTAGCCTCAATACGACCAAAAAAGATATCGTTGGGTAAGTGGGACATCTATTTTTCATATTACACTTGTGTGTTTTTGAGATGGCTAGGGAAGGAGTGTTCACAAGTCCGAGCTCAGAAGATGAAGGAAACCCTTTCTCCAACAACAACTACCACAACTTCGTCACCCACAACGACCATTTCCAATTCTGCCAACTTGTGAAGGACGGATTGGAGCGCTATGAATGTCGATTCCAAGCACAAGAGGCTCGATTGAGTGATCAAATGACACGCATCAACATCAACTTGGATAACCTTGCCAACCGCCGTGGATCATCATCGTCTCAAGGTTGAGATGTTCAACCCATCAACCTCAAGATAATCACCAAGCTCATTGCCATGATCACAACCCCAACATGGAAGATGGTGGACAACCACAACAACCACCACCACCACAAGCTCCTCGGCGGCATTGGTATGACGATAGCTCGCCATCACCACCTCCTCGACACCGACAAGGCCATGGTGACCCTCTTCAACATCAACCTCAATGAACAGACCTTCGACAACATCATCCACCACCTCCACAAGGCCACGCTAATGACTATGGTCACAATGACTTCGTGGAAGGTGCTCGCCAACATCGAAGGCGACCAAGGCGCAATGCGCGTCCCCACCACAATGACCGCCAAGAACAAGAACTTCCTCAACACCCTCGCAATGAACAAGCACGTCCTCAACACAATGACCGCCAAGAACAAGAACTTCCTCAACACCCTCGCAATGAACAAGAGCGTCCACAACAACAAAACTGGGACAATGAGGATAGTGAACTCCGAGAAGCACGACTACGTCACCATCAACAACCACCTCCTAATGACCATCAGCGTCATCCTCCTCATCATGACCGCCAACGCCAAGACAATTAGGATGAACCATATGATCTTTCACCTCCTATCTATGTGAATACCAACATGAGCAACCCCATCGACAACATGAAGAAAACAACATGAGTTCCATTCTCTTCAACGTCCCAAAGTTCAATGGTGAAAATGATCCCGAAGAATATCTTGGTTGGGCTCTCAAGGTAGACAAGATCTTCGTCATCCACAACTTTAGTGACAAGAAGATGGTTGTTGTGGATTATTTGGAGTTTGAAGGCTATGCACTCTTATGGTGGGACCATCTCCAAGCGGAAAGAGTCACAAACCGTATTTCTCCCATCAACACTTACAATGAAATGAAGCAATTCATGAATGCTCGCTTTGTTCCTCCACACTACAAGCGTGACCTCTTCAAAAAGGTTCAAGATCTTCGACAAGGTTTGAAGTCGGTTGATGAGTACTACAAGGAGATGGAGACCGCTTTGATAAGAGCTCATGTGATGGAATCTCAAGATCAAACAATGGAACGCTTCCTCAATGGCCTCAACTACCCCATAAGGAAGATTTTCGAGTATCAACCCTATGAAAACATCGTTGCACTTGTCCATCAAGCTCTCAAGGACGACCATCAAATTGCGGAAGACCTCAAGTACAACAAGCAAAAGGCTTATTTTGCCTCAAGGCCTTCCTCTTCGTCTCCATTGACACAAGTAACAACACCAACCAACACCAAGAGCACATCTAGAGCTTCCAATGCTATCAACAAAACTCCGCAACCATTCAAGAAACAAGTGCCTCCCACCACCACCTCTAATGCTCCTCAAGTCAAATCAAGCACAATTACTTGCTTCAAATGTGGTGGAAGTGGACACAAGTCTTTCGAGTGTTCCAACAAGATGATCATGATTGTCAACCAAGATGGTGAGCGTGACTCCATGAGTGAAGGCGAATACTATGCCTTGAACCAAGTTGCTCTTAATTCCTTGGATGTACAAAACGATGAAGAAGAGAGTGTCTATTGCGACGAGGACAAGAATCCATCACTAGTGGTGACACAAGTTCTTACCACCTCTCCTCAAGATGAACATGACCAACAATGCAACCTCTTCCAAACTAGAGCCGACATCAATGGCAAATCAATCAAGGTTATCATTGATGGAGGTAGTTGCCACAATTTGGCTAGCAAAGAGATTTGCGACAAACTCCAATTGACTTATAAGCAACACCCATATCCCTACCATGTACAATGGCTTAGTGACTCCGACACCTTCAAGATTCAACACATGGTTTCAGTACACTTCAAGATTGGCCCCTATGAAGACACGATTGAGTGTGACGTTGTGCCTATGACCGTGTGTCATCTTATTCTTAGGCGACCTTGGCAATATGAAAAAAGTTCTATTCACGACGGACGCACCAGCCACTATAGCTTCAAGTGAAATGACAAGACGTTTGTGCTCCGCCCCATGTCTCCTAGCCAAGTGATCGCCGAAAACGCCAAGACCCTTGCACGCAAACAAGAAGAGCTCCAATCTCGTGAGATGAGTGGTGAGAAAGTGATCCACCTAAAGGAGAGTTAGAGCCACAAGCCAACCATTAGTGGAAAAAATTCGAGTGCTCCCAAAGGCCTTGCCTTACTTGCCACCAAAAGAGAGATGCAAGAGTTACGAGATAACCCATCCATACTTCACTTTGTCCTCGTGTGCAAAGGAGAAGAACTTGAAACTAACGCCATAACAAGCTTTCCTCCGTCTTTGTTGCCATTGTTGCATGAATTTGAGGACGTGTTTCTCGATGAACTACCACCGGGTCTACCTCCCCTACGTGGAATCGAGGACCACATTGACCTCATTCCGGGTGCGCCACTCCCAAACCGTGCTCCCTACCGCACCAACCCCGAGGAAACTAAGGAGATCGAGCGGCAAATCCAAGAACTACTTGAGAAAGGTTTCATCCGTGAATCTCTTAGCCCTCGTGCCGTTCCGGTTATCCTTGTCCCTAAGCAAGATGATACTTCTCGCATGTGCATGGATTGTCGCCCTATCAATGTTATCACCGACATCCCATCCCTAGGCTCGATGATACGCTTGATGAACTAAGTAGTGCTACTATGTTTTCCAAAATTGATCTTAAAAGTGGATATCACCAAATTCGCATGAGCATAGGTGATGAATGGAAAACAGCTTTCAAAACAAAACTTGGTTTGTATGAATGGCTTGTCATGCCCTTTGGTCTTTCGAATACTCCTTCAACTTTCATGCGTCTTATGAATGAAGTTTTGTGC
This sequence comes from Alopecurus myosuroides, assembly GCA_028641055.1. Lineage (NCBI taxonomy): Eukaryota > Viridiplantae > Streptophyta > Magnoliopsida > Poales > Poaceae > Alopecurus > Alopecurus myosuroides. The sequence goes on along the minus strand of CM054059.1, from coordinate 365,334,831 downwards.
CCTTTCATTGGAAAATTTGTCGTGGTTTATTTTGACGACATCCTTATCTATAGAAAATCTTTGGAGGATCACCTTGATCATATTTGTCAAGTCTTGTTGGATCTTCGCAAAGCAAAACTTTTTGCAAATCTTTCCAAATGCATTTTTTTCACCAACAAGCTTGTTTTCTTGGGTTTTGTGATTTCTTTCAATAGAATTGAAGTTGACGAGAAGAAAGTCGAGGCGATTAGAAATTGGCCTAACCCTACTTCCGTGGGTGGGATAAGACGTTTTCATGGTCTTGTCGTTTTCTATCGCCGTTTTGTGAAGGATTTTTCAAACATTGCTTGCCCTTTAAATGAGCTTACAAAGAAGAATGCACCGTTTGTTTGGGGCAATGCTCAACAAAAAGCTTTTGATATCCACAAGAAATTTTTGACCGAAGCACCTTTGCTTGTTTTGCCGGATTTTGAGAAAACCTTTGAGATTGAATGTGATGCTAGTGGAATATGCATTGGTGGTGTTCTTATGCAAAATGGACGTCCCGCTGCTTATCATAGTGAGAAATTAGATGGTGCTAGACTGAATTACCCAATTTATGACAAGGAACTATTTGCTTTGGTTGGAGTCTTAGAATTTTGGCAACACTATCTTTGGCCTATGTGAATTTGAAAATCCAAACCAATTTGAACAAAATACATGCTAAATGGGTAGAATTCCTTGAATCTTTTCCTTATGTCATTAAGTACAAGAAACGTAAAGAGAATTGTCGTGGGATAATCACGGCAGACGTTACCGGGGGTAACTTATCTTGGGGCAAGACGACTCTGGTGTTTGGGAGAGGATTTAGCTCAAGGGAAAACATGATGATATGCGATCTGGTAGCCGGCAATCAAGTCGCCGAGTCTCCGATCTAGATATATTAACTCAACTCTCGTATTACACTGGACACTCGATACCTAGCAATATTGCTTGAACTCTTGGATCTGTCTCAACCTAACCTAGGGACCGGCTTATAAAGCATCCGGACCCCCTGGCCTGCTCTCCAAGGCGTACTCTGAATCCTACCCGGACACTGCCTACAAAACCCTAAACTTCCTTACCGGAACCCACAGTCCGGGTTACCAGGCCTACGATCTTGGGCCTTCTAGAAGCTCCTTCATCCTTTGCCGGGTCTCGCGCAGCGTCCTTTGGGCCGAGTTACACCTTGGCGTTGGCCTACCGGGTTATCATCCCTCCATCAGTAGTCCCCAGAATAGCTTGGGCTTCACGGGATTCTCCTTGAAGCGCACGCTATTCCCTGCAAAAATATCAACATTCAAGTTCATAGAGGCCGGGTTAGATTGCTTTGATAAACAGCTAGGCCTAACTCCATGGTGGCCATATAGTAACCCGGCTTTCCCCAAGTCTATCGCTTATTTCTTCGGGTCAGTGCCCTGATAATGATGCCAAAGATCAGGCTTACTTCACTTATCTAACCGATCCAAGTATCACGGGAAAGATTTGCCTCACGTCTGTTCCGGATATCCCGTCTAGCACTTAATGCATATCCAAGAAAATCCGGCGGATATCCTTTATCCCGAAATTTCCGGTTACCGCCCGTTGGTCTAGGTTTATCCGTCCGCACCTTATAAATAGGCACCTATGGGATAACCTAACCCCAACGGTCCATTTCTTCTCCCTCTCCTTCACTCCCGCACCCAAGCTCACGGAGCGCCGCCACGGAGTCCTTGCGCACGCCGCCGGAACCAATCCACCGCCGGTTACGTTCCGCCACGGCTCGTCCCGCTCCGCCGCCAACCTCCGTCGCCGCGCCCTCGAGCAGCTCGCCGGCAGTCGCAAAGGGTCATTCAGATTGCGCTATTTGCCGTCGCCGCGCTCTACTTCAATCCCATCCGGTAAACTCCTTGCTCCCTTTGATTTAGCTTTGCAATTTCTCGAATCGACCCATATTGGATCTTGGTCTTCCGCGGGCCATTTTTTGCCCTGCGCCGGATTAGGTCACCTAGGCTCATACTAGTTCATCCAATGGCTTGAATATAGGCTCCACTTCATTCTCCTATTACTTGCAATCGCTAATTTCACCACGAATCTGAAAATGAAATCTCCAATCTAGGCTCGGGCCGCCCAAATTTTCCGCAACTGACTTTGACACCCGGCAGATCCTTTTCTTCCGGTTCTTTCATCTGCATTAGATACATGGGCAACCACCCTTCTTCCACGTATGCTTACCAATATGTAAGTACCCCATAATTTCTATTCTGATACTTGATACTCCGACAATCCATAACTTTTGCTCTTTTCAATGATACCCGGATGGTTCTTAGTTTCTTTGTCTAGCTGATACCGCTTGCCTATACTCGGATAATTCGTGATTTCCGAGTCTTATGCTTTGTACACTTGTCTTGTGCTTCGCAGGCTGAACCCATGGCTCCCAAGAAGCAAGGGAAACAGCAGGCCAAAGCCCGGATGACTCAATCGATCTCCGCCAACTGGGCGCGATCCACGGTTACCAAGGCCAAGCTGGAAGAGCTGGCCGAGTTAGGGATCCTCCCCCCTCAGAAGGAGATCCACTGGAGGGTGCCGGGTGATGAGACCCGGCCCACGCCTGCTGATGACGAGGTAATTTGCTTCGTCGAACATGTGACCCGGGGGTTTCCCCCTCCGGGTCACCCCTTCTTCCGTGAAGTCCTGAGCCATTATGGCCTCCGGGTATTCGACATAGGGCCTAACTCTATGTTGAATATAACCCATGTTATCGTTCTTTCCGAGTTATACTTGTGCACTCCGCCAAGTTTGTCTCTCTTTATCGAACTCTTTCAGTGCAAGTCGTGCCGCGAAAGCGGTGACGGCGCACTTCTTGCTTGCGGCGGGGTCTCTATCCAACGCCGCAAGAATTCTCCTATGCCAACCCTTACTCTCAATTCCCATGTCAAACATTGGCAACTTTCCTACTTTTACTGCCGAGACACCTCCCCACCCGACGAGAGGAAACTGCCGGGTTATTCGGAGGGTCTCCTTGACATCTCTGAAAACTTCAACGCCTTCGCCCCTGACTCGGACAGGGAGGAGATCCAACCCCTCCTCACAAAAATATCCGTCCTTTCCGCCCAAGGTCTCCTTGGGCTCAATTTGGTTAAGACATGGGTGGATTTCCAGATCCAGCCTAATTCCATCCGCACCAAGCTGATGTGCGACTACTCGGGGCACGTCACTGACGCGCTCCGATACTCCTCCAAGAATTATCCAGCTGGTGACACCAACAAGACCATCAAGAGCTTCTTGACGGAAAAGTTGGAGGTGATCAAGAACATCGCCGGGTTACCGGCGTTCACCCGGGAAAATCCGGCTCCAGCGGTAAGACCAATACTCGTAAATTTATTCCCACTCCTTGACTTGATACAGCTGTTAGTTCTCACTTCCATGTTTTTATCTCAGGTTGATGACACTTTCTGGAACGTCGAGACCTCCCCTTCTTCCGGAGACCCGGAAGAAGATGAAGAGCCGGCTGAAAATGACGAAAGTATTTATCCGAGTCGTGAATCAGCTTTACTTGCATCATTTTCCTCACTCGTCTAACTTTTTCCCTCGATACATACTCGGCTTATAGGGTTGGAGGACGAAGAGGACAAGGACGAGGAGGACCCGGAGGCCACCGAGTCCGATCAACAAATAACAGTCGGGACCAAACGGAAGGCCAGAGGGGTGGTATCCAAGGTTCCTTTCTCCTATATGTCCTCCGAACCCTACTCCTTTGATAACATGCGCAAACTTAACCATCAATTATCAAACTCATTATACTTGAAGGACCCTCTTCCGGCAAAGCGTAGAGTGACCCGGAGTTCCCCGGGTGACGATCGCCTCAACCCGGGCATCTCCACCTCACCAGTCCACCGCGCCGGTACTCCTCCGCCTCATTCTTCCAACTCCCCTCAGCGTCACCCTTCCCCCAACCATCCACGGGCCGGGCAGTTCCGGGTTCCGCTATCGGTTCCTGTAACAGCTTCATCAGCTTCAAGCAGCGAGCTCCCACCAGATTTCACCGTAAACGTCGGGTAAGTCTTCACTATATGATATCCTTATATACTTGATAATTTTCATCCACTGTCGCTAACTATCTCTTTTCTTTTTTCCTTAGTGCCCAAGCCACACTTAGTGACTTGGAGAACATGGGGACGGATAACCGGGAGACGGATGAGCCGACTGATGATATGGACGCCGCGACTGGCGGCGATGTTGAAGGCAATCAAGAACAAAGCCCATTTGTTGACCCAGCTCACTAGGCATCCGGGTCTCCAAAGTCGTCCGAAGAGGCAGTGGACGAGGAGATTGAGATCCTGGACACAAGGGTGAGTTCTCCAAACCCGGACACCCAGACAGTCCGGGTATCAACCCCAAAGTCGGGGAAAGTCCACCCGCCACGCGATCAAGCAGCCGGCTCTTCCGGTGTCAGGCCTCAAGACATGACGTTCTCCCAGATGCTTGATGCCCTGCACACCTTGAGGGCCGATGAAGAAAATATCTTAGAAGCTTTGATAGCTAAACATGAGGTAAATCCGAGCAATATTGCCTGTATCATTATCTAGTCCCCAAGTTCCGAGTGAATTTATTGATAATTTGCTTGGAACTTCGTGGTATAACCGACTGATAGCTTGCTTTTTATCCGACTAATCCTTCCTTGTGTCCACGCAGGCCTTCGTTACCCAATCTGAGAAAGCATTGGCGAAGGCCACCAAGCTTGCTGAGAAGGAGGCGGCTCTGCGCGAGTCGGCTGAAGCTGAAGCTAGGAGGAGCGGGAAGATCACAAGGAAGTATAGAAGGAGGGCTCATGCAGCAGAAGATAAGCTGACGACGCTTTCTGTTCAAATCGCTGATACATATCGTGCTTTGACCGGTATAATTCTTAACTTGATAATCATGATCCGGGTTCTCATTCTGATAAATAGCCGGGTTTCCTTATTCGTTGAGTTTTCTTGCAGGTCCGGATGAAGTAATCCCGGACGAAGATGACATTGCCAAGTTGAAAACCATCAAGAGCACTATCCGGCAGCTATGTGCCGGAACCAAGTGGATTCTTGAAGAACTGCGATGGCCGGGTGTTGGGCACGGCAACCTGAAGAAACTGCTGGACGCATGCTCCACTATTCCCGAGTGGATTTGGCATTGGAAGCGCTCGTCCTGCCGGGTTGGAGTAACCCGGGGGCTTGCGCTGGCTAAAGCTTATTTTCCTAAGTTCGAGCCGGCCAAGCTTATGGGCGGGTTTCCGGAATTTAATCACGATGGATCCAAGTTCTCCCCGAAGAATTTCAAGGCCATCCAGAAGGAAGTCCGTCACCCGGCCAGCATGATTGCCGATGGTTTGGACCTTAGTGTCATTATTCCAGCATATGATTCTGACGACAAGGCTATCAAGTCGGATCTTCCCAAGCCATACGATATGCTGGCCCGATGGAAGGCGAAGGCTGCCCAGTTGAGAGAGGTAGCCGCGAAGAAGAAGGCTGAGGCCGATTCTGCGCCTGCTTCCTCCACACCGATCGTCCCTCCTCCTGCACGGGCCGACACTACTGCTGATCCGGATGTTGCTGCTACCAAGAGTAATGAAGGGCAAGCCAAGGAACAAGACCCGGCTGGCAAGGGCAAGGGGAAGATGGATGCCTCAGTCCCGGATGCCGAGTGATACTTGCTATCTGCTGTCATTTCGTATGCGTCAGTCGGCCGATGGGCCCTTTGAACAATTATTTTTGACGGTGCGCCTGTGCACCTTTGATACTAGTATCGAGAGTTGTAATGCACTTTAATGCCTTAATATACTTCGTGGCCCTTCTGGCCTTTGGATGATTTTGATATTTATCTGCCATTGAGCTTATTTGCTCTTGATACTCCGACTTTCTTTATGGCTCCTTTTGTGAGACTCGGTTTCCGGGTCTCGTGGGTTTTGACGGGTGAACTTTTCTCTAAGTCCCCAAGTCCCCAAGACTCGGATTTGTGGGTTTTTGGTGCTTAACAGCTAGATAACTTGCCTCTTTGATCAAAATCCCCAGTCCCCAAGGCCCGAAATTCCGAGTCTGGGGTATGAGGTTTCTCAAAGAAAACAAATTGTTTCTGCTAAGCCCAAAACCTAGAGCCGTTTCACATAGGAATTGAAGTTATGCTTGATAGACTTTGAGTTTCCAGTTATTAACCCTGTACTCTGCATAACTTGTGGTTTAGATGACCCTTTTGACTCTCTTGTACTGTAAGCCGGCTTTCGCGTGGATACCATGTTGTTACATCTATACGAAAACAGGGCCGGGCAAGTCCCATTGGGCTTCATGGCTGATTGTAATCGTAAGCGAGCAAATCATGCCACTTTAGTGCGAGTCACATCGAGCTTAAGTAAGAAAAGTCAAGAAATTTGGCTCCTTTGTCCGGTTATAAGATTGCAGCCGTACTCGTTTGCGAGTAATCGGCCCTTATAACTCATAGGCATCATGGCCGGGTCTTTGAGTTTGTAACTGTGCTATTCAAGCAATCAGCCCCCAAGACCTAAATATATGTAACATACTAAGGAAACTAAGGCACTTAGAAAAACAATAAATAATACTTACCTGGAAGAAAAATAGAAACATAATAGAAGAAGAAAACTGGATAAAACATGTGAAGAAGATATATTGCTTAACCATCTCTTTATTGATACCAGAAAGTTAGGTCAGCAAGCCGCCTCATTAAAAACCCTCCAGTCCCCTTAGGTACCCTGGATAGGAAAAGAGTGCGTCTGAAACCTGCTGCCCGTTACATTGTTTAATTCTTCTTGGGAATCTATCCAGAGCTAGCGTAATCGACACACATTCTCCACTCGTTGGTCTTTTTAATTATGAGTACCGGGTTTGCTAGCCAACCCGGGTGAGGCATCTCCATGATGCGGCTGGCTGTGAGCGGCCGTGCGATTTCTTTTCCTATAGCAGATTGTTTGGAGGGATCATCCTCGATGAAAGCCACCATCTTGGTGTCCTGTGCTGCCCTGAACTTTGCTCTCTCATCTTCAGTATTTGGCCTTTTTAGCGCTGTTCTGTCACCCGGGTCTACTTGAGACTGGTAATACTTGAGTTCCTCTTTTCTACAAGCTTGCTCTGCCATTGCTGCGTCTCCCTCATCGCACTCAGCCGCTATATCCCGGCTTCCATGTATGGTGATGGTCTGCTTAGGACCCGGGATTTTTAGTTGTAGATACACATAACACGGCCTGGCCATGAACTTGGCATAAGCCGGCCTTCCGAATAGCGCGTGATAAGGACTGCGCAACTTAACCACCTCGAAAGTGAGCCATTCAACCCGGAAATTGTCCTTCGATTCTCCGAAAGCTACCTCCAATGCGATTTTTCCCTCGGGGCATGCTGAGTGACCCGGCACTATCCCGTGAAAGACTGTTGAACTTTTCTGTAGCTGAGACTCCTTGAGACCCATGCGTAGAAAGGTTTCCCAATACAAGATATTGATGCTACTTCCACCGTCCATTAGGACCTTTTTTAGCTCATAACCATTAACCTGTGGTGCCACCACCAATGCTAAGACTCCCGGGTGTTCTATCCTTTCCGGGTGATCTCTTCTGCTCCATGTTACGTCCTGCTCTGACCACCTCAGGTATCTCGGGACAGCCGAAGAAACCGAGTTTACTGCTTGTTTCAGTATCTTTTTATCCTTGTTAGAAATTCCTGTGGCATGCACGTGATACTGTCCCAATTGCTTGGGGTTAGCTTGAAAACCTCCAGCTCCCCCTTGATTGTTACCCGGATTTCCTCCTGCCGGGTTTCCGGCTGGGGATGGGCCGTTGCCCGGGTTTCCACCCGGGCCCGGTCCTCCTCCCCGACCTGCACCTCGCATAGCCTTGTTTATCTCCTCGTTCTTCCATCTCTGTAGGTCTGCGCACTGCTCCAAAGAGTGGTTAGCCGGCCTACCGTTCCTGCTGTGTTTTAGGCACGCCATTCTGAAGATATCCCAATTGTTACTTGGCCTTGGTGGTCCTTGATAATTTCCCCCGTTGTGATTTCCAGTATTGAAATTTCCTTCTGCCCTAGGTCTCGAAGACCCGGCTTCCGTGCTAGCGACAAACTCGGAGCCTCCCTCAAACGGGCGCTTGTTCTGGTTGTTCCCATTGTTACCCGGCGTTGATCCATTGCCGGTTCTTCCACTATTGTTTGTACTTGCTTTTGCTTTCTTGTCATCGACGTCCTCTTCTGTAGTATCCGTTGCAGCGTGTTTGTTGCATGCATCCATTAACTCTCCCATCGTAACCTCTGAAGCATTTCGGCTGGATTTCATGCGAGTTAGCTTTTGCACTAAAGGTATGTATTTACACGTCTTTGCCATAGCTTGTAGCGCATCTTTGGGCTGAATATCCGTAGATGAGTGAAGTATCTCCATAACCCGGCACACCCAGCTGCGCGCCGATTCTCCCTTCTTTTGGACACATCGCTCTCTAGGTCATCAATAGTAAATAGCTTTCTGCACGTTCCATGAAAATGTTTGATAAATGCAGTTTTTAACTCTTCCCACGACTTGATAGATCCCTCTGGTAGATTATTGAACCATAATTTTTCTGCTCCTTCTGACATCATTAAGTACATGAACTTGGCTTGAAGATTTTCAGTTGCGTTGCGAATCGACATTGCCATCTCATAGCTGCTCAACCATGTTTCCGGATCCATAGTCGGCTCATAATTCACCACTTTACCCGGTTCCTTGAATTTATCCGGGTAAGGCTCAGCCCTGATGTTGTCCGACAGGCACTTAGGCCCAGCGAGATTAGTCGGAACTGGCATCACTCGGGAAACGTGTGATCCTGCGGGAGGTGCGGTTGGGCGCGGTACGGCTGGTGGCCGGTGCACTGCAGACCCGGCCGCGGCCCTCCTGGCGCTGGAGCTATCCACGATAGCTTGTGTTGCTGATGCTGCTGGTGCTGCTTGAATGCGGGGAGGGGGCGGCATTTGCTGCTGCTCCGCCCTCCACCGTGCTGAACTTGTCTGAATATTGCCGGTACTAGCTCGTTGTTGGATGACATATGGTGTCCCATGCATCCCTCTTCTGTGATCCGGGTAATTAACTTGTTGTGCTACTGCCGTATGCAATAACTCGATCGCCCGTCGGGTCTGCTCCGCATGGGGTGACTCTCTTACGGGGATCTGATTCAATGCTAACGTTGCAGCATACACATTATCCATGGGGTTGTTGTAATGACCTGCTGGCGTGCGAAATCGTGATGGTGGTGGTGGTGGTAATGTATTGCCGGCGGTGACTCCAGTCTGTAATGTGGGTAACCCGGCTTGTGTGTTTGCCGGCTGTGCCCCTCCAGTAACAGGTTGCTGTACGGTTCCTTGGTCTGCTGCTGGAATCGGTTGATCCTGAGGTGTGATAAATAGGTTGGTCGGATTTATGACTCCACCCATTGCTGGTAACATGGTTTGTTGCCTTTGACGCGCCCTGGTTGTCTCTTCTCGGAGCCGGGTTTCCAATGCATCCAGCTCACGTTGGCGGGTGGCCATCCCCTGCCTTTCTGCTTCTACTTGCCTTCTTTGTTGCTCCAATGCACGGCGGGCTACGTCCAGATCTCTGACACGTTCCGCCGCGTTTTCCGGAGTAATAACTGTAGCTAAAACGGTTGGATCCAGAATCAAGTTGTTGTTGAATAGGGCCGGGTGTTGCGGGTTTGAAGGACCCGCCCCTGGCGTTCGGTTTGCCAGATATCCAAACATGTTTTCCTGCAACTCACTGTCCGCCGCGTGACTGGTAACTGATGCTGCTTCTCTGTCAACCCGGGCGAGAACCGGGTTTCCGTCAACCGGATCTTGCTGCTGGGCCAATGTTTGTGCTACTCCGACTGCGGCCGCGGTCACGTTCCCCTGATTAAGATTGGTCGCAGGAGCCGTGTAAACCGCAACCTGGCGCACAATGCTTGGCGCGGATTCGTACACTTCCTCTTCGCTGCTATTTTCCTCGTACCGGTTCTCCAGCAGATGCAGGATGGACTCGGTATCATCTTCTCTCCTGACCCGGACACACGGGGTCCATGCCGGCTCCTCCGGTTGTTCCCTCTTCGTGGGGGGCTCTTCTGTCGGATCTACCGTCCCGACAGATTCTTCCCCATCTGATTGAACGTGGGTAGCTTCCCCTGACACAGAATCAAATCCGAAATCGTCAGGGATTGAACCGGACGTACGTACCATGCCGATGAAGACGTTGATCTGGCCGATTGTCACGATAGATCCGGATTCGAGCAGATCCGACTCTGGCCGCCAGCCGGAATCGTCCACCATCTTCTCTCCTTCGTTGTCGGTGTAGATCTCGCCGATGACAAGGTTCTCCATGTTCTTCCGAGCTTCTCCTGTGATGTAAACACCCTTGGACATAGGCCCCACGGTGGGCGCCAACTGTCGTGGGATAATCACGGCAGACGTTACCGGGGGTAACTTATCTTGGGGCAAGACAACTCTGGTGTTTGGGAGAGGGTTTAGCTCAAGGGAAAACATGATGATATGCGATCTGGTAGCCGGCAATCAAGTCGCCGAGTCTCCGATCTAGATATATTAACTCAACTCTCGTATTACACTGGACACTCGATACCTAGCGATATTGCTCGAACTCTTGGATCTGTCTCAACCTAACCTAGGGACCGGCTTATAAAGCATCCGGACCCCCTGGCCTGCTCTCCAAGGCGTACTCTGAATCCTACCCGGACACTGCCTACAAAACCCTAAACTTCCTTACCGGAACCCACAGTCCGGGTTACCAGGCCTACGATCTTGGGCCTTCTAGAAGCTCCTTCATCCTTTGCCGGGTCTCGCGCAGCGTCCTTTGGGCCGAGTTACACCTTGGCGTTGGCCTACCGGGTTATCATCCCTCCATCAAGAATGTTGTAGCGGATGCTTTGTCTAGGAAAGAGTGTTTTCTTACCTTCCTTGACATCAATGTGATTGGTTTGGATGAGATCAAACACTTATACTCTTCCAATGTTTTCTTTGGACCCATTTTTGAGAAATGCTTGCCCAATCGAGGTTTCGATGACTACTATCTTCATAAAGGGTTCTTGTTTAAGGATAACAAATTGTGTATTCCAGAGTCCTCTCTTCATTTGTTGTTATCGAAAGAATCACATAAAAGAGGTCTCATGGGACACTTTGGCCGGGACAAGACCTACTCCATGCTCTCCAACAAATACTATTGGCCTACGATGAGGCACCAAGTTGAAAGACTCGTCAACCGATGTCCTACATGTCTCCGATCTAAGTCTATTTCCAACCCTCATGGTCTTTAATTTCCATTTCCTACACCACACGCACCTTTGAGTGACATTAGCATGGACTTTGTGTTAGGACTTCCACGCACTAAAACACGGATGGACTCAATCTTTGTCGTTGTTGATCATTTATCTAAGATGGAATATTTCATTCCTTGCAATAGAACGGACGATGGTTCACATATCACAAATTTGTTTTTCATGGAAATTGTGCGTCTACATGGTGTTCCCATGTCAATTGTGTCGGATCGAGATGTCAAGTTCACCTCCTACTTTTGGAAGACTTTAATGGCCAAGCTCGGCATCAAGCTACTTTTCTCCACCGCCTACCACCCACAAACGGATGGCCAAACCGAAGTGGTGAATCACATGCTCTCTTCACTCCTACGGGAATTGATCAATCCTAACTTCAAGAATTGGGAGGAATGCATTCCCCATGCTGAGTTTTCCTACAATCGAGCACTTCACCAAGCTACTAAGAGAAGCCCCTTCAAGATTGTCTACGGCTTCAACCCCAACATCGCTCTCGACATCCTACCATTGCCTCTACGTGAGCAAGTCAACATGGACATTTACAAGCGCACCGACTACATCAAGAAGCTCCATGATAAGCACTCCGAGAAGCAAGCATCCATGATGAACAAGAACAAGAAGCCCATGGTGTTCGAAGAAGGTGACCTCGTTTGGCTACACTTGCGCAAAGACCGTTTCCCATAAGAGCGCAACTCCAAGCTCAAGCCAAGAGGTGACAGACCTTTCAAGATCATCAAGCGCATCAACAACAACGCCTAAAAGCTCGTCTTACCGCAATCCAAGTACCTTGTCCACAACTCCTTCAACGTCAAGGATCTCTCTCCCTTCCATGATATCCAAGTGATGAGGAAGACCACGAGTCGAGGTCGACTCTTTTTCAAGGGAGGGGAGATGATGCAGCACACCCCATTCCACCAAGCCCATCACCAAGTGGACCTATGACAAGATCACGAGCAAAGGCGATGCGTGATAAGGTGAACTCAATCCTCTCTCTCTCTATACATTCAATGACTTGGTGAATGGTGCGCTACCTCATGAAAATGCCCTATGTTTGCTCAGGTTGGATCCCACCAAGGAGCCCAAGAAGATGCCCAAGACGATGCCCAAGAAGCTATGAAGAAGTCCGAGAGGAAGACATCGAGGAAGAAGAAGAGAAGGAGAAGGGAGGAGGAGGGCAGGGGAGCCGGCCTCAAACCCCAGCCAGGCTGGCCTCCAGGCCGGCCCCCATCTAGAGGCTGCCGGGCCCCACCCTGGCCTCAGGCCGGCCAGTCTCCCGGGTGACCCGAACCCTACTCCGTCCCCCAGGCCCGCTCGCCCCTGCGCCAGGCCAGGCGCCCACCCGAAGGCTCCGGCCCCGGGCCGGTGCGCCTACGCTGCCAGGCCGGCCTCCCTGCGGCTGCTCCCACCCCGGGCTAAAGGCCCGGCCAGGCCAGCCTCCCAGGCCGGGATCCCTGAAGACTCGCAAATGGAGGGGAAAAAGCCTCTTTTCTCCCCTGGCCTACCCCCTTGGGTATATAAGGCGCCCTTTGGCTAGATCTAGGGTTTAGAGATGAATTTAGACACTTGGGCTTTGCTCTTGTACCCCTCTTGTGAGGATACTCCTATGGTTTGTACCTAGGATCGTATCAAGACTACTCCTATGATGTGTATCTAGGATCGTATCAAGATTCATCGGTTTTCCTATCCTTTCTCCTCGGGATTCAGTTTGGGACTTTCCAATCTTCCTCAACTAACCCTTGAGGTTCTATTGGCGTGATGGACCGGCCACGGGTGTGAAGCGGTTTCCGAAAAGGTGAGTTTGGTTGGATCGATCGTCCTGTAGGCGACCGTTGCGGCTTAGTTGACGGGAGATTTGGGTTCTTCAGTTCTTGCTAGTTATCTCCCCTTTGTTTTCCCCACGATTCCCTTCGATTCTCCTCTCGTGTTGTTCGTGTTCATCGTTCGTTCTTCGTGTTCTTGGTCGATTCGTGAAGATCGGGCCACCTAAGAGGTTAACCCCTCAGTCAGCCCTCGAACAAAGGCGGCTAGGGTTCAAACCAAGAATACAAAGATGATCCAACTACACGCAAAGGGGAATGCAAATACAAACGAGTGAACAGGTAAGTAAAGCTTGTGATGATAAAGCAAAGTTGCTCGGAGTGCAAACAGAGACATGTCGGTGTCGTCGGATTGTGTGCCTCTAGCAATGGAATCGGATCCAGGAAAGGATCTACACTACCATCCAAAAAAATCTATAATATCTATAAAGTTCATCTCCACTAAGATACATTTAATTTTTGCAAGCTCAAAGCTAGTGCAGCCACGTCACCTCAATTTCCCTATCCGTCGGATTCCAAGGATGTGGTCTTCATCACCTGTCTTCATTCCTAAACTCATGTGTTCGCTATCAATCGGGACAAACAGAAAAAGAATCGAGCGACTTCCCTATGACGTTCCTGTTCGCCCGACCGGTCCAGATCAATATCCCTGCCTTCGCTCTGGCCGGCCCACCTATCCTCTAAAATTGCAGCACGCAGCAATAAAAAAAGTGTCGCTCATTGGTTGCCGGGGAGACTCGATGCTTCCACATCGATGGCCGGTCGTGACTGCCGATCTTCCTGTAAACTGCCGGATGTGTCCAATCTCCCAATTAATTACTCCCTCCGTCCAAAATTAAGTGTCACAAAGTTTGACAAAAGTGGATGTATCTAACACTAAATTATGTCTAGATACATCTACTTTTGTCAAACTTTGTGACATTTAATTCCGGACGGAGGGAGTAGCTGTTATTTTCGCTCCCGGTAACGCCCGCAGTGTCGACATCTCCATGTGTCCTATCGATTTTAATGTATTATGTCTGCCGACTATTAAAAGGATTATTAGTTACATATTACATCAACTGTTAAAAGGATTGTTCGTCTTCTTTGGGCTGTATTTTGTCTGCCGACTCTTAAAAGGATTATTAGCTAGGAGTACATGCTACATCAACTATTAAAAGGATTGCTCGTCTTCTTTGGGCTGTCGAGATTCACCTCCCCCGTCACTTCCTGTTCTACACCACTTTTTCCTAAGACTGTTCAGCCCAGAAGCCCTTCCGTTGTTCCCCGATAATTCCCATCGCACTTCCAGTGTTCCCCAACACAGCCACACAATGGTGATACCTGCAACATTTAGGTCGGAGGGACGAGGGTGTCTTTGAAAGTATGGAACCGCCGTGTGACAGGTTCTGCGAGCGCTGATGCTCCAGGATGTAGAAGCATGCATGGAGGAATGGAAGAGATGAAAGTGGACGGCACCAGAAGTACCAGTCGACCAAGGTTCGATGCACTATGCTTTTGATTTCCCGGCGTATCTCCCCATTTTGCATTGGCACCTCCTAACTATCAATACCAAAGATTTTTTTTCCCCACAGATTATCTTTCTACGATGTTGGAATTGATAGGAAATGGGGAGCTCGTCTAATGCGACCCAAGAAATTACCACCCTGATCAAGTGATCATGTCACCTGTCATGCAGGGTGGTGTGATTTCTTCCACATGGATAATTGGTTATCTTTCGAGCCCAAAATTCTACTTCTACAGATTACATAGATCATCAGTAAGCAACATAGTTTTATCCTCCGTGGTATACTTTACTTTTCTGTTTTTTTTTCGTTAATCCTGCCAAATATTTTTGTACATGGTCCTTTAGGGATCAGGTCATTAGCACACACTGGTAATCCAAGCATTACTAGATTATCAACATAGTGAGTGTTGTACATGGTCGATGGTTCGCCGCCACAAATGGACAACGATACCAAACAGCTTCTTCGATATCATTGCGTCATTTTGTGATAGGAAAGAAATCCTTTCATGAAAACTTGTGTTATTTTTTAACTAACAATTTAGAGTTTATGTGCTTTCATGATATACTTTCAGGTTTCTTGATATATACATGGTCAATGGTTCGCCGCCACAAACGAACAACAATACCAAACAGCTTCTTTGATATCATTGCGTCATTTTGTCATAGGCAATAAATCCTTTATGACATGAAACCTCGTGTTATTTTTTAACTAACAATTTAGAGTCTATGTGCTTTCATGATATATTACTTTCAGGTTTCTTGATATATGACCCTTTTTTCGGTCTAGGCTCCAGTTATGCCTTTTACATAAAAACTAGGCTTCAATTCAAGCCTCTAATTATAGTAGATGCTGGCTGATTGGTGTATATATACAATGATCAAAATTATTAATGTCGGGTTTATGTGCTTCATACTATATTGAGTTCATTTGCTAATTTGTTGAATAGTTCTTTTGCAATTAGATATAGTTTATTGTTCGCATGCACATCTACTAATGTCTTCAGCTTGCAACCTAAGGTGGGTAAATTTTTGCTCTCTGAAACATGAGCTTCGGCTCATAAAGATTATTATCGTTAAGCTCTTAGAACGTTATATGTTCTTTTATTCCTGCTGCAACACACATTGTATTTTCTTAGACTCTTTGTGCATGTTTTTTACCTACAAGAAAATCATCTCTAATACCCGTCGCAACGCGCGGGATATCAACTAGTATATTATGTAACCACTCCCTCCATCTCATAATTCAACCACTTATAACCTATATTGGTCGTAATAACATCTTATATTATGGGCCAGAGAGTTGTGTTACTTTATTATGTTCTGAATCCCATATATGTTGTACTACATATTGAGTCCTACTAGACTATGGCATGACAACCGTGCTAAACTGTATGTCAAGAAAGAGAGTTATTTGCCCCCAATATATAGTATCAGGTAGTCATAAAATAGATGTGAGAGAGAGATCCACCAGATTAGCACATAGCTGGTTTGTCCTCTCGTGTATTCTAATACTCCTCCCAATTATAGTGATACGCCGCCGTGTGTTCCGTGGTTTTTTCACGCAAGGGTTTCCACGTAAAACCCCGTGTTCTTTTTGTTCGTTGATCTAATTTTCGCTGCGCTATTTTATAACAAGTGGTATCAGAGATTCAAGTTTCAAGATCGATTCGCTGCCCTCCCGTCCCGGGCAGCACCTCCCAACGTTGAAAGGATCAACCGCCGCAATCTTGTGCCATCATGCAGCCGCACCAAGATCAAGCATCATGTGAGATCAGATCTGAGAAGGTTCATAGCGCCACCATTGGCAATCTGTCCGCTGTAGTTTTGGATTCATCGCTCGGAAGTTTTCGAGACCAGTACTGTTTTCGATCGGCCGTTGTATCCTATTCTCAAGTCGGTATCTATTTCATACAAGGGCAAGGTGCCGCGCGTGACCGTGACTTACCAATGTGCCGAGATCATCTAGCTCAAGATTAGCATAGCCGTGAAGCAGCCTACCACATCGATCAGATATGAGCATCAAGTTTCGAGGAGACAATTTACGGCGGCAGTAGTCCGTTGCATTCTCACTTTGCCGAGTAATTTATCCGGCGCCGTCTCCGGTCGATTCAAAGCAAGCAGCAAAACGCGTGAATCACCTCAACTTCCTAACTGCGCAAAGTCGGGTATTCTTTTCAGTAAGAAGGTACCGAATCAGGTGGTGCAGGACATCAGGTCAGTGTTCCCTGTCCCTATCATTGATGAATCATTTGCTCATCTCGGTCATCCTCTGATTCTGCCAGCAAAAAATCGTTCAGACGCTTATAATTTTGTGGTTGATAAGTTCTCTAACATACTGGGTACTTATAAGGCAAATTTTCTTTCTCATGCTGCCAGACTTGAGCTGATTAATTTTGTTTTTGCCTCGATCCCTGTTTACTACATGTCTAGCATCATTTTCTCGAGGAAGTTTATTGCTAAGATCATGGTTATCATTGGGAAGTTTTGGTGGACAGGTATTTCTTCATATCAACAAAGGAAACCTCTTTGTCTGTTGGCGTGGAAGAACATTTGTACTCCAAAAAAAGAGGGTGGGTTAGGTATTCGTAATCTGCAGGCGGTTAATTATGGTCTCATCATAATTGTAGCATGGAGATTGGCGGCCCAACCCACGAGTCACGTATATGGAGTGTTGAAATCCAAATATTTTTCTGATTCTTCTATTTGGAGGCCCAATCCTAGCGTTCCAAAATCTGCGTTCTGGAGCTCTATTTTAAATGTTCTGCCGTTGCTTCATCAAAATTCTTTTTTATCAAATTACGACAGGAAACCTTTCTATTTGGAGTACTCCTTGGTGTGATGCGTGGACAAGAGTTTACGATGATTTGATTATCCAGGATCCTCCTTTTGTTTACCTTGCTTTGGTTGCAGGGGACTACATACTGGAATGTCCCGCTCATTGATTCTCTTTTCACTAATCCTACTGCTAATATTATCAAGAACACAAGGGTTATTAATTTGCAGGATCAGGACATCTTATGCTGGAAGCCAGCTTCAAATGGGGTCAGCACTGCTAAATCTGCTTATCTTGTGGCCTATCGTTTTCTTCAAAATACAGGTACTTTGACTACGGTAAGGCCAGATGACACTACCATTAACTTGTTGTGCCAGATTTGGAAGCAAAAAGGACTTGCTCCCTCGTGTTAAGACGTTTTCTTGGAGATTGTTGCGGAAAGCTATTCCATCAGGTAACAGAGTAGCTAGAATCTCTAGACATGTTGAGGGGTTATGTGTGGCATTCTAGAGGATGACAGCCATATTTTTTCACATGTCCTTTTGCTCGGGCAGTTTGGTTTCAAAACCCTTGGTTTATTAGAGTTGATGTTGCTACTGATAATCAGCCTTCCATTCCTCATATGATTTCTTCCTTGCTCTCGTTGCAGCATCCTCACATGAATTTAACAAATGTGCTCACGTTCCTTTGGTGCCTTTGAAAATCTCGGAATGATGCTCTCTTTTGTAGGGAGAATGGTCATCCACATCAGATTCACATGGACTCTACTGCATTGTTACAGGATTTTGCTAACTCTGTGGTCATGAATTTCTCAGCGGAGGCCCAAGTTAGACCAATGCCAAAAAACCCTCCTGCTAGGAGTGTTGGTGACGAATGTTCCTTTCTTTTTGTGGATGCAGCTTGGAAGAGCATCTCTGGACAGCTCGTGGCCACGGCGGGAGTTGAGATTTTCTTCATTGCCAAGCACAGTTTGGGATCCTCTGATGTTTTCTTGCAGACTCAAGTTCCTGATGTAGGATCCCCTTTTCAGGCAGAGGCGGAGGGTCTCCTTCTAGCTGCTAAATTCCTCAATTTTCTGCAGATTACCAAAGTGGAGATCTTTTCGGATAATTTGCCTTTGGTGAAGGCAGTCTCAGCCTCTTCCTCTTCTGGTTCTGATGTGTCCTGGAGTATTCGGCACTATGTGGCTGACATTCGGAGTCTCCTTATCGGCTCCATTATCTCAGTCAACCACATTTCCAGGGAGTTCAATGGAGTTGCTCACTCATGTGCTCAGCAGGCTATCCGATCTTCTAGGTTGGAGCCCATCTGTTCGTGCAGGAACGATGCTCATAGCAATATTTCCTGCCCGATCATTCAGGCGGTGTATCACCTCCGGAATCGGGGCCTTGTAATCAACGATGTAACTTTCTTATGAGTAATGCAATCGGCACCTTGGTGCCACCTTTATGTTAAAAAAAACGCGTGAATCACCGAACCATGGATTACCAGATCGATTCGAACGTGCATACGCACGTGAAGTCTTGGAGGGTTGGACTCCCGAGGAGAGAAAAAATCCGTTGCGCTGCTGCTAGTTCACGTGACTCTAGTTCAATTGATCTTTAATCTGCTATGTCCACACAGCCTGCCCCCTATACGATGCAACCTATTGCTAGTCCATTGCTCAGCGTATTGATTCTGTCAGGAATTTGTGTATCTTCTTGTACTATTTTGTGTTCAGGGATTGTTCTACTCATGACTTTCGTGAAGTACGACCTTCCGCTGCAGGACCGTGACACAGTGTTTACTCTATGGCAAGTATGAATGCGAGCATTGTTGGCGAAAGCTTTTATGAGGATGCACTCGGTAATTTTTGTTCGAGGTAAAGTTTGTTGGATTATAGCTCATCGGGATATAGTGGATGCAAATATATTGCTGCAGTTTGTCGAAGAACACAACTTAGTTATCAGAGAAAAAGAAATTATGGAGTAGGTAATTATTAAACCTGTTGGTAGCCAGCATATACTCTTTGCTCTCCAGAGTTTTATGCTGTTATGCATGTCAAGGTTTTAATTTGATATCCATGTTCGTGATGAGGATCATATGAGGTGCACGGAGATTCGTTTCTGCTAGATACTGGAACATTTAGTACTGTTAAGTTTCAGTGCAATTCAGTTGTCTTTACTACTTCAAGAAGGATCTATTGCAGAGTTTAACCTCCACAGCATGTTCATGAGGTTTCTTCATCCGACACTTGTTCTACACGGACAGTTTTTGACCATTTCATGGACTTTCAGACGACAATTTTTTGGTGTATGTGATGTGCTTCGTATCGGATGCTCTTGCATGAGTATTGTTAGCCGAGATTTGTGCTTTCTTGTTTGTAGCACATTCAGATTCATGATATGAGTTCTTCACAATGTTACGTGCATCAAGATGTTGCACTATGAGCTGTACGCTCGTTCAGGCACCACATGAGATATGATGAATTATGTCATTTGATGATTGATTAGTTTCGGTTTTGAGCTTAGTGGCACAGACTCAGAATTTTATTGGAAGACCCCAAGTTTCATTTGTCTGTGTGTGTTCTCGACGACCTACCGTTGATCTGCTCAATACATGAGAAGTTTATTAGTCTTATGGATATTTTCTTTTGATGACTTTAATTGAGGAGTTGATGCTATCTATGATTATTGTAAGAAATTTCATTTCAAGATGGAGTGTTATTTTATTGTGTTTCGAATCTCATACATGTTGTACTACATATGGAGTCCTACTAGATTGTATGTCTACAACTTTGTTTCGTGTCCGTCACGAAAAAGAGTTGTTTGCCCCAATATATAGTACCACGTAGTCATAGAATAGATGTAAGAGAGCAATCCACCAGATTACCACGTAAAGGGTTTATCCTCTCGTGTATTGTAATACTCCTCCCGATTATAGTGATACGCCGCCACGTGTTTCGTGATTTTTTCTCGCAAGGGTTTCCATGTAAAAATATGTATTCTTACTCTTCGTTGATCTACTTTTCGTTGCGCTATATTTTGTAACAGGTTGAAGCTTAACATACCAGGAAACTACTCCCTCCTCCCTCCGTTCCCCATATTTTGGAACGGAGGAAGCAGTAATAAGTAGCATCATAAGAAAGTGAGCAATTAAAATACCATAGAATCACAAGCTGACAACCAACGACAAACACCACTCTTTTTGTCTCTCGAGAAATCACAAAAAGCTTTGTGTTTTGAGGCATTGGTAGAATGAAGCCTCGAACATACAGACCCAGTGGCTAGGGAAAACCAGGCCATGAGTCACATTACAACAGATCCTTGCTCACTCTGAAGGACCCACGAACTCGCTTCAGCCTTGAGATGCAGCAGTTCTGCTTCTTCCAAATACAACAAGTCCATGACAGCATTCGCAGCTGACTGAAGCAGACCTATATAATGGGTCCAGTACAGTACCTTGTACCTGATTTTGAGAGAGTAAGGGCAGCTGAGAAGAAGTTGTTGCATGGTCTCGCTTGACTGGTCTAAAAGAAGGCAAGCTGGGACATGAGGCAGCAAAGCGCTCTACCTTTCTCTGACAGGCGGTCCAGGTTCCTAGATCACCGACCGAATGAAGAGGGTTCACATAGTTAGGCACCCAGGAATTCCAAGTTTGCCCGATCATGAAGTAGGGGCATGTAGCAGGATCATAGTACTTCCTCTCTGCGGCAGGCACCGCTTACAATCACAAGTCACAAGGAAGTTCTACTCGCACAAGCTGAACACTGCTTGTATATGTTAGTGCTGTCCGGGTGTCGGTACATATTCCTTCCTCCTCAAACATGTGGCGAGGTCATCAGAGTACTGGCCAACCTTGGTAAGTCAAAGCATATCCAGATTTACAGAGACCAAGTCCTGCAGAAGAAAAACTTCAGATACAGCTATGTTAGTGCATGGCATATAGTAATAAGTAGTTTTTCATATTTGTAGATGTGTCCGACAAGACAGCCTTTTATAAGTTGTTCGATTCAACAACAAAGCTCTTATTGGGTATGTTGAAATCAAAATCTCAGTGCGATAACAGGAACAGTGAACAAAATTATTTGGATTTGTACAATCTAAGTTAACGATCAGAAAAAATGGCATATCTTATGCAGTACGCAGATGTTACTATAACTCCTTGAAAGACCTGGGTGCTGTTGAACTGCATGTTTTTATGGTTCGCACTTGGCACTACAGGCTAGGTTATGTATACCAGTAGCAAAGTCAGTACAAATTGCTGACTTTATCAGACATGATACAGCCAACAGAGTGTGATCATACATGCACGAGAACTGGAAAAAAAAAACAGAAGAAAGGGCTCTTCTCAGCCCCCTCTTAGAAGATGTAACTAAGCTTAAGCTATAATAGGGCAGGTCCGTCTTGTGCGGTAACGATAACGTACAGTCCCTACTCCCTAGTACTCCCTCCGTTCTAAATTATAAGATGTTTTAGATATTGTGGTGTGGACTAGATACAGACCGAAATGAGTGAATCTACACTCTAAAGTGCGACTATATACATCAGTACTTAGTCCACAACCAAATATCTAAAACATCTTATATTACGAAACGGAGGGAGTATATATGTAAAATTGTAAATGACTTATTGAAATGATTCTACAACACCAGAACCACCTTATAACTTAACACGTCTATCATGGTTCAGTAAAACTTAACTCGTCCTGCTGGGAAGCAGTCCATCCTGGTTCATAAGCTTCCAGAAACCGGAGCTTTGCCTTGTTTGGAAGGTCATGTGGATGGACAAATGGAACCCCTTGCGGCCATCCAATTTCAGTTCTGATGTTCTCACAAGAACTGTGCAGTGATCGTATATGACTTTCACATTCTTTGAGATTGCAAAATCTCAGTTTGACGCCTCTCCCGTCTGCAATATCCTGGACACGCTCCTTGAGCACCCTCTGCGCTTCTAGGCGAAGTCTTTTGGAAGGAGGGAGTGACTTTGTTCTTGCACTTTCCTTCTTTTTCTTCGTCACAGAGTTAGACGATGCTACACCAAACAATTCAACAGGTGAGACTCCAAGTTTGTAGTCCATGAACTCAAAAGTTCGATACTTCACATGTCACTTAAACGTACTGGTCAATTAGGTTGGTCTGAACTCTGAAGGAACTACGTGACATCAACTAGGACAACTATATCTTTGTTTCAAAACACACTGCATTATACTTCTGACATGCCCTTGGAAGTTGGACGTACTTCCCGGTATGTTATTCAATAACACTGACGAGTATAACAAAATAACCATGCATAGCAATTTTCATGTTAAACAGCCCATCAAGAACATTTTTTTAATGTATTGTTTGCCTCTTTTTGGAATTAGCATGTTATTGCCCCAGCCGGGGCAACATGAGGAGACCTAGCCCACCCTCAAGCTTGTAATTCCCTTGATTAAATAGCACCATGTGAAGCTCCTTTGCTAATTAAGCAGCAATTTGGCCTAATTCATCTAACAATCAATTTTGGGCCCTCCTTAATTTTGTTCTGCGATGTGTAACCCTGCAATCCACCTGTTGTGGGGATGGAGTCCTATGTGCAGCAGCTGCTGGCCGTGTGGCAAGCCGGCAACAGTAATAGCATGTACCCCCTCCGTCCAAAAATACTTGACTTCCATTTGTCCAAATATGTATGTATAGGCTAAAATATGTCTACATGCATATATATTTGGACAAAGGGAAGTCATGTATTTTTGAACGGAGGGAGTACTTGCCTATTCGGAAAGATGTATGATAAGGTATACCCAGAGAGTGAGTTTAAGTATCCATGTTGGATATAACTGTCCGCAGTAGAATCCAATTAAATTATGATGATAGAGTTTAAGTATCCATGTTAGTTCTATTTATACAGGCAATCAAGCAATCAATAAACAAAAGTTCCAATAAGCCTCAAAGCCTCTCTTCCACAGCAGGGACCTGCCACTGGATTGAAGAGGGCGAGTGCCTACCCTCAGTCTTCGGAGCATTATTCTACCCAATTTACCCCATTGTGGACCAAGGTCCATACCACCACCACTGGAACTCATGTATAACGAATCACACTTTTGTGAGACCACATCGATTATACATCATGCAGGTCGAGAAGACATTCATGACAAGATGAACAAATTAATAATGGTGCACGCGGATTAATTGATGCCACTTAGCCACCCTTTAATTCATATTTTGTTTTTACATACCTTGTGGAGTTTTATAAAGGAGTGAATTTGGAACAGTATTATATTACAAATTTTCATGCATCCTAAGTGAATGTGCTCATCCTGGAAGAAATAATGACAGTATGGGGGCACAACAACAGCTTCAAGCATAGGTCGCATAGCAAAGACTGGGAGACAATAACTTACCATCCTGTTCTGCCTGAGAAGACGATTCATTGTTCTTGTGAAAAAGTTGATCAGCAGAATGCTGTGTGTTCATGAAATCAGTAACCGGTATGGGAACCTGAAACTGAGTATCAACACCATGACCAGCAGCTCCCATTTCTGAACTACTCATCCTAGGAACTGGTCTCGGCGTGAGCTTAAATGCCAAAGCACAACGCCCAAACCTACATCCCTGCAAGTTTCCAACCTCCGTCTTGTGTACCGCTGGATTTACATAGCCGGTGGTTTCCTGATAAAGTGCAAGGCCAGGATAGACGATGATATCATGCGGACCAAGGTCGCCATCAACAAGAATCCAGCGTCCATGCAAGTCCTTGATATACAATCCTGACCTATCAGACTTAACTAGGGTAAGCAAAGTCTTATCAATATGTTCCTCCTGGTCAGGAAACATGAGCAGTCGACCACCATCAGGAGAAGCAACACGATGCTGATGTGCCCCTTGGAATGACGGCCTTGAATGGCAACATGCTGAGAGAACAGAGGATGACACTTCCTGGCCCCTCAATGGCATGTTGTCAAGTATCTCGGTAAACACACTAGTACGGAGATTCAGTGAGAAGCTAATCGCATCCAAGATATCTCGGCAAACTTTCCCAAGCACAGAGAATATGTCGGGCAGCCCAGAGGGGGCCAATTCCATCGCACCATTGTGCTCCCTCCCGGTAATACCAGGCCGGTAATCATACATTTCCAGCCACGTTTGGGGATCTTTATAGTAGCCAGAAGTTTTGCACCACTCGCGGGCGTCATCCTCCGAGCGGGCAACCTCGCCGGAATCGTACCCTCGCTGGTGGAAAAAGAGGCGAGCGGAGTCGAGACCAGACCTTAACAGGGCAGCGTCGGCTGGAGGCAGTTGGATGATGGCCGCTGAGTACTGAGCCAGCGACTGCATCAGTGTCGATACGCAAATCCTGTAGCTGTCGGAAGCGATGCCCTCGACGGCCGCGAGATCGCCGAGGCGCACGCGGCCGAGAGACGCGAGAATGTCCCCTCCCGCGTCATCCATTGGCGGAGATGGTTCTTGGATCTTGAGTTCCAGGGGCGGTCTCAGCGCGGGCATAGAGGTTCAACTGAACCTCCAAATTTATCTTGGGTCAGCTGAAACCCGATCCTGCGCACTGAAGAAAAGATCCCGAAGAATGGAGAGATGGATTAGATTTGGTGTCAGCAACAGTAACGAAAGATTCCCAAGAACAAAGCGAACTACTGGAGCAACCCATCGGATCAAACCTAAACCAGTATTCCAGCTATAGAATTCCAAACTAAGTAAGTTGTTATTCCTAAGTAAGGCAGAAATTGGTGTTCTTACCAATAAAAAGATGAAGAAATCAGAAACGTATCCAAGTCGGGATGTTCTCCTCCCAGCTCCACGCCAGCGCGAAGTGCAGAAGGGGGTCTGGCAGGCTTGTTGTCTCCCGTCGCCGGCGGAGAGATTGCCAGATGACTGTCCAGGCGCACAAAATTACGAGGAAGAATCGAGACTGGGAAGTGAAAGATTTGGGAGAGAAATCGGAGAAGGAGAAGAATGGGCGAGAGGAGCAAGAACAACACTCACAATTTTTGCTTACCGCTAAAAATCAGTCACACCGTCACATGATTAATTTTCAGTCAGATTTTTTTTTATGTTAGCCGGATGTAACATCCCAGGATTTTGAAAATTTGAAAATTTCAAAACCATCATGCATTCATGATCATCATAGCATAATTGTATTTTGTTTGCATAAGAATTGGTTTTAATTTGCTAAAGACAAAAATTTAGGTGATATTACCTATTAAACCATATTTTGGATTTAAATATTTTTCTAAAGTAAAGTATTTTATTTTTGGGAAAGAATAGTATCAAAAGGTTCCTTATTTCCTAAGCTTTTCAAAACATATTTTTATGTATTTTTCTGATTTAGTTTTGAGGGGTTTTCAAATTTGATTGAATGCCTTTTAGAAGAAAAAAAAGAGAGAAAGAAAACCAGCGCAGCCCACCTTCCTTCTCTCCTCTCTCTCGGGCCCAGGCCCATTCCCCCTCAGCCCTCTCTTATCTTTTGCCGCGTGCGCGTCTACAGAACGGGCCGGCCCACGAGGCCACAGCCCAGGAAGCAGCCACAGAAGCCCCTTTCTCTCTTCCGCTGTCAGGTGGACCCCGCCCCGCTGATCTCACCTGGACGCGCGCATGACGTCATCGCTCCGGCGTCCGTGCCCGAACGGGACTCCGACTACGACCACCGCCTCTCCCCCAAGTTCCTACCCCTTTATATACGCTGCCCCGCCGCATCTCGACGTCTGCGTCCCAATCTCCCCTCGAAACCCGAGCTCGACACCTCGATCTTCTTCGCCGCCGTGAGCCATTGTTGGAACCGCCTCGGGAACCACTCGACGCCAATGCTCCGGAGCGCGAGGATAGGAACCGAGGAGACGAGGAGAACCCACGTGGCGTGCCACACCCGTCGGTGTGCTCAGATCCGCCGGAGAACCCCGGAAATGCCGCCGCCATCCACGCCGGATCGCGCCACCGTCGTCTTCCTCGCCTCCGACGTCGTCTCCGGTGAGTTTGCCCCGGCACCCTCTGTGTCCGTCCGATTCGCATCAACGTCCTGGATTAGAAGGCCGCGGCGAAGCGGTACTTTGAATCTCGGCCGCCCGATTCCCTTTAGATCTAACGATCCACACGCACGATCCGGCCGAAACGGCATCGACCAATCACAGCGCGCCATTGCCTGTCCCCCGGATCGATCATATTTTGATTTAAAACAAAATAAAACAGATTTGTTTCCAAACTTTAAAAATTAATAACTTTTATTCTGTGGTGCTAGCATTGATCCAGGGACTAGCACTTAACACAGTAGTTCTTACATTATTAAATGTGAGGGCGCTACAAAATGGTATCAGAGCAAAGTGTTGCCTCTAGATTAGAGCCTTAGGTTTGGAAAACCCTTTGATCAAATTTATTAACTCCTTTGAGTATTTTTGGATCCTAGCGGCATAGTGAGATGAAGCGGGCCGGAGCAACATTACATGTCCACGTACATGAGACCGGTTCCCTGATTGGCTTAGCGGGTGTCAGTTTCTCTCACTATAGTGAATATCCAAATTTCAATAAGTTGTTAATGATCACCCTGGAAGAAGACTCAATAGTATTCTTACTCGTCTCATATCTAGTACCTCTTTACCTTATGCTTCTATGACTTATGTTTTTTCCCTTACACTTCAAAACTCAATGATGATGGAGCTTCAACTTCAGAACCACCAAGGACTTCCAACTTAAGATGAAGAGATGCAACTCCAACACCACCAAGGACTTCAATGACCCTAGGATTGACCATCTATTCTACTCTAACATAGCTAGAACAACTCTTCTTCTAGTATTTCTACCTATTGTTCAATCTTCTAATATCTTATCTCCCTAATAGATGACCAACCTCTTTGAATCAATCAAGAAGGGCCCATTGATGACCATGACTCTAGATTGTGAGACTGAATTCCCAAAGGCATTGAAGAACCTAATGACAAAACTAGGATTTGGAGGAACAGCACTCTACAAAGGTTTTTCCCTTCATTGAAGATGGCCAAGAGTATTGGTGGGTGCAACTTCACCTATACAGAAGCAAGGAGTATGACCACAAGACAGAACGGGACTGCATCTTCACTAACCCACAACAATACACATCATTTCTTCGAGTCAACTAGATGCGCTGCATAGGAGGCAATCACAGAACTTGGAGAAAGACTTACGTGGATACTTTATCACACTCAGAAGGATCTCCAAGAAGCTGAAGAAGAGATCAACACCCTTGAAAAGGAGTTGAAGATGTATAAGAACATAGAAATCATTGTGAAGAGTTATGATCCATCCCAGTAGTTGACCACCATGGCAGAATGCGTTAGCTAGAGTTTTTGTCTGAGTATTGACCTATCAACTTGTGATATGGCAATTATAGAGTGTTTTGGTTTGAACTAAGTGGTTTTGCTTAAGTTTGTCAAAAATTAAGTCCAAATTTCGAAATTTGGTTAAGAGATAAAATATTTTAAGTTGTTAATTTCCATTGATTGTTTGTCTTGTTGTTTGTGCATGGGTAGGAAAATTTTCTCCTCATAGCTCTATCTATCTTTTCCTCATCTATGCTGAAAACCCACAGATGCCTCCTCGTCGCGACCCCAACAACAACAATGAGGACAACAACAATGATGCCCTACAGCAGATGCTCACTTCCCAAACCCAACTTCTACAGATGATGACTCAGTTTGTAGCAGCAATGAATAACAACAACAACAACAACAATCCTCCACCACCACCCCCAATGGATAGACTTACCAGATTTCTGAGACTTAGGCCTAACAAGTTCTCATATGCTACTGATCCTATTGAGGCAGACGACTGGCTTCGTTCAATCAACAAGGACTTAGTAACTTGTGAGTGTACTGACGCGGAGAAGGTGAGATTCACCGCACATCTGTTAGAAGGACCTGCTGCAATGTGGTGGGAAACTTACCAAGTGACTCATCCACTAGAAGGCATGACCTGGGATGATTTCAAGGAGGGATTCCTGAAGGATCGAGAGGTTAACTAGAGGGGGGTGAATAGGTTAACTACAAATTTTAACTTATTTTTCACGTTAACAAGGTAATGCTCAAATATAGATTATCTAGATTATGCAACTAGGTGAACAATCCTATATGTTGAGCAAGTACAACTAGCACAACGTAAGTATATGACTAAGCTAGTAGTAACTAGTAAAGGTAAGTTGAGGAATAACCGAACATAATGACGCGGAGATTTATCCCGAAGTTCACTTCCCAATGGAAGCTAATCTCCGTTGGAGCGGTGCGGTGCCACCAAAGTGGAACACCGAGTAGGCCTCAAATGCCACACCGTATCTCCTTCGAGTCCTTCCACCGATGTGGATAGGCTCGAATCACTATGTTGCCGTTGAGGTTGACAACTAGAACCTTTACAAGGATGAGGCACACTCCACAAGATTGGAGGGTCCTCACCAAATCCCAAGAGCCACCAAGACTCCGAGAAGCAAGATCCACGAGCACAAAAGCACCGGGGATATCAACAAGGCTCCGAGCTCCGATGAACTAAGAGCAACAAGATTCCTAGCTCCAATGAACTAAGAATGACAAGATCCCTAAGGGATGAGTGGGTGGATTTCTAATCGACTTGGTGGAGTTGTAGATCGGGGGTGTCTCCTTCAAATCCCAAAGTATCACGAGCTTTGGTTGGGGATTTGAGGAGTGCTTGTTCTTGAGCTTGAGCTTGGTCAATCAATGGTGGTGAGAGAGAGAGAGAGTGAGTGGGATTGACAACTCCAAAAGGTAGGTTAAGACCCCCTTTTATACCGGGGCGAAATACGGTCGTTGGGGGGGCATTCTTCACTTGGCAGCACCCCCCCCCGTCCTAGGGGGCCGGCCAGGCCGGCCTGGAGCAGCCAGGGCCGGGTGCAAACCCACCCCGGCCTGGTGCCCGGCCTGGGGCCGGCGTGGAGCAAGGGGAGGCCGGCATGGGGCGATGGGGGCCCGGCCTGGCAGCCCGGCCAGGCCGGCGTGGGGGCGCAGGCGAGGCCGGCCAGGCACCCGAGCCCGGCCTAGGGGCCGGCGTGGGGCCGGCGTGGGGCGGCAGGGCGAGGCCGGCCACCCACCCGAGCCTCCCGGCCTGGGGCCGGCGTGGGGCGATGGGGAGGCCGGCGGGCAGCCAACACCCGGCCTAGTGCCCGGCCAGGCCGGCCACCCCCTTTTTCCCTCTCTTCTTCTTCTTTCTTCCCCGTTTCTTCTTCTTTCTTTCATGTTTCTTTTCGTAGACTTTTCTCCCTTATTGCTGCAACTCGTATGAGGTTTACGGGGAGATATTTTCTGAGTACACTTAGAGAACACGTTAGTCCATCTATATGTTGTAATCAAACACTCAAAATAGGATTTAGGAACTATGTTCTTTCAATCTCCCCCTTTTTGATGTTTGATGACAACATACGGATTTGCGTAAGAAACAATTTTTCATGGCTATTTGTGAGAGAATAAACATATATTCGTACTCCCCCTATTTGTGTGCCCAAAACAAGAGACATTTATATTTGATTATCATGTTGAGTGCACCGAACATAATTTCATCTTCACACTGTTTTATAAGATAATAGAGTATGTGATGTAACTATGATATACTTATGTGAAGTGCGAGAATTATTCAATCATGATTTTAATATTGGAGATGCACATGTATGAACACAAAGTTATCTTCTAGATGAGTAATAGTATTTACCACTAGAATGATCTTACCATAGCATTCTTCTCATAGTTATAGATGGATATAAACTACCCTCATTATGGCTTCAACACATCAAATAGTGAGTAGATGAATAACATAATAGCCTTGCTATGATCTTCAACATATCAAATATCACACGCATAATATATAGATAGAAAGTACGATAGGTAAATAAAGACTATAAAGACATAGTCTTACAATAGTACCAAAGTTCAACAAACCACACAAATAGTATCAACTAAGAACGACAAAAGCAAATAGCGAGGATAAGACGCAAATGGATGCATGAAATGCAATGCAATGCGTGAGTGTTTCTCCCCCTTGGCATCATACACCAAAAAGGGAGAAAAATGCAAGCCCAATCACTCGTCGCTCATCTCAACATCTTCCTCAATGAAGTCCTCGGGAGGAGCCTGACTGGAGCTAGCGGTAGTAGTATAGGGCGCCGCAAAATAGCCAAGTGAGCTAGCGTCATCGCCAAGCCAATAGGTGTGCTGAGACTTCCACGTATCCTCTGAAATCTCGTCTGAGCTGGGAGGACTAAGGGAAACATTAAGAGTTGTCATGATGGAACACTGACGGCGACTAGAGGCCTTGCCCTTGCGATATGCCTCATAATCCTGATGCTGCTTATCAATGAAGAAACAGTTCATCTTCTGAAGAATCTTCTTAAGGTTGAAAGTCTCAGGAGTAGGGCCAGAAGGAGCAGGAGAAGTAGAGCGGTGCACCCCCTGAGATGTACTAGGAGCGGAGGACAGTGTGCGGGTGCGCTTAGGGCGTTGAGCAGCAGCTAACTCAGCCTCAGCCTCAGTCATAAGAACAGACTTCTTGGGAGTCACCTTGGCATAGTTGTTGATGAGACCAACTGGGATCTTGGTCTCAATAAGAAGCTGGATGTAAGAGCCATAGATGGGAACCCGCTTTTCACGAATCACAGTCTGCATCTCTTGCCACATGAAATCTAGGACATCCAATTGCTTCTTGGCCCTCATTTGAGATTCGATATGAAAGAGAAGGTTGATCAACCACTTGCGGACCTCACCCTTCTCACCATATTTAACATTGATGGTATTGCGAAGAATAGCATGCACAATATACCAATATTCAGAGAAGAACTTGACTATGGGAATGTGCATAGAGCCGGTACCTTCCGGATATCAATGACGGATACCATCTTTGGCCTTCATAATGTTCTTGGGATCACCATGAATACGAAAGTGGGTGCTATGATCAAACTTGTACTCGGGAATACCAAGAAAGGCACCAAAATCATCCATGGTAGCAACACACAGGACGCCACCACTCATCCAAGTCAATGTACGGGGTTGCCTCGTGGGACCACCAGCTGAGAAGTGAACAGTGGAATAAAACTCCTTGATCAGCTCTGGGGCAAATGGATGGGCATTATTGGGACCCATCAGAGGAGTGATATTGTGGTAATCCATGAGTTCCATAACACGGGGCCAATTGGTGCGAGCAGACTCCACATCAAAGTAGTGTTGATCCACATATCCATGCTGAAGCTTGCCAAGAATGAAGTCATACATGATCTGATGCATCTTGCAATAGAACCGAGGATCAGGGCATGTACTTTGACCAAAGTCATAGGGATTGAATTTCAGCCCAGCTTCCTCAAATTCGGTGGCACTAAGACCACCCCAGTTCACGACCACGGGTTCGTTTGGATTGACCGGAAGAGACGAACCATGTCTTCATGAGGGAGTAGAACCAGCAACAGCCGCGGCACTCTTCTTGCGAGGGCGGAGAGAGCGGGAGACATCGGACTCATGTTGGGTATTGGAATCACCTGAGAAAGAAAATGATGCATGGATATGGAGAATGATAATGAGTGCACATGGTCGTCTGTTGAGAAAAAAAATTAATCCATGAATATAAGTGATAGTGCCATGGTGAAAGAAAAACAAACACAATAGTAATGAAGACAAAACACATTATTATTAGTGTTAGCACATTATCATAGCATTTATAAGGTTGTGTTGGTGTTCTTAGTGAGAATATACACGAAAGTACATATTGGGCATGAGATGACAAGCACCACTATTATGTAAAAATGAGGGCATGGCATACATATCATAATACTATGAACATAATAATTGAGAACCACGACACTAGGACAAGCATAGCATTAATGTGGAATTTTTGTGAGCCATGGCCAAACATGAGAGAATAATTTGCATAGTGAGGGAAATCATAGTATCGTACGGCTATAACATGATGAGCATATGAAATAAACATATCATGGCATAGGAGTTTATCTAGTGGCATATGAGCGTCATGAACCCTAGCATGAATATATAAAAAAATCCTAACCGAGGAAAACACTAGCACATGAACACTAGCACTAGCACACCGATAGATAGCACTCACATACACGTAATCCATAGAAAAGCCCAAAGAAAATTACCCGAGTTGGAAGCCATCTTCAAACAAAAAGCACGAAACAATTAAGTGGACCGATCTCCCCCAATAATGTGCCAACGAGAAATCCGTGTGGAGGAGAGCGTGGAGAAGGACGTGGGCTTGCGGATCCAAGAGTTTGAGCAGTAGGGATGGGCTAGGGTGGTGGGGGGAGGGGGGAGGGGAGAGCTCCAAGGGACTCTAATGGAGGAGTAGGAGGAGGAAGATGGGGTATGGGAGGGGTTGGGTGCGGTTAGGGTACGTGTGCGTGTGTGTACATGGGTGTGGGTGCGTGCTGCGCCCACCCCGGCCTGGGGCCGGCGCGACGTGTGTGTGCGCGTGCGTGTGGCCGGCCTGGGGTGCCGGCCAGGCCGGCGTGCTGTGCGAGGCGAGGCCGGGCAGGGGCCCGAGCCACCCGGCCTGACCCCCGGCCTGGGGCCGGCGCGGCGACCGCGCGGGGCCGGGCGGGTGCCCGAGCGCCCCGGCCTGGAGCCCGGCCTGGGGCCGGCTCGGCGGGTGGCAGGGGCCGGCGTGGGGGGGTCGAGCTGTTTTTTTATTGGCTGTTTGGCTGTTTGTGTGGGTTGTGACAAAGGGATGGATCTTAGACCCTGCGGATAAGGACACCCCGTCTCAGGCCCAACATTAAGGCCCACGAAGGGAAGCCCTTGGAGTGTTCCAGAAGGCCTACATCAAGCCCACTCGCAATACCTTGCAGGCTAAGTTAGGAAACTTGTAACCGATATAGGGTTAGAGTTCGAGTCCTCCCCGGGTAGGGTTTGAGACCTGGCCACCTATATAAGGCCAGGAGAACCACCGGAAGAGGACTAAGCGATACCGCACCACCAAAGCCTTAAGCTCGAGATTGTACTCTCGACTTGAGCGATCATCTTTGTAACCGATCTATTCAATAATACAGATCGACAGAGGCAGGAGCAAGGGTTTTACCTCTACGAGGGCCCCGAACCTGGGTAAATTGTGCCCCCTGTCTAGCCGACGATCGCCACCAGCGCTCATGGGTTCTCCTATTCGAAACCCTATAGGTTCACCTGAGGGATTTGCCGAGCAACAGATTTGACAATTGGCGCCGTCTGTGGGAACGGCGGCGCTGGATCTCCGGCATGTTCGGCTTCATCGACAACCAACTCACGTTGGAAACCCTTGACTACGGCTCCGACCAATCCAATCCGGATCGGATCTGTCGTGGTCACCCCTCACTCGCCGGAATCACGCCCGGTATTCAGCGATTTGGAAAGGAGCGTCACCTTGACGTTCGGAAGCCTGAAGTTCGTAACCAACAGGGACGGGATCCTCCACTTCCCTGAGGAATCAAGATCTGACTCGGAAGCCGTCGACTCGCGCCCTTACCTGGAGAAAGCGGTGAGTCCGTCCGTTTCAACACCAACGACTACCACACCCTCTCGAGAGAGGAACCTTCCCGAGTCCGAAAAGCTTTCCGTACTACGCCTAGGACGCACGAGCCACGACTGGCTCAAGTCTGCATGGCAGGATTGGAACTACCCCCAGAAACAGAACACAGTGCGGCGGAACGCGCCGAGATTGGCGTTTCGCGGGAAGCCTGGGATCGAGCCAAGGAAGCTATGCGAACTAGCAAGCCACCCGCAGCTGAAGGGCCACACGAGGACATGATCGCCTACCACTACCATCTAGTGAGAGCGGCAGCAACCATCAAAGAAGCTCGGATAGATCTGGCCCGTCGAAAAAGAGCAGCGGATGAATCAAGTCAACGACGAGATGAGCTATCCCTAACACCCTCGGTCGGAACCCGACCTGCGAGGAGGGGATACGCGTCAACATCCATGGACGTCGAGTCCTTAGGCGGAGCCAGCAGGTCGATCGCACCTTCTCTGATGCGGGTCGATGAAGACGGAAACGTCTACCCGCAAACTCCTGCTGCCGCAGTCCTAGCCGCAGCAACCTACATGCAGATGAACCAACCGACGGAAAGAGACCCTCGGGCAGAACAATACAAGCAGGTGCGCAAGTGACTAGGTTTGGCAGCCGCGAGGCTCGCCTCCTATGACCGCCGGAAGGCCGCCGAGCAGCTAGAAAAGGAAAAGGAAAAAGAAAAGGAGGCATCGCGCAAGCATAGGAGCGCTTCGCCTAGAAGAGACAAATCACCTCGCCGTGGTCGAGGAAAAGAAGCTCGGAGACGCGGCGATAGTCGAAGCAGCAGTGAAGGTAGCCCGAGAAATAAAAGCTCGCGGCGTCATAGCAGCCGCTCGCGGAATCGCAGCAAAGAGCCAAGGAAAGAAGTTGATCGCGACCAGCCAGGATATAACGCGCGGTCAGACATCGCACAAAACAAGGTGGACAAGGCAAGAGCTGCGAGGAACCGCGCGCGCTCCTCGTCCAGTTCCTCGGATGACGAGGCCTGCGGCGAGCTGTGTTTCGCTCGCAGCATCCGCGAGGCACCCCTACCCAAGAGATTCAAGCTCAGCACAGAAGTCACGAAATACGATGGTTCACTCGAGCCTTCGACGTGGCTAAACGACTACCTCACGGCAGTAAAATGCCAATGTGGGAATAAAAACACGGCTATGCAGTATCTCAACCTGCACTTGATCGGCGCGGCGCGCAGCTGGCTAGAAGCAAGGCCAAGATCTTGTTACGCATCATGGGATGACCTACACCATGATTTCTGCAAAAACTTCCAGTCCACGTATAAAAGACCATCAACCATTAAAGAACTACGAGCCTGCAAACAGAAGAGCGGAGAGTCCACCCGCGAGTATATTCAGCGATGGACAACACTCAAGAACACCGCAGGAAACATCTCGGAAGAAGTAGCGGTTGAAGCCTTCGCAAAAGGCGCCCGACGAACTGCTTTCAGAGAAGAATTGGGCCGAGCAGCACCCAAAACTATCGGGGAGTTGATGATCATAGCCGACAAATGGGCTAATGGAGAAGACGCAGTGCGCAACGAGAGAGCGTCATCACCTGCGCCCGAAGAAGATCGCCATGGCCGAAGGAAAAGGAGGAAATACTACGATCACGAGGATCGAGAAGAGATGGTAGCAGCGGAATTCACGCGAAGTCGCGATACTGGACACCGTGGAAATCGCGAGTGGAGACCAAAGGTGTAACACCCGGGGTTTTTCCCAAATAGAAAGTTGCTTGTTGTTTTCTTTTTCATCGCATAGCATCATGCATCATATTCATTGCACTTGTTTTCAAACCAACCTAAAAATTCAAACCAATTTTAACTTCTCAAACAAAGCACGTTTGCTAACAACTCAAATTGTTTTCATGAAGAATTTGAGTTGGAATTAGTTTTGCTTGGTTATTTCAAAAATCATTTTCTTTATGAAACACTATTTGAAATTAAATTGGCAAATTCAAATCAATTGGCAATTTGAAAATTTTGAGAATAAAGTTAACTTACATTTGAATCTTGATGTTTGGTAATTCAATAAAAATTATTGCATAAAATAAAACCCTAAAAACCTATTCCTTTTCTCTCTCTCTCTTTCCTACAAAAAAAATGTGCAAACAGAAAAATAGAAGCAAAAAAAAAAGGAAGGGCAGGCCAGCCCACCACACCCCACGATCCAGCCCAACCCCCCCTTCTTCCTCGTACGGACAGAAAGGGGGAGGATGTCGCTGTCCACCTCCTCCCATGGCCCCCACCTCCCACCTGCTCCCTCTCTCCCCCTTATAGGCCTTCTCCCCCTCCTTTCCCAAACCCTAACCCTAGGCCACTCCCTCTCCTCCTCCTAGCCGCCACCTTCTTCTTCCTCCCTCCCTCCTCTGTTTATTTTCCTTTCTCTGAACCTTGGAGGTGCCTCCATGGCCGAAAGTTGCGGGCCATGGCGCGGCCACCACGGGCACCCTCGGCCCTCCCTCTCGCCGGGAATGGAATCGTGGAGGTGTGGGCTGCGGTTTTGGTGAAGGCGGCGCGGCCGGAGGCGCACCGCAGCGAGGCCGCCGTCCCCCTCTTCTTCCGCCGCTGCCTGCTGCTGCGAACAGCAGCCATGTCCGCCTCCTGTCGCTGCGCCTCGACAGGCCTCGGTGAGCGCCTCTTCCCCTCGCCCTCTCCTCTCTCCCCTCTCTCCTCTCCCCTCTCTCCACCCCCTGCCCTCTGCGCCCATCGCCGCCAGCCGCAGCGATCGCCGGTCGCCGTCATCTCTTTTCCGATCGATGCAGTTAACTGCATCTCGTATCAGTTTCGTCCACCCGCACATGCTACCTCAAAAGCCCACGGCTCTGTATCTTTCAACAAAGCAGCAGCTAGCCCACTGGTAGCACCCCAGCGCACACACATGCAGCAGCCCGGGTTCGAATCCCCTTAGGAACAAAGCCAACCCCTTTTTCCTCTTTTTTCTGTTTTTTTCTCGAATTCCAGAAAACAGATCTGAACCCTTATTTGTAAAATCCATAACAATTTGAATATTGCTCCAATTTTGATGGTTCAAGTTTCTGTGGATTCAAAATCTTGTGCTCTTTCCATTAGTAACAAAATTGCAACATGTTTCTGTAATAATTTTTGCACTAAATAATTAATTACTGAAAATGCAATTAAAAGTTGAAACTTTGGAATTTCATAACTTTAGTTCTGTTCATCCAATTTGAGCAAACTTGGGCTCTAAAAATTTGTCTTAACAAACTCTAAACATTGGTATTTTATTTGGTCACAATTGAATTAATTTTGAACATGTTTCCCTCTGTTTACTAAAAAGGGCAGAATAAGACTACTTATGAAAAATTGCATAATAAATTCAAGAATAACCCAAAAATTATGTTTAATAGCTCAAAATGTTCAGTGAAACATTTGCTACATGTTTTCAACCTTTTCAATACATTTTGTTTACTGTTTTCCCTAATTAAAAGTGGTGGAATAATTCAATGCTTTAATTAAACCTTTTAAATTGCAAAATTCATAACTTGGGCAATTCAAATCCAATTCCAACATGTAAAATATGTTTTCCATCCCATTTTTCATGAACTTTGCAAATATGAACTTTGTTTTCTGTTTTGAATAATTTAAATTGCTGAAAACAACTGTTTCTTAATTAATGCATTTAAAATTGTCAAATTAATAACTTGCTCATCTAAAATCCATTTTCAACAAATGAAATATGTATTCCATCTAAAATTTGGTGTTCTTTCCAAATATGAATTTTGTGATCCATTTTGAACAATTAAAATTGGTGAAAACAACAAATGCTAGTGTAACTCCTTTAAGAAGCCAAATTTCATAACTTAATAAATAAATTCCCAAACTTGGTAAACACCTTTTCAAATTGAAGCTATTGTTGTTTTCTTATTGTTTTCCTCATCCATGCATCATTCTAATCAACTTTCACATGATGGTTATTTGTAGATCATTTAATTCAACATTAATTCATGGGCGTTTCTATATGCAACCCAAATTGCATATGGTCCCATTTAAATATGTTTACCCTATCAACTAGTTTATCTTTGATGCATCCTTAAACTTGTCATGCATCCATATCTTGATCATGCTGGATCTTTTGCCGTAGAAGTAATTATTGCATCCGGTGTTTGTTCTAGTTCGTTGCTTTTTCACGGATAGGACGTTGAGATGATGTGAGCAACGACAAGTTCTTCGGATGTACCTCTACTTGCTGGATTCCAGACAAGTATACTCACTTGCTGCCTATGGCTGCCTTTCATCACTTGTTACCGATTCTTTCCGTTGTTCTTATTCTAGCCTTTTGATTCGATGCTTGTGTCTCGATCCTATCATATGTTTACCTTGCAGCCATGATATAGCCTTCCTTCCACTTCCTATTAAATGTTGTTTGTTTACCTTGTTGGCTCTCGTGTCGTAGTTGCATGCTTAGTGTTGTTTGCGCTCAAGTCTTGTTGTCTGTCTTATCACCTGTTTAGTTGATAGTTGGGTTTCAATTCAATCAACAACATGTTAATGTTTTGGGTAATAATAATTTGATGATAAGGCACCGGCAGGAGGCCCGGCGTGGTTTTGAGGCCTGCTAGTGTCGACCCTAATTAGGAAAAGGGTCTTGTCCATTGATCCATGATGAGCGCACTAACCGCATGTGGGAAGCGAGTATGGGCGCCCCCCGCAATTCTGATTCGATTCACATCTCGTCCAAATCGCCTCATTTAGTTCGGGTTTTCCATTTGTCGCATGCATATGCAGGTGCGAACCCTTGGCGCCAGGGTGGAACTTTTGTAGTCGGCATTTAGGGAGACACGTTCTTAGAGTGCTATGAGGGTCCCCTTTTCTTCGTGGGGCTTGATTAGCCGTGCGCTCAACTGCACGGGGTTCTTTGGGCTTGATGCGAAGAAGAGTTGGGTTGTGTTGAGTACCTCGCTTGGTGGGTTGATCCCCCGTCTGGCGGGATATTCTTACGTGTACGGCCAAATTGGTGCATCCCTGCAGGGTTAAATCTTCTCGAGAAGCCGTGTTGTCCGCGGTTATGGATGACTTGGTGAAAGTGCTGGCTAACAAGTACTCAGACAACTTACACTTAACGATGATAACTTGACTAGTAATATAGATTACTACCACCATCAAAATGAATGTCACCTTAATCAACCGTGTGAGTTTCCTTGGGTTGCTTCCTTAGTAGGGGGTAACATTGGATGGGTATTGTTTGGTGAGTAGTTATAGTTGGTTCTGATACGCTATCTTATCCCCTTTCTTTTAGCCGGATGTTGTAGCGAGTCTCTGTAGTTAGTTAGTGTAGCCCGCTGCCGCTTCTTTGCAATAATCCCTTCCTTTCCGTTGTACCCAAAGTATTTGTATCTTGTGATGATTGGTTACGCTGGTATCTTGTGAGTATGGGTTATCCACTTGCCAGTACTTAACCGTACTGACCCACGAATCCTTTTCGTGGCTGCATATTCCACATTGCAGTCAACAGGTTTGAAGTCTGACGACGTTAGCTTGGGAATCCCTCCGGCTTGGCCTGGGCAGGGATTGGACGCCATCGGTTATCTTCAGGACTCTTAGTCCAATTTGGATCTTGTCCGTAGTCGGACACTATGTTGTTTCTTCCGATGTTATTTGGATCTTTGTATTGTATCAGTTGTATCCTTGACTCGTTTGAGTCGTCTTGTATATATCTTTTCTGTTGTTGTTGCGAAATATTCGTGAACTGTTGTAATGTTATCACAAGTGGCAACCTGGAATCGGTTATTATGTGGATTTTGGCGGGAATGCTGAAATCTGCATAGTGCCCGATCTCGGGGCGTCACAAATGGTATCAGAGCATGGTTTCCGATTCCCAAAGTTGTTTCGATACGAATTGTTATCGAAGCAACGGGTCCGCAAAGCCTGTAGGTTAACCTCGCTAACGGTCGTGTTCTTAGAATGTCAAAAACTATTTGTGCAAAACCTGTTTTGGAAACATCTCAATAGGATTCTTGTTTTCTCCTTATCTCTATTCTATTTCCCCTCCCATCTTATTTGTTTTGGAGTCTCCTCCCTTGTCTATCTTTCAAAGTGTTAGGATCCTACGTGGGTTGGACGTTTTCTGACCCTTTAACCTAATAGGTTCGATCATCGGAAGATTCCTGGTGGAAGAACATCGTCATCAATCCGAGCAAGAATCTCTTGTTAGTGGTGTCGAGAAGCCCTTGTTAGTGGTGTCGAGGAGATCAACTGGAGGCATGAAGAATCGATAGTCGAACTTCTTTCCCTCGTGTTCGTGGGCGGATTGCGAGGGCGCAATCCCCTTGTTAGTGGTGTCGGCTGTAACACCCGGGGTTTTTCCCAAATAGAAAGTTGCTTGTTGTTTTCTTTTTCATCGCATAGCATCATGCATCATATTCATTGCACTTGTTTTCAAACCAACCTAAAAATTCAAACCAATTTTAACTTCTCAAACAAAGCACGTTTGCTAACAACTCAAATTGTTTTCATGAAGAATTTGAGTTGGAATTAGTTTTGCTTGGTTATTTCAAAAATCATTTTCTTTATGAAACACTATTTGAAATTAAATTGGCAAATTCAAATCAATTGGCAATTTGAAATTTTTGAGAATAAAGTTAACATACATTTGAATCTTGTTGTTTGGTAATTCAATAAAAATTATTGCATAAAATAAAACCCTAAAAACCTATTCCTTTTCTCTCTCTCTCTCTTTCCTACAAAAAAAATGTGCAAACAGAAAAATAGAAGCAAAAAAAATAAGAAAGGGAGGGAAGGCCAGCCCAACTGGGCCAGCCCACCACACCCCACGATCCAGCCCAACCCCCCCCCCTTCTTCCTCGTACGGACAGAAAGGGGGAGGATGTCGCTGTCCACCTCCTCCCATGGCCCCCACCTCCCACCTGCTCCCTCTCTCCCCCTTATAGCCCTTCTCCCCCTCCTTTCCCAAACCCTAACCCTAGGCCACTCCCTCTCCTCCTCCTAGCCGCCATCTT
The DNA here is from genome assembly GCA_028641055.1 of Alopecurus myosuroides. NCBI lineage: Eukaryota > Viridiplantae > Streptophyta > Magnoliopsida > Poales > Poaceae > Alopecurus > Alopecurus myosuroides. The sequence continues at coordinate 365,294,004 of CM054059.1, read as the reverse complement.
CTTCTTCCTCCCTCCCTCCTCTGTTTATTTTCCTTTCTCTGAACCTTGGAGGTGCCTCCATGGCCGAAAGTTGCGGGCCATGGCGCGGCCACCACGGGCACCCTCGGCCCTCCCTCTCGCCGGGAATGGAATCGTGGAGGTGTGGGCTGCGGTTTTGGTGAAGGCGGCGCGGCCGGAGGCGCACCGCAGCGAGGCCGCCGTCCCCCTCTTCTTCCGCCGCTGCCTGCTGCTGCGAACAGCAGCCATGTCCGCCTCCTGTCGCTGCGCCTCGACAGGCCTCGGTGAGCGCCTCTTCCCCTCGCCCTCTCCTCTCTCCCCTCTCTCCTCTCTCCTCTCTCCACCCCCTGCCCTCTGCGCCCATCGCCGCCGGCCGCAGCGATCGCCGGTCGCCGTCATCTCTTTTCCGATCGATGCAGTTAACTGCATCTCGTATCAGGTTCGTCCACCCGCACATGCTACCTCAAAAGCCCACGGCTCTGTATCTTTCAACAAAGCAGCAGCTAGCCCACTGGTAGCACCCCAGCGCACACACATGCAGCAGCCCGGGTTCGAATCCCCTTAGGCACAAAGCCAACCCCTTTTTCCTCTTTTTTCTGTTTTTTTCTCGAATTCCAGAAAACAGATCTGAACCCTTATTTGTAAAATCCATAAAAAATTGAATATTGCTCCAATTTTGATGATTCAAGTTTCTGTGGATTCAAAATCTTGTGCTCTTTCCATTAGTAACAAAATTGCAACATGTTTCTGTAATAATTTTTGCACTAAATAATTAATTACTGAAAATGCAATTAAAAGTTGAAACTTTGGAATTTCATAACTTTAGTTCTGTTCATCCAATTTGAGCAAACTTGGGCTCTAAAAATTTGTCTTAACAAACTCTACACATTGGTATTTTATTTGGTCACAATTGAATTAATTTTGAACATGTTTCCCTTTGTTTACTAAAAAGGGCAGAATAAGACTACTTATGAAAAATTGCATAATAAATTCAATAATAACCCAAAAAATATGTTTAATAGCTCAAAATGTTCAGTGAAACATTTGGTACATGTTTCAACCTTTTCAATACATTTTGTTTACTGTTTTCCCTAATTAAAAGTGGTGCAATAATTCAATGCTTTAATTAAACCTTTTAAATTGCAAAATTCATAACTTGGGCAATTCAAATCCAATTCCAACATGTAAAATATGTTTTCCATCCCATTTTTCATGAACTTTGCAAATATGAACTTTGTTTTCTGTTTTGAATAATTTAAATTGCTGAAAACAACTGTTTCTTAATTAATGCATTTAAAATTGTCAAATTAATAACTTGCTCATCTAAAATCCATTTTCAACAAATGAAATATGTATTCCATCTAAAATTTGGTGTTCTTTCCAAATATGAATTTTGTGATCCATTTTGAACAATTAAAATTGGTGAAAACAACAAATGCTAGTGTAACTCCTTTAAGAAGCCAAATTTCATAACTTAATAAATAAATTCCCAAACTTGGTAAACACCTTTTCAAATTGAAGCTATTGTTGTTTTCTTATTGTTTTCCTCATCCATGCATCATTCTAATCAACTTTCACATGATGGTTATTTGTAGATCATTTAATTCAACATTAAATCATGGGCTTTTCTATATGCAACCCAAATTGCATATGGTCCCATTTAAATATGTTTACCCTATCAACTAGTTTATCTTTGATGCATCCTTAAACTTGTCATGCATCCATATCTTGATCATGCTGGATCTTTTGCCGTAGAAGTAATTATTGCATCCGATGTTTGTTCTAGTTCGTTGCTTCTTCACGGATAGGACGTTGAGATGATGTGAGCAACGACAAGTTCTTCGGATGTACCTCTACTTGCTGGATTCCAGGCAAGTATACTCACTTGCTGCCTATGGCTGCCTTTCATCACTTGTTACCGATTCTTTCCGTTGTTCTTATTCTAGCCTTTTGATTCGATGCTTGTGTCTCGATCCTATCATATGTTTACCTTGCAGCCATGATATAGCCTTCCTTCCACTTCCTATTAAATGTTGTTTGTTTACCTTGTTGGCTCTCGTGTCGTAGTTGCATGCTTAGTGTTGTTTGCGCTCAAGTCTTGTTGTCCGTCTTATCACCTGTTTAGTTGATAGTTGGGTTTCAATTCAATCAACAACATGTTAATGTTTTGGGTAATAATAATTTGATGATAAGGCACCGGCAGGAGGCCCGGCGTGGTTTTGAGGCCTGCTAGTGTCGACCCTAATTAGGAAAAGGGTCTTGTCCATTGATCCATGATGAGCGCACTAACCGCATGTGGGAAGCGAGTATGGGCGCCCCCCGCAATTCTGATTCGATTCGCATCTCGTCCAAATCGCCTCATTTAGTTCGGGTTTTCCATTTGCCGCATGCATATGCAGGTGCGAACCCTTGGCGCCAGGGTGGAACTTTTGTAGTCGGCATTTAGGGAGACACGTTCTTAGAGTGCTATGAGGGTCCCCTTTTCTTCGTGGGGCTTGATTAGCCGTGCGCTCAACTGCACGGGGTTCTTTGGGCTTGATGCGAAGAAGAGTTGGGTTGTGTTGAGTACCTCGCTTGGTGGGTTGATCCCCCGTCTGGCGGGATATTCTTACGTGTACGGCCAAATTGGTGCATCCCTGTAGGGTTAAATCTTCTCGAGAAGCCGTGTTGTCCGCGGTTATGGATGACTTGGTGTTAGTGCTGGCTAACAAGTACTCAGACAACTTACACTTAACGATGATAACTTGACTAGTAATATAGATTACTACCACCATCAAAATGAATGTCACCTTACTCAACCGTGTGAGTTTCCTTGGGTTGCTTCCTTAGTAGGGGGTAACATTGGATGGGTATTGTTTGGTGAGTAGTTATAGTTGGTTCTGATACGCTATCTTATCCCCTTTCTTTTAGCCGGATGTTGTAGCGAGTCTCTGTAGTTAGTTAGTGCAGCCCGCTGCCGCTTCTTTGCAATAATCCCTTCCTTTCCGTTGTACCCAAAGTATTTGTATCTTGTGATGATTGGTTACGCTGGTATCTTGTGAGTATGGGTTATCCATTTGCCAGTACTTAACCGTACTGACCCACGAATCCTTTTCGTGGCTGCATATTCCACATTGCAGTCAACAGGTTTGAAGTCTGACGACGTTAGCTTGGGAATCCCTCCGGCTTGGCCTGGGCAGGGATTGGACGCCATCGGTTATCTTCAGGACTCTTAGTCCAATTTGGATCTTGTCCGTAGTCGGACACTATGTTGTTTCTTCCGCTGTTATTTGGATCTTTGTATTGTATCAGTTGTATCCTTGACTCGTTTGAGTCGTCTTGTATATATCTTTTCTGTTGTTGTTGCGAAATATTCGCGAACTGTTGTAATGTTATCACAAGTGGCAACCTGGAATCGGTTATTATGTGGATTTTGGCGCGAATGCTGAAATCTGCATAGTGCCCGATCTCGGGGCGTCACAAAAGGCTGAGGACAAAACTCCCGAGGAGGACCTCGATGCGTACTTTTCGCTACATCTATTTACAGATAAGCGCACGGGCAAAACTAAGGCAACACACCTTCTCAAGGACTGCCGAAAGTTTATCGAAATCAGTGAGGCCTTCTCGAAGAAAAGTAGATCAGCAGCCAATCAAAATTACCCGCCACTTCCGGGAGCAGGACACCAAGGATTCCAGCCGCCACAACCCGTACCTCCACCAGCAAATCCAAACATGGCGCTAGCCGCATTACCTGCGCCACCTGCACAAAACACCGGAGCCAACGCGTACCCGAACCCGGCAGGACAATTAGGAATGATCCAGAAGGTTTGCCCATCCCGCAGAGCTCAGAAGACAAACACAAGGCAGCTATGCATGGCTGTGCAGACCCCGCCAACAAGGCCCGAATACCTGAAGATGGCGGACCAACCAATCACATTTTCAATGGAAGACCACTCACCACGAGTCTATCGACCAGGACACGCCGCCCTCGTAATCCAAGCTCAGATTGGTAACTACGAACTGGCCCACGTATTTATGGATGGTGGCAGTGGCATCAACATTATCTACGCGGATACGCTCCGCCGGATGAACAGGAACTTGGACGGCCTTGCGGAATCAGAAACATCCTTCCACGGGATAGTTCCGGGAAAGGCGATCCGTCCACTCGGAACAATTAACCTAGAGGTTGTGTTGGGCAATCGACACAACTACAGAAGAGAATTCCTCGACTTCGAAGTGGTCGACTGGCCCTCACAGTACCACGCCATTCTTGGTCGAACAGCGTTCGCCATATTCATGGCAGTACCGCACTACGCGTACCTGAAGTTTAAGCTACCCGGAGAATATGGTGTAATCACCATCGACGGAGATAACAAATGCGACATCGAGTTCAACGAAATCGCAAAATCCTTCGGGATGCAAGAAGAACTGCAGGAGCTGGCAAAGACCACGGACCACTCCGTGATGCCCCTCACAAAGAAAAACGCGCCGGAATTGGAGTTCAGCACAAACAGCGACACCCGAAAGCATCAGGTGCACCCGACGGATTCTGTGAAGACAGCGATGGTCTCAACTACCCTCTCGCCCGCATAGGAAAGCGCGCTCGTCGAACTCCACCGTGAGTAATGGGAAATTTTCGCTTGGCAGCCCTCAGATATGTCAGGAATACCCAGGGAGTTCGCCGAGCACTCACTCGAAGTTTTCCAAGACGCAAAACCCATCAAGCAGACCACTCGACGGTTTTCAGAACCCAAGCAGAAAGCGCTTGGAGAAGAAGTAAACAGATTGCTAGCAGCAAAATTCATCAGAGAGATCAAGATATCCACCTGGTTAGCAAACCCGGTGTTGATTCCAAATAAGAACACTGACATCCTTCGAGTATGCATTGACTACACGTCATTAAATAAGCACTACCCCAAGGATAATTTTCCCCTCTCGCGAATCGACCAGATCGTGGATTCTACTGCGGGTTGTCAACGCCTCTCTTTCCTGGACGCCTACTCGGGATATAATCAGATCTGGATGAAGCAGCAAGACGAGGAAAAGACAGCATTCATCACACCACACGGTGTGTACTGCTACACGACAATGCCTTTCGGGCTCAGAAACGCAGGTGCGACGTACCAGCGCTGCATGCAAAAATGCCTCGCCAAGCTCATTGGCAAGAACGTACAAGTGTACGTTGACGACATCGTCATCAAGACTCGAGTAGAGGATACACTCCTCGAGGACATTAGAGAAACATTTGACGCCCTCAACGCATACAGGATCAAGCTCAATCCGACAAAGTGCGTCTTTGGCGTCCCAGCAGGAAAACTCCTCGGGTACTTGGTATCCACCAGAGGCATCGAAGCCAACCCGGAGAAAATACAAGCAATCTTGACAATAAAGGAGCCAACCAATCTACGCGGAGTCCAGCAGCTCGCAGGGCGACTAGCCGCCTTGAGCAGGTTTATCGCGCGATTGGGCGAGCAAGCATTACCCTTCTACAAGCTGCTGAAAAAGACAGACAAGTTCGAGTGGACACCAGAAGCTAAGCAGGCATTCGCGGACCTGAAGCGATCATTGAAAGCAAGCGCATCCTTGCAACATCGCAAGAGGGGGAGCCATTATACCTATACCTAGCCGCAACAAACCAGGTCATCAGCACGGCAATTGTAGTCGAACAACCTGAGGAGGGCAAGGCATACGGGGTCCAACGACCAATCTACTACATCAGTGAAGTGCTCTCGCCATGCAAGCAACGATACCCTCACTATCAGAAACTCGCTTATGGAGTTGTTCTCACGGCTCGAAAGCTCAAGCACTACTTCCAGGAGCACACCATAACAGTGGTTAACGATGCGTCACTCGATACAATCATGAACAACCCAATGACATCTGGACGGATAGCAAAATGGAGCATTGAGCTGGGCGCTTGGGACATCATCTATGCAGGGCGCAATTCAGTAAAATCCCAGGTACTCGTGGAGTTCCTGAGCGAGTGGACAGAGCTACAAACGCCCGGCCCGCCAGAATACACGAGTAATTGGATAATGTACTTCGATGGATCGAAGAGAAACAAAGGAGCATGAGCTGGAATCATAATAATATCACCTAGAGGGGATAAACTTCAGTACGTCCTCCGATTGGATTTTCCACCTGATGATCCAGCATCAAATAACGATGCAGAATATGAAGCTTTGTTGCATGGGATGAAGATGGCAGTCGCGTGTGGAGCCACCCGGCTGATGATCTACGGCGACTCAAACCTCATCGTGCAGCAGACAATGAAGGAATGTGACGCCATCGCTGAAAACATGGTCGCCTATCGTGACATGTACAACCTACTCGAAGGAAGTTTCAAGGGATGCGAGCTGAAGCATATTGCAAGATCCAGCAACGAAGAAGCAGAAAGGCTGGCAAACATGGGTTCCACAAATACACCCATACCGCCTGGGATAGATTTTGAGCGGATGACTAGACGATCAGTCAAAATCAAGAAAACTGCAGACGTACCCACAGCATCGGAGACAGAGGTCAGCCCGCAAGTTGCTATTATCGAGCTCATTCATCATATTTCGCGACAAGTTTTTCTGGTCGAGCCAGTCTGGACGCAGAAATACCTCGACTACTTGTCCACGAAACAACTCCCAGCAGATCCACGAGAGGCTCGACAGATAGTCAGGCGAAGCAAATCCTTTCGGGTAATCAACGGAGAGCTATACAGGCAAAGCATCTCAGGCATATTGCAACAATGCATAGCACCCGAGGACGGCAAAGAATTATTGCAAGATATCCATCAAGGAGATTGTGGACATCATGCTAGCTGGAAAGCAATCATGGGGAAAGCCTTCCGAGCAGGATTCTACTGGCTTACAGCCGCCAGAGACGCAAAGGAGCTGGTCGACAGGTGCAACGCTTGCCAGCGATTCGCACCAAAACCACACGCACCCGCTACGGAATTGCATATGATACCCATTGCCTGGCCCTTTGCACAGTGGGGGCTAGACATGGTAGGACCACTACGCAAGTCCACACCAGGTGGATACACACACTTGCTGGTCGCAGTTGACAAATTTACCAAATGGATTGAAGCCATGCCAGTAACATCGGCTAGCGCCCAATGCGCCGTAAAATTTCTTAACTCCATCGTATGCAGGTTTGGAGTACCACACGACATCATTACAGACAATGGTACTAACTTCACGGAAAAATAAACACAGCAGTTCTGTGAAGAAAAGGGCATCAACTTCAAATTTGCCTCAGTTGCCCATCCGCAAACCAACGGCCAAGTCGAAAGATCCAACGGATTAGTTTCGGCTGGCATCAAGAAGCTTCTACTCGATCGTCTACACCCAGAAGCAGGACATTGGGCAGAAGAGCTACCCTCCGTGCTATGGAGCCTCCGCACAACTCCAAACCGATCCACAAACTACACACCATTTTTCATGGTCTACGGGGCCGAAGCAGTCCTTCCCGAGGACGTTAGGTTCAGCGCCCCAAGGGTTGTTGCTTACAGCGAAGAAACCTCCAACAGGGCACTTGCGGATGACATGGACGCACTCGACGAAATACGCGATATTGCACTCGCAAGATCAGCAGTATACCAGCAGTCGCTGCGCAACTATCACAGTCGCCGCATACGCCACAGGGCCTTCGCAGTAGGAGATCTGGTGCTACGGCTCAAGCAGAAGGAAGGACACAACCTCGAGCCACCATGGGAAGAACCCTTCATCATACACGAAGTTATCCCAGGTGGCGCCTATCGACTGAAGAACCCGGCGACTGGAGGCGTCTATTCCAATCCTTGGAATATCGCACAACTCCGCAAATTCTATCCTTAGATTTATTTTACTCGAAATAATAAGGCTATACTAGCCATCTTGTAGATCGAAAGAAAAACACATGATTTCTCAGTCATTGCAATAAATACATGGTTTCTCAACCATAGATACTCGAAGATTCTTCATTCTTACATGCTAAAAAGTAACAGGTATACACCCCACAAAACATACGGGGGCTACGCCTACCTCAACATTACAGGAAAATTTATATACACAAGGTTAAAACACCTTACAACAGTTTTTACAAACTACATACATCCTACATTTACACATGGCGATGAGCATTTTCAGCCGCCAAAACCCGATCAACCTCATCTGAGGTCAATCGAATGATTTCCTCTGCTGCAGGTCGAACAGCCCTATAATGAGAAGACATATCGACGACTGGACCATCAGGAAGTCTAGCTATGGAGTTGAAATTCACCTCAGGATGCCACAACCGGACGAAAGAGAGAGCCACCACCGAGCCGCAAGTCATCTGATTGCGAACACACTCGCGGATCTCTCCTTCTCGACCAAACACCTTGAGAAGATGGCTCCAATCTTCAGGACCCCTTTGCAGTGGATAGAAAGCGGCGTTCATTGCAATCAAAACCTCGTGAAAGGAACTCACGAGTATCTTCGCCTGGATGACTCGAAACTTCAAGGTGGCAAGCACAAAACCCCGACTACGATCGGACCAAAAATTATTCGCATGAGGCCTCGAGCTGCCAGCTTCTTGAAAGATGTGGTTCTCCACCCACAGTTTCTCATTCCTGTCATCCGGCCGAACAACTGAAAAGCAAAGATACATGATCAAAAAGAGCACAGAATAAGAAAGACTTGGGGGCTGAACTACTTACAGAGCAAATCATTGGCAACAGACGCCAATTCATCCATTACAAACTGCTCATGTTCAGTTGCCAGCTTTTGTTTGGACTTAGCCACATCGGCTATCCCACGCAACGCTTTTAGTTTGCGTTCACCATCAGCTACACGATCACGGAGACCAGCCAAGGTCCCAACAGCGGCAACAAGAGGATTTGCTGGAGTAGCAAGTCCACCTGAAGGCTCCGCAGCCACCCAGGATACCTGAAAAATACAAAGAAGTTAAAGGAATAAGATGCCCTATTCGAGATATATTAACCACCTATTCGACAGGTGCTCGGGGGCTACTCCCATCGGGAGTAAACACACAATCGCGGGAAGCATTTCAGCAGAACATCTCGATTAAAATATTGAAAATACGAGAGCACATCACAAGGTTCATTACAATCGAAGCAGCGAAGTACAAACGAAATAAACTAAGGGGCTACAGTTGTGCTACCGCTCGCGGAGGTGGTCCCTCCCCTAGCACGGGCAAACAACTCGGATAACTTCCGAGCAAGGACTCTGGCTGCCTCGCCAAAACGACAAAGCCCTACCTTTTTGCCCGTAGCAGGATCGACACGAAGCTCCGAGTAGGCCTCCTCCAAGCCAGTGACTCCGTGCGCCAGCGCGAACTGGATGGCGGTCTTCGCCCCAGATTCTAACTGAGCAACCGCGTAAGCTTCAAGGAGATTGCTCTCCGAGAAAATGTTCAGCAGATCGCTCAGCACGGGTGGAGACACGGTGTTGACGAGAAGGCGGCCGTGCAGTTGCGTCAACACCCGAATGGCATCGCCAATCAAAGTGCAGACCCCTTCGGCGTGCCTCCTGAGCTGGCGCAAGAATCCGTCAGGGCATCCACCCGATGGACCCCAGGAAGCTTCAGTGGGACACCCAGAAGACCTACAAAGAAAAATGTTAAGATCCAAAGGACTCAAGACGGCAGAAGACAAATCATAGGACAAAGGTAGCTTACCCGCAAAGCGCTCGACTAGGGGACGAAGGAAGTCGACAAGGTCGGTATCCGCCTTGGTGCCAGCTTCCTCCAGCTTCTTCAGAGCCTCCTGGGCAGCCGCAAGCTTACCTTCAAGGTCAGCCGACGACATGCGGGAGGACTCGAGATCCCGTCGAACAGCCGCCAACTCAGCCTCTTGAGCGGTTGCCCGAGTGGAGGCATTCGCCTTCTCGGTCTTCATAAACTCAATTTGAGCTAAATAGCAGTAGTTGTTAGAACCGAAGCATTGGTGGAAAAATAAAGACAAAAGAAGATGGTGAACTTACTTCGAAGAAGCTCGTTCTCCGAGGCGAGTCGGTCACGGTCCGATCGAAGGATCCCGCATTCCGATTCAGCGAGAACAACACGGCGCCCAATCGCTGCAAGGGAGTCGATAAGCGACTGCAAGGAACATGAAGATAGAAGAATCAGAAAAGTGAAATTTGAGCCTATACTCGATTGTAAACATTCGAGTATAGCCTCGGGGGCTACTCCCATCGGGAGCACTACCGTGCACTCGATAAAAAGAAGAAAAAGGAAAAGACTATCTCTGAGCCTGTAGCCGATCGCATGCGATCGACTACAGCCTCAGGGGCTACTCCCATCGGGAGCACTGACGTGCACCCGATAACAAATCCAAGGACGAAAAAGCATTAAAAAGCAGGTAGCGGAGTTTACCTGGCCTTGAGCGAGGGAGAGGGGATCCGCCGAGCTGCCCGACACCTCCTTCAGAGCCGAAGCCCCAACAGCAAAACTAGGAATTCTGTATTCCGTAGTCGCCGCGTTGGGGGCTACACTCGGTGAATTTTGGACGGTGTCGGCGGTAGGAGTTTCACCTGCAGCTCCCACTTTATTCCTCCTCTCGGGAGGAAGGGAAGAGGCGTACCTGCGAGGGATGATAGCTTGCAGGCTGCAATGAAGACAATGCGTCAACAAGATGCGAAAGGAAATGTTCGACTAAGAGCGAGAAGAGAAACTTACTCGTCATCATCCTCCTCCTCGTCCAGCATATCCGCATTCCAGGCGGTTTGGATTGCTGGGAATGAAGGGGAAGGGGCGAGCGAGTGCAGCGGAGTTACGATAAGGGGCCCCTTCCCGGGCGATTCCTCTAAGGAATTGTCCTTGGAAGTAGCCTCGTCACCCTCTACCCGACGGCGTTTTCGCCGGAGGAGACCGTCACCCGAATCCTCCACGCTATCCGAGGAATCACTCTCGGAGCTCGAGGAGGCGTCAGCAACACTGGTGTCGGCTGGCCCTTCCAAGTTTCTTGCCAGCAAGTCCGAGGCATCCTCCCCGGATATCGGCGGGTAGCAGGTAGTCACGACTAAGCTCTATTGAAAAGACAGAAGAAAAACGAGAGAAAAATTCAGTCGACAAGATCACAGAACAAGGAAATGAAATTAAGACAGGGAAATTCAAAACTTACTTCAGCTGGCGGCGCCTTCGATACCTCAAAAGCGCCTACCGGGCAGTCGGGGAAGGTATCACCTTCCTTCAAACTGGTGATAGCCGCGATCTTCTTCTCGAATTCAGCCCTCGAGAGTTCTTCACGGCTCACGCGACTAGGATCCCCAGCACCCTGGTACTCCCACATCGCGGATGGCCTATCTTGCAGGGGCTGAACCCTGCGCTTGAGGAAGACACTCGCCAAGTGCAGGCCGTTCAGCGCAGTTCCTGCGGCTTGATCACGAAGAGCAGCCACCTTGGCGAGTAGGGGAGCGACGACTCGGTTTTCTTCAGCCGAAAGTTTGTGCGCCCAAGACTTCCGTTTCTTCAAAACAGCGAACGGGTGGAATTCGTTGACTCCACCCGCGCTGTTGTCGGTTACATAAAACCATTTCTTCCTCCATCCCTGGGCGGAGTCGATGAAGTGCATGGTGAAGTAGCCGTTCTCATACTTCGCCTGGATCTCGAAGCCGCCGGAGCGCAACGGTTCCCCAAGCTCCGTCTCCACCAGCAATCTCTCGCGGAAGACACGCACCTTGAAGAGGGCCTTCCAGAGACCCCAGTGGGGGCGAATGCCCAGAAAGCACTCGCAAAGAACAATGAAGCACGAGATGTGATGCATTGCGTTTGGAGGCAGATCATGGAGCTGTATGCCGTAGACATACAGCAGAGCCATGAGGAAAGGATGGAGAGGGAGAGAAAGACCGCGCGACACGTGATCCGCGAAGATCACGCGTTCATTCGCGAGGGGATTGGGTACCTCCTCTTTCTTGCCGAGGCGTACCCGTTTCTCCGCTTCCGGAGGCAGCAGTCCATCTCACTGCATTCCCTTGATACTCTTGGCCGTGGTGTTGGGCGAACGCCAATCACCTGAGCGCGGCGCGGGTGGCGGAGGAGCGTCCCATGTGTCCCTCGACGACGAGGCGACAACACGTTTCTTGCCGCCCGCCATTGCTGCTAGCACGAGCTTGGAGAGCGAGGGAAGGTGGAGCACGAGGAGGAAGAAGAGCAAAGAAGACGGAGGCTGGGAAGTTTTCACCGTTCCGCCAAGTCCTGTATTTATACACAGGACCGCTCAATCCTGGCCACTCGATACGCCACGTGGCGTCCATCGCGGCCGCCGCGTGCGAAGGTGAAACGAGAGGGCGGCAGATGCTGTTTCGTGCCATGATCCTAACGGAGGACCGTGGGTATTTACTGCGCAGTTCGCGTAAAAACCAGGAACGACATCTCGTTTCCGGTCAAAAAGCTGACAAAGTGGGCCAGCCCTTCTGCTCTCACTCCGTCACGTCCCATTGGGAGGATAAAAGTGCGCCATGAAGTCATAGCGTGCATCATCAAGCTGAAGAATCTTTCGGATGGGAAACCCAAACACGAAAATAACTCCGTATGGACAAATTCCTCCGAATAGAAAATTCAAACACGAAAATAACTTCGTATGGACAAATTATGACGTGAAATCTCTTTCACAGGAAAAATACCCTACACACGAAAAACTCTTTCGTATGGGCACAATACCCTGAAAACATGAAAACTCTTTCATATGGGCATAAAAATTCCTAAACACGAAAACTCTTTCGTATGAAGAAGGAACTACAAACCAAAAACTACACGAGTAGGCAGATCCTGCCGCTCATCCACACGATGTTTGCACATCATAAAACTGGATTGTTCAGCCGACTAGGTACATCCGGATGCCATATTCTTTAAAATATGAAGGTAAGACCCAAAAGATCTCTCTTAAGGGCCTGGAATCGCACTCAAGCTGCATCCTCCGGTATAATTCCGTGTCAACAACACGAAGAAAAATCCTAGCGGACGCGCCAGGTACCCCTATAGGTTAAGTTCGACTCGGTAAGACCACTACGGCCTAGTCGCAACAATCACCTCATCGGGTTCGAGTCGGAGGTCTCGAATCTGTGTAGGCCAGATTTGTTTTTGCCCTAGTCGCAATTAATTGGCCCCGATCTCTCGGGAGAGCCAAGCTACTGCGCCGTATCCTTCTGCGATAACAACCATAAAAACAGGCACTTTCATTAATCGATACTCGAGTACACAAGCTCATCACACAGGGCACACACCCTCTAAAACAGGAAACAACCATACTGGTTATCCGAAGGAAGGTTGAACAATCTGACCGTCTACTCGACTGGAAAAATCCCAATCGAGCATACGCTCGGGGGCTACTGACGAAGGGATGGATCTTAGACCCTGCGGATAAGGACACCCCGTCTCAGACCCAACGTTAAGGCCCACGAAGGGAAGCCCTTGGAGTGTTCCAGAAGGCCTACATGAAGCCCACTCGCAATACCTTGCAGGCTAAGTTAGGAAACTTGTAACCGACATAGGGTTAGAGTTCGAGTCCTCCCCGGGTAGGGTTTGAGACCTGGCCACCTATATAAGGCCAGGAGAACCACCGGAAGAGGACTAAGCGATTCCGCACCACCAAAGCCTTAAGCTCGAGATTGTACTCTCGACTTGAGCGATCATCTTTGTAACCGATCTATTCAATAATACAGATCGACAAAGGCAGGAGTAAGGGTTTTACCTCTACGAGGGCCCCGAACCTGGGTAAATTGTGCCCCCTGTCTAGCCGACGATCGCCACCAGCACTCATGGGTTCTCCTATTCGAAACCCTATAGGTTCACCTGAGGGATTTGCCGAGCAACAGATTCGACAGGTTGTGTTTGTTTTTTTTCAAAAAAAAACTTTCTCCCAAAGAAAATTGAAACGACACAACTAACAAACCAAAACAAACAAAACAAAAAAAAAATCCCCCAACAAAAATTGACACGACATACATTCTAACAAACAAAACAACAAAATGAAGCTAGTGTCTTAATAGCAAATTTTCGTAAGTTTGTTTCTAGCATCTCATATGTTTTATATAGCAATTTTATTTGACCATGTGCACGAATGAAATGAGTATGATGACATGGATATGATGTTTTCATTTGTATCCAATGGAGAGAAAAGATGAAAAACAAAGTGAGCAACATTGGATACAGATGAAATATGAAAACAAATGGAAATGCAAATGAGTGAACACACAAACACAAATGTCTCATTGATATAAAACCAACTAAATATTGGGCGGTGGCCTTAGCCACCATGTATGAGTATGTTCGATATGTCACCGCGAAGATGTATCTTGGGTGCATTGTCGAGACTCATCATTGAAGCACATGATGTCATTTGAAATGATCATTAGGCATGATTTGTTTATTTATGCATGATAGAGGAAGTGTTGGCTCATTGATTGAGCTACACTCCCCCTATGTCTATGCGTACATCTAGAATCCAAATAAGAGTCTAGTAAGGGTGTGTATGCAAGATTTTCAATCAACTAAAATTGCTTGCACATACGATGTTGAGCTCACTCCTCAATTGCTTGAATCGCTTCACATCTAGAGGCTTGGTAAGGATGTCGGCAAGTTGATCTTTGGTGTTGACATAAGAAATAGAGATATCACCATTGGCCACATGATCCCGAATAAATTGATACCGAATCTCAATATGCTTGGTCTTGCCATGAAGTACCGGATTGTGACCAATCTTTATAGCACTCTCACTGTCACATAAAAGAGGCATTGTCTTAATCTTAATTCCAAAATCCTTAAGACATTGCCTCATCCATAAGAGTTGAGAGCAACAACTTGCGGCGGAAATATACTCCGCTTACGTGGAGGAGGTGGCGATGCAATTTTGCTTCTTGGAAGACCAACACACAAGGGACCTACCAAGGAATTGGCAAGCACCCGAAGTTGATTTTCTATCCACTTTGTCACCTCCTCAATCCGCATCCGAGTATCCCACAATATCAAAAGTTGTGTTTGATGGATACCAAAGGCCATGTGTGGGAGTGTCAACCAAGTACCTAATAATCCTCTTGACCGCAATCATATGGCTTTCCTTGGGGTTAGATTGAAATCTTGCACACAAACCCACAATAAACATAATGTCCGGTCTAGATGCACAAAGGTAAAGCAAATATCCAATGATAGATCGATAAAGTTTGGGGTCTACCGGTATACCTTCATGATCCATAGAAAGATTCGCGGTTGTTGGCATTGGATAAGGTAATGGTTTGGCATTGTTCATATCAAATTTCTTGAGCATGTCTTGAATATATTTATCTTGACAAATAAAAGTCCCTTCATGATATTGCTTGATCTCAAAACCTAGAAAGAACTTTAATTCTCCCATCATAGACATCTCAAATTCACTTGTCATTAGTTTGGCAAATTGATCTAGAAAATTCACGTTAGAGGATCCAAATATAATATCATCAACATATACTTTTGGTAAAGAGAGTGGGATCAATTACCCCAAGTACAAAACCACGGTCCACTAAGAACTCCTTTAAATGATCATACCAAGCACGTGGGGCTTGTTTGAGGCCATACAAAGCCTTATGGAGGAAGTAGACATGGTTAGGATACTTGGGATCCTCGAACCCCGGAGGTTGTTTAACATATACCATTTCATTTAGAGGTACATTTAGAAAATCACTTTTAACATCAATTTGATGCAAGATGAAGTTATGACTAGTGGAAAATGCAAGTAATATACGAATGGATTCAAGTATAGCTACGGGAGCGAAAGTTTCACCGTAGTCAAGTCCTTCGACTTGAGAGTAGCCTTGAGCAACCAATCGAGCCTTGTTGCGAATCACTTGCCCATGAGAATCTTGCTTGTTTTTGAACACCCATTTAGTTCCAATGATATTATGATCCTTGGGTCTTTCCACTAGTTACCATACTTTGTTTCTCTCAAAATTATGGAGCTCTTCATGCATAGCTTGAACCCAATCTTCATGTTCAAGAGCATCATATACTTTGATAGGTTCAACATGAGAGACATATGAATGAATACCACAAAACTTGAGTACTTGTCCCTGAGTGGAGACACTTCTCCCCAAGCCACCAATGATGTTCTTTTGGTATAGTGACTTTTGTTGCAATCTTGATGCTTGACGAGTCATGATACGAACTAGTGCATCACCGGGATTTTCATTGGGGGGAATATCCTCATCATTTCCTTCATCAAGGACATTGTCCATTCGTATTGGAGTTCTTGGTGACGAAGCACCAAAATCATTTCCACCATTATCATTGGGTGGATCTTGATCACTTTCTTGATGAGAGGTATCCACATGAAGGTCTTCTTCTTGCTCTTGGTCTACCATTTGATTGGTGGTTGATGTAGAGGGCTCCACTTGCGTAGAGCTAGTTCCATCCTCATTTGCCACAAGGTGTCCCTCAACGGGTATAAGTGGACCTACACCCATTCTTCCTATGGCTATGGAGGACGGTTCATCACCTACATTATCACGATCAATTTGCTCCACTTGGGAGCCATTATCCTCATGAAATTCCACATTCATAGATTCTTCAACACACCCGGTGGATATGTTGTAGACTCTATAAGTGTGGGAGTTCGTGGTGTAACCAACAAAAATGCCTTCAAAAGTTCTAGCATCAAACTTAGACAATCTAGTTCCCTTTATGTAGACTTGGCATTTGCACCCAAAGACTCGAAGATATTTGAGTTTGGGTTTGTTACCGGTTAGGAGCTCATATGGAGTCATACCAATCATCGGACGAAGGAAGAGTCGGTTAGATAAATGACAAGCGGTGTTGATGGCTTCGGCCCAAAAGTTATATGGGGATTTGAAGTCGGCCATCATAGTTCTTGCCATATCAATAAGTGTGCGATTCTTCCTCTCCGCTACACCATTTTGTTGAGGGGTGTACGCAACGGAATATTGATGCCTTATCCCCTCTTCACTCAAGAATTCATGCATGGTGTAGTTCTTGAACTCGGAACCATTGTTACTCCTTATAGACAAGATCTTGGTGTCATATTGGCGTTGCACTTCGGTGGCCCAAGTTATGAATCTTTCTTGAGTCTCACTCTTCTTCTTGATATAGAAAACCCAAGTGTATCTTGTGTAATCATCAACAATTACCAAACAATACTTCTTGCCCCCAAGACTATCATATGTTGGAGGCCCAAATAGATCCAAATAAATAAACTCAAAGGGTCGTGTTGTGGAGATGATTGATTTCTTGGGGTGATTCTTCTCATGCATCTTTCCGGCAATACAAGAGCTACAAGGACGATCTTTGGAAAAATTCACACTTGTTAGTCCTACCACATGCTCACCCTTCACAAGAGTTTGTAAATTTCTCATACCGACGTGGCCTAGGCGACGATGCCAAACCACTATCAATCATCCATGATGTTCCACCGGAAATACAACCCTACAATGAATCAACTTCTTGTCTTAGGTACCCATTTTTGGATGGGTCCTTTTTTGTTAGTCACAAGGGTCTTGGGAACCCAAATAGCATGCTTGTAATCATCACCATATGAGGTTCCTACATACTTTGCATAAACATGACCATTAATAGATTTGACAAGCACATAAGATGGGTTATACTTTCCCGCAAAGTTGTTGTGAGTAGTAGTGTTCCTAGGAACAATACTTTTAGCAATAATATCAAACTCATCTTCATCATTAGCCAACTCCCCCTCCTTCACAAAAACAATAGAGTTAGTGGAGGGAGTTGACTTCTTCTTGTAAGCCACCTTGGATGTGGAACCAAAACCAAGGCCTTCTTTGCCAATAACTCTCTTATGATTACTCAAAAGATCATTGAGGTTCTTTTGGCCTTGGATGCATGTGGCAAGACCTTTGTTGAGTTGTGCCTTCAACCTATTGTTCTCCTCAATGAGAGTTGCCTTGACACACAAAGGATTAGTAACACAAGAGTTTTCGTTCACAAATTTTACTCCTTTTAAGGTTTTGAGCTCATTTGAGATTGTTCGATGATCAATTTTAAGCTTATGAAAATCCTTAATGAGTTCATTATAACCTTGGTGAGTTGCATCATTTAAAGCCATGAATTCCGTTACCTTAGCAAAATCATGTTGACAATCAAGTTTTACTTTAGCTATGTCAATTGCAAAGGTTTCCTCTGCGCTTTCTCTAAAGCAATGTGATTCATCTAGAGCTTTCTCAAGCTCCTCAATTTTACTAGCATCATCATGAGCAAACTTTTCAAGTAACATTATTCTATCCTCATGTTCATCAATGAGGCCATGTGCCTCACTTAATTGATCCATGAGAGAGACAAATATAGTTTTAGTTTCTCCTTCTAGATTTTCTACAAAGTTTACCAAGGGGTCTTCCTCAACACAATTTAATAGTGAGGGAGTAGAGGAGTTTGCAATTTTGAGAGTAGGAGTCACCTTTGGGGGTATACCCTTGGCCATGAAGAACTTGTGACTCGAAGGACCCTTGTTGTCATTTGGGTTGGAGAAGAAAGAGCTTAAGTTAGGAGGTACGACGCCCCTAGCCATGGCCGCCATACCTACTTGTTCGCCTTCACCGTCGCTCTCTTCACCACCGGATGTGTACTCAACTTCTTTTGCAATCAATTCCCTAGGAGGGCCTCTCTTGATGAAGTTATTGGACTTGGGTATGAAGGTGGATTTCTTGATGAGTCTTCCTCCATTCTCAATTCTACTCTTGAAGGGGCACTCAACAACGAAGTGCTCGGAATCTCCACAATTGAAGCAAGTTATTGCTTTCTTCGTGCTTGAGGATTCCTTCCCTTTATTCTTGGTGGCATTGGATCTAAAGTCTCCTTTCTTCCACCACTTGTGTTGATCAAGAGCCAAGAATTCTTCATGTGATGTCTTCATCTCTTTCTCGGAGACCTCATGAGTGGATCCACCATCATCACTTGAGTCATTATATTCATAGGGAATGACCTTGGCTTTCAAGGCAAGAGACGCTTTCTTCATTTCGTTTACACGGGCCATGACATCATCGGAAGTTTGCTTCATGACCTTTAGAGTGATAAAGAGACCCAAAACATCATTGGGGGATAGGTCCAAGTAGTCGGCCCTTGCTTGTACATTCATCACCATTTTTTCATTGTATGGCATCAAGGTGAGTAGAAATTTCTCCTTGACCCAATTCTCCGTACAATCCGTGAATCCACAATCTCTCATATCATTTACAAGAGCCTTGAGTCTTCTAAACATGTCTTCTATGTTCTCTCCATCACTCAAGTGAAAGTTTTCAACTTTTCTTTGAATGATTGACTTCTTGGACCTTTGGAGGTTGACATTGCCGTCAAACATATCAACAAGACCATCATAAGCTTTCTTTGCACTTGTGAAGGACCGGATGTGCTCAACTCCTTCCTTTTCCATTGCCCTCTCCAACATGTGCAAAGCATGAGCGTTGAGTTGCTCATCTATGATGTCACTTGAGCTTAGATTTGCGGGATCCTTTGGCTCATACCCTTTTTCAACAATTCTCCATATTTGCATTGAAGAGTTGCACATGTAAGACTTCATGGAAGCTTTCCAATTAGTAAAATGATGCCGATCCACCAAAGGAGGTGGACCAAGATGAGTAACATGTGGATGTTGAACATTAGGAGCATTGTTATAAGCAAAGCCAAAAGAATTTCCACCACTACCATTTAACGGTGCACCATTTATAGGTGAAGATGTTGCGGTTCCTTCTTTAGTTGGCAAGGGGTTTCCTTGTTCATCTAAGATAATCTTTTCACTAGATTGTCTAGATGTAGATGTCAATTCTTTTATTAGTCCCTCCATCTTTTTCTCGGAACTATCAATCATAGCTTGGATTAGCTTTTGAATCCCATCCATGGTGACGGGATCATCGGCCATCCTTACCTCCTCTTTAGGCGGTAAAGCCTATATAAAGAGACGAGGCTCTGATACCAATTGAAGGATCGAGAGGTTAACTAGAGGGGGGGTGAATAGGTTAACTACAATTTTTAACTTCTTTTTCACGTTAACAAGGTAATGCTCAAATATAGATTATCTAGATTATGCAACTAGGTGAACAATCCTATATGTTGAGCAAGTACAACTAGCACAAGGTAAGTATATGACTAAGCTAGTAGTAACTAGTAAAGGTAAGTTGAGGAATAACCGAACATAATGACGCAGAGATTTATCCCGAAGTTCACTTCCCAATGGAAGCTAATCTCCGTTGGAGCGGTGCGGTGCAACCAAAGTGGAACACCGAGTAGGCCTCAAATGCCACACCGTATCTCCTTCGAGTCCTTCCACCGATGTGGATAGGCTCGAATCACTATGTTGCCGTTGAGGTTGACAACTAGAACCTTTACAAGGATGAGGCACACTCCACAAGATTGGAGGGTCCTCACCAAATCC